>JAMFLB010000002.1:1200000-2400000 GCA_024611085.1 Exophiala sp. LBMH1013
GCATGCCAAATGCTCGTGGAAGGAGGTTACTATAAAAAGAGTTGCAGATGACTGCGCCGGCCTCTCCCAAACGAGAGGGGGACAGCGGCACCTCATCCGGATACAGCCCACGCACCGCTGTTCCGCGAGTCAACCATTGAGGTTGCTCAAGCGCAGGCTGAATCGCGGGAACCTGCTGGCATCGCTAGGGCTTCATTGGATCTTGCCCGGGAACAGAATGGTGCCTTTCAAGACAAAGAAAGAAGAGAATCTCAGTCGGACAGACTCACTGAGCCGCCTCCGGTACGAACGTCATCAGCACGATTTGACGTGCGGCCTCCATCTGCGGCCCAACAGCTACAAGACGCGGCGGAGGGCCGAGTGCCTGCTGGGCCAAATGGGGTCACTTCACCGGTCCGAGCAAGGGACAAACATTACGACGACGACGAGGAGGACGATGAAGAGGACCGATTGCAAGCACTTGCATCTCGAGTGTTTCGGACAGCGTCTCAGAGTGGACATTGTTCTTCTTAGAGACGAATGAGGTTCGTCGACGATCTTGCTGTTTGGAGGTGGAAGGATCTGCTATCGAATATGATTTCTGTCTGGACGCAAGTGGAGGTTGACTGAAGATGGATTGCATTACCATAAGTCTGGGACATTATGTCGGTGTGGATTCATACGATTCATACGTGTTAAGGAGTACTACACATGTTGGACTGGGTATTGGTGGCTGTTTGCCGTACACTGCCGATTGTTCTAAGACAATGGCCCTCGAAGAAAATTGTTTGGCGGGCACATAACGGATGAGAAGGCTGTGTTGCCTATGTGTGTCTCTACGAAATAGTTGATGAACAACAGTATCTGGACAATCTCAATGGTAGAGGGAGCTGCTCAGCTGTAGTGCGCTCGTTATTTAACCGCCTTTGACTCCAACTTCACATTCACTCTAGCAAGCTTTGATAGCTTGGCGCCTTCCTTGTGTCTATCCAGCGGAATAGATTCCATGACGAAGTTGAGCCACAGTTGCAATCGTGGAGAAAGTCAGGGTCAGGCGAGAGATAAATACGTAGTAATACACAGCACGTGGTTTGTCATCCGTCTTCGGAGTCTCCCCCCGGAGCCCCGTTACTGCCCCTCCAACATGTGGGGGAAAGTTAGGTACGTAAGGTACGTAGCTAGGTGTGTGCACTTAGGCATCTCACCACCAACAGGACTGTTGGTTGTTAGGCTCGTTAGGCCTAAGGAGCCCTCACCACGGGACCCATCCAGACCCCCGAGTGCAATTGCCGATATAAACCCCCCCCATACATCTCATCTCTTCGGATGAGTTCATTACCGTGAAGCAATCCACAATGGCTCTCAATTCTACCATAATGCCAGCTCCTCATTCTCATTCTCTTCTGGCTTGCGCAGGTTTCTTCTTCATCTTCTTCCCTCCTTGACACCAGTTGCTTTGAATTGAATTGCGCACGCTGTACTTTGACTATCCTCCTCCAGCGACGCTCCACTCGATCACCTGCGGCCGAAGATTCACTTCCTCCATTATCCTTAGTTACAGAACGACAACAGAGGGGTCATACATCGCTAAGTCTCCTACCGAGGTATTTTGGTGCTCTTTCTCTGGGACTCGGACTCTGCGCTGACCTTGTCATCGAGAGGAAAACATCTACTCTACGACCACCCTGCCTGCTGGAGTCGATCCCCCTTGCCAAGTGAAGCATATACTTCGCTCGAAACCGCTGTACGAAAACAGACTACAGCGCTGCCGCAGAAATGGATCCTTCGCAAGTCAAGATTCCACCGTTGATGGACTTAACCATTGATAATATCACGGAAAATGTCAACCTCATCAACTCGGCCAATCCAGATCCACGTTTCAAATATGTCCTAGAACGGTTGGTGGTGCATCTGCACGACTTTGCCCGAGAGACACGGCTCAGTACAAATGAGTGGATGGCAGGGATTCAGTTCCTGACCAAGACGGGCCAGATATGCAGCGACGTGCGGCAGGAATTCATTCTCCTATCAGACATCCTCGGGCTTTCGTTGCTAGTGGACAGTATCGACCACCCGAAACCCCCAAATAGTACTGAGGGAACGGTGCTGGGACCATTTCACACGCACGATGCCCACACTCTGGATCACGGCGCAGCCATGTCCCACGACGAAAACGGAGACCCGCTTCTCGTCCTTTGCACGGTCAAAGACGTTAATGGCAACCCCGTATCCGGCGTCAAGATTGACATCTGGGAAACCGACTCTTCAGGTCATTACGACGTTCAGCATGCCGGTCGCTCGGAACCAGATGGTCGGTGTATCATGTTGAGCGATGACCAGGGTGCCTTCTGGTTCAAGGCCATTGTACCTGTGCCGTATCCGATCCCGCATGATGGACCTGTCGGACAGCTTTTGAAGACACTCCACAGACATCCCATGAGACCGGCACACATGCATTTCATGTTTGAAAAGGAGGGTTACGACCATTTGATTACGTGAGTGGACGTCCGAGTTTGCTAGTATTTTGGAACCACGGACTTGTGACTGACCACTGATATCCAGGGCCCTGTATCTCCGAGGCGATCCATATGAGACGTCAGATGCTGTCTTCGGTGTCAAAAACTCGCTGGTGGTCGATCTGGGCAAAGTCGACAAAGACACCGCAGAGAAGTACGGCGTGGACGAGGGCATTGCACTCCTAAGGCACGATTTCATCCTGGTCACGGATGAGGAGAGTAGGAAACTCAGGGAAGAGAATTCCCGGAAAGCCTTGGAGAGATTGGGGAAGAGAATCAAGATCGTCCAAGGATTGCCCGTTCCAGATGTCGATTGAGATGGAGGCGAGCGGCTGGCGAGCTTGTGCCCATCCACATGCTTGGTGTATGTCTTATTATTAGGCGATATCGTATTAGCAGAGTCCGCCCTGAACGTATTGCATAGTTCTCTGCCGTATGACAATTGCTCAGGGGCTCCTCCCTTTCATCACCCTCGACTGTTAGGATATTGACATTCCTCACTCCGCTGGGGCTCACGACACTCGGGAGAAGCAGCAAGCCCGTGAACAAGAGCGTGTCCACCCTGCTCATTCTGTCTTCATTTGCCCTTCGCTGCATCTTCTCCCATTCCAATCGCGTACCCAAGGTCCGTGTTGCCTTCACAGCAATCACTTCCAACAAATGACTTCGCCCTGCATGACCGAAGCCCAAGCCTCCTCATCTTCTCCCCAAAGGGCCAATCCCTCTTTCATACCATCGATCTCTTCCTTCGCACTTACGACGCCCATATCCAACCACCTCTTTCCCACCTCTCCATCCAGCCTTTCAACATGCACCCCAGCCCACCACTTGGCCTCCCTCCCCGGCCCAGCATAACAATTCCCCCCAGCGCCAATCTGCATCTTCGCCCTATCAAACCCAGCACGGCCCGCCCAAACATGCAGCATCCGCCCCGCCTGAAATCCAGCCGCCCCGGTCCCGCGCACCGCCTTGTCCAAACACCCAACGTACATTTCTGTGCCTGGGTTCCCTGGCAGGAACGACATCTCCACGGCCTCGCGCATCGCTAGGATCCCGCCATCAGGTCGCAGGATGCGATATGCTTCCCTGACCACACGCCCGGGGTCCGGGATATGTAAGAGTGTCTGGTTGGTGAAGACCACGTCGACGGAATTGTCCGCGAAGGGCAGACGTGCAGTTACGTCGCCGACGCGGAAGTCTAGGTTCGGGTACTGCGTGGCTGGGAACGAGGAGCGTGCCTGATCGATGACGCTGGCTGAGGCGTCGATGCCGATTACTTGGACTTGGACTTGTAGTGGGGAAAGGAGGGTGCTGAAGCCTTGCGTTATCGTGCCTGGACCGCAGCCTAGGTCGACGAGAGTGAAGTCTGGTTTGGGGTTTGGTGGTGTGCTTGTCGTTGTATTTGTATTTGGTGTGGGGAGGTGTGGAAGGAGGAATGACGCCGAGTTTTGCACAGTGCGGGATTGATGCGATGCTAGTACGCTGCGGCTGTGTCCTTGGGTGTAGACTGGTGGTGGTGGTGATGTTGATGCTGATGTGGAAGACATGGTTGCTGAAGATGTGGTGTGCGAGCTGCTGGATTGCTTGAATGTGTAGTTTTGTTCGGATCAAGTCACTTGTTCACTTGTTCACTTGTTCACTTGTTCACTGGTGATAAATACTCTTGAATATCGAACCGAATTCTCCTTATTATATGATGTCAGCTTCGGTTGTGATGTTCGAGTTCACTAGGCAGAAGTCGAGACAGGCAACAGCTTAGCAGGGGGGATGTGTCTACAGTCTGTACGTATATTGGTCCAATGCTGCGTTAGATCCCGTTCATATATCCACCTATACACGTAAGGTACCTATGCTGAATAACTTGGGAGTACGAGTACGTGGGCGGGCAGGGCAGTAAGAAGGATGGTTGCAGGTTAAACCACTGAAGAATTCACAAGATGGAGTCTCGTCAATGACAATGACTGGAATATTTTTACCCAAATCTCTATCTCGACCAAGTCGGTTCTTCGCTTGGAGAGAACAGATCAGGGGGCCAGCATTCTCCTCATGTAAATGTCTGGTACCTTATGTCAGGTTTGTTGCATATATACAATACATCAGAGTAGCTTGAGATTAAGGAGCAGGCAGTCTGACACTCATGCATGCGTTCATCAGACAGGC
This sequence comes from Exophiala sp. LBMH1013, assembly GCA_024611085.1. Taxonomy (NCBI): domain Eukaryota; kingdom Fungi; phylum Ascomycota; class Eurotiomycetes; order Chaetothyriales; family Herpotrichiellaceae; genus Exophiala; species Exophiala sp. LBMH1013. The sequence goes on from JAMFLB010000002.1 coordinate 1,204,656, forward strand.
AACCCTCACCAGTACATCGTCAGTGGATAGTGTGACTGGAAGTCAATATCAACCACATCCTACCTACCCATTCGTCTTTCATGGCGGTAGATGTAGCTGTGTGTATACTATGTATATACTGTGTGTATATTATGTGTATACCGTGTGTATACCGTGTGTATACCGTATGTATACCGTATGTATATATATATATGTTTACTCTCTGAGCCATCCTACAAACGTCAATACACAGCGCAGAGAACACGGGCGACTCATTGATCCATCTGTTCCGTTCCGGGTCAAGAAAAGCTGGGCTGTGTGTGATTCATGGAAAAGAAAGAAGGATAATCAGTGCACTACCCGTACATTGAAAAGTCGTTGGATCATTCTTTTCCGTCGCCGCCCATATAGAAAGCAATATGTGTTTCATAGTACATGAAGGTAGAAAAAGGCGAACCCCCCGGTCCCGAGAAGCTCTCATGCATAAGTGTAATACGATATAGTATGAGTATGCAATGGATGCTGCATGCCAAAAAAAAAAACATGTCCACTCGAGTTGCCTCGATCGGTCGTTCGCCATTAAATTGAGCTGGCTGGCTCGCTCCCATCCTCCTCCGCATTATTAAGAGAGGCCTTGACAAGGATCACAACCCGATCTTTTAGTGCTGGAAAGTCCGGACGTTCATCAACTTCCCGTTCAGGGACCGCCGGGTCGCCGGGGCGCTAGACGAGACGCTGACGTTGTTGATGGCACATTTCTGGCCGAAATCCTGCAGCCAGGCGCCGTTGTCGAACTCGGCGTAGTTCTTGAGGATCTTGCCGTCGGTGTCGATGATCATGTAGTTGATGCCGGTGACGGGCAGCGCTTGAGGGTTAGGCAACAGACGGTATCTCCATGTGATGCTGTTGCAGTCGTGGAAGATGTTGAGCGTCGTGACGCTCACTTCGGGCTGTTCGACACCTTGGCCATAGTCGAAGGCCGCCTTGCTGGGGAAAGTGACGGAGCCGAGCTAGAAAGTCAAGGAAAGAATATATGTTAGCCAAAACAGGGTTCGGTCATGATATAGATGAAATGTAAGGTATGTAACATGATAGCAAAGGAGGAATTCTTACCGGGAAGCCAGCCATGAAGTTGATCGAGTCCGAGATGTCGGTGAATTGGTCCGACAGAGTCGCGTCCGAAACGTCCTGTCTGTATCCACTGCCGGCGGGAACGCCCTCGGCTGCGTTGCCGGCGTACGACGTGTATTCTAGGAGTTGGCTGAAGTTGCCGACAATCGCGGTGGCTTTGGCGTCGTCAACCACGCACACCGATGTCGTAGCAGAGCTGGTCGTGGTGCTGGCTACGGTAGTGCTGGCCGAGCTTCCGTATGGCCCGGAGCCAGAGACCGTGACGGTCACGGTGCTGGCAGTCCATGTGCCTGAGGCGCCAACGGTCTTGGTCACCGTGCTGGGAGCAGGGCAGGTTGAGCCCGAGACAACGGTTGCGGTCGAGCACGCAGCGCCGGTGGGAGCAACGTAGACTGTCTTGGTGGTCGTGGTGGGTGCAATGGTGGTGGTCTTGATCTCGGTGAATCCAAAGCACGAGCAGGCGCTGGTGTAGGCGGTATCGTCGCAAGCAGTGGCATAGTAGGGCACCTCGTTGGGGCACACGGTCACGCTGGCACGCTTCCAGTGGCCTGCATCTTGTCCCGCTCCTGTCAAGGTCACCGTCTCCGTGATGGCCGGAGGAGTCACCGTCGTGGCCAAGAAGCTGGCGCAGTGTGCGCTTCGAAGATGTTCGTCTCCCAGAGCTGCCTTTCCCGTCACCACGGCCAGACAGGCGTTCGACTTGCACTGCTGTGCTCCTCGTTGTTCCAATGGGTTGGCGAACGAGCCGCTGATCAGAGCTGCCAGAGGCAGTGCCACTGATATGATCTGCATGTTTGGTGTTGGGTAAACGAGTGGCTAAGGTTAGAGACCTTGAAGGATGAGCGAGCTCAGAAAAAGAAGAAAAAGAGTGGATGATTGGATCCCAATCAAGCAAAGGTTGGTGTTATAGCGAGCTGGGGAAAACGAACAGACATTCTGTCAAAAGCAGGAATGGCGGGTGCTCTTTATGTCAACCCCATCGGTGCGCTCGGATGAATCCAGTCCACTGTGGCATTGTGAGGGTCAAAGCCCCAGCCAGCCACGAGGAGTGGTCAGAGTGCTGCAGAGAGCAAGCACAAAAACAACCCAATTTCACAAGCGAACCCTCGGGCTGGGTGGGATTCGCTGGAAAGGAGGGATACGAGCTGGCCCAAGGGTCGGCAATCCTCCATTTGGGGGCTCAATCGTAAGCTTTTTGCGGAGTGCTCAAGGTGAGACTCCTAGCAACCATCGACGGGTACCTAGTTTGATGGCTAAGATCCCGCAACTTAGATATGCCTTGGTAACCGCCTTCGGAAGCCCAGCCCACTGTCACCACGAGCTAGTCAATTTCACCGGAATCGCCGAGGATGGCGGTGTCAATTGATCTGACAGGACGACTAAGGGCAAGTTCATTGAAAACGTAGGTGCTCGACCGTGATGATGATCCCAACCCCGTTCAGGAGTCTATTGTTTTGCTGCTCAGGGAGCGACAAGCCCTCCAACACCTTGATCTTCAATGTTTACCGAGTTTGACTAGGAGCCCAAACAAGGAGTTGTTCAGGAGTCGGCCGAGCCAGATTGGGCCAGGCTCGTTTAGCGGCTCAAAACGGATACGCGCCAGGAACAAGAGGTAGATTGCCGGCGAATCAGCGCAAAAGGTCGTTGTTTGAGGCTGACGCCCCCGAATGACTTTTTCAACCATACCACAATTTCTCATCTGCCCGGATGCAATCCTGTTTTCACCCTCGGCCGGTGTTTTTGACTTTCCACTTTGTCGCGGTGCCACTTTGTGATAATCACTTTGCTGGCACGGGGTTGACACCCCTCGGGATTTTGGGACCAGGTGCGGCATCACCGTTGTCCGCTTCAGGCGACTATAGACGCAGATTGAGATAACAGTACGTAGGTGTGTTTTGTGCGCTTTTGATAGTCTTGGAGCCGTTCCCTGGCGGCCTGACCTTGGGGGTTGGACCACGGTATCCATACGCCCTGTGGTCTCAACCACTTCGGGGCTCACATGTTAGGTTGGTCATCATTATCAAAGCATCATTCAGGCCGCAGCTGGAAGCGGCCCGCAATACAGGCTGTTCTCAGAAATCTGGGCAGGTCTCCTCGTGATATCCGGGGCCGACGAAATTGGTTCAGGTAAGAGAGGTACGTAACAGGCAAACGCCCCCCTGGTCTTTGATGTGTCCATGGTTGAGCAGCGCCAGCTGTTCCCCAGGATTTGGCTGGCTGAGCAGGGTGTGATGAATGGTGTATTTTGGGATATCGCACCCGAAGAAGTCGCTCCCATTATCCGCCGACACACATCAATATTGCTTGTTTCTGAGGCCTCATTCCTTGATTCGCTCAGGGACATGAAGATCCATATCAAGTTAGCTCAATCAAGAAGCAATTGCCAAGTGAGGCAGTTAAATTTTAACTGGACCAATAATATGGCTTTATATTCCCCCTTGTTTGCTCCACTATCAAACTTAGTCCCAGTGTCTGATTTCCACATCTTTGGCACTAGATTGCAAATTGTCGATAACTTCCACAAAATCTTTTCCCTTTCAGCTTCGAGTTCATCACCACATCCGATCGCGTCCCGGTCTCGACCACCTCCTTGTCTCGGATACCGGTAGCCACATGGCCCAGATTTAGCCATCTGTGGAAATCAACACAGCGTTACCACTACATGACACATCTGTGAGATACGTACATCTCTCTTTCTCATCATCGTGGTCGAGGTGGCGGCTCCCAGTGGCCGGACCCGGGGTGCTAGTATTTGCTTCATGGACGTTGCGAACAACAAGTCGCTTATACACGCGGGATTGGGAACGGCGTGTCCGCGCCTGAGGGAACCCTTTGATCCGGCTCTCGGTCTCCGGGACCCTATAGTGCTTCATGGTAGGTCCGAAGTTTGGGATCCTGTTCAACGTTTTTCTTCATTTCCTTACACTTTCTTCTTGTGCGCAGTACATGATTTACCTCAGCTCTATCAAAAACCTCCAGCGGCGAAGTTGCTAGAGACATTGGATCTCCTATGTCGTGAGACGCCCAGTTTCTCGAAAACGGATCGCGTTCGGAGGGTCGAGGTGGTCGAACAGGGTATTGCACGATACCTCACTTCTATTGTTTCGTCGAGCCTACATTGGATTGAGGAGGATGAGATCAAGGACTCAATATGGAGCGCGGCAAGTGCTCGGCTGAGTGAGCGGGCCGGAAGGAATGCTATGCCTTCGATGACTCGGTCGTTCATAATCAATGACAACCTTTCAATCAGTCTGCACGAGCCCTCTCTGACTGGCGATAATCTGGGTCTCAAAACCTGGACGTCGTCGCTGCTACTGTCACGGCGGTTGGGGCAGTGCCGTAGGTACATACCGCGAGGATGTAACAAGGTCCTCGAGCTTGGAGCAGGTACTGGACTTGTGGGAATCTCTGCTGCTTGCTTATGGAACACACATGTTCTACTGACTGATTTGCCGGAGATTGTGCCTAACCTTCAGCGGAATCTGGAACAGAATCAAACCCTGATCACTGAGAATCATGGCAGTATCGAAGCACGAGCTCTTGATTGGGCCGACGAGTCCGACGCTCCTCGTGACGAGGTAGACAGATTTATGGTCATTCTTGCAGCAGATCCTATCTATTCTCAAGACCATCCCAGGATGCTTTCAAACGCGGTGCGCCGGTGGATTTGCCCAAATCCCAAAGCCAGGTTCATAGTTGAAGTGCCGCTGCGAGACCGGTATGATAAGGAAAGGCAGGAGTTGCGCGAGAATTTGCGCAGCAAAGGGTTTGAGCTCATGGCACAGGGTACAGATATAGGCTTCGATGACTGGCAGGGTCGGGATGGTTGTCCAGCTGAAGTGGAATGTTGGTGGAGTGTGTGGAAGCCGACAGGGTGAGCTTGGGCAGACCCTGGAAATAGAGTGGCATAGATATCGAGCATGACCGTCCCATCCAACTCAAGTTTATTGCATGACAGGTCTTACACCTTCGCTTGTATTTGTCCCAAGGCTGCTTGTGGTGTATCGTATACCGTTGTGTTCGGGCAAACCCGGTTCCGTGTCCATGTCATCCCACCCGCCAAAGAGAGATTGTGAGTGTTCGCAACTTCAGTGATGCTGCATTGTTGTGACTCAGGACCAGAAAATCCTCGTTGCACACCCGCTTTGTAACGCCCGCATGATGCCCACGCCGGAATCCGGTCAAAACTCCTTGAGGACATTTGCCGTGTCCGCATTTTTGTCCTCCATCAATTAACGCCTGTCATGATCGATCGTTGTAAGAATGCCACGTCTTCGCATATTGCTCACTGCGCCTTGAGTCTTCGTTCAGCGGGGTCGTATCTGTAGAACGCGCCAAAAGTTAGCCACCGCAACCATCTCATCACGACATACGTCGTCTGCTGCATCTGGGCGGATGGGACACGTACTGCAATAGCTTTTCGATCAAATCCACATGGGTCATCAGCATGCGCCGACAGCAGTAACGCTTTGCGCCAACTTGATCCATGGCCTCGCTGTTGCAGGATATATTGTCAGTACTCCGTCCTTGTCGAGCGCCGCCATATATTTTGAGCCACGAAGGGTATTCAAGTCTGCACTAACCCGTCAGGAATGCCTTCTTCCAACAATTTCATGTAACGCTCCCATTTATCGGCGATCACCTTGGAACAATGTTAGACTTCGTCCGGTCGGAAACGAACAGGGCCAAAGCCTACCTTCCCGCAGGAGAAGCAGCGAATTGGGATAATCATTTTGCACGGGACGGATACGGCTCTTGAGATACAGTAATTGAATGAGCAACGATGGAGGTATGGAAGCGTGAGTTCTCAGATCAAGGCCCAGAAAATTGCCTCGCTGCACCGCGCCTACAAAGAAATTCCGCCCGAGGACTAGGCGTAGAAGGCAACTATTCCGACTCCGCCTTGGCAGCATCGGCATACTTGCCAGGTTTGACGGCGAGGATTGCTGCGGAGAAAAAAAGTTCAGATTTCGCGAGACTGCGCTGCAACTTTGAACGCAGCCTTCTAAGACAATTGAACACAGGGACATTGTCCAGATTCCCCGTTTTCTTGGCCGGAAATGTCCCAATTAGTCAAGCGAGATGCGGAAACCGCTTTCGAAGGTAACGGGGGGTAGTAGTCCTCATGCCTCCAAGCGGCAGAGGAAAAGAAGAGGACAAAAGAACGAGGGCAAGGACGGGCTCAAGCAATCGAAGATTGAGGCCTCTCCTGCTACCGTGTCTCCAGTCAAGCAGACCAAGAAGGGTTCCGGCGCTTTGCAAGACAACACTTCCAGCCCAGCACAAGCCTCGAGACGGGTAAACGGAGTCAGTACCCCATCAAAGCCTCAGGCCAGAGAGCTGGCGAAAGAGTCGACTGTTGCGCAAGATGGTTTAGCTGCATTGACACCCACCAAACAAGATACCACGAAGGCTCTGGTCAAGAACAAAAAGAAGAAGAAATCCCAGCAAAAAGCTCTACAAGTCGAGCGGAGAAATGCGAAACTGGTGGACGGCGACACGAACGGCTGGTCTCTTTTCTCAGGTACGGGAGGCATATTCATTGATCAGGATCCTCTCTTGACGGAAGATGATCAATACCTCATCCTCCCAACACACTCAGAGATCCAGGTCTATGCCACCAGGACCTCTCTTCTGGTTCGAAGTTTTCGAGTCGACAACAAGTCCGATATCACCAACTGCGCTCTTTCCACCGCTGACCCCAATAAGGTATACGTCACCAGCTCGCGAGGCCTCCTTACTCTATGGGATTGGACAACAGGGCGAAGACTCGGCCGTCATGATACAACACGAGGACTGCAGCAGGTATTGCCCCTAACGTCCCAGGGTGGGAAAGAAACAATTCTGGTTTTACAAGATGGTCAAACAAGCAAATCCGCTATCGTCTTTGAGGTGGACCTTACTAGCCACCAGTTCAAGGAGGCAAGCGTTATCCTTCAAAAGGCTGGCATCGTACCGAATATCAGGTCATTTGCTGAGGGGAGTGTCTTGATGGCTTGCGCCGACGACAGGCTTTTGGTGGGACAGTCGCAAATTGGCCAAGGTGGCACGCTTGAGCTTGATTACACCTGGAGAGAAGTGTCGGTCTCTGCACCCATTCTGAGCTTCGACGGTCGAATCAACACAGGCAAATCGAAAAGTGGCAGAAAGGTACCTTTTCTGGACACCGTGCTCGGCTTGAGCAGCGGAGTCATAGTGTGCTACGAAGATCTTCTCTTTAAGCTCATTGGAAAGGAGAAGAAGAACTCGACAGAAGAGGTTTTGGCCCGCAAACTTCATTGGCACAGGACAGGGGTGAACTCAGTGAAATGGTCTCGGGACGGCAACTACATCATTTCTGGAGGCAATGAGACCGTGCTTGTAATCTGGCAATTGGATACCAACCAGAGGCAATACCTCCCGCATCTATCAACTCCAATTCTTGGCTTGAGCGTCTCTGCTACAGGCTCAGCGTATGCGTTGCGACTGGGTGACAATTCTGTGATGGTCCTGTCGACAGCAGACTTGCTACCGTTTGCCAGCATTAGCGGTCTGGCATTGGGAGATGCCCAGTCAACCTCGTCTACTATACTGTTGCATCCGACACTTGCGAACCAACTGGTCGCAGCGGTCACTGCTAATGCTGTCACGCATGGGCCCCGCCGAGGCAAAAGCTCGACGCTCCTACAAGTCTACGATCTAGAGTCCAACATTCAGCTAGGTCGCCAGGCTCTGACGAGAAACATGACTACAGCAAAGAATGTAGCTCCGAGCGGTGAGATTGTCAGGGAGCCCAGCGTTACCCATACCGCGATCAGCCACGACGGAAAGTGGCTCGTCACAGTCGATGAATGGCAACCTAACGCGCAAGACATCGAGCCAATGTACATCGATGCAGACGATGAGTCGACTCGAGGCGCCGCTATCGAGACGACTCTTAAGTTCTGGCATTGGAACGACGATGACGGCACTTGGGAGCTGGTTACACGAGTTGATGAACCGCACAAGCCAGGTGCTCGTTCCGTCCTGGGTCTAAGTGTCAACCCAACCAAAGTCGAGGTTGCCACTATCGGCTCAGATGCTTCCATTCGTATCTGGACTCCCAAAGCCCGACATCGAAATGGAGTTGCTGTCAAGAACAGATTAAACGAGCAACTGTACACCTGGAGCAGCTCGAGGACAATCAAATGCGACTCCGAGGTGCCAAGTCGTGCGGAATCAGCCAAGTCTGCCGCCCTGGCGTACTCCGATGATGGCTCGGTACTGGCAGCTTCATGGTCTGCCTCTACGAGCGCGCATCGATTTGTTCACCTTATCGACTCTGAAAGTGGCCAAATCTGTGTTTCCCAGCCAGATCTTCTATCACCGGGAGAAGGAAAACTTGCGTTCGCAGGACGTTATCTGGTATGCCTGTCACGGACCCTCAGCATTCTCGACACCCTGACTACTCGACTGGTTACGAGTATCACCCTTGACCCAGATTTCGTTGCGCCAGCCAGCCAAAGCCCAAGTCATCTCGCGACGAACAAACTAGATGGGACGGTTGCGGTCAGCATTTGTCGCTCGGACAAGCCTCGAGCGACGAAGCTGGTTGTTTTGAGCCTTCGTCCTGGCGAGTTGAAGTCCGTCTTCGAAACATCGTTCACTGGTTCACTCAAAGGGCTGCTCGCGCCTACCATGGCCCCTGGTTATGTATTGATTGACGATAAGAATCGACATCGGTCGCTGAGACCAGCAGGTGCTTGGAACGTTGCATATGGCGGTGCAGCGGATGTCCGAGAGCAGTTCGATCAGGTCACCAAGAGCTTAGACAGTATCTTTGGCCAAAGACATATAACTGCGACATCGGATGCTTCCCAAGCGAAAGGGGATGGAAGAAAATTGTTGACAGCCTCGGCCGAAGGAACTACGGAGACAGCCTCTGCCGCGGCAGGACTGGACAAGGTGTTGAACATCGTGTCCTCGGCTCAAGCCCCGACCCCGGAACAACTGTTTCAGAGCGTGGTGGGAGTTTTGGCACGGGGATGAAACTGCTGTTACTAGGAGAGGTTGTATTGAAGACGGCTTGTATATGGGTAGGTACGTACAAGGAAAAGCAAACAGCTCAATGAGCCTGGCAATATCGAATATTCTAACCATTGTGGTTAAAGTCGGCTAGAGTCTCGACGTTGTAGTCTTTTTCTGTTGATGTCGATACTCATCGGACACGATCCACACAGGATTTTAATTATCCGATCCCCTGGACCAGCGGCCCACCGGATAAACTCCGCCCTGACGCACGATTGCAACACTGCAATGGTCCAAAGTCCGCCCCGGGAAGCCCGTGAGGGGCTTAGGAGAGATGACAATTAGTAATGGAAGCGATGTAGAGATGCTGGATGCTGGCCTCTTTTTCTCAGCCGGGATACAAACAGAAGACAACGAGAGGGGAGGAGAGAGAAAAGAGTGAGAGAGAGAGAGAGAGGAGAGGGAAGCCCCTCATCCTCTGTCAGCCGATGGAGACAAGATTCTCCAGCCGCAAGCAAAGGCCGAGGTGTGAATCGAATCGATACTTCAGCTGCCATGGCGCAGGACAGATCCAGCTGTAGCCCAACCTGACCTCGAGAACATAAATAGCCCTCCTCTTCTCTGTTGCTCCCCGCCCCTACATCAACTTGTCGTATCGTATGCCACCTAGTCTTTTCCATTCTCGCGAATAGACGCAACCCGAGCACTTCTTTGTCAAGACCAGCCCAGCTTGTATAAGCTCCCCCCGCGCACTACCTCTCCACCAGACCATACTGCCAGGATAAACCAGCGGAAAGAAGAAGCATACGGTCAAAGAGCAATCCCAATCCCAAGTCCATAAGCAAGACTCCGGAACAAACATGCCGGCCAACGCGACAGTCCTCTACCCCGCCGAATCGGATGCAACATTCGACATGGCCTACTACCTCAAGACACACATGCCTCTTGTCTTCGCCAAATGGAGCAAATACGGTCTCCAGAAGTGGGAGGTCATCGAGTTCGCAGCCGGGCCTGACGGCTCGAAACCATACAGTGTTGCGGCGCTTTTGACGTGGGACTCGGCCGATGATATCAAGAAGGCCGTGGGGAGCGAAGAGGCTGCCGAGGTGTTTGGAGATGTCAAGAACTTCAGTAACAAGAGTCCCGCGTTCTTGCTGGGCAATATTGTTGGCTCTTCGTGAAGAAAGAAAGTGAATGAAACCCATCTACGACTAAGGGCCTGGCTAGGGTCCGGATGGATAAATGACTGGGCTGCATGCATCTATTGTGCAGTGAGACATATATACAGCTACGTATATATGGGAAAGAATTGAATGAACCAAAAGATGACATTGTGCGTGTCTTCCTTCCAGCCTTGCATCGTCTTGATTTAAGCAGTGTCTCTCTCGCTATGTGGCGGAGCCCATTCCATATTATGGCATCAAACTGCGCCATGCAGAAGCGGTCTGTTCGGGTGCCGTCCTGCTTGCTCATCCTAGAAACAGGGAGGACGTCCAGGGAAAGTCGTAAACAATAAATGACCTAGCATAGCAAGCAAGTAAGATCCACCAGGGGCCAGCAGGGGTCAGTCACACGTGGAGATTCAGATACCGTCCGCAAGGCTGTAATCAACTAACTTGAACATCCTGTTCTTACATACCTGGTAGATAAGGCCGGCGCTGTGGGCTTGTTAAGGCCCTGGAGACAAGAAGCCGACAACCAATCTCAACGCCCTGCTACCTCATGTATAGGGAGGACAGACACATAAGCACTAACAAGAGTGGGCAGGCTAAAAGTCGTAGAGGAACCAAGAATTCAACGTTCCATCGTTGAGCTCGTCAACTCCACCGTCCTGGTGACCATACCTCTGTCACAGTACGGAGAAGACACCGTTGAAGAAACTATATTTTCTACTGACAGCCTCGTTGCCACTTAGTTCTTCAGTAGGGCTGCAAGCACCAGAAACCCATACCACTTTCCCCTTGTAGACGTACAACGGACACTCCATCTCTCATGTGTTCGAAACCAGACAAGACATGATCCCTCCACTGCTGAGCCTACCGTTCGAAATCCGGCTTCAGATCTGGACCCTCGTTCTCGGCCCTCAGGTCATTGACCCATGCAAACGCCATTCAGACGCCTCCGACTATTGCTGCGACACCCTGGCCATCCACCAGGTCCTAGACAACCGAATCTTGCGTACAAATCGGCAGATCTACCATGAAGTCCGGCCCCTCATCGCCAGATCACCGAAATGTTTCGTCGCGTGTAGTGGAATATGTCTGGACCGTTTGTTTCTCGGTGTTTCGGTCCGAGACCGTCGCTGGCTGCGCCATATCAAGGTGCGATTGTTTGTGGGGGACGCCGATGTCGATGTCCTGAGCGCCCTGAGGGGCCGGCCGTTGCTGAAATACGGCGAGGCTTGTTGTGGGAGGTTCGTGCAGAGTGCTTTGCGGTGTTTGGGCGTTGGGGCGTTGGTGGATGCAGTAGCGGTACCAGTAGCGGTACTGGGGGATGGTCGGGGAAAGATCGAAATTGAAAAGGACAGCAAGGGGCGAAGAACGGTATGGGTTGATTTGTTCTTAACGTGACATGATGTGAATTGACTTGACTTGTTGAGGGATGAGGGATGAGGGTTGCGAAAAGTGGTGTCGACTAGCCGTGAAGCATGCTCAAGACCAAGCCGTCGCTGCTCTGCATGCAGTGCAGAAAGAGAGTACGTGGTGCTTGGATCTGGTACCGGATGTTATGGTTCCATTCACCGACTTGTAGGGACCACGTAACACCCGCATACATAGTATGCTGGACTAAGTCAGTCAACTCGGTGGTTAGTGCCCACGACCACAGAATGACTCGGGAAGAGAAGGCAGGCCGCAAAGCCCAGCCCAGAAAGCCGATGGCCTTGCTATGCGCCCGCGGGGTTAGCTGGAGCAGCAGAAAAGGGATATAGGCCACTGAATCCCATTATAGGAGACGAGTGTGCGTCGATGCTGTGTTGAGGCAATAAAGTTCCGATGGCGAACGCTCTTCGAACGACATTGTTAGATAGGGACTTGGGCGGCCGCACGAACAGCGCATATGAATGAAGATTGGCCTCAGTCAGGCAGCTTGACGAACAGAAACACTGATGGACTTAAGTTGGCGCAACTAATGCTTGATTGCAGCAGACCGCTTCAACGATGTGTACATCCCGACGACCCAGCCGTGTCAACAGCCTAAACTCCTCATGTGGCCAGACTTCCAGGATAGAGATTCTCTGGATTTCTCAGCAGACAGTAATTCTAAAAAGACTCACATGCTGACACTTACAACCTCAGGGGTTGCTGAGTAAATACTCTATGGCCCCATTCACGCTTCCACCTGTTCTCCGCAACGCTTGGATGTTGCGATCAAAATCGTAAAAGCCCATGTCATTAAGTTGTTGTAACTGAGTTGCATATCGTTCTTCTGGTGGTCGGTTGTCGGGGGGCGACGTTGGTCTCGCGGCTCCCAGCAGATCGAAAAGACTGCCATAGTTTGCCCCTGCCCCGTCATTGCCCGCAAGGCCGGCACCGCCAGCACCTCCCATACCGCCCATGGCTTGCATAAACTGAGCCATAGCCTCCGGATTCTGTAAAAGTGGATTGTTCTGAGGCGCAAAGGGATTGAGAGCTGGTGCGCCAGTACCGGAATTGGCACCTTGCGTCGGCTGACCAAACATTGCAGGATTGAATAACGCTGCGAACGGATTTGCAGGCTGTTGTTGCTGACCTTGCGTGGTTGGAGTCTCTCCTTCGGTTGGGCTAGTAGTATTGTTTTGTGAAGTAGGATTTGTCGCGGTTTGGCCCGGGATTGGGAAAGGTGGGAAAAACAAGCTTCCAAACGGATTGGCACCTAGACCGCCACCTCCAAACGCTGCAAACGGATTCGGTGGGAGTTGAGGTTGTTGTTGTTGCTGTCCGGCCTGGGCATTTGTTTCACTTCCAGCATTGGGCGTCTCGGTCGTGTTGACAACACCAGGTGCTGGAAAGGCCTCCTGTCCTCCACCACCAAACGGTCCCATGCCCATTGCTGACTGCATCTGCATAACCGATCGTAAGGCCTGAGGGTCAGTCATGAGCCGACGGAAGTAGTCTGACTGTAGAATCTGTCTCGCTTGCGGGCCCATCGCTCTCAGCTGAGGACTCTGGTTGATCATCATATCCACGACTTGGGGATTGTTCATAGCTTCTCGCATCATTTGCTGAAAATTCGGATCTTCCAGTTGCCGCACAAAGTCGTCTGGACTCTGAGCGCCCTGAAACATGCTTGCATTTGGGAGCTGTGCAAACCCGGCATATCTGGCACCAGTCAATCCAGCTAGAGGGTCATTTCCCGTGCCTGCGGCCAGGTTCTGAGGTACAGCGGCAGCCGGAGATGCTGCGCCGGGCGAGGAGGTAGATGTGGATGATTGCGCTGCTGGGTTCTGTCGTTGATTGCTTGCAGCACTCTTAACCAGATGCATTGTGTTTCCTTCCTTCACATGGTGATGAGCCAGTGTTTCATGATCTTTCAACACTTTGCCACTGTAGATCAACCGCTGGGCCGACGCAGGGACATTGGCATATTCCTCGGAAGCAAGCTTATTCTTCAATTCGATTGTCGTTGTTGAGAGTGGTAGACTCAACGTGTATTTCTGTCCGCCGGATGACTTGATATGGAAGGTGACAGTGGCATCCTCCGTGCCTGAAGCATCAGCCATTGTAGCAATGTCGCTCAGGTTGGTCTGTTGCGGTGCGACGACTTGGAACACGGTACGAGGAGAATAGAGGTCAGAGTGGTCGAAGTCCGAGTGAGCGATAAGACACTCTGCTCTGTTGGGTAGAAGATGGAAGAAGTTGGAGGAATGGCCAGATATGTGGCTGATGATTGCCTGTCGGCGGCGGTCAGAGAAGTAATAGGTAGTAAAGAGGACAAGACACGAACAGGCCGATGATCGTAGTAGCAGTAATTGTTCTTGTACGGTTGCAGGATTCCTAGTCTCGGCGTTTGGCCAACAACAAAGCAACTTCTAGCAGATCGTCATCAGCGGGTGATGCCTGAGTTCAAGGCTGGCAGAGAGACAGAGGGGCGGGCACTGATTGAGTGAGTGAACGGAGTGACCGGAGTGTGACGCCGGCGATAGTGCCAGCTCGTAGTGGACCGAGGGGCTGCGGCACTGCTGCTTCTCCTCAGGCTCCAACTGCGCTTCAGACGAACTGTCCATGGCCTTGGCACGACTTCGACTTTTTTTCCGCCTCGCGTTGAGATACAGAAAAGGTCACTCACTTTTCCAAAGCTCTTTTCGTCTCACTCAGCTCGATTCGGTGGGTTGTATATGAGGGACCTCTACACGTCTCTATTGAGTCTGTAGTCTCGTCCATCACCTTGACCACAATGCCACATACATTCTGATCGAAGCATCATCACCACGAGCCTCGTTGCAGGACTCTCGTCAATCTGCTCGCCCATCATGGCGACTACAAGCTCTATGTTCATGTATAGTTTGACTATACAGCCGCCATCAGCTATAACTGCAGCGGTGTTGGGCCAATTTGCCGGTACAAAAGAGCAACAGATCATCACAGCATCTGGCTCGAAGCTCACCATCCACAGACCCGACCCTTCTCAGGGTAAAATCTCGCCGCTGTTCACACAAGACTGCTTCGGTATCATCAGGACCTTGGCTGCGTTTCGGTTAGCTGGCAGTAGCAAAGGTTTGTACGCGTTGTTGCCTGCGGTCCTTAGCAATTGCTAACCGCGACTAGACTATCTGATTGTAGGCTCCGATTCAGGCCGCATTACCATCCTTGAGTATGTCAAAGATCACAATCGGTTCAATCGCGTCCACCTGGAGACATTTGGCAAGTCTGGGATTCGAAGAGTCATCCCAGGTCAGTACCTCGCTGTTGATCCCAAAGGAAGAGCATGCATTATCGCCTCGGTGGAAAAGAACAAATTGGTCTACGTCTTGAACAGAAATGCTCAGGCCGAATTGACTATCTCATCTCCTCTGGAGGCCCATAAACCGCAGACCTTAGTCTTTGATTGTGTGGCCCTGGACGTTGGATACGAAAACCCAATCTTTGCCGCCCTTGAGGTCGACTACACCGAGGTGGACCAAGACCCGACCAGCCAAGCTCTGGAAGAGGTGGAAAAGTTACTCGTCTACTATGAGCTGGATTTAGGCCTCAACCACGTCGTCCGTAAATGGGCTGAACCTGTTGCTCGGGATGCGACGAAGCTCTTTCAAGTACCTGGTGGCTCTGACGGCCCGAGTGGTGTTCTCGTCTGCTCAGAAGACAATATCACATATCGACACTCCAACCAAGATGCGTTCCGCGTCCCGATACCTCGCAGACGAGGTGTCTTGGAAAACCCCGAGCGTAAACGTCACATCGTGGCCGGTGTCATGCACAAGATGAAAGGCCAATTTTTCTTGCTCCTACAAACAGAAGATGGTGATCTTTTCAAGGTCACCATTGATATGTCGGAGGATGACAATGGCCAACCAACTGGTGAAGTCAAAGCTCTGAAGATCAAATACTTTGATACTGTCCCTGTCGCAAACAGCCTCCACATTCTGAAGAGTGGCTTCTTGTTTGTGGCAAGCGAATGCGGCAACCACCATTTCTACCAATTTGAAAGGCTGGGAGACGATGACGAAGAGACGGAGTTCACCAGCGACAATTATCCCGCGGATCCAACTGAGGCGTATACTGCAGCCTTCTTCCATCCCCGACCTCTATCTAACCTGAATCTCGTTCAAAGCATCGATGCCGCCAATCCGTTGCTGGATTGTAAAGTCGCCAACCTTCTGGATGAAGATGCACCACAAATATATTCAATATGTGGTGCAGGGGCTCGAAGCAGTTTCAAAACTCTCAAGCATGGTCTGTCGGTGTCTGAAATTGTGGAATCTGAACTGCCAGACAAACCAGAGGCTGTCTGGACTACAAAATTGACCCGGGAGGATGAATATGACGCTTACATCATCCTATCTTTCAAAACGGGTACTCTTGTGCTCAGCATTGGGGAGACTGTTGAGGAGGTTACCGACACTGGTTTCCTGTCGACGGCCCCGACACTTGCCGTCCAACAACTGGGCGAGGATGCTTTGATCCAAGTCCATCCAAAAGGGATTCGGCACATTCGGGCAGACAAACGAGTCAATGAATGGCCTGCACCACAGCATCGCTCGATCGTGGCTGCAACGACGAACGAACGCCAAGTGGCGGTAGCTCTGAGCTCTGGTGAGATCGTTTACTTCGAAATGGACACCGATGGATCCCTAGCGGAGTACGACGAGCGGCGTGAGATGACCGGGACAGTCACCTGTTTGAGTCTGGGTGATGTTCCAGAAGGCCGTGTCCGAAGTTCTTTCCTTGCAGTGGGGTGCGACGATTCAACTGTACGCATATTAAGTCTTGATCCCGATTCGACCCTGGAGAACAAGTCTGTACAAGCACTTACTTCAGCGCCCTCTGCTCTGTCGATAATGGCCATGGCAGACTCCACCTCCGGAGGAACTACCTTGTACCTTCATATTGGGCTCTACTCCGGCGTCTACCTCCGGACAGTTCTGGACGAGATCACTGGAGAGCTTTCAGATACTAGGACTCGCTTCCTGGGACTGAGACCAGCAAAACTGTTCCGAGTATCCGTCAAGGGTCAGAATGCCGTCATGGCCTTGAGCTCTCGTCCTTGGTTGGGCTACACGGACACGCAAACAAATGGTTTTATGTTGACACCCCTCGACTATGTCGGTCTACAGTATGTTTGGAATTTTACCAGTGAGCAGTGCCCAGAAGGGATGGTCGGCATTCAAGGGCAGAACCTGAGGTAAGCTTACTCCCCCCTTATGAGCCTGCCCTCTTTTATGATGAACACATAACTATGCTCTTTCCGAGAGTCTTCGACTCATGCGGACTTCCAAACTCTAACCAATTGTTCCTTCTGAAATTTGATTATCCATCTACTCTGTTTTTCACATCAAACATGCATCATCCTTCTGACGTTGACCGAACAGGATTTTCACCATTGAGGATCTTTCACGGAACCTGCTACAGCAGAACATCCCGCTCCCATACACTCCTCGGAAATTCGTTAAACACCCGGAGCATCCGCTATTTTACGTTATCGAAGCCGACAACAATGTGCTTGCGCCTGCAACGCGTAGCAAACTACTTAAGGAAACACCAGCCGTCAATGGTGATGCTGTTGTTCTACCCCCGGAAGAGTTCGGATATCCTCGTGGCACCGGCCACTGGGCCTCGTGCATCCAGGTCGTGGATCCAGTTACCACCAAATCAGTCGTCTTTACATTGGAATTGGAGGATAACGAAAGCGCCACAAGCGTCACTGTAGCACCCTTTGCAAGTCAAGATGACGAAGCCTTCTTGATAGTTGGTACGGCCAAGGATCTGGTTGTCAGTCCCCGGTCGTTCTCCGCTGGATTTATCCATGTCTATCGCCTCCACGATGATGGCAAAGAGCTGGAATTCATCCATAAAACAAAGGTGGAGCAGCCACCTACTGCACTCCTTGCATTTCAGGGACGACTCTTGGCCGGTGTGGGACCCGACTTGAGGATTTATGACCTGGGCATGAAGCAAATGCTTCGGAAGTGCCAAGTGACCACTCCAAACCTCATTGTTGGTTTGCAGACCCAAGGCAGCAGGATCATTGTCAGTGACATCCAAGAGAGCGTCACTTACTGCGTATACAAGTATCAGGAGAACAAGCTCATACCCTTCTGCGACGATGTTGTTGCTCGTTGGACAACATGCTGCACAATGGTTGACTACGAAACGGTTGCAGGAGGCGACAAGTTCGGCAATCTTTGGCTACTGCGATGTCCGCAAAAGGCCTCGGAAGAAGCAGATGAAGATAGCTCGGGCGTCCACCTTCTTCATGAAAGACAATACCTCAATGGAACCCCCAATCGGCTCAGCCTGATGATTCACTACTTTCCCGGCGACATTCCGACCAGTATCCAGAAGACGAATCTTGTGGCCGGAGGTCGGGATGTTGTGTTCTGGACAGGCTTTCAAGGTACACTAGGCATTCTGGTGCCTTTTGTTGGCCGTGAAGATGTCGACTTCTTCCAGTCGCTCGAAATGCAACTCGCCTCAAGCACTGGCAACCCACCGCTTTTGGGGCGGGACCATCTCATGTATCGCTCTTACTATGCGCCGTCGAAAGGCGTCATCGATGGAGACCTTTGCGAGACCTTTTTTCTGCTGCCCAACGACAAGAAGTTGATGATCGCCGGAGAGCTTGACCGCTCGGTTCGGGAAATCGAACGCAAGATATCAGATATGAGGACAAGAGTGGCTTATTAAGACATGAGCGCATGACACGCGAAAACGGTTTGGTTGCTATTTCTGTTCGGCGCTGAAAATGTTTGATGATACCCATGTGAAAGGCGTCGGGCAGATAGGTGATGCAGCCTCTGAATGATATATCAGATCTAACGACATTTTCGAAGCAGTCCTCAAGTCTTTCCGCACCCGCTCCCGCTGTCTGCCTTCTCCTATTTCCACGTCTCTTACCTCGCTCGATCGATCGTCCCCCACGGTTGATCTTGAGCTGGATGCTGTCTGTCCTGAAGGATGGTCTACGCATGAGACAAGAGCAATGTAGACTCTACACTTACCGATCTTTGAGTACGATCCCATCTTTTTACGTGGTGGATGATTGTAATTTATGCGGCAAGACAGAAGAGGGCGATTCCCCCTATCGATTTCTCAATGTAAAGGAGTCGACTGAATTCGACTGGATACGTTGATTATAAAGCTCCGATGGTTGCAGTATATTCATCCATAAGATACTTTTCGTGCTCATAAGGCTCGATCATCCTTGGGATCCAACTTTTCTGCCACTCGTCTTCCCAGTGTGTGGTGTAACACATTTTGAAGAATTCCCAGTAGTCTGGATACCACCCAGATTGGCCCCAGTCGATCAGCGCAAGCACCCCGCGGTGGACCGAAGTCCGATGTAGAGACAACTATGTTGGTAGGATGTACATCAGCATGTGTGAATTTAATAGTTGTATCTTTCGGCATCAGATTAAGATACGGATCTTGATATCTCTGGGAAAGTGATAAGAATCGTTGGGGAAGCCATTCGAGCCAGTGGTAAAACTCGCAAATTGTATCAAATGGTCCGGCCTTTGGGCGATCATAAAAGACTCTGTCGATTAATGGACCTCGAGTAATAGATCCTACGAGGTAATAATTAGTATAGAAGCCTTGTTAAATCGTGAATTTCTAACTCACCAATAAATGTATTCTCTTGTTCGAGTTGTCGTAGAGAGGAAAGTATATCACGAAGCTGACCACAGATAGCGTCCTTGTCTGAGAGGTCCATGTCGCTCCAACATTCTTGCAGAGTTACTCCAGATATAAGTTCCATGTAGATAAAAACAGTGTCCTGATAGACACGCCATCCAAAAAGCTCTGGAACCGGAACTTGAGAACCAAGACACTTCCTAACTGTCCACATTGTCACTGCTTCGTCAATTGTCACACGTGGTCCAAATTTGATAACAAGTTGCATTTCCGAGATAATGATAATGCCTTCTCGCGAGGCACCAAGTTGTTCGGGACGTGGCAGCTTCCGACCAGCCGTCTTAAAAAATGAGGAGTCAACAAAATCCATTTCATCTTTAAGATGATTGGGAAGCGAGCTTTGGCTTATCCTCTTCAACTCAGTGGTGCTTGTCGAGTTCATTGTCGTGGGTAGAGTTGTCGAGAGACCAGGGCGAAGGTTGTTTTTAATGGTCAAGATCAGTTATCTGCCGCCGTCGATGGCGTCTGATGTCAAATTTGAGGCATAAGCTGCGTTCCCTGTCCGGTATCACCAATGCAGGCAGAATCGATGCGAAGCCTCAACAGTATAATTGATGAAATAACAGTACGGAGAGAGTAAGGACAAGAGGCAAGAATCGTCGTGCTAGCAAGTTTTACCTCATTAGATTCCGCCGAACTCCTACTCAACATGCGCACTTTGTATCTATCTCCATGGAGGCTCATTTCCTGGGACAGGAATTCTGATCCACGTCGTCGGCGCACCGATGGCTGGTTACCAACTCGAAGTTAAACCGTATTATAACCTCGGTGCGACGCAACAACCTTACACATCATTTTCTCTGGGACAAGTTCCTGCCTCATCTGTGGCAACAATCCAGCAGTGGTGAGCACCCAGCGCCAGCGCGCCATGGAGAGGACAGGACAGAGGCCATTTTAACGTTGTCAAACACCACGGGCTGCTATACAAAACAGGCGACAGCGAGGTCAGGATGCTTACGAACAGTTTTATTCAGCTGGACAGGCTCTCTGTAACCGTTCAGCTGGACAAGGACCATTCAGCTGGACAGGGTGTTGTCCGAATGAGTGTTATTGAGAGCTCTGGAGAGCTGTCTATCTGAGGACAACTATCTGTGTTTATATAGGCGTTGCTGACGACGTTGTTGCTGTTGATGCTGCCTGTCCACAGGCATCCGGATGCCTGGATGTCTCAGTTGCCTATCCAGATGCCTGAATGCCTCGGAGCACAACCGTCAACAACAACAAGTGCTCCGACAACGTCGCAATTGCCTGTCCCGTCCGACAGATTAAGATACTTGCATATTCACGGTGACGAAGAGCGTTTCAGCACTTGCCAGCGGGGTGACAGTGATCTTGTAGCCGACCTTATCCTGAGGAAAAATGTATTTCTGAGATGGGTCGCTCACGGGGGTGGTCCAAGAGTTGCCTTCGATTCCGGAATACCAGATTTGATAATAAGGCGGCGTCCCGATGTCAGCGACTCGACCTGGCTCGTGAATATTGACTCCCACATTGGCTTGCGGGAGAGAGAGAGAATGATCCAGCCATTGGAGCTCGGTTCAAATCCGATGGCTCCATCATACCAGCCCAGCGACTCAATACCGTTAAAAGGAACAGTGGTGCCCGCCGGGTCAGGGGGAGCTGGTGAGATGCTGGAAGACTCCTCCGTTGACACCCCAAGAGTTTATGGTGATGGGAGTGCTAGGGTTCGCAATACTGTTGAACCACTGGATAGAATGCGTAGCTGCACCTGCGCGCGACGAAACCATGTCAACATCTGAGCTGTCAACCGCGCGAACCTTGATGCTTACCGGTTGTTTTCTCTTTCTGGAGTTCCATCGCTTTCTTCGAGATCTTACGGTTAGCTAGAGCTCTAGCCACATCCGCTAGAGACAATCAGCCTTGAAAGACCTGTGGACATGCCGATTGGACTTACTGGGCTCGAGCTTCCATGGAGGGTTCATTCTCGTCGTGTCAATGTCTGCGGACTTGACCTTGTTGCCTCGTGTGGCCACTGGCTTCTATCAGGTTGTAATTCCAACAGGGGGTGTTTTGTATTCGACTCACAAAGGCCAAGAATCAGAAGCACCCATTCGCCAATACCTCCCTCTTCTACTACCGTTTCTGAGAGAAGTTCTGCGCCTTCCACAAGTTCACCCGCCTGCATGCCTGCCTCTCCAGCAGCACTGTAACCGTATATGTAGATGGCATCATCCTGTACAAAGAAGTCATTCCACACAGCTTGCACAGATTCTGGAGTGTTGCACGACGGGAAGATGGTGCCCGTCTCAAGCTGAGTAAACAGACCCTGCACCCCAGAATTCATTGCTGTTCCCAATCTGCCCAATGCTGAAACGTCAGCGAACTCAATCTCCGCTTCTGTGAGTTCATTGATACATTTCCACGGGCCGCCGGTGATTTGCTGAATGATCATCATCTTCGCAACGCTGATGAAGTGCCAAGCCGTAGCACTATTACTTCTAGTAGCGAGAGAAAGGAGTCAGTGTAATGGGGAGAGGGAGAGATGCTGGTCATTCCACAAACAACTTACCATCAGAAGTTAAGAAGACATTTCGAGGGTACTTATACACCTCAGGCAGGAACTCGCAATCTAGGACGGCAAATTGGACACCCGTCCTACTTCCTATCTCCCTTCACCTTTGACGACTATTCAGGCCGCCACAAAGACGACACTTTTGCCCATGTCCCTGATGGCAACCTTCTCAGCCCGCCAACGTGCTTCAGCTGTTCTGAACAAGCGACGTAGTCAGCCAGCCACGTAGTTGCCGCTATCCATTTTCGAAGAAGCAACGACGTCCTAAGCATGCTTCACAGGTTCCAAGGATCGCGTTTCGAGCCATAAACTTCCTTGGTGGCTAGCTGAAGGTTTACTGGGTAACACGAAAGTACTTAGAAGTAGATCCCCCGCATTATGGCTGGCTGAACACAGCTGGAAAGTGTGAAGTATCTGGCGGCTGAGTTTCTTCGTCGTCCATTGACTAGGATCATGTGTCTGGCTTCTAAGAACAGGCATCGGATAAGCTCCCGACGGCTCGTCGGCGCGCTCCCCCCGTCCTCTACCGTGGCTCCCGCGACGCTCTCCCGTGCTCGGCCGAGCATCCGTCACGTGCCGAGTAAAGCGGCCTTACTCCCTTTCCTGAACGAAAGTGGCAAGGGACAAAGCACAGTTCGGGGTATATATATATATATATATTATATGTTCACATCGGTATCCATCAGGGCGGAGGGATGAGATCCAAACCCTCGACGGTCAATTTGAAGGCGTCAGGACGTGAATAGTGTCCTGCCGCATCGAAGTCCAGATGACCTCGATCACAATCGTCAAAGTCGACTTCGGCGTAGAGCAATTCTTGTTCCCTCTCCCAGCATGGACCCGCGATAGTCTTGCCCATAGGATTGATAATACAAGACCCTCCATTCGAAACAAACTGTTCATCTTCACTGTCAGTTGGCTCGGAATCCAACGAGGGCTCCTCGGCCTCCGCTTGAGCCTCGTTGATCGGAGTATCATTGCATCTCCACGCAATTTCATGATTCTCTTCTGTCCGCATCGACATCGACCGCCGCCGTGCGCCCGAAGAGCTTTTTGGCGTTCCGTTTGGCAGCACTTTCTCCGAGCCGGGAGTGACTTTCCGGACAGGATGATCTCCTTCTTGAGTACCTTCACCAGCGTGTTTCCTCGTAATCCAACTGGGCAAGTTCTTTTTCTGGATACACTGATTGGCACTCAAGACAAAACACCGACCTTCGCAAGCGACCGTCTTCATCAACGATTCCCAAGTATCACGCGCATCCGCGGTGGGTGCCAACCACAGGTTAACGCCCTGACTATACAGACTATACCTCAACAAAGGCATATAATTCTCCCAACAAATGGCGCAGCCCATGACCACTCTGACCCCCTTGATATTAGCAACCACAGCTTTCAGGCTTGATGCTTGACCCTGCGCCCACACAAGCCTCTCCGACCCCGTAGGCATGACTTTCCTCCTTTTACCCAGGACACCCCGCTTCGGGTCCACGTAGACAGCCGCACAATAGAGACTCCCTCCAGCTCTCTCGACCAAGCCAGTCACGATGAACACACCAGTCTCGCGCGCTACGTCTTCGAGGAATTCGCGCGTCCCGTCACCCCGTCGTCCAGTCTCTTTATTCACCGGAAGTCGACGCTCAAGCCAGTCGTCCCCGGCTCCGTTGGGAGTGTCACCCAGATCGACGGCTGAGCGGAAATAGGCGAGGTATTGGTCGCGGCCGAGGTCGGTGCGGGAGCCCACGGTCGCACCAAACGAACATGTGCGCGGGTACCCGCCCAGATAGGCCTCCGGGAATAAGAGGATCGATATGCCTTTCTGGGCGGCAAGCTGGGTAGTTGAGCGGAGGGCGGAGAGTGTTGATTCGAGGGTCGGGAGGGTATGGGATTGGGAAAGACCTATCGTGAGGGTTTGCGGCATTGTTCTGGTCTTTGATTCTGTCTGGCTGGGAGGGGAATGGTCTCGTGGTGGTTCGTCAGGGCGCGGACAATAAGGTCAGGAAGAGAGTGAAGGACTTCGATGGTAGGATGGAGGCGGGGCTGAAGAGCTACTGTCCTAGAGGACTAAGGGTGTAATATTGGCGTTGAGTACCTAGTAAGCGGACGTTGCTGGGAGAGAGAGATACCTGGACGGTTTAGCCCTGGGATTGCCCAAGATGTTAAGGTGGGATAGCTGTGGTGTTTCGAGAGCTGGACAATCATCGCTGCTTGAGAATGCGCGGGGAAGATGGCCGGTTCTTCGCGAGGCTGAAGTTGACAAGGCTGACCTACCAAAGCCAACTGCGGGGTCAATCACTGATCGGATGAGGGCGCCGCCGAAACTGCGCTCCTACAAACCGCGACAACACCAAACAAACAGGATATTGTCTTCTAACGACAAGTACATACAACGAGAGACAAGTTCTGGTGCTCATGCAATTTCGGGCATTCATAGCATGCCATAGGATGCCCAGCCGCTCGAACCCAGCACCAGAAGCATCGATCCGCGCCGTATCCGACGCTTGGGAAAGACACCCGTCCAAGTTCCGATTCCCTGCTCCGATGGACGAACCTCATTCGTCGGGTAAGGTAATATTCCAGATGAAGGAGAGATTTATTGAAGAAGGTTCAACATATGTCGGCTATCCCTCCGCCGTTTCAGCTTAGCGAGAGAGAGGAATTTTACTTTCGTTATCGAAACCTCTGTTGGTCTCATCGGAAAGGATCGTTTGTACTACCACTGCAAGCGGAGAAGTTCATTATCTGTATCTCAGAAATTGGGCCATCGAAAAAGAGTCTCTGAGGCTGGGCTAATCGGCGTCATAACAACCATTAGTCCAAATCCCCAGGACCATAACACGAGCTTCGAGGGTTCTACTGCTCTGGAAGAAACTCTGGAAGACAGGAAAAGGGGCGGAACGCTGTCAGCGTTGGACACACCAGAACCATCATCTCGAATAACCGTCGGCCATGCCTCAAACGTACGACTTTCTGGTTGGCACCTTCAACACACCGCAACTGTACACCCTCCGATTCACACCTCCACCGACAGCCGCGTCTTCCCCTTCGAAACGCTCAAGCCCCGGGGATCTGCGGATCCTACACCGCGCCTCAGCCATCGGCTCACACTCATGGCTTCATCTATCTCCGCCCAAGCCTAATGGCAGACGAAATCTCTACGCCACGGCATGGACAGAACCGCCCTCAGTGGTGGCATACGCGGTTGACTCCCCAACAGATATCAAACTTCTCGGCAGTGCCCAAACAAAATCCAGGAGCGGCTATGTCACGGCTAACGATGTCGCCGTCTACTCTGCGGGCGGAGCAACAGGTGAAGTGTTCCGCCTTGATCGGGATACTGGAAATTTCGTATCGCCCGAGACAACCTCGACTACCAACGGGACATCTGGTGACAAGGCAGTATCACCACAATCCTCATCATTAATTCAACCCCTTCAAACCCTTCCATTCGTCGACTCCTCCACCCAACGCGACGACGGCAGCGTGATGGATTTCGGCGGCCTGCGCCACGGCGCGCACTCCGCAGACCTGTCGCCTTCCGGCCGCGCCTTGTACGTGGCAGACATCGGGCGGAACTGTATCTGGACATTCTCGGTTTCTCAGACCGACGGCACCTTGACACCAGGCGAGAAGCATATTTCGCCGAGACCCAACGACGGACCTCGTCATGTCTGGCCCCACCCGGCGGGAAAGTATGTCTACTGCGTCCAAGAACATACGAGTATAGTCGACGTCTTCTCCACGAAAGACAAGAATGGGGTCTACCTAGCTCACGAACAAGCCGTACGTATCATCCCGCCGGATCAGCATGAGGGAGAGTTCTGGGCCGATGAAGTCCGTACGAGTCTCTCAAATGCTGGACGGCCACGTTATTTATATGCCAGTACGCGAGGCTTGAAGGATGGGAAGAAGGGCTATGTTGCTGTCTATAAGCTCACGGACGAGGGGCTGGTTGATACCTCTGGATCTGCCTCCAAGTTTAAACAGACTGGACCCAGTGCAGATCTCTATGCCGGCTTGCTGTGCATGTACGAAACTCCCACAAGTGGTGGATGGGCCAACGCAATTCAACCTGGCCCGACCGTCGACGGGGTCGAATATCTCGCCTTGACTGATAGTGAGCAAGGCTGGGTTTTCGTGTTGAGCTGGGACGGGCAGGATATGAAAGAGGTAGCGAGAACGAAGTTGGATGACGGCGCTGGTGCGGCGACTGCCGTGTGGTTGTAGTTGCTGAGACATTGTCTACGGAGTTCAAGCCGTTGATCACTCGTACTCGCGGCCATTTCTATCAAGCTCCAGGTTGCTTTGACTGGAACGACGAGAATGTGATCAGATCCGGTGAACAAGGAGACATGAATGAACCTGAACTTAGTAGACATAAGAGGGGCGGATGTTCTGCGAGCGAAACTCTTCCATTATAATGTGCATCCGGACACTATCAACATCTGCATAGTTGCCATCATTCAAACGTCCAACTCCGGCATACAAAAGTACAGATCGATCGGGACCAGTCCAGCTAGACTCCTTCATCTTCTGCGCTCAATCCCGCTTTTCAGAGACACCAGCTGCAGGTTCAGCAGCAGTCGTGGCCGCGGACCCGTTGGTCCCGGACCGATTCCTTCGCCTTCCAGTGTCGATGTCCTGATGCACTTTGCTCCTAGTAGCGTGCAATGCGGCCATGTGCAGTTCTTCGTCATCGTCCAGATTATATTCCTCGTCTTCGCCTTTCTTGACAGCCATGGTAGGCGCGAATTTGGATTTCTGTCGAAGCTTCTTCCCGAAAAAGTAGAACAAGACCGGAATCGGCACAAGACAAAGAGCCAGACATCCAAGAAGTGTACCAGCCCACTCAATCCCCATACCATTGAACATCTGACGTGCAAACAGGGGGAATCCGGCAGCAGAAATCGACCGGAGGAAAGTGTTGGCTGCAATCGCGGAGGCGGCACTAGAAGACAGATCAGCAAGAAAGGAGACAAATGTTGGGGGAAGAAAGCGCCCACGTACAACATGAGATACGAGTCAATCAGGTAGTTGAAGCATTGAATAAAGATGGCCAAGAGCCCAAAGCCGGTAAACAATCCAGAGAGCGTCGGGACGATCCAGTGCACGGATGACTTGTAACCAGACCAGCCGAACCAAAAGAGACCTAGAGCAAAGAGGGTGCCTCCGATCATGACAGGGGGTAACCGCCACTCAGGGACTGGGATCCCGTCATTGGCATCGAGCTTCTTGTTGTAATTCCTCGCATCGTAGATGATGTAGCCCGCGACAATGAAAATGCCCACTACCATACCGAAAAAAGGTAGACCCGACACACCTGGTGCCATGTGATGGACACCCTGGAAGACGAGAGGATAGGCGGTCAGGAAGAGATAGAGGAGGCCATAGATGAATGACATGTAGCAGGTGATGGCCAGGATGATGGGTTCGGAAACCAAAAGGCGGAGTGGACGAGAGAAGTTCTTAGATATGAGCTCGCGAAAGTCCACCTCGACTTCCTCTTGCTTCGCGTGAATGCCCCAATTCTTAGTGCGGCGACGCAACTCGGAGGCTTTGCCTACTAGCACCACCGGTGCGTAGGATTCTTCCAAGAACACAAGGTTGAGAACGAAGGCCGTCGAGCCCATGATTCCCGGCAGGTACAAGTTCCACCGCCATCCCAGATAGGAACTATTGATGAAGCCTCCAATAAAAGGACCCAGCATAGGACCCATGAACACCATGGAGGAGAAGATGACAATGGCCGTTCCACGTTGGCGGTTGTCGAACATGTCGGCGAAGACGGCGGCCACCACTGCCAATGGACATGAACCGAAGAATCCGGTGAAGAATCGACAGATCATGACTGTTTGGATATCTTTTCCAGTAGCGCAGCCAAAACAGAAGACCGAGAAGCCAAACATTCCGACCAAAATGGGGATTTTTCGACCTCGTAGTTCAGAAAAAGGTCCCCAGCAGAGCGGCCCAAAGGCGTACCCCAAGACGTAGAGAGAAGTGCTCAGGGTGGCTACCTCAACGCTAACATGAAAGTGTTTTCCGACCGACTGTGTTGAAGAGGAGAAGACGGAGGATGTGAAGGTACTGCAGAGGCAAGTGAATGCCAGGATGACACCAAGGTACAGTCTGGTAACCTGTTAGCGACAGAACTGATACACCTTTCTCCTTTACTCACTTTTTGCCCATCGGCCAGTTTTGAGGATGCAGAGGGTCATCAATACCATCGAATTCTACGACATAATCTTCTTGAGCTGGCAGAGAGGGTGGATATGGCTTTCCTCCCCCAAACGCGGGAAGAGGCTTTGAGTCTGTTTTCGACTTGATGCTGGCACCTACGGTCTGGACTTGTTGTAAACGATGTGTCTCTATTCTCAAATCTTCAACGGGATGCGTCGCAGACCGCCTCAGACCCGCCTCAGACCTGGGCGCGGTGGCTATCCGGGCCATTGAAGTGCCTGAAGAGGTGCTTGAACCCGTGGAATTCGAGGACGTAGACTGCCGAGAAATCGGACTGCGAAGCGATCGACGTTCCTTGCTCTCTTGCGAGAACGTTCGGGTCGCTTGCACCTCTGCCCGCTCCAAGTCGCGGTCGACTATATCCATCTTGTCGGATGTGTGAGAGCGTTTGGTTCCTTCTCTTCTACAAGATCACGATATCTGTGACTTGAACAATATCTCGACCACGCGACGGGCCAGTGCCAGACGAACGAGGGCTTTTTTCCCAAGGATAAGAAGAGAAGGGGAGGGATAACAGTTCCGAACGATTGGAGGGGCGATAGCTTCTGTAGACAAACAGAATAACGGTCTCGTATTGTGTTACGGAGTCGAACGAACGGATGTATGGATAGCAGCGAGGACGGAACAAAGCGTGCAGAGGGTAGATACTCTGGAAAGGATACGACCTTATGGAACGTGGACGAAGAAAATTGCCCAATGGATCCAGTGGACACCATACAGATAGACCGATGCTGTGGTGAATGAAGATGGGCGTACAGAGTATCGAATGCGCGTGAGAGCCGTTGTCGAGCCCAAAGAGTGAGCTGATTGTGGGTGAAGACGCCCTGCAGTGGGGAGGAAACAGTCCAGCGATGTCACTGCATGGAATCTCCCCGTTAGGCCCCCGATAGCCGGGATGGGGTCCCCTATGGGTGGGATGACTGATTGATTATGACATTGTTTCTCAACTGGACGTCGCCCGTGTCAACCACAAGTCTGGTCAGTCCAACGCCTGAAAGTCCTCTGGCGGGTGCACTGTCTTCCTTAAGATTGGCGGACTTGCTGCAATGGTAGGCGCTAACTCAGGTAGCGATTCTGGGCTTACAGCTGTTTCTCGGCTAGTAAGGCACCTAGACACCTGTGCCTGGGGGCTAGTTGTTATGCAGCGGTAATTACTGGTACGCGACCACTAGTACTGCTGCCCCTCCTTATCGGCTGCAATGCCTGATCACTGATTAGCCAGTCACACTGCTTTCCCCGGCTGGTTTGTGCTGAGTTTGCTGACTCACCCCCCGCTGCTGACCCACAGCTGGCTGATAGGTGCTTAATGTAACACTACTACTGCATTAGGTAACGTAAGGTTTCTTTCACTACCTACACGCTTCTAAGGACTCGACTTCGCTTCCAATGCTGCGAACATCCGGGCTATATCTGCAAAAATGCCGGCAACCAAAAGGAAGACATGTACACATTAAGACTTATGATTGTGTAGCTTGATCCTTGGCTAAGGATAGACGGAGTTCAATACATCTCTGGCTTCAGCGGTGAGTGAGGACGCTCTCTAAACGATTCCTTCGTCGAATTTCTGACCACCTGGTCATGTCCCCCGCCTCTAATAGACTGATCTTGCGGGTCAAGCCACTTGGGTTACCTAGCACTACTGGCTCCCAACCATCCTCTTTGCTGGCCTCTCTGTCTTGTTGGGTAGGAATCATTTGCACCGGGCTCCAGCGCACCAAGACAATCACCACCAGCAGTGTCAGGACCAGCAGAACGCCAGCAACGATTCCAGCCGCCTGCATTGCCCCGTACCTCCTTTCTACCCGGCCGCAGATTCCAGTTGCCACCGCTCCGAATACGAACTTCAAAGACTGGGTAACGGCTATGCCTGCGCTGACTCTGGGGTAGCAAGAGAAATTGGTCCTCTGTTGGCTATATCGTTTGACCACGGACTGACGCGCCGGACGCCCAGTCATTCCAGGTTGCAGGTCAGAGGTGTCGAAGGTCTGCATGATCAAAGCGTAGCACTCCCCCATTCCCAGAACAGAAGCATAACCCACAAGCCCTGCAAAAACGCATGGTACTGCCACAGGAAATGCCGGCCCTTTCGATGTCGCGGCATAACCTATGGCTGCGAGAGGAAGTAACACCATCCACAACGTTCGGCGGACGGTATGGGACGTCCATCCAACCGTGGCTTCAAATGTCAGACTGTTCGTTCGCGGAGGGAGATATCGAGCACGACTGAACCATGAGGCTTTCTGAAAAGGAATTGCGACAATCGACCCGATAGCCAGAGACAAGACACAAAGCCCGACATAAACAGGCCGATACCGATACTCAGTCGATGCCAGGGCTCCAAGCAACTGCCGGTGTCAGCATGGACTTATCTCACGTGGGGTTTGACTCACCATCAATACCAGCGTGAATTGGGCGTATATCCAGGCTGCGTACATGGAGAGCACAAGGAAACCAGGTTGCTTGACCATTTTCCAACTCAAACGAAGCCCTGCGGCCACCTCTTCGCCCCACCAGTAAGGACCATTACCTGTCAAATGCATCTTGACCTCACCTCGGGCCACCCTGCTGAATGCACCACCCTCACCAAGCATGTCTGCAATGGTTCTGCGGAAGGCTGAACGCCGGACTTCGGGCGTGATGATGTTCAGCAGGAGGACGAACATGAGTAGGATCAACGATATCCAAAAGCCCCAGTCAACTGAGGCACCGCTGATTATGAAAGCCCCGACAACAAACCCGACTGCGATCGAACCAACTGTACACCAAGACCAGACGGCCAGCCATACACCCATTCCGCCCCCGTGTCGCCGCACATCGAGTGGATCGTCCAGCTCCTCGTTGGACTCGCTGCTCTTGAGTGACGCACCAAAAACGTCTAATAAAGTACCCAGATTGTTTATGTTGGCGAACCCAAAAACGAGCCCTGAAACGGCCCGAGACAAGAGCAGAAGGATCCGGTAGCGTCGCACCTCGGGAGTCCGAAAGGCACTGACAACCAACCCTTGAGGGATTTGAAGGCACAGCGTCAGGGCCAAGGCTGCAACGTTGTAGGGTTTCCGACCATGCAGAAGAGGTAAGGGCCAGAATACTAATGTTGGTATAGCGAGACCACAGTAGAGAAAGACGTTTCCCAAAATCATTCGACGATCGACGTCAACGATCACATATTGGATGGCTGGCACTTCTCCAGAGTATATACCGATCAAAAAGCCTAAACAGGCCGTATTGATGCAGCTCCCTAGGGCCGCCCATCGCTTTCTTGAGTCCGGCCAATTTCGTGCTACTGGAGCATGATTGCAGGTCCGGTGTACATCAAAATCGTCTGACCCCTCTGCGATATCGACATGCCTGACGCCATTGAGATCGATCTTGTGACTGGAACTGGGTGTGCCATGCGCCAGGTTGATGCTGCCTTGCCTGGAGTCGATGCCGAATACCTGCGTGAAATGCCTCTCATGCCCTGCTCGTGGCACCTGCAGATTGTTCCCCTCCGTGAGCAGATGATCCTTCTCTTCATCCTCTTCGTCTCTCAGCTCAACACTATTCAGCGTCAGAGTCGGAGCGGGTCGCGGAGATGATGGGCGCCTTTGCGGTTTGCTAGGACGGCTGGCGGACGTCGTGCGCGGTCCGATATCAGGTGGCTCAAGGAACTCTACGTGTTGATGTTTGCGAGATGTAGTCCCTTGTGTTGCAAGATTTCTTGGTCTCGATAACGTGACATGTTTGTCTTCCAATGACTCGGCTACCGGTTGTGGTGGTGCCAACATGGAATCAGCACTGCTTTGGGCTCCTCGCGAGGACGACCCGCCGCTGACCTGATCCCCAAATGATGGAGCGGTCCGCCCCGATGATTTTCGAAGGTACTTGTCCACCTTGGCGATGATTTCCTGCGTCGGCCGGCGGGAGGGACTCACATCCTCTTCATCTAAGATCTTACGAGCTCTGTTTTGTTCTTCAACTGTCCCCGCCATCTGAGCAATCTTGACAGCCTCTTCCAACAGAAGCTCCAACTCTTGAATGGTGTGGGCCATGGTCTGGGAAGTATCTCGTTGCTGGCCTTGGCCGTCGTGATCTGCAATGCTTGACTGCCCATGGCTCCCGCCTGGAGTGTTTGTAGAACGGTCGTTCACATTGTTTGACCCTTTGCCTATCCCCTGTCCAGAGAACCAACCCATGTGCCTGGGGGCGCGGGTTTTGATGGGCAAGATCAATCATGTGTGGCATGTGGCGGTCAAGCACAAAACGCCGAGGGCGTGATGAGTAGGTATTGCAGGATGCCGTGAAGGTTAAGCGAGATGAAGATATCAATAGTGGAATGGATATTGGTTGAGGTTGATTAAGGTGGCCGGTATGCTGGCAGTACTGTATATCGGGAGTTCTCACGATGTTGACCTGCTGGGGCCCAGATCTTGCCCCTGGGCTCTTTCCTCGCACAAGATGACCGACAGCAGTACCAAGGTATTTTACTAGTACATTAGGCTTCTACCAAGCTTCGCATAATCGAGCTTAAATGAGCTTGTTTACAAGTAGTATCCCGTGCTCCGGGGCGTGCCGAGGCCTAGTACCTGGAGGCTGTTAGAGGCCTCTGCAACTACCTGCATCAAGACAGACTCGCCCGCGCGAAGAAGACAGTGAAGCATGACTTAACTCCATACCTATCTGACCGTGTAGCATCGGTGAGATCGCATGACAGTGCCCACGCTGGCTCCAGTCATACAATGCAGCACCCTTCCGATCTGTGACATGCAGTGTTTTGGTGACCGCCCTTCACATCCTACCCCTCCATTCCAGACCTGTTTGATAGTTTGCTCTTTCCTGCTTGTGAATACTATTCTGTCACGCCCTTCTTCCGTTGGTGCTGCGCTCTGTGTCGTCCTTCTTCGGTGAACCTACTAAAGTCGTCGACTCACCCCTACTCACCGCTGGTCTCTGGCCCATCCAACGCCCCCAACTTCTCTCAAAGCTTCTGCAACTGTCCTTTTCCACGCTGGCCCGTTCGTTCTCATACTTGTTCATCCTTCTCAGAACGCATCATGTCTTACTACAATGATCAGTCCCAAGGTCAGGGCTACTATCCTCAAGGCCAATACGGTCAGCAGCAATCCTACAATAGCGCGCCGCAAGTTCCAGCACCTTGGGTTGCCGAGTGGGACTCGCAGAACGGTCGTTGGCTTTATGTCAACCGTGAGACCGGCCAGCGCAGCTTTGAAATCCCACAACAATCCTACTATGGCGGGGGCTACGGTCAAGACTATGCTGGTCAAGGTCAAGGAGGCTATTATGCTGAAGAGCCACCGAAAGAATCTCACACTGGTCGAAATATAGCTCTTGGTGCAGCTGCTGGCGTTCTAGGCGGTGCGGTACTAATGCATGAGGGAGAGAAAGTCGGTAAGTGCCACGTTCATTTCAGATCGAAGAGAGATATCATTTTGTGCTGTCGAGCCGTTATCTGACGTGATATAGAGGACAAATGGGACGATGCCAAGTACGGACTCGAGAATGATGTTTCCAATGGTGTCCAAGACGTCGAAGACTTCCCCGAAGATGCTGCTCGCTGGACTGGAGAAAAGGTTCAAGACGTCGAAGATATTCCTCAGGACATTGACAACAAATGGGACAACGCAGTGAACGATGTCGAGGATGTGCCCGGAGATATCTCTGGTTGGGTCGGACGGAAAGTAGGAGATGTCGAGGGATTTGATGACAACATCGACAACGCCTACGACCAAGGACGAGACGATGCCAGATACGACGACAATGATCGATACTAGCACGCGACAGGGTCAAAGTCATTGTCTACTGAACAATTCGCATTGGGCTCTTCAGGAGCTCATCTTGAGCATGCATGGCTGGAATCACGGGGAGTTTCAACGCTCATTGCGAGGTGTCACAGAGGCTGATGAGGTGACTGCCATCAATGACTACAAGACAGCAAACGCAGCAGCTTACAGTCTATTCTTGCTACAAGCTCCATTCTTTCCAAAGTCAAAATGAGACATCATCTTTCCTTTAGACCCTTGAACCTCTGGGTTTACAAAGAATAACAATGAAAAGACTAAGATCCTCTGAACCCTGAGACATATGGTAACATGCTAACAATCAGTCCATTGTCCGTTCTTTCGAAAGTCCAGCAACACTAGACAGCTCTTTGCCTGTCAGTCTTTGGCGAAGTTGCATTGACCTACCCAGAAAGCCACAAGCCACGCTCGTGTAACAATTCTGGATGCCTATTGCCACCCAAGCTGCATCCTGACTTCTGTTGCCATCCAAGACACTCATTATCTATCAATAACGAGGGGACTTGCCGATTTGTTCACAAGGAAAATGGACTGATTTACCCTCTGAAAGCCTGGGCAAGAAAGACACGTTCCCCCAAATACCTCAGCCGAAAGCATGTCTTCATAACTGGTATGGACACGGTATATATATTGATATTCCGGTGGAGCTGGACTCTCACTTTATCTTCAACCGCAGTACGATTCACCCAGATACTCTGTTCCAAGTCATCTTTTTCCCGACAAGTATCCTGTTATTGGAGAGGATGCCTGTCAAATTCGTCGATTCATCTCTCTAGAACAAGAACAGATCGGTGGCCGAGGAGAAGCATCAGCCCACAAAGGTTCTCCTTTCATATCACATCACCAGGGCTCCACCTACGCTTAATGCGGATCTTGAGCCTACATCGTCTTCCCTGGCTCAATAGAGACACGCCAGCACCGGCAGTGTTCGTTCCCCAGAAGTCGTCTGGGGTATGGCTCCCTGGCCACGACTATGAACAAAGAAATGAGTCAAATGACTAAACCACAAGAAATTGTCCCAAACAAGGCAGCACTGCCGCCAATATGTCTTACGATATGCCAAAGCAAGACGAAATAGCAAAGAAGAACTGCCTCATCGCCTATACAGCTGCCTAGTGCGGCATTATCACACTGCCCTCCGGTTCACATGCCACTACTAAGGATCGACTTCCTATATATACCTTCCATCGATCTTGTCCTATGGATATCCTTTCCTGCATACCTAACCCCTCGACACCGCAAAAACAACAGGGAGGGACTTAGCAAGCCAGGTGCTGCTTCTCCTATTACACAATGGCTCCAACAGGTCAAGATGTTCCAGGATCGTATCCCTTCACGAATACTCCAGAAACACGCCCTTCAGTGCCCTATCACGATTCAAACACCGACCATCCCACAACCACTGAACCCGAACTTGGAGCCCTAGCGGCTGTCAAGGAATGGTTAGCCATGACGGCCATTGACGAATCAAACGCACAAGAGTCCGCGAGTCTACCCTTGTCATCATCCCCTTCAGACTCCGACAGCGACCAAGATGGCGGTGTACCATTATTACTAGACCTGCGCTACTACGAAGAAGCTGAAGCTTCCAATCACCAGGTGAGCGGGAGAGAACCATCCCAGATCTACGCAGCTGAAGCTGAAGCTGATGAATCATCCCACTCTCAAGCTGACGAAGTAGACCATCTCGAACATATCGTTCCCTTGGACGGTCCTACATGGCTGACTCAGTGGAGCGAGTTGCGGGAATGGTGGGACATCGAGGGTCAAGCCGAAGAGGAAGAGGAAGACGAGGAGGAGCCAGAAACCGTGGAGATTGATGTCACAGAAGATGACGACGACGACGAGGCTGACGAGGATTGGGATGATGAGGCCGATGCGGCTGATGAGAATAAGAATGTCGCCAAAGTGACACGCGCCGCCCCAGCCAGACGTAGACCGCGGGCAAGCTATACTGAGCCGGATCTGCGAAGACAGGCTATAGCGAATTGGCGCCGGATCAGAAACATGCTGGAAGACAGAACGGACTTGGATACCGAGGACTTCTTCTGAGCTTGGCCACGACTATCTGTCCGAGACAGAGCGCCCAGCGGAGGTGATAGAGCACACTTGACGCAGGCAAAGAATTTGTAAAGTGTATTGGTGCATGGAATGTCGATTGAGCCTGGGGTTAGGAGGGTAAGTACTGTATTCCAATAGTGGACAATCAAGGTAAACTATTCGATTCTGCATCAATGCTGCAACTAGGCATACATTTGACTTGTAGTCACGGTCTCACTGACTCGACTTCCTTGAGACAAATTCTGTAATATAAGGCTGTTTGTTACCCCTATCTTTTCTTCCCTTGCCGGATCTTGAGCTCTCTGACCCCAGAACAAGGATTTTGAAAAATCTTGAAATGTCGAACACCATGTAGGTATAATGGTTAGAACAGCCGATGGAAATCACCTAGTTTCGTTGAACGACAGACATGTTCACCGTTGCACCGAGTAGCACTGATATACTATGCACACCTGCCAATCCGAGGCCGTTGATATTTGATATTCTCGCAGTCGTGCTTGTCTGCTGAGGAGACGGAGACATCTCACCCAACAACTTTCTGTATATATGTATATAAACCTCGGAGAGAGAGAGAGATGGGCAATCTCTACGAACATATCCAGAGACAAGTAATGGCGGGTGTCATCCGAGACTCAGCTCAAGGGTGTTAACGTTGATGCTATGTGTAGGTGGATGGAAAGAGCGGGAAACAAATACCGACACGGAATGAAGGGGTAGATCTCAGAGACATCAATATCATCATGTTCCCTTCGTCGTCTTGCATCGGATCATACGCCAAAGGATTACGCGAGGATGGAAGAAGAAGACGAAGGGGGAACTCTGTATTCAGTTGTATTGGACCATTGTTTTTTGTTTGTCCCTAGGTGGGTACAAGGAGTAACCAGCAGTGTGGCGCCTACAGCAACTCGATCTTGGTGGCATTGTTCAACAGTGGCACTCGATACAAAGCATAAGGCTTCACTCTCCTGTCCACTCCGCCTTGCTGTGCCGGTGCTCTCCAGAGTTGATTCTCCGTGAAATACAAGTAGCTGCCGGCCGTGGAGAATGTATCGGTCCAGTCAATCCTCGGGTCTCGGACATAGGTAGACACCGTGCCATTCTGCGGGTTGAAAATGATGATCGAATCGGTCTCGACACTACCGCCATAGACAATCCCATTCGAGTCACTTTCCAATCCGTCGCTTACACCTTTCTGACCGAGGTCCATAACCGACGCTTGAGCAAATAGTTCCGAGGAAGCGCTGCGGTCGCGGAGTCGTGACGTGGGCACCGCGTATAAATGGCGGCCTGAGACGACACTGAAATATAATGTCTCGCCATCGTTGGACAGTGTAATGCCATCAGCGCCGAATGAAAGTCTTGAAATAGGCATTCCGTTCCCGGGATTGCTGTACACTGGTTCACCCCATACACTGACGAAGAATCCAGGCTCGGGACGGACTTGGGGAATGTTTTCGAGATGGCGCCATGACTCGCCTGTGCCCAGGTCCACGATGATGAGGCCGTTCCGCCCTTCACTCGATGAGTCGGTCAGGTAGGCTATACCTTGTCCGGATGCCGAGACGGAAGGACGCAAGTCAAACCGGACATCGTTCGGATATGAATCCGGGTACGCCACGGTTGCAGGGAACAGGATGGTTTGAAAGATGGTGTTGTTGGTCAAATCAACTCCAATCAGCTTCGGCCCGCCGAACTGGGAGGTTGCCAGAGTACCATTGGGAAGGGCTGCTCGACCGGTATCTAGGATCCAGAGACGGTCCTTGGGGTCGATTACGACGCTTTGGACCCCAATCAGGTAGTCTGCAAGTCCTTTGGAGGTGGCAGGGTATGTAGAGTAGTCGATTGCCCCACCAGGAGGACTGTTGATGGCAGCGTTTGGGTAAGGCGTCTCCGTACTGTTGGAAACGAGCTCGGCGACTTGGTACTTGGTGTTGGTCGGGTCCAGACCCAGAGGGTAGTTGGAGAACATGCGTCCCGACGCAGAGACAGCAATGCCTGACTCGTTAATATGCGACTGCATGATAGCACCGACCATACGTACCGGTCGGCCATTCATCGTAATACAAATGCATCAGTTCAAGCGGCGGCCCTGCAGCGACTGGGTCCCGGACGGGTTGTTGGGCTGTCACGGCTCTTAGGCCCGCCAGGAAGAAAATGATTGTGTCTGTCCACTTCATCATGGGTGACAACGGCGATCCGGTATAGGAGAGCTTCGAGAATGATAAAAGAGAAGTAGTGGTAGTGAGGTCGGCGAAGATGAGCTCCAAGTTCCTACTCATACAATATTCCAGCGGGATGATGTGGAATATCAATGAGCTCACTGCGGAGATGCAAGACGCTGACCTCAATATCTGCCGAAGATCAATGCAAGTCGGAGCATGGACGAATCATGCGGGAAACATGATCCGGATGTTCCATGATTGGTGTGCCTTGTGCCTGAACCGTTGACCTGCTTGATGCGGCTTGGTACGGTTGCAAGGGCCATGATGATCGACGTCACGATTGGAGATCATCAATATAAGCGTGTTGTACAGCCTTGAACGGGTGTGATAGTATCGACGGTTGCATACTGAGCATTTGCATTCAGTAGATTCGAAGTCCACAGCATTCAATCGATGTTGGTCGCACCACGGCCTTGCGTCCCCACCAGAGTTGCACCAATTCTTTGACAAAAGCTCGATCCGATGCGCTCCAACTATCGAGTCCCATCGCTGCCATGTCTTCTGCGCTGATCTCAACCTCGTGATCTCCGGCCTCATCCGCCAGAAGACCCCGTGTCTCCTCTTCGTTGGGGGCGGTCCCTCGCTGAAGGGTATCTTGGTAAACCGAGTCTGCATTATCGTCGTTAATGTCATCATCGCGGTATTGCTCTGCTGTAGTTGTACGAGGACCTTCGGACCGTGCGATGGCTTCAGCAATGGTCTGAAATATGACTTCAGTCATGCGGTGAAAATATGCGACGAATGCCACCTCCCGCGTCTGCTCACTGTCATTCTCTTCGTGGTCGCGCAACAGAGCCAGATCTTGTTCAGTCTCTGCTTCTTCTGTCTCAACGAATCCACCGCGTCTATCACCAGCAGATGCCCACCACACAAGCGAGTTGTAAGCCATTCGTGACCATGACGCGGGCTCCACGACTGCCTTGTTTGCAGAGAATGACGACCGTCGTGAGGAAAGCGACGAGCTCTCATCGGCATCATTCCCCACGGAGCCGGTAACGCTTGTCTTACTTGGAGCATATCGACAGAGACCTTGCCGAAGACGCACATAGCGCTGGAAGTCTCGTTGTGTTGCTTTGATGCCAACTCTTGGGAACGCCTTGGTCAATTCCGGGGTGGACATGACCATCCGAGGAAACACTTTAGTAGCAGCCTTGTCCGACCCAGATTGAGGCAGCAGTACGAGAACGTCGTAAAGATCCGGCTTCGTGCTGAGAACATCATCGGTGGTGCAGGCAATCCAACTATCATTAAAAGTCGACGCCGACCCAGGAGAAACCTTCGTTGTTTCGAGCGCCGGAATATCCCCGACTCCAACAGTGAACAACGGTCGAAGGTGAAGGCTGGGTGTTTCGGTGGATGGCAGATATGGGAGTAGCGCTTTTGACACAGATGACAAGATGGACATATTATACACTGGTTGTCATCAGCAGGCGTCGTGAATAAAGCGTCGGTTCATTACCTAGATTACAACTGGACTGCACAGGAGTGTCGGAAACGATCAATATTCGCTTTCGAAGTAACGCAGCTCGATAGAGAGGGAAAAGGAGCGGGCCGAAGAGGTTCGCTGACTCCAGCAATGTTAAAGCAGGATGATGAGGGGTTAAGGCGTGGTGCGACGGTAGGAATGTCGTTGCTGTACTCATTGACCGGGATTTGCTATAGCCGTTCGCCGGTGTTGAAATGGTGGACGGTTCTTTGGGCTCAGTGTGGTCTTGCTGCGGCGACTCGCCTGGCCGAAGTCTATACTTGTCCCAGTATTTTTCCAATGCTGTAATGTCGCCCACATTGTCAATTTGTGTCCTGCTTGTGTCAATCTACTGCAAACCCGTACGGCCTCCCCAACACACCTTGCGAGATTCTGCAGTGCTTCCGCATGACGCCAGCTTCGGCCAGTGCGACCATAGTCGAGAGGTACTAGGACACCTATGGCCAACATGCGCGCCGACCGCTCTGACTGTCCATCGGGCTTGTTTATGAAGGCACTGAGACCGCTAAATTCATTATGGATGAAGTATCTTCCCATGCTCAGCCCAGTTCTCGTTGAGTTGTATGCGCACTACTCACACTATATCTTCTTCCACATTGTGTAGTCCGGAGGGTAATGATTTGAACTCGACGACGCCCTCAACCTGGGCTACAGTTCCGAGTCAGCGAGCGAAAAAGGGGTTTTGCGTAGAGCCTGACCTCCGTCAATGGACTTGTGCCATACTAAGGTATATCTGAGGCCTTTTTAGTATTGAGCATTGACTGTAACAAGATCTGGAGGTATACCCTTTGCGATGGTCAAAGTTGACCAAGAAGGCCGCAGCGATTGGGGGAACCGGTGGCTCGTTGCTGGTATCAATCCTCAAGGGATTTCCCTCCGCCATATGTGACGACCTATGATCATATTCTAACCATAGGCTATGGTGTTACTGTCGTAGAGATCCAAAGTGCATAAGACGGCATCAGTGCAGATGTGACGGATGTCGGTCCATTGAATCGCATGCAACGAATTCAAGATGTTATCTCCGCAGCCGCAAATACGGGTCTTCTGCTATCCCTTGATAGTATATCCAGGAAGCCATTAAGAGAAGGTTTGCCGGGGCTTAGACGACAACAGGTACTTATGCTGAATAGTGAACTTATCTATAAGCAAAAGTATCCTAATTAGCACTGCACAGCATGACCCTTTCGATGAAAACATGGAATGCCTGTCTTTTGTTCTCTGACTTGTCTATACATACACCTCTTTTTCCCGAGCAAGGTATCATTGCAAGTTTGCAATGCTGCAAACACTGTGAGCAAGGCTCTGCCGAACAAATCGTCTATTGAAGCAGTTGACTGCCATTCGTCTTTCTGAAGACGTATGAGATGCCACCCCCCTGCCAGCATATCTGATTCGAGACGCACGACATGTTCTAGACACGGGTCATCAATGGCGGACACGACTTTGCTGATGTCTTTTTTGTTCCCTTCTGACTTGGAGAAGATCGACATGTCAAGATGTGTGTACTTCATGAGCTCTTCACACTCCGCTTCACGGTCCGTCTTTGGTGTAATTGACTCGGATTTGACGCCTTTGTGAGCTCTTTCCCTCGGCCTACCGACACCCTCTGCAGCGAAAGCAGCGATGTCTGGGAACTCCTCCTCCGAATCTTCATCCAGAGTGTCAGTGTGCTGGTCAAGAGCGAGATTCCCCCTCATCGCCGACCGAGTCTTCCGCCGGTTGATCTCTCGGCCCCGCTCCGTCGCAGTGGCATCCAATTAAGTCGTGGGTGCGCAGTCCGTCGCTCTCATCCAGACGGAACAAGTCCTTCAATTCGTCCTGGCTGAACGTCGCGGTCTGCCCTTTCTGCCCTTTCGTGCCTGGGTCAAGCCGTCCAGATGAGCCAGCAGATTTGCCTTGCATGATGCTGTCTGCCAACGCTCTCTTGACCACTTGGCGTTGCCAGATTCTCTCTTCTATACCGCCCTTCACCAAGAACCTGTAGATCTTACAGTGCTGTTTCTGACCTTGTCGGTGTATGCGCGCAACAGCTTGATCGTCCGTAGCCGGATTCCAGTCAACATCAAAAAGCACAAGTCGGCTGGCACCAATCAAATTGAGACCAACCCCGCCGGCCTTCGCGCTCAACAAGAAGGCGAAGGATTGCGCCGAATTTGATTGATTGAATTGATCGACAAGACCCTGTCTCTTCTTCGCCGCTATCGACCCGTCGAGACGGAGATAAGGGAGGTTGGAATTCACCAACAATCGCTCAATCAGGTTCAACGTTGACGTGTAGTTTGAGATCACCACCACCTTCTCAGTAGTGTAATGCCGAATTTGCTGCAGCAGCTCGTCAAGCAGTCGGATTTTGCAAGAGAGCGAATTGTGGTAGAGCCTTGACAATCCTTCAGGGAGCATCTCGTTCAGCGTCGTGAGCGACGCTGAAGGCGTGGCGTCATCGTTCCCAAACTTCGGGTCCATCAAAGCAGGACTATTGCACAGCTTCTTCAAGATGGTGATTAGCTGGAAGGCGCTCTCGTTGCTTCGAAGAGCGCTGTGAAACATTGGTGATTTCAAAATGGTCTTGTAAATCTTTGCCTGTCCTTGGGTCGGCTTACAAAATAGTACGTACTCGGTTTTGGGCGGAAGGAATTCGGACAAGATATCTGCCGTTCTGCGGAGGATGAATGGCGACGTTGTGCGAGCCAGTTCTTCACTGGCATCTTGTCCACGTTCAATCTCCTTTTCGGAGGCGTCAGGTTGGCGGCTTCTCATGATAGGTTTTTCAAAGTCTCTGATAAAGCCCTTTTGCGAGCCTAGACAACCATCATTGACAAAGTTGACCATAGCGAAAAATTCTCCGAGATCATTCTGTATGGGAGTCCCAGACAAAATGATTCTCCTGCGAGTGTTCAATGACTCGATAGCTTGAGCATTTTTGTTCTTCATGGTTTTCAAGCGATGACCCTCGTCGCAGATGACAATGTCAATGGGGTGGCCCTTGGCAAGATCATCGGCCACCATCCTCAACCTCTCATACCCTATGATCATGACTTGATAGACTTTGCCATCGAAATCGCTTATACGGGTGTTTTGATCCTCGAATTCGAGCACCCCGAGCCTGTCCGAACCAAGCCACTTCTTGAACTCACGCTTCCAATTCCGAATCAGAGACACCGGGCAAACAATGAGTGCTTTCCTGATGACAGGTGCACCCTTGTAGACGGGAGACTGTCGTAGTAGGGTCCACAAGAGAGAGATTGTCGTCAAGGTCTTGCCTAGTCCCATATCGTCGGCGAGAATACAACCTTGCCCGTCGAAATCACGCAGCCCCATCACGCATTCATAAAGGAACTTGACTCCCTCTTTCTGATGCGGTCGTAGCAGCCTCCCGATTAAAGGGTCTAGTACGACGTCGACAGTCTGACGGCCTGGTGGTGGGTTCTTCGGTCGTTTGAAGACAAGGGCTCCGGCGGCCTTAGGATCGTGCCGTGGTGTAGGCGTCTCGGCAGGCCCTTGCGGCAGAATGGTGGTCTCTTTCAGGGGTTGCTTGAACACAGAGACACGGTCAGAGCGCTGTGAGCCTTGCTTTTGACTTTGTGTCGTCTTCTCCTTCTGAATTTGTGCCTTCATCTGCGCCTTCATGCTCAGCTTCGGTAGCTGGGGCGCGAGAGAGGATGCAGGAAGAGGTTCCGACCTGGGCTTTTCCTCTCCTTCGGCAGGCTTGCCATTCTTCTTGACATCTGTAGGGTGTTCATGCTTTGTGATACAAGAGTCGACCTCGACCTCCTTGCCGCCAATGGACAAGGCCGAACCGGGTAACAAGGGAGCAGAGAACGCAGTGCGGCCTATTATCCTTCCGGACTTGTTGTAGAGTGTTGCATAGCCGCCGGCAACAGTAAGTTGTCCGTCGTCCGTCCACGTCTTATTCTTCTTATTTGTAGGAGCACGCCTGCAAGATGTTTAGCGGAAAGACACATATCTGGAGTTGGACGCCATACCATAAGACCGAGTAATACTTCGCAATGCCATTGGATTCTGTTTTCTCAAGCTTTTCGACGGGGTCTGAGATATTGCGGATCTCCTCGAGGGCTGATCTCCCAGTATTTTTCAGTAACTGCGTATGTTTTGTGCTGCGTGGACCTTGCCGCTCTGCAGTCGGAATGGGAGACTCGTCCGGAGGACTGAGCTTTCTTCGCTTGTTGGAGGGTATCGTCTTATCGCTGGGCTCAGTGCTAGGAGAGGATCGTCGGATAGTGAGTGGCTTGAAGGGTTTGGACAACATCGCTCTGGAAACGAAGTTGCTCTGCGTGAGAGGAATCGACGGGATCAAGGCAATCAATGTACAGTATCATACTTCTGGCTTGGAGATGCCGAGAACGCGTCGTGACGCGACCACGCGTCTGACCAATCTACATCATGATTTAACATTTCCGTCTCCGCTACTTCGTTTTGACCTCGAGACCTCAGAACGTTCAGTATACGACGTCCAACAATGTCCGACCGACGAGAGGGATACTGGCTACCATGCTGCTCAAGGAGAACTAGAGGCCGAGACAGCTCTATCACCGCAGGCTTCCTCGTGGAAGATGTCGGCCATCCCTGCAGGAGTATGATGACAAGTTTAACAACTACGATTGATTCTTAA
Organism: Exophiala sp. LBMH1013; assembly: GCA_024611085.1. Classification (NCBI taxonomy): domain Eukaryota; kingdom Fungi; phylum Ascomycota; class Eurotiomycetes; order Chaetothyriales; family Herpotrichiellaceae; genus Exophiala; species Exophiala sp. LBMH1013. Next base: position 1,249,047 of record JAMFLB010000002.1, read on the forward strand.
GCACCGCATCCCACCGCGAGCTGCATGCTTCCCTGATTTATGTTCCTTTCTTCCCCTTTTTAAATGGGGTTTGCAGGTAATGAAGCTGTAATTGAAGTTAAAGATCTTTACTCTCTGGCTGACAATCTCGCTCCTGCAATTGTTTGGTGTTGTGATGCAAGCACGACGGACGCCTGCAGCTTTGCCTGCTCCTGTACCACATTCTCATCTGCACTGCCTCAGAATCCTTTCTTCTTATGCATCTGTGACTTTGCTTCAACCCAGACCAGAAAGTCTGTGCCGTGTGACCAGACCCCGGGGTCTCTCCTTCGTTGGATTTTTGGATTTCCGTTGGCACAGCCAGGGCCGTTGCATTGTTAATGGGCCACCTTGAAGCCTCACACCTGGCAACCTGACTGGCATGTTAATTGGAGACCGACTGAATCAGACTTATCCAATATCTTTCGATAACTATCATCAAAGCCGCAGCACCCACAGAAGGAGACAGCCACAGCATTAACCCAACCATATTGCTAATACTGCAATGCCTTCAACTCCGTCTTCTGACAGCCGCATCAATGCCACAACTCTCGATAACGCCTTCCCGACGCCTCCAACTGGCGATAATGTTGACGTCCTTTTTCGGATCAAGGGCAGGATTTCACCAGCGCCGAAGCGCATGATCAATCAGGAACGCGCGCAGTCGACACCGCCAGAGCTAACACACTCAAACCAATTCGGAATTCTCACCAAGAGCGCAGACGGGCATCTGTCAGATGTTGCAAGCCTGGAGCGCTCGTGGCAAAGGTTACATCTATCGAAAAAGAGAAGCCAATACTATTCTGAGGCCTTCTCGTATCGTGAACCAAGCAACGCTGCAAAGGACCGAGTGGCCAAAGACTGGGTTATACTTGCTGAGATCAAGTTGAACTGCTGTGTAGGAGTATTTGCTCCCTTGACAAACAATCGCTGACTATTCACGCAGTTGGAGTCCGAGAAAGAGTTTCTCATCGATTTATCGTTCCGTCTCTCGGAGATTTATCAACGGCCGGCATCATGCATTATGGCTATGGCGTCCACAGATATATCAATGCTCCTTGGGGGGAATTCCGAACCCGCATACCATCTCACTATTACAGCTCTGCCTTCGGAGATAGCAGCGACCAAAAACAAACGAAGCACACATCTGATCCAGGATTTCGTGCTTGACGCCTTGCATATTCCTCCAAAAAGAGGAGTTGTGCGCTTTGAAGCAGTTGCCGAGGAAAATCTGGCCACGAATGGAATGACCGCTTTGCAAGAGATTGAACAATTGGAAAGGCAATCGGCTGACGAGGATGGTCTTTTGAACGCGCTCAGTCGGCAGAGGAGCAAGAGAAGCAAGAAGTCAAGTGTGCCAGCACTTACGGAGCGGGTCAAGGCTGGGTTTCCTTCCTTCCGAGCCACGACTCCAAACCAGTATTTCAACACCATGGGGACGGCGGAGACAAAATCGACCGAAGCAAGCGGGCCAGGTAGGAAGCGGGTCAAAAGAAGACAGAGTATTCTTGCGTTTTTCAGGAAATGACAGGAAAGTACGACCCCAGGGGACTTTGCGCTTTATTATCTCCATGTGATGATGCTCCATTCACTGTTTGTATAACCGAGTAGCTAGCTAGCAAGGCGGTGGTCCTGAAATAGTGGTCTACCATCATCGGTTACCTTGCATTCAATACGGATTGCATTTGTGGGTTCTGCCGCCTTTGTATTATCCCTTGGGCGGCCGCCATTGCTTTGTTTCTTTTGAGTTGGCTGTAACGCGAGCTTTTCATTACTTCACTTACAACTACACCTAGCTCACCACGCTTTCTTTTACCACCAACAGATTGGGATTATTCGTTGGCAACGGTAGACGCTGCAGAGAGATTCAGAACCGTCTTACCAACACGACACACATTCTGCGAACTCTTCCTTCAATACTAAATTCATCAAACGTACAGCCACCTTCATCAATCGCATAGGCCCCGGTTCAATCATGACGCCTGGCGATGAGACCCGGTTTTACGGCATACTCGGCCTCCCCCATGACGCATGCCTCGATGAACTTGACGAAAGATACCTCCAATTGACACTGCATCTGAGCGGACCCCACGGGCTTCAAGATAAAGAGGAGGCGCGATCGCGACAGGAGCTCGTCGATGAGGCCTATGATCGTCTACTGGCCAGATTCTTCCAGAGTGAAGATAAGGTCCGGGAGCCATTGCACGATCCATTCACGATGAAGCAAGTCGCCAATGCTCAAGATCGTATACAGATGCCAAGTCAAACCGACGATGACATGTGGATGCCTCCTAGGGGGTCACGTTCACATCAACATCTGTTCGACATTGAGTCCAATGCGATTGACAAAGGCCAAATCGACGGCGGAAGCCAAGCACCCGGCTTCAGCCTGGAATGGATTGAAGGCGATATCTTCGATGCCCCGGACCGAGCCGTCATTGTCCGTAAGTGGTATACGCGCCTTGATCATTCCATCGAGCTAACTGTCTTATCAATAGATGCGGTCAATTGCTTGGGAGTTTGGGGATCTGGGATTGCGGCGCAGCTGAGAGAGGCGGCATGTACCTGATCATGTGAGCAGCTGAGAGACAACTAACATAAAGACAGTTTCCAGGAGCCTACAAATTCTATCGTGCTTATTGTAGGCAAGCCAGCAAGCCAGCAGACCTCATTGGGGGGAGCTCTCCTGATCCCACCCCAGCTGGAAGATTATACGGACGCGCAGTCAAAGGTAACCGGAGACGATGTAGCCACCTTGTTCGAGAAGCGCCGCTGGATTGCGTGTTTGTTCACAAGCATCGGCTATGGAAAGCCGAATAAGGCGACGGGAAACCCGGGAAAAGACTCCCAGGAGGGGGATCTTAGCGTGCACGAGGATTGCCCTGGAACACCTCAGAGTACTGCTAGAGGATTTCGGACCGTCAAATTTCGATGAGGAAACAAACTGGCAGACTGATGACGACAAACCAGGCGATATCTGGTGCTGCAAGTTCAACAGCGGTGCTTTTGGAATCGACTGGAATGACACATGCGACATCCTGGAGGAGGAATTCGCAGGATTCGAGCGACCATGGACCGTTGTTACCAAAGTGGGTGAATGGAACTAGAACCTCTCCGTTGAACAGAATGGAAAGGCTGCCTGAGAGAAGCCGGCGTCACCTGCCTCTAGGGAGGCAGCTCCACCAGGGATTATGCCCTTGGATTAATGTTGAGGCATATGGCTGGGGACAACACCCTCGGGTATTGGGGACTGTATGGATGAAGTGCTTCTTGATGGTACTGTACAAAGAATGCCATCACCGGCAATTGGGACAAGGCGTTGGTGAATAGGGGTGACGCTAGACCAAAAATGACCTAGTTCGAATAAGGCTTGGCAAATGTGAAGTTCAAGAACTTGAAGTTTTCCATCACTGTACTAAAGGTAGTATTGCATTTATCCCTCGCATCTTCATGAGGTGCAACGAGTTCTCTGTTGTCCGAAGCCTGCATAGACCATGGAAGACTCAGCTGACTCACGTCCATCAAAACGGGCCAAGCTCGCAAGTTCGCAACAAGACGGAAGCGCTGACGCCCAACTTGAAGTATCTTCTGGTCTTGGCACGAGTGAGAATCACTCAGGCTCTACCAACATGTCTGTCAATCTTCTCAGTGACGATGGCGCAAAAGAACTTGAGGTAGGTATCACGACATTTGTCGATGACGCCCGCGATAAGTTTCAAGGCATACTTAAAAAGAGATACACCGATTTTCTTGTCAATGAGATACTACCTGATGGCCGCGTCTTGCATTTACAGAGCATGAATGTCAAGGATGGAGCTAATCCGGCGCCGAACAACGAAGAACAAGTGCCTCCAACGGCGATTGAGGAAGTCCAGCCCCAAGACGCAGTCCGCCTTGACGCCCCTGGAACGGATGCCACTGTAGAAGCTCCTGAAAACGAGAAGACTACGGGGGAGAATGGTGCTCCTGGAAGTGACGAAGGAGCTGGAAGTGCAGAGGTAGGATACTCATCGTGACCAAGACCGCAGTACTGATGCAAGACAGGTATCTGAGGCCGACCGTACCAAACTTGTAGAATACTTTAATGAGGAGGCTGTTCAACGACTGTTGGGCCTGTATGAATCCATTTTGCAGGACCCGGCAAAGAAGCCCCGCGACCATCCTACCGTGCGGACACCATTCACCACAGATCGGAGTGTTAGGTCACAGATCCATCAGGATATTCGGCGGATTTTCCACAGCAAGATTGACTCTTCGACTGACAAAGATGGAGTGCTAGTGCTCCGCGCAGCTGCTCCCAACAACCGTGGCCGTGGTTGGGGCAGCAAACCCACTGGCAGAGCCCGACCCGGAGTGCTCGGCTGGATGGACCGAGGCGGCGAGTATCTCCACTTCACACTTTACAAGGAGAACAAGGACACATTGGAGTCGATATCGTTCATTACGAAGCAGCTTAAGACCACCAACAAGACATTCCAGTTCGCCGGGACCAAGGACAGACGAGCAGTGACAGTTCAGCGGGTCAGTGCCTACCGCGTCGAGGCCCAGCGATTGGCGGGGCTGAATAGAATGCTGCGTTATGCAGCGGTCGGGGACTTCGAATACCAGAAGAATGGTCTGCAACTCGGCGACCTGAGTGGAAATGAGTTTGTTGTGACTCTCAGAGACTGCACTCTTGAGAGTACTGTTGACAAGAGCATCTCCGAGAAGCTCTCAGCAGCGCAATCATATCTGTCACGGTCACTGCAACAGCTTCACGACAAAGGGTTCCTGAATTATTATGGTCTCCAACGATTCGGCACCTTTTCAGTTCGGACAGATATCGTTGGGCTGAGAATCCTACAAGGAGATTTTCAAGCGGCATGTGAGGCAATTCTCGACTTCTCTCCCGCCGCTCTGGAGCCGTTGGGAGCTCCAGGGTCCCGTGCTCTAGTCGGCCAAGACGATAGAGCGCGGGCTGAAGGTATCAACATCTGGCGAACCACGGGCAGAGTCAATGAAGCTCTAGACAAGATCCCGCGAAAGTTCTCCGCGGAGACATCATTGATACGACATCTCGGCAGGCAGCCCCACGACTTTCTCGGAGCATTGCTGTCTATTCAACGCAACTTGAGGCTGATGTATGTGCATGCTTATCAATCACTAGTGTGGAACTTGGCCGTCGGCGAACGCTGGAAACTCTTTGGAAACAGTGTTGTCGAGGGTGACTTGGTCCTGGTCCGAGAGCACAAAGAGAAGGAAATCCCCGAAGAAGTGGCCCCGGCCGTCGACGCTGACGGCGAAGTCGTTATTCAGCCGTCCGGGGAAGATCGGGCCTATGACCCCGACGATCTTTACGAGCGAGCAAGGCCTTTGACCGCAGAGGAGGCCGCGAGCGGACAGTACTCGATTTGGGATGTTGTCCTGCCGCTCCCTGGGTTCGACGTGGTGTATCCGGCCAACGCGAGCGGCCAATGGTACAAGGATTTCATGGCCAGCACGATTGGGGGCGGCCTTGACCCGAACGACATGCGACGCAAGCAGAGAGATTTCAGTTTGAGCGGTGGATATCGAAAGATTGTTGCCCGGATTGGAGCAGACTATGACTTCCAGGTCCACGAATATACAAGCGACGACAAGCAGTTTGTGGAGACGGATCTGGACAGAATCAAGGCGAAGCGAGGCGAAAAGCAGAAGCCGAACGGGGAGAAGGAGGACGGTGCAGGGGAAGGTGTGACCGCCAACAGCGACATTGCTGCCAATGCTGAGGTGAAATTGGCCGCTGTAATCAAGTTCCAGCTAGGCTCGAGTCAGTACGCGACAATGGCCCTGAGGGAGCTGTCTCACGGTGGTATCCACGCATACAAGCCTGAGTTCATGGGCGGCAGATGAGTGTCGGTTACATCTTGTTTGCTTATGGTCGATGGAGGCAAAGGAAGTGTTGCATAAGGTGTTGCATCGGGAATTTGTAAAGCATGCAGTCATCTTGCTGCCAAGCTTTCAGGCAGCCTGAGCTAAAGAACTTGAAGTCAATAGATGCAGGTGGCCAACTCGACGCAGCATATTCATCCCTTCTACTGGATATTGATACTTTCGAGATCTACGGTTCTTCTACCTGGTACCTTGCTCGCAGGAGACTGCGGTTGGCCTAACTAGTACCGAGGCCCTATGGCGGCAGATCGAGAACAGTCGCCCACATTGAATAAGGGCCAGCCAGCCGTCTCAATCTGCCTGACAGCGCATCTCTCACCAACCACAGAATACTGATCGAGAGGTTAGGGTGCGGGTAGCGAGTTCGACCTCATATTCCTGCGTCCATCGAAGAGGCTATCCGCTGTCGACATGCTCAACGATCCCAACTCCCTCTCTGTCCGCCGCAGGAAGAGACAGCCAAAACGCCTGTCTTCCTCCTCGAAAACGCAGATGGCCTGTCAAGATGTTCACAGGTTGCCTGAAATGCAAAGAAAGACGTGTCAAATGCGACAAAGCAAACTATCGATATCTCATACACACGGGACATGCTATTCTCTGTACTTTCCAGTTGAACTCAACTGCCTTTTGGGCGAAGCTTGCGCCCCAACCCAGTCAGAGCGATGCTGCTGTGCGCCATGGATTGATTGCTCTGAGGGAAACTGAAAACAGAAAGAGCATACAGAAGGTCGAGCACCCCTGAACGAGACACTTTCTTTGAAATTGAATGAAGCTAACCTCATTGTGAATTGCGTTGCGCATCTATCTTCGGCGTTCGGGTTTGAGGCATTCCTGAAACATCTTTACTCATCCGCTTGTTAAGCCTGAGCGCCGTAATAGGCATTTGCAGCCGTCCACTTTACCCCTGAATCAGTGTATTTCCAAGCTCTCCCCATCCCCTTTTGATCGAGAACGAGGAACCTCTCAACCACTTGATTGCGGATGTTGACCCTGACAAACACCATAAATGTCTATCGAATGGCGCCAAAGTCGATCTTTTGCTCGCTTGGCGCACCGTGTTCTTCCAGCATGACCAGTGCCGAGACGACAAGCAGAGGCTCAGCTCCATCTCTCCTTGCACGGCTGTAGATGGCTGGCCGCAGCGTGACAAGCACACGAGCACCTTGAGCTAGGCTTTCGCTATCATGTGCTGATTCCATCCACGACTTGTCAAACCCCTGTCCTAGCATCACCCAGCGGAAACTGTACGGACATACGCTCTGCTCCATCTGGAGCCTCAAGTCAAGAGCTTGTTCGAATGCTTGATTCGCTTTGATCTGCCACTGCGCAAGGAGGATAGCTTGTTCATCGGTCGTGATGTGCGCTGTGGTTGAACCTGCTTGGGGTGCTACTCGAAAACCAAGAAAGATTTTCAGCAGCTTGATTTGCAATTCTTCCGCCAAACGAGGTAGATTGGGTTTCACATTTGTTTCCAGATGGTGAAGTTTGTCGCAGAGGGCGAGCTTCTTGGCAAAATCTGGAGCATACTGGCTCAAAGTGTGGTAAACGACCTTGACTTGTCTGTCGACCTCTCCCTCAAAGCGTTGGAAGACCCATTCATATATTGCGGCTGCAGCATAGATCTGGAGCGCAAGATCAACCGTGATGGCTGGATTGGTGAAAAGTACGGTCAAGAAGCGACCCAAATCTGTGCCGCTGACGGCAGGGCTAAACAAACGACTGCTCAGCTCTGCGGCGTCGGGGGTGAGTTGTAGAGTGTTCAAGCCAGCCGTTGGAATGGCTTTACGAAAACACTTGATTGCAAGGCTCAGCTTCCCCAAAACCTTGTCCAAGGCACGATCGACGTCTGGGGTACTAGGATTGTCTTCCCAGTGGCCGTGCCCGATGAATCCTCGAACACAATTGATCAGGCTTTGCTCTGCGGGATCAAGATCCATTGATGTCGGTAGTATCGGGTTACGCGGGGCTTTGGACTTTTTGCTCTCTATCACCTCAAGATCCACATCCGTATACTCGTCCGATCCCGCAGTTGACAGGCCGTCAGATGACCGTTCCAAGCCATATTCGTCTTCCTCGTTCAATGAGTTATGCGACGACGAAGACGTCGTCTTCGCCTCCGAATCTCTCTTCCACTTGAGCCTCAGTGTCCGTGCCGAGGCACTGTCTCCGTCTGCTTGGAGTGATCCATCCCCTGACCTCCCTTCTTCTTCCCGTTTGGCTAGTAGCCGATCTCTGTACTCGCTCCAGTTACTGAAAAGCTCTGCTACCATTGTGCAGCGAACCCTACGGCTCATGGAGAAGATTTTGTTGGCAATCTGCGCTTTTGTGAAGGGGCTTTGCTTGTCTGCCGAGTTTGACTTGAACTTCTGCACTACGAATTCGGCCGCTCGTGTTCTCGAGGTGACCCCTTGGGCGACTGGTGTGTCGAGCGCCGCCACCAGCGCCTTTTCCTCTTCTTTCGTCCATTTTCTTCCCATCTTGTGTGACTTCGATATCAGGGTTTGTTGAGGTCTGTAGAGAAGCAGTGTGGAAAATGAGGGATAGACGTCGACGGAAAGAGGGATATGGCGTCTGAATGAAGGAGAGGTGCTCCCAAGGTAAGAGGTTCGAAGAGATACGGAGAGGCCCTTTTAGTGAGTTACTGAGGTGAAGGAGGCGGCCGTTAAGGACGAGAACCTACCCAGGAATGAAGGATGGTGATTCCTGCAGTTGTGTATTTTGTTGGATATTGCAGTGATCTGACGATCGAGCAAGATTCACTTCCGTGGTTTGTTTGCCTGTGAAGTTGGCTCACTTCCTTCAGTTCAAATTGAAATCTTCCCAGCAGAATCAGATTCAGATTTACTGAACTATCAATTGTCTGTCACCTCACTTGCTATGGGCTCAAGTGAATAAACATTGTTTACTTCACTGCAGATGCTTCCAACTTCACCCGGCCTCGTCTTCACTCGGAGTCTTTGCCTGTTTTTTTTTCTATTAAAGTCGAGTCTTTTCCCCCGGATGGCCTTCCTCTTTACTTACCCTCCATTCGGGTCTGTCTTCTTCTTCTTCTTCTTCTTCTCCTCCTCCCAGCTATTCCAAGCGATCCTTTCTTCCGTACAGTCTTCTCAGAACTACTCCTCAGCTATTTGTCAACAGATCATCTCAATCTGACCGGAAGCTTATCATCTCGAATTCAGCGCGCGCCGCGATCTGTTCTACCAACCTTGACCTCTCTCTTCATTTGAACTCAACTAAATAGTTCACCTCTCAAAATGCCTTCTTGCCAACAATGCAGAGATGCACACAGAGGGTGCTCTCTGGCACATAACACTACGGACAGAGGACCCTGCACCCAGTGCACCCAGAGGGGTTCGACCTGCCGCCCTTTTCAGCCAAGCACGGCCATACAAGCCAGGGATGCGTCTCCCAGGCCGAGACGCAGTGTGAGAAGACTGAATAACGATCATAGAGGCCGCCAACTCAGTCCTGATCCTAGTCCTGAGCTGGATATCGGCGTAAAGGGTCCACGGCCCTCGAGAGTACTGGTGGCCCTCGACCTTGGGACAGAGAACCTCAAGGGAGGAGTATTAGCCCTTTACGATTCCAACGACATCGAACCAAATCCTAGTCCTTCAGAGTTGTTGCCTCGAAGCTCTAACATCACCTGGTCGAATAACCAGACAGCAATGCCCACCGAAGTGGCTTATATACTGGACACGAGCTTTCACCCTCCAGTACTCTGCCCGCAATTTGGTCAAGATCTCGAACGTGCACTAGACCAGGAGCAAATCGCGGAAGAAGACATCATCCGGCATTATAAGCCTCTTCTCTTCGGTGATGATATTGGCAATAAAGAGAAGACAATGCGACAAGTTAACAAGCTATCAAACGACCTGCAGCGTGCTCGGATATCACAGGGTTTGGCCCCAGGCCCGCCTTTCGAGGCCAAGCATCTGATCGACGACTTATTGGCCCATGCATACCGATTCACACTTCGGTGTATTGCCGAAGAGCATCGTGAATTTAACTGGCCTATTTTTCCGGACCTGGACCAATATGCGCACTGGAGTCCTGGCAACGTCACTATTGAGGTCGCCTTACCTCTGCCTGTGGACACGACACCAGACCAGGTAATACTGGTCAAAGACGCCGCCGAACGAGCCGGGTTACCTAAACCCTATATCTATGGTGAGCCCGCAGCGGCTTTGACCTACCATCTCGCCCGTAAGCCTGGGCAAGCCATTCGAGGGAAACACGTTATGATCTTGGACATTGGCGCAGGCTCTGCCGACCTTGACGCTTGGGAGGTACTCCAAGTCAATCCGTTACGCGTTAGGCAACTTAGTTCATCCAAGACCGAGTGGTGCGGGGCGAGAACGATCAACGTTAGATGTAGAGACCTCCTGATTGAGAGTCTCGATGACATCAAGGAAGAGGTGTTGGCCTCGTTACGTATGGCCGATGGCAGAATGGGCTGGGGGATGTTCGGAGACAAGCTCGAAGGCCATTTGGAAGCGGTCAAGAAAGACTTTGGAGGAAACCGCCGCCAGGAAGACTCGTATACACTCCGCATCCCGGGCTTACCGAGCATACCGGAGAGAGGTATGCCGGGTGGTGGGAGACTGATCGTGGACGCCAATCTGATGAGACAAGCCCACCACGATCAGATCGATTCGATCTCCGCGATGATCCAAGATGCGATGAGGGAAATGCAGAGGCGACGTGGGCAGATCACCCGGTCGCCAGATGAGCTTATAATGGCCGGCGGAGGAAGTAATAACACATACATCCGCAAAGAAATCCGCCGCATCTTCGAGCCGGATGGCATCGCCGTGTCTCTAGCCAATGCTGAACGGTCTGAAAACACTGTCGCCCTGGGCTCACTGTTACTTTTAGCCAACAAAGAGCTGGTCACGGAGCGCATCGCGCGCAGAGCTTACTGCATCGGCCTCTGGGAACCCCCGGGCAACCGGAGCAGATATCCCACGGCGAGCCGGGAGCGCAGCGAACAGGATGGTATCGAGCGCGTTCATATGACCCGCTTCTTCTATCGGATCGGAGAGTCGCTTCCACGACGACATGTCGCTCGTTTGAAATGTTGGCGCGGTCTGATAGTTGAGGATGTTTATGCTGATGGCGGTTCTGTCATTGAGGACCGCCTTTGGTACTCCGATACTGTTAGCGACGATCGCCTATGGCTGCATCGACCAGGCCTGGATATCCACGAAACTTCAGACACCTTAAGGTGGAAGTTGCCGTTGGATGTAGTACTGAACTTCGATATCGAAGAGAACGAGGTGACGGGAAAGAGCTATTTCTCGGTTGATTACGAGCTGGCTGTCATCCTGGAGGACGATGAGGCAACTTTCCAAATCACCATTCCAAGGAGAGGCCGCTTTCTCGACGAGCCCGACATTTATGGCGACGATCCGATCCGAGAACAGACTATCTTCGATTCGTCCGGAGGTTTCAAGCTTGTCAATGCTGTCGCGGACAATGATATGCTGACATGATCGCAGTCCGGACCTTTTCCATCTTCATGGTTTCTTGGAGGGACGATCCTGGATAAACCGATCTTGGGCCAAGATAGGGTATGGAGGGCCACAAAAAGTACTCTCGACATTATGCGGAGGGATGGTCTGAGGTAAATCCGAGGTGCTCTGCAGAATACACTAGATCGAAAGATACTGCAGTCTGGTGGATGGATGAATAGCTAGAGACTTTGTAAAGAGTCCTAGATGAGAGGATGCTATAGTTGATCGAGCGGATCACATAGAGGAGATGACTGGCCAGATATGGCTATAGCTGGTGGTTAATATGACATCTTGGAGAGATATCCTCTTCACCCAGAAAGAATATATATTCACGCTCCCCAGCCTTGTCATTCCGGCGTCGAATAAAGGGCCAAAAGGGCGAGGTGGCAATTGTAGGTGGTTAGTTAATCAATCAACGAGAGAAACAGGTTCCTGGTCCGCACCATCTATAAGTGTTATACACGATAGGTGTTAGGGAAAGAATATTATCCAAGATGTGTACTCAACAACTACTACGTCGATTTAGTGATATAAGTATTATAAAAGGGGAAGTTGATATCCGGAAGGCGGACCGGACTTGACGTAACTCCGGACCCACAATAATAGAGGAAAAGGATACCGGGCACCAAGTGATATAGGATCTCATGTATCAAACATCACTCGTCTTAAGTAGGTAATGTCGATAAAACTGGCCCATATCATCTAGGAACCTTACCATGACCTATTATCTCTAAACCTCCCATCGCCTCTATATATATATTCGATATCTCCTAAGAGACTTTGCTACAAGCGCTTCAAGTTCGCGACCCTACCTCTACAATTAACACTATAGACAATGGAGCGAGTCAGCAACACAGGCCCGAAGCAATTCCGCGAGGCACTGAAGAGAGGTACCCCCGGATGACTGTTATAGGCCGCGACACTGGCCGAATAACAAGCACGTATACTAACCACCATCATCACCACCACCACCACCACCACCCTTCCAGGAAAATATCCGATCGGCCCGGGCGTCTTCGACGGCATTTCCACCAAACTAGCATCCAGCGTTCCAGCGTGGGCTTTGGCTTCCTGTATCTGGCCGGCTCTGGCGCGACCAGGTCACGCGTCGGAGAGCCCGACCTATCCGTAATGACACAGACCGAGTACTGTTCGCCGACATAGCCAGCATGATAGTGCAGCTAGTGCAGCATACGCATCTCCCCCGTGATCGCGGACGCGGACGCGGTTGCGGACACCGGCTTCGGCGGGCTCCTGAAACATCAAGCGCACCGTCCAGCTTTACGAGCACGCAGGTGTGGCCGGCCTGCCTGCGCATTGAAGACCGGGTCTTTCCGAAACGGTGCGGCCAGCTGTTTCAATAGATGTTCTGGCAATATGTCGTGTCTGACTTTGAAGTGCACCCCCCTCTTTATGGGACAGGGCTATACCATACGCGAGAGATTATATCGACGTCTATTATGCCATATCAACGGATTAGTAGATCAGTGGTCCTCTCATTCATTTGATATTGAAACTGAAATTGCCATAATAGTCGAATTAAATAGAAATCTATTTATTTATCGGTTATATCGTCCATTATCTTGATCCAAGTGGTATAAAATCTTACAACCCAATAATCATCCCATACTAAAGTGGTCGCTCCCCTTCGCCCTATGAACGGGCGAACCCAAACAACATATCCTGGAGACTCCGTCATCTCCCATCAAGTCGTACAGTCTCAGACTCTCAGTCTAGCGACTCCTCTGTCTCTTTGCCGTCTCCAATTCCTGCATGATCTCCTTCATTTCACTCTCACTCGGCAAATTGACCACAGTCAAGTACAAGACATCCTTATGCAGCACGCGACCGACCAGGCCCTGTCGGCGCCTAGGCAGTCTGGCCATCTCGGCATTCCTGATATCGGCCTCACTCAACTGATATCCCTGGCGCTGCGCACGGCGCTGGGCTCTCTGGCCGCGTCTCTTGGCCTTAGGATCGAATTTCCCGCCGGTAATCAACCCGAGAATCGTCCCCGAGTTAGCAGGGTGGTTCGGATCGGAGAAGCGCGAAGCGTATTTCTTTTCTGGCAGCGGCACGCTCAGTCGGCTTTCAGGATGCATGGCGGCGTAGGACGCCTGGGCGCGGCGGTCGAGGTAATTGGCCACAAAGCCCGCCGAGGACTTGAGTTTGTTCTGCTTGGCTTGCGAGAGCTGGCCGTTACCGGCAGCAGCAGCAGAAGCCGCGGCGTCAAGACCAGGATACACCAGGGGCGCCGACTCGGGCAGTGACATCTCGCCTCGACTAGTGCCGGACGTGAGGCGGAGGTTCTTGAGTTTCTGGCGCATTTCCGAGTCGGGGTTGGACGTCGCTTTGGCTAATGCCTGGTCTGTGGACTGCGACCGCACATCGACGCCCACGACGGGCTCGTACGGACTATCCGGCTTGAACGTCATGATCATGCAATACAGGCCGCGCGGCTTGAATAGCGTTTCGTTGATCTGGTCGAGATACGTGTTGCGGCGGTACCGCGTCTGGACTTCCTCGCCGGTCCGGCTGGCGACCTGCACGGCGATCGATACACCCATCGCGATCGGACTGGGCACGAACCCGACGGCGAAACAGGCGACGTTGATCACGTCGAAGACCGGGCTCGCTTTGGACGCCTGGTCCAGCCCGTTCAGGAAGTCGATGAATGTCTTCTCGTCGATGCCCGCGTGTGAGCCGAGCACGGGCGCGTACGCTCGCACGAACCCCCGCGCTTTGTCTTTTGGTCGTCGCTGCGGCAGGATCACGGGACACGGGAGCGGTTGGTACCTCTGGCTTGCGGTCATGTTCGGGCTGAGTTTATGGTCGTGCAGGAAGGCGTTGGCTACTTCTTCGGCTGAGGTCGGGCTGGGCGACGATGATGCTTCACTGTATGCTGGTGGGGGTTGCTCGAATTGGCGCGCCGCCTCGTCTAGTGCCCATTCTGCCTTGTCGTTGTCGAGGTCCGAGTCGCTGATACTGGAGGAGTCCGAGTCGTCGGCGTCGGCGTCGTTCTCCCTGACGCTGACACTGTGTCCCTTTCGGCCTCTTTTCTCGTCCGGGTAACTGTCCCGGGTAGAGCTCTCTCCCTTTTCGAGTTGGACGCCCGGATTGGGAGATACTCCGCGCTCTCTGGTTGTCTTGTTTTCCTTGTGGTCGGCGATGGCTTCGGATGCTAACCCGATCCCGGCGCCGATGCCCTTGACCACTTTCGTGAGGAGAGGCATGACGGTTTAATGTGTAGCGAAAACAGAAAGAAGAAGGTGGATGGGTTGCGATGCCGATGAGGGTGGATCAATGGGAATCGGGGAAAGAGGTCAGGAGTTCAGTGTATATGAGGGGTTGGCAGTGGATGAAAGGAAGTGTTGAGAGGGCTTTCTGGATAGGATATAATGCGGATAGAGAATATCTCGCCATACTCGGCGGAGAGGCACTCTTCTTATATAGACATCGAGCCGTGATCGCCAAAGAGCCCAACACAGGCAATAATACTTGTAGAACTGCTCATCCTTCCATTCCAGGCATAACGCGCGAGAAGGCCAGTGCTATACACAGCGCTAAACACTGCCGCCAGACCGCGCCACGCAATCCTCGCGATGTAGTCCGAAAAGGGTATAGTCCGCGAGAAGGTTAACCTCCCGCTTGCCAAGAGAAGCTTAGTTCAAGAGCCAATCATAACGTCGGGATCGGCGCTTAGTTCCGACAAGGCTGATGCTTACCTAAGGCATGCATGGTCTGATACTATTGGCCGACTCCTGATTCTGCTAAGGCGAAGGGTGTCTGGGATCTGCTGCACTGCATCAGCTTGCTGGGTTATGCATGGTATTGATGGCGTGATGGCTAAGCCTGGTGATATGTCGCACTCCCAGTAGTAGGGTGGCAGGGTCCATGATATTCACCATATGCTGAAACTGTGGAATGTCTCCATCTCGCCAAAGGGCGGCGTTGGAGGCCTGACCCCGTGTTGGGGACGAACACTCGGGAACAGGGGCCGATTGCCAACTGTGAACGCGCTGGCTTATCGAAGCGTATATAGCGACTTTTACTGGTATGCACCTTGCTGATGATTGCTCGACTTATCCACCTTGAAGTTTGCCGGCGACTAAAGTCAAAAATCCACGCCGTGGCTTTGGAGCATACCTCGACTTTTTCTTCCCGCGGGCACCGCCACACCGAATCTGCAGATACCCCTGGAACAGAACCACACTTGATGCATTTGTGATAGAAAGCGCTCACCGTAGAAATGGCGGCGACGAAGATGCGAAAGGTATAACTCGCACAGAGGTACTGGTAGGACGCCTAGCACTGGGTGCAGGATGATACTCAGTAACGAGGCTCCCATGGACGACGGGTCAGTCACCCTTCGGGCCTAGGACGTCGAAACGGTAGGCGGGTCGTAAAAGATTCCATATATGCTACTCGAACCATTGTCAGACCCGAGGGAGCGTGAGACTCAAAAGGTCAGGAGCCGCTGCGAAAAGAGCTTTCCTGAAACTCAAATCGTAACGGCAGCATCTGCTTGTGGGAGGGTAGCAGGGGCTGAAGCTGTCTTGGATGATGGAAGCATTTCGTTTTGAGCCGCAGCCGAGTCGGTTGGAAAGGTACCGGACGTCGTTCGTTCCATTTACTCCCTACCTTCGCCAACCAGGAGCTACTTTCCACTCACAAACTCGGCAACGCCGTGGTCAGTCCCTTTTCTCGGCCCTCACTATAATTGGGATTTGTAGACTGCAATAACATGACTGACTTACCGCTTGTCAAAAATCGAGTGTCTTACTGGCTGAACATAAGTTGTACGACAGAGCCTGAGCACCCGACGAAGCACAGGTGTTGAACCATGAGCTGGGCTGATAAATCAGTGGTGTCCGTACACTCACATCATACGAATAGTCCCGACACTAAGGCACCCTGTGCTTTGCGGGAGTCTGCCGTGATTGACGCCAATCGTACGTTGGTGTCGATACAGCTTAGCACTTCATGCATCGTGGGAGTACAGCATTCCTGAGTCATTGCAGGGTGAGTCGACGTTCAGTCAGATCAATCCGAAAATCACGAAGACTCATGTTGCTCGAATGTCAGACTCTGTGATTGTTTCAGTATCCACAACCCTGCACTCATGGCGATCAGGGCTCTAGCGCAATCTTGTCATCCGATAATCATACCGGCAAGAAAATACCACTCTCGAGGCAGCGCATGTGGAAAAGGTTCTCGCAGATTTCCTGTGGAGTAGCATTTCCACCAGGGTAACCCTGTTATGTTTCGAATTCGTACCGCAGCGGACCAAGATATATCAGCTATGCACCTTCAGCCCCAGCTCGGATCGAATCGCGGGGAAGGGGCATGACAGCATCTCTTGATGCAAGGCAGACGCAAAGGAGTCCTCGCCGTATACTCTTCCCACTCACCAATTGGAAAGATGAAGAACACAGCGCCTGCAATCTAAGAAGCCTACTGCGGCTGCTCTCCCGACGATCGATGGTGGGTTCGTCGTCATTGATCTTCAGGGATTTTGGAATGCATTGGAGTCTTGGAGCAGCGGTGCGGGGCGGGATTGACATTGTATTTCCACTCTCGCGAAGACCCCTTGTTGATCAGACGTCGAGATGCGTTCCTTCGGGTTCTCAAGGTCCCAGTGTCAATTGTGGGCAGATGTTGCTGCGGCAGTGCATGGAATCCGGTCTGCCATTTGCATTTGTGTACCGTATAAGTGCATAACCATCAGGTGGTCTTGCCACTTCGGCGGACGTATCAGGAAGAAGGGAGTGTGAGATGAGATGAAAGTTGCCAATCGAAACCTTAAGCTGACAGTCCTGAATAAAACCTGGCGCAGAATCATGATGCAAGAAAGATTCCGATCTACCGGCTCCGATAGTGAAGCGTCCTGCCTTTACCACCTGCAAATGGACCATGACTTTGCAGGAGATACATATACCCTCGTCCTTGCAGTGAAGCTTGGGGCGAGTAGGTGTAGGAGATGATCGGGATTACCAGCCATGCGGGCCATTCAGCCCGGCTCATGAACGTGCATTAGCTGAAGACTCTCGACGTGCACATCTACACGGTGCATTTGTCGGTCAGCATCCCAACAAATTTCTCCCCACACTCGAGGACTGAGGACGCCCGTCGTCGGACAGCAGCAACAACAGTGCAGCCATATCACGGAGATCGGAGCTGCATCTGCTCTCTCTTTGGTCGGACTCTTATCTGGCAAAATTGAGAAGGATGGTCACCAGACCACCCAAATGGCGGGATGATAGATAGCAAGACCACTTTTCTGTCGCTTCCTCCTTGCCTAGGGAGTCCCTTCCTATGCCATCCAGCCGGACGGTGCATGTCACCAAGTAGACTTGGTTCGCCAGGGCTCATCTGTGCCTGGACATTTGCGAAAGTTGACGATCGTTCTCACATGGGCTGTACAGGGGGTATAGGCCACATGCCATATCAGCAGCTCTCCGGTGGTGGAATGATCAGCTACTGTGTGTTTGACATGGTCCTCCTACTCTTGATACGGCTCAAACATGCAGCAAGAACACGCACGGGTGCGAGTTATCGCGGTGCGTGTGGCTGATTAGTGCTTAGCTTGGAAGCCGTTAGAGGCGGAGGGTTTCGAGTCAAGCGGGGGGTTCCAGGCGCGTTCAGTGCCGGCGTGTAAGAGTTTTCTGCTGTATTTACAGAGTATGGGCGTCTCGTTTGCCACTCTTTTGGCACATTGAGCATGTGTGCTGCAGGTGACTTGCTTGTCTTGGGGAAGTGTTGCATGTGAGACAGACAGTGAAGTACACGAGGATGTGGGTTCTGTGTGGCTGATCTCGACCGGGCGACATGAATGGACGGATGTGCCAGTATTTTATTGAACGCGATATTCCTCCTCGTCCGTCGTTCTGCTTGCCTGCGCAGAATTGTGGGCGACAGTAAGCCAATGACGAGGCCTGCAGTTCCTGTCGCAAGCAGCCTAGCGATTGGAATGTTTGGCTCTGGAATGTTGCAGAACGCGTCGTGATGGAGTCCCACACAACATCAACACATAATAAGAAAAAGATCTCAAAGGCATAGAACAGGAGAGAGTACCAGAGATCCACCCAGATAGAGGAGTCTATCGATCTCATTGTTGTTATTGTCGTCTTCCTTTTCTCGAGTCTTCCTTTCTTGCCGCCTGTTTCCAATTGCACGGAGGGCATGAGGACCGGAGTGCGCGCTAACCAGGCCCAAAAAGTGACGCAACAATGTAGTGGAACCAGGCAAAGCTTGGATCAAATGATCCATCCTTCGGGGCCGTGTGAGGGTGACGAGGATACATACCTGACACTGCACCAGGGCTGTCTGTGGCACTGTGTACGCTGTCGGTCTGGTGCAGACGGGCCCCTGGCAAGCAAACGACGTCGAGGAAAGGAACACAACTGACGGTGGATTGAGTTTGGATGCTCGAGAGTAAACTGCCAATCTGAAGCATGAGGCGGCGAAAGGCGGGAGATGTCTGTAGGTGGCATAAGCTGCGGGCCTTTGTCTAGCCCTGGCTCTCAGATCCGCTCCTACTGCTCGGTTGCTCGCAGATTGAGGATCATAACGTGCACTCTCTTCAGGGATAAATAACCCCTTATCCTTGCTGATTGTCCCTTCGACATGTTTGCCCGATGTTTAATAAAATGTAGTTTCTTAATGATGCCCCAGTTCTTTCACAGAGCAAGCTGGGTATAGAAACACAAAGCCAATCATTCCTCTTGGATCAGCCCTCATCAGACTGCGCCCGGACGCATCTGGGGTTCAGGAGAAGGCGTTACAGTTGGTGGTGTCTGTGCCAGCGCGCGTCACTTGGCCGTCAATCTAAGTGGTCTCGGAGGTTTTGGCGTGAACGGTGTGGATTGTGACAGCGAGCGGTCCTGGATGAGGATCTGATAGGAATGTCTGTTTGTACTCAGCCGCCGTCAGTCAGCGTGCACTTTGGCAGAAGGTACAGTCTTTATAACTGTGTAGGTATGTAGGTACCTAGTAGAATCAGCATTGACTGAACTTTTCCTTGAGTGAGCATGACTGAGAAGTGCTTGCGTGGCGCCCTGCGTACCTCTCTGCATTGGGGATTTCGGCTGCTGCTAACGAACCAGCACCGCCATAGATATTGTAGTGCTAATCAACATGTACACAGTATATTGTGTCAGGTACATTCCTAGGGAACTGCTGGGCAGGTCATTTCTGGGACTAGCACCCAGAGCGGGAGGATTGGTGAGCTTTCTTTACGCCGGGCTTATCCGCTAGGGCACCTAACTTCAGGTCAAGTAACCGCCTAAGGTTAACTAGAGCCCGCCCATGCATGGGGCCTGTGCCTGCATAAAGTATTGCCCTCTCCTAATCCTGGATACGCCGACGACCGACGAACCACTGACTGGGTGCCGCCAAACTTGAGCCCTGACCTCTGCAGTGCGTTGCAGTGGCTCTGGCCGGCTGCGGTTGACTTCCTTCCTTAACACTACTCCTTCTTACCACCACCACCACTCGTCCTCACTTCCACCTCTTCCCATCCCAGTTCTATCCCATCAATTCAACTCCATTTCTTCGTTGTTCTTGTTGTTGACTTGGTTGCCTTCTTCTGCCGTTTCCCCTCTCCTCCTATTGCATTCACGGTTGCCTTCTTCTAGACGCACCGTGACTGTCACGTTCGTTTCGTGAGCTTCTGCCCGCCAGAGCTCTCCCGGTTGAGAGAAGACAGAAGTAGCTTTCGACCTTCGCTTCTTGCTCTACGACTTATCATACTTAATCGACCTTCGTTTCTCCCTGTCGACGCCCGAGTCGACCTCGTTCAACAAAGTCTTTTGTCCAATCATTGTCTTTTTCGGTCACGCCTCCATGCTGTGCCGCGAATCCCCCTTTTAGCATATTTCCAGGCAAAGGTATGTCTACTCATGTTTACCCATTTGCCCTGATCAGTCCTCCTGTCTTCGGACCTGAACAATACTTGCCATTGTTGTCACTACTCTTGTTAACTTCCATCCGCAGCTCGGTGCCCATCGATCCACTTCAGCCGTCTCCCTTATTCCGCGAGCGAAATTACGTTAAGATCTGTCGAGACATAGACTGGCAATTGCCAGCTCACTGTTTCAAAGCATAACTAGAAGGAAAGATGGCTGCTTTGGTGCAGACTCTGCCAGCTCAAACTACAACAGTCACAATGGTTGGACGTCCCTCATCCTCAGGAGGGTATCCTTCGCACGGCTCTCAGGGCCAGTTCAGGAGTCAGCAGCCGAACCGCTACAATAACATATCAGCCACTGGGTATAGAGGCATGCCAGCTAGTGGACCTGTGGCCCCCTACGCCTTCACGTCCACGCCGCAACTGGGCAACCCTGGTATGAACTCGCGTCAATCCATCCTCAACTCAAGCCGCTCGATGTCTGCTTCCAGAGTCCCTCAATCACAGCCCGTTTCGGCACCGCCGGAGCACCCTCACAGCTTGAGTGCTGGTCCACAAGTCGATCCCGGCAGTCGGCCTATGTCATTGGGTCTTCCTGCCATCCCATCGACTGGGTCACTGATGGGACCACCGCTACCAAGTCCCCCCTTGGCCTCTGCAGGGCATAAACCGTCTCCTGACCGATATCGAAGACCTATTCGGCGCCTCGAGTCAGAAAATGGATATACTCGGGCATCCACTGCATCGGCCTTGCCTTCAGGGTCTGGGATGGCCGCCGTCGGCTCACTCTACAATCATTCGTCTCAATCAAGCAGTACTCCATCTTTGCATTCTCAACACTCCTACAGAAACTCCCAGCCGGGTAATAGTGGTCCGTCGAAAAACTCCAGTGCAGATGACCTCCAACTAGGGCGCTCTCAGAATACCGAACTTGCTGCAAGATATCGTAGACGCAGTTTTGGTAGCATTGAAACTGCAGGTCTGAACCATGCAATCGACACCCAACAAACCTCGTCCCCACATCCAAATGCTTTCGTTTCCCAGCCTGTCCAACTCGCCCCGGGAACACCACAGCTCATGCCTAACCACAGACGCACTGGAAGCTCTGAGAGTGTGTCATCCCTGTCGACCGGGTCATCACGCCCCGGATCGGTGAGTACTTATCGGTCCACGCGTAGAGTCTCGTCTAACATCTTTGCAGGCACGCACTGAACAGCCAGGGGCCAAGGCACACGTCGCTGGAACCGGTTCGGCGCCCTTGACACGATCCGATCAAAGACTTGGCGGCACGTCCAGACCAGGAGATTCCAGCATCCGCCAGCGATCTCCGCTCTCCCGCCCGGTCGATTTTCAAGCTGAACATGCAGAACCTGTATCCCGAGGCCCCGCTGGTTCTTCAAACCTAGCTTCTCAGCCGTCCGCTCATCACGCTGCAACAAGTCCAGCCGCAGAACATCTTGCGGCCCTGAATCAAAAAGACACGAAGAAACCGAAATCGAAGTTACGCAGGGCCTTCTCTTTTGGCAGTGCTGCAGAGCTACGACAGGCCACGACCCAAAACAACCATGAGAAGAGTATCGCCAGCAAGGCTGCGGTTTCATCGAAGCGAAATTCAAAGTACGAGGACGAGCTGGACCCAGAACAAGCAAGGATCGCCGAAAAGCAAGAAGCTGCTGGACTGGGCGAGAGCATCTATTCCGGCCAAGGTAATTTCTTTACCGGTTCGACGGACAACCTATCGATTTCCTCCACGGCATCTTCCGCCTCTGTGATGCTCCGTAAAATGGGCAAAGGCGTCAAGAAGGGTACACGGTCTCTTGTTGGACTGTTCCGCCCCAAGTCCGTGGTGGGAGTACCAGCTGCCGATGGCCCGTTGAATCAAGCTAGTGCAGCTCAAGTCTCTCTGGTGACGGTGGAGGCAGAACGAGAAAATGTCAACGTTAACGCCAACCCTCGCGACCAGGTTGGGGGCGGGACCGGCTTCCCCAAACTCGAGCGAAACTCTATTGAGACAAAATTGTCTTTCGACAGTGGTACCATGTCGAGCGATACGCGGTCTCGCCGGAGCATAGTCGGTGGAGAAAAGGAGCGCGCCGAAGTTCTTGCTGCTGTGAGGAAAGGCATCCTCAAGCGTCCTGACTCCAACCAACCATCACCTAAACTCAAGGCTTATGACTTCAAAGTACCGGATTTCAACCTACCACAAATCCCCAATATTAACGATTCACCCAAGTCCAGTGCTCCCAGCACTCCTGCCGACGAGCCGCCTCGATCCGGTCACCGACGTACCGACTCCATCACGATCGAAGGCAATGATCATGACGACTATTTCTCTTCAATGACCAGATTTGCCAGCCTAGACTCGAAGAATGCACCAATGACACCACAAGGCCTGATCCGAAACATTTCTTTCAGTCCGAGGATCCAGTTCCATGATACTTGGCCCAGTGCGGAATACGACCGCCGCGGAGACATTGCAACGTGCAACCGTTTGACTCCCATGCTTGCACAGCAAATTAAAGAGGAACTGAATACCTTCAAGATGGTGAGATGACCGACTCTAATTTGCGGGACACTGCTAACTTTATCAGGAAATGGAAGTTCACGAGTCCTCCAAGGTCTACACCCACTTTTTCTAGTGCCATGTCTGCCTCCTTGGATACCAAGAAATGTCACTATCGCACCGATTTCCAACTCGCCATGCGATGAAAGCATTCGAGAATATCCGTCGACCCTCATGATTTCTACGGCTCTGGCGGTACATGCGCAAAACTGCATCTTTTCGTCGCTAGACACCGATCGGCACGGTGCTTTTTGGGTGGCATTTGACGTTTGACCCTATGTACATTTACAAAAGCCCTCCCATGTTGCATTTCGATTCACGACTCGTTTCATTGTAAGGTGTCTGGCGCTGGCATGAACGATCTTGGGAAGATCGTTAGGTTGCATTAAGAGGCAATATTTGTTTGGGTTTTCTTTTTCCCGTTCTTTAAAGCATGGAAATGGTACCGTTGGGTCTCAGTCCACCTCCTTTATTCACGACCATCAGGAAATTGCCAGCACACCGTGCTCAGCTCTGTCGCGGTGCGAGATGCATGGCATTTTAATGGGGACACAGAGAACTGCTCTATCCAGCGTCGTTTGGGGCTGGTCAACTTTGTACCGCTCTCTTATGAACTCTTGGGCCCGAAATACATAGTGGCCTGATCTCCATAGCGGAGGAATTTAATTGATTTCGAGGAATGACAGAAGCCTACCAACTCTACGACCCTGCGTTCATGTAGCCGTTTTGCCCAAGCATGTAGAGATTTACTGGTAGACAGCCCATTGCTTGATCGGCGGGGTTAGAGCTGCGCGTCCGGGATATTTATTAAAGATATTCATACGGATTGCCAACACAGCCAATATTGAGCCCGGCACACAAGACACCGAAGGGCCGAGGGGACTTTCTACTTGCAGGGTCGGAAATCGGATCATTTCGTTATTGCCTAGGTATCGTTTCAACTATAAGTTGGCTTTGTGCCCAAGGGCACAGGCGGTGGCGCCGTAGGCCCAGCCCCGGACTCGGCGATGGCATGGACAGACCCGTGCATACTGGCCGGCTTCTTTGGCGGCGGAGGCGGTGGGGGTTTACGAGCTATCGAGGCCACGACGTGCGGGCTCTGCGGCTGTGGTGGTATCTGAGCCTGGTGCTGGAGCGGAGCCGGAGCTGGAGGAGCCTGAGCGGGAACCTGGGGTTGCATTTGCGGCGAGGGTGTATGCGTGGTTACCGGGGTGGCAGGGGGGTGCTCCGATGTTGGGGATGTATGTTTTTCCAAGAACGAGTTGAGCCGACCCGTCACATTGTATTTCTTGTTAAACGAGCTTGCTTTGTTGCTTGCCGCGGTGATGGAGTCTTGGTGCCGCTCGCGAAACGAATTGATGGTCGATGCTGCAGAGCGGGCATCGGACACGCTCACTGTCGATGGCTCTCGGTGCATATTCTGCGCGGTGCGGAATGCTGCTTGCTTGTCGCCCCAGGTTGTGCCTTGGGTCTGGTGTGTTGGTGAAGAGGTCGGTTGGCTAGAGTTTGCAACAGGCGGAGAGGATTGCACAGGGGTCACGAACGGACGTGTGGTTGCTTCATTTGTGTTCATCCTGGAAAAGCGGGATTGAAGTTCCGAGAGCTGGTTGCTCGGTGGTTGCGGGTTAGGTGAAGAGCTCTGGGTGTACGCATTGGGTTCGTGTGGTTGGCTCTGCCAGGTATTGGAGGCATTGGGTCCGATCCCCAACCCTGGTACAGACACGCCGGCGTGCCCAAGCCGGTTGACAGCTCCTTGGTTGATGCCATAGTTATTAGAGGCCGTCTGTGGGCTGGATTGTCGCATCGGGATTGATTCATACGCTGGCGGGGCGTGTTGAGGAGGCGGGGAGATCGTGGGAGGCGGTGGCGTAATGCTGGCAGCCGTGTTCTGTCGCGATGGAAGTCGAGGAGGTAGACTCGGTTTTGGTTTTGGTGCTTGACTATCCACCCCAACAGGACTTCGATTGATGTCCCTGTGAACCGGCGGAGGTGGGAGGTGATCGGTCTTCAACCCCGTTCTGTCTGCTCTGTATGGCACTGGGGGGCCCCGTCTTCTGGCTTCTTCTGCCTCTTCTTCTTCCCGTTCTCGTGCTTCTTGACTGGACGATCTTGCAACACGGCTAGCTGCTCGAGTTTGTTCCGGCGTCAAAGGTGCGCCTAAGCCTGTGGTATGTGGTGTTATTTCATGCGGCAGGGCGGCGCCGCCGTGATAGTTGACATTTTTGGGAGGAGGACCAAACAACGCCGGGTCTTTCAGCGTCGACAGCGGACGCGACACATGCTCGGCGGCTTCTTCTTTGTGCGGGTCCCTGGTCTTTCCTATCCATCCTGCCTGTGGACGTTATCTCAGCATGCACGAAGAACTGATGCACACGGCAGCTCTTGCACTGACCACTTGGTTGATACCCTTGAAATCTCCTCTCCAAGACTCTTTCCCGCCGTCTTTGCCCTTGGGGTGCCATCCATCCTTCACGACGTTGCGGAAACTCATTATCGGTACAACTCGGAGAAACCAGGCCGTGGGTTGGCGGCGTATCTCGGTTGGAAATGGGTGATGGCCGGAAAAGCTTGGATGGGTGCAGCCTTTGAAATCGATAAAGGCTACGACGAGAAAGTGAGGACACAGCAATTCACGTAAAGTCGACGAGGTTGCTACAGTTGAGGTACTTTGTTGTGCTTGAACATGTTCAACAACCTCGAGTTCGCTGACGTCGCAGCCCACCCGCATGCCAAGCTTGTCTGACGACGACAGCCTTAGGCGGCTATAAACGGACTAGCGTCACTTGCAAGCATCACCTTCAGCCTTGCGATAATCTATTGGCACCGCTTTTGCTATTATACACAGTACGCTTTGCCTCCGGTGCCTCCGAAGTTGTGGATATCGATCTACCTGCCTGGTATATGTGCACTATAAGTACACTGCAGTAGGCTCTGCATGGTGGTAGCCATGGTGAGCTGTTCTGGCAAGTGTATATGGTAGGGTTGAGGCGACCATATAGTCTGAGAGGTTCCCGAATTTCAAGCACGCCTTCGGTCCATGGATGGAGCAACAGATCTTCGTCTTGACGTCTTGGCGTCGCTTGATTCCGAGAATGGAAAGCAAAACAGAGTTCACAGAGACATCTGTCGGTGGGTGAATAGGAAGCGGGAAGCCATCCTTTGCTGGTCATTCTTGGGAAGTAACCTGTAGGGATGAACGGGGACCAAGAAAGCACTTCCACAACGCCAGTACTTACCCAGGCATGGCCTGCGACTCAGGTCATAGCAGTAAGGAAGTGCGCAAGGAGAAACTCGCGGGAAACAATTCACAGAAGAGGGACATCCTTCCACCTAATGCTCCTCGAAGAAGCTATCACATCTGTGGAATTGAGAGTCCCTGTACACTCTATAGACTTACCAGGTGGGGGGGTTAATTGGGTGAAAGAGGTTGGCTTTGTGCACAGACAAGGCTTTCGGACTTTTAGGGGTTACTCTCGAGTACGGCCTCATGTGGTGCCACCGGTCGGGAATGCATGCTTAACCTTGTGCAAGGTCATGCAGCACCCCTGGTTGCACACCGGGGGAACTCATCTTGAACCACCGATCCCCGTTTATTGAAGAGCGCTGCCGTGCAAATGCGTAGGTGTAAGGTGGCCCAACCCGCCTTGATATGCGGAGGCATATACGTAGCCTATCCTGCATGATTTATCAGTATCCACAAGGCGATACAAAGGCGGCATCCAGTACGCGACCATCTGGGCAGCTTTTCTCCAAGGGTTGGCATAAAGTAGCCGTCAGGTTGTGCCTGAGGGCGCGATTTGGATTCTTCATGCGCTATGCACCAGATGAATGAGGGACTTGCTAGACGTCATGCTGTCGGACGCTTCCAATCAAGCGTGAAAACCAAGAGAAATGGCTTTAGCGGTGTCCTTTTTGTCTCAGACAAGCGACGAGGGAAGTTGGATTGAAAAGCCATGAGACGTCGGCGGTCGGCGG
Organism: Exophiala sp. LBMH1013; assembly: GCA_024611085.1. NCBI lineage: Eukaryota > Fungi > Ascomycota > Eurotiomycetes > Chaetothyriales > Herpotrichiellaceae > Exophiala > Exophiala sp. LBMH1013. The sequence goes on from JAMFLB010000002.1 coordinate 1,275,937, forward strand.
TCGATGCCAGCGATGTCCGTGGCACGTGACATCTGGCCAATCATCAAGTCAACACGTGGTTGAAATAGCTGTCCCGGACATCCACATCCCGCCTTTGAGCTACAGGATAGTGGAATGCCATTAATAGATTCGACCTGCTTTGAACCCTTCCAATGCAACTGCAGGCTTGTCCGGTATGTGCTTGACTTTGCTAGAATCATTATTATATCAGCTCTTCAAAGCGGTGTGATACCCTGCCGAGAGTATACGTGTACCGACCTCCCGAACTACAAATACATCAGGATAAACAACTACCTAGAGAAAGGCCCTTCTTGTCAGTTGGATATGGCAGCAAGAGGGTCTTCAATGTTGAAGTGACGTGTACGTGGAGCACCGGAGACAGCCTGGGATACCTTAATGGAGGATCAGGCATGTAAGGCTTCAATTATAGCCTGGAGGCAATAACCTACCTTACCTAATGCGCCCAAGTACCCACCGCCTGGGGTTCATAAGAGTCCCCTGTGGTACCTACCTACCGTACCTTAAGGTTAGGTACCTAAGATGTGTAGAGAGAGACGAGGAACATGCGGGATCTTGGCCTCGGCTGGCATTTAAGTTTAGCGGGTGGTCGGAAGTCCGCTGGCTGGGATAAGCGTGATAAGGTGAGTGACGGGGCGGTCGCTCCAGTTAAAGAAGAACCAAATTTGGAGGGGTGTTAAATGCCCATGCCCAGGATTCCTGGCTGTTGATACCGCAAATACTGCTTAAGGTATATACCTAGGTATAAAATCATCTGAACCATCAAGTACCTAAGTAAGGTAAGTACCGGGTAAGCACCACCTAGGTGATGGTAGACACCGAACTTGTAGCGCGGGGCAGCGGCAGTTCTGTTCCTGGCTTGAAAGAACCATTCATGTTAGGCACCGTATACCCCCAGTCTAGGACAGACATTGTACCTGTCACCCTGCCTGTGGTGGTAGACGGTATTTCGGCACCATACAAGTACTGTATGTCCTTCGGTCTCGGTCTAATCCCAGCCTGGCCTGGCATTCACGGCCTAAGGATAAGGAGCCCTGCAGGTGCCAGTGACCACCATCCCCCAGCCTGCAGTACTAGCAGTAAATATGGCTGGCTGGCTGCCTTGGGGCCCCTCGTTAGTTAAAGCCCAGCGCGTCCCAACACACTGTGTCCGCGTCTAGTAGGCAGCTAGTAAATGACCCCTTGATGACCGCCGCCGCCGCATCTCCTTCCCACTCCTATCACGGTCACCACCACCAACACCACCACCACCATATACTCCCACTTGTTCCCTCTTCTCTCACTGCGCCCCATTGCTGATGATGCCCTCCTCCTCGTATTTGATCCTTCCCGCCTGACTCCTGCCATTGAAGTCCCACCTCCAGTCTTATCTGGCCCGGTTTACATAGGTAGCTGGCCTGAGGTTGCCTGCACTTGACATCCGAGTCCGAAACCTGCCTCTCCCGAGCCTGACTGACTGGACACGACCGGGCGTTCTCTCGCTATCGCTGACGGCGAATCCTGCCCGGCTCCTCTGCTGCCGATCCCTAGTCCGAAGGCTCTTCTTCCTTTACATGCCAGACGCTGACCCTCTTGAGGGTCGACATCACTCTGGATCTGAGCAAATTCCTCCACCACTTCCTCTCGAGGCCTCACATAGCCCGAAGAAGTGTACCAGATAGACGCTCATTCACGCCGCCATTCAGTCCATCCTTTCCACCATCACTCAGTACCATGGCGCCGCCCGACAATGCTGGCTTCACGCATATTAGCACTCCCAATGGGCCCGAGACCACCGACCTCGATAGCCTGGCCTCTTCGTTTGAAAGCGAGTACACCAAAACCACCGGGATACAAAACGCTCCAGGAGCCAGCAGTCTTTCCACTTCGATAGCCACGTCTGAAAGCTCGAGTGTAGCTGCGGCCGCTACTGCGTCTTCTGGATCGCAGTCCGTGGCCTCAACGTCACCACTAACCTCTACCACCTTCAGTACCTCCGTAACGTCGGTCGCATCATCGAGCTTGGGCGACCATGGCACGACAACTGCGACCAATGCAGCAAGCAACACGAGTGGCGCGGTGACCGTTTCGCACAGCTCATGTGACAGCATCTCCTGCTCCTCCGCCTTGAAAGCCGCCATCGCGGTCCCGGTTGTGGTCGCAGCGATTGCAGGCATCTTTCTTTTCTTCTTTTGCGCCAAAAGGAGGCGGAGGAATGCCGAAAGTGGCACTGGTGCTGCGGTGTCGGAGAAACAAACCAAGAAAGCCGGCAAAAAATGGTCGCGACATTTGCGTGCTTTCTCTTTCGATGCCGAGCTGCTTATGGGCGGCCGCTTCTCCAGCACCAACAGCATTCGGAGTCGAGATCCAAGTGTCCGAAGCGGTGGTCCTGCGCCCAACTCCAACAATGCGCAGAGCGTCGAACCCAGCTTACACAGCATCGAAGAAGAAGTCGCTCCTCCGTATCGGGATGCGATTTCTCATGCTCACCCTCCACTGAGCCAGACTCAACATCGGTCCGCTGTCCCGATGGCCTCTGGAGCGACAGATCCCATCCCTCGTCCACTTTCAACTGCTACAGCTCCACCTCCATATGGCTCCATCGTTGGCGACACCCGGGCCGGACCAGCTACTCCAGTTGCGGCCACCAACCCGTTTGCGGACTCGGCGCCCGTCAGTCCAATCGAGGGCTCACCGTTCAATGACCCCCCTGAAGAGGAGGAAGGTCAGACAGCTGGTCTACGACCGGGCTTGAGCAGAGGGTCATCGCTGTATCATAGCGTGAGTGGAGACGACGTGTCTGAAGCTGCGAGTATCAGACAAGCGCAAGTCGGTCGACGTGTTTCTGCTCGAGCAACCGATAACGCCAATGGTGGCGGTGGATAACTGACATTGCTACGTACCAAATCTGATTTCGTTTCAATGTCGAATCATGGCGTGGCGTTTGTGGACTTTTGAAATTAGGGAGAATGAAAAATGCTGCCCTTCTGAATGCTCGATTCCCAGGAGACAGAGTAGGCCGGCAGGCAAGAGGAATGGTTGACGGTTGACGGTTGACGTGATATGTTGTTTCATCGACGTGGCGATCTATCATCAGCTGGTCAAGCTATTCACAGGACCTTAAAGGATGTATATGACTTATCAGCTCAAGCTGAAGCGGGGCCAGTAGGAAAAGGATTTTGCGATCAAACTGAGAATGTGAATGTGAATGAGAATGAGAGTCAGAATCTACCATAGTGGCAATAATGGAATGGAATATATAGAAGAACAATCCCGACCCTGATCTATGACGCTGGGCATCCTTTCTTTTTAGTGTTCTTGTAAAATGGCCCGAATGAGATGTTTTATGTAAATATATATACGTTTTGATTCTCGCCGTTCCTGTCTCATGCTGTGCTCTAACAGCTCCCCTCGAACCTGCTGCTACCTTAGTGAAAATGCAACGTCATACAAGCCAGGCACAATACTACCTCACTGTAAGGTAGGTAAGATAGGTAGTTTGCACTTGTGTTTACGTTGTCTAGGCCCTGGCCCTGGCCCTGGTTGTGCGATAGCTGGGCACCGAGAGTTCGAAAATCTCTTCCAGCCATTCCATTTCTATCCGTTCGAACGGCTAGTCACCTTACTGTACCGTAGCATAGGTAGACGGTCTAGCTAGCGGTCGTACAATGATGACTGGGTGGCACGACTTCTACGGAACGAGGCGAAAGTGAAGTGAAGTGAAGCGATGTGAAGAGAAGAGAAGAGATGAGAAGGGAAAGGGAAATGACGCCCTTCTTCGCTCTTCATGCTTCCAGCGACTCTGACTGTTTGAAGTTTTTTCAGGGGCCGTGGATAGGTGGCCTTGGATACGGCGGTCTACTGTGCTCTGATTCCTGGGCGAGGGTTGTTGGGGCGTGTGACACCTGCCTATCTAAGGTAAGGAAAGGCGCGTATGTATAGATAATAAGCAGTTTGATATTGCATGGCACAACTGTATTTTGTTATGCGTCGTGGGGAATAAGACAACCTCGCCCTTGGTGATGCTACCAGCCGATTCGAACGGAAGCAAGCAAGCAAGCAAGCAAGCAGGGCATCATCGCGCATCAACCATATGGTTTCTGAATCTGGTATGACCGCCACCCTTCGAAGCGATCAGTTGGTGATCTTGTATGGTTCAAAGGCTGCCGTCTCTGGATTGGGATGGTTATAGGGTGTCTGACATCAGCCAGTGGTCGGACTGCTGAGAGCGCTGACTGGAATGATGGTTAAGTAATACCAAGCTTGTATGCATGTCGGACTGGGCCCAATGTCTGCCTTTGAGGGATGTGCGTGTCCCAGAATTGTGTTTGATCCTGCTATGATGGCTTATGGACGAGGGCGAGCTGAGCCGGTTCTGCTGCCATCCCGAGTCAAAGGCGTCACGTAAATCGGTCAATGTCGCTCCAGGCCACGGAATCTCCATTTCAGGCTTCGTGGTCTTCGAATCGAGCCCTCGATCATGCCACCTTGGCCTGAGACATCTGGACTATTCCCTTGTGCACGTACCTTGCACCTACCGCAGCGGATGTTGCTCTCCCATTCCACCCATGGTGGGCGTTAGTAAGAATGGTTTGCGGAATCTGGGCGTGTAGGTGGCTAGTCTCCAAGGCTTGCTCTCCGCCAATCCTGCTGGGATGTCCCTCGGATGGTGTCCATCAAGCATTGGTTATGAGCCAAACAACAGTCCTCTTCACTGTATGATGGACTTGAATCCATTGTACGCCTGCTCCATGTCGAAGGCGAGGTCTCGGGCTTGTTCTTCGCTCAGCTCTTCAGAGGTCTTCATCTGGTTGAGCGTGATCAGCCACTGGATGATCTTGCCACGATGCTCAAAGTCCTGGTCGGTCACTTTATTGACAGACTGGATCACGTCCGAGAGCAGAGGATGCAGCGCGCTTTTGGAGACCATGTTCAGCCGCAGAGCATCCAGAAAGGTTATGAAATTCTCCGTTGCGGCCAGGATCAAACTGCCTGATGCTGTGCCTGCCGGAGCCGTAGAGCCTGGCGCGGCTTTTTGCACGGTCAGGACCTCATCTGCTGTCAATCCTACTTTTAACCTCTCCTTCGCGCGCGGACATTCGATATCCCATTTCCGCGTGAATGTGTCTAAGTCACCGAATTCGCGAGACACGTTGTCGTCATTCAGGATCGATCGGTACTGCTTCAGCATCTTCGAACACATGTCCGAGTATTCGTTCTCCGGTAGGGCATCTTTAATGTAGGCTTTTTCCAACCCATCCAAAGTGCGGATAATGCTATAGATCTCGGCCAAAGAGTCGATGAGGTCTCGCTCGGCGGCTGTATCGGCGAGTTTCACCTCTTCGTCGAGGTTGATGCGCGCCGAGAGAGTGTTGGTGGGTGCGTAGGAGTATGGTGTAGGCGCATACGAGAGTGGGCGTGAGTTTGGTGTGCCGTACATATTGCACTCGTTCACCCCTGCATTGGACAGGGCGATAACGTGCTCGAAGATATGTGCAGTGTATACATTGAAAGCATGCACCCAGGGGGCCGTTTGCACAGCATATGCTTCTGGTAGGAGACTATGTATGAGTATGAGAGGTGTCGCAGCCACAAGTTGAGTGGATGTGCCCCATTCGACGCCTGCGGAGAATCCCCGGCTATACTTCGGCTTGGCATGATTTTTTCTAGACTGCAAAGTTGCGCTGGAGATGCGCCTTTGACAGAGGATATTCTGCCTTTTGTGCTTGTGAATCTCATTCTTTCCCAGAACCAAGATAGTCCGTCATCATGGGGAAGCAGACAAAGGCAACGAAGAAGTTCGAGAAAAACCGCCTCAAGGAAACCATCGACCGAAGGAAGGAGTTCGCAAAAATCAAACAGCGACACCAGGTCAAAGCCAAAAAGAAGCAGAGGGCAGAGCAGAGATCACAAGCAGAAAATGAAGCTGCTGGCTCTGATGCCGAATCCTCAACACAAGAGCGGGATGTTGACATGAACGACGACGACTTTTTTCAAGAGCCGCTGGACATACCAGGAGAAGAGACAAAGTCGGCAAAGAGCGGTACCGGAAAGCGCAAGAGAGACGGTGTCCTGCAAACAGATGAAGCATCCGAGGCGTCAGAGGGCGACGGCTCTGACGATGATATCGACGGTCACAAAGATCAGTTGGCTGCTTTGGCAGAGAAAGATCCGGAATTTTACAAGTATCTTCAAGAGAACGATGCCGAGTTGCTGGACTTTAACGAGGATGACGATCTGGCAGAAATTGATGAACTTAGTGATGGGGAACCGCCAGCGAAAAAACAGAAGACTAAAGGAGGTGCTGATGAACCGGTTGCCCCTGATGATGTGACCCTCGTCATGGTTAAGAAGTGGAAATCCTCTCTGGCCGAACAATTCTCCATCAGATCACTGCGACAACTTGTCCTGGCCTTCCGTGCTGCCGCCCATGCCGATGATGAAGAGGACAAGTCTTACAAATACAACATCCCAAGTGCTGAGGTGTACCACGAGGTTCTGGTGACAGCACTGAAGCACGTCCCCGAGACATTAACTCATCATCTTCCTATTAAGGAGACCGCTGGGGGCAAAGTGCGCGTGCCGACCGACTCGCCCAAGTTCAAGACTCTGGCGCCGCTGATCAAATCGCACGCATCCTCCCTGCATCACCTGCTGGCCCATTTGTCCGACACGAAGACTTTGAGGTTGACACTCCAATCTTTCGAACCATTGCTGCCTTATCTGCTACAATTCCGCAAGTTCCTGAAGGTCATCACGAGAGCCGTTGCCTCCATCTGGTCTGACAACTCCTCGGACGAAGCGACCAGAATAACGGCTTTCCTAATCATTCGCCGTCTCATGGTGATTGGAGATGCTGGAATCAGAGAAACAGTGTTGAAGTCCATTTACGAAGGTCTGGTCAAAGGCAGCCGGAACACAACCATCCATACTCTCCCGGGGATCAACCTCATGAAGAACTCAGCTGCAGAGATCTGGGGCATAGACCAAAAAGTGGGCTATACTGCTGGCTTCACTTTCATCCGTCAACTTGCGATCCATCTTCGGACAATCATCACCAAGCCTACCAAGGACTCCTACAAGGCCATCTACAATTGGCAGTTTGTGCATTCGCTTGATTTCTGGTCACGAGTCCTGTCAATGCACTGCAACTCTCTCCTCGAAGCTCAGAACGGCAAGCAATCACAGCTTCGACCCCTCATCTATCCCGTTGTGCAAGTGACTCTCGGTGTCATGAGATTAATCCCAACTTCGACCTACTTTCCTCTTCGATTCCAGCTTATGCGGTCTTTACTACGAATTTCGCAGGCCACCGAAACATACATTCCGCTTTCGGCAGCTCTTTTGGAGGTGCTCAACTCCGCGGAGATGAAGAAATCTGCCAAGGCTGCGACGCTGCGTCCACTTGATTTTGACTGCAATATCAGAGCGCCGACTTCATATTTGAAGACAAAGGTCTATCAAGATGGGGTTGGAGAACAGGTCGTGGAGTTGTTTTCGGAGTTCTTTGTCTTGTGGACCAAGAGCATCGCCTATCCGGAGCTTCAACTTCCGATCATAGTCATGCTGAAACGATGGCTAAAGGCAGCTTCCAAGTCCAGTGGAAATCGAAATGCGAAGCTTAACCAAGCTCTTCTCCTGCTGGTGCAGAAGTCTGAGTCTAACGCGAGGTGGATTGAGGAGAGAAGAAACAAGGTCAACTTTTCTCCCAAAGATCGTGCCGAGATTGAAGGATTTCTCAAGGATGTGCAATGGCAAGACACCCCACTCGGCGCCTTTGTTGTCAACCAGAGAAAACTACGAGACGAGAGGAGAAAGGTGCTGGAACAGGGGAGGAAAGAACAGGAGCGTCGGAACAAAGCCGAAAAGCATGACGGCGAAATTGAAACGGCCTAAACTTTGGGAGTATGATGCTTAGAAATTCACGAGGCATAAGCGTGCATCTGGAGTTGTTCTCGTCAAGCCCGTGATCGAAGCCTTGGTTGAAAATAGTCGATAGAACAAGTAGCTCAGGCTCCAAAAGCTCTTTGTTATCAAAAGGTACTTTTCCACAATCCCAGACCCCGAAGTGCTTGTCCTGGCGTCTTCTGTCGAAGCCCCGCAGGCTCGTGATATCCTCAGCCTTGTCAAATAAAGGCCCGACACGTCAAGCTAGGAACTCGCCACAATGTATGTGCAATGACCCTGCCACAGCCACATCTAGCCATATTTGTTGACTATCTAGCAAGGTTCCAAACACCGGTATATGCTTGCTCATGCGTTCGGAGGCGCCCGTAGTGGGAGCTCGCTGTCTTGTCAGGAGATTCGAAGAAGGCGACGTTCACATCAGCAAGGGGGAGATGACAAGGCTGGCACTGCGTCGCAACAGCACCTGGGACATTTCTTCTGCGACGCGATGGAACATGTTGATAGGGGCGACATTGAAGTTGACGAGGATTCCTTAGGTATGAAACAATATGTGGCTCATGTCTCGGAAAATGAAAGATCCGGTGCAACAGAACGACCGTAAAGAGAATATTGCACATGTCAGACAGCAAGGATAACGTAAAATATCTGCGCAGGTTTGTGGCATATTTAGCCTGACAGCCGCGTCATTACATTTTATTTCGAAAAAACCCAGTGGTGCGGTATCGTTCCTCTGAGGCACACCATCCCACCATCCCACCATCTTCTCAAATCCCCTCAAGGAGCTGCGCATCTATCCTCTGCCACCAATACAACCGAAGCTTCCAATCACGCATCTTACTCCTCAAGAGCATTCGATACGACGCAGAGTGTTTACTGAGGCCTCGACACAAGGCTCAGCTTGACCCTTGTTAGCAGCAGGATTCACTACAGTGGCCCCGATTGTGGCGCGGTATGGCTATCGTGGTTGGTCCGTCTAACCTGTCAACATCAGCTGATATTGATTGCTTAGACGCGCCAACGGCTCGCCGGGGACTCCAGCGCAAGAGCTACAGAGTTGAGGTTGAGCCAAGCCCAATCAGATCATTGTGTTGGGTGCCCTTTCGACATCTAGCCATCATCTAGACAGACTAGCAAGGCCCCAGGCACGCTACGATCTCCCGCCTCGTCCGTCTGGACCCATCTCCTCGCCTGCGCCTGGATCTTGTATCCATCACCTTCTACGTCACATTGGGAAGAGAGCTCGCATCCTCGAGACTGCTGATATCAGCGACTACAACCTTGTACTTGGGTGATGTAAACCGAGCTTACACTTGGAGAATCTCTTTGCTCCCTTGCATTACTACCTCATTGCCTACTCCCACCTTACCAGAAAAGCCTGGGACCTACTAAGGCTCGCTTCAGTCAACGCCAGTCTGTCTCCGATACAGCCGAGCTTTGCTTCTGTGGCTTGCGCCTTTAACAACACGCAGTGGCAGTCTACCTTGTCCATCTTCTGTCGCACATATAAACACTCGAAGCAGTGGTCACTCCCACAGGTTTCAAGCCTTCATTATCAACTGCAAAGCAATGGGAGACGCAACGCTGAAACATAGTACCGAGGTACACCGGGACTTCATTTCTCAGGTTCCCGAGTATCATCGTGTCAGATCCCTCAGCATCCAGCAACCCGATAGCGTGTCCACAGGAACCAGCCTGAGTGTATGTTAACGCCCCTTTTGTCCTGTCATCTCAGTACTGCCGCGTGCTAAGGCGGTTTGTGTGTCTGACTCATCTGACGTCGACTTCACCGTGTAGGAATTCTGGGCAGGCATCGCAATTGAAGTGGAATCGGAATCTGCCCTCAAGATCGGCATCGCTATCCATGACGGGACATACAGTGTCGACTTTGCGGTTCACCGTCTATGTGCTCAAGAAGATGCACACAAGGACGAAAACTCCGAATGGGTCGCTGAACACATCGTGACGCAGCTGGAGGCTTACAGAAAGGAACATGTCTGCAAGATCCTCGGGGCCGGCATCACCTTGGAGCTCCATCGGAAAGTTCCCAATCTCTGTTCACAGTTATGGCAAGAATTGGACATAGTGCCCATCGTGGTCGAGTCCAATCCTCTCCTCCCGAGTACCAAGGCCCGAGAGAAACGAAAAGCACTTCTTGTCGATGAGATCGCGGATTCCGCTGCCCGGAAGTGTCTCGCGTAGGTTATCAATGTACCGTCTGGGCCTCAACTCCACGCTAATGCAGGAAATATAGATGCTACGCTCCGACCAAATTGCCACGTCTGTCAATCAGCTATCAAAATCAGGTCGAAGTTGATATGGCAGGCATGATTCACCTCGCCACCATCGACGACTATAAGAGATCCGTCCGAGAGCCGACCTGGAGGGCTGTCCAAAAGTACATCAAGGATGTGGTCGACCGAAAGCTGCGGATCGTCTTCTTCAGCGCGACCCCTCAGGGCGGTGGTGTGGCTTTGATGAGACATGCGTTGATTAGATTTTTGAGATTGCACGACGTTGACATTGAATGGTACGTCCACCTCCCCATCGTGCGTTGGATGCTAAGATAACCTTGGACTGACCTTCCTTGCAGGTTTGTGCCCAAGCCGCGGCCAGACGTGTTCCGCATCACCAAGAACAATCACAACATTCTACAAGGTGCAGTGCCGCCCGATGTCCGCACCACTGATGAACAGCTCGCAAAAATCAAAGAATGGATTCTCGACAACGCTGAACGTTATTGGTTGGGCGAGTCTGGTCCCTTGAGAGCTCCGGAGGACGGTGGTGCAGATGTAATCATCATTGATGACCCACAAATGCCGGAGCTGATCCCAGTCGCCAAAAGCCTCGCCCCGAACCGTCCTGTCATCTTCCGATGCCACATTGAAGTTCGTGACGACCTCATCCTTGAGGACGGCAGTGCCGCGAAGCATGTATGGCAGTTCCTTTGGAATTCCATCAAACATGCGGACATCTTCCTCAGCCACCCTGTGCGGTCGTTCGTGCCAAATGATGTGCGGAAGGAAACACTCGGGTGGCTTCCCGCAACTACAGATTGGTAAGCACAGCAGAAACAATCATACATGGGTCGACCACTGATGTGCTAACGCATCTAGGCTCGACGGCTTGAACAAGACGATGGCCGATTGGGATCTGCAGTACTATGTACATGTACTCAGGCAGGCGTGCCGTTCTCAAGGTCTGCCGCAGCTGGCGTGGCCTAGCCGAGGATACTTCACGCAGATTGCCCGGTTCGACCCATCCAAGGGTATTCCGGATGTGATCAAGAGCTATGCCAGGTTCCGAGAACTAATGAAGGACGAACCGCTGCGGAACGTGCATCAACTTGTCATCTGCGGTCACGGCTCGATAGATGACCCCGACGGCTCCTTGATCTACGACCAGACGATGAACCTGATCAACGAATCATATCCTTCCTTGGTTGACGACATTGTGGTCGTCCGCCTTGGACCAAGCGATCAAATCTTGAACGCCATAATGTCACTTTGTACTGTGGCTTTGCAACTTTCCACCCGCGAAGGCTTTGAGGTCAAGGTTTCGGAAGCGCTACATAAGGTGAGAAACGCCGATTTCGTTCTTGGAATGGACCAAGCTGACGGACATCCCCCTAGGGTAAACCTGTCATTACCACCCGTGCCGGTGGTATTCCCCTCCAGGTCGAGCATGAGAAGAGTGGCTTCCTGGTCGACCGTGGCGACCACGAGGCTGTTGCAAAACATTTATATGACCTTGTTAACGACTACGACCTCTACGAGCAAATGAGCGAATACGCAAGGACGCATGTCAGTGATGAAGTTCACACGGTCGGAAACGCGCTCAGCTGGCTGTATCTCGCATCGTCCGTGGCGGGAGGGAAAACCCTCCGCCCGAATGAGAGGTGGATCAATGACCTGGCAAGGGAGACAGCCGGCGAGCCGTACGATGATGAAGAGCCACGTCTACCGCGACATCTTTCGACTTGATCCGACAACTTGGTAGGCGCGGGAAGGTAGTAAGACTTGACCCGAAATGGCTTTTTAAAGCGCGGGCAGCCCGGAGCCGATACTTGGAACGTGTTTAAGCAGGATAGATGGTGGAACTGATACCGATGGCAGGCTGACTGGAAGGAGTTTGCAAGACCGAGATGGAGTTGACAACAACCAGTCGGGGAGAAATATCCGGAGACCGGTCACTTGAGTTAGACGCGCCGATAGAGAGCATTCCATGCTGCAATGTCTTGGACGCTCCTAAGACCGCATGACGTACTCCTACATTGATTGTGACTGGGCTGTAGAGCTCTAAGAACATACCCAGATTTCTGCTGTTGACAAGGCTGAGGTCATGTGCTGCGACTTTCAGCCTTGTCCCGACAGATGAATGAGTATATTTCAATACAAAGATGGATGGTATCATGATGTCAATGGCCTGCTAGTCTCGTTTCCGCCTTGGGAACCAAGCTACTCCTCAAGGGAGTTACAATGGCCATCATGGTGCATGATGGCATATGGAAGTCTTGGGAGTTCTAACGCTTTGCAGTATCCAATGCGAAGGATGTGCAGCCTTGTGACCCGGAACAACATAGCACCGACACTATCGGCCGTAGCACATCGAAGTCTATTTCAAGGCCACCCATCTGTTGTTTCCCCTTAGGACATATTTCTTGCAATCTATGACAGCTTGATTTTGGCTGACTTGCCCAACGGCCGTGCCACGTGTCAAGGGAGGTTGTTTTGGAAGCTCCCAATACAGGCCCTCAAACCCAGCGCTCGGGTCGCCCTGGTCACGGCCTTCCTCAGGTAGGATCCTGGGACTCTTCCAGTGTTCTCCAGCTCTGCGTGGCTACGGCCTTGGCGTGCACAGCCCCCAGTCGTCTATGGATGGGTATGTGGGAGTAATGCGCCTCGACGTCGCGCCTGAGCCATGGCATTTCACCTACGGCCGTGACGAATATACCAGGCATGCTAAGAGAGTGGGCACAGCAAAGTAAATGAACCGCAAAGACCATATGTATAAAGCCAGCAAGATTCATCCATGATCTCTGCCTCTTCGGTTTGATTTCTGCATATCTCAACGGGTACTCGGATAAAAGCCTCTCGAAGTACTCCTCCAATATAAGTCCTCAAAGCGTACTGCCCTCATAACACAGCCGCTACTCAATTGACCACGAGTTTGCTATTCACGAGCTATTTGTGCTCTTACAGCCGCACCTTTCAGTATGTCTGACAACGGACCGACTTGGATCTCCCCCAACGGCACCGTGTATATCTATTATGGCGACAATTCCAACTGCACCGTCTCAGTATGTCCTGTGGAACTAAGCGTGTATGGCTATCGTCCGTCGCTGGGTGCCAGTGGCGCTCTCATCGGTCTGTACGCAGTCTGCATCGTCATCCAAATCATTCTCGGATGGCGATACAAATCTTGGGGCTTTATGGCGGCGATGCTGCTCGGCTGCATTGATGAGATCCTGGGCTACGTGGGCAGGATCTTGCTCTGGCAAAACCCATGGGGTCAGACAGGCTTCATCATGCAGATTGGTATGTTCAATGTCAACACCTCCATTCCTGTACCTGACCTGGTCCATACCATGCTTATCCTCATCCTTTCTCTCGACTCCTTCCACTCAAATCCCTCTGTCCCTGTCTCCTCTGCCTATGATGTCCCTCTGACTGAGAACAGTACTCATCACCATCGGCCCCGTCTTCTTCTCCGCGGCGATATATGTCATGCTCTACCAAATGTAAGTGCCACCCTCTCTGAACCCCTTTCCTTGACTGACACCGCCTACAGAGTCACCCACATATCAGCGGAGCATTCGCGCTTCAAACCTCGATTATTCTACTACACCTTCATCCCATGCGACATCATAAGTCTAATTCTTCAAGCCATCGGGGGCGCCAAATCCTCGACTTCCAGCGGCAAGTCCCAAGCAGGCGTCAACATTGCTCTAGCCGGGCTAGCGCTCCAAGTCGCCACACTCGTCGTCTTCACCGCCTTAACTATCGACTACTTCATTCGCAGTCGCAGTGTATGGCGCGGTGCACACCTGCCTGCTCGGTTCCTGATATTTGTGGCGTTCCTCGCCCTTTCTACCGTCTTGATCCTCATCAGATGCTGTTATCGTGTCTACGAGCTCAACGAAGGATATACGCGACACAGTACTGCCTTGAGAGATCAGGGGCTGTTCATCGGGCTAGAGTCAGTGTAAGTTTCCCATTCCGTTTGACAGAGAAAGCAAGAACCAGACTAAACTAATCTGCTTATAGGATGGTGGTACTGGCGGCGTATTGCTTGATTCTGGCACATCCTGGAGTGGGATTCAAAAAGGGCCAGAAAAGCTTGGTTAACGAGGACAGGCTCGGTCAGCTGGATGAACAGAAGCTGGGCCAAGGTGATTCCGAGGCGTAGTCAAGGTTGACAGGTCGTACACTAGAGTGGGAAAGATCTGGTTCAGCCTGGTTCTTTTGTTGGAAATCGGCGCCTTCTCAAAGACAGGCCCGGGGTTTTGATTGAGCATTTGAGCTGGCCAGGGTGTCTGGATACATAGAGCTGCGTTTTTCTTGAAATGCTACTGTTCGTGCCGTACACTATGCCGTGATTCGGTGAAAGGGCTTCGTCTAGCTCCCCCAGTATGACGAGTTCTGTACTTCAGCGCAAGGACGAAGCGTTCATACAATAACGAAGTGACCATGCATGGATGTTGATTTGGTAAGGTTCAGTGGGTATCTTCCAGCTCCTTAAAGCCACTGCTCAGTCGAAAATCCTGAGTGATATGATCAAGGATTGAGCGTCTCGAAGAGATTGTTGCTCAGCCCCAGAGCCATCATCTCGTGAATCATGCGACCAATGAGTGAGAACAACTTGTTGCCTGACGGAAGAAAAGGGTAGTCAGCCTGAACGCCGTCCAAAGTCTTGACGTCAACAACTCTCGAGACGCTGCATAGTCGGAGTGAGAATTACCCCGGACAGCAATGCCCATACCACACGCTGACCTACCTGCTCACTGTCCAGTCAAACACCAGGCGCCTACAGTCGGCCACGGCGGCACTGTCCGACCCTCCGAAACCCTCTCTATACTTGCCTCCACATCAGAGGAGCCTTGATGTGTTCCTTAGGCATATATATACTCTTAGGACAGAGCTTCTTCATCCACAATGGACCGTTCGTACAGATAAGTACCCAGGCAGGTAGGTACGTGTCCAGACAAGACTCATTCTTCACATCCCAATCCCACAGTCAGTGCCCAACCAAGCAAAGCCTCTTCCCATCATCAGAAAACCCACAATCCATCATCAGTGCAATGTCAACCACCAAAGTCATGAAAGCATGGCAATACACCAGCCCTCACGGCCCTCTCGAAAAGACCCTCCATCTCAACTCCAGTGCTCCCATCCCCAAACCCACACCATCCCAGTTCCTAGTCCAAATCATAGCAACAGCCTTAAACCCAATCGACTACAAACCCGCCGAAACACCCCTCCTCAGCCGTCTAGCGATCCGCAAACCAGCGACCCCTGGCCTCGATTTCGCAGGCCACATAGTTACTTCACCATCGACCTCAACTTCGACTTCAAACCTCCACAAAGGCCAACTGGTCTTCGGCGTCGTCGGCACATCACCCTTGGCAGGTGGCGGTTTAGCCGAATACGCCATCTCCCAGGACACCCAACTCGTCGCTCTGCCGGAGGGAATCGATCCAATCGACGCAGCGACGATCGGCGTCGCTGGCCTAACGGCATACCAGACCATCATTCCGCACGTGAAGAGCGGTGATCGAGTATTCATCAATGGCGGGTCTGGCGGGACGGGCGTGTTTGGGATCCAAATTGCGAAAGCCGCAGGATGCCATGTCACCACGACGTGCTCCGGTCGGAACGTCGAGTTATGTCGTGCTCTAGGGGCCGATGAGGTGATTGATTACTCCAAGGGAAACGTGGTTGAGGCGTTGATTGCAAGCACTAATGGGGCAAGCACTAATGGGAAGAGTGAGAGCGCCGTCGGAGAGAGTAGTGGAGGTGCTGGCAGAGGAGCCATAGCCACTGGCCAGAAATACAACCATGTCGTCGACAACATCGGCCACGACCAGACTTTGTATTGGCGGTGCCATGAATACACGGATCCTAAAGCCATGTATATCTTCGACGGGGCGGAGTTGTCGCTCGCTTCGATCGTCAATGGCCTGAAGAGAAAGGTGTGGCCTGCGGCTTTCGGGGGGTGCGAAGCGCAAATCTTCGGGCTTCTTTGCGCAGGCGAAGAAAAGCGATTTGGAGCAGATCGTTGCCTGGATGAAGGAGGGGGAAAGTCAAGGCCGTGATTGATCAGAAGTTTCCCTTTGATGAGGCACCGCGAGCTATTGAGAAATTGAAGACGGGGAGGGCGAGAGGGAAGATTATCGTTGAGGTTTCGAAAGGTCATTTTGAGGAGGAGTCAGTGGTTTCGTAGGACTTATAACCGCAAGGCTGAGAATCCTTTGGTCTTCGATCAGGGGCTTTTCAGTCGTGAGCAGGACAGGTTGAACATTGCTTTTTCTAAGTGTTGACAGGCCTTTCTCATGTTCACCAGCCTTGCTAGTCTCTGAATCAACCGGTATGGGGTAGTAGACTGCTGATTCTTGCACAAAGATATTAATTTTGCGCTGATATTTCAATCCAAGGTCATCGGTTTCACCAGACTTGTCTCGTTGTATACAAGACAAATCGAGCAACACCTAGTCTGGCCGAGACTTTACTATGCTTTGTTGTTTTTGCCCGAAGACGACGATTATCTTTTAATGGCACGGCTGCTGTTGTCATACCATCTTTCTATACAGGAGGTATGATATGTGTGCAGCACTGAGAGAACGCGACGCCTTGGCCCCTTTTGGAAGCAACCCGATTTGGAGCTGAGGGGCTGCCGCTTTACTTGTGGATCCCTGCTCAGCCTCGGCATGGTTTGGCTTACTGATTCTCCCCCGGACGCAGTTTTGTTTGTGTCTGCACCCCCGCTTCCATGAAGATTTGCCCTCTGTCACCTCTCGGCTGGCATAAACCCGGCGGCAGGTCAACCGTATACTCTCGGAGACGAATCATGCCCGCTAAGCGTGTAGTCAACCCCCAGCTGTATCTTCGGCGATTGTATACCTAGGGTATTGATGGGGTCACTTCGGAAGCTTGACCAGACAACATCCCGTACCGTACAGATTGCTTCGCTTTTTAAGCCATGGAGGAAACACCTCCATCAGCAACAGTTTCGTCGGACAATATCCAGTTAGCAGCCAACGTGGTATCGTATTCACGTGAAGTCAGCTCCAGCGTCAGTGTGAGCAATGTCATCCAGAATTGCGTCAACCTCATGGCCCTCTGCTCCGGTGCCCAAGCCGGCAAAAGAACTTCTCGACTACTTCTTCTCCTTGATGGACACCAATAGCGACGAGGCTGGATTAAAACTGGTACAGGATATCTTTACACCCGACGCTACCTTCGTCTCTTCCAGTGGGGTCTTCAAGGGTTCAAAAGGTTGGTCTGCCGGGGTCCCGTGTCATGCAAACAAACAAACCAGCACCTTACCTATCAGAGCTGACTTATGTCCGGTCCTTGCTGTCCAGAGATACGGGACTCTCGAAAGAAAGCTTATGAATTGGTTGAAACCCGGTACCATTCGATCGTCAAAGTCTTTTCCGCTACCAGCGATGGCTCGGATTTGTTGATGATCGGAAGCGCCGTCCTGGGACTCAAGAATGGCAAGAAGGTGGAAGGCGACTTTCTTGCAAGAGCCGTCATTGAGGGAATCGATACCGAGAAGCCCAAGATGTCTTTTTTCCAGGCTTGGGGAGTGCGTTTTGTTTCTATTCTCGGTCAAGGGAACTTGATTGCTAACATACTATGCAGGACACCGGCCCGATGATCAAGGCCTTGCAGTCATAAATGTGACGATCGGGGATGGATGGGCGTGCTTTCACCCGTGGGGAGCGTTTCGTGTTGCTGAGGTCGATTAGACGGATTGCTCAGACTGCCTGTGAATTATGGTTCATCTGGTGACTGGACGGGCATCTCGGTGGACGACCACGCATATTATGATTAGATCAGCGCTATCATCATATAACAGGCCAACATGATTATCCGTATACGAATATTGAAAACGACGCTGGTTCCAACAGTATCCATGTACTCCGTGCACTACATGTTACGCCAACCTAATAACTTCCTGCTATCAAGCTGAGGCTGTGCTAGAAACAGGATGCGATGGAACATCGAACGAGTCATCCCATCATTCAAACGCTACGTACCAACTCCTCTCCGGAATACATTTGCTGGGAGACAAGAGTCCTAAGAAACAGTGAACCAACATTCATTCCCTCGGACAGTATGACCGTTGCCAGTAGGTCACCCGGCCTGACAGTTTGACAGAACAACAAGCCTACCAAATGTAGGAGGTCATAATCGTTCCAAAGAGCTCCCATTCTCCCAACTTCTTGCCGACATCGTTGCCAGCACTGCCGATATTGACGAGGAAAGGCATGAAGTGCTCCGAGCTCCCAACAGGCTGCACCGCCTCACTATTAGGGAAATCCTTCCTCCAAGTCATCATCCTTCTGCACTTCTCGTCCGCGTCCGGAATCTTGGCGATTTCCTCCATAGCATCCTCGAACGGCCTATTGCTCGGCACGGGAGGAGCACCAGGAACGCCCATGATCGAGTCAATAACAGCCCCGAAGTTATGGTAGCTCGAGCCGCTGCCGAGGATGACGTAGCCCTCGTCTCTGAACGCCTCGAGAGAGCGACCGAGTTTCAACGAGTTTTCTGTGGCGGCATCTGCTCCCGCAGGGATCGAGACCTGTACAATAGGCAGGTCGGCCTGCGGACGAAGCAAGATCATAGGCACCCACACGCCATGGTCCCAGCCTCGCTTGTCGTCCAGGACGGCCTCGAACCCATCTTTGTCGAGTTTGGCTTTGATCTTGCGCGCCAGTTCCGGATCGCCCTTGCCGGGGTATTTGATCTCCCATGCCTCCTTGGGCAGGTCTTTGGCCAGGTTGTCGAAGTAGTCGTAGTAGATCTCCGGTTCGGCGCCCGACGAGATATGAGGCTGGTCTGTCTCCCAGTGGGCAGTCACGATAATCACTCCTTTGGCGCCGTCGAGGACCCATCTGGTCTCCTTGCACAGGTCAACGAGAGGTTGCTGGTGAGGAGCGCCCAGGATGGCGAATGGCCCGGCGCCATGTGACACGAAGAATGCTGGCGCCCGCTTGGGGGAGGGAGTAAGGGAACCCATATTCAAGGGATGTTTGATGTTTTGAGGGCCTGCTTGATTGCTTTCAAACTTGGGGAGTGGGAGTTTGTGCTTATAGAAGTCAAGTGAAAGTGGTACTGTACTGCAATATCAATCATTCATAAAACCTCCCATCGGTAGTAGGTAGGTATGTAGGTATATGCTTTTTGCTCCAGGCACGTTCGTTCCCCGCGAAGGAGTCTGGAGCCTCCACACACAGATCAGCCCACGAGCTGCAAGCCCGCATCCACGGTGCATTGTGCATTGTGCATGGAAGATTGCCGAATCCCCAGCAGGCTTTGCCACCACGGGATCAAAATGGGTGTGAACATTTCAGGCTTTGAGGTTCGTTTCGGAATGAATTGAGAACCGACCCGGGCTGGGAAGTGACAGATCAGGGTCTGGATACGGGATGGATTCCAGTTTGGCTTTTGTCTTCCCGAAAGTCCCCAGTTTGTGTGCATGTGCTGGTGTCAGTGCTTATTGCTTTACGAGATACGAGACCTAGCTCAAACCATGGTGCCGACATCCCCAGTTCTTGTCGGCTACAAGCTGGAGGTGATACTACAGTTCTAGATATCGCTCGACTCGGAAGAAATAATGCCACTTTGTGATAGTTAGTGATGCTAGCTAGCGTCCGGGTGAATATCTCGCCGCTTGTACAACTCTGTGGATATGACATGACGTACGTTCAGGATTTTCCTAGATTCAGACACTGCACGTCAACAAGTCAATTACCTACCACTACAATACGACGTGGAATCGTAAGCTATTCTCGTCCATGAGTCCTTTCATCTGCATATCTCTCCCCCGGTACGGTTTAGAGCATTGCTAACTGGTATGCTGCGCAATATGATTGTCACTTCTAGCGTGGCTGATCCAGCAAGAGAGAGGGAAAGTATAAATGAACGATCTTATATGACTTAAGGCTACCAGAGCAGAACAACCTATTTATCGAAACGCGGGTAGGCGCGAACCTTGCCAATCTTCTTGATCTCCACCTCGATCTCGTCACCGTCATTGATTCCAGTACCTGCTTTACCCTCACTGATGAACCAAGCGCCTCCACCGCAAGTCCCAGAAAAGACGACCGTGCCAGGCTGGACAGTCGTTCCTAGAGATTCAAGTCAGCTTCAACAGGTCCACAGGGCCATAGCATGGAAACATACCAGTTGACATGGACGAGAGGATCTGAGCAACATTGAAAATCATGTTACTGGTGTTATCCTTCTGGACCACCTTTCCGTTCCACTTGGTAGTCAAGTCCAGTTCAGGCAGGACGCCAACCACGCTCGGATGAACAAGCACAGGCCCAACGGGCGTCCAGTTATCGAATGCCTTGGAGAAGATATAATTCATGCGTCCGAGCACTTTGCCTGGACGGGGAGAAAAGTCGCAGCCGGTGGTGAAGCCGATGATTTCCTTCTTGGCTTCTTCGACAGTTATATCCTTCAAGGGCCGCGAGCCTGTCTGGAACACCAGCTCGCCCTCGTAGTCGAGACACTCTTGCTGCACCTTGTATGTGCGCAGGAGAGCTGGGTAGGGCGGAGCAAGAGAGGTGGCTGGGCGGAAGAAGATATATGGAATGTTGGGCATAAGATCCTATTTCAATCTGGTAAGCGCTTACTCTCATTGTGATGGGAAAAGGGTATGCCCTACAGGAGCGCTGTAGAACAGCGATTCCGTCACATGGTCCTTGTAGTTGAGACCCGTGTTGATCACTATGGGGACCGTCGCGAATGGTGCCAGCAGCGTGTTTCGCGCCACCGTCACCTTCTCGCCCGTCAACTTGATGTTGTTGAAGACTGGGTCGCCCGTCGCGACCTCAACCTCGAATTGCTCATCGAGATCGCCATCCTCCTTGGGGGACACGACCTGCGCGAACGTCGGCACTCCCTTGTGCGTGAAGCGGACCAAGTGTGTCCATGTTGGTTTCTCGGCCATTATGGCGGATGGTTGAGATCAAGGTAGGATAAGGTATAGGGCTAGCAGTTCGTGTCTGACAGGAATAGAGTATTGACCAGGTTGGGAGTGTGACGGTGGGTGGCGTGGCAACCTTCCAAGACAATGCCAGCTGCTTTTTATGTAGATATATTGTACAACCAGATTCGTGTACAAATATCTCTGGACGGGCCTTTGGGAAACCGACGCGTCTGCGCGGAATCTAATCTGCATTGATATCGCTGTACGACCCTACTTTCTGAGTACAACCCTTGCTGGACATACTCTATCTCCATGTGGGCCCCGGTCATCCAAACCCCGGATATAGAACAACGTTCTCAGTAACCGGTCCGACTAAGTGGGTCGTTATATCCTTCTCCACAGTTTCAAACCCGGGGAAAAATGGGTCGATAACGTCTCCCCGGAACTCCATGTCACCCGTACCGGGACCCTTACAACTTCAGTCATGAACGGGACTCCCTGTTCCCGAACTACTTAGTCCTTCACAAATAATGAGACAATTGTGCCATTATGCCTCGAAGTTGCGCCTTGTCTGCTTCCTGTGCTGTGTGCATTGCATCTCATTCACCGGCCTCACTTTCACCGCGATAATGGACATCGACCCTCACGCCGAAACTGAAACGGCCCATCTCCTGCCTATCATTGGATCTCAAACTACTCCACCCTCAACCAAGTCGAAGCGTCGAGACTCTGCCGCTCGTCGGTCGTTCAGTTCAAGCTTCGGTCGGATCTTACTGGTGGCCGGCGGGGGGAGAGGTCTACAGAATATGTTCCTCGCTGGAGGAAGCCTGGTTTAGGTTGAATGTCTTGGTCAGCGCGGTGTTGGGAAGCCGTTTGTCTTTGACGGGCTCAGGAAATCCAAGACGTCTGTCAGAGACTGAGGTCTTTGGTACCATCTTGGCCGCTGGGTGTTACTACGAATGATTATCCTACTGCAATGAGTCTGGCTGAATTGGGTACGCTCCCTACGATCCAAGCTGGTCTTCAAACAACTGACTGTGAAAACAGAAAAGGATACGCTTTGGGGGATCGTTGATCGCTTTTGTCAGCACAGTCAGAACATGATAGGGGTACGAACAGCGAGAATGGTTTCTGCAGGTATCATGTGCTGTGCATTGTACAAGCACACTTATTTGGCAGTCATATGTAGGGCTGCACGGTAGCCATAGAGCAAACCACGCATCCCGGCAATGCCACTATTGAAACCACCTCCCCAATCCGCCCATGCGGCCGAGTTGCCAGCAGCGTAGAGTCCCGGAACAACGTCGCCAGCACTATTCTCGACCCGTCCGTCGCCGTCGATAGGCAGACCCGCCGTCGGCACTCCCATTGTAACACGCTCAAGTCTGACGGCGTAGAAGGGCCCTTGAGATATGGGCGCCATGTTGGGATTCTTCAACTTTGGGTCTCCGGCCATCAGACGGCCCCAGGGATTATGTCCACGATGGAAATCCTCGTCCACTCCGTCGATGCACATGTGGTTGAAGCGTTCCACGGTGCTGGCTAATCCGCTCTGGTCAATACCTGCCTTCTCAGCCAGCTCGGAAAGAGTATCGGCCTTGATAGCCATACCCTCAGGAAGCGCCTCACCCGGCCGTGCAGGCAGCATGCCGTTGCGGTCGAGCATTCTCTGATCGAAGACGATCCAGGCAGGCCAATTCACCATCCCGTCTTCCTGCCCGTCGAAGCGGGACACCTTGGCCACCACGTCAGGATAGAACGAGTCCTGGGAAAAGCGCTTGCCTTTGGCGTTGACGATGATCGAATGCGGCCGCCCAGGGACCAACAGTCGATATGCCGGGCCTTTTCCATAGATCTTCTCGGTTGGGACTTTATAGCCCACGAAGATGGGCGACTGGCCTGGAGCGCGCGATGGGAGAGGGATGACTCCCAGTTTCGACGCAAGCACGAAGTGGTCGCCCGTGACGGTCGGCAGAGCCATACTCCCCGCCACGGGAAGAGCGTCGAAGCTGCCCACGAACCGCTTGTTCCAGTCGTACCCACCCGTGGCCAGAAGAACGCCTAGACGAGCGCGAATGCGACGTGTTGCGCCGGACGAGTCTCGCGCCACGACTCCAATGACGCGGGATCCAGAGTCACTCGTCACGAGCTCAACCACCTCTGTCGACGTGCGAAACTCCACGCCGCGCTGGAGAGCAGCATGGACTTGCGCGGCCGCCATGCCTGCGCCAGCACAGCGCTCATCGTTGGCCAGATGGCGTTGGATACAAGACCCGAGGGTCTCGCCGCCGGCCTGCATCTCCACCCACTCGGTCGAAGTCGTGTAACTGTAGTAGGCGCCATAAGGCGAGGTCAGGACCTTGGATTGATACTCGCCCAGCTTGGCCGCTGGGAAGGGCAGGACTTCGACGTAGCGACCTTCCGGTGCCGAGCCAGGGACATCGGGGTAGTAGTAATCAGGCAGACCCTTGATGACGGTCATGGGAATGCCGATTTCCTCGTCGTAGTACCTCAAGCATTCCTTTGAGCGGGCGAAATATTGATCGCGGATCTCAGGAGAGGCATGTCCTTGGCCCAGGTGGTCGATATACTCTTTGGCCTTTTCAGGGCTGTCCTGAATGCCTGCTCGCTCGGCCAGATGGTTCGGGCCTGGCCACAACTGCCCTGAAGACAGCGCCGACACTCCGCCTAGCAAGTCGAACTTTTCGATCACCAGGGCTTTGGCCCCGTTGTCTGCGGCGGTGATGGCAGTCGAGAGGCCGCCGATACCAGAGCCGACACTGACGGTGTCATATTCCTCGTCCCAGGCTGGCTCGTCTCTCGCGATCATATTCGTTTGTATTGATCAAAGCTCGCTCCACCAGTCGTCAAAGAACCCTGGTGGCGAAGTCGGCCTCCACGTTGAACAGCACTGAATATATTATGGGCGAATGGTTGTTTCTTCGCGTCGTGTACGGAATGGGGCATTGAGCCAGTCCTCGGATCTGTCAAGGCCCTGCGGCTGAGGTCGGCCTGTGCGGCCGGTAGTAGAGTTTCCCTCTAATCCCTGAAGCTTCATTCACACATTTCTTCCCGGCTGGAGCTGGGGACTGAGACCAGGGCCCCTGACTCCGGGGTAGTTCCCGGTTCCCTACAGATTCCCTGCCACCCACCTACCACCCATCGGAGAGCAAGCATTGGTGTTTCCGAACCTGTCGGAACCGAGTCGTCTTATATGTCCGACCTTGACCAATTCAGTTAGCACAACCTCACAGGCTGTCTGGATTATATGTATAGCCGGACAGGAGGCAAAGGCGACTTGGAGTGTTTTTGTGTTATTGGAAACCAGTCAACTTGAGCAGTGAGCACCTCGACCAAGATGGCAGTCAAGAACTTGGTACCAGAACTGGGCGGGTTACTGGGTGGTCAGCGCGATGTCGCTGCGCCCACGGTGGGAACCTTTGCCGTTGCAACCACCGTGTCGTTGCTGCTTTTGTACGCCATCTGGTGGTACAACTCGAGCACCGAGTATCCCGGATTCCCGTTTCTGGGCAAAGATGAGAAAACAAAGACGACCTGGCAGTTGAAGATGCTTTGGGTCAGACAGGCCAAGAAGCTCATTTACGACACACTCAGCAGGGTGAGATTTGACCACTTGATCAAACCCCCGAGGAACAAGAAAGATGCTGACGTGTGACCGACTAGAGCAACAAGCCGTTCCAGCTCATGGCCAGCACCGGCCCGTTGATCATTCTGCCAGCCCACTTCATGGACGAAGTCCGCAACGACGACCGTATGACCTTTGCAGCAGCCCTCAAGAAAGACTTCTTCTCCAATTACCCGGGCTTCGAGGGATTCCGGCCAGCCGTCGACAACCATGTCTTTACGAAGTCGGTCAGAATTGGCCTCACACAAGCCATTGGTCAAGTCACCGAACTGCTCTCCCAGGAAATGGCGGGCATCCTTCGCACAATGTGGCCTCTCAAAGACGGTACGTACCGTTCGATTCCTGAATCCTGAACCCAAACCGTCTGTCTATTGGCACGAACTAATCCGTTTCCTACAGAATGGACGACCACGGAATTCAACCAAGACGCACTGACGATAATCGCACGGTTGTCGTCGCGGATCTTCCTACCTGAGCCGCTATGTCACGACCCAGAGTGGCTAGACATCGCCGTCAACTACACGGTTGATTTCTTCACCGCAGCGTTTGTCTTGCGCATGTGGCCCAAGGCTCTACGACCATTTGTGCACTGGTTCTTGCCGCAGACTCGCAAGATCCGCAAGGAAGTCGCAACCGCCACCCGTCTCATTGAACCCGAGCTTGCACGCCGCCGGGCGATCAAAGCGGAAGCCATCGCCGCTGGAAAGGAACCTCCCAAATTCGTGGATGCTCTGT
The DNA here is from genome assembly GCA_024611085.1 of Exophiala sp. LBMH1013. Taxonomy (NCBI): domain Eukaryota; kingdom Fungi; phylum Ascomycota; class Eurotiomycetes; order Chaetothyriales; family Herpotrichiellaceae; genus Exophiala; species Exophiala sp. LBMH1013. Next base: position 1,301,390 of record JAMFLB010000002.1, read on the forward strand.
CCTGGATGGAGACTGCTGCGGCCGACGAAGCCGACCGCTACAACTATGTCTGGGGCGAACTGAACTATTCGCTGGGTGCCATCCACACGACATCCATGACATTCGTGTATGTCGTGTACGATCTGATCGAGCATTCCGAGTATATTCCCCTGTTGAGAGAGGAGATTGCGCGCGTGTGGAAGCAAGGCGACATCTTGACCAAGAATGTGCTGTATAACCTCAAACTGATGGACAGCTTTATGAAAGAGAGTCAGCGACTCAGCCCCGTCACACTCAGTGAGTCAAACCAAACCAACCCCACCCCTGGGTTCCCTGGGGGTGGGTTTCAAAGTGTCGAGCCCATCTAACCACTGACTTTACTTTAGTGCCAATGAACCGAGTGGCCCAGGAAGAGGTCCGTCTATCAGATGGCACGGTGATCCCCAAGGGCGCTGGCCTAGGAATCCCCATCACAGCCATGACGGATGAAAAGTACCACAAGGACCCTCTCAAGTTTGACGGCCATCGCTTCTACAATCTCCGCCAGCAGCCTGGCAATGAGACCAAATACCAATTCGTCACCACTAGCAACGAGCACATCGCTTTCGGCCATGGCAAGCACGCTTGTCCCGGCCGATTCTTTGCCTCTAACGAAATCAAGATCGCTCTGGTGCAGATTCTCACGACCTACGACATCAGATTCCCTCCGGGCAAAGGCAAGCCTAAACCGCTGGAGAATGGAGTCAGCGTGGTGCCTGACCCGAGAGGCCAGATCCAATTCAGACGCAGGCAGGAATGAGAGCCACGGACGAGATATGCTATGCTATGCTGTGCTATGCTTAGGTATTACTATTAGGGCCGTTGTATAAGGCTGACGCAGGCCCACCATGTCTAGGACACTTTTTGTGTCACGAACAACACTGGGGAGGACAGGAGCAGCTAGAGAAATTAGTCACGAATTTTGAAAATAGTCATGAACCTGTAAACTGTACGAGAAGTAGCAGTGGCCGCTGACCTTCGCCTCTGTATTTTCCTAGGCTTCTACCACGGAGAAGAAGACTGCATGCTAAGCACTGTGATGGTTCGGCCAGCTAGATGCCGGAACCGATATATGAGCACCATCTAAACGACCACCAGCATCTAAGGTCCATTCTGTAGATACCTAAGCACCATCTCCTTGCCGGGAGTTCCCACATCAGGTACTTTGTGCCCCAGCCTCGGAATCCTGTTCTCCCTTAACCGGATGACAGTGTGTGTCGCCTGGGAGCATCTTTGGCGAAGAAGAAAGACTAAATCGAGCGGCTACAGACACCGAGGTTGCCAGCCAGGTACATTTTTCGAGAGGCTCAAGTCAAGCCTACAGTCAAGATTAAGAAAGGGAGAAAGACCTGGTTTACAATCCTTCACCTGACAAACAGAACACCCCTACGTCTTACATCCCCTTTACACCCCTTCCTCAAGTGAAAGATCCAAAGATCTATTTATATTTCTCAATCATGCCCGACTTCAAAGACAAGCTCGTCCTCATAACCGGCGCCGCACGAGGCCTAGGACGTGGCATGGCCTTCGAATACGCAGCCCAAGGCGCACGCGTGATCATCACCGACATCCTCGCCGACCAACTCTCCGCCACAGCGCAAGAGCTCAAACAAGCAGGCCACGAAACCTGGTCCTTCCACTGCGACATCAGCAGCGACAGCGCGGTCGCCGCGCTCGGCGAAACGATCAAAAAGGACATAGGCGTCCCCGACATCCTACACAACAACGCCATGTTCTCGCCGCACGGTACCGTAGAAAACCTCGACATAGAAGGGACCCGCAAAGCGTTCGAGATCAACGTGCTAGGCTACATGCGGATTGTCAAGGCGTTTGTCACGGAGATGATTGCGCGGCGCAGCGGGTGGATCGTCAACACGGCGTCGCCTAACGGCATTGCACCGCCCGCTGCGTTCGCCGTCAACGGGATCCCGTACAATATGACGAAAGCGGCGGATATCTCGTTCAGTCAGAGCCTGGCGGCTACGTTGAGGAAATACGGGATCGGCGTCAGCGTGTTGTACCCTGGTGCGGTGTGGACTGGGGCGTCGGAGAAGCCGCATGGCACGGCGAGCAAGGAGTTTGAGGCGGCGTTGCGGAAGTTCTTCCTCGCGCAGGCGGTCAAGCCGGAGCAGGCGGCGCGGGACCTCCTGAAGGGTGTGAGGGAGGGGAAGTTCTTTGTTACTAGTTTTCCGAACTTTGAGAAGGTTTTGGTCGAGTTTGCCCAGAATGGTATGGATCCTGATGCGGAGTATTCGTGGGATGGATGATATGGGGAACGGGGAAGGGGAAGGGGAAGGGAAGTCGGATGTTGGTGAGAGTAAGTACCTAGGTAAGGTTAAGGTACCTACAGTACCACTTACCTAGTGCCTACAGTAGGTAGATACCTCGTAGGCCCCTCACATTAACATCAACATTACTGGATGCTGGATGAGAGTTGTGTTGTCGTGTGAATATAGGAAAACTACTTGCCGCTTTTTGACACACGTCCTAATTGGGAACGGATGCCTCGGTCTATTGCAGATTCCGTTTATTATTATTAGTTCCTGCCGAACCCCATATCGATCGCGATTTAGCAATGATCCGACAACGACAGCGACAACGTCTTGAGTCAAAGGTTAGCTACTTTGCCCTGGCAAAGTCCATTGTTTGAGTTGAACGTTGGCCTATACTCCGAGGACGACCACCGGGCCACAGGTTCATTAGCTGATAAAGTCCGTTCCGGCATGCATTGTTTCCGAGATGTGGTATTGTGGTATTATGGTATCCGAGTGGATCATCCCGAATGTCATCCAGCACTGGAAAGTGTACCTTAGACAGTGAGTGAACTAGATGAGGTTTGGTTTGGGTTGGAAACTGGATGCTCGTCGTCAAGGACTATCAACGCGGTTCCCGTCAATTTTGTGTTGTGTTTACTTTAGGGAGCTAGCTAGCTACTCATCATTTGGACAACCACGAAAAGATAGGTATCTCTGCTTGCAAGTCGTTCAGGAGGCATTCATTGAATCACTTACTTTCCATCATCAACCATGCCGAGCTGGGACAATGAGCCAAAAGGCACCATGTGTGCCGTAACGCTCACATCCCCCCGTTCAACACCACCAGCAGCATGTTTCACCTACCGCACCGACTATCCCAAACCATCACTCCCCAACTCCAAGTTCTGCCTCGTGCGCATCCACGCCGTCGGCCTCAACCGGGCTGAACTGCGCGCCCGCAACGCCGAGCCCGTGTCGCCCGTCGAATTTGGCATCTTCAAAGACGAATTCCACAACGACTGCCCCCCCATCATTGGCGAGGAGTTCGTCGGCGAAGTCGAAGAAGCGGGCTCCGAAACGGGATTCAAAGCCGGCGACAGAGTCGCTGCGTGGGCTTATGGCGGCGGGAAAGCCTACGACGGCTCCTACGCACAGTACACCATCTGTCATCACCGGCGACTTTGGAAACTAGGCGACGCGGCTACCGATGTCGGCTGGGAGGTTCTCGGCGCCATGCCTATGGGTCTGTGGACGGCGTATGGTGCCATCTTCCTTGCTGCTGAGACGAAGCCCAAGGACGTCGTGTTCGTCCATGGCGCCACTAGCAGCGTCGGACTGTGGGGTGTCTTGGTCGCCAAAGACAAGGGATGCTATGTCATTGCGAGTACGAGGCAGGAGTCCAAGGTCCAGAAGCTCAAGGATGCCGGGGCCGACTGGGTCGTGCTTGAGTCAGAACTGCATGATCCGGAGGTGATCAAGAAGATTGCAGATAAGGGCGTCAATACTGTTTTGGAGCTGGTCGGGCTGGAGGCTCTAGGTCCCATTTCTATGCCGGTCACGAAGCGCGGCGGGACGGTTGTCAAATGTGGCATTCTGGGCAAGGTGTGGCAGATGCCTGTGGGCGCTGGGATTGTTACGGCCATGCGGAAACTCACTACCTTCACCACACTGGATGAGGATTATGATGAGGCGGGGCGTGTTTTGGTCGATGCTGTCGAGAAGGTCAGGAGCGGTAAGTATAACAAGGATATCTTCCTGGATAGTGTGTTTGATCTGAAAGATGTCGGGGCTGCGCATCAACGCATGGAGGATTGCGCTGCTTGTGGGAAAGTTGTCTTGTCAGTGCCATAGTGAAGAAGGAGGGATAGAGAGGAATTTGATACTCCTCGCTGCTCCACATCTTAAGGCTTCTTTAACATCGCTGCCTAACGTCTCGATTGTAAACGTATCACTACGCGTTAGATCTCATGCCATTGGGTGATAGCGAATACATTGTAGGCCACAAGCCATGATCGGTTTCGGTACGCGTATTCTAAGTGCCTCACATACCGTAGTTGTGCATACTGCGAGAGGGAGAGAAAGACTCGGGCTATGTTATGGCAGATAGGTATGCCTTTGATTTCGTGTCTCTATCGTATATAATAGTGTATAAATGACTGACCACGATGCTCAACGGTTGCCAGCGACGTTCATGGGTTCTATCCTCCCTCTCCGTTCTAACCCTGCACAACAGCCTTAACAGTGTCATCCAGACTCTCCCGAGGCAGCTCCAGCAGCTTGTTCGCCAACAACGGTTCATTCTCAAAGTTGGTCCCCGTGTCGCCTCCATACATGAGCCGAGCCAGCAACGAGCGCACCCCCGTGAAGTCACCCTTCTGCATCTTCTCTTTGCCCTCCTTCTCGGCATCAGCTGTACTAGCCCTGTTGACAGTCCAGGTGGTTGCCGTCGCCTTTTCCAGAGATGCGAGGATCTCATTCTGCGAGACCGTAAAGGACGAGACGAGGAGATACTTGTTCGCGGTTTCATCTGGCTTGCGCAAGATGGCGCCCACTGCCAGTCCGATAGTGTCGAGGTTCGTATATGAGACACGAGCGTTGCCGTCGTCATAAATCAGCGCGGTATGGTTCTTCAGGTCGAAGCCCAAGAAGGATGTTTTGATACCCTAGTCATGGTGTGAGCTGATCGTACCTCCCGAAGTACACACTCTGCAAGCGAAGACAAGGATTCACACAGGCATGGAAAGAAAGATCATGAGACATACCCAGTCAAAAACCGGCCCGGTCGCAAGTCCAGTCCATGAGAAACCTGGATTTTCTTTGGCCACCGCTTCCAGGTGGTCCAGCACTGTTTTTTTCTGTTTATAGAAAAACACCAGCTCCTGCGCCTTGGGGTTCAACGAGTTGGAACCGAGTTCACTGGGAAGAAATCTCTTGACTCCGGCTTTCGCGGCAATGTCGATGAGTTTCACTTGGTCCAGCAGTGCCATCACCGACACAAACGATACCACCGCATCTTGGCCTTCGAAGGCTTCTGGCAGAGACGGGTCATCGTACTTTTTCTTGATGACCTTGACGTTGGACCCAAATGTCGTCTTGGAGTCTGGCCGACTCAACACCGTCAGGTTGAATCCGGCGTTCTCGAGAGACCGGAAAATAGGTCCGCCGATATTGCCGCCGGCCTAGATCAGGATTTGGTCAGATATCATGCTTCCACCAGAGACAGAGAGTGTCGTGCACCGCTGTGTTGGATAAGGGAAGGGAAGGGAACGTACTCCGATGAAAAGCACATTCTTCAAGACTTGCGAATTCGACATGATTCCTCCTGTCTGTTCTGTTTGTCTTTCTGTCTGTCTGTGTCTGAGCGAGGTACGTAGTTGGGGTCCTCACGAACTCGTGTTCCATGGGGAAGAATGAGGGGAGACCCTCCGGACCCTGAAGAGCGTATTGCGGGGCAAAGACACTGACTGACTGACTGACTGATGATCGATCCAGACACTTTCGATGAGAAGAAACTCCTTCGCCGAGGACCCACACACGGTACCAGCTTGAATCCAGGTAGCGGGAGGTGCAAACCCCGACATCCGAATTCGACGTCGTTTCTGCTTCCGAGGCGTCTGAACCGCCGCCGAAGCTCGACAAGACCGTCTGGAGGAGCCAGACACTCAGTCTGATCCCGATCACCCTTCGCTTCGGGAGTGGCAGCGGCAGCGGCAATGCTGGTCGCGGCTAGCAATTATGCACCAGCAAACATGGCATCTGCTGATACTTTGCACAAGTCAGGAGACGACAAGGCTGGGCACCTACTTAGGCCAGCCAGAGAACGTGCCCTGCTCCATGGCAACCCAGACCGGGAAAGCCATACATAACTCTCAGACTTCAAACCTCCCCAAAAGTCAGAAAGAAGTCAGAAATCAAAAGTCACGCCTTGAATCGCCAGTCATACCCCAAGTTGAGCTGCTGCTATCGACGAGCTCGCAACAATGGGATCCATGTCGGAGCCCCGTGTTCCTACCACGCCCGACCAGCGATGTATCGACGACTACCGCCCGATCAAAGTCATCTGCATCGGCGCTGGCATGTGCGGCATCGCCGTTGGCGCTCTGTTCCCTCAAAACATCCCCAATCTCGAGTTGACGATATACGAGAAGAACCCGGAAGTAGGAGGCACCTGGTATGAGAACCACTATCCCGGCCTGCGTCCTGGTAAGCAACCCAACCACAACCACCCATTGTCTGGTCGATGAGCGATGAGACACAAGAACTAACATCCCACTGGACCTTACACCACACGTATACCAGTATACCTTTGCCAGCAACCCGAATTGGTCTCGCTTCTACCCACCAGGCCCGGAGTTCGAGAATTATCTCAAGAGCGTGGCGGAGAAATACGAGGTCTACAAAAACACCAAGTTCCGCCACCGGTTTCTCAATGCGCGCTGGTTCGAGGAGGACGGGCAATGGGAAGTCACTCTTCAGCGACTAGATGACGGAGCCGTAAGTGACTCAGACTCTACTCCTCTCGCTCTTCCCTTTCTTACACATCCCTCACAGACAATCACCGACCGAGCAGAAGTCTTGATCAAGGCTACCGGGTTCGTCAACGACTGGCGATGGCCCAATGTTCCTGGCCGCGAGAAGTTCAAGGGCACGATGCTCCACACAGCCAATTGGGACGACAACTTCGACCCAACAGGCAAGAAGGTCGCTGTGCTCGGCTACGGCTCGACGGGTGTCCAGATCACCCCGGCCATCCAACCCATCGTCAAGCAGCTCGACCATTATGTGCGTGGTAAAGTCTGGGTTCCGCCCGGCGGTGGCACAAACACCGAGGAATTGATTGAACGAGGAGCCCATAACAACTGTGAGATATTATCCCCCCCGACTGCGTCTTGTCCTTGTGATCCAACCCCCGTGCGTGTGGGTGCGTGTGGGTTTGGGTGGGCGTGGGAGTGTGTGGTGTGCTTATGTGTATATGTTGATTGACTCCTTACTAACATCTCATCCACTCACTAGTCGACCATGCCCTCGAAGAACGCAAAAAGTTCACCGAGAACCCAGAACTATATCTGGAATTCCGCAAGAAACAAGAAGCCTACTGCAACAACGTGCAGCGCATCTTCTTCAAGGACTCGGAGGCACAGAAGCAATTCACCATGTTCCTCGACCACAACTTGAAAGAAACCACCAAGCCGAAACCGTGGCTCTACGACGTTCTCCGGCCCAACTACGCGCCTGGCTGTCGGCGACTGATCATGGGCCAAGCATGGCTGGAGTGCATGCAGGAGGAAAACGCCAATCTCATCCCGAAAGACGTCAAGGAGTTTACGGAGAAGGGCATCATAGACCAAGATGGTGTCGAGAGGGAGTATGATGCTATTATCTGTGCTACGGGATTCGACACGTTAGTATTCCTATCCCCCTGCTCACTGTCTATGCCTTACCTTTCCCTCTTTCTGCTCTCTTTGTCTGCCCGGCCTTTTCTCTCTCTCTCTCTGTTCCCTCTGTCTCCATCCCTCTCCCACTCCCACCTCATCTTCATTTCCTTCTCTGCTATAGTCATTTTTGTCCGTCTTGTACTAACACACCCACCAGCCGCCTAGACAGCAGCGGCACACCATTCATCGGCCGCAACGGAACCCCCCTCTCCGAAGTCTGGGATCCCGACCCAGTGGCCTACTTCGGCGTCAACCCCGAACAGATGCCCAACCTGTTCATTATGTTCGGGCCCAACACGGCCCCGTTCGCCGGCTCGATCGTCCACACATTCGAGTCGACGGCCAACTATATCATCAAATGCGTGTTGAAACTGCAGAGAGAATACCTGAAATCGATGGTGTGCAAGTACGTACATAATTGTCCCCGTGCTGTTGGGAACGGCCTACCCGAGAAAGGACCGCCATGCTTACCAGGAACGGACCACAATGCTAACCCGTTTCAAACGCAGACCACAAGCACTCCATAACTGGATCAAGCACGTCGATCGCCATATGAGCAAGACAGTCATGTCGGACCATGTAAGTGGTCTTGCCCCTTTTCCTTTCCTTTCCTTTCCTTTCTTTCGTTTCCTTTCTTTTGCTTTCCTTTTTCCCCTTTCCTTTAATCCTTTCCTCCTCCCCATAACTAACCATCCATTCGATATGCAGTGCGTAACATGGTTCAAACGCAACAAGCCCGACGGCCGCACCATAACCATGTGGCCCGGCTCCGCCATGCACGGCCGCATAGCATGGGAGCACCCCCGCTTCGAAGACTTCGAATATACCTCGTGGCTGCCCGACGACGACACGCTCGCCTGGCTCGGCAACGGCAACACCGTGGCCGAGTTGACCGGCGTCGGCGACACCACCAACTACATGGACTACCGGGACGTTTCGAAGGTGCTGCCCGTCGCCACCAAGGACTATGTCCCGCCTGTCGTGTCGCGCGTGGAGCAGAAGTGGCTGGGCGAGATGAACGGCGTGGAGACCGGTGAAAAACTTGCCGAGAAGCAGCATGCTGCGCTGGAGAAGGGTGATGGCGCTATTGGTCAGGATGTGGCTAATACGGCTTTGGATCCTAAGGCGCCCGAGGCGACGAAGGTCGCGGCGAGCGAGGAGGTTGCGATGCCGGGGGAGAAGGTCGATCCTGGTATGTATTAGTGACGTTCTTGCCCTCCCTGCTCTTACTCCCAGTCCCAGTCCCACTCCCACTCCTACTCCTACTCCTACTCCTACTCCACTCTGTTCTGGCTTGGTTGCTTTGCCTTGCTTGATTGATTCATCTCCCTCAAGTCTGGTGTCGGACTTGTGAGAAAGACGGGGAGTATCATGTGACGCTGGCAATCATGGTGATGATGATGTTGATGATGTTGATGATGTTGATGATGATGATGATGATGATGACATGCTAACTTCTACTGTGTGACTTACAGAATCGACTGCCGATGAGAAGCCAAAGATTAAGAAGTTCTATTGAACATGGATGTGAGAGAGGCAGGTAGTGACTCAGGACTGGCTGTGCTGTGCTGTGCTGCGCTGGGCTGGGCTGAGACATGTTCGGCTCGAGTCGAGTTGAGTTGAGTTGAGGTGGACTGGAGTTGGGTTGGGTTGAATTGAGAACGAAAGGTTCTCAACTTCAATACAATTGTCTACTAGTAGTGTATGTCCTCCTTGGGCCATATAAATAAATGCTTGCATACTGAACTTTGTATCTTGGATATATGAGCATTTGCCCGATTTACAGTCATCAGTTATATACTTAGTATTTCTAGTGATCAGGGGACAACGATTGACCGGCCGCCCCTCTCGCCATTAAATCCAGTTCAAATACATTCCATTCGCATACATGAAACCCTGATACACAAGGCAGGCAGGCAGCGTGAGAATGTGACCATCTCGTCACTGGAGGCATTGACTGATTACTTATATTCTCAAAACCCACCGCGCCAAGGTCAGTGTCCAGGATAGCACAAGCGACAAGAAGCTCAATTTGTCACGACAACAAACGAAAGATACTAGTACATAGTACATAGTATAAGGTGTTAGGCAGCGAATGTGGTATCACAGAAACGTGGTATGGATTCAATTTTGGGTTTGAGGTTTGACACAATTAAATTCATGGTATCGCATAACATAAACGCTTGGATATTTACTCCCCAGCGCCCATCCATGCTCAAAAGGACAGACTCTGGCAGTGGGCCGCCCCAATGCACAAGTAGGTAGGTGGTAGGTGGTAGGTAGGTATATACTAACAGTACACGGTGATGCCAGTACACGGTGATGCCGCCATCATCGACTTGTATACTCCAACGACAAGACAAGACAAGACTGCTTTGGTTGGCTGGGCTGCAGTGGCGACGTTTCATTCATTCATTCCTGCAACGCAGCGTCGAGACCATAGGAGTCAGTACTGAACGGCCCAGGCCCAAACGGGTCATGGAACATATTCCCGTTCCACGGCATCGTCAGGCCGTCGGGGAACATGGGTTGGATTTCGGCCATGAAGCCCGGCAGGCGCTGCGGGAAGTGGTTCTGGCTGAGAGAGTCGTCCATCATTCCGAAAGTCTGTAAGTCGTGGGAAAGGGGTTAGTTTGAGGTTATGCCAGATCAGAAGTTTATCGAATGGAAGCGAACGAGTTGAGTTGGAAAGAAGAAAGACCAAAAGGACAGAACCAAACGGGCTGGAAAGAGAAGACAAGACAAGACAAGACCAAAAGGCGAGTGAGGGGGGCTTCTCACCTGAGTGGCAGCACGACTGTACATCGACGGCGAGGGATACCCCATATCACCAGCCACCGTGGCGGACGGAGGTGTCAGCGGGAGAGTGTGGCCGTGTGTGAACTGATGTTTATCCGCCGTGGGCATGTCTTGCATGGGCCGGCTGCGTTCGCGATCGCTCCCGCCTGTGCGTTCTGTTCGCTCGACGACGTCCCTCGCGGTGCGTTCGAATTCGGAACAGACTCGGAAAATGCGGTTCAGCTCCATACTGTCTTCGCGGCGCAGCTTGGACAGGAAGTCGACCAGCGAGCGCATCAGGCGGAGGTCGGAGCGGGAGCGGGAATCGGTGGGGACGCGGAGAATGCTTTCGAAGAGTGTGATGAAGGCGCTCACGGGGAAGTATAGTACTCGCCTGGGACTGTTAGTGTACAGTACTGCTTTGCTCAGATGGACGCTGAATCGAGTGGAAGGGTAGAGATGGGCAATGGATAGGAATGGGGGGATATGTGCAGTAGAGTTTGAAGGATATACTTACCAGACAAACCCCATGTCCTGCACAGGAATGTACTTCAACATACGAATGGTGGCTCTGGCAGAATAGCTGCATTGGGCCATAGATTGAAAGACCTGCGGGTTCAGCGGAGCCGGGCCAAACGCGTCCTGCCGACCTGTCCAGTAACTGTGCTGGATGGATGTGCGGTGAATGGTGTGCAGACAGTTATAATACGAAAAATGCAGCACAATCAGGTGCAGGCCGTGCGGCGTGTATGCCGAGCGGATCTCAAAGTCCGGCTGGTCCAGGTCGACAGGCACGCTTTCCTTCCAATCCTCCAGCTGGCGGTCGAGCTCGGTGATGGCGGCCATGAGCTCTTCGTCCGACTGGTACGGCACGCTGGCCGAGTACAGTCTCTTATGGATCTTTGCTTGGATGGTGGCCACCTCGGCCATGGCGCGGAACATGTTGATCCGGCCTTGCCCGCCGGGGAGGAGCACAATGCCCAAATCATCAGGCGGCTTCTCCATGGGCAGCTCGAGGCTCATGTCGTCTTCGTCCTGGATCAACGGCAGCCCGGACCGGATACACATGTCCTTGTCGATGCGGTAGGCGATCCAGAAGACGCGTTTGCGCTGCTCCGCCTCCAGCGGGTCCAGGCCGTATAACGACTCCTTCTTGTGCAGGCCTAACGTGTGGGAGAGACGCATCGCTGAAGCCACGAAGAACGCCACAGGCCGCGGGTCCGGCGTGCCTTGCATGAGCAGCGCCATGGCCAGCAGCGCCTGCACGCCCAGAATGTCGGTGCTTCGAATCATCACTTCGGTCAACACGGCGAGCGCGTTGCGGAAGTAATCGCGCGATCTCTCCATCGTTGAAGGCGGAGCGTTGTCCAAGGCTTGCAGCATCACGATGATGGCCAGCACCGTGTTCAAGCTGGCCCACCATCCCACACTGTCACACGGAGTAGCCGAGTACTGGCGTTCCACCAGCGCCATGAATGTCGGCTGCGAGAACAACGGACACACACTGTTGAAGTCCTTGAAATACCGCTCGACAAGTGAGATGGTCTCTTCTTTAGGCGGCAGCTGACGGAACACACGCCGGGTGAAGACACAGTTGAACGTGTCGGACGTCCAGTGGTTCATCGTCTGCTCGTCCTGCGCCGCGGCCACGATGGCGTCTTTGAATGTCTTGTTCCCCGTCCGCTCAATCACCCACTGCACGCCCTTGGGGGGAGAATATCGAGAACCCGGCGGCCGAGCCGATATGGGCAGGTCGACTGGGCGCATGCGTGACGCTGGCCGAGTCTATTGACCCGCCGCCGCCGCTGATGTCTCGGTGCCCAGTAGATCTTGAGACCATGATCTCATCGCCGCTCATGTCGCGATCCATCATCCCCTCCTCGCCGGTCACTGGTCGTGCCGGGCGACGCGTGCAACGTCTGCTGCGACACCGAGGCCGCGTCTTCAAGTGTCGGCAGGTCGTAGTTGGTGGAGCCGGGCGAGGCCATGGTGGCGGGCATTGCTGTCGATCCGCTCGTCACACTGGGCACCGCGGGCACCGCGGGCACGGACAGAGACGAGCCCAGTGATGGCTGTCGACCGTCTTTATCGGGCACCAGACCAGAACTACTGAGGAGCGACTCCATTGTCGTGAGCCGGTTCTCTAGAGTGTCCATGTATTTTGCGCTGTGCGCAAATATGAGAGTGAGCCTCCAGCTGAAAAGTGCTGGGGAACGTACCCTCTTCGCGACCCTCCTCGTTGCCGCAGCTGCGGGAACACGCACTCGACATTATGCGTCATACAATACGTGCATGGCTTGTCGCCGTCGCATTTGATCTTTTTCTTCTGACATGTGCGGCAGGCCTGGTGATCTCACGACGTTAGCCCACCACTGCTTCTTCTTCTTCTTCTGCTGCTGCTGGCAAGAACTGGGCATGTGGTGAGGGTCGCGTCTTCACTTACCGTGGCGATACGCTTTCGTTTTACGACGGGGCCCTCACTTTCCGTCATCGTTGCACTTGCTTGTCCTCGCAGGGCATGCAGAATTTAGAGGAAACAGGCTTGATCAACAGGATACAGGAGCAACTGAGGAATGGGGAGTAGGTGAAAATGAGCAGAGGTGGAAGATACTGGGGGGAACGATCAAAGCGAGACGCGTGGGTTCAAAAGTGTAAAAGTCACCACCACATGAAAGTCACTCGAGTGCGGTAGCCGAGTAGGTGGGCTACATGTCGACACCATATATCGTAGACAGGCAGGGCGAACGAGAGAAGAGCTAATTCCCCCAGCTGACCCTGCTGACGACCCCGCGCTCGACCCCGTGTGGTTATGCCTTTTGTGCCATCAATTGTGGATTTTGTGCAGCTCTGGAGGAGGCGGTGGCTGCAGCAAAAGAGCACAGTCCTTGCCTGTTGTGGCCATGGCGCGTCACGATCGCAGTCCATGACTGGCACAGGCGGGCATCGAGGCTGCTTTGGGGTTAAGCCCCTACTAAAAGGCACCTGCTACCGGCGGGGAAAACCATGGGGAAAAAGTCCCACAATGCAGGGGAACCCGGGGGCGGATCCCGGGGTACCAATCGATGCCCCCGTGCCCGGCCCCTGGTTGGCTGCTGGTCACAAGACTAGTCTGCTAGCACGGCCACATCATGGTCCAGGCTGCACTTCTGGAATCAATTGTCCTCCGACCCGAGAAGGAGATGCAACGGAGGGCTGTCGTTGGCTGGCTAAACTGGGGTTCTGGTTCCGGGCTCGGTTGCTTCTGTCTCGGATTCAACTTTCTCAACCCTTGTAGCCTTGACCCAGATCTCTCACCCTCTCACCCTCCCGGTTGTGTCGCTTATTCTCGGCAGACAGGTCTGTTGGGACAGTATAATGGTGTGGTGGTGGGAGATGCAATCTCGCCCCCCAGCAAAGGGAGATAGGAGACAGCAGACAGCAGCCGCCAGACAGAAGCAAGACCTTGGAGACCAAGCAACACAACACCGCAATCAATGGCGGCTCCAACGGCGTCCTACTCAACTCTATTCCAGAGGGCACGAGACGCCACCCCCAAAGACCTTCCCAATGGAGCCTGGTATATCATTGTGGTGAGTCTAGTCAGTGCAAACATACACAGTCCACATTGGGAAAACACCTGCCTGATAAGTCTCACCTATTTCTCAGGCAGCCACCCTCATCACCGCTGACGGCGGGAAACATCTGGGCGAGCTGTATCAATTCGTCATAGATGATCTCGGCAATGACTCGACACCGCAAAGTCGGCAGAACGTCTCACGAAGATTTCGAGCTGTCATCATCAAGGCCTGGACACTGGTCGGCATGCCTCGTGCCAGTGACGGTCTGTTCTCTCTCCTCAAGGTCGAGGATCCCAATGATGCTGCTCAAGACTGGGACCGGGCCGAGTTTGCCAAGCAGCCTGAGAGGGCGATCCAGCGGACGCAGGACTGGTGGCAACAAGTCTTTGGGGCAGAAGAAACGGCCGCCATCAACAATTCGTACAAGACGAATCCAGACTTTGGTAAGTCGTCGAGCAGTCGCAGTTGCAGTCGCAGTCCCAGTCTCTTACTCCATTGCATTTCCACGGGCTGAACTTCTCTAGACTGGACGGTCCAATACGCGGTATATGGGTTGTTCCTGGCCGATCTGTCTGTTCTCGGCCCGATTGAGAACGAATTGGTGATATTGGCGAGTGTGATGGGTCAAGGCGCCATTAATACCACTCGTTTCCATCTCCGGGGCACTCGACGTATTGGTATCAAGGCAAAGGATGCGGAGGACATTCAGAACGTGATTGAGATGGTTGCAAACCATCTGGGCAAAGACTCGAGTTCTTGGCCTCGATTCAAAGAGGTCGAGCACCTATTTCCATAGAGTGAATCGATATAAAAATCAGGACCTCGTAATAGGTTAGAAGCAGATACTAGCAGCTTTACGGATCTTCCGGGCCCACGGGAATCTGACCAAGTACTCCATGTAGGAAGGTCTTGATTAAGAAAGCAGAATTCCCGGTAAGATGGCGGTCAAGTCCAAGGTTCTTCGCAATCTTCTTGCCATCGGGGAGAGAGGTGAGGACTACGCGAGTCTTATTTCGGTCCGGGTACTGTGCAGCCGGTTGAGGTCAAGTTTAATGGTTTCCCCTTGTGGGTTTGTACATCTACACCATTCAACTGGTGACTTTCTGAGCAATCTTACTCTTGAACCCTTCTTTGGACCTGATCACAATAATTGCAGGACTCAACATTCAGTGCAGTGCACAACTAAAGAGTCCACCAAAGTCACCGAGTCACCATGTCACGCACCTTCACATACGCCGAAGTGGCAGCCCATTCGGGGAGAGACAATGCCTGGGTGATCATCCACGACAAGGTGTTGGATCTAAGTCAATTTGTCTATGAGCATCCGTAAGTCATGACCTTTTTCTTCTATTCCACATGGCCATGCCTATTGGCCACTGTGTTACTCCCCTTCAAACGGAGAACCAACCTTCATGATTCTCCGGAAACGCTCCCTCCCTTCTTTCCCAAGCTGTGGCATTCATTGACTCCTCATAGTGGAGGAGAAGAGGTTTTAGTGGATCAGGCTGGGAAGGATGCCACTGTCGCCTTTGAAGACGTGAGCCACAGCCAGGAGGCTCGCAGGCTGCTAGAGACACTGGTCATCGGCAAGGTGGACAAAACAGTAAGTTGCAATATCTCAGCATCCTACCGGTTGCTTGGAGTTCTGACATTTGATTGCAGAAGGGGTCCAACCCTGTGAAGCCGGCCACCACTACTATGGCTCCGGTTTCTCGGTCGAGCAACTCGGGATTCAGCGTGTATCTGATGGTTGCACTGCTTAGCATTCTAGCAGCCGTTGGAGCATATAGAGTCACATTAGCTTAGGAGCTCAGGGGTATCTGAGCGTATGCAAGGGAAGGCAGCATATAAAATCCGAACAAGTAGAGCGGCTTGTCATCTCTTTGCCTATCTTGATGCCGTCTCACGCCACCATAGATGGCCGAGGCTTTCACATACATAATGTCTCGGTCCACATGGACTTCCAACTCAAGCCTGGCCTGCTGCTTGTCTCTGGGCGGCTTGGTGTCTTTCCATTTGCGCTGCGTACTCCTTCCGTGCAGCCTTGGTGTCCCCTTTCTCCTTGAACCATTCAGGCAGGTGGTCATTGATGGCCTTCTCGATGTTGTAGATCTCATCGTTCTCGACGAGCAGTCCCGTGCCCGCCATATCCAGCCCTCCGGCAACGAGGTAAGCACAGGCGATGGCACAGGTGCGAGAAGAGCTGAGATTGATCCCCGCCGACAGGAGTTTCTTGCGCATTTCCTCAAAGGCCTCCTTCCCTCGCTGGTACTGCTGTGGAAACACGCCCGGCGTGAACGTGATATGCGGCGCCACGATAGTGAGTGCGACACCATTCTCCTTAGCAGGAGCGGCCAACGAGCGGAGCAGCCCCGTGGCTCCTAAGATACATTAAATCAGCCAGTAGCTCACCACAAAAACCACCATCATGTCATGGCATGCATGCTCACCGTTCTTGGCCGCCGAGTATCCCGGCATGATCTCATTTCCTCCATAGCCTGCCCGACTGGTGACCATGATGACCGTTCCTCCATTTTCCTTGAGGTAATGGAAGCCCAGAGCAACTCCATACAGTGTTCCCTTCAGGTCGACATCGATCACTCTCAGATCAGGGGCCACCGGCTTCCCCGATTCATCGACTTTGACATCGAAGAACTGCCCCCGCGGCTCGGCCACTCCAGCATTGAGGCAGACGATGTCAATGTGGCCGAATTTCTGCTTTGCCGCTTCAAAGATCTCGACCTGAGAGTCCCAGGAGCTTATATCACACTGGCGGACCAATGTACGTGGCGAGTCCAAGTCCACGTAAGTGTCTGGACGCTTGCGACCACCGACAAATACCACATTGCAGCCAAGGTCATAGAAGAACTCTGCGATCTCTAGCCCGATTCCGGAAGAAGCACCGGTGACTATAATTGTTTTACCAGCAATCGATTTCAGTGAATCGAGGTCAACGTGGATAACGGGCGCAACGGAGGTGTCCATGGTGGGTTGCGGTGTCTCAGGCTTGAGAGTGTGAAGGCTCCCTGCGTGAATCCTCGTGTTGGCTGTGGTCTCGACTTGGTATGATATTCAGATAAACAAACCAGATCAGGGTCCGTCGAATATGCGGAGAGCGGACCCCAACCGATAACCCCATGGGGCCAACTAAGATACGTTAGCAGGCCGCCGTCCGCCGTCCGAACATCTTGAACGGGATTCTCAAATCCCGACCCGCTCTCCAGAAGGCGGTGTGTGATATCTATACGGATTCCATGTCACCAATTTTGAGAGCATCCATGATACGCCCTGGGCCAGTCAAAGGTGTTGCGCGAGGTTAGGCCGCTTATCATCGGATCGGAGAGACCTTGGCTCTCATCCGGTAGCAAGGCATCTGCAGCCTTAGCCTGCTCTTGCCATAGAAATACCAATCGATCCGAACAACGGCTTGCTTGTTTCGTATGCTATGCGAGTACATGTCTAGAAAGCCAATTCCTTACTGAAGAAAGAGCAGCCACTCGACAACTGCTTACAACGTGGTGACCTTGGCTCTACTCGCCCTTAAGAATCCAATAAAATGACCCGAAATCTCCTTGTCCTCGGTGGATCAGGCAAGTCTGGTATCCAGATCGTGAAGCAAGCCCTAGAAAGGGGACACAAAGTCACGGCTTATGGGCGAAACACTGCAAGATTGAAAGAAGAATATGGCTCAGCCATCACCGACGGTTCCTTGACTGTAAGCTGTCTTCGGCGAGAATGCCCCCTGGATCCATCTTAGATCTTAGGACTCACACGCTCCCAAGGTCATCGAGTGCGAAATCACATCCCTCCGCGAGCAACTTGCACCCATCCTGTCGACATTTGACGCTATCATTTCCGTCCTAGGTCCCAACAGTCTAAGCTACACAGGCACCGAAATCGCCCAGCTTTACGAATGGATGCTCGCCGAGCTACGGAAGCTGCCCGTCGAACAACGTCCCTACCTCCTGATCACTTCGACGCAATCCATTGTCGACCCGCAAGACGGCTTCGACCTGTTCACCAAGATCCACATCTTCTTCATCATGACCATCGCGCCCGGTGCACGCCGAGAAACGCTCGCGATCAAAGACGTCTTCCTCAAGGAGGCCCAAACCCAAGACACCGACGTGGACTGGACAGTGTGCCGGCTCAATCTGCTGAAAGACCAGGGCTTGCCTGTCGAAGGGGCAAAGGCCGGCTATGTGGCTAAGAATGGGTGGATCTCCACCATGGACCGGGCACAGCTGGCGTACTGGTTGATACGGGAAGCAGAGAAAGAACCGGCGGAGAGACAATGGGTCAGGAAAATGCCTGCGCTCTGGGGGGACAGTAATGTTGCCTGAATCCGGTGGATTAGGATTACATGGCCAATTGGAGATAGCCTAAGATACAGGTACTCAGCTTCCCGAATGTCAGGGTCCAATGGCGACCCTGACCACATAAGCATAAGCCATGATGTTCTACAACCTCGGCCTTTGGGATGGAATGGAATGGGATGGGATTTGCGGACCCGGTTTCGAATGCACATACCACAGTACACAATTGCAGATAACTCTCTTCATAAGCCTAAACTCCGAGGCGTGTTCGTTGTTGTTTGTTTCAACATCCGGATCACTCTATGCCAACCCCTGTGCGTGGACCCACTTTGCAACTGTTTGAGTCCGGTGCTCGGTATGGTTGTGACTTAGCAATGGATATGGTGCGGCTCGCTTACCAGCAACCATCCGGCCGACCGCTGCCCCTGGACAGGTGGACAGTAACCCATCCAAGTTGTACCCAGTTGAGTAGCTGTCAAAGTGGCCAAGAGTAAGTACTTAGGGCTTTCAATCTGCTTTCCAACAGCGCCATATACAAGATGCGAGTGGTTGGCTTCTACCATCCTTAACAACTTGAAGTCACTGCTCAGAAAGCTCTTCGGCGCCATGGGCCTCCTGGAAAGACTTCCCACCTCCAACCTGTCGCCTCTGGCCACTCTCGCCCTGTTCCCCGTGGCACTGATAGCACTGGTAAGTCACAAGGACAATGACTTATACATACACAACACAGACCTAACCAGACGACAAGATAACCGCATATTATGTCGCTCTAGGAATCTACAACGTCTGGTTCCATCCGCTGCGCGAGTATCCCGGGCCCGTGCTGAACGCCGCAACACGCCTCACCTGGAGCTTCCAAGTGATATCCGGGCGGTCTCAATTCAAGCTGAACCAGCTGCACGAGAAATACGGCGATGTCGTGCGCATAGGACCCAACGAACTATCGTACACGAACTCGAAAGTGTGGAAAGACGTGTACCAGTCCCGGCCAGGGAAACCGCAGTTCCAGAAAGACCCGCTGCACTACCAAAAGCACGACAAGACGCCCAGTCTGCACGTGTCCAGCGATGCCGACCACACGCGCATGCGCCGGCTGATCTCGCACGCCTTCTCGGACAAAGCGCTGCGCGAGCAAGAGCCCATCATGAAGCAGTACAGCGACATGCTGGTGAAGCGGCTGCTGGAGGTCACGGCGTCCGGCGACCCGGTCAACATCAAGCAATGGTACCAATGGACGCTGTTCGACCTGTTTGGCGACTTGTGCTTCAACCAGCCGTTTGGGTGCCTGGAGGCCGGCAAGAGTCATCCGTGGATCGATATCATCGGCGAATCCATCCAGGCCTTCTACTATCTTGGCCTGGCGAGGCGGATCCCCGGGCTGCAGGCTCTGATGATGAAAGCTATTCCGAAGAAAAAGACCGAGCAGGCCGCATGGCATTCCGAGTACAGCAAGAACCTGGCTGATAAGCGCATGGCCATGAAGACCGACAGGCCGGATTTCATGTCTTTCATCCTCAAGCACAATGAGACCGAGAAGGCGTTGACTGTGCCGGAGATTCGCTCTAACACGAATGTCCTCATCCCTGGTGGCAGCGAGACGACTTCGACGTTCCTCACTGGCACGACGTACAACTTGCTCAAAAACCCCGACAAGTACAAGAAACTCGTCGAGGAGATCCGCTCCACCTTTACCGATCCCGATGATATCAAAATCAGCAATACTGCCTCCATGGAGTATTTGGGTGCTGTCATCAATGAAGGTCTCAGGATCTACCCGCCGGTACCGTCCAATATGCCTAGAGTTGTGCCGGATGAAGGTGCTGTGGTCTGCGACAAATGGCTTCCAGGCGGAGTATGTGTTTACCTTGAATCCCCCTATATCACGGTTCCCTCAACTCCCCAATATCACCCATCACGCATCCCACAAGTCCCACTATCCATACACTCCTCAAAGTGCCCCAGTATCCACACATACATACATGAGATTAACACCACCGTCAACTTTCCTACAGGTATCGGTCTGCGTCGCCCCGTTTCCAATGATGCACAGCTCGCGCAACTTCAAGAACCCCGACTCATTCATCCCCGAACGCTGGCTCAAGGACCCCGAATACGCCTCGGACGACCTGTTTGCATCGCAACCATTCTCATTCGGTCCCCGGAACTGCATTGGAAAGAAGTGAGTCCGACCCATTCCATCCAAATCCCATCCCAATCCTGCTTCCTTCCTTACTAACTAATAATTCCAGCCTCGCATATGCCGAGATGCGCCTAGTTCTAGCCAAGCTTCTATGGCACTTCGACTTCGAACTCATGCCGGAAAGCGAGAACTGGTACCCGCACAACATGATTGTCATTTGGGACAGTCCGCCCTTGTATGTCAAGCTACATCCTGTTAAGCGGTGAAGTGAAGCTGTGAAGCGGTGTGGTGTGGCTTGGAGTGGTGCGGTCTGGTGACACTGGCACCGGCATAGCCATAGCCATCGGGAGTGAAGTGGGGGATATAGTCAGGACATGGACATAGACAATCTACCCTACACAAGTGCTGAGGTTTGAGTCAACTTGTTCTTGATGGGCTATAGTTATGCCTCTGTGGAGAAAGAAGCACAGCACACACTGTCCTGGTGTCAATGCCTGTCTGGGTGTCGATGGAAGAAGAGGAATACTTGGCTTTGGATCTAGAGACCGGGTTTGTCATGGCTCTCCCAGGCCGCATTGATAGAAGAACGAAGAACCCTTTCAGCCACTGTTTGGGTATCAGTTCCTATGTAGAGTTCAAGTCAACTAAGATCGGATTGTAATTTGCTACGCTACGGAATGCCACTATTACTATTGCAGGCCTCGCCGCAGTAGCAACGCAAGGCAAGGCAAGGTCAATAGCGTGTGTTCGTATATGTCCTTTTCCCTGACCTTTTCAGAGGCCATTGCTTGGAAAGCATAGTTGGTGGATGTCTATTCCGAGTGTGCAGAGTCAGGACAGCAGCGACTACCGCGCGAGTCCTGAGTTTGTGTCTGCTATCGACAATTGCTAACAATCCTATCTTCACTTCACAATTCGGTTTCTCGGCTGTGTAGAGCTTACTAAGGTCAGAATGATATTAACAAGTACTAGTGACAGTCACTAACGCCATATTCCTTATTGGAGGAGCATAATCTCGTAATCTCTGACTGGGAGGGAGTAGCCTCAGCCTCACTAAGACCAGTCCAATGATCAACCCGGAGTACCTAAGGTGAACACGAAATATCAGTAAGTGTACAGGCCTGTCTGGTTTCACCGGCCAGGGACCTGCTCGTGTTCGATCCACAAACCCGTCCGATCCGACTTTCATCCATCCAGTATGCATTCAAAGCCACGGACAAGGTCAAGGAGGGAGCTCCGTTGGATACGGATGTCAAAACTGTGTCTCGTTACAGCGTAGCAGTCGGCGATATTGATATCGGGATCTGTGTGCAGGTGTGGGAGGAGGGCTTCACTGCCTGCTTGCTGGTTGTGTCGTACACTCACAACGAAACTACGTACCTACGGCTGGCGAGATGTCGAGGATTCCGGAGCATCGATCGGGTAAATTGGAAAACTTGATTCCGAATCCGGGGGTGACCCACTAAATCATGTTCGTCCGGGTCCACTAGGTCCACTACTTTGTATATTATTCTGGGGTGGATTTCACATGCACGCCGTGGCCTGGACTGCAGCTCGGAGTTTGGTTCTTTCTTGGTGGAATCTCCGTCGTGTTGATTCTGCCATGTATGTACCTACCTATGTAGATCCCTGCCTCGTAGATACCGTCCGTTTTGTAGACATCTCAGCCGGTCGGGGTCGAGTATTAGTAATTACTACGTCGTATGTTACTCGGAGGAATGTCACTCGGAGGGCTCGTGGGGGCCCCATAGATTTCACGTAGATGACTAAACCACTGTTCTCGGGATTGGACATTCCCTCAAAGAACGAGTCGTACCAAGTTTACTGGGCCCTCAGAACTTGATGAATGCGGTAGTCACCCTTCCTAGGATAATGTCGTGCATGACCACCGTTAAGGCAGCGAGGTAATTATCCGAGGAATATCCCAGATCCTTCCTTACGTATTGTATGCCTCGGCGCTGTATGTAGTATAGTCGGGACTGCTGATCGGCCATAGAATAATTTAATCAATTCAAGACCTATCTGGTTCGTGATAACAGTAGTCACTCACTGTACATAACCAAGTTCCAGCAGCGGATTGAAACACCAGACAGACATGCCGCGCCCTTCATTTGACCAACTCCCCCTCCATCCGGAGGACCCTCCATTTTCTGCCTGGGGCTTACACGGCAAGGACGACGAACTGGGCACGTTGAACCTGTTGACTCCAGGGATTGTGGCGGAAGCGGCCAAGGAGATCAAAACCGGGATTCGGATAGGCTTGGACCTGCCCCTGAACTTCGTGAAGCCGCCATCGCACAACAGACAGGCCCTCAAACATACGATCATCAAATACCCGCGGCCGAACCATGACGACGCCATCGAGCTGAACACGCAGGTATCGTCGCAATGGGATGGGTTTCGACATGTGGCGTTCCAGAAGGAGCGGCTGTTCTACCAGGGCGTTACGGTGGAGGAGATATCGGGCCCTAACGCTGGCACTAGGCTTGGAACTCACGGTATTTAGGCCCCCTTTCCTTCTATTTCACTAACATACACATACTGGCCTTGTGAAGGTGATGGTGATGGTAAGGAACTTGGGCTGAATGTTGAATGTTTGAACAGCATGGTGCGATAAAGGAGGCATCGCCGGCCGGGGCGTCTTGCTGGATTATTGTCGATGGGCTGAGTCCCAGAAACTGCCTGGCTACGACTACATGAGCAACCATCAGATCACGGCGGACAATCTCAAGGCTGTAGCGAAAGCGCAGAAGGTGGACCTGAGAGAAGGGGATATTCTCCTGGTCCGCTCGGGGTTCACCAAGGGATACAGCCAGATGAGCGACGACGAGAAAGTCGCTTGGAGTGCTCAGAAGGCGACCACCTGGATTGGCCTGGAGACGTCCATCAAGACTGCTCGCTGGCTATGGGATACTGGATTTGCGGCCTGTGGAGGAGACCAGCCGGGCTGGGAGAGTTTCCCTATCTGGCAGAAACCGGAGGAGGGGGGGTCTAGAGAATCTGGCTCTTCACGAAGTGATGCTCAGTGGATGGGGCATGCCGATCGGTAAGTATTGTCGTCCTGCTTTTGGTCCCTCTCTCTCTCTCTCTCCCTCTCTCTCAGTGTCCATGGGAAGTATACTAGTCAATCTCTAGTAGAAGTACTTCGCAGGCTGACGTTGATGTGTGACAGGGGAATTCTTCAATCTGGAAAAACTCAGTGACGAGTGTGCAAGGCAGGGTCGATATTCATTTTTCATGGCTAGTATGCCGCTGAATGTCCCGGGGGGGTGTGGGCAGCCCTCCCAACGCCATGGCTATTTTCTAATAGCAGTAATTGAATAGCAGTAGTTTAATCTACCTATCTGCCTTTTAACAAAGTCTACCACCGTCAATGACATAAGTCGATCCAGTAATCCACTTGCTCTCATTGCCGAGTAGAAAGGCAATCAGAGACGCCACTTCCTCAGGCTCGCCGGGCCGGTCGATGGCTCTGCCTGAGGCGAACTGGGGATTCGGCACCAGAGCACTTGCCCTGGCCATCATTGGCGTTTCGATCCTCCCACTGTGAGATATAGAGTCAGAAACAAAATCATAGACAATAAGGAATAGCCAGAGACAAAATCATAGACAATAAGGACACCTCAACGGCTGACATGACTTACGGGCAGATGACGTTGACTCGGACCTTGCGAGGCCCAGCCTCTCGAGCAGCACACTTGGTCAATCCAATCACTCCATGCTTACTTGTCGAGTATGCGGGAAACTGAGCAGACCCGACCATCCCGGCAACACTGGTGGCATTGACGATACTGCCACCATCAGAAATCACCCCCAGCTCCGCCCGTAAGCAGTACATCAGGCCCGTCAGGTTGACGCCGATGATCGAGTCCCAGGTGCTATCTGACATCTCGCCGATGCCTTTGGCTTCTTCTGTGAAAATGGCCGCGAGATTGGCCGCGCCGTCAAGCTTGCCTAGGTCCGAGACGGTCTTGCGGATCCAGGATTCGACAGAGTCCCTTTTGCTGACGTCCACGACTGTTCCGATGACCTTGACGTTGGGTGATTCCTTGGTGATTGCTTCGACGGCTTTGTCGAGATTTTCCGGTACAATATCTGCCAGCGATAGATCTGCTCCTCGTGAGGCGAGGTGGTGAGCCGTTGCGAGACCGATGCCTGAGGCGGCTCCGGTGATGGCAATTACTTTGCCTTTCAGATCTTGTGTAGACATTGTTGTGGTAGAGATTGTGTGTGCTTTGATTTCGTCCAGCTTTCATAGATGCTCTATTTCTGTTTGAGGATGCTGTGGTACGTGGAATAATTATGTCACTGTTTTCGTATATCGATTGGTTGATGGAGCCGGGTTCGGAAGGGGGAATGATGCACGGATGGATATACTGCGAGTACGCCGAGGCCGCGCTTCGACGACACGTCCCGAGGTCAAGGTGTTGCACATATTGTGCAACTCGGCTATTGGCGTGTTGGCCAGAAAGCTCAATCTAGGAGGAGGACAAAGTATTCTACTGACCTACATAATGACTATCTATTCTCGATATGGACCATACTGTTGGTATCTAGCTGGATAACTATAGACTTGACCTGCCACGCCCGAACACATTACATTTGTCTGTGTGGACCGTCCAGTCGAAGAGCAGGCATGACCTACAATTGAGATACAAGACCTAGATCCTGGCGTGACCATGGCACCTCTCAACAGTTAGAGTTAGGTTCTGCGCTTACTGCGTTAGATGAGAAGCTGGGTCAGAAATAGACAAGGCTACGTCAAGTCCAGCCATGACGACCATAGGCGTTAACAGTAGGCTTGATAAGACACTGGTGGGACCGTCGAATGGGTGAATGGGGAGACATTACCACAGTCCCTGGAGGTCTATATCGTCCTGAGTGGGATGGGATGAGATGGCAGCAAAGGTGTCCCTTCCCTCACACCGACCGGTCTGCTCGACTCGCTCCTTACCCGGGAAAGACACTACTAAGTGGGCGGACATTCAAAGTGGTTGAACAGCAGTAGATGATTTGATGTGAATGCAGAATACGATCCAGCAGAAGAGCATCTCAAAGTGTTGTGATGGCAGTATTGCTGACGCTCCAAGCGGTGCTGTGCGATCGTTCTGTCTACCTGGGAAGGAAGTAGATGGAGGTCAGATGAGCAGGCCTGGATCCAGAGGACCCCAGGGAAGGGTCACATGCACAGTTCTTGCCACAGCCCACAGCGAGAACATGGCGAACTTGATGCAGGGCACAGCAGGGCACACAGTAAGGCAAAGATTTGACTTGCCTTGCCTTGCCATTCCAGCCGGCGCCTCTCACGAACCATCCGGAATTATGCTACCGAGCCGGCGTCTACGGCGTGGACATGCATGTACACGAACAGGATCAGCCAGCGGCTATCGGGCAGAGGCTCTGGTCAGAGTTCCCATAGACATACATAGCTTGTGGGAAATCAAAACCCATCCCTGCGCTTAATTAGAGGGCAGTGGCTTTGAACTGTAAGACTTCCCTCGCCGATCGAACGCTGTTGTGTTGACATGTCCAGCGTTGACATGGCCCAGCTCTCCATTAACCCGTGCTGGTCTTGACTCTTGACATGAGAAGAAGTGAAGTCAGGTTCCCCGGCTTTTAGCGCGTGCAGTATTTGTGGGGATTTTCTTTCTCGGAAGCTGGAGACATCAACCATCAACCACAACAGCGATTGTGGGGTCGCGGGAGCTTCTCATACCCGGACCGCCTACACTCTCCCACTAAACCACCTATCCATTCCATTCCATCTATCTGTATACCAACCACTGCAGGTTGCAGGGCAACCCGCGGACCCTTTCGGTTGATCTCGCAATGCTGGTTCCGTTGTTCACGTTGCGACAATCCATAAACCCCGGTCGCCACCGATGGCCTGACCCTCCGGTCGCGGCCACTGATTGCCTATCCCGGAAATACCGAGGTCAGGAGAGGCACACGCGGTTGCGAGACGAGGGACATAGAAGTAGAAATAGAAATATCAAGCGCGCTTTACCCTTGGACTGGACTTTGGCAAGGTTTCTATGACTTGTATCGATTCCATCAGAGTGTCTGTATTTGTTTCTTGACATTCTATACATCTCGACACCATGGCTACGCAGGTCGACGTCCCCGTGACCAATGGCATCCAGGAGCCGCCTCCGATGGAGGAGCGCCCCAAGGTCTATGGATGGCCCACGACGAACGAGAACGGGTATACGATTCAAGAAATCCCCATGGGCACCCGGCGGCCGCGAAAAGCCATAGTCGTGGGCGCGGGAGCGTCAGGACTGGATTTCGCCAAATTCCAACGCGAGCGATTGTCGAATTTCGAATGTGTCATTTACGAGAAGAACGACGAGGTCTCGGGGACTTGGACGGAGAATCGGTATCCGTAAGTGATTGACCGCGAGTACTGCTTCAAGAAGAAGAAAGAAAACTGACCGACGAATGACTACAGCGGCTGCGCGTGCGACATCCCTTCCGTCACTTATCAGTATACGTGGGAGAAGAAGATCTGGTCGCAGTTCTACTCCGGCGCGGCCGAGATCTTGGACTACTTCAAGCATGTGGCGGACAAGTATGATCTGCGCAAGTATATCAAGCTACAGCACCAGGTCAACCATGCGCAATGGGACGAAGAAACGGGCAAATGGACAGTCAAGGTGAAGAATCTCGTAGATGGCACCGAGTTCGAGGACAGTGCTGAGATCCTTATCAACGCGTCCGGTATCTTCAAGTATGTTTGTCTGACCCCGCTCCCCCCCCTCCACATTGGTTCTTGTTCCGCTTGCTGACTTGCTTGTTTGTCCCATCTCAGCTACTGGGAATGGCCCAAGATGAAGGGTCTCAAAGACTTCAAAGGGATCCTGGCCCACTCGGCCAACTACCCCGCCGACCTGGACTTGACAGGAAAACGGATTGCCATAGTCGGCACCGGGGCCAGCGGCCTCCAACTCACAGCGGCACTCCAAAAGAAAGCCTCTCACATGTACACGTGGATCCGCACCGGGACATGGATCACGTCGAGTTACGGGTCGAATTTCGCGGGCCCGGACGGCGGCAACTTCGCCTACACCGAAGAGCAGAAGAAGAAGTTCCGCGACGACCCCGAAGCGTACCTCAAATACGTCAAGGCCGTGGAATCCGGGCTCAGCGACCCGCTTGCCGTCCTGAAGAACACGCCCATCACCAAAATGGCCCAGGAATTCTCGTACACGCTGATGAAGCAGAAGCTGAGAGGCCGCGAAGACCTGCTGGAGGCGTTGACGCCCACGACCTTCCCCGTGGGATGTAAGCGACGCACGCCGGGGAACGGGTACCTAGAAGCTCTGGTGCAGCCCAACGTCACAACCTACTGCAAGGCCGGGCTGGAGCAGATCACCGAAAAGGGCTTCCTCGACCCCAACGGCAACGAGGTCGAGGTCGACGCCATCATCCTCGCCACGGGCTTCAACACCACTTGGGTGCCCCGGTTTCCTATCATTGCTAACGGCAAGAACTTGCAGGACATCTACAAGAAAGATGCACTGTCGTATCTGGGCGTCGCGGCGCCCCACATGCCCAACTACTTCACGTACTATGGACCGTATTCGCCTATCGGCCAGGGTAGCGTCTTGGCCATGATGGATGTCTTTACCTTCTGGATGTTGCAGATGATCGATAAGATGCAGATCGAGGATATCAAGAGCTTTACCCCCAAGCAGGATGTCATCGACGAATACGGCGAACATACCAAACTCTTGGTCAAGCGGTTTGTCTGGGATGCTCCGTGCCGCAGTTGGATGAAGTCTGGTAGCATCGATTCTCCTCCGAGTTCGTATGCTGGGACTAGATCTCAAGCGTGAGTTTCTCCTTTTGTTCCCAGCCCCTTTGTTCAGAGCCCCTTTTGACCCCAGCCCCTTTTGTTGTTCTCGTGCTAATCCGTTGTCTCGGATAGTATGGAATTGCTGGAGAAGCCACGGTTCGAGGACTTCGAGATCAAGTATAAGAACCGTAACCGGTGGCAATTCCTGGGCAATGGGTTCTCTCTGCGTGATGTGGACGGTAGGGATATCACTTGGTTCTGGGGCCTTGTGGGCAACGAAGACAAGCAGCGCGAGTACGACGATGTCTAAGAGAAACCTCAGCTTGTAGACAGACGGCCAACGGTAGAGCTGTTTTTGGGAATGATTTCTATGAACCGTACATAGTGTGGAAATATATCTTCGTGTCAAAGCATCAACGTTTACATCCCCTGTGGCGTGGCCGTTCGCTGTACAGTGTACAATCGGCTCTCGTCTTGACATGGACATGACATGCATGACCACCATGACTTCCGATACCGAGTATGGCATCTGGATATCAAGATCAAGATTGTGTCAATTAGGCTAGATGACTCTGGATTTGCCCTTACAGGTGACGGAACTTTAGACATTGTACGAGCTCGCATAAGACACGGGATTCATTCTTTTCAACACTGTTATTTGCTAGGATACAATCCTGCTCAACTCGACGGCGTCTTGAAGTTGTAGTGCAGCACCTGCATGTTGCAGAACGGCACCAAAGCATTAGGACCACACTCATATCCGATGCCGCTCTCCTTGTGACCACCAAACGGTACACGGAAGGAGACTTTCTCGTAGCTGTTGATATACACACTGCCGGCCTCGAGCTGGTCCGCAATCCGCCTTGCCCGGTCGAAATCCTTGGTCCAGACACTGGCCCCCAGGCCCATGGTGGTGTTGTTGGCCTTCTCAATGACCTCTTCTTCACTGGACCAAGATAAGGCCGGTACAATGGGACCCTGCACCAACATGTCAGTAAGGCAGGGTTGTATCACGCATGGGGGATCTCTTACGAATTGCTCCTCCGTCACCAGAGGCGAATCTGGGGGCGGGTTGTCAATGAGAGTGGGCTCCAGGAAGAAACCCTTGGTGTCCTTGACTTCTCCGCCGATCTTGGCCTTGTAGCCTTTCTGCTTGGCTTCTTCGAAGAGACGTCGGACCTTCTTGTATTGCATTTCATTCTGCATCGGACCGACCATGGCGCCTTCTTCCGTGCCGGCCCCGACTTTCCATTTAGTTACTGCGCGCGCCATTGCGTCGAGCATGGGTGTATAGATGTCTTCATGGATGTAGAGCCTTTTGACGGCGGTACAGACTTGTCCTGTGTTCCAGAAAGCCCCGAAACAGAGGTCCGGGGCGATCTTGTCAACATCTACATCTGGGCAGACAATAGCTGGATCGTTGCCTCCCCTTTAGCACAGCAGGTCAGCAGGTGCTTTGTCATATGGGGAGGGGAGAATGTACAGTTCAAGCGTCACTCGTTTGAGTCCTCTGGCCGCGGCTTCTGCCACCTTTCTTCCGGATGCCGTTGAGCCAGTAAACGAGATCTTAGCGACGTCCGGGTGGTGGGTGAGCCACGGACCCAGTCGATCGTCGCCACTGAGTACTTGGAGGACTCCCGGAGGAAGTATCTTCTGCGCCAGTTCAACCGCCTTCATACCACTGTAAGGTGTAAAGGGGGAGGTCTTGACAATGCAGCAGTTACCGGCCATCAACGCCGGCAGGGCTTTCATGATCGGTTGCCCGAGAGGGACTGGTGGTGCTGCGTCAGCCTGCCATGCCACTCACGAACATGGCTGATATACTTACAGTTCCAAGCACATATGGCCACCACAACACCTAGAGGCGTGTATCTGACCTGATAGTCCCGGTCGTTGACAGAATGTTCTTCTTCAGGCATCTTCAGGGAGACTCCGGTCTGTTCTTAGAAACGATGGATCGTGGTATCAACGGGTTGTCTGGACTCACGGAAATAATTGAAAGCCTCATTGAAGGAGTGGTTGGCCTCGAATTCACCAAAGGCTCGCTGTTGTCCTATCAGTCAAGGGCCCTGGACAAGTTTGCCAGGTCTCAACCCCAAAGGAGACACCCGACCAGGATGAAGGAGCATACCGGTTTTCCGTTCTCTTTCATGATGATTTCGCCGAATTGCTTCAGATGAGGCCGGCAGGCGTCGCCCCAAGCCTTCAGCAGCTCGACTCGTTCCTCGAAAGGCCTCTTCTTCCAAGTCTTGAAGGCATCCTTGGCTGCACTGACAGCATCGTTGACATCCTGCTCCGTGGCGACCGGGATCTCCCAGAGATTCTCGAGAGTTGCAGGATCCACGGTATGGGACGTCTTTTCAGCGCCACGCGGCTTCCCGGCAACAATGTTGTGGAAATTGGTGAAGGAGACATCAATATCGGCGACCATGGCGGGCAGGCGGCAGGCAGGCTCGTGTCAACAACACAGTGTACAAACCGCCAAAGCAGACTGTCACGAGAAGTTAGTTGGCAGGTTGAAGCACCAGCGATCAGCTTGGACCTGATATTTCTTCACCAGACCAGGAATGCAGAGTACTGTGATTTCCCATTCTCCCGCTCGTCTCAGCCGACATGCCGTTGTTGTCCACGGTCACTCGATCACCATCCCAACTGCTCCCTGGGCGCCGGTCCACAGCGTTCCGTGCCCCGAATTGATGTGTTCGGCTCGCATAAATAGCCCCAGGACCTGAACCGGGCTTGATTACTTGAACGCGAGCAGATGAAAAGATACTGTCTGTCTACGCTGAGCACCTCCGGGCACAGATCTCCGTGCAACATCTGCCTGCTGCTTCTAGCACCAGTCATCCCCCTCTCCCTCTCTTGTCTCTACTGTCTATCCTGAAACCGCTCTACCATCTGTAGCGTCGACATAACGCTCCTTCGCTTAGTATCTCGTCTAGGCAGAATGTGCCAGGCGTTGCATAAATATTCCGGAGAGCATAGAGAGCCCGAGTATGTTTGTAGTTTGTAGATGTGATGCTGTAAGCGCGTAAGGCTCCAGCTTCCAGCATACCCCACACCGCACCCGTCGCACGACTGACACATGAACAACGAACAACGAACGCTACGAAGATTAGAAATTCAAACTCGCACCCATGATTGCTTACATATCTCAGGTCCCATCAAACTGTAATCATTCAGATTCCGGAGCACCGTGTAGCCCAGAACTACAGGGTGTGTTGTCTGTGGTCTCATAGCAACCGGTTCTCTCACTCGCTTCATGGCTGCTTATCTCCATCTCCAGAGCGGGTGGGTCCAATTCCCGGGTCCAGAGATTCTCGACATCCGAACTCGACGGCTCAGCCTTGTCATCTCCAGCCCCCCCCCCATTCACGCCGAACCTTATGTTTACTCAACTCGTCGTTATTCGGTTCGGAATCGAATGCTGTCCGTTTTCTCGTCTGCCCTGCCCTTTTCATCTCTCGGGCCTGTGTGATCTCGCTTCCCGACTAGTATGGTGACGGACAATGTTAGCACATTTCCCAGACAATGCCAGGCTAGATGTCGAGGCCTTGACTGTCTACAGACTAGCTTGGCTCGGTTCGGACTCGACAAAACTAAGTTCTCCAGGTTCTTGTCTAGCGGAGCGTGTGGGAAATCTGGGGAGGGACCCTTTTTAGCACCCCTTTCCGGGGCGAGCGACGTGGAGATATAGACCCAGCTTGGTCTTGCACTTCGAGCACAGACAGACTCGACTCAGCTCAGTCCATTGTTTTATCTGTCTCACTCGTCTCTTCTCTTCTCTTCGTCTTGTGAATCACCTCACTGTCATACAAGTACAGAACAGTACAGTACAGCTTCCTCTGGCCTTGTCCTGTCCCGGCTATGTCCACGATTACAGAAAAGAACAACCCGAGCATGGAGGCGCGGCAGCCTTCTGAGAATGAGAAAGACATTGAGCACGATGAAGTCGCACACGGCGGACTGCCTATCGATCGGGCAGATGAGGAGTTTCACTTCACGTTTGGCAAAGTCATGGCCATAGCGGTAAGCATCACTCTATTCTATTCTTTCTCCCCGTTCCCAATGAACCTTAGGGGATCTGGGACGATGAAAGACCTGAAAAAGCAAACGCTGATGTATATGGATGGATACAGGGCATGCAAATCGGCTACATGTCAGCCGTTTTCTGCATTCAGATGGTCTCCGCCATTCTCACAACCATCAACGCCGACATTGGTAAGTCAGGACACTCCCCCACCGCTGAGGTGGCTTTCCGTGGTTTGGTTTCTGGCCTTGAAAGCTTACTAGATATGACAATACAGGACCGTCCGCCTCTTTCTCCTGGGTTTCCACCGCCCAGGTCGTGCCTGTTGGCGTGTTCGGCCTCTTAGTCGGCCGTCTAGGCGACATCTACGGGCGACGATACTTCATTCTTCTCGGCGACGTGTTCGGCTTGATCGGCTGCGTCGTCTCCGCCACAGGTAACAACATCAACACCCTCATCGGCGGCGGCATCTTCATCGGCACCGCCTCAGCCTGCCAGCAACAGGCATGGGCCGGCGTCTCGGAGATGGTGCCCAAAAAGTATCGCGGCTTCGCCATCGGCATCTTCGAGCTGGCATGTGCCCCTGCTGGAGCGTTCGGGCCGATCATGGGAAACGCCATCGCGTACCATACCACCTGGCGGTGGGCGTACTGGGTTCCCTTCATCCTCAACTGTGTGGCTTTCGTGCTGGTCTTGTTCTTCTATCACCCGAAAAACCAGTATATCCGCGAAGAAGGCAAGAGCCGGTTCCAGGAACTCGCCGACATGGATTGGATCGGATTCGGCCTCTGCGCAGTCGGGCTCTGCCTGTTCCTCTTGGGCATCTCGTTCGGCGGCAATCTGCTGGCTTGGTATGATACATCTATCTTCCCCCCTTTTTCCCCTTCTTTTCGTGGCTAGATAGAACGCCAGCTAACAAACCAACCTTTCTGGCTGTAGGAAATCCGGCGGAACTATCTCCATGATCGTGATCGGACTTCTACTCCTGGTGGCTTGCGGTATCTACGAGGCCAAGTTCGACATGGTCTTCCCGCTCTTCCCGCCCGTGGTGCTGGGTAAAGTGCGAACCGTGACCTGCGTGCTTGCCGGCACCTTTCTCTACGGCATGCTGTACTATTCCACGGCGGTGTTGTGGCCGCAGCAGGTCCAAGCCCTGTATACCCAGGACCTCCTGAAGATCGGCTGGTATGCCTCAGCGCTGGGGATAGCCGGTATCCTTTCTTCGCCGCTGTTCGGGTTCCTGTTCACATTCGGCCACGCGCGCCTGCTCTTCATCTTCATCATCGTGATCGGCACCGTGGCCTCGGGATGCATGGCTATCGTTTGTAAGTCCAGTCCAAGTTTCCCTCCTCCCTTCTCCCTTCCTTTACAATCGGGGCTTCTTTTCTTTGCGATCTTGATCTTGAATCAATCCGCTGACCTCACTGCAGCACCACACTCCAGCACGGCCTCGACAGTCCTAGTAGCTCTCGAAGGCATCAGCATCGGCGGCGGCATGATCGTCGCGACCGCCATGGTCCAGTTGGCCGTAGAGCACCAGTACATCGGCATCGCGACCGCGCTGGCCGTGACGGCGCGCAACATCGGCGGCTCCGTCGGCCAGGTCATCTACGTCAGCATCTTCACGGAGAAGCTCAAGTCCAATGTCATCAAGTACGTGGTCTACCCGCTTGCCGCGGCGGGGGTGGCTCCGACGCTCATCCCAACTGTTGTCGAGGCATTCACGGGCAGCGCACCAGCCTCGGAGCTCGCGAGCCTGACACCCACCCAACTCGAGATTGGCGTCAAGGGTGTCAAGGACGCGTATACCCATTCGCTGCGGCTCGTGTACTTGGTCTCGATTGCCTTTGGGGTCGTCGGCACGGTGGTCGCTTGCTTCAGCAAGAACGTCGACAAGTATATGACTAAGAAGGTCGATATTAGGTTGGACGAAGGGGCGAAACTGAGAGCCGTCACTGATACGGGCGAGGGACATATCATTCGTGTCGAGGAGCAGGAGCTGCATCATCCGCATTTGCGCCATCGTGGTGAACATGGTGCTATGAGCCCTCGCCGTGATCATGGTACTATGAGCCCGCGCCGTGATGTTGCGCAGGCTCAGGTTTGAGTCTGACGGTATTCGGATACTCAGTGTCAGTGTCAGTGTCAGTCTCAGTGTCGGTGGCACGGCCACGCTCCAGTCGCTGCTTGATGGATTGATGGTCATTTACTGAAATGTAGCTTATTGGGGACAATGTCATGTCCTCCTCCTCCTACTGAAAAATGCCCTCTGGGTACAATACTTGATCGTTTTAATCATTGCCATGGCCATTAGAGATGTGACTGTGACTGTGACTGTGACTGTGACTGTGACTGTGACTGTGACTGTGACCCTCGACTTAAGTCTTTGTCGTGTCCAAGTCTTTTTCTGAATCGAACTCCTAGCAGGCGTTGAATATATAGATTTGTGACAATCCATGCCAAAAGCCGTACAGTACAGTACAGTGGCTATTAGCTCCTTAAAGTCCCATCCCATGGCGGTACCATGTCTTCAGCGATCAGCTCGAGAGCACCAGCAAGTTGACTCGCAGGCCTAGAAAGACATGGTCTTTGCATATTCCGCTCCCTCGAGCGACGTACTCGGCCGCACTCAGCATTGACAAGGTTTGAAGTTTCCAGGTTGACCAGCCAGTCAATTGGCCACCTGGGAAGACCTCTCTCTGCCCAGTTGAAGGCCCGTCACAATGCCGTACTCACCGCGGATAGGGGTAACCCACTATAGTGTGCCGACGGTCTCGCAAACAAGGAGGTAGCAGGTCGAATGGATGGGGCGGGGACCATGGGCTTTTAATTATGAAGCAGAGAGACGAAAATGTCAATCCTATGCAGTAATTACAATGTCAATCCTATGCAGTGATCAAGGCACATAATGTCCGTTTTTGTTCTTGTCAAGCAACGAACGGTTGGTCGAATGGTAAACTCTACGAAAAGAGCATCAATCAACCTTAGCTGATTGTCTATCCGTTGCGCAAGGCTGGCAATTCCCCTTTCTTCTCCCGAGATCATCCTGACACCTTCAAGATGTATGTAACCTTGCTTATATGAGTTTTTTCCCAGCTAAGCACTTTCCAGACGGTGAACTAAGTAAGCACTTGAAGAAACAGATGAAATCCAGACGCTCACATTGTAGCATATAGAACCGAGGATAGCACGTAGAATGCCGGTACCGGTCGGTCACTTTCCTCGTGTCAGGACTTATCATAGTCAATCCAGTGGCAAGCAATATTGACAGTCGTGCCAGCAAGAGCAAGAGCAAAAGCAAAAGCTTCATCTCTTTTCCTCGGATACGCTGACAAGGCCCCGCGAACTCCGGTTTAGTAAGTTAGCAACCACGCGACTCAGCATCTCGGATACTTTACACGCCAGTGAAACACAGAAGGCCCCCACGTCTGAGCAGTAGACTTCCTAGCCGACTAACACGGCGTGAAGAAGGACATGGGCGGAACGAATTTGCCAGCGTGGGTGTCTTTCGAAGCCTGTGGTGACCAATGCAAACCTATATGCGGCGAGTGCGGCCATTTCGTAGCCGAAGCCGAAGCCGAGCACAGCCAACGGGTCTGGATTTTCAGACACGCCGGTAAGGACAGAACCGTAACTACTTTCAGAATATTGTATAGACTTGCGAATGTTGTATAGACTCGCGTCGTTGCATTGCCCGATCTGAAGAGTTTGAATGTCGACTCTCGTCCGCCATTTTCCTCATTGCTAATGCGATTTCAGGATTTCGACGCCTCTTGACGGCGAAACTGGCCGATGTTACGCGTCACATGCTGCGTGATCCTTTGAGCTGCGGTTCTGTCCCCAGACCAACCGCTGCTAGGGCCTGTGAAGGTTATGAAAAGATGCCGAGACACTGCTCGGGGAGTTCCATTGTCTTTGGCTGGTGGTGGTTAAGTGCTTGCAAACTTCTGACTCGCGGCCAGACGAGTCTCCAGACAAGGCTTTACAATGCCAAGCTAGGAGAGAATGGAGGTCTCTGCTCATATGTTCTTTCAAAAGGTATATTGTTTATTGAACGCAGACGTGATCTTTGCAAAGTGCAGTGGGTTCTGTGGAGCACAGGCTTCCTAGCGTCATGCAGCCAAGGACCATCGATTACCCTTTCGAGACACTTGACTTCAATTCAAGTTGATCTTCGGGCCTTCCTACGGTCTGAGTTGTAGGACAGAAGAGAGGTGTTGAGAGAGAGGTTCAGAGACTCCAACCCCTTCGGCATTTGCTAGGAAAGGAGAAGTACTTACCAACTATTCCGCAAATCCGCACATGTCGTTATGGAATAATTACCAATCTGGATGGGAAAATCCATATATGGCATGCCGTCAGGGATTCAGTCGGTATCCATGGCCTATAAGTACGTATCTGGTCGTCACAACCTATTCAATTTGAGGGCAGAGACCGCCTCATTCATGCTTGATGTTTATCGACTTCCTCTTCTGCAATCTCCCATACTCTAACTGTGCGCCGGATTCGACGGCATTGTGATCTGATCCACGGTGCAAATGGCTACCTTGTTGACCGATCCATGCAGGATGCTGCAAATCAAAGGACTGAGGTGAGTACTCTTTGTCCATTGATAATAGGAACAGGTTTGATTTGAAGGTTGCGAAGGCTGCAGTCGATGCTATCGGCGCTGTTCTAAAAGGTCGGGTTTCGCATCACTCCCCTCTCGACTAACCAGGGTATGAAGATGGAGGTTCCGTTCCGTATTCCCAGTTCTCGGCGCTGGTTAAAAGGTCTCAAAGCCATCAAGTTGGCATATGTTCATATCGTCGAGTCAAGGATTTCAGGTGACGACGCTGGTCAAGGAACCGAGAAGATCGATTTCTTGCTCAACCTCTGGGGAGATGATACGCTTCTCTGATTGCGGGTGGTTGGATGCCTGATACTGCACAGGCAGCTATGGATGGTCAGTGTAAGGGCCGGAATGTCGCTATTGTCTTTGGGCGATACTTCTTGGCTATTCCCGACTTGCCTTTCAGGATCAGACTGGGGCTCAAGCCGAACAAGTATAACTGCGATCTGTTCTACGCGATCAAAATTAAGGACGCGTACCTGGACTACAAATTCAGCAAGGAATGGGAAGTGGCCAGCAAGCAGGGCCTGGACAGCATTTTGGCATGAGGGAATTGAACCCAAGATTTTACAAGACGAGCCATCGCTGTCTAGTCTTTGAACGGAATCATACATACCTCTGTAGAGAATGCTAGAATGAAGATTGCGTTGCTTCTAACAACAGCACCATGATCGATTAGTACTCCATCTCTGCCGCTTCGAGGAGAGCCTTGACTATATACCATTGTGAGAAGCAACTGCCAAGCATTTTCAAAAGGTCAACAAAGATATGCTAGGGAAATCAACTTGCGGGGATCTAGACATCACTGTCCTTCTGACAGATGTAGTCAAGTCAAGTCTTGACCTATTATAAGGCTGTCTAGTCAACATGGGACAGGAGTACATAAATTGTTGCTCAACGAGATGTCCTGACTGTGTATTCTCCTAGCAGACGATACGACTAGCATCTTCAGACTTCACCTCGGTCACAGATTACACCCCCCTGGACATGCCAATAGGCAACGTTGAGTCAATCTGAGGCTAAGGTGCTCCATATGGTGATGGAAAACGATCATTTACTCCACCGACTTTGCCTCCTTGACAGAATTACCGACGATATCAGCTCCGCCACCGAGAACAGCTGTCCCGCTGGCTCCTTCGGTGATCCCTTCAGCCCGCAAAGCCGCCTCCTGCTCTTCCGTGAGTTGCGACAGATCGAGAGTGATCTGAGGTCCACGGAACCACTTGCGCGCATCAATGTAATAGTACAACAAGGCGCCACCCCACACAGCGGAGTTGATAACGCATGTGTAGTTCATGGTGTCTGCATCAGGATTCGGCCCCCCGACAGGGAACATGGAAAGGAGGATGCCAAAGATCAGAAACACAATGGCCGCCCAGGCAAGAGGAATGGAAGCCCTACCAGTATAGATGGGTCCAGGGCTGAACTTCTTCTGTCCCCATACGACCCGACAAAAGATCGGAGTACCCCAGGCAAGATTGTTCCCTGCAACGGCTAGAGAGAACAGAGCGGAGGCAGCAGCTGGAGCGATCAGACACAGAAGTCCCAAAATAGCCGCCAGAACGGCGCATCCAATGGTGGTTCGGAGCGGGATATAGCCGAATCGCTTGGAGATGGGTCGGAAGAATTTCGAAAAGGGCAAGGCTCCATCGCGCGAGAAGGCCCAGGATTGACGCGACGCGGCTACTAGAATGGAAATGCCCATCTGGCACAAGGGTGGTCAGTCAGTTAGTTCACAGAAACCATCCACATTTCAAATCGCAACTTCCTCCAGGATTCATCCACTCACCAGAAACTGAACAATCATCAGCAAAGCCATAAACCCAAGAGCACCGTTCTTGCCAAGCGCATCGTAGTAGATTTGCGCCATAGGTTGGCCAAATGGTGAACCTAGAATATGTTCCAAATCTTGCGACATGCATGCTGCAATCACAATACAGCATATCCAGCCAAACAACCAGCATGATCCGATCGAGAATAATATACCGAAAGGAACAGCCTTGGTGGCGTTGGCGGCCTCCTCTGAGATATGGACAGCCGAGTCAAACCCGCCGATGGTCCAGATAGGGGACAACCAGGACAACATGAAGGCCCATCCGGCTGGCCATGTCGTGAGGTTATCGACGTGGGTGAAGATGTAGGAGGCACTGTTGCGGCTGTTGGCTCCGATCGGCAGCGCGATGATGGTCGCAAAGATCAGGACAAAGTTCATCAATACAAAGACTGTCTGCATCCTTCCCATGACGCTGGCCATCGTCGAGGCTATCAATCCGTGGCATGCTACAGTAGCAATGAAGGTGGCGTAGATGACGCCGTTGCTTGGAGACCAGTTGCCGTCCCGTGCAATGACTATCACGGACAAGAACATTAACGAGAAGCCGTCTGGGATGTGGTCAGTCACGTCTTCACCGAGGCCAAGCCCCTAGATACGTACAGTCTATCGAGCAGAGTCCGCCCACCAGTCCGAGAGTGTTGCTATATCCAACGAGAAAGCTCAATGGATTTCTCCACTTTGGCGAGGCATAGTAATGGGTCCAGTAGTAGAGACCTATACATTGATCAGACTGGGAACTTGAACCTGCAGCACAAGGGCTCTACGATCAATAGCCCTGTTGTTCTGCAGACACTGCTGAGAGGCTTGGCTGGCAGGGTTACTTACCGCCGCTGGTGGGCATACTGGAGCCCAGATCCGCCATGGCAAGGCCGACAACAAAGATACAGCCTGAAGCAAGAAACCAACCCCACACAAGACCAACCGGACCGGCGGGGATCGAGTACGACAGCGTACTCGCAATGGAAGGGAGAAGACCCATGATGGCGAAGGCGATTCCAAAGACTTCGATCATGCTGAAGTTGCGACGAAGTTCTTGTTTGTAACTGCCAGGCAATCAATCAGCTACAATATCGGCTTCCACAGTGAAGACCAACGCACCCCATCTTTGCCAGGACGGCTGCATCTTCCTCGCTGGCAAGATTTGGATCGACGAGCAGAGAGCCTCGTCGTTCCGGCTGCGAGATACTGCCTGTCGCCCTCTGGCTATCCTTTTCGACGGACATGGTTTTGTTGTGCTCGAAACACTGTCCACGCTGGTATGCGACTTTCAGTAATTCGCGGTCGATTGTGAATTGGGCAGGAGATAGTTAA
This sequence comes from Exophiala sp. LBMH1013, assembly GCA_024611085.1. Taxonomy (NCBI): domain Eukaryota; kingdom Fungi; phylum Ascomycota; class Eurotiomycetes; order Chaetothyriales; family Herpotrichiellaceae; genus Exophiala; species Exophiala sp. LBMH1013. The sequence goes on from JAMFLB010000002.1 coordinate 1,341,474, forward strand.
GCCACAGTAAGACGCAGCTCAAGGACGAAAGGACTCGGGGAACCCCGGTCCAAATAGTTCTCGCCATCTCTTCCATAGCGGCCTTTATCAGAGCTGATCTGGCAAGCTTTTCCGGTCTTGATTGGAAGCTGATTGCAGCGAGGCCGATGCCAATCGGGTGACAAAGAGGCGGAAGGAAGCAGAGATAAGCATCGCCCAGGGTACGATCCCATGCTGAGTGATGCAATTAGTGAAGGCTTGAATCCAGGGGAATGTAACCTCTCTTGCTTGCAATTTGTCGACTAGCACCAGGTGGCGTATGGCCATGCCATGCCCCCAATACCCAACGTTGTGGGAAACGAACGGAATATACCCCGACCCAGGGTCTGGAGGTGCGAGGCCCGAGGATCCTATTGGGTTCTGTCATCTCAATCTCATGATGTGGCATCCCAGTATCCAAGTCGGGGCTGTTTGTCAGGCAATGAAAGATAGCAGACACTCCAGCTGGGCCAATAGACAGGCCCGCAGGTTGTGCTCTGGATAACACACTTATCTTCGAATCATCCACCCGCAGTCTGGCATGGACCTGCCCTTTACAGTAACAAAATGCATTAAACACAGCGATAAGTCGATGACACGGGCAAGATAGATACTTTGACCAATAAAATATGATCATGGACTTGAGGAGGCTTGATGAAGATGTGTAGGGTTGGATCTTCCGATATTGATACCTAGGTAACGATCAAGCCACCGTTCCATGAGCAGTCTCAAGCAGTGCCGATCGAGGCAGACGAGTTCAACCTCCCCTAGTACTGAAATGAGTGTATCTTATGAAAGCAACGCAAATAATACCGCCGACCTATGTAAGGTTCTGAGTGGCTTGCAAGTCACACCATACGCCCATGCGTCGTCCTTGAGCCAGCCACGCATGCTGGTTGAATGAATGTACAGACATATCACGCTGATCAGCCAGGCAATGTACACCACGTCTCAATCGTTCCCGGCCGTTCAACATCTGGTCGTCCCGTCCCGTGGTCCGCTGGCAGAGCTGAGGTCGCAGGTCGGGTAGAAGAAGGCGGCCACCGCAATGATCACATAGGCAGCGATCAAAAGCGCCCCTTCCAAATAGTTGCTTCGCCCGTCAATCATCAGAAAACTGACGATAAAAGCGCTGGCAAACAAGCTGACAGTTTCGAATAGACTGAAATACAAGCTCATGTCGGTTTTGAGAATCCATCCGAGGATTACCATAAGAGGAGTGACAAAAAGGGCGATCTGAATACTACTACCCAGCGCGATGTTGATGGCCAAGTCCATTTTGTTCTTAGCAGCTACTGTCACCGCAGTGACATGCTCAGCAGCATTACCAATGATCGGGAGGATGATTAGTCCGATGAAAGCCTGACTGACACCACTGTTGGCGATGAGGTAGTCAATACTGCCGACCAGGAATTCCGCGCACAGCGCCACAAGGGTAGTAGTGACAAGGAGGAGGACTACGGCAGAGGTGCGGGACAAGTGCTGTTTGACCTCCACAACTTCTTCGGTCTCCACCTCTGTTCCTGCATCGGTTGGACCATCGAGCTGTGCAGGGGCTGTTGCCGGCAACGATAATCGCGGTTCTGACATTGACAAATGAAGAATGTCCGGCATTGAGGACGTCCTTCGCACGCCCCTAGATCTCGAGCGTGGCTGAGAGACAGGAGGAAACGGTATCGCCAGAGGTCTTCCAGTAGCCTGGTGATGTGGGAAGACGGTCGAGTTGAAGGCTGGCTTGACTGCCTCGGAGATATTGCGAATATTGAATGCTCGTCTAGCAGATGCGTCATTGGATATGTCCTGAACTTCAGGAGCGATTTCCGCCGGCGCAGCGCCGGCGCTGGAAACAGGGATGGCATCCTCTGTGTCTTTGCTTTCAACTGCGGGTTTCTTGTCCTTCTCTGACCTTTTGTCCTTGTCCTTCCCTGACAGCCGGGACTTCTTGTGCCTTTTGTGACGTTTCTTGCATTTCTCTGATGCATGATCTGGCTGCGCCCCAACTTCAAAATCACGGGATTGCACTGTCTGGGTCCTGGAACGATGGCGGCCACCTGGACCTTCGCCATCGATATCGGCCTCATCGCCACTAAAGACGGGCTCGAGTTCCTGCGGAGTGGGAGATGTGGCCTGAAGACTGGATCCATGTGGCCCGGTGAGCACAGAAGAACTTCGAGTGAAGCCTGGCAGCGAGACGCTCTCTTTTGTACTTGAGGTTGACTTGCGCCTTCTTCGTCGTAAGGCACGGCGAAGACGCTTCGCAGTGGTATGCGAGCCAGAGCTGGAATCGGTGTCTGACGAGCTGGAACTTGAGCTCTCGCTGGAAGAACTTGAAGAGTTCAGGATTTCGGCCAGCACTCCAGGATGGGATTCCTCGTCAATCAAATGTTGCGGCGTACTTTGGTACATGAACGCATGCGATTTGAGGGAGAAGAGGAGGTACAGCAGATAGACCAATAATAGGACCACACTGGTTCCTCGAGAGACCTTCAATACCACATGGTCGGCCGTATCTGTATCGGAGAATGAGGCATGAAAAGCAGTCTAAGTAAAGTTAGTCAGGCAAATATATCAACTCGAGGCAAACGTACCGGCAGAAGAAGACTGATGACACTCAAGCACAAAAGGCATGCACTCATCTGGGATACTGTGGAGTTGTATAGTTGCTCGCGAAATCGAAGGCCTCCTGCAACGAAGCACATGCCCAGGATCAATAGCAGGTTAGACAGGATGGAACCAAGAGCGGCGGCTTGGACAACGCGGACTTCTTTGGCAACCAAGGCGATGATGAAAATGATCAACTCGACTGCATTGCCAAAGGTCACGTTCAACAATGCTCCAACGGTGTCACCCAGTCGAAGGGCCACGCTTTCCGTCGCGTACGACAAAAGAGAGGCCAGAGGAATGATGGCGACCGCATTTATGGCAAAGACGATGGTCGGGCTGACCACATCGATATGTACCCAGTCCACAAGAATGCCGAGAATGATGCCGACTGGGACAAACATGAGGAGCCAGTTGACCCAACTGGCAAAGATGATGCGCTTTGCATCTCGATAGAAACGACTAACCAAGGACGCCTTCTCCTTGGTGTCGGTAGTCCCTATGGTGGAAGATTGCGTTCCATCTCTTTTCTCGTCCACAGTCGATATATTTTGATGCTCTTTATCCGTTCCATCGGCATGTCCATCTGTGTATGCAGAGCCAGCTGCAGAGGGTTTGTTGCCAGCATTGTGCAGAGGATGATCGGGCGGATCAGGTCGAGAGGCCGAAGAATATAAGGGGTCCGCGCGGAGACTTCGGGGAGGGTCCAGGGACGATGGCGGAGGATTTGAATTGCTCTTAGCCCATGAGTGTCTTGTTCTGGACAGCGGCGGCTCGTCAGCTGAGTCGACCATCGGCGGATGAATAGGCGTTACGGGAAATGATGAGAAGCGTGTAACAGACTTGCTGTTGAAAGCAGGTCACAAAGGCACCAAAGTGGTGAGTAACGAGGAGGAGTTCGGGAGGCGAGGCGGAGGGATGCTTAAGCCCAAGAGGTAGCGCACGGAGGTTCTTGGGTGATGCAGGCGATAGCAGGGCAGCCTCTTGGAGCGACAAGCCAAGCTGTGGAGGCCTGATTACCTGTTCTAAGGGAGGGTCCACCCAGCTTTAAGGCGAGAGGGTACACGCGGTGCGTGGCTCAGTGACCCTCTAGGCGCGTCCCAAGGCTCTTAGATGATGCAGTATGTACTCAGTTCTGCTGGAGGCTTGGAATGATTAATAGGTTGGAACTCTGAGAAGTTTGAAGAGGGAATAATTTATTTACGGTCGCTAGTTTGACGGCTTTGATGCCTGCTATGGTTGTGTATCTGCACAAGCAGCTTTGTAAGTTTCTGGAGAGATGCGTTGAGCCGACAATGCCAGTGGCTACTGGCAGGGCAAAGGTCATCCTGCGCAACGAGGTTGATGGGAGGGGAAGGTACCCCGCTAAGCCTGTTTCAGAGTCTTATCAGATACGCGGTTTAGTAGTGTGGAAGACGTGGGAGTGGTCCGGATGTCGATCCGCTACGAATACGGTTAAAAGCACCTCATCCTAGAGCCCTCTGCGGAGGACTAGTGGTTGCACATAAACAACACCTCTTCAGATAATAATTGTACCTGACACCCGCAGTTTGTATACAAGTTTGTATACTGACACCTTCCTGGCATCTACCTAGTCATGGAACCAGCAAGGGAAACCGATATCCGCCGTATCAAGCTACAAGGCTCACTTCGCACCACTGCTTCTCTTCGTATAGACTCACTGTTACGGCTGTCATGAGCCTTCCTGAACGGCATGGCGGATAGATACTGTGCCTTCAACAAAGGTACCTTGCCTTAGGTACCTACTACCCCCGAGGGGTTGACATTCGTCATGGGCGTCATGTGACACTCATAGCTCACCAACGCTCGCGGCATCGATCTACCTTACCTTGGTACCTAGTAACTGGGTTATCAGTGCGAGATGACTGCGCTAGGGAATTCCATCTTACTCGAGGACAACACGAGCCAGCCTCCGTCGGCTTCATCATCTAGCTGGGATGGACGGCCTTGTCAAGCAACCCTCGGAGCAAGCCGCAAGTCAACTTCAAGGCGAATTGCAGGCCGCAGTTCGAAGAGCCCATGCGACAAAAAGACCTATCCTCACACACCTCAATGCTGACACGACTTGGCTCCTATCGCTTGCTTATCCTGATACGGTCTCTCCACCAGCTGGCCGATTTCGCTACAATATCCTGATAGATCCTTGGTTGGATGGTCCGCAGGAAGACGTGGCGGGTTGGTTTTCAAAACAATGGCATTCAGAAAAGAGCAGTGTACAGACTATCAGTGGGCTAGAGGATCTCATACGCGACGCTGAAGCAGTAGAACATCAGGGCATACGTTCTGATCTGCAGGGGGGAGAATGTTCGGCCGAGTCGACAGGTTCATTCATCGATGCCGTGGTTGTCTCGCATGAATTCACTGATCACTGCCATCAGGCCACGTTACTCCAACTCAATTCGAGTGTGCCTGTCTTTGCAACCAAAGAGGCCGCCCGACTGATCCGGTCATGGCACCATTTTGACACCGTGCTGGAAATGGAAACATCGACGAAGGACTTCGATTGGCGTAAGACGAGCCTCGCACCTTTGCCTGACTGGGTCGGTATAGCCAGATTAGTTACGGACCAGGATGCCTTGTACTACCACTCCGCAATCGTGATCACAGTACAAAAGCCTCGCTATGGGGATGCAGCAGAGACCATCGTGTACACTCCTCATGGCGTAGAAGCCTCGACGCTGTCGGCTCTCGCTGGAGTGTCTCCATCTCATACCGTCCTGGCCTTTCTTCATGGACTGCATGATGTTTCCATTGTTTGGAGCAAACAGCTCAACCTGGGGGCGATGAACGCTATCCGAGCACAGAAGTGGTTGCGGGCAAAGTATTGGATCGGTACTCATGATGAAGAAAAGCCTGGTTCTGGGCTGATTGCACATCTGCTTCGAAGGAAGACCATGACAGTCGCAGAGGCTGTTGCCTCCCTTCAGGACTTCGCGCACGAAGAGGATGCAGTTGAGGCCAAAGCTTGGACAGACGGCCTGAAATGTGTGGAGTTGAAGAATGGAGAGAGCATCTTGTTGGACTAGGAGGGATGTTAGACGTATATAAGCATGACTGACCGCAGTTCCATGTTATCAACTCATCTACAACATTAGGTACTAGTATGTTGACTCAAATAACACTGCTGCACGGCTGTAGCCAGAACAGCTTCACACCACCCATGTAGGTACCAGGCGAGTTTGGGAAGTGCTGACGATGGGGAAATTGCAGAATACCATCTTTTAAGGGCAGTAAACCTAAATGAACAGACACAGGCGGTGTCGGGGCGTCTAAACCTCACACAGACCAGATATTAGTCCGTCCCGAAGCCTGCGTTCGCCCGGAGAGCGGGTCATAAGGGGGGATACTTGGGGGAGTAAGGGCTCCTAAGGCTCATCCAGCGCCCATCCTCCCCAAAGGTCGCTGTAGTCCACTTTTGCATAAAATTCCCCCGCTACCGTCCTGTTGTGCCTCAAGACACCTGACACCAGCACTGATAGGTGGAATGCCACCCACCTTCTGTGCGGTGGCCTACACATTGGTGGTCATTCACAGATTGCGGTGGTAGATTGCGTAGACAGACATTTTGTACCCACCTACATGTACGCTCGTTGACTGCGAAACTGCGGATTGTCTATCCTAATGACCAGGCCTAATTGTCATCAGATCTCTAGGATACCCCTTGTGCGCTGATTCATTATAGCGGAAGCCCTCTGTTCAGCGTTATTTTACGATCCCGGTGACTTGGGTGGGATCGACGCCCCTGATACTGGACTGGACTGCTGGGTTTTCCCTCCTCCCCCCTTGCTCGTTATTGAGCACCCGTCGCCACTCGACTTCGACTTTGCTTAGGTGGACGTTGAAGTAAAGAATGGTGTGGCCTTCTTTATGAGTACCCCAGCGAACATTCCCAGCAACCCTCGCAATTCTGCATCTAGAGCCGACCAACATCCGCCTGACCTCGCCCATTCCTCGTTGAAGCGGCCTCACATCTCCACCTTCGGTCCTCCTCCCATTGATTTCCCCTCCGGCCAAACACCTCAAGCGCTCCGCCGCCGCCGGCTCTACAGGACCTGATGATGAACGTGTAGCGGGACAAAGTCGTGTTGGCAGTGATGGGCAAGAGGAGGCACTAGCCACAAACCCCTCCCTGTCTGCAGAAGAAGGGTCTTCGATCGCAGAGCCGGTGTCCCTTCTGGAGGCGGCCGTTTCTGTTTTCACTCATATTGACGACATGCCGCACACAAGAACGACGGAAGCGGGAAAAGAACGTGTCTCAAGCTCGATCCCTATCAGAGCGACCCCTCACCCCAGTCACAGAGGAAGCGATCAAGATGAGGGTCGACATCGAGGGGCATCCGGCGCGCAGCTGTTTCATGCAGTTGCGCTCGCCGAGTACCTGCAACTGGACGAACGACCGACGCTGGTTATAGACGTAAACGAAGAACACAATGCCACGGCTGCTGGTCTCGAGTTAATCTTCGCCAACACCGCACTCAGGTCCCGCCAGGCGCTTTTTGACCTTGTGCAAGGAAGGTCTGAAGATCCTACTCTGCTTCTTGACCTAGGGACCCCCTTCAGTGATTTCAAAGCCTGGGCACTCAACCCATTAGCGGAGCCCGATATTGTGTCGAGTTTCCCATTTGCCGGATTGTTATGGCAGAGTACTCTCCTTCGGAGACGATTAAAGGTGATACAAGGGCGACAGCATCCGTTCTCGCCTCCTGCGGTCGGGGAAACTCAAGGTCGCTTACCTCTACAACAATACAGCGGTCTTGGTTCTCTAAGTTCCTCTTCGTTGCCCACGCGGGCTGATATGACTTCGCCTGCATACTTCGATCTCGCCCCAAGGCCAACTACGCAAGCCTCGCGGACGTTGCAGGGCTTGGTGACCGATTCTTTACCTGCCACATCCCCGAGGAGCATCGAATCGTCCTCTCCTGTGGCGGGCGGGGATCTCACATACGCTGAACTGATATCGGGGACGAAATCACCCCCCTCAGATCAGAAGCTCACACCGTCCAACATCAACCCCGATGTGGATGCCAACATGGCTGGTTTGGAAGAGCCACGGGGATACTTTGATTGGACCCGGCTGCCCCTGTCGCCGTCTCTACCAGCACATGTTCAGTTCGCTCGAGGGGTCGACTGGGCCTCAACCAGCCTCGGACCAATTGAGGAGTGGCCCCCAGATCTTCGGGGAATGTGCAATCTAATCATGGCCAGTCCTCACCCATCGGCGATGTACTGGGGCACGGATCACGTTGCCATCTACAATGAAGCCTACATTCTTTTGGCTGGGCAGAAGCACCCCAAGTTAATGGGGAGCCGATATCGCGATGTGTGGTACGAAATCTGGGACGCCCTCGAGGAGGTCTTCGAAAATGCTTTCAAAAATGCCCAGGCCACGATGAAGGATGACGACTGTCTATTCATCATCCGCAATGGCTTTTTGGAAGAGACCTACTTTTCTTGGTCCATCATCCCTCTGATTGGGGCCGATGGCACCGTGGTCGGGCTGTATAATCCGGCATTTGAAAAGACCCGCCGTAAAATTGCGGAGAGACGAATGCTAACCTTGCGCGAAATTGGCGAACGTACTGCATCTGCGCGTAAGGTGTCAGACTTCTGGGGTTTACTCCTCGAAGGCCTCGAGTACAACGAGTGTGATGCACCTATGGTTCTGATCTATTCTCTGTGTGAGGATCTGGCAGATAGTGACGCCGCTTCTTCGGGATCTAGTGGAGCGGCTTCTAACAAGATTTGCTATCTCGAAGGCAGTTTGGGCGTTCCCCCAGGTCATAAAGCAGCACCTCCCACGATAGACATGAAGACAGGTACCAAGGGATTCGCCTCCTCGTTTCGGCAGGCACTGACAACTGATCGGCCAATCGTTCTCCGGGTGGAAGACGGGTCCCTCGACGCAAAGTTACTGACCGGCATCGAATGGAGAGGCTTCGGAGACCCTTCACGGGTTGTCGTCATTGCGCCAATACATCCGACTACCGGCGAATCCACCTTGGGCTTCTTGGTTATGGGCACGAACCCAAGGAGGCCTTACGATGAGGACTACGATCTGTTTGTCCAGCTCCTTGGCCGGCAGCTCGCCACGACCATTGCGTCGGTGGTGTTATTTGAAGATGAAATCAAGAAAGGAGAACGAGCTGCTCAGTTGGCTGCACAAGACCGGATTGAGTTGAACAATCAGCTCGTGGCAAGGACTCAGCAGGCGGTTGAGGCCGAGAATAAGTTCACCAGAATGGCCGAATTGGCTCCAGTGGGGATCTTCATCGGGGACGTTGATGGTAAGATCAGCTTTGTTAACGATGCCTGGTATAATATTACGTCCTATCCACGTGATATCGTTGTTGATGAAGGTTGGATCTATTATGTTGCTGAGGAAGATCAACCGAAAGTCCGGAACATGTGGACGACCATGTTTGAGAAAAAGCGGCCCGTGTCCTTAGAATTCCGCCTGAAAACACCCTGGCGTGATAAACTTGGGAACACTGGCCCTACTTGGGTCTTGACAAGTGCTTCCCCAGAACGGCACGAGGACGGACGGCTCAAACGGATCTTTGGATCCATGACTGATATCAGTGCACAGAAATTCGCGGAAATCCTGCAGACGCGTCGCATGGAAGAGGCCGTTCAAATGAAGCGACAGCAAGAACGTTATATTGATACCACGTCCCACGAAATGCGCAATCCACTCTCGGCCATTTTGCAGTGTGCCGATTCCATCTCCACATCGCTGACGGAGCTGCGTGAAGCGCACCATCTAGACAAAGTTCAACAGGGGATTCTCGACCATACGATTGATTCCGCTCAGACCATCACTCTCTGTGCCCAACATCAGAAGAGGATCGTGGACGATGTGTTGACCCTCTCCAAGCTTGATTCGGCAATGATGGCCGTGTCGCCGGTTGATACGCAACCTATTAGTGTTATGCGCAAGGTTCTCAAAATGTTTGAAGCCGAAATGAAGACGGCTGATATAAAGATGGAGTTGAACATCGAGCCTTCTTACCAGACCATGGGCATAGATTGGGTTCGCCTGGATCCACATCGTCTTTCTCAAGTCCTGATCAACCTAATGACCAACGCCATCAAATTCACGACGATGCAAGAAGAGCGGGTGGTTCGCATGCACGTTGCTGCTTCGCGAGAGAAACCATCGTCGGAGGACAAGTGGAGACTGACATACATACCGTCACGGTCAACAAGCGACAAGGATGTGACGGCCGGGAGTGAATGGGGCTCGGGAGAACCAGTGTATATTCATTTTGCCGTGCAAGATACCGGCCGAGGGTTGGATGACATGGAGAAGAAGCAGCTCTTCCAAAGGTTTTCCCAAGCTAGCCCACGGACACATGTCACCTATGGAGGCTCTGGGCTCGGTCTTTTCATCTCTAGGGAACTTGTCGAGCTTCAAGGTGGTCAGATAGGTGTCGCTTCGAAGAGCGGAGAGGGCAGTGTTTTTGCCTTCTACATCAAAGCTCGAAGATCATCTGGTGAAGCACATGATGAAGAAGCGACATTGGGATCACATGCCCGGAATCTCTCCAAGACTCGCTCTACGGGGAACTTGAACTCGCAGAACGTTTCGCCGTTGCAGGGCTTGCCTAATAGCTCACTCAAAGCAACGCCAGCTGCCAAAGTCACACTATCCGAACCCATCCACATCTTGGTGGTGGAAGACAATCTCATCAATCAGAAGGTCCTGGCAACGCAACTGCGGAAGGTTGGCTGTGTCGTCCATGTTGCCAACCATGGAGGAGAAGCTATTGAACATATTCGCCAGTCTCGGTTCCACCGCGATCATGTCGCCGACGGCATCGAGATCGATGTGGTGCTCATGGACCTGGAAATGCCTGTCATGGACGGCCAGACTTGCGCCAGGAACCTTCGAGAGATGCAAAACTCTGGAGAGTTAGTCAGCCACATTCCTGTGATAGCGGTCACGGCGAATGCTAGGGCTGAGCAGATTGAAATGACCTTGAAGAGCGGCATTGACGATGTCGTCAGCAAACCATTTCGAATTCCAGAGCTGATTCCAAAAGTGCAAGATGTCATGGGCAGATTTCGAAAACAAGGCGATCCGAAATGAATGGTGAGTTGCATGACTGGTTTGAGGCATTGAACCGCTCAAGTCACGCAATGGTTCTATCCGAGCAATATGTCAGCAGCTTTTCCGACAGGCGATCAACTGCCATGACTATGTTGGACAATGTTCTGTCTATCGTCACTTTTGATACCAAAGCGACATCTGCTGAGCGCATGTTCGCCGCGGCGTTGTCTTGTTCTCAACACGATACAATACCTAGAAAACGGCAGTCAGGGTCGGTATCGTCGCCGAGGCATGGCCTTTAAATGAGATACGTGAATGCCTAGACGACTTCGAACGTGCGGATGGATCACCGTCGTTCATGATCATGTAAAAAGGGTAGAGGAGATCAGTACGGACTCGGAATTGTCAAATATATACATATATATTACACGTCAAATAGAACGTCCCTGTCAAGGCGCACAGGTCTTATGACCCCTTCCTGCGTAAGTGGTACATTGCTACGATGCATGATAATCTAACAAGACCGTCCTCTCTTCCCCTTTTGCTGAAACCAGGGGGGATCAAGCTTGGTTGGTCGAATGCGGCGCCGTATATCTTAACAGTATGTCCAACATGGAATTTCAAATATAAGTCAAGGGCACAACTATCAAGCAAGCAACCAAAGCAGGAAAGGAAAAAACAGGACACATATACACAGTATATACCAGCAGGGCATCATGGGAGACCGCATTGAGAACACAATCCCGCCCTACAGATTCACACCAGATCCTACCGTCTCAGAGTACGAGGTGCCTTATGAGACATATATCGCGACACATAGACAGTCACCACCCCCATACGCGCATCCAGAGCCGGGATCTCATTATCAATATCCATATCCATACCAATACATTGCGACGGGGGCCTTGATATTCGATCCGCCTCTCTCAATTGAACCTACCCCCGCGTCAGGAGATAAGATCCTCCTCATCCAGCGCGCCGCACACGACAGCATGCCTCATCTCTGGGAAGTCCCCGGTGGTGCATGTGACGCTGGAGACACGACCATCTTGCATTCGGTGGCGCGTGAGGTGTGGGAAGAAACTGGGCTTGTGGCATCTAGAATTGGACCTCAGGTCGGCCCGAAGCAGGGTCAGGTGTTTCGGACGAGGAGTGGGAAGGGGGTTTGTAAATTCCATTTTGTCGTGGACGTTCACGTTCACGGTGATGGTGATAGTCTTGTTGATGTTGATGTTGACGTTGATGTCGACGGTGATTTGGATGTGCAATTGGAAGGGGCGGGTGAGAAGTTAATGTCTGTCCGTCTGGATCCGAATGAACATCAGGCTTATGTTTGGGCAGATGAGGAACATGTCAAGGCTCGGCGAGTGGGGTCCGTCGAGGTAAAGTTCACTACGGCACAGCAGGAGGAAGTGGTTCTTGAAGGGTTTAGGGTGAGGAGGGCCATGAAGGTGAGGAGGAGGATTGGTGAATGATTGATGGAGATGGTATTCGTCAAGGATAACTTCGGGGTGGAGCAAGTTGCCGATCGGAATTGACTGCGGCGGGAGTTGCATGATATCGAACAGCAGTATTTGATGGGCGATAGTCCTGTCTGTACTTTTCAAGATTGAAGGGGGCCATGTCTGGGAGGACGGAGAAACGGATAAGATATTCAACCCTCCCGCGGTAATGAATCCTATTCCTCTGGTGTCTTAGGGTCGAATAAGAGACCTTAGTGTCAATGTTGTGTGCTATCGTGTCCTGCTTGTAAGGTCCTATGCTCAGCCGAGGGAGAGTATTGACGACAGATAATCACCGGCTAGGAGTCTGCCCGGCAAGGCTGAAGCCCCTGATTCAGAGGGTCTTGATCTCTCTGCGGACATACAGCTCTTAACAGCGTGCAGTACTACCACCAGTAATTTTTGAAATCATCTTTTCCTGGAGATCTGTCATGTTGACCCTTTGGACGGATGTATCACGATCCTCGGTTGTACACTCTCAACTTCCCATTCCCAGACCCGCAATAGCAATACGTACCCCGTTCATGTGCTAAAGCGCAGGGCTGAAGATTAGTCCACAGGTAGCGCGTGACGGCGCAACGTCAACGCCCAGTTTCTACACTTGGCAGCGGATAAGGCTAACAGGATGGATGGAACGTGTCCGGTGGTGATAGGAAGGATGATGAGGCTGAAGACCGGTTCTTGATAGTATTTCCCATTACTCTCTCCCGAGTTGACCTCGTGCCGAGGATGCAGGTTTATGTGCCTGTATTGAAATGTTGCTTTTCCCATAGCCCTGTGTTGATGTTTCGAAGCAAAGGGTCACAAAGCCGGGCTTGCACACCAACTGATAGGATTACTTAGCGATATAAGGATATATTAGGCCATCCAACTGTCCTTTACGCAGGGTAATCCAGTCAGCCCCCCTTACGAAAATCGTGATTAGCAGCAACGTGCAGAATTGCTACTGCAACAAATGCGGCATGGCTGAAATCCTTCGGGTCCCGTACACCAGCCTTATCTTGCCCAGCTCGCTTATCTGTCAGCCTTACCAGCAACCGCTTCAAGCCACAGGACGGTGGAAGCCGGCTGGATAGGCTGTCAGCTCTCCTGCATCTGGAGACGCCGTGGCATGAAGGCTCTTATCTGCTTCCTACGGCTTGGCGAGGCTGATTCTGGCACTTACGCACGATTCGGCGTGGAACTCTCTTTCCGCTAGACCGTGGGGCGGAACTTCTCGTCAGCTAGGGCTGCAATGATCGAAGAGAGCTTAAGGTCGAGGTACCCGGTACATATATATCAGGTCCATCGCCGGGCTCGGTCTGTTGATGTCGATCTCTGAGGAATGTGTTCAAGAAATGTACAGTATTGTGAACCATCCACAATCATTTGTCACTATACACCAGAGATCCAGATAGATCTCTTTGATAGACGATCAAGCAGACAGTTTTATTTCTAAAGCCTCCATCTCCCATCGATCCATTCAAGCACGCCAAAACGACAGGATATTCAGCATGGTTCAACGAGCCAACTGGCTGCTCCTGGCCCTCTCTTGCCTTTCAAGTCTAGTCTCGACGCAACAGATCTTCATCGACTATGTTCCGGGCTATTCCAACCTTGACACCTGCGCAGAGCCTCCACTCAGCACTATAGTGCGAGACATGGTCTCAGGCTGTGGCGACCAAGGCCAAACAACATCATATTCGTGCTTCTGCACAGCCAGCTCCAGCTACATGGCCAACGTCATCAGTGCTGCTGTCGTGCAGAGGTGCCCCGGTTCGACAGCCGATGCGTCCAGTGCGACGGCCATCTTCCATGCATACTGCGAGATCGGTACGGGGTCTGCAGCTGCAGGCGTGGCATCTCCAGCAGCGGCGACAACAATAACATCAACATCAATATCAACATCAACCATCTCGGCATCTCCCTTGACCGACAACGACTCTGGCGATGGTGGTCTATCGACGGGCGCCAAAGCTGCTATAGGAGTCGTTATCCCTGTCGTCGTCCTCGGTCTCATACTGGCAGTGTTTCTCGTCATGAGAAGAAAAGCTTATAGAAGGAGGCAAAAGAGTGGTTTCGACGGAGAGCAGCGTCCACAACTACCACATAAGGATCTGTCCGATGGGTACTGTACTTCAACGACTGGTGAAATGCGAGGTAGCGATACCTTGCCGATGGAAATGGCAGCCGACAATAAGCTACTGAATGAATCGCGATATCTGCAGGAACTGCCGGCGACGAAGGATCCAGTGACTCAAATGGTGGAGTTGCAGTGACCGTAGCCTGTGCCTCAATTGATACTGCTTCCGATGGAGAGAGGACTTGTCAATCATATTAAATCATTGAGGCTTCAGCCTTCTTGTGTCCAGCTAGCAGCGTTATATGACGCAAGTACGACATATACATCCTCCCAGCTTGGTTCTCAAATCCGGCCTTGGTACTTTGACTTGTGTAGTCACTCATGAAACCAATTTCCGTGGCAGCCTTGCGCCTCTCCCTCCCCAGCCTCGTCTCCCCTGGCTCTCGGTCACTTTCAGTCCTTGTGGATTACGGGCTGTTCATGCCCTTGGACCAATCTGTGCCACCAACGCCTCGTTGTGTTCAATTCAATGAGTTCTATAGCGACGTAGAAATATGCGGTCGTCTTGAGGTTTTGTCGCTGCCTAGCCTGTCCTGTTCCTACGGCGGCAGAAGGTTTGGTTTTGGCTGTGCATCAAGTCGTTCGGGGACAATGTTGCCAGTCATCCATTCGAGGGTGTTCTATTTCTTCTCCTGCTCGGATGACGACGAAGAAGATGGTTACAATGATAGGATTGACGCCTCGGAGATCTTGCCTGCTCCCTATTCGTTGGGTTGGTATTCCACGTCTGATGGACAGAGTAGACGAAGGGTTGATCGAATGCTTGATGGTATGACTTAAGCCTACACTCGATTCGCTGCTATAATTCGATGGCGATCGTATAGTCGTTCACTTTGGCGCAATCATTCCTTCATCTCTGTGGCCAAGTTTATACATATAACCACCAAAGCTCGGCAATGAACGATCTTTGTCATTGGGCGACGGATGTAACTGGCAATGGGTGTCCTTGCTTTGGCAGATGCGATTGCCGCAGGCATTGCGCGTTCTTCCCTCGACGATGTGCACGAAACGAGTTTGCCTGTCCCGCAGCACATTTAGCATACGCTGTAACGGTTAATTACGAAAGGTCGATGATAGCGCGTGCGGCCCATATGTTCGGACTAGACAGAGTTGATGGGGCCGACACCATACCAGCCTGGCAGTGCTTGAGAGTTTTTCATTTGTGTGGGTGAATATGCACCATCTCCTTGGTCCAATCGGCATTGTAAAACGGCCATAGCCCTGACGGTGCCATTGGAGCATGGGTAGGTGAACGAGCTAGTTCTACCGAAATCCGTGAAACTTGTTACTTGGACGAGCGTGAGGTACGCAGCCGTAATGGGCAGAGCCAGACTATGGTTATTTATGGCGATAAGATTGTCTTCGATGGTATGGCTGGCGGTCTCAGCCTGGTTCCGTAGCCCCACATCTACCAGATCGAGGCTGTGGGCGGCAAAGTCCGGCGAGGCTGCGACCCCTGACGGATATAGTCTGGACTCACCAAGATTGCGGTGTCAATCAACATTGCTGACATTCGGCTCCCTACGTTTGGGAGACGGCGAGTTCTCCATGCTCCCTTTTGGAGTTGGGGTATCCTGCTTGCTGGACCAACTGGAGCTCCTCGCTGTATCCTTAAGCGTGGCTGTGGGCTGATGCTGGATCTAATTCAATCCGTGTCAGCTCACGGATTGCAGCCACCACGGCGCGCTGTCGTTGAGCGCTACCTCCAAGCGACAGAGTGGTCATGCGAATACGTTCAGCGCCATTCCCCCGCGGGCAACTCACTTTGGTTGGAGTCAGCAAGCGGTATCCCGCCGCCGTATGAACTCTGTTTTGTGGTCTCACCGGATTTTCTGCGCCTTGTCTTCTGCCGCCACGCACGGCGAGACCACGCGCTTCTCTTGCCTCCAGTCTGGCGTCGATGGCCCAGGAGGCACAACTGAAGCTGGATGGAATGAATTGGGGACTTATACTGTGATGTAATCATGGGTGGATGCAGTGGATGGAAAGTTCCGGGGTTAAAGTGCGGGTTGAGGATCCTGACGTCACGGGGGTGTTTCCCTAGTAACTTTGTGTTGAGTACCACAGCTGACTAATGGATGACTACCACCGTACGACTCACATCGGAACGTTCCTGTTACTATATTCTTCTCCCTCGGAACTCACCCGGGGTTCGACCTCGACCTTGGATATTGGATTGCCGCGCCTGAACAGCGCGGCACAAAGTCGTCTTCTCTTATGAATTGACGCAAAACCCCGAATCAACCCCGAGGTCTTGTCATCTATCGTCCGCGATATACACCATACTTAGATACTGGCTGACCCACTTCAATTCTTCCTTCTCCTTCCTTCCTTCCTTCCTTCCCTGACAACGGCTTTGTACTTTGAAGTTGGAAATGTGGTGGCGCAATCCCGGCCCTGAGCAATTGCCTATCTCGGCTTCGTCCACAGCCTCAACCGTCACATTGCAATTATGAAGTTGGCTCCCTACCTTGTGCGGCATTTCTGCATAGCCAACCAGATCAGGCCGCGATGTC
The DNA here is from genome assembly GCA_024611085.1 of Exophiala sp. LBMH1013. NCBI lineage: Eukaryota > Fungi > Ascomycota > Eurotiomycetes > Chaetothyriales > Herpotrichiellaceae > Exophiala > Exophiala sp. LBMH1013. Next base: position 1,358,304 of record JAMFLB010000002.1, read on the forward strand.
ACTGCCTGGACTTGGTCATCGCTAATATCTCCATTACCATTGGCTAAACTGAAGCACAACAAGTGACCCAAAGCTCCCTGTCTTCCTACTCTTTCTTTGGCTACAGGCAGATATAAGAAGACTGCCGATTCCGATTCCTCGAAAACTCTGGTAGAGTTCGTCGACAATTCCTATCTATCTAGCCACACCACTCGAGCCTGACCCGGACACCACAGTTCCGCCCATGAAGTCTTCTCTGCTCGTGAGCACCATGGTCACCGCCCTGGCAGGTAAGTCATCTGTTTCCTAGCCTCAGACTGGGACTAGACAGCGAGACTGACAGAAGGCCATAGCAGCCTCAGCCTCGGCCACCGGAATGGAAGACCCTCCAGCTGGATCTTCACTGCACCCGCGAGCGTATTTCGACGACAGCTACAAGATATTCCATCGCAAACGCAATGCGCATGCGTGCATGATGTCGATCGTCTTCATCGTCCTATTCCCTTTAGCAGCAATATCGCTGCATCTCCCACTCAAGGGCGTCCGCGTTGTATCTCGCATCCATGCTCCGATCCAGATCCTCGGGCTGGCCATGATGATTGGCGCCATGGGTCTAGGGATAGACATCGCCACAGACGACCTGGATCTGTTCAACCACCCAATAAAGGCTCATGTGGTGATTGGCCTGCTCACCACGTCGACCCTCATCCTCTTCCAACCTGCAATGGGGCTGCTACAGCACCGATACTACAAGAGGACAGGACAAAAGAGCCCGTACGCCTACATTCATCGGTGGCTCGGCCGCATTGCCATCTGTCTCGGTTGGATCAATTCCGGGCTCGGCTTCCAGCTCGTTGGCCTTGACCACGTGGCCACCCATTCTCTCGTTCGAAATTTCGTCATCATGGGCGTCATTGGAGGTCTCTGGTTCCTGCTGATGGGAGTCGATGGCTATCGAAGTCACTGGGCTCATAAGGAGAGGCTGTCTTCGTTCCGTGCGGAGTGGCAGAAGGGAATCAAACTGCGAGCGCTGCCAGGAGCAGAACAACACCCAGAAGGTGCCAAAGGAGAGCGTGATTCAGTTTAGGTGTTCAGGATATCTGTATTTCAACCGCGAAGAATTGGCTGCAGAGGATATAAGGGTGTAGCAAGGTTAGCGGAGCAAGCATGGCACATGACATGAACCCGTCTATATACCGGTCTACTTTACTTAATACATAATATATAATAGTTTGTCGGAAAGCCTGTTCAGTGGATACGGTTTCACAGGGGACTTAGGTCCTACTTGGTGTGACGATTCGTTCCTCAATCTTAATAAGTTCGATTAGGGTGTTCAGGTAAGTGTGAAGATAGAGAACATATACCGGGCTGCTTCATGAGCCCGCCTATCGCTTCCATGGATTCGCAGATCCGTCTCAGGCGTGGTTTGAGATGGAGAAACCATGATCATCATGAAAGAGAGCGATTATTCCTCGAGATCAAGCAGGCTATATGGGAGGTACTACTACTTACTGACAGCCGGTCTCAGCGCGGTCCTACGGTCGCAACATGCGATACCGCTATCTCAAGACTACTACTAAAACTTATGAATATCCGCCGATCCGACGTTCAGGAGGCTCTCACCCTGATCCACGGCCAGAGAAGGGCCCGAGATCAACCCCTATTCATCGCAAGGTCGCGAAGTATCCTGCAGGGTATAGACTTCGTTTACCTGGTCGTTACCTATACGAAAGTTCTAGAAACGTGACTAGTAGGGTAGGTACTATCATCTAGCGCTGTTGACGCGTATTATGCGCTTGTTGGTCGGAGGAGTACTGGCTCAGGCTCTAACACATGTTCTCTGTCGTGAAGCAGTACTTAGTTTAGTACCTTGCAGTGAGGCGATAAAGGCACTAGGGTTTATAGATGTATATCGGTGCGGTGCCATGTATTTGTTGATATACATAGGGTCCGTGGCTGTTGCCATACCTAGGTACAAACAGTGTGGTAATTCCTCGTCTACTATTAAAAGGTCTCGTCTAGTCTAGTCTTATTTAGACCGGGTACTCATTCACCGGTCTCTAATGAAATCCTACCGCCGCGCGTCCTGTCTCTTCCGGTTGGAGACACCATACTCGGAATCGCATCCAATCTTCGCTGACATTCTGACATCCCGGTGCTCTTGTCACTTCCTGTAACTCTGCCCACGCAATTGATTTCCCCTCGGCAGTGAGTACACGAACTGTATACTGGCCGTATACATTCTGGGCCTCGACTTTGAGGCGGAATTGTCCATTGGTGGTGTACATCGCGTATGCCATGGTTGAGTCCTTTTGACCTGGCGAGGGCGTCTTGCAAGATTAGCAGGCACGCTAAGTACGTAGTACCGACCAGGCTGAGACAACACCATATGGCCAAGTGCAAGTATGATGGGGCCTGCTGAATCAGGCTGAGTCTGGGTGTAGTGATGATGGTAGTAAGTCTTCGCAAGGATCAAGGGATGGCGAATGTTCGGATCAGTCTTGGCCGAGCCGGCTCCTATGAAGTGAAGAGGGTCCAAGCAAGCCAACCCAAGCCAAGCATGACTTTGTGCAGCTGCCTCAGTTGGCTCTGCAACGATAGAACGTGTGTGTCGATGCTGTTCGATCGGAGTGTGATAAGCCTATGTGACAGGATGTCTAACATGGCCGGACTATTTCTTGGTTGTGCAGTTTCTCCCAAAGCCACACAGGTGACGCCTAGTTTCGAGAAGGAGGATAAAACCAGGTCGTTCCAGTGACGCTGCAAAGCAGAACCGGCAGAGTCCAGGCAAACAGGCCAAACACATGGGACAGTAGACAGTTGACGATAGCTCGGAGTTGGAGCAGAATCGATCTTTGGGTGCTCTGGGTCGGATCAAGATCTTGCCCCAGCGTAGATATCGCCGGTGGTTGGTACGCCCTCAACTTGCGAGGCACGGAACCATTGCCATCTCGCTCCCCGAACAGTGGCTTAATGCCTGGCAGAAACTTGCCGTGGCAGCAGACATTCTGTCGGCTTGCCTACAGACGACGGACAATCTTTCCAGGAATGTCCAGGGCCACCTCCCTCGTAAATATAACTCCCCAGAAGGCTGAAGTACCCTGGTATGATCAACGCTTAGAATCTCGACTACTTCCCATGGTTCTCCAGCGTACCGACCAGAGATTAGAAAGTTGACTCCGATATATATATATATATATATATATATACTTGGATTGTTTCGAAAGAATAGCTGCAGCGCCGAGCAGAAATAGGGACAGACCTCAGTGACTGTCTCTGATGCCCCGGTCGGCTCGCTGACGTGTAGGAGGATCAGAGCAAGGAGAAGGGAGGGGGGAGGAGGGCAGGAACGCAATCGAGAGGCGATTGGGCAGTCGTTGTGGCTAGTTACATGTATCTTTCTGGTGAATAGTGGTGTTTAGTGGAGGATAAGGGGACAGAGAGGGCGAGGGAGACTTGTCGTCTGTTGAGTACTCCTGAGTATTCGTCTCGCGTACCCGTTTAGTCGGCGAATCTGGGTTAGTACTCTTACTTTCAGGCAAGAATCTTGCCAGGACTAATGGCCCATGGTGCCTGCTAGCAGAACATCGAGTCCCACCTTACCATTGAGTTCCGGATTCATAAAACCTGGAGCCTGTTCCAAATTCGGTCTCTTCAGGCGCATGTGTGGCCATCGGCCATGGGTCGCGACTTTCCTGAGTTGTTGTCATCGCCGAAAGTGTGCGATGAGTACTTTGATCACCGTACCACTGGCTGGACTGCACCGTAAGGGGTTCCCGAGATAGACCTCAGTAGTAAGCAATCAACGCAGCATTTCCTTCGACGGGACCGTGGATGGTATGGTTGTCGTTCTAATAAACCCTATCCCGCTCGGCGGTGGTACCCAGCATATCACAAGTGTCCCGATGGCCACCTTGGTTGGCGAGGTTGCTTCAGCAGTGGGCGTGACATGACGTCGTTGCGAAGACGGAAAGGGTTGACTGCCGCTGGCCTGGAGTCCGTATGAGATGACCGGCCTGCTGCGCCACGGTAATCTGGCCGACGACGACAACATGGCGGACATTAGCAGTGACATTTCACCCGACGCCGAGGGCATCACGTACACGGCCGAGCAGCAATGGGGATAGGCCTTGATTGCCCGGCTCTGCTGCCCCGGTTGGCTCGCTGACGTGTAGGAGGATTAGGGCGAGGAGGTGGGCGAGGACGTAATCGAGAGGAGATTAGGGCGTCGTCGTGGCTCGTTGCTGGCATGGTTGTGTTTAGTGGTGGTGTTTGATGAGCAAGAGAGACGAAGAAATAGACGCAACCCTTGGGCGGGCGGATGAGATTTCTGATATACTGCATCCGGAATCGTCCTCGATTGCGAGCTGGACGTCGATATTCGTATATGGTTTCGAAGTGGTGGCCACCAGTGTGGGATAGTAACCGTGGAGGGTTTTGATAGGCCTCGAGTATGTCGAAGAAGCTCCCAGCTCTAAAAAGAGCCTCCACGAGGCTCGGCCTGCATTTTGGACTCGTGCTGTGTATGCAGGGTATCGTCTTGACTTGAACGTTCTCCACAAAACCTCAGGTATCGAGGTCTGCGCGGGAGACTGAGACTCTCGGTAGCCTCGTCCAACATCTCCTTTTCTGAAGCTGTCAGTCCTGGAACATTGTTAAACCACTGCCTTTCGCTATGCTAGCAGTGGATTGGTGTCACTAGATAGCAACACAATTGGTTCAGTCCCACTTGAGTGATCATAACAGCAGTGTTGCGACGACCGCCATTCCAATCACTCGGATACTGCTCCCCGTACACTGATGGACTCGATGGAATATCCCCGCGCAGTCATGGCTCCACGTCCGTTCCCGTCGGTGTTGCAGAATTCAATGCGTCCAGCAGTCGATCGTGCTCTCCACTGCGGCAAGATACGTGGTGTTCGTAACCTGCCTGGCCCCCCTTGTATGCTGAGCATCTTCATGCGTGGGCTCTCTTAGCTTTTCGAACAATTCATCGAAGACACCAGAAAGCGAAATGCGCAGGTGGTAGCGTTCCAAGGTCACGGCGAAGACCTCATCTGGCCATATATTCGATTCGCGACTGCTTCATAGGCCTGCTTGCGCGACAGATGACGTCCAGCTCGTCTGCCGTGAAGATTCCGTCCCTTCCAGCTGACTCTGTGTGGCCAGTAGCAACCAGGTGCAGACACATCAGAGCAAGAGCAGCAGTTGAGTGTCAGGCCAAGGGTAGGGCACATTGTGCATCAGGCCGTATATGTGAACACATTTCTGAATTCGTTGTCGAATGCGCCGAGCGCAATGGTTGAAGCTTCATGTGCAAGCCCCACGGGACCCCATTATGGTCTGGGAACCGAGCCACTTTGGACTTCTTCAGCCCTAAGTCTCCCCCCGGTTCGCTCCAAGAGTCCTCTGATCCATCTTCATCCGGCTCATAGATAAACCACTATTGATGAGCCGGTTTATGAGGGCCTCAGTATATAAGAGAGCCTTGTCGCTCTTGTCTGCATTAAGTTGTCCAACTGCCGCTGCTAGTGGCCCAGCGGTGTATCGGATTGTAAGGCTCGGTGTATAATGTTCTCTGATAGCAAGGCTCGGTGCTTCCTTTTGTTTTCTTTCTGATGGATCCCCTATGCCTTTGTCAAAGCTTCCCGGAGGAATTGAAGAGTCAGCTCTGCCAACAGTTGGGCGCTTGTTTGCATTTCCTTTCATAGATTTGGAGATTTGTCGACTGTAGATACTTATCTATGCCGTCAATATCGCGGCTGGTGCCACTTGTGCTTCCGTGGCTGGAAGAAAAAAGCGTTGTGTATATATATATGTAAAGACCGGTGTTGATCTCATTCCCCAGAACACCGAGCAATTTCGACGATGAGATTGAGGATAGGCCTTTGAACTTTTGACGAATCGAACGGTGGACCGTCTCCGTGCAGCAGAATGTAGACCAAGTCCATGTCAGACTCAGAATCGACAGCACCTGTCCTCGAAACTTAGTCAGCAGCCGCCGATATCCCGGGCGCATGGATGTTTGTGGTCGATTTTGTCGGGGGGATCTTGGTTTTTTCGAGGGGGTAGTCTACAATTCCGGCTCGGAGCTCATTTCCCTCGGGGAGAGCAAACTGGAGGAGGTTGTGGGTGACGCCATCCTGTTTCTGCCTCGACGTTCGAAAAAAGACCAAGAGCCCTAGAGGTACCTATAAAGTACTTACTTATCTAGATATCTCTTTAGATACTAAGGTAGGTTTTTCTTTAGAGATAGCCGTACGCTAAAGTACTTTATAAGTATATAGGTCTTTCGCATAGGTAGTACTTAAGAAGTACTTACCCGTACTAAGGATAACTCGACTCGCCCGAATAGCCCAGGTCAGTCTGTGTTTCGATCTGATCAAGGGCGGAAGAGATCACCTCTTCTTGATCTAACGGGAGAAGAACCAGGCAAAGACGAGCAGCCTCTGTCTCTGCGTTTTGCATGCGAGTCGACAGCGTTGCAGCAGCTTCGGCCAACGCCTTTGGAGTAGGCGCGTCGGCATCCCCATTCACGAGGGCGATGTGGTCAGCCCACAAGATCCATATGAGGATCGAGATCTCTATCAACCCAGTCTCCCTGAAGCGGACAATGCTCGGACGGTTGAAGAAGACTATCTGCGTACCGTCATAGTTCTCACAGTAGAGTTCAAAGATGTTCAGTCCCACCCAACTTTTGTCGCAGTCTGCTGTCGTAATCTCATATAGTCACCAGTCGAGGCGAGCAATGCGTGCCACTAATGCTTCTGAAGACAGCGCAGCAGGAGCTTGACGTTGACACAAATCGGCAAAAACCAGCCATGTGGAAACGATCGAGTATATAATTGTATTGGTGTATGGGTGTGAGAATCTCCTTGTGTGGTCCTGAGCATTTTCGTTGAAACCCAATCGTCATCATTGGGGCGTACTTTCGAAGCAGAGCAGAATCGATCTGAGGCATGCCCAGAAGCCACTGTACTATAGGTGGCGTCGCATCTATAAGCCGCTCCACGAGTAATTGGCGTGGAAGTAGACAGGCGTACTTAGTATCCCCAGAAGCGAATGTGAAACATAACGTCGCTTGAGAAGGTTGCGTTTTGACGAACGACGTCTCCGACGCGCCCAGCTCGGTGGTGAACTCATCTTAATGGGAAAGCAACATCAGACGATCTGTCAAGGTGACCGACCACGATGACTTGCCCTGCTTGAACGAGTTAGTTTTCTCCGAGGCGATCGGGTCGGCGAAGTGTGAAGGATGAGTCAGGTTGTAAATCCTCTCGCATCTCCATGGATCTGATATCATGAATTGTAAGCGGTCTGGGGCCGAGGGGTTTCTTCGATTGTCGACCCTCCTTCGGGACAAGGGACCTTGATACCAAGCCTAGTATACTACTAGGCTTGAACCCCATGGCCTTTTGGCGTCATGCATTCTTTTGGTGGAGCTGGTTGCGGCTGGCCAGCGTTGTATATATATCCATAGATAGAATTGCCGGGCAACAAATACCACCTGAGGTCCGATTGTCGCCTAGACCGGGTCGGTGGGCAAAAGGCCTTGACACGATGCCCAGTTCCGGGAATGACGAGACGTACTGTTTACCTCCTGTTGAATTTGCGCACCACACCAGTTGGGTGTTGCAATATGTCAGCAAGGGCCTGTCAAAACATGAGGATCTCCTCGTTGGTCAGACAGGTGTCCCAGACGTTCGAGCAATTCCTCCATTAGTGCAGACTTCTCAGGACTGACGATACTTGTCATATCCGGTAGGAGCCATAAGCATTGCAGGTTATTGAAGGTCAGCAATCGTTTCAGCATCTTGTTGTAATAAGTGAAAGGGTTCTCCTTTGACTCGTGGATGATGCATTCCAATGTGACGATACTGGTGAAGTACCGGTACACCGTGTTCAGGAAGTTGCCGTCCTAGGCGAGACAGGACACGACCCCTTTTTTCGTTCTGCTCTGTCATCCGTGTTTGCTCGTGTATGTAGGCGCATTGAGAGCCAAGTATCTGTAGTGTCGAATGCATTGGCAAATGTAGTTCTTCCGCAAGAACCGAGCCTAACTCGAGAAAGTAGGGGTCAGCCTCGTCTTCTGAACGTGACGACATCAGACCGTGCTCGCATCCAAACCATCGACCTCGCAGTCAATGTCCAGAATAGCAGTTGACTGTAGTCGGCTTGCAGTGGTATCAGTTGAGATCGGTTCACATGTTCGAGAGGCGCCGAAACTGCCTCGTGGTCCGCTTGAAACGCCTATACCTGCCGGGACCATACTAATTCTCTTTTTCATTGCCGAATGTTTCCTTGTCTTTGCTCCGTTCGTTTGCCCTCTGCATTCGAGGCTTTCCACGACGACATCGACCACATTTCATATGGCCCGACTGACAAACACGCTCAGACTCAGAGGCATCGCCATGCGTGCCAATGGCCCGAATGCAGCGTTGACACCATTTGTCCTCTCACCCGGTGCTGAACGTATATATATATATATACATTCTTATTCGACAACCGGATCCACTACACCGAAGCGCAGATGTTCGGTGAAGACGGCCAGAACCCACGGGACTTGAACTTGACGACATTCGCGTTCTACGTCGGTACATTGCGAGGGGTCCTGCCTGGATAGCGATAATCGTTTCAGTCTCCGACTAGTACTGGTCCTCTCAGACTGTGAGGCCTGACGAACCTCTCTAGTATTGATGTTGGAATCACGCTATCATTGGAGTGTTGATGTCGATCGCCATGAGCGTAGCTGGACCATATCCTAGGCGTGACGTTCCCTGGTTCAACTCGGTCTCAGGAGCTCGTATACCTGGTGTCAGATTGCACTGCCGTGTCAGTCAGTTCGTTGTCCCGGCACATCCGCTGCTCCAGCTGCTGGAGGGAGACTGACGGTGTTTATGTGTCGCATCGGCTATGTCTCCGTCGTGCGGTGGTGGTTTTGTGCGAGTGATGTTCCGAGTGTGACGTGACGGCAGTTGCAGTATTCTCTGAACAGCATATGCATGCTGTATAGCATCTCATATTCGCGCTGGTGAGACTTCTGATAGCGAAGTTGGTGATACTCCATCATTCGTGGAGATAGCTATGCCCTACTTGGATCGAATTGATGGCGCAAAATACCACGGGACCCGCGCAAGACGCACCATGTGCCTTTCGAGTCAGATGCACGCTTGGGGCGAGCGAGGCTTTGTCCAACCTTACGTGCAATCCGCACGACCTGTTCCTCAAAAGCATCAAATCAGCGCGCGGGTGTATCCAACCAGGCAGGAAGCCACGTTGCGGCGAAGGTGTGAATATCATGGAAAGGATATATCTGAGGGGTTATATTCCTCGAGCATGTTATCAAGCGTAAAGCGGCGCCCTGTGTTCCGCCGGTACGCGGCCGCAGCGGCGGAAACCTCAGTTATATCTCGCTCGACCAACAGGGCTGTCCTGAGCTCCTCAACCAAGATGGCCCTCTTAATGGCCAGCGCCACGCGTTCTGAATGATCGTATAGCTTGTTATCCAGATACATGCCAAGTATACGTGTATGAGCATAGGTATCATAAAAGGATAAAGCGGCTATTTTGATCGGCGCCACCGTCGTATACTGCCCCTAAACAATTGGATTAGTACGACCAAAGAGGTAAATCCACACAATATTAGGGCACTTACAATCAGAGAAGGGTACTTAGCAAAAACAGTCATAACCCCCTTGGAATGCGTAGACCCTATATACTTGATCACAGTGCGTAAAATCAGCCGCCAAGAAGCGTAGGTGAACAGTTCGCGGTACTCTCTTGGAGTATCCCGGGGCGCAACCTTAACCCGACCTGGCGGGAGACAATTTGTTGGCCGTTATGGATCCATAGCCGAAGTATGTGTAGAGACTTATCGATGGGGAGGAGTGTTGCGTTGCTGTGAGGGATACTAGTTATATTCTCGTTATATATAAATGCTGTCAGTATCGGGCCTCTGTGCTTCGAAGCCGTAGCCATACCCGGTCAGGGGCAGATACGACTGCTGTTGTAGAGTTAGATGCAGTGGTCGGCGAATTGTTCAGACCACTGCATCAGCACCGAGCCTCGGTACCAGTGAACATCGGACATTAAGAATGTACTGTTCGAAGGTGTCCTCGGTGGTTCCAGGTCGATAGACCCCGAGGTTCGGCTCACCTCCAACCCGCCTTCGATGAATTGCTGCTTCTCGAGACCAAGCAACTCGCTGCCTCGCATATATAGAAGACCACGTTCTCGGTGATTGTCGTTTTGATAGAGACGCCGCCACCCGAGGCAAACATAGCAGGTACATCGGCGCACAAAGACTCGATGCTGAGGAGATGCTAAAATGTGTTCCCAGCAAGCATCTTGCGTGAAATGAGGATCTGCACTTGGCACCGTCCATCTTTGAAAGGCCCTAGAACTTCATCTTCGGCGTATGGTTCGGAAGAAGAAGATTTGTCCTGAACGACGGGGGGGTGGTCCTCGAAATCCGAGGAGTCGAAGTCTTCGTCCGCCATCTTGACCTACCTGGTTGTTGTGGGTGAGAAAACACACTCGGAATGTCAGATGGCATGATTCCGAGTATGATCGTCTGGGCCGGTCTGCTGGCTTGAGCGTCGGCGCTTTTCGAAGCTCAGATTGTACAGTCTGACTAGCACCAGCAGGAACAGGTTCAGTCGGTTGCGGCATGGGTCTAGCACTGGGACCGCAAGGCGCTGGCGCAGTCTCAGGCTCACGAGAGGTCGAACTTGATTGCGCAGGCTGAGGGTTTCCAACAGATCGAGTCGGAGTTTCAACAGGCTGGGTCGGAGTATCAGACTGTGAGGACTGGTTGCTTCCGGGACCTGATAGGCAGCGTCTGTTGCACAAAGATATATATATATATATGGATATAACCAAAGGATCCTGGCAGACGATGACCCGAAATCTGGGTATAATCATGAGTTGCCGATATACTGGTTGTTTGTATATGTATCCACTGCTTGAATGTTGGTGTCACTGCCGACTTCAACGGTGTGCATTTCCCGGATAAAATATACCATATAATCGTCTGTCGATGATCGATGCGAGTACTCTCAACGATATAAGAAAGGCGCAGTTTGGGGCAACAATGATTTTGGTAACCACAGTCGAGTCGACGGACACTCGGCGCTGTGTCCTGACCATTCGATTGCACTGACTCGAGGGTCTCTTGCAACTTCCGTCTCTCAGAAGCCATTGTGAATGTTGGCGGGCAATTGAGGCGCAAGAACGAGGTTCTGATCAAAGCAAACGACCACAGCGTGGTGATCACAAACGAATAAGTTGGGAAATGTCACGGTTTTCTGTCGATTTCTGCTGACCATGGGAAGCTTCGGCCGTGCGGAAGTCAAGCACTTCGGATGGCGATGCATCAACCGCGGCCTTGACGGGACACCTTTGCCACCGACAAGATGGGTTGATGGCTCGAAATGCCGTTTGGCCGGCTGCCAGAACTGAACCTCAGGACACATGGCGCGGATAGGAGAGCCTTCGGCGTCTGGTGGAGCTGCAGTTTAAGACTTTTGTTAGGGGGTTTTCCTAGAACGGGTTTGTCCACGCAGATTCTGCACTCGACCGTGGCGTAAGGCTCTCTGCATGCTCGACGAGGATGACGCTGGTACCGTTTCCGCTCTGCCTATTTGAGAATGGCGCCATCACAGCAGGAAGCCGTGCTCATCGGAGTGAGATTGGTGCGGTGTCTCGTGTTGTAGAGCCGTCACCATCCTCGCCCTCACCGTCGTTAAGATCGCATCTCTTTTCAGCTGACTTGTAGATGGTTAGCAAAATCTGTGATGTAAGATAGATCGCCGTCGGCTGGCTAGCAGCTAATTGTCACCAATCGGGCAATGATCATGTCATCCATGCATCCAACTTGATAAATCCATACCAGTTCTGTTTGATGTCTACCGAGAGACACCCGGCGTTCATCGAGCATCGAAATTGTCACGGCAATGAGGCTGTAGGGAAAGGGAACAATACCGACCGACCAAGGCAACGACGCCTCGCCAGAATTTCATCGATCGAAACCACTTGAGCCAAAGACCCACTTTGTTGCTTGATACAGCGTTTGGCCAGAAGCGACATGGCACAGTATAAACCCTGCCAGAGCAGCAGGATCAAGTGCTCTCTGAGGCCTCCACATACCACAAGTTGACAGTCATGAGCAGGTCCATCCCTATCTGGGAGAGCAAGACGCATAAACGGCGGACGTCAGCTATGAAGCCGGCATCGTCTCCACAAGGGGGGGGCCGGCAATCACATAAGTGAACTCTTTTCCGACCAGTGAGTCAACGGTACCGACATGGAGTGGCGCCATAGATGAGGGTGGTGACAAGGAGTTCCATAGACGCTTTGGCTGGACTGTGGAACTTTGGTCCAGTACGCTTCTGCAAGATAAATGGACGGCGAGTCCTGTTCTCACAATCTGTCGTACCCTTGCTTGGCCATGTTTGGCCTCTTCAACAGGGTTACGAACTGCCACGAACAGGAGCGATCAATCCCAGCGACTTACCTGAAACTGCATGCATGCAATCCACATCCTTAGACTGATATATGCAGCAGGCGCAAGCGCCCCGCTTGATTCCAGGGATTGAAACACATAACTTAAACTTTCCACGCCCCGTCACATATTTGCCGCACGCTGCGCCGGTCAGTTACGAACGGTTCCCGAACGCTCCGACTTACCATCAGCGTTCACAGCCCCTTTAGTCTGGACAAGACGAGGCGTGTATGGTATCCTTTCTAGAATACTGCGACTGCAGAGAAAGGATGAGGAGCAAAGATTAGAGACAGGGTCTCGATGGCCTATGTTGGAATTCCGTCTTTGCCGGTGAGCGGCAGCAATCCACGGAGAACCAGATAGGTCGTTCTCCCAGTCGTTCAATATTGCTGAGTAACCTGCTTTCAAGCAGCGTTGCGAAGCTCGAGGGATCGAACAAAACCATCTGCTCATCGTCTTCTACCACCCAGTAGCTTGAACATTTTTCGCCCAGTCGTCGATGCGGGACCGTCCGCCGTGTCCCGATGTGTCTGCAGGTTAGAGCCCATATGCTCTGAGCATGGGGACTAGCTCTGGCTGTTGCGGCAGGCTGCAATTGTCTATGTCCCCGAGGTCTTCCTGCCACTGCGGCCACTAGAACAGGCGCAGGCCTGCGTGGAGTCTGATGTGAAGCGATTGTTCTTCATCACATATTTTGCGCCCGAATTTAAAAGCGAGAATGGCTTTCGTCGTAGAGGCTGGACTTATCGTCAACTGTGACATGATGAGAATCAACTAAACTCGATCGGAATCTTTCTTTCCATCTCGGAGTATTCTTTCTTTTGCTCTGTCGTTAAGTCATTAGCCGCATACATAGCCCGTTGTAGTCTGCGAAAATCAAGTCTTGGAACTTCTCGTCGGCATTTTCTGGTAGGAGGTCCGCGCCTGGACACGGCATATACTGCACTACGCGGCCAGCCGACCGTTCATGGCGATGTAGAAGTTGTTGGTCGGCGTCGACGACGACTCGACCTCTGCCCAGGCGGCGAAGACGGTTCGGGCGACGACGTTGTACGAGACGTCCTCACTGGCGCACTTGGCCCGTTGTGCCAGCGGCGGGGGATCCACGAGGCGTCGGTAGGCTTTGTGGCCGAGCATGTCGATGAAGACGAAGTTGGTTACCTCAACGATTTCCGCCTCGGTAAACTGGCACAGCTCGGGGGGCCCGAGCGCTTAGGTGGCCGGCGGCGTCCACGAACTGGGGGGCGGACGTCAACCTCCTCCAGGCGCGCCATAAAGGCAGCACGAGCGTCGGTCATAGCGTCAGTACCAAGGTCAGCAGACAGCGCCATCTGGATGGGTTGTAGGGCTTGGTTGCGTCCGCCATCACTTCCCACATATCGGCGTAGTGCAGTATATGCCGTGTCCAGGCGCGGACCTCCTACAAGAAGGTAGAGAAGGGCGGCATGTCCTCGTAAACACGTACTGTCAAACTGGGGTCGAAGCGTCTAGGCCCGAGAGCTCTCATGGGTCGAAGTTCACGGTTTCTCGATGTCAAGGATTTCACCATCCATGCCCGTTCGCTTGGACCGGAAGATCTCACTGATATATTGTCGGCAAATTCGATTGTCGTGTGGTCCAGTGTTACGAATCAGCCTTGACACATGAGCTGCATCGTGTCCTGTTGACAGAAATCGCTCAAGGCACGACACATCGACGACGTGGCGATGCACGACAGCCAGAGCCCGTCGACACTGTACGTAGCGTCCTGGTGGAGTTATACCGTGCAGGACTTTGGATCAACATCCCGTTAATGTGCGAGGGGCGGTGGGCCCACTGCAAGCGACGGGCAACACCCCCAGGTGGGCAAGGGATTCTTTATCTGATGTTGTCGAAAGCGACCTCTATGAAGGGCCAGACAGCCCAGTGAATAGATGATGTCCGGGAGACAAGTATATATACCGTTGAGTGGTGATAGGAGGGGGGCGCCAATGCCGAGGCCGTAGTCGGGATGAAATATGGCCCCCAGGGACAGTCCCGACACCTTCGATGGGAAGTTTATGGCCTCCAGCGGTGGTGATGGCCCCGTGTCGTGGAGTCATTGAAATGAAATCAGAAGCGTAGGCCGACATATGTCAAGTAGCGCCAGTATCAAAGATCCAGCGTGAAGGAGATGCACACAAAGTAGAGGAGGATGGTAACTGTACCGTTAATTGCAAGACAGTGGTGGAGCCGGCAGGACAGTGGTTGAATGCTGATCTAGACAGGGTCAGAAATTGAAGGCATGCTTGTGGGTGTTGGTTCCCATACCGAGAGAAACATATCTGCTTTCGAGGCATATTTGGTCGACGCCACGACGAAGTGCTCTCTTTGTGTGACTTAACTTCCAACCAGGTACGATCTGATACCGCCAACGAATCTTTTTCAGGATCCGGTCGACGTCTTGCTCCAGTTTTTGTCTTGGGGGGTCCTGCTGGTGCAGTTGTGGTCTGGTTCTGAATGTTGCATGAAGGACGCATTTTTCGAATCCTGGACGTTCGTCATCAATTGAAGCCACACAATGTGTGATGGAGGAGTCATGCCTCTCTTGTCAGACGCATTTGGTCTGCGTTCAGTGGAAGGCGTTGGGCCGCGAGGCAAACGGGAGAAACTCGACATCTCATTCCAACGTTGATGGAACAACGCAACAAGGGGTATGTTGGATGTGGCCCAGACTTTGTCCACAGACTTGACCACTGGAGAGAGGCAAGCTCTGTTGTTCAAATCTGATAGGTAATCTCCTCTTCAGTGTCATTGCGTAGAGGCGTAAAGAACCGGGAATGAAAGATATGTGCCGGGGTGTGTTCTTCGCTCTTTCTCACACAATTCTTTGCGAGCCTGGGTAGATGCTCTATCAAACTGTGGCTCCGAAGCAGCACTTGGCTAGATGTCGTTCAGGGCTTCAAAGGATGCCTCGAGCAACACATGATCTGTCGCAAGTGTGACTTTGTCAGTCATCAATCCAACCAGTTCCTGCACCTAGATCCAGGACCGTATGTAAGGGAACGAGTTGCGGCGTCCACTGTTTCGACAACGTCGGTAACCGGGAGTAATCCATCATCGCGGCTGAAAAGTTCAGGGTGACAACGAATCAGTGATTCTTTGAGCGAGTCCCTAAATTGAGCACCCTTTGTCTGGCTGATGAGACCTCATTTTCGACGGACCAGCCTGATCGAATTGACTGGCTGTCGCCCTGCATTCGCTCGACGATTTCTTGAGAGTATAGAGGGAAGTTTCAATGCGCCAGATTCTGGGATCTCCCGCCCCTTCAGTTTCGAACATGATTTTTTTTATCTTCCGATGAGATCGTCGTAAGCGTTGCCACAGTCCTTCGTTCCTCCTGTACATCTTTCACAGTGGCCACCGTAGTCGTTGTACCAGCAGTACGTTCTTCCTGTTCATCCTCGGAGATTGAAGTATGCCATAGCAGTGGCAGTCCGTTAGCATATTGCCCGTTGTATTGGTTGTTTCGATGTGCTGCTCCCACGATCTGATGAATCTTTCTCTGCGGTAGAGCTCCAGGGGACGAGTTTCCAGATGAAGGCTTTGAGCCCATGCCTTTCGGAGGCATTGTACGTGCTTGTCGTCTGCGACGACCTGCTTCATAACCTGCTTGAAGGCCTGCGTCAAAGTCTGCTCCAAAGTTAGGCCCTGAACTCATAAGGCGAGTTGTATAACTGTTGTCTGTAATCTGTAACATCGCGGAATCTGGACATGATGCCAATCAACTGCTTGAAGAGTTTCGCACCTGACCATTCGGTAGGTAGAGTTTCCACGGTAAATGTGACATTGGCTCGATGGCGTACATTGCCCGGTACTGACGACGGAAATCTTGGCAAAGTTGCTTCCAGGTCCTCGTGTTCAGTGTCCTTGACGATGCCAGTGCCTGTCAACATGTGTTCGCCCATAGGGAAGTCAATATCCTGTATTCGTTGATCGTTGATGTCTTCAGTTTCTGACGGTGTGAACAGTAGAGTATTCGACAGATGCTTGGAGCCCAGACCGGAAAGCTCAGACAGGTCCACGCGTACGTACTGTCGACAACCCATGGCCGAGCAACGTGACAAGTTCTGTCTGCTGCTCCATATCGGCCTGTTGCATGCGTATGGCCTTGTCAGACAGAGCCTGGTGATATCGGACGAAGACAGTATTAGTATTGCCCGCAAGTCCTCATGAGACATCAGGATCACGAGTCTTCGGGAACGGGGCCTTCCAACTCTCCTTGATGGCGTATAGACTTGCAGATTCGAGACTGCGTCAATGCAGTTGAGGTAAGGTGTCGTCGTGATTTTGGATGGAGAATTCGCTCTGCCTCAGCATATTCGTGACTGTCAGAGTGAGGCTGTGATCAGGCCGCCGTTGTAGTACGACTGCTCCAAATGGTTTGTTGGATCTGACGGGACGTCCGTTTGACTCGAGAGTGTGAGGGGGTAGTCCGCAGAGTAAGTAGTCCATGTGCGGCCGTCTTGACAATTTGAGCGCTGCCTTTTGGAAAAGCCTCCTTGACAAGGCTCTGTGCTTTAGTCTCACAAGTTGAAGTCACGGCCTTGCCTTTCTCTTGACTCGGCTTTGATTCCTTGGTTTCTGATGCATTCGGGTTGTCATTGGATGATGCTGCTGCTCCGGTCTCATTCGTAAAGAGCTCGATATCTTTCTCCGACGATAGTGCTGCCTTCGTATCCTTCGTGGATGGCTCAACACCTTTGAAACGTCGTGCATTCATCTTGGTGAACTGTTCTTCATCTTCCCGGTATCGTTGTGCAGCCTTTGCCCGGAACTCATTCCGACTATTGACATCCAGTACTGAAACGACTCCTCAGGCTATCCCGACAATGGTGTCTGTCAGGGCCTGGTGAGTATATATATATATATCCTACCGGATGTGAAACTCGTTGTCGAACCATTTGCAACCAGAGAACCATGTATCCTCATGGATAATAGCAGCTGGGCCCAACTTCGTTCTGGCTGTACTTCCTGTGAACGTCATTAGGACGATAATATATATTGCCATGACGGAGTATAAAGTTGCCAGGACATGGATTTGATCACTGGTATAAACGGTTTCAGTTTTCAGCTTTTCCAAGTCGAGTTAACTCCCGTTTCGACAGAGTGTATCCTTGTTGATGAAATGCTCTGAAATTGCCATTACGGCGCATTCTCAATGTCGTGGATAGTCACCCACCACATGGTCTTCTCTTTGATATCCTAGTAAGGGAGGTAGGTGGGAGGTGCATGACTCTGGCCAAAATGGAACCTCTGCAGCCAGTTGCAGTCTTTCTACCTCCTTTTTCAAAGGAGATATAGCTTGTAATGTGGCATATGTGCATCGGTTCTCCTTCCAAAGAATGCTCTGATGCAACGGAGACTATAGTGCTCTCTTCGAATCAGGCTCGTAGTATATAGCGTTGAGGGTAGGTCCGAGGCTCCCTTGGATGACGCTTTCATCGTAGTACCGACGCGTGGCTATTGGGTCAAAATTCTGGGCTTCTCGAGACACGTCACGCGGCAGGGCGCTATGCGAGTCATAGGGAACATCGCCGCCAGCATCAGGAATAAGTCTCTCAATCGGTTGTGGATCGTGGACTGTAGCCGAGCCCAGAAAAGGGCAGCCATAACGGATACTTCTTTCAGGTTCTTCACATGTCCTTTCATGAGCGGACGCTGGGGTATAGGTCCAGTCTGCGCAAAGGTCAGCAACGAACATTTATTTGTTCGTCCGCAGGATAGGGAGATACGCACATTCCAGTTTGGGTTCATGTGGGGGACCCACATCAGGGCTGCGCCCATCCTGTTTTGCTCAGAGGGGTCTTCGGAGTCCGACGAGCTTCACGATCCTCGGGACTGTCAAATGGCAGGCTCAGGTCGTCGTCACCCCAAAAAGCAGAAGACTGCGAACCGTCGGCGTGCAGCTTGCGAACTCTCTTTGCTTCATGATTATATCCCGCATCCGCCAATTGTTCATGAAAACCAAACTCCTGCTGTTCATTCTCTGGCCATGCCGGTAGCAAGATGCCCGCCTACACCAGTTAGCAAGGACACCGCATGCCGGAAGCAAGCACTTACTACTTGGGCCGCAATTTCGGCCTGTGTCCTCAAAGCATGAAGTTGCAACGCAGACACGATGGAGTCAGGTGACGCATCTTTGAATGACTGTTGGATGTTCAGACCGCTAAACATCAGCATATCTACTGTATCATCCCATGATGCGGCTTTAGGCGTTTGTACTGGTGCTTGTGGTTCTTGTGGAGTAGCTGCGGCTTAAGGATCTTCATGCGCAAACGTGGAGTTCCCATCAGTCGTTTCCAGGAAACCGTAGCTGTCTCAATGTCGAGTCCAGGCTGGAATGTTGCAGTCTTGTATGGAGAGAATGTCGAATGCCAATCCGGCCCCCGGACTGACAGAGGCAACACTTGGACGGCTTTCGACCCTTAGATCCAGACTGGCTGCTGGTCTTGTATGACTTCGTGGTCAGTATGGTGATCCAGCAGACACGAGACCAACGATCCATCACCGGCTTCCACGTGACACCACGATCCCTGCGTCGTCATATTTCCATGCGAGCATAGTATCGATGGTATAGTCATTCAACCATCCTGACAAGTTAAGGCCCGGGTGGACAATCCACTGATCGTCGTCGAGATCAGTACGCTGTAGCTGAGCTGGGCACGCACATTGTGTATCCAGTTCGGGTCCACAGATGGAACCAGAGCAATAGTCTGTGGTTGTTCGGCTGGCCGAGTCGGGGTAACAGAGCTCATAAACCGGGAATGGTTGCAGTATTCCTGGGCCAAACTGTCGGGCTGCCCCTGTACAGACAGAGTTTTGCAAAAGGGATTCAGATAGACCCCTCTGTCGTTGCCCGACCAAACTGAAGGCAACGCAGGTATGTAGCTAGGACGTGTCGATGAATTGTCCAGCCACAGGTATGCTTCGGTGGGATTGGCAAGAATGGATGAACCATCATGAAGTCGAAAACTTCCACTCAGAGAGGAAATGCATGTCCATTTGCCTCGAGATTTTCTACTGCCTTCTCAACGTCGAACTAGGAACACGGTTAGTATTTTTCGAGGTCAGGGCCAGGCAAATCGAACGTACTTGCCAGTTCTTCGTTGATTTTTTAGTGGTCAACATCTTGAAGAACTAGAGAGTACGTTAGCTATTTTCGAGGAGAGGGTCGAGAGAAACGAACCTTGATGTAGTTGGAGCGATGGATGCCATAAGGTAGCCATGTCTTCAGTCTAGAGCCAAGGTTAGAAATAATCGAGATAGAGGTCGAAATAAACGAACCTTTGCGGTGTTGGGATCGTCTGGGTATACTTTCATAACCACTAGGAACTCTTCCATTAACGCCAACTATTCTTTCGGGTCAGTCTGGGCGAACGACGAAGGGAGGCTCGAGATTTACCTCTCCTGGACATCCACAAGCCAAGTGCTCCTCGGCCTCAGTCCCGTCCGGGGCATCGGGGCCAGTCGGTATTTGGCTGAACTGTAGATATTCGCTTTAGATATGCTTCTGCAAGACAAGTCGCAAGTGGTCTTGCATACCTTCGAGGGAGGTAATTTTCTCGATGCCACACCATACTCCTTCGAAGGACAAAACCAGTCACATGTGACAACCTGCCGCCCTCCTGGTTGTCCACCTTGACTATCCTCAGTCAAATTCCCTTACTCCACATCGCTTCCTTCATTCCAGCTAGGCGCCTCTGCATCCTCATCCCATCCTGATATTTCCATCTGCGCGTCGTCATTCCATCCCGAAGCTCCGGTAGTGTTAGGTTTCCTAGTTTCCTTGGTTGATGCCTCGACTTCGTCAGATGGTGCTTCGTCCTCACCAGCAGTCTCCAGGTCGGTAGATGCTTTATTTGCAGCTGGAGTTTCATTTGCAGCTAGAGTTTCTCAGTTTCATTTGCAGCTGGAGTTTCATTTGCAGCTGGAGTGGCAGTCGGGGTCTTATCGCCCTAGGCTACCTCTCCATCGGGAACCTGTGTACCAGCCGCAACATTTTCAAGTCCTTCCTGCAGTTCTATAGCTTCTTTCTCGGCTTGTCGTTTCTGTTGACGACGGGAAACAGGCTTATCAGAGTTCCACAAGGTCGAACGCGGCGACAGAGCCGCCGTTCATAGGCCCTTCATTGATTCGGAACACCCGTAACGAATGCGATGTTGCTTCGAGAAGCACCGTCGATGCGGATTAGTTCTGTTTCGCTGACGAAGCTCGTAGAGTGGGTAAGCAGCAGATACCCACCCTGTGGTTCTTTGATATATATATTTCTGTGAAATGTGCACAGGTGGTAAGAGAAGCGACTCCAGTCATCCACCCGGTTGATCATTGAGATGACTTTGTCCACTTCCGACTGTAGGTCTGTGGAATGCGCAAAGGCGGCAGAGGGAGCGACTCCATAAAGATCGCTTCGATACTGGTCGTCCTTGGATATATTCAGGTAAAGAGAACTCACATCGGAGAGCATGGACACAACCATCTTTGAGCCGGTACATCAACAGTCACAGGCTGCAGAACATCAGTTACAACTGGCCAAGAACGGACAACAAGGGACAAGCACATACCATTGCGCTTCATTCCAACCACAGAAACACAAGACTTGCCATGATGTGCTGTCTCTGCTGCTGTTCAGTTGAAAAGGATTCCAAGACGCTACCACTCCCGGTCGATATCCTCTATAACCCTTCGCTCAGGCCGAATAGGCCTCGTCTTCTGACGGGCTTGAGGGCAGCCGTATCATCTGGCCAAGGTATTTGCCTCGAAAGGCTTCGACTGGCATGCTGAGCGAAGACTTCTCGTAACCTGTTGTGTCTTACAGGGTATTCGGCTGCGGACCGAGTTTGGTCGCCACAATTAACACGGCCTCAACTTTGTGGGCGGCCAAGTTCAAGGACAAATCCAGATGACCTCCGACAGCAGGTCTTGGAGGAGGTCCAAAAGTCAGTCCGGGCGGAATTTCTACACCGCCCGATCCACAGGAAGGTTGAGCACCAGATTCGAGAGGACCTTGACGAGCTCTTCGAGGAGGTGGAGCAGCTGATCGGACAGGAAGATCCAGAATTTCCTTGAACACTTCGAGGACTGAGTCATAGGTGTCTGGGGCACTGAGGTGGCTATGACCGGTCACTCGGCCACAGTGCTGTTGAACTGCGGCAAGAGTTCGCGGTACAACTCCATTCGTGCGTTTTCGAGTTCTAGCCAATGCCACTCGGTCGCGGCGAGATGCGCCTCTCGGAGGCGAGCTTCATGGCTATCATGTTCGTAGCCGGCGTTCTGCCATCAGGCAAGACGCTGATCGTCACGGTCAATTGCCAGCCTGCGTTATATGCAATGGTGAGGGCAGCCTCGCGCGCATGTATATAAATATCTCTTGGGCCAGAAAGACCACTGTGCTTCTGTACATGATGCTTGCAACCTTCATGTTTCGTCATGTCTGTATGTCAGCCGGACTGATTGCCAGATCGTCAGGACCGTACCCACCTCGTCGGGACCAACCGACAGGAGGAAGCCGAATGCACCAGCATGAAACTTGTACTCACCATGCCCAGACTGGGAAGCCCAGTTTGAGGGGGGTCAGATCGTGGAGCACCCTTGGATTATGGGGGCACAGGCCATGTAAGGGAATCCCAGCGGCCAGTAGGTCATACACCGGGTGAATCAGGAGTGCCAACTTACTGCCCGGGTGCGATTGGAGATACTCACCCATATAGCATGCTCCCTTCCATGATTTCAATGTTGTTCCACACCGACCCGACCGTCATGACTAATTGGTCAAGACAACCGAAGCGGCAACAACCTTGTGGACAACCAAGGCGCGAATCCCCGAGGCGGGACTGCCGGCCGGATACTCAAGACAGGTGCTGTTGAAGTGTGCCAATAGTTCCTGACGAAGTTCCACGACGGTCCTGGTCCGGTGTCCTTCCTCATCACTGTCTGGTCCATTTCCTCGCCGGGTGCATTTCGTCATCCGTACTTCTGACAAGATCGAAGAGTTGCCTCTGGCGTACAGATATCAATGACTTGTTCCCCTAACAAAGAAGCAAGTCGGGGTATGCCCTTTGTATGACTTGACCGAAACTCGGTGTCCGTCCTCCCCAGAGTAGCACCGTCCATCTGCCAAAGAGACTGCCTCCATGGACTTCAACTTGATTGCCAAATCTTTCCGAAAACCCGAGATGCTGACTGTCGGGCATCTTATTGCCTTGGTCATCAGCGGGCTCCTCGTGCCACGCTTTCATCAATGCAGCCTGATCATATCAAGCTCGCAAGGCTGTGACCGACTGAATGAATCTCAGAGTTTGAAGAGCGCTGTCAGCTTCGGCGTATCCAATGATATGTTCGTAATACGTTGAGTAATAGAATCGAGTACTTGACAGAATGCTCTATCCCGAGCGCTCAGGTCTGTGTCCGGTCTCAGATACACTGGCATATCTGCTGTTCGTTCTGTCCCTGATACCTCTTCTTCGACACGAGCAGCTCCCTTCAAGATGCTGACAGCAGTCTCGAATGTGATTTCACTTTCTCGCGCCACGATGAGCGCTCGGTGTCGCGCGTACAGATTAGTGTGCCCTTGTGGATCGGACCGCATACCGCCTCCATCTAGACCGGGTCGTTCGGTCAGGCACTCCTCCGTCGCTTTCGACCCTTTCTCGCGCCATTATGTATGTTGCGACACTTCGGAGTCGGGTAGTCTGATGGTGGCTCACTGGGCCCTACCCAAGGTGCGGGATACCAAACATCGACAGGCATAGGATCAGGCATCATATCTGGAGTCGGTAACCAACATGGAAGATGCCGACATCTCGCCCAAGGTGCTGGGGAGTTCCGTCATTTCTGCCAGAGCCTGTGGGCGGTATGTTACTCATGGGCAGCTCATAAGCAATCCGTGTTTTGAAGTGACTGCTTCGAAACATCAGCTTCTCATGTGTCGTCCGCTATGTCTGTAGTCATCGTCATCTTCGTTCTGAATCTCCAGAAGACCCCTGAGCAGCTGGATGCATTGTTGATGTCACGCCACTTACAGTTCCCACAGGTTCACCTATCGACCGCTTATAGCTCCAGCGATAACCTGCCTCGACATTGTACGGTGCAGGTCCTTGGGTCAAGCGAATCCCGACTCTGGATTTAGAAGTCCCTGGAGGTATGAGGGACGATACGTCCCCGCCCGCTAAGGTAAGGCGAATGTGCCACCGTCTTCTGTCTGCGACCTTCGTCCAAGTCGAAGAGTAACTGTTAGTGGTTGAAACAACCTGCTGTGTCCTCACGGCACTCTGTTCAACTCGAGAATTGCACTCATCGTCACCCATCAACGTCCAGCATGATCGACGAAATGATGGAACTTCCATATCGAAGATGGCAGCTGCTGCTGCATCGTCTCTCCAGTTACGAGGCAAGCCTGGGCATAGAAAGAAAAGTCAGGCCCAAGCAGTACAACTCCCAGCACATCCATCACTCGCAAGTGGTCTTGCATCCCTTTCAGGCGGGACATTTCCTCGATGTCACCGTGCACCGACCGTAATGTGTAGGAGTATCTGAGTAGACGTGATAAGCGTAAGCAGCCCAGGCCGTTGCCGTGATTGAAATATTCGAGAACCGCGTGGACCCAGGTCCAAGGCCTCGCCAGCACGGGAGCTCATTCGGACTGGGAACCTTGGCCCCAAAAAGGGTCCTGTAAAGACCAGCATGGCCTGAGAATGTTGTGAGTCAATGTGTTTTCTGCTATCACCTCCCGCGTGGGCCTTTTCCCCATGGGGTCGCCGCGGAGCCAGCAGCGATCACAATCAATATAGTGCTTCCACGCTTCATGAAGCCTCATGAAATCGCCGTACTGGACGAGCCTGGGTAGCCTCGTTGCAAGTGGACGAGGAGGTCTGCACCTTCGGCACGTCGTAGAAGGGTTGACGTTCGCCGGTTTGGGGTCGATCAGGTAGGTTGTCCCATTAACGTTGGTGGTGGTAGTGGATAAGATAATGCGAGTGCTGGCACCGTCAGAGCCGCAGCATGTCGAATGGCAAAAGATTCCGAAATCGGTGATTCGGGAGAATGATCATCGTGCCTCTGCTTCAAAGGCTTAACCGAAGTTCCTTGTAAGTGACAAGCCGACCAGACTGATGAGTACCGAATCTGCCACTCTCTTTGACGAGAGTTGCCGTTCCCACCATGCAACCTCCTTCAAGTAAATATATAACGGTGTTCGGACCTGTGCTAGTATTGCTGCTGTCAAGAAGAGGGTTTCTGTGTGGACACCAGTGTGATGGGGAGCGGAACCGACATCAACTACCCCGAAGGGACGAGGACGAGCCGCATTGAATCTTGGTCCGACGAACACGGTCAGTCAGCCAAAGTGTCGCGGTTCGACAATATGTGGACCGGATAGCATCTCGTTGAGCCAGTATTATGATGTGTCTGTTGTCAAATTCTGCGGCACCTCAACGAGCCCCAGACATGACCATGCTGCTTGACCTCGTTGATCTGGAAAAGCCGTACTGACGAGGGAACGCAATCGTGTCCAGCATGGTTCTGTATGGTTCCTAAGCCAAGGTGTATAGGGCTTGGGTCACAGACCTTATCGATTTTTCTGTCAACAGGGTAAGGTGGCAGGGAGGGAGGAAGGCGAGATTGCCATCATCTCGTAGCCGGGTCGTTCGGCAGCAGTAGGTAATTGGATGAGTTCGCCGCTACCAGTTTGTCGCATACTGGTAGGAGGCAAGGAGAACAAATAAGGTCCCAATGACCCAGTTGCTTGAAGCATATCCAAGCAATGATCCTGTGAGAGCGATGGGTCGAAGAATGACTCCCAACGACACCATCCACGGGACAGCGGTGGGATGTTGTATGTATATATAAATAAAGGATAAAGCCGATCAATGACCATTGGCAATCCTTCGACCATTCATGTGTCCGTGTTCACCAATCGAACTTCGGCGGCCACGCACGATTCCAGTTGCGACTCGAAGGAGGAGCACTTGTTGTTCAAGACCATGACCTCGAGCTTCGGCACGGCCATAGTATTAGTCCTGGACTCCTTCTCCAGCAGACCACACATGAGCGGCAGCCATGACACAGAGCCACCTGGTTCACCTGTCAACCCTGGCGAAACCATATTCGCGGAAGCTGAGAAGCCACCCATGTATGCCATCTGTCTGCTCATCGAAGCGGAAAGGGAGCAACAAAACGAACACTGGATAGATCCAATTTGAACAGAGGACCGAGAAGGCAGACAGGTGGTTTGGAGCATGGAGGTTCGATCCGACAACGGGAGACGCGAAGAACAGACAAAAGAGAAACTGTACGTACCTCAAGCGACAATTGGATGTTGGGCCGTAGCCCGCCGAGAGACCACCCCCCGGCCGGGATTGGTCGTTATCGTCGTCAGTGTTATATCGGGACCGTCGTTGTGCGAAATCACCAAAAGCCGCCCTCGGTCGTTCTGCGCAATGGAACACCTTGATGCTTGATCACGCCACTTACAGTTTCCCCAAGTCCATCTGAAATGTGCTGGAGTACGAGGGCACCACTTGGGTGCCGGGCCGGGGAATATATCCTAAAATCGGGATCAAGAAGGGATCAAGGGAGTCTGCTCGAGATGGTCAAAGACAGACCTAGGCCACCGAGTGCATGGATCCACCCATACTTGCAATGACTCGGAGAGGACAGGAGGACGAGAGACAGAAGAAAGGAACAGGACTGGAGGGTGAGAGACAGACAGTAGAAAATAGAAAGCAGAACCATGGGGAGAGGAGAACGCAGATACTTATACCCTTTGCATCTGGTATGGAGATTCAATGACTGAAAAGGTCCTGAGTCATGGAATGGAATCCAGGGGGTAAGTGACGGGGGAGGTATTCCCTTTTCTTCTTTCTGGACCAACTGGAGTCACGGTCTGAGGCGATGGCAGCTTGAAATGTGGCAAGGCGCATGAAATGCTCCCGCCTGAAACATGGTGGTGGGATTCGATTCATTTCCTGTTTCTTTTCTTCGGCATGGTGAATGTTGGTGGTCGCCGTTGCAGATGGTAACTTTGGTGCCATTCCATGCGTGGTAGTGCATGAAGCAAAATCCTACATCTGTCTTCACCATCTGAACCTCAGGACGGTTAGGAGTCACGGCTGTGTCTTTCTCAGCGCCCGCATCCAAGTGTGGAGAGATCTGGACCAAGACAATAATGAGCCATGAATATGTTATAGTCAGTGTCAGCATCCATGTGACGAGGGTGTATGGCCGAGATGGATCACAGTGTAGGTCCTCGTCGAAGTAATTCACCATTGCAAAAGGGGTGACATGACTGCTTTTCATACCTGCCTACCTACCCACCCAAATCACCATGCTGTGCATTGAAGTGGCAAAGACTGTTCACAATCCGCATCTGACTCATTTTCGCTGTTTCAAATGTTCACTCCCGCTTCCATCTGTGACTCACTTCGGCCCCTCAATCAGGACTTTGATGGCCTTGCCGGCCTTCACATCCTCAAAGGCCTGCTCGGCATCCTCGAAGCTGACTTTTCTCGTAATCAACTTCTTAACATCAACCTGACCACTACTGGCGAGATCCACTGCCATCTGGTAATCGCCGGCCCCGTAGCGGAAGCTTCCCTTGATAGTTAATTCCTTGGTGCAGGCCGCCATGATGGGAAATGTGATTTCATCCCGGCCCATTCCGCCCTGGACATAGCTGCCGCCCATACGTAACACGTGGATTGCGGTCTGGACACTCGGCTCAGCGCCACTGGCGTCGATAGCCACATCTGCGCCCTGGCCAAGATCGTTCTCATTCTTCAGACGCTGAGCATTCTCTGGCGCCGAGACTTTTGCTGGTTCAAACGAGGCAGTGGCGGCAAAGGATTTGGCAAACTCGAGTCGTTCCTTGTTGATGTCCACTGCGATGACCTTTTTTGCGCCCAGAGCTTTGGCTACAGCGCAGCACAGCAGGCCCACTGGTCCAGCGCCGAAAATGACAGCCGTGTCGCCTTGCTTTAAGCCCGACTGTTTGGTGATATGTACTGCGACCGCCAGCGGTTCCATCAATGCCCCCTCTTCCAACGTCATGTTGTCTGGCAGCTTGTAGCAGAAGTCCTCGGGCAGAACATAGTATTTGGCCAGTGTCCCATCGTATGGCGGCGTCGCTGCAAATGCCATATCGAAACATAGATTGTATTTGCCTTCTTTACATCGCACGCAACGCCGGCATGGCACACCTGGCTCCATGGCTACCCGGTCGCCTTTCTTGAGTGACTTGACATTGGATCCGACCTCCACTACCGTTCCTGCGGATTCGTGGCCAAGAACCATGGGATCTTTCACCACAAAATGTCCGATCCGACCATGTTGCCAGTAGTGGACATCTGAGCCGCAGATACCGGTGTAGTTGACTTGGAGGAGCACATCGTGGGGGCTGGTGAGTTTGGGGACGGGCCGATCTTCGAACTGCACATCTTTGACGCCGCGAAGCACAAATGAATTGTTTTCCTTACACCAGAGTGTCAGTCACCAGAAGCTACGTCGAAACACCCAGTACAAACCTTTGTCGTCGTCCCGGTAGCCATGGCTGCGATTCAGTCAGACACAAACAGTGCACACAAGGAAGAGCCAAAAGATGGAGTGATGTAAATGAGGGGCAGACCACAACAGTAGGTGCGATATATTGAGATGTACTGTATATACAAATGAGTTGAGGAAGACTGAACACTCAAACAGACCAGACTATGGGACATAAAAGATGAAGCTGGGATTCAGTCTCCGGCGGGCCGCCTTCCACTGCGGGTAATACGAAGCGCTGTGCCATCGTCGAGGGCGAGCTGGTCAAGAGAGCGTTGTCCCCAGTTTGCGGGAGACGCAGGTGGGATACAGGTGGGTATCAAGTGATCATTCTATCATTTGAACAACAGGCAGAATTGACCACCGGAGGAGCAACAGCCATCACGGGCATTTAGCCTAAAAGAGAGCCGGAGGAAAGAGTCACGTGATCTCTGCGAATGATAGACCCGGAGTCAGTTCTCGGAAATGTTCCGGTGTCCGATACACAAGGCTGAAGTCAAGCCTCACCAAGGCACCGGGGAATGATCGCGTATAGCAATTGCACCAATGATGGCCATTACGTCCCGTGTAGACACGCTGGACACGACTCGGTATAAGAAGAGAAATTCATACAAGACCTAATGGCCTTCCTCGAGCTGCACAATCTTGTCACAGTTGAGCAGTCCCATAGGGTCGAAGGCTTGCTTAAGCTGTAAGGTGTTGTCAGCATTGACAATTTCGTCAAATACAAAGAATAATAGTCACTCACCCTGCGCATGGCGTCGACCGTATCATCTCCCAGTTCTTCCCGAATAAACTCGCGCTTCTTCAATCCTACACCATGTTCTCCCGTGACTGTTCCATCCATCGCGATGGCACGTCGAATCATGCGGTGAACAACATCTTCGGCAACCTGCTTTTCGGCATCGTTGTAGAGTAAGATGGCTATTTTTGTGTTCAGTATCCATTTGTGCACAAAAATTGCGTGGTACTTACTGTGGAAATTGCCGTCGCCGACATGACCGCAGATGCCTCCAAGCAAACCACTGCTGGCTACATCATCGCGAGTCTCTTGAATGATATCGGCCAGCCTGCTGATGGGAACAGCCTACAGTGCATTAGCATATCGTTCCCAGCCCCTTTCACAGCACACTTACCACATCGGTGGTCCAAACATGGTCGCTCTCATCCCTTCGCATTGCCATCACACTCCACAAGGCCTCCTTTCGAGCACTCCAAAGTTCCAAAGCTTCGTCGTCATTTTTGGCGAACTCAAAAGTCTTGTTTTTGGCGTTTTTGGCCAGTTTCTGCACAACACGAATCTGCTCTTTGATGCCATCTGCCGTCCCAGCGAATTTGAAGAACAGGGTAGGTGCTTCTTGCCATTGTCTGCTTGTCATGCCGCTCTTGTTGATACATCGCATCTGCACGTCGTCCAGGATCTCGATTCCCGCAAGTTGGATTCCGTCCCCAACCACTTTCGCAACACATTCGGCGGCTGCATGGATCGAAGGGAAAGTAGCCACAGCGACGGACTGGCATTTCGGAAGAACGGTCACTTTCAAGGTGGCTTCTGTAACAATCCCCAAGGTGCCTTCGCTGCCAATAAACATCTGAGTTAAGTTGTAGCCGGCACTGGACTTCCGCGGCCTCCGCCTGGTTTTGATAATGGTGCCATCTGCCAGGACGACCGTAAGCGAAATGACCCATTCACGCATAGTACCGTATCTGTAGGCATTGGTGCCTGAACACCCTGTTCCAACCATGCCGCCGATTTTGGCACCCGGGCCTGGATCCGGAGGGAAGAACATGCCGTGCCCACGAAGGTGTTCGTTCAGATCTTCCCAGCCAAGCGCAGGTTGTACGATGATGTCCAGATCCTCCGGGTGGAAATCCAAGATCTTGTCCATTCTGCCCATGTCGATGCAAATACCTCCTCTTGTTGGCGCAAAATGCCCTTCAAGACTGGTGCCTCCAGAGAGCGCAATCACAGGGATCTTCCGCTTATGACACACCTGCATGATCTTGGATACTTCCTCCGTTGTAGCCGGATACACAACGGCGAACGGCCTTTCGTTCGGCTTGGTTGTGTAGGATGACCATTCCGAGCCCGAATGCGCCGTGAGGTCGTCCGGAACGGTGGAGACATTATCTTTGCCGACAATTTGGGCGAAATCGACCCAAGCGGCTTGAAGGACTGACGCTCGAGTGTCGTGCTGAGGTGGATGTGCGCGGTGGAGGGGGAGTGGTGGAGGAGGTGTCAAGGGCTTTCTCTCCTCTGGATCCCAGCCAGTAGGCGCCTCCAGCAACGGATAGGATGACTGAACTCGTCAACAGCAATTCAACCAAGGGGAGCCGGGTGCCGTACCAACACTCAGCGCAAATGACCAGCCCTCCGCTGATCTGCGAGTTCTGGCGGCCTGTATGTATCGCGCCTCAGAGGCTCGTTCACGTTTCAGCCGGTCTGCCGTGCTTTCATAGAGCTGCCCCCCTGAAGGACAAACTATCTCTATCCTTGCCCTTCTCCTGCCATCTTGTTGTCGAATTGTGGAAATGCCTCCTGCGGCACATCTGCTGGAAGGAGGAAGATCGGGTTTGGGTACGGTATTGGCACTCCAGGCCTCGACTGAAAGCGGTGGCCGGCCGCGCGCACCTCTGTACTGCCTTCATGTTTGCGAGAGAGCAAGGCAAACACAGCTGATTGACATTCCTGTCTCTCCACAACTTCTTTAAAGAATGGCGGATGAAATACGTAAAAGATGTCAAACAACCGGCATTGATTTCTATGGCATTGACGCCGCGAGGAACTGCGGAGTCGACCATCTTCTTGCCTTTTCGGGCTTAGTTGGTCGGAAAACGAGCGGCATCCAGATTCGGAGTAAAGAAGTCGAATACTCCGATAGCATCGGAGTACATGTGCCTAGTAGTCTACAGAGTACGGGATTCAAATCATACTTGCTCTTACGATACATTCCTTGACGCAGCCTCAACCTACGGTGATATTGTATTGTAGAGATCATGTCTCTGTACTATTAGGATTGAGCCCGGGCAGTAGTCCGAGACATAAATCTTATCGTAGATGGCTGTCGTACAATGAAACGACGATATTCTCCCCCGTCTCTTTTCCATCAATCACTACTCCTACGCCTCGTCGTGTAGATTGCTCCCGTTTGTTCTGTTCCTTCTTTCGAATGGACCTGGTCCGTACATGGGAGGATGTCTCAGCGAAGGAGGCCTCAGCGCTCGAAGCGTGGGTGGCCGTGCGCATGAGGGCTGCTGTTGAGCAGCATAAAAGCTTGAGTGCTTTCTTACTTCATTGCTGCGTGATGGTACATGCTGGCCTTTTTCGGCAGACATGGCTGGGCGCCAGAGGCGATAATTCATCGCAAGGATGGCGCCTGACATGGACAGAGTGCCCCGTCCTCCTGCACCGCACGAACCGCCGCCCTTCATGTCGTCGACCCGTGGGCGAGTGGTATTGCCACCATTCCGGAGCATGGCCTATGTGGCCATTCCGGTGGAGACGGAGGGTTGGTCCAAAAGGACCGACAAAACCCTCTGCTGCTGCCCCGCCGTTCTGGCCCTTGGGAGTCAGGGGTGGCTTCTCCAGAGTCAGTTCCAAAGATCTTCGGTGACCAGTTTCTCGTCTTCATTCCACTTCTTGTCTTGAGCCTCATCATCACTTGTTTTGTCTTCCTCCTTCGGATTCTCTTCTTCGGGTTTGTCCTCTTCGCCGGGCTCCTCGCCCCTTGCTAAGCCGTTGAAAGGAGCACCAATGGCAATAGAATAGTTTTGGGCAGCTTCAACCGCGCAGGCGATGACGTCCTTGGCCACGGCTGACCATCGCAGATCCCAGATCACTTCACCATCTTGCGACAAATCCCGTTCAAGTGTAGCGCCAAGATATGGCAGACGTTGAAGTAGTTTGTAGATCCCGTGCAGTCGTAAGATTTGCACAGTTGAATCGGCGACCGAGAAGGAGATGGTCATCTCATCTTTGCGCGATGAATGATCCCATTTGGCGATACTGTTGGTAATCAATATATGTCCATCTCCACAAGGATCGGAGAGACCCTCGGGCGGAATGGCGGCATCCCCGAAATCGATCGAGTCCGACAGGAAATTCAGGTAAAAGTCGTCACCATAAGCAGTCAAGACCAGGAGCTCAGGTCTGTACATGGATACCGACTTACAGCCCACGTCAATATGTGACCTGGGAAACCCAACGTATGCGTGTGCTCCCGGGCTTGACTTGAGCGGCAAAGGCTCCAGATTCGTTCCGCCACTGATCCGTCCATGTGTGTCATCATGACTTCCGGCCAATCCCTCAGGGGTCTTTTGTTCGTAAACGAGATCGCACCAACCATTGCCGACATGGCACTTGAGAATGGTCAGAGGGCCGAAGCTGTGAATGAAATGGATATACTGGCTCGGCCATTTCTTTTGTCCTGGGGTAGTCTTTTCATGCTCGTTATGAAAGAACGGCGCCCAGTTCTTCTCTGCCGGTGCTCTCTCTTGTCCTGTGATTGTCAAAATGGTGGTGACATTGGAGAATGGTCGGAAAATGTGCATCGCCCGGGTGGCCGTCTTCAGGTCGCTGAGCATGTTAAAGACCACAATCGGCTCGGCATCTTCAACGCCCGGTTCGACAATGATCCTGGGATCCTCTGGTCCATAAAACCCTCCGCCTACCTCGTATGGTGCTGGTATATTGAACACGGTGGGGAAGACCATGTCGATACCGTGCCACTCGATTGTGTAGTTCTTCAACTCGTTCCAGTCCTCATCATAGAGCTGGCCCCGGAGAAAGCTGATTGCGGGCCAATGCTTCACACCCTTATCATAGAATATTACCCTTGTCACGCTTAGGAACACCTTGTAGTTTTCGAGCCAAACACTGGATCCAGCCAGCCTCGCCCACGTTTTGGCCACCGTTTCTTCGAATTTCCAGCTCTTATCTTGGCCCGAGTAGTCAATCATGGGGTGGCCTTCCAGCGATGTGGCCATCTCAACAAGGTCATCCTCCAGATACCAACTCTTCTGGACTTGGAATTCCCCATCATATCTCAGCTCGTGGCACCCGCGTCTGCCCGCCTTGCCGTCGTTCAGGAAGCCGGTGATCGGCACTGTCTGGAGGCTGTCGCTTTCGACGCTCGTCTCAGCAATAGGAGAGGCCGGGAGCCAGGGCTGAGGTAATCTGTTAGTGAGGCGTTTGACCGAGGCGACATCCACATACTTGTACTGAATCCAGAGTGAGTGTCCGAAGGCAGGCTAGGATGATAACAGTCGCGATCAATGCCCGGGTAATCCTACGACGACCGTATCCGCGCTTCCATGCCGGGATAGGTTCGTGGTCTTTCATGTCTCCAACTGTCCAGCTGAATTGACCGTGCGGCGTCAGGTCATACCCAGAAACGACTACTCATATTCGTAATGCTGTTCGGTTGAGAGGCACGGAGGAGAACGAAATAAGTTGTTCGACGACGCGGTCTGTTCAGAAGGTGTCCGATGAGTCGCTACAAAAGTTCGGAGCACAGGTAGAAGTCGTGCACGGCCACGAGATCTTCACCTCACTATTGGCGAAGCAAGGGCGTGACCAGCAATCAAACTTCAAGAATGTCAGCACCTTGACAGGTTATGCCCTTTTAACCCCGTGTTCCTCAACTCTCGCTGACCAGAAACAGTCTCATATTCAGTGGCGTGTAATTTGGTTTCTCCTGACCGCCGACTCTAGCCCTGAGCCAGCCATTGCTTTCTTCGTCGGCATGAATGGTTATGAATCCGCGGCCCTCTGCAACAGGGGAGTGGGAGTAGGTAGTAGGGAGGCGGACTGAATCGATAGTGGGGAGTTGACTGCGCAAGCCTACCATCGGCCCCCGCATGCCGGCCGCCAACCTCATTACCACTTGGGCTGGTCTAGTAGTACGTAGAGGCAATTGTGGGATGGTGGTGAGCGCGATCCTTGTCTCCCGAGGTGGATGTCTCAGTGAATTGTAAACATAGGTGTCTTTAGGGTTCGAGCTATCCTCCTTTTGAAGATAAGCATTACTACATCACAGGTTCAGCCAATAATATGCCGTATAGCCAACACTATTGCCACTAGCTCAGCCTGCTAATGGCGTCCAGCCGTCGACCAACTTCTCCATCCTCTTCTCCTTTTCCCATCTTGCATTGACAGATAGGAGGCGAGCAAATGTCCCATAGACTAACAACTGCATCAGATCCAGATCGCGTTATTTTCATGTAGTACAGAGATTAATCCATAGTCCGCCATATTGGAAACTGAGCAATCCCTCTCTCCGCCACTGCCCTCAGTCTAACGTATCTAGCGGCGACGCTTCTTCCTGGACAATATCCTGCCTTGCTACTCCTCGAGAGATCTCGTACGTCAAGACAGTCATGTCCATATAGGTGAGCATAAGCCGATACCTGCGGCTGTTCTCCGTCGTCTGCCATGAATCAATGCTTGAAGGAGTTGCCCATGAGCTAGATTCGATGCTCACCCTAGAACCCGACTCCGCGTCCGAGGCGTCGGATGGTCTCTTGCGTTTCAATTTATGCTCATTATCGTTGTCGCCGCCATGATCTTCTTGGCCGACACTTTGATCATGCGTATTGCTTTCCGGGGCCATATATTCCCGGACGACAACAACGGTAGGGTCGAATGTCGTTGTTATACCATCCACTGCACCGTCTGCGCCCCATTTGACCGATGTATGATGTGTACTGCCTACTGGAGAGGCTTCTTCCTTCAGGTGGCCTTGAATCGGAGATGTCGCTATCCCAAGAAGCGGCAGCGAGGGTCGAAGCCTTTGCGCCTCTTGCTTGTGAGTAGGCAGAGTCCAATCGACCCTCAATCCCAAGGTACCAGTCTTTTTGTTCTTGGTCAGGCTGCAGACGGCGCATCGCCCGATCTGTGATGCTACAATAACAACTCCCAACTCAGGGATTTGCAGCGCCATGTTGAGCCTATCAAGATGAATTTGTCTTGTCTGTTCCATCTCGCGCGGCAAAACCTGCTTGAGGATGTTGGCGCAGAAAACATGCGCGCTATCTGCTTCAGGTGCAATGATGAGCCGAAGGTTCGAGGCGCTGCAGTGCAAAACGGGTATGGACGGGGGAGCTTTGTCGGTGCGGGACCGATCGGCACTGGGTGGCATATTTCGTTTATAGTACAGCTGCCATAAACTTGGTCGTTCTTCCCGTGATGAGTCTGTATTCAAAGATGGGGTGGAATCGTCTGAGTTGTCGCGCTCCTCCCGAATGGAGCTTGATTGTGACAAAGAGCTGGAATGAGCAGGCGTCGTGCTCTGCCGTATGCCCTCCGACTGTGGTCCAGATTGATCAGAAGCACTTTCAGAATGGTCCACACCGGACTGGAAATTTGCGGATGGTATGGCACTGTCCGAGAATGCTTCTGCCTCGGTAGTGGAAGGGGAATCGGCATCGGCATCTGAAATCATTTCGAGATTCCTCGTCGCCATCTCCACGACTTCAATCTGCTCTTGGGCGGGCTCACTTTCCGCAGAATCCATAGACATTTCTGAAGAGCTTTCAGTCATGTGGCGAAGATCCACGAGGGTGGTAGAATCATCAAGCGTATCATCGTCATCCTCAATGTTACTTCCATCCATATCTGACCATGAGCTGAAAAGTTCCTGGTCGTCTTCATCGCCGCTGGCCTCTTCTGGCTGCCCATCTAGTCGTAGGAATGCAGCGCTATGGCCGGGTGTTCGGAGCCTCACGATGTGGGTGATATCATAACTTTCACCAGCATGACCATGATATTGGGGGGCTTTTGAATGTCCGCAAAACTCGTCCATGGTCTCGGCTAGCGCAAACCCACGAGGGTCTAACGCTGCAACAAGCCATCCCCCTTCAGGTCTTCTGAAGAAGGTTGTGCGAGTCCTCTTTACACCCAGGTCCCATGTCTTGAGACACTTTCCTTGCCAAATGTCCCACATCTTCATCATCCCTGAAATGTCGGTACTTAATAGCCACTTGCCTTCCAGGTCCTGGTCTGTGTTCACGAATGAGATGCTGGGGATGTTATAGTCATGCCCATCGATGCCACCTAAAACAGTCTTGTAATTCTGGTCTCGTGGGGGAGGGACGTCGCCCTCCCACTCATACCAATCCGGCTGCCTGGTATGTTCAGTTAGATTGAATCCTTCGTCCATCACCTCATCGTCGGGCTCATCTTCATCCTCCGACTGTTGTTCTTCCTCTGCCAACGCAAAAGCAAACACGGTAACCCGGGCGCAAGCATCGCCACTCTCGACATGGTAGGAAGTGTTCGATGATACTGCAATCATTCGACCTCGAGTATGGATGGACAGGCCCCAGGCCGATTCATATACCCACTGTGCAAAGAACGCCCTCACTCCCGTACGGTCACCTTGCAGATGCGGTGTGGAAGAAGCGGATTGTTTCCTTATGGCTGCTTCCAGTGCCTTGGTGTAATAAGCTGTCACGTTTCCGGAATCTGTTGCGAACAGGAGGATTTCCTCGCTTCCCAGGTCACCCACGATCATATGATTGATATCATGCGGTGACTCCTGATCAATATAGCCGTGTGCGCCCGGGTTTGCCAGCGTCGGCATAATAACAAGGCGAGGCGTTCGACGGAGTGCTTGGAAGGGAAATTCGGGTTCGTAGACCACTATGGAATCTCGAGCTGCCACGAAATATAAATTGTAGCGCTGGGACAGCGCCGTCAGGTTGTTTCGCCAGTAGGCTACTGGAGGTAGACGTAAGATATCATGGCTGGTAAATCTGTCATTCCCTACTTCTACGCTGGTCAAGCCAACATTCACCGATTCAAACGGCCTTGGGTCGAGGTCCATGATGCCCGGATAGTACGTCAGGCTTCCGTTGGATTGGACAGCGATCGGTCAGGACATCGCCTCGGATCACTAGCAGCTCGTCAAAGGCTTCAGGTCATGCCCAATAGTCCTGCTATTCTTCTCAAATATGTATGTCGGGCTAGGCATCGTGCGGGAGGTAGGCTAGAGGGGTTTGAGCTCGTCCGGAGGTCGCTCGGCTTGGAGAAGCTGAGAGGATGTCATCAGAACAGCCAGGCTATGCGAGTTTCTCGCTGCGAGACCCCTAATTCGATAGAGATCAGACCCAAGGGCTGCGGCGCCGAAACGGACGGGGGTTGAATGACAAGTCGAATAATGACAGCTCCAGAGAAGCGAGCGTCTCAAAAGGTTCGATATGTACGTACGACCTGACTGTAGAATTGGTGGAGAAGCGCCAAATGACGCAGCCGCGCAGGTTGCAACAGACATTGATGATACGCCTTTCAAATCCATCCTTGATCTGGTCGTTCACCAATCTCAACTCCATTCCCGCCGTCACTTGCACTTCCTTGCAGAGGTTGGCTAACCAAGGCACGCACGCAGGCAGGTGTTATTTTGTCTACGACCGAGCAGCATCACTTTTGTCTCCAGCAAAGACGCCACTACATCCCCTCGTCCCTCGTCATCCACCGATCAATGCATTGATTTGGCGGACCGTCCTGCGGAAATAGACGGGTGCTGAACAAGTCTGCCAAATTATTGTTGTGCTTCCCGTGGCTACAAGACGATTGTGTTACACAACAGCACGCTACTCAGGCGTCCGGCGGGCTGATCCATCCCTTCGACCTGCAAACCCGATTCTCCTCGTTCCTTTTTCTGGAACCTCAACACGGTCGGCATGGATCTATTGGCTACAGTGCGCAAGGAAGGCTCACGGGGAGGTCGTGGAGAATTCAAATGGTCAGATGTGCAGGCATCTTCCCATCGGGAGCATTATCTGGGTCATTCTTTGATGGCACCCGTGGGCCGTTGGGCAAAAGGCCGTGATCTCAACTGGTATGCAAAAGCCACTACCGATGCGGACGCCGAAGAGGATGCCGAGGCCAAAGCTGCAAGAGAGCGAAAAGAGGAAATTCAACGAATCAAACAGGCCGAAGAGGATGCACTTGCGAGAGCCCTGGGCTTGCCTGTTGCACCGCGGAACAACCCCAACCTGGAAGAATTAGGCGCCCATCGCGAGGTTGGCAAAGTTTTGAAGGAGGCCACAGAAGACAACGAAGCCGCAGGTTCACAAGGCATTGGGTACGGCGGCCCTGCAGGGATACCCGGATCCAAGGAGGTGCGACCTACAGTCGAGCGATTGGAAGGCACTGCGAGCGGACAAGACAACGAGTTACAGCATGCGCTTAAGGAATACAGAAGACGGCATGGTGGTGGGCGGCGTAGAAGTCACAGCCGCAGTCGAAGCAGAGAACGCCGCGGCGACGATGATCGTCGCAGAAGGTACAGAGACGACGGCCATCGGAGGAGCCACCGACGATCCAGGTCAACGTCTCGCGACAGACATCGCGGGCACCGCAGGCGGGAACGCTCGAGAAGCAGATCCCCAGGCCTTCGCCGACACGACAGCGAAAAGCGACACGGAAGACGGTGATAGCGTTCGATTCCGACTGTCTGAACATCTAGATTGTGCGAAGACCAAGCGAGACATCGAAGGCATCGCCTTCGTTATCTTTGAGGTCGAAATCCACAAGAGTTGCGGCACGGCCAGTGCTAGTACCCTGCCTCCCAATGTCGGCCGATGCACTGGTATCTGCAAACTCCTCTAGTTCCTCGCTCACAGTCTTCAGCTTCTCCTTGACGCTGGCGACACCCTCGACGCCCACGATATGCCTCGCGGGAGGATTCTCGTGTCCGCCAATGGCTGTCAAGGCGTGGACGGTTTCTGCGAGCAATGACTCGGTGTGAGCGTCGCTGAGCGGTGGATATAGGCTCACCACCTCGTCACGACTCAGAAGGTACGGACCACTCTGCCTTTCGGCTTCGGAAGATGGAGTTAGTAACTCTTGCTCCGGCGGTGGGGGATACTTGGCGCGTATCCCTGGTAATCGGTTAAGTAATCCGTCTAGGATGCCGCGGAATATCGGGCCAGTATGGCCGGACTCGGGAGTGTACTCTTTCATTGGCGGCACGGACGTGATTTTGTTGGTCAGAATTCCAATTTCGACGCTGGATTGGACAATGGTCAACTTAATGTTGAAGGGAGCAATCTCGTATGCGATGCTGTCGCAGAAGCCTTCCAGGGCCCAACCAGAGGAACAGTACATGCTCAAGCCTGGTGTTCCTAAGTGACCGTGGATGCCAGTGAGGACAATTATATGGCCGTTCATTCTGGAGCGCATCTCTGGAATGACAGCCTTGATGATATTCATTGGGCCAAAGAAATTCTTCTCGAACTGGTCGCGTACCAGGGTCAATGTTCTTTGGTTTGCCGCAAGCTCTTCGACCGTGCCTACCACTGCCTCGCTGGAACAGCAAAATAGGATATCAATCTTCTTGAAAGCATTCACGGCCTCGGCGACAGCTGCTTGGCATTGACAAACAATTCTGCCTCCGTCAGTACTGCCATAGGCTTTCCTCCTAAGACACCCAGGAGACGACGAATGTACCAAATGCATACCTAGTATCCAATGGGACGATTTTCATGCGGTCCTTCCATCCATTCTCTCTTACCACCTCGGACAGGAATCGCTTGAATTGCTGACTCCGCGGACTATCGCTCTCGAACTCGGACTGGATGATCCCAGACACGACATAATCGCCGTGGTCGAGGACCTGTCGTGATACAGAAATACCGACAGGAGAGTCACCAGAAGTGATCAACCACACCCGTGGTGCATTATGTGTTGGAAACTGGGGTGTCGGTGCGGGTGCCAACCCTCCATTTGCCATGGCAACCCTTCGCAGATCATCGTCCTCCCGACATATGGGGTTTATGAACAGGGTTGACGTTGCTATCCGGGTTTCAGTATCTATGTCTTGCTTCAACCACCTGCAACATGGATTGATGTTCAAGTTGAATAGCATCATGCCAAGCAAAATACCCCATACTCATGCCTCAGTCAGAAACGAAGTGATGCCGCCCTAAGCCATGCTCTCCCCACCCCGCCATTCCAAGGCCATCATACCAAGGCTCAGAAGAACGTACAACACTCGAAACAACAGGCTGGAATAGAGCCAGACGTCCTTAGTAAATAATACGATTATGGCGCAATACAATATCCTCAAAGGCTAGATAGAGCTTGACACTTCAATCAGCGGCACGCCAGGGCTAAGGCGTGCTCGCTGTAGATTTACTGCTAGGGGCCTCGGCTTCGGATTAACACTTAATCCGCGGCTAGACTGCGCTCATGGTTACATTTGTACTTCATCCCACTGCCCACTGATCGCTTCTCTACAAAGTTGACACCTCTGGTTCGATTGACAGTCCAGATCTCCCGCAGCCAAAATGCCGGAATCTAGAGGTAGCGGCGCACCTGCCGCCGCCAGGGAAGAACAAGGAGGAGGAAAGGTGACATCCAAGGCCACAAGCACTCCCACGGCCATTGCTAACGACCTGCAGTCAATGATACAGACGATCTTCCAGGGCATCGTTATTTACTTGGCAACCCAGGCCGTCATCAATTACTTCTTCGGGGCCAAGACACAAAGTGGTAGCGGAGGTGTTGGTACGGCCAAAGCGAACCTGAACTTTGATGAGCGAGCCGATGCAACAGCCTTGACGAACTATTCCGCCATACCGTTCAACATTGCTCCGATCTGGCCTGACGACAGTGTCATTGATTTGCAAATATATGTCTCACCACAACCGGAGCTGCCTTCACTGTCAACAGTACCAAAGGATGCTCTGGTAGTGGATGAGAAACAGTTCAAGATGGGCAATTACTCAGAGGATCGGGAAATCCATACCAACATTGCCATCCCAGAAGAAGTGCAACACAATGGTACGCTCTGGGCGCACTTTTATGTTGGCTTGGCTGGCAGCCAGCTCGATCCCACCGCCTCAGACTATGATGCGACGAAAGCGGCCCACTTCAAAAGACCTTTGAATCATTATCTGCCGAAGAAGAAGCAGCGCAAGTTGAAGAATCTTCTGGACAAAAGCGAAGAGCCGGAGCCAGAAGTAGAAGAACCGCAAGGAGTCCAGATTGGGTCGTTCTATCATCCTAATTTCACCGTGGCCGTCGTGCCCGGGACGGGTGTGCTGAACTGGCGTCAAATGCACCCAGCTATGCGCAAGAATATCGTCCTCGAGCCCACCGGTGCACGCGACGCTTCAGGGATGAACGGATGGTACTACCCGGTGGTTTTCCTGAACACGTTCTGGCAGTTGCGGTCGCACATGACCGAGCTCAACGACACGGTAAAGGAGATGCCGCTAAACATCAAGCTCCATAACCTAGCCAGCTGGAAGTACAGTCTCCTCGCCAGCGTCGACGATGGTATGAAGCAGAGCCAACAACAAGGTGCTCAACCCGGCCCTATACCTGCAGGGGGTGACGGAAGTGAATTTGAGAAGCTGAAAGAAGTGCTGCTGGACACGAATGCCTATCTTCTCGGAACCACCTTCGCCGTCAGTATTTTGCATATGGTCTTCGAAGGGCTCGCTTTCAAGAACGACATATCACACTGGCGAAAAAAGAAGGACAACGTGGGGACGTCGGTGCGCACGATTCTGGCCAATGTATTCATGCAGCTGGTGATCTTCTTGTATCTGGTCGACAACTCCGAAGGGACGTCGTGGATGATTCTCGCCAGTCAAGGGTTCGGCATTGTCCTCGAAGCGTGGAAGGTGACCAAGGTGGTCAACGTGCGTCTCCGCGAGCCAGCGCCGAACTCGCGGCTCAAGTTCCTGCCATATGTGGTGGTGTTTGAGGACAAACACAAGTTGACCAAGAAAGAAAAACAGACTCAAGAGTACGATCAGATTGCTTTCCGATATCTCTATGTTGCCGCGGTGCCACTGCTTCTCGCATATGCAGCCTACTCGCTGGTCTATGAGACGCACAAGTCCTGGTACAGCTTTGTGATTGAGACGTTGGTCGGGTCTGTCTACGCATATGGCTTCCTCATGATGGTCCCGAGCTTGTACATCAACTATCGGCTGAAGTCGGTTGCGCATATGCCGAGCCGTACGCTGTTCTACAAGTTCCTGAACACGTTCATCGACGACCTGTTTGCCTTCACCATCCGCATGCCCTTTCTGCATCGCCTCGCCACGCTGCGTGACGATGTCATCTTCTTCGTCTGGCTCTACCAGAAGTGGGCCTACAGGGTTGACTACTCCCGAGTGAATGAGTTCGGCCAAGGAGGCGACGAAAGTGATGAGGACGATGAAGAGGAGAAAGAGAAGGCTCTCGATGGTCAAGACACCAAGCAGCTCAAGCCCAGCGTGCCAGTGGCCAGCGCAACCGGGGCAGAGGTCAAATCCGGAGCCACAAAAAGGAAGTAAAATACAACAGGTGCCTTCCTTATCAGGAGATGTCGTTGTCGTCGGCCAGCGCTCCCATCCCCTTCCAGTCTGGCTGTGCCTGTGTCGGAGTGGT
This sequence comes from Exophiala sp. LBMH1013, assembly GCA_024611085.1. NCBI lineage: Eukaryota > Fungi > Ascomycota > Eurotiomycetes > Chaetothyriales > Herpotrichiellaceae > Exophiala > Exophiala sp. LBMH1013. Next base: position 1,400,726 of record JAMFLB010000002.1, read on the forward strand.
CGGACTCGACCGTGGCACCGTGAAGCACATCAAACTGTACGACTACCAGAGGTGATGAACCACGAAAGCGGGACCAGAGAATGGTAGCCGGAAACGAGCAGAGACGGTCGCTGATATCAGCCTCAGGGGCAGGCTGAGGCGGTATCTTCCTACGGCACCTGAGGCCAACCTCTTGTGTTGTACATACCTTTAAGTACACACTGCAGTCAAAAGCCAGAAACCCCCACAAAATCGTCACGATAGATAAACGACTATATAGGTAATGCTCCTGGATACAGAGTTTGTAATCAAGCGCATGTTTGAATTCTTTTCTTTCTCCTTTCGAGTCCTTTTTTGATGAGCCCACACCCCCACACCCACACCCACATAACAGGGAGTTGTGTGCAGTGTTGCGAGAGACACGACTCAGACTGATCTCAGATATGCACTATGAATCACACCGCTCTCAGGTCGACAATCAAATGAAAGCGAAACGAACGAGTGCGAGCCGATTCGCGGTCCTTTCTGGAGACAAGTTATCATCATCGTCCTCGTCCTGTTTGACGACTGCACACTGGAAACAGCAATCTTTAAGGGCGTTCCGCTACACGTGGAGAAGAAAGGGAGGGGAGAACAGGTGAGGTGGGAGCGAAATATATTATATATATATATAGGTATATATGCTGGAGAATCGTAGAACAGTTTGCGCCAAGTCCAAGGATGTACCGTACATAGGTATGTAGGTACCTAGGTACTTGGTACTACGATTCCTGTTATTGTACAGGTTAAAACCGCACCACTACTGCCTACCCAGGTAAGGTAGGTAGGTATCTACAGGTAGAGCAACATGTCTGCTGTCCTTGACATTCATTCCACACTTGGGACGATCACGGTCTTCAAATACGATCTCGCCCTCGGGTGGCTCCACTCGAGCGACAATTTAATAGCAGTCAAGGTAACACCAACGCCAACACCGGTCAGACGGCCAGGCGAGGATCTACGAGCTATCAAGACAAGTTACAACGGCGAGCACAACGCTAGACGACTGCCGCTACGGCTACGGCGTAACAAGAGTGAAGTCTCTGGGAAATACCTGAAGAAAAGACCATCTCATCCACTTTCATCTGCTACGTTACCGAATAGGTGGGGAGTCAGAGTCAGAGTCAGGTATAGCTAGACAGTCTACAAACGACCGAATGAGGCGTGTGAATGAGTCGAGACTTGCAGGAGCGAGAGCGAAAGGGAGAGCAAGGCTAGAATAGAATAGAAGCATGTGTTATAACAGTGCTAGACGAATATATCGATCATTTCCTCCACGGGTATTCCGATCCGAGCCGTGAGGGTCGTGGGAAAGTTGAAACAGAGAGCGAGAGGTAGGAGACACACATTGTTCTATGAATAACAATAACGATATAACCTTGAAACGAACTGGTCATCAAACAAATCCGTTGAATCGACAAAACAAAACACCTAACGCCTACCCATGAAACCAAAACCGGGGGTCGACTTTGACTCAAGCGCCCAAGAGCAGACCAGTCTGCTGCGACGCCAGTAGACCAAAGACACAAACGTAGTCGTCGTCAGAGCCGCCCCACCCGCCCCCCCCTCCCCCCCTCCCCTTTTCCTTCGCCTAGCCATGGACGCCCTTGGTCATCTTGAGTGAGGCCTCGCCCTGCACCAGTGATCCTGCACGGTGTAATATTGTATAACGAGCATACCATAACCATAACGTAGCTTCTCCATCACCGTAACCATACCGTAGCTTCTCCATCTTAGCTTGTTCCCTGAACCAGATGATAATGACCCTGCGTCGGGTGATGTATGAATGACAATGCAATCGAGGCGTGCTAGCCCATGGCTTTCTCTGGAGCAGTGAAGTCTGGTCCCTGTCTCAAGGTCAATGACTTGACTGCATGGGGCGTAATATAAGATCATGAGCACTTACTTGCATATCAGGCTTCAGGCACTGAGTTATCGGCGTGGCGGAGGCCGGTCTAAGTTTCGAGATTCCTTTGACTGCTTGATGCAGACGTCCCGACAGTTCTGACACTTTCTGTATCGGCAATTCGGACAGTGGTCATGGAGATCGCGCAGGTTGGGCGTCTTGCATTGGCAACAGATCCATGCGTCGGCAGGGCCGACTTTCTTTTCTTTCTTTTCCGGCATGTTGTATCGAGGGAGACGGGATGGGATGGAATACAAGGCAATATCAATGTTTGGCAATTGTAGCTTTGATGTCTGGTTGAGAGGGTATAGAAGAATGGGAATGGGAAAATGAGGTGCGAAGGGAGAAGAAAGGAAGCCTTTATATCACATCAGCTCTGCGGGATAAAGCGACAACAGACTCCCACGGGAATGAGGTATCCTCGCTCACATGGGCTGCCTTTTTTGTGCAGAGGATTGAAGCAGCATAGCCAGAAGAGAATCTGCCTGGTGGCCTCCGGCGAGAATGAGACAACTCATCTTATGGCTGCTTTGTCCAGTAGTATGAAAGGTAGTAGTTTTGAAGTAGTTTTGACATTGCAATTGCTGGGATATTGGGAGAAAGGCAGGGTGGCAAGCTTCCCAAAGGTGGACAAAAAGCCCAATGAGAGACTGCTGGGTTGGACAAGGTGGTTGTTGATTGGATGTGATGCTTTCCATCGTAAAATGATATGGAGCCACTGACCCGATGAAAGGACTTGATGCAGAGAAGCATTGTTTGCGTTGTTGTGCACGCTCCACTCCCCGACTGACTGTGATTTGAGCAGTGGAACCCGAGGCGAAGCAATCAAGGCGAGACCGTGAGGACTAATACCATCTCATTGCTCGAGTGGCTTGTTCAATATGCTTTCCATCATATTGCAATATGCGGTGTAGTGGTTGCCTTGTTTGCAGGTCCCGCTCGAGCTTCGTAAGATGTGTCTGTGCATGATGTTTCAGAGATGTTCGCCTTCGGGCAGACATACCTCTCCCGCTTCTCGACTCGTCATCCCACAAATGTGTTCGGCTCAGGGTGCTGTCGGTTGGCCTGTATGACCGGCGACATGGTTCTGTCTGATTGACTCAGAACCCAGGGCAAGATTCACCAGTGAGCATCCCACTCCCGTGGGCTTCAACATGGACAGAGTCCAGTTCCGTGGCGCAATTGGCAAAGCCCAAGGCATGACTATAGCCTAGCAAGTAAGTAGATTGCATACTCCTGTCAACTTCCATGCGTATTCTGGTTGAAACTTTGTGGCTCCACAGGTCAAAAGTGCGTCCTTTTGCTCACAAGACTGCAGCAGGTTCCCAGTCTCCACCGACGAGACGCGATGTAGTCTTTGACCTGGCAGAAGCGGACAAACAATTGTGCAGCGACCGCTGACGTCGTATGCAAAACTACTTACCTACCTTACCTGCATATGCTGCGACTTTTGCGACGACATTCTGACTCACGAACCTCGGTTCATAAGATGAGCCACACAGCTGCCCAAGGCCGATCGATGGCGGATGTCGCCGAGAATACTGCAAGACTCTGGTAATGGTTTAGGTTCAGGAGGAGAGGAGCAGATGCCTTTCGTGAAGTTCGCTCTGGCCTCAGGCAACCACTTTCAAGTTCCAATAAAACCTTGGACTTGGAGGACAACCAGTGACAAAAGTCCCGACCGGGCTTGGCGGGCCTGACAAAATATCCCTCCCCATCTCCGCGACGAATATCCCGTGCAACGTCACACCCCTCGACATCTACGCTTTCTGGAAGAGAGATTCATTGGTAGCCTTAGGAAAATATCAACTAGTGAGCGAGAATGTACCACGTGTGACCGGTTCCAAGAACGAATATCTGCATCCCGAGCCCGCTACGAGGCTGAGCGGTAGGGGATGGTCTCGGGCCAACGTCACAGCGTTTGAAAACATCACTGCGGTGGATCCGAGAATAATACTGTTTCATGGTTAGTGCTCGCCTCAACTGGGATCTGCCTTAGGCTTCAGATTGGAGCACAGCCTGGAGAGAGGGAGAACATGTGGCAAGGCTGAACCACTAGTCCACCAGGGTACGATATTGCAGGTAGGTGCAGGGTAGCCTGCACCTACCATCACCTCCCCCACTGGCTTTGAGCACTTCTGTTTCTCTCAGCTGACTTGGGCTAAATGTGTCAGGGGGTCACTTCGGCGACGCCCGAGTCGAGATGTAAATCCATATCGTCCAGATATCAACATAGCATGGGTAACGGTCGCCTCGTCGTCCTTGCGTTAGCCCACAACCCGTGACAGTGAGTAACATTTGGTGTTGCTGCACTGGAAGGGGTGTTTTACAGGGTCCAAAGTCTCCTTGGAGTGGCATGTCAGCCTATAATCCTGTCACACATTCAAGCGGTAGATGAGGATCCCATCAATTTAGATCATGTTTCTCTGGAAGGTAAAAAAGTATGTTAGACATTAGTGGGAGTAGCCATCAAATTGCGACTGCAAGACCACTGCAAATTGCCGGCAAGGCTTGTAGGTCCGTAAATGTCAACTATCAGTAACAAAGCACACAGTATGAACCTTGTCTCTCATGCGGCATATGCGGCATATCCCCAGCCTCGGAAGGCACGTAACCGAGATCGAGATACACGAGGCTGATTATCTTGATTGTTGACATGGCCAGCCTCATGTTTTCAACCCTAAGCCTCTTAGACACTGTAACGAACGGATGCCTGCATCAGCGCCAGCGCTATGCCCATCTTTGTCCGAACTCCACTCATGCGAAGAATGCACCTTTGCCCTGGACCCAACCCCAAAATGTTCCAAGTCCATTCTACTCTTCATCATCTCCTGATAGTCTCGATCGTGCAATAACCACACTTTTTCCTGTGGCAATTCGAACAGTATAGATTGTTCTCGATCTTCATAGGCCCATTCCCACACTGACAGCAGAACCACACTTGGTGACCTGCCTTAGGACAGACGACGAAGGGAACTGAAAAGGTGGCAGATGAGTCGGCCACCTCAGGAACCTCCAACAGACGCTGGAATGTTTGTTGTCCCGAAAGAAGGGTTGGAGGAACCTCCAGCGCCCAGGAACAGCCTTGTTGCTCTGCAGGCTTGGCTTCGGAGGATTTTTGGAGACTAACAGCGTCAACTTGGAACGAAGCACCTGTTGTCCATTGTAAACTCACCACATGGCCGATATTTCACTTTGTCCAAATAGATTTTGCAGACTTATGTGACGGAAGATGGGAAGTCCAAGGAGAAGAACGTATAGAAAGTCTGAGGGTTGGAACATAGAACTGGGGAGAGTCGGGCTTTTTATCTTACCGTAATCCCGCAATGACCTGATGTCCTTTGGACCATGGAAGATGCCATTTGGGCATTTCGAGGCAGTGCGACGAAGCAGAAGCAGAAGTCGATAGTCGGACAGACTTTGCCACTCCAAAGACTTCGCTCTGTCCAGTGGGAGGTTTCACCCACAACCTTACTCGACTGTAGTCTCATTCCTCTCAAAATGAGGCGAGATAGAGGAGAAACCGCAGGAGAAACATCAGAACTACGGTGAAGCCCAAGGCGGATCCATAAAACTCTCCAAAAGACATGTGTCGTGTGCAATTGGCTGCGTTGCAATGCCTGATACACCTTTGAACTCACGAATTTGAAACGGGAGATCCTTGGAAGGTTGAAGCACGACGTGGTGCGCTCCGGCTGCCACAACATGTGCATGATCAACAAACAAGGACAGGGAGGGATGCGTGGCGTAGGTTGTTGAGGATAGTCACGCCTGTCTCCTCCGGAAAACAAAACCGCGTACTGACTGACAAGATGATGCCCGGCTGTTCCGAGAGTTGCTGCGGCCAGAGTCTTTTGCCTTGCAGGGGCAGAGAGGCAACCATTCTCGCCCAATCCAGCCAAATTGGAAATGCGCATTCTGCCATTATTGAAAACACTGCCACCGCGGGCGTCGATTTGAAGGATACATAAAGTGGCTCATGAATTCAGATCGAGATATCAGATTCACAGGTGACACAAGGCTCCCCTGAGCCACAACCTGAACGCCCGGCGACGGGAGGCACCCATGGTCAGGTGTGCGGAAGATATTGGGCTAAGACACATCAAGATACGCCTGGCCCAGGAATGAGCCTGCACTGATCCGTGTTTCTTCGCAACTAGCTAACTGACATTTAGAATCAGCTCACAAACAACCAAGCAACAGAAGAAGAAGCATCATCCAAGAATGTCGTTGAAACAGAGAAGGTCCGCTGACGTCGTAGCTGCGCCGCATGAGCCATCGCGGTCCACTTTTCGGCTTTGCTCGCTTAGCGCAAGGCTGAACTCTGAGCCTCGCGATACGGTGAAGCATCGGAATAGAAAATGCAGCCTTGCGGAGTTGAATTAAAACACCCGAGTAATCAACCGCTTTTCTGCAGCTTGCCTTCCGAGCGTCCAGACTTGAGTCTCGCAGGTTGCTGTCTTGTATGGGTGGGAGTCATTTGCGCAGGGCAGGTGTCTCCTTATGGAGTTATCAGGCGCCGGCCAGATCATGGTCGAGCTCTGCACTCCGGTTCTCCGGGCACAATAGATGGTCGAAGATTAGACACGACAAGGGAAAGGCCGATGCTGCCAAAAGCAAGGCCAAGACGCAGTTGTCTCATGAAGTCATCACGGCTTCCAGACGTATGCTTGCAGAAACCCCCATCCCAAAGAGCAACTAAAGGACTAACTTGCGCCCAGTTGGTGGACCTGATCCTGCCTTGAACTCGAGACTGGCCTCTGCGATTGCCAATGCCAAAAAAGGCCAGCTCTCCAAAGCCTCGATCGAACACGCAATTGCAAGAGGCCAAGGAAAATCTCCATCTGGACAAGTCCTTGAAACGGTCATGGTCGAGGGCATGCTCACCCATGGAGTTGCAGCCATGATCGAGTGCCAGACCGATAATAAGAAAAGAACAATATCGGATATCCGTCTCATCATCAACAAGTCAGGAGGGACGATTACTCCTACAGCATTCTTGTTCGAGAAGAAGGGGAGAATACTGTTTGAAGAGCAAAAAGAACTTGGTGTGGATGATGTCTTGGAGGAAGCCATTGATGCTGGCGCCCTGGATATCTCGTCTGAGGACAATAAACTCGCCGTGGAAACGGGGCCTGCGGATGTGATGGACGTTGCCCGAAAGCTGCAAGATCGCTTTGGGCTACGGGCGGAGAAGGCGGAAGTTGTGTACATTCCCAACGAGGACTCACTGGTGACGCTGACACAGGAGCAAGAGGAAGAGCTGGAAAAGGTATTGGAGTCGATCGAAGAAGATTCCAGTGTCAAGGAGGTCTACATTAATGCTGTATCACAATGACAGAAGATTATTTCGGATCTGTTCCTCAATCAGGACTGCCTCCGTATATAATTATCTCTTTGATCGTCTCTGCGGAATGACCATTGAAGAAGGGCGACCTGACTTTACGGCGGATCATATGTAAGGAAGAGTACTTGTATGGCAGATCATGCGGCCGCCAAGAACAACACTTGTTCTCGTTGCCATCGGGATCTTAAGAGCACATCCATCCAACAAGTATAGACATTGTAGACAAGCAACAGGGGCGCAAAGCATTGCAATCCCCTATTCGCCAAAGTGTCAATGTCGCATACACTTGATATACTGAACCATGGATCCTGACGCCACAATCACAACATGGCAGCAGGCTTTCGAAGAATATCGCATTCCAGCAACCCGCGCCATTGAGAAACGATTGCGTGCAAACGCAGCCCGCGACAAAGAAAAGCTACGCACTCTTGTCGGGTAAGTCAGTGTCTTCCCGGCTGCTGACACACTGGGAGTGTGGACCCATTCACCCAGAACGGCTCGCTGATAAAGTCATAGAGGGAGCTACCGCGAGTTGCTGGCCACAGCGGAAGCAATTGTTGCCCTAGACGCGAAGACGAAGGCCGCAGAAGAACATCTCGCGTCTATAGGTCATAACTGTCGTCCACCGCAACAGGAAGTGTCTATCCATCCTCCTCCCGCGGAGAAGGTGGCATTAGCCCAGCTACGGCTGCTCCAACGATGTTGTACCACAGCGGCCACAGCCTTACGGGCTCAAAACATCCTGCAATGTGCCCAACTGATTGTTATTGCTCGCTTGCTGTTGAAGTCCTTGGGTGATCAGCAAGGTCTAGCTCGGAGCTTAGAGTTCTTGAAAAACAAACTCAGTCTACTCCGCAGGCAGCTACTTCGGCAGGTGGACGCTAGACTGACGAATCCTGTCTCCAAACGTTCGGATCTCCTCGAGTCCTTGTGCTCTTACTGTCTGGTCACCAGTACATCTTCTGAGGATGCCCTTCTCCATTTGTGCCAACTCAGGCTCGACAAGCTTCGCCGGCAGTTAACAAAGTCGGAAGATCGGTCCACTATCTCTGAGGCTCTTCGGTACCAGATTGCTTCTCTACAGGCATTCAAGTCTTTGGTGGGCCGCCACATTGCCGACGCAATCAACAGTCTCCAACGACGACCTATTTTGGCCGATGCAACTATCAGGGAACTCGAGACGTTAGACCTTGACAGGTTTTGGCCACTAATTCCCGGCGAAATCCAGAATTTCGTCCCTTATTTCAAACGAAGTACTTCGACGCCGGAAGAGACTCGGACCAGATTCGAGGAATGGTCTCTGGAGGCGTCTCGAGTGTTGTCCACTGCATTGGACAATTACCTATCAGGCTTGAGGGATATCACCACGGTTCTTGACCTCCGAAAAGAGCTTTACGCGATCTTTCTGCCTTCATACTTTTCCACCCCAGCCAGTGCAGACATTGCAAGACATATCAGAAAGTCTCTTAATAACAGACTGGTCGCGATCTGTCAGGCGCAAGGCTCGCAGTTGGTTGAAATCACGAAACTATTGATAGATGGGATGGACGCCACACCATCAACCAAGTCATTGTGGGATGCCGAGTTAGCTCAAGCTGACTTAGGCAACGGAGGTTCGAGATTTATCAAGCAGCTGAAGAACCGCCACGCCGGGCTCAACAGAGTATTGTCCAAGGCGGCCAAAATGCTGGACGCTTGGGTATCGTCCGTAACCACCATTCAGGGTCAAATTGATGAACTGTCAAAGGCCCGATGGCGAGATATGTTAGAAGAACCGGAAGAAGAACAAGAAGACGACGCTTCAGAGCTAGTCAGAAGCCTCTCTGAGACCGACAGGGAGAGCTATCGCCATAGTCTTCAAGAAGCGCTTGGACAGTCGTTGTCGGACTACCAGAAACGTATGGCCGAGGCTGCAACAGCCATCACCGGTAATGCAAACGCCTCCAATGTCCACCACGCGGTACTGCTATTACGCTCAATACGAGTATCCCTGATAGCACTACAGCAGGCCTTCCCCGATGAGACACGCTTCGAAAGCCTGGACGCAGTTATTCCGAAGCTGCACCAGGTTGTCGCAGACGAGGTTGCCCACCGACTATCCCAATCGCTCGAAGAGGGCAAGAAGCCAAGGAAACTGAACCCGGCCGTCTTGCCTGAGAGCATGCCTTCCCCTGTGGCGTTCTCGACGTTACGTGAACTATGCAAAATCATGCTTGACGTTGGTGGGACGGACTTGTGGTCTCCTCCTGCGGTGAAAGCAGTCAAGAAATCCGTCTCTCGTCAAGTTTTCGACGCTGGGAGGACATCCAAATATGCCATGAATGACTTCGATAAGGCCTACCTTGGTGCTGCGCTTGAACAGGATCTGGGAGAAAGCCCTCCACAAGGGTCCGACTCTTCCAAGTCGACCGTTGGGGCCGCGGTTGATTACTGGACCAGGACGAAGCTGTTGTTCGGCACGCTTGCCTAGGAGTCACGCCAAGAAGGCGTTCGCGAAGGTTTGGTAAAGTTATATAATGCGGTCAGGTCGAGACGACTCATGTCACCTGTGGATAGATAGCTTTTATTCCACCACGTTTCCAAGACATCGAACGAAACGCACATTTCTAGCGAGACGCAAAACGACCACATGCATCGCTTTCCTTGTCATATCATTTTTCCGAACTCTATTTCACGCTCTCCCGAGAATACTCTTCAGGACCGTCCTCAGTTTCTCCTCGCAGTCGTCTCGTAGTTCCATTGACCGCCACGCCACGAATCGATCAGGCCGTACGAGGACGCAGCCATCCTCTTCGACTTCTCTCCTCCGCGCCCTACAAACCATTAGTTAGTTAATTGTCATCCCATAGCCACTGTGCATGCTAGCTAGGGGTAGACTTACCAATCGCGGTAGACATCGACCCATTCCTGACCCCAGCCGATAGATGCGGCGTTGATGTCAATACCCAGGTCTTTGCCAACCTTCTGTGCAGCATCGATCCATTTCTCACCCCCAATACCTGTGAGAAGACAGAAGCGTCCATGTCCAGCAAGATCGATGGTCGAGACATGATCCTTCAAAGGCATCGCCTTGTTCAGCCAGGCATGCGGCAGCCTGTGGCCGGGGTACGTGCTGACTTTGTGATGCAAGATAGCATCTTCGGGCCACTCAGGTTTGTGTCTGCCAGCTTTGAGCTCATCATCCAGGTACACAGCAGACGACTCGTAACGATGATTCATTTCGACGCCGATACCGTGGAATTCATGACTGGTGCCTTCGATGGCGGCGTCGACTCTCTTTTCTCCTGGCGCGAGCTTCAGGTGCTACGGACTTGAGACTATTGAAGATCTTCATCCTCTGCTCAACTGTCTCTTCCATCAGGCCCATTTCCCCTCCATACGGGCACATGGTCACGGATCCCTTGATTGGCGCGAGTGATGACGCCCTGGCCGACGGGCTGTCGTTCTGGGCTGAAGCTGTCCAGTAGAGCTGGGCCTGCGAGGCCGCGAGAAACGTACTTGATCTTCCAGGCCAAATTGAATGCATCCTGGACACAGGTGTTGGACCCTAGACCGTTGAAAGGAGGATGCCGGTGCACTGCATCACCTAGGCAGAAGACGTTTTCTTGTGAATAATACTCGGCGACGATCTCGTTGATATACCATTTTGAAATGTCGAGGATTTCAACGGGAAGGTCGTCTCGCCCGACTATCTCTTTGCATCTTTGTAGGTATTGCTCGTGAGTCGGCTCTTTCCATTCCGTGCCGGGTCTGGGGAAGAGAATGAACATCCATCTGTATGTAGCGATTAGCCATAGCGTCCCACAAAGAAGGACAGCTTGGTCGGGGCCACAACACTTACTCGTTCCATGGCTTGACCATCCTGATCAACCCACCCCATGCGAAGTCCGGATACTCTCGCTCCGGCTGGAATACCCAGTGTAGATTGCCCTTGCGCGCCTCGACATAGTCGCTCAAATCGACTTTGACCAGCACATTCAAGGCCAGACCTTGGCCGGGCTTCTTGATCAGCGGGATCTTCAGTTGCCTCAGAACTTGACTCCTCGCGCCGTCACAGCCGAACAGGTAATCCGATCTGATCAGGTACTCGGTCTGGGTCAGACCATCGCGAACACGACTGAGGATCTTCCCGTCTGCTTCTTTCTGGAATTCCACAATACTGGTCCGGAACCGCACATCCCAGCCCTCGGCAGCAGCTCTCTGCACAAGGATAGGCTCAAAAACTGTTTGAGGCAGATCTACATGGTGACAGGGACTGGCGCCTTCATATTCTCCTCGCCGTTTGGGGTCGTTGCCCCATGAGTAGATGCGAGCATACTCTTCACCTGTCATATCATGGCACCAGCGCGTATGGATCATACAGTCGCCTTGCACGGCTTGAGAGAGACAAGTCTCCTCGAGATCAATGTCTCTGAGGCATTCGAATGCTGCAGGATTGGTGATATGTGCTCGAGGCGTCTGAGATGTGGTCGGTGCAGCGGAAATGAGGATTCCCGTCATTGAGTACGGCGGATGCGAGAGGAAACATGCTAATGAAGCTCCAGCTGGACCGGCGCCGACTATAAGAAGAGGTGTCTCTATTATCGGAGAGCTGATATTTGGGACACCATTGGATGGTTGCGGGTCTGCCATGTCTCTGCTTGTTATGTGGCCGAGAAGCAGTAATAGCAAGAACAACAATGGATGGTCAGGCTGAAGGAGCAAGCTGAAGATTGTGGAAAACACAGTCAGGACCGTTGATTTTGTTATTGTGTAGAAATCATGAAGCCCTTTCGTTTCCACTTCTTTTCATTTGTATAGAATTGGCTGCGGGAAAACCCCCTTTCCCCAGACGGAGGGATCAGATCAGCCAGACTCGGCGTCCCAGCCGCAAAGGCTTCACATCTTGGGTCTAGCCAATAGCCATCTCGGACCGAGTAGGGTTTGCTCGATATCTGGAGGCCCTTCGCGAGCCTGGTCTCCACGCATGCGGACTTGCATAACGACAAGTGCTAGCAGCGTGTTCTGCCCATCGGATCTGGGTCTCAGGGGTATCGGATGAGAAGCGATCGGAAGGGATTGGACGAAGGCGACAGTGTTCCGGCCGGCGGTGGAAAGACGCAGAGACATTGCTTGCAAAGCCTTTCGTAAGCCGTCAAGCTATCCTGGAGCGGAGAAACAGCATTGAATCTGGGTGGATTGAAGTTCGCTTGTGCGTGGTGTGTTTCGGTTTTTGCAGCCGAGGACAAAAGTTGAACTTCCGCAATGACATCATCGGCTCCAAGGCGCGTTCCTGACTTGAATCCGACGACAACATGAATGATGATCGCTTTGCTCTCCTATCCACCTACCTGATAGCTATCATAATATCACAAAGCAACACCTCGCTTCATCTCTGTAGATAACCCCAGAGACGGTGCACCCCTCAGAGCACTGCCCTTGGCGATTGACGAGACAAATCCAGGACTCTCCGACTTCCAGCACGCAGCCCCGCGGTGTTTACGATTGAACCGTCGTCAACACGATGCTCCTCCGCTCATCCATCCGACCATCCCTCTTCTCCAGATCAATAGCAATTCCCAGGGCACGATCTTCTCTTCTGAATCGGCCTGTTCTAGTCGCATTCGGACTCTCCGTATCCATCCCATTCCTGCAACCACGGCCGATCACCCGTCTCGACACATCACCCTACTCGCCTGAGGTCCCATCCTCTCAAACTGCGCCGTTCAGTAGCACATCATCCTCATATACACACTCGCGGGACGCGAAGACTCCGCTGACAAAAGATGGAAAGACGCTCAATCCGGCGGCCGTTAAGCAGATCAGTTTTGGTGCTATCCTCGGTCTAGGGACTGGAGTATTGTTGTCAGCATTCTCAAGGAGTTTGACACTATTGATCGGTTTGGGAGTCTTAGTTTGGCAGGTTAGTATTCTCTCTTGCTCGCACGCGAAATACTATCCCCGTCGTTCTGAATGTGAATGAATGTGTAAAATTGAGATCTGACATCTTGTGTTTGGATATATAGTACGCTGCTCGAAAAGGGTACAATTTCATCCCGGTCGACCGGTTGCAACGGCAGGTGAAGAACGTCAACCTCCGAAGCGCGATTAATGATAATGTTGCGTTCAAGGTCAGCTTTGGACTAATGTTCGCGCTGTCGGCGTTTGGGGAATTCTAAAAGAGAAATACGGTGGCTCGCATGCTTGACAAAGCGCGCGGTGGAGTGTGCGACTGCTCTGTTGAGCAAAGGCCGGGCGTGACAATGAAACACGGCTCCACGATTGAGCTAAGCCTATTGCTGCAAAGGTGGCTGCAGGGACGGCATTGGGAGTCAGCTGGATGCGGTCGTACAGTTTCCATCTGATCCCCTTTCGCACGGCGCGTATCGTCTTGGTACATAGTAGGAAGTGCAAGCTGGCTAAACAAAAGGCTCGAGACCGCACACCAGAAAGATGGACGCCCTTCACACATAGGGATACTGGGCCCTCAAGTTCTCCCTCTATAGGAACGCAATATTGATTGAAGGTGCCGACAAAATAATGAGGCTCAATATAACAATGGTCCAGCTTCCTTCCCGCTGCGAAGAGGAAGCCACTGGATATGGGGCGTATTCTCAGTATGATATGGTAGCCCGGCTGGATTGAGCAGCGTACGGGTATCCTTTCACTTACTTGTAGTAGCATATTATCAAGGCGAAGAAGTCAAAAAGAAATGTTCAAATCGGGCAAAAAAGAAATGCATATGTATGCATCAGCCGCGAATCGAACGCGGGGCCCATGCAAACTACTGATCCGAAGATTATGGCAAGCATGGATTTTACCACTAAACCACTGATGCAGTTGTGGGCTTTTTGTCGCTCAAATTTTAATTGAGGCAAAGGAGCAAAAAGGAGTTTTGGAAATATAAAAATGAACAAAAAGGAAATCGAAGGTGTTTATATGCATCAGCCGCGAATCGAACGCGGGGCCCATGCAAGCTGCTGATCCGATGGATCATGGCAAGCATGGATTTTACCACTAAACCACTGATGCTGTGTGTGCTGATTATTGGTAGTAATTTTGTATCTTTCACTTATATCAATAACAAATCTGCTGATCCAGGATCACTGTTGTGGGCCTATCACGCTTGGCATCGGGAATGCCATTGCGGCTGACTAACAATGGTCGCTGTTATTGTCAGGTACCACCTACCTACCTAGGTATACAACGGTGGCCTTCTACGTTTCGGTATTGTCTTACTATGAAAGCTGACTATAACCATTGCGATGGTCTACTAGTTCCTCTGGGGGGCCCTATAGTGCTGTGGCAACGGACAGTGGCAGATTGTCCTGTTGAAAGTGGTTGAATATATTCTTTCTATCTGGACAAACAAATCCATTCAGTATCACACTGGAGTGTCGGTTCTTTGCTGCACTACCCAAGGAACGTGCGAAAGGGACAATGTGAGGCACCAGACAAGGGCATCGGAAAGCATACTTGCTTCGAATCATGGTACTACATATCTAGTATCTCAACCATATCAACACCTTTTCCGTTATCCCAATCTCACTTTCCTCCACAGTCGCAAACATTCTAACATATCAGCACCGGCCTTGCTGCTCCCACCTGTCGAGTCTAGAGACCCGTTAACCACCGCGACCAGTGCAGCGGCGAAACAAAAGGCCGATCTGTTGTCATAAAGCAAATTGACGTGCATCTTTTTCATTCCGCCCGCCGTGGCCCAGGACATCCACTCTTCCAGAATCTTAGCGATCTTGCGCGCTTCACCTTCATCGCTTTGACTCTGATCGACGACCATCAAGTATAAGACGGCCTCGGCAAGTTGATCAAGAGTCCACTCCCGGCCAATCTGTCCTTTCTGAATCAACCAAGCCAGACACGCCTCCGCCACAGCCTTTGTACTCATCCTCGGACTGGCGATCGCGTCCTGGACTCTGCGTTCGTCCCGTTCTTGTCTCGCAGCCGATGACTCTCTCATGTCGTCGAAAGTGGCTTGCCGTTCTGCGGCTAGCCGATTCATCTTGTGGATTCTGGCCTGTTCTGGTGGCATCGTTGATTCTAGCCGTTCGGCCGCCAATCGAGCCTGGAAACGCTGCAAGGTCACCTGCGACATCCTCGTCGCTGCATCCCGCATGGCACTTTCACTTTCAGACGACCAATGTGGCGCGTCGGTTTCGTCCATCATGCCCAGGATTACCATGACGCCGCATGGCATTGAGTCCTTGCGAACAAATGCTTGGATAGCTGAAGGAATTTCGAAAGCCCATAAGCCACCACTGGACTGTTTGCGTGAGAGGACTGCTGACGCCGCACACGTGAACCAGAGTCCTGCTGTCGATTGCTCAAAGGTCCGGTACGGTTCAGCGATGAAGCCGGTCTCGACATTCTTCTGTTCCCAGAAAAGCCTCTGCACGCGGTTATCTTCTGCACGAAAGCGGAAGCTTGAGCTATTTATGCTGTACTTGTTGGCCTCTTTCATCTGGTCGATCCGAGTGGGCAAGTCTTGCTCGTCTTCTTTTGTCTTCTCGCTCACCTCCAGTAATGGTGGTTGGTGAAGGCGTCCCCAACCGGGCGGCAGACTGGCAGCCCCTCTAACATCTGCTACCGATGCCACATCCATCGGCCATCTGACCGATAGACTGAGGATGCCGTCGCTCTCGTCGGGCATACTGGTTCTTAGAATCCAGTCGACTTGTTTCCGAGATTCTCCAACGTCGCGGTCCGAGTTTCTTAGCAGAATTGTTCCAGCCGGAGTCCATAGACCGCCTGATTTCAGCTTCTCCCACCCCATCGAATCCGGGACGGCACCCCAATCGAGCAAAAAATGGACGAGATCGGGGAAATCAATTTCTGCAGGAGGCTCGCGCAGTTCATCTTCATATTGTATTCTGTATAGCTTCCGGCCGACAATCAATCTTCTCCAGTGAAACACTCTCCAGCTGCCACCGCGGAGGAACCCCCGCACTCGACCTTCCTCGATCATGCTCATGGTGGTTTCGGCCCGCCCTAGCAGTCTATGCTGTTCCTCCTCCCCAGCTTGACCTTCACTCGTGATCTTCCAATAGTCCGGATCGTTGCGCTCCAGAGGCGCTATCGTGTATTTGGGCAGTTCCACCTCAATCAGGTTGGTCATGGGAGACCCTCGGATCGTGAAGCCATCCTGGGTATGGGTGGTGCTGACTGGTCTATGCCCGTGCTGGACAAGAGAGAAGTAGATTCGTCGCTTGGTCAGAAGGGCAAGCATAAACGTGTAGAAAATGGGCAGGACACCTAGCACCGCCAGCGGCACCCCGATGTAGGTAATGATATCTGTCGCCGAGGCCATTGCAGGTTACCTAGAATATTGGGTAGCTGACAAGCTTGCTCTGCTTTTCAAGGCCGGCGTTGGTTCACCAGATCATTGTGAAGCATACAGCGATCCTTTGCAATCAGGCTGCCGGTTGAGACACATTGTCTCCCACAAGCAGAGCAGGAAATGACCGTGGAAGCCATAGTCGCAGAGGCTCGGCCACAGTGCTCCATCAGGGCGCAGTCTGGTGAGGCTGAAGTTAAATCACCCTGGAGGGGCCAGAAAAGGGGTAGTCAGGAGTCAGTCTTGCTGTTATTACGCAGCCTAATCAGTTCTGGGTTAGTCACCTGGGGTGGCCCATACAACCCTTGCAGTACTTCAAATCACATAAGGCGGCGGATTTCCAATTTCAACTACAACCATCCATCCATCCCACTTTACCTGAACGTCCTTCAATCCAATATACGTTCTTTCTCCCCCATGCTGTCCAGAGGAGGACTCATCAAGCAAGATGGCCTTTTCTCGCAATGTGATGAATAGCGTACCTTCAAGAGCCTCGCTGAACAATGGCTTCTTGCTACGTACTCTGAGGCGTAGCACCACTGCAGCTCGTTAGCAGCATTCAACAATAGTACGCTTTGTTTGCTGGCGGACGGCCGCCAATGCTTATCCAAACCGTCATATATGACCTTTAAATACTAGACCCTCTTGAAGGTAGGAAAACACCAGAATTAGCCCGGTTGTCCTACGCCCTCCCGGGAGCAGGAGCTCGGTTTCAATGCACTGCATCCCGCTGGGCAGACTATATCTATAATCCTCCAGCCTCCGTGTGGCAGCTGCTATTGTTATGTTGGAAGGCCATCCTTAAGCCACTATTTGAGAGAGATACCACCACCTCTCGGTCCCCACGGATGGACGTGGCTTCTTGCACCGAAAGTCTATCGTGAAGCCTGCGAACTGGGAAGCCCGTCTACGCACGACATATCCGGAAATGTTGAAGACATCTTGGAGAACTTTGTTTGGAGTTGGTGTCTAAAGGCTATCCCCAGATCTCGAGCTCAAAGCCTCTACCATGCCAACCGAGATGACAAGCTTTGTCTTGATCACTTCATCTGCAGGGTTCGGCGACAGGATTCAGGGAACCCTACTGATGCCAACATGAATCCTGTTGTTTTAGTCGTATCTAATGTGCCTGTCCAGTCTGAAGATGTGTCTAGGACTCTGGAGGTCTCCGGATCATTTCCATTCTGACTCCGGAACGATGCCACGACACTCATTCGTCCAGGTCCTGCTGCCGATGCCTCACAAGACATGCCCAGTGTACGCGCCTCGTACCCTACAAAGACTGATGATCCAGTCGACGAGGGTATCTACGATGCAGGCTTGCTCGTAAAATCCAGGCATCTGGCCCGGTTCCATGCCGCAGCACATGCTACCTGACGCAAGACATCCCGAGAGGCCTCTTGCATTCTGGGCCTGATTGTCAAGCCATCGACAGAATGTCTGAGGGCATTCCCGGAGTATGCAACAGTCTGCGGTAGCCAACCTCATACGGCTACTTAGCCCGATGTCAACTGGCTATCGGTCCAGGATTGTACATCACTTGAGGGGCTGTCTCTTGTGTGCCAAAGCTTCGATAGCAAAACCGACATCTTACCGTTCCGAGTCTGTCCGAAGCATGATGGACAAGATGCAATTTCATTAATTGAAGTCATCCCTTATGATTGATGTTATGTTCTCCTCAGCCCGTCGAGTGAAGTGTTGTTGACTGCCTCGACTCTGGTCTGTTTATTCTGCTTGAATGGCCAATTTGGGCGACACTGAAGACGATTGCTTCTATATCAAGGCATCCTCTGTTGCCAAGTTACTGGTGATGAGGTTACTGATGTTGATAGGGCTGCCTGCATCATCACGAAAACAAATCCGTTATTCACAAGATTCCGTGAAGTCGAGTGCATCTTTTGCCCGGGCGTCCATGGAAACCAAGTCGCGCAACAGTGAAGTCGACTGCCTCTTTGGTAAAGGTGCTCCCTGGACAACCAAGAGGTTAATATCAATGTTGAGGCAGTGGGAGTGAATATGTTGCATCTATTGATATATATATGTCCTGTACCATGCTCTAATCTTCTCACATATTCCTCTCTCTCCGTCAATACCACCAAACTCAAGTTCATCATCTTCAGCCAGCACACACTTCCTCACAAATAGCCTCTTCGCCCTCATCCTCATCGTCATCTTCCTCAGCATCAACCACACGAAACTGCTATCTAGCACGCACAGGCGTCGAGCAAGAGGTTCGCTTCGCAGAACAACATCAGACATCATCAAGAACAACACAACCTCCTCTAACCTCATCTACATCATCAAAATGGGCTGCAAGGCTTTCTTCAAGAAGATGGGCAAGACCCAGGACGCTGTAAGATGGAAACCTGCTCTTTTCAGCTACATTGTCTAACAATCATACAGCCCAAGCCCTCCACCGACGACAGCCACAATACAGTCGAGAGACAGTCACCCAGCTTCTCATCTTCAGACAATGATTGCCAGTTTCCTGCACGGCTTCGTGTTATGCGGGGAGGTACAACACCACCAGTCAAGACACAGGCACAAGTGCTTGCCCAGCGCCCCTTGGCCAACCCCACCAAGGCCAGCACAAAACTGCGTGGGTGGAGGCTGAGCAAGACCGCCCCATTTTTCAAGAGAAAGGACCGTAAGTACTTGTCGGTGAAGGAGGCTCTGGAACAGATACACCCCTCATCGTCACCATTCGTGAGTCCTCCCAAGATATCAAAGGTGCCAGCCAGCGTCAAAACACTTCGACAGCAACCTTTGGAGGTAACCAAGAAGCCCTCTGAACCAGTGACCCACGATGACTCTGCATTGGAGTCGGCACCATTGGAAAGCGGTACTGTCGATTGCCCCTCCGATTTGCCATCGACAGACGGCCATATTTCAGACCGAAGTACAGCCAGTGCACTTCAACAGGAGGAAAGCTCCCTGACAACAATTGAGGAGCAAATTGTATGGATTTCGGAGGCCGCAGCAAACTTTCTGGACCCCGGTGCTCGGCCAACCGGGCTAGGTCTTGCAGAAGGAGATCACCCAAGCTACAATGCTACTGTCGTTGGCTTTGGCATTGATGCTGGCCAGTTTGAAGCCAGCACTGGCTCCAGCAATGACTCCTCGGACACAACGGCGAGTCCAGTTCAAGCCGGCCAGGTGCCCACGCCCTTCACCCCTGCTGACGTGGGCAACCAACGTGCAGACTCTGAACAGTGTAGTCCACTTGGCGCTGTTTCAGAAGATGAAGGAGAAGAAGCTTTGGGGACGGTGTTGGAATCTCCTTGCCCTGCGCCGCGCTCACAAATGACGGCCGTAAAAACGACATATGAGGCTTCCTCAATGAAGGAGGAACCACATGATGGCTACCGCGCGGAGGTGCACCATCTCCAAGAGGAGTTGGGCCAGAAAGAGGCGCTCAACCAGGGCTTACGACTGCAGCTGGTTGACCGGGAGGATGAAGTGGAGAAACTTCGAGAACAGCTCCGGATTGTCCAACGAGAGCGTGACATGTATGAGGCCGAGGAGGGTGCATCTGCTGAAGCAATGCAAGAGTTGCGCAAGGAGCTCACTGTCAAAGACAGACAGCTCTCAGAGCAGAGTGCCAAAGCAACGGAGGCTGCCCGCCAACTGCAAGCCATCCAAAAAAGTGTCGATGTCGGGTCCAGCCAGCTCATTGCTGAACGAGACAGAGCGTATCAGCACGCTCAAGCTCAGTTCCATCGCGCGCAAACACTCCAAGCGATGGCCAATGCAGCCGGAGCAGAGAGAAACAACTTGGCCCAGCGGATGGCACAGATGGAGGCGATGGCAAACACGGCCAATCAGCGACACCAAGCTGAGGTCATGGAACTGCAAGCCAGGTTGGAGCAGTTCCGGGGTGCTGGCCTGCTGCTAGAGAAGCAGGCCATCGAGCTTGCGGGGCAGAAAGACAAGGCTGAATCTCGCATTGCAGAACTCGAGGTGCGAGTAGAATCTCTTGTGCAAGACGTGACGGAGAAGTGGTTGGCAATCCTTGAGGAAGGGGACGACGACGACGGAAAAGAAGTGCGTGGTGTCAACCCTTCCACCTTGAAGCCGAATGAGCTTCGGAATGCTCGACAAGCGTTCGAAATATCGCAGGCGAGACTGGAAGCGGCCGCAGAGGCCAATCAAGAACTGCACGACGTCGCCAAAAGACGGGAAAAGGAGCTCAAGGAGCTCCGGGAAAACAATGAGCAGCTGCAAACCAGAGCAGCAAGACTCTCATCCACTTTCGAGATCTGGAGACGCAAGCTCGAAAACTGGACGGAGACACTCCCGGGGATTGCCAAGATGAAGGAGGGAATTGAAGAGGACCCAGGCCTCAAAGAACTTCTTGAAGAGTCGGTGTTCCATGAGCGGAGCCTGGGCATGGATCTGAAGCAGAAGGCTGATCGAATTTCTGTGCTCGAGGCCACCCTTCTGAAGCTCAAACGTGCACACGGCAATGAAGTGGAAGCGCTTGAGCAGCAGGCCGAGAAGCTTCAGGAGCAGAAAGTTCGTATTGACGCCGAACACTACGAGATGACCTGCCACTTGAAGGATGCACAGGAGGAAACGGAGCGCCTTAAAGAGCAGCTGGCACAAAGCGAAGGCATGACCCAGCAGTGGAAGGAACAGTGCATGGAGCAGGCCTATGGGGACACAGCGACGGTCATTGAGCGGCAGCACAAGTATGCCATGAAGCAGCTCGAGGACAGAGTTGAGGCGATTTTGCATCGCTGCGACCAGTGCTTCCGGGCCAAAGGCGCCGTGGAGGGTGAACTGGGAATGCTCAAATGGGTGGTCGGGGAGCGGCTGGCAGGTCTTTCGGATCTGGAGGCAGAACGCGATTGGTATCGCGAGCAAGTCGACGCTCTACGAGAGCGATTCGCACACGAGCTGCTGCTTCGGCCTCTGGAAATTCCTTTCACGCCGGCGCTTTCGGGTCTGTCTGAAGAGCAGAAGGAAGAAGTAATGGCCGCACAGAACGGGGTCATTGCCCGCCTAACTGGGTATGCACCGATCAGGGCCGATGCTCGCCCCCGGAATGTACAGGCGACGGAGGTGTGGGAGGATTTTATTGCTTGGGTATTGGGCAAGGGGGAGGATGAAGGGGATGGCAAAGGAAAGGGTAGGGCTGGGGAAGAAAGCGAGGCTCCAACGATGAGTCCGTTGCCCGCTGCTGTGCCTCAGCAGTCGCAAGGGGCGGAGGACTCGAGCTGGGTCACAGAAGATGACTGCGAGGAAGGCCATTCCAACGGCGGAGCTTGAAGTTGTGGAACGGGCCAGGGATCTTGATCCTCTTCTGACGAATGGACATGGCTGGACAATGGGCTGGGTTCCTGATTTCGAGGGATGGCCTCAGCATACTGGAACAGGGTTGTGGGGAAGCTATGGTTGGATGCACAGGGTGGACTAATTCTGTGTACCGGCTGAGCTGGAGTTAGTCCGAGATATAATCCGACCAAGTATATCACTGTTGGATTATAACATTATAGTGGAATCACAAGACAATGGCAGACACAGTCTGATATACCAAGGCTTTGTCTGTCCGGGAAAAGGAGAGTCAGCCTCGTCCAGACAGCGCCGCTTTTGAAGATGCGACAGAAGGCCAGACTAAAGCGGCATGCTGACCCCCCTTTATCGAGCTGCCACGGCCGTCATTGGTCTTGGCAAGCTGCGCAGTTGTCACAGTGTCCTCACAGTCGGCGAAATGCTACTGTGCTCCAACTCCATTAGCTTTCAGGGGACACCTCTTACAACGCCAGCTTGTTCAATTTCACCACTTCTGCTTTTAGAGCAGCTCCCCTCCTCTACTTCAACCTTCCTTTTCCCGCGGTTGTATTTCTTAGGGTATCTTCGAGCTGTTCAATAGCGCGCAACCTACGCAGCAACAATGAGCGGTCGTGCGTCAACACCCCTCCGTGATGTGGACAATTCCCTGATGCTAATCATGCCATAGTCCGTTTCCTCGACCTCATCAAACCCTTTACTCCCCTCCTCCCGGAGGTGGCGGCACCGGAGTCCAAGGTTCCATTCAACCAGAAGTTGATGTGGACAGGAGTAAGGCAATACCGCACAGCGCGGGGAGAGGACAGAACAAGACTGACGACTGGAATAGTGCACGCTTCTTATCTTCTTGGTCATGAGCCAAATGCCTCTTTATGGCATTGTCTCATCTGACACGTCCGATCCTATCTACTGGCTGCGTATGATGTTGGCCAGTAACAGGGGAACATTGATGGAGTTGGGAACGACACCCATTATTTCTTCGGGGATGGTCTTCCAGGTAGGACAAAGGAAAACAATTTGACGCGTTCGAAGCTGACGCGATCACGAATAGCTGCTTGCCGGTACTCACCTTATCGATGTCAACCTTGACCTCAAGTCCGATCGCGAACTGTACCAAACCGCACAGAAGCTGTTCGCCATTATCCTCTCTTTCGGTCAAGCCTGTGTTTTCGTCCTCACTGGTCTGTACGGCCAACCAAGCGATCTCGGTGCCGGTATCTGTCTCCTCCTGATCGTGCAGCTCGTCATTGCTGGCTTGGTCGTCATTCTTCTTGATGAGTTGCTACAAAAGGGCTATGGTCTTGGATCGGGTATTTCGCTGTTCATCGCAACCAATATCTGCGAGTCGATCGTCTGGAAGGCATTTTCCCCAACCACAATCGATACTGGTCGTGGCAAAGAGTTCGAAGGCGCAGTCATTGCTCTCTTCCATCTTCTCGTCACTTGGCCAGACAAGACGCGCGCTCTCCGTGAAGCGTTCTACCGCCAACACCTTCCCAACATCATGAACCTTCTTGCGACCTTGGCCATCTTCGCTGCGGTTATCTATCTCCAGGGCTTCCGCGTGGAGATTCCGGTGAAGTCTTCGCGCCAGCGGGGGGATGCGTGGATCATACCCGATCCGACTTTTCTACACCTCCAACATGCCCATCATGCTGCAATCGGCTCTTGCGTCCAACATTTTCATGATCAGTCAGATGCTCTACACGCGGTTCTCGGACAACCTGTTGGTCAAGCTGATCGGCACATGGGAACCAAAAAGAAGGGTCTTCTCAGCTCTACGCTTCCGGCGGTATTGCCTACTACATGTCTCCTCCTCTCAGCTTCCGCGATGCGCTTGTGGACCCCATCCATACGGTCATCTACATCACCTTCATCATCGTGACTTGCGCCGTCTTCTCCAAGACATGGATCGAGGTGTCTGGGTCCGCCCCGCGTGACGTTGCCAAACAGCTCAAGGAACAGGGTCTTGTTATGGCTGGACATCGTGAACAGAGCATGTACAAGGAACTGAAGCGTGTCATTCCTACTGCTGCGGCGTTCGGTGGTGCTTGTATCGGTGCTCTCTCGGTGGCCAGTGACATGCTCGGAGCTTTGGGAAGTGGAACCGGTATTCTATTGGCAGTCACCATCATCTACGGCTATTTTGAGATTGCGGCCAAAGAGGGCGATTTTGGCGGCAACTTGAAAGGTCTAATTGCTTAGACGCCTGATGTGCTGGACTATTGGCTCAGCTCAGCATATAGAACAGACTTCTTGATCCAAGGGAACGGAATGGGGCGGTCATGAAACAAAAAGTGTGCCTTTTCTGCATAGCATAGGATTGTCACCCTTTGGCGAGGGACGTGACAGAGGGGCGGGTGGTTTCTGTACAGTAGCCATATCAAAACCTCTAAGTATTTTGATTTGGCATAAGAGTCCGCATAGCCAAGATTGGAGAATGCGGAATCATGGTGTTCGCCTTAAAAGATAGAAACCACAGCCTTGCCGGCATATGTACTGTATGATGTATATGATGCACTAGTGTAGGGCTGCATCTGGCCCGTCTTCAGTGCGATAGCTGGTGTATCTTTGTTTGTGAACAAGGTGAACTTTCGTTACCCGAGTCCGCCTCCATTTCCAACAGTGCCTGTCTGTACAGTAATTCCCTCTATGACATTTGCTATGTCCTATAATCGCCATTGATAGTAACGTATTCATGACTAAAGTCACAGAACCAGTAGTTGGCCTCCTGGTCACCAGTGCCGAGATCGACTTCGATATGCAGATCCTCATCCTGCAACAATCTCGCGGCACGGGCTTCATCGACGGCCTCGGGCTCCCCATTAACCAACAACTTCAAGACGCCTTCATCCTTGGACATTGAGTTCTCGGCAGGCACGAAGCTGACGTTCGTTTTGGACGGGACGACAGCATCGGCCGAGATGTCCGGCGTATACCCTATGGCGCAGAGGATGCGGCCCCAATTTGCGTCTTTGCCGTATAATGCGGTCTTTACCAGTGGCGAGCGGGCAATGGTCGAGGCGATGGCCCTGGCGTCGTGCTGAGTCGGCGCGTGGCGCACAGTGACTTGGACAAATTTGGTGGCGCCTTCGCCGTCGCGCACGACAAGTTGGGCGAGCCGTTGCGAGAAGGACGTCAAGATCGCAGACATGGCTTGGTAGTCGGCGGAGTCGGAGGCGGAGGCGGATTCGGATATCAGTGGGATCTCTGGCCCTGCTGCTGCACCGTTGGCGAGCATGGCCACAGTATCATTGGTCGAGGTGTCGCCGTCAATGGAGATGCAGTTGAATGATTGGTTGACGGCGGTGGTCAGGAGTGATTTGAGTGCTGCGGCGCCGATGGGCGCGTCGGTGCATAGAATCCCTAAGAGAGTTGCCATGTTCGGATGGATCATGCCTGCGCCTTTTGTCATTCCTGCGAGACGGTATTCGATTCCTTGGTGCTGCGTGGATGGGAGGGTGAATGTCGTCGAGAGGAGTTTGGGGAACGTGTCGGTGGTGCAGATTGCTTTCGCGGTCGTTAGCCATGCAGTATGCGAGTCGTCCAGGTTGGCGTATGCCGTGGGAATCTTTGCTAAGATTTTCTGGATCGGTAGACGTTGCCCGATCACGCCTGTCGACATGACTAGGCTGTTGGGGCCGAGGTCATCGGAGGGTGGCGATTGGGAGTCCTGGAACTGCGCCGTTGCTGTCTCGGCCATTGCTTTGGCGTCTTCCAGGCCGCCGACGCCGGTTACGGCATTGGCGCACCCGGAGTTTATGATGATGCTTCGTAGACCTGTGCCGCCTCGCTTCTCGAGGACTGCTCGGCTGACTTGGACGGGAGCCGCTTGGAACTTGTTGGTGGTGAACACGGCGGCCCCGAAGGCTGGGCGATCAGATGCAATCAATGCTAGATCGGGGTTGGATTTGTTCGCTGGTTTCACGCCCACATGTGTCCCGCTGACCTTGAAGCCCTTGGGGTATGTTCCTGAGGTCGGAATGTACTTTTGTTTCGAGGCTGGGATGGCCGAGTCGACTGGAGCGGAATAATGGCGGATGCAGTTTCGGATGAAGGACCGCGTGGGAGGCATGCACGGAGGAGGCATGGTGTCACTCAACTGACCCTGTAGGTCTGCTGGATTGGTGAAGCTTGATGAGGTGCGGGAGAATCCAGTCAAAGTCCCGAGCACGCTGCGTAGCCTCAATGTTGTTCCAATGTACCAGTACCCCACGTTGACACTGCCGATGTCTCCTCTCTTGCTTCTCCTTGGTCGCGAATGGTCTGATACGGTAAGCCCGGGTGCCTCCCGGGGAAGAGTATGTCTGGTAAATTGACCGCGATGTGTCCTGTCGCCAGTAGCGCTGTTGTCGAGCTCTATCAGTCGCTCCGAGTCAGTCGAAGGTGGGCTGGACTTTGGATCAAGAGTGCTTCAATATGCTTGATTTTCCCAAGGCTGCACAACAGTGACTTTTTTTCGGTGTCCTTCTTGCGAACAGCAGTCCTACGCCAGAGAGGCAGTCCTAATATGAGAAAGATGTGACTGTTTGAGCGAGTGACTCACTTGGATGAGGTCGTAAGAAGAACGAACGCAGGAAGAAAGATTGGCGGTGCAACGCGCAACCAATCAATGACTCCGATTTGCGGAGAGGAAACTGAACACGAACAAAGCGCGTCACGGCAATTGACCTCATTATTTCTCCAGCCATTGCTGCCACGGGCGTAAGACTGTCAATATAATCTTTTTTGATGTCCACATTTTGATAGTAATGCTCTCTCGATTGTTCTACGACAATCATGGCCAAAAGAAAGCAGCCAGACCCAGACCCAGACCCAGACGGATCCCCTGAAGTCAGCGAGACCCCTTCAAAGCGCCGCCGGACAAGAACCACACAAACAGCGGCACACACAAACGAGGGGCATGATGAGGACTACGATGGCGACATCACGATGTCAGTCACACCGCAGAAGCAAAAGACACCTACCAAAGCAAAGAGGAAGTCGGCCGCAGAAACACTATTAAACGAAGAGGAGGACGCTGAACAAGGTAGTCCGACCCCGAAAGCGAATGGTCGGACACTATTCTCGACACCAAAACGGAGAGCTACGGCCGGGACACCGTCCAAGACGAAAGCGGATCGATCAGCGAAGAGGAAAAGCGCACGAGCTCTAGCCGAGGCAGAGGCACAGGCAGAGGCAGAGGACGAAGACGAAGACGATTGGGATGGCCAAGTTGCGCTGGCAAAGGAGATTCTCGGCGCCGATGTTGACGAAGACCAAGACGGTGTGAACGGCGACAGGGATATCGCAGAGCAGACTGTCGAACCTGAAGACGCCACCAACACCACTACAACTACTCCGGTCAAGACACCAGGAAAACGCGGACGGCCCAAGGGCGCCAAAAATAAAAGATCACCAACACCAGAAGGCGACATTGCCCCCGAAGAACGGTATTTCTTCCAGAACCGCGCCGGGCCGCCACAGATCTCCAGCAATAAGTTCACCTCGATCAAACTACTCAGCCACGACGAATACTTTGAACAAATCCAGAAATATAAGGACCGACACGAGCGGGATAGGGCGCAACTGATGAAATTGCACGCTCGATCATTCCCGCAGTGGTCATTCGAGCTAGACCAAGGGTTCGGACTATGTCTGTACGGCTACGGCAGCAAGAGAGAGAGCTGACCACCAAATTTGCGGAATGGCTATACAAGCACAAGCGACGGCCGACACGGGACGCCGACGAGAAGACGACGCCTTCACGGCCTCCGAGGATTGTCGTGGTTAACGGGTACACGCCGAAGTTGAATGTACGAGGGATTCTAAACACCATCGCAGCCGCAGTAACCGACACATCCGACGCTGGCGACGACGACGACGATGATGATGACATGAACGACGCAAGCGACAGTGACGAACAAGGCCACCAGCAGACTCAGAGTCAGGGTCAGAACAAGACCCAACGCAAGCGTCTGCGTCTAAGTAGGCCAACCGCACGAAATGGTCGACACTCTACTCGCATATCTCGACCATCTCCATTCTTCTTCTTCTTCTACTACTGGCGTTGGTAACGACGGAGGCGCAGCCGAAACCGACAACAAAGGCGAAGCCGAAGCCGAAAGAAGAAGAAAAGGAGAGCACGACAACACACACACACATACGACACGGCCCGAAATAACAATCATAGTGAACTCGATAGACGCAGCCCCCCTACGCCGCACATCGACGCAAACGCTCCTCGCCCGCCTCGCAGCCCACCCGAGCATAAACATGATCGCCACAACCGACACGCCGACCTTCGCCACGCTCTGGAACTCCAGTCTTCTCGACTCCTTCCGCTTCATCTACCACGACTGCACCACCTTCTCGCCATATACTGCCGAAATCAGCGTCGTTGACGAAGTCCACGAACTTCTCGGCCGCAAGCGCACACGGGTCGGCGGCAAAGAAGGCATCGGGTTCGTGCTGAAATCCCTGCCTGAGAACGCGAGGAACTTGTACCGCTTGTTGATCTGTGAGATTTTGGAGCTTCTCGCGGATGGCGCGGGAGAGGGTGCTGGTGCTGCTGTGAATGGCATCATGACTGATGGTAATGGTCACGGTCACGCCGGCTACAACCACGATGATGATGATGGTGGTGATGGTGATGATGGGGACTCTTCAGGACTACTACCAGTACCAGCCAGGTCGAAAGCGAAAGCGAAAGCGAAAGCGAAATCGCAGACGTCGACGTCGACGTCCAAACACGCTGCAGCCGCCAAGTCGGAAGTCTCGGCGGATCAGGTCGGCGTCGAGTACCGCACTCTTTATCAGAAGGCTTCGGAGGAGTTTATTTGCTCGAGTAGTATGAATTTCCAGTTTTTGCTCAAAGAGTTCCACGATCATCAGATGATTACGAGTCGGCGGGATGCTGGGGGCACTGAAGTCTTGAGCGTGCCGTTGGATAGCGCCGAGATGGAAGCTGTATTGGAGGATCTGGTCATTTAAAAGCACAGCGTCATGATGGATTATGGCATGCAAGTGTTTCGGAGCAGAGATGTGTCCTTGTGGTGGTGGTGGTGGTGGTGGTGGTGGTGGTGGTGGATAGACAGGAGATGGTGATGCCGCCCTGTCCTTGTTTTACATACAAAGTTGGTACCAGTACGTGGGAATGATCAGACAGAGGCGAAACAGCACAAGAACATCCAGGCCAGTAGTCCCCAAAGATCGGATTTTGAATCCTATATACAATCAATCATTCCCAACTACGTATCGTCAGAGCCAACATGGAGAAACGCCAGTCCATGCTTTTCGTCTCCTATTGTCCTTTTACCCATTCACCCATTCAGCGCGCACATTCACTCGTCGTCTCACAACGTTCCTTCTGGGCGTAGTCGGTTGGAGAATCCAGTTATCATGCGCGTATCCTTCCACCACATCCCGTAACTTTCGTATCCAGACTCACACTGTGCAATTGTTGAAAGCCGGTGAACCGGTGAAAAACGTATGTCATCACCACCCCCCTGCCAGCCATCTTCTCCGTAGGGGCCATGCTGCCACAGTTGATGCCCACCATAGCCTCGCCGAGACCCTCACTACATTGTGCCAGGACCAGTGGATCCTGATAATGCGTGGTGGCCTGGACAATAGCTTTGGCGCGTTTGGCAGCATTCCCGGACTTGAAGATACCACTACCAACAAACACGCCGTCGCAGCCCAACTGCATCATCAACGCAGCATCAGCAGGGGGTGGCAATGCCACCAGCGGCAAAGTTGACGACAGGCAACCGGCCCAACTCGGCAGTCTGCTTCAGCAGGACAGGGTCACATCCGAGTTCTCTGGCCAGAGCTCTAAGGGCGCCTTCACCCTCCTGCAGCGCAGCTTGAGCACGGGCGATATCGCTCTTAACGGTACGCATGTGCTTGACCGCCTCGACGACGTCGCCGGTGCCAGCCTCACCCTTTGTTCGGATCATGGCGGCGCCCTCTGCGATTCTGCGCAGCGCTTCACCTAGATTTCGGCAGCCACAGACAAAAGGAACTTTAAATCCACTCTTTTCCACATGGTAGGTGTCGTCCGCTGGGGTCAAGACTTCGCTCTCGTCGATATAGTCGATGCCTAGGGCTTCGAGGATCTGACACTCGACGAAATGACCGATACGGGCTTTAGCCATCACTGGGATCGTGACTGCGGCTTGGATCTCTTTGATCAGGTGGGGGGTCCGACATGCGTGCAACGCCTCCATCTTTTCTGATATCCGCGGGAACACGCTCGAGCGCCATGACTGCGCAGGCACCGGCTTCTTCGGCGATGCGAGCTTGTTCGGCGTTGACCACGTCCATGATCACGCCGCCTTTGAGCATCTGAGCCAGTCCAGCTTTGACGGCGAACGTGGGGACGGAGGAAGTGCCATTCGATGTGGCGGGGGTGTTGTTCGACATGGTGCCGTTGTCGTTCATGACCATGTTGCAGTTAACTTGTGAGGAGGAAGAGTATGTGGCGGGCGGGAGGGGAATTGAGTTGCAAGAGAGTTATGAAGTGAGCACTGTCGACAAGTAACCCAGATCACAGTTGATTCAAAGATTGGTGCAAGAAATAAGACAAAATAGAGAGCAAGACAGAAGTCGTTGAGTCACCACAATATGCCTCCAATATCCGGAGAAGCGAGTTCGAGCGGTGGCGGAGGGACAGTCAAGTCAATACAGGCGGGCCTCAGAAAGACAAGACTCTCGATATCGTCGTCGCTACTATTGGGTGGTTGCTATCTTCCGTCAGTCTATGCGTGGAACGATGTGGACTGTGTGTGGACTCTGGCTTCTGTAGACTGCGCCCTTTCGCACCGACACTGGAGACGAAAAACGGGCGGGCGAAAAAAATAAATTGTTCTTTTTCTCCCCGCGCCAGAATTGGTAGTTGCCAATCAGAGAGAATAATCGGAGAAAACGGGCCTAATCACGTGATCGAGGCTTCGGTTATCTTATCGCGATAAGAAATGCACGTGATACGATTAGTAATCTCTATTGCGACCCCTGAATCGCGATATTGAACTTCCTTTCGTCCTGATCATCTCCTCTTCTAGACAGTGTCAGCTACCAGATACCGGTCTGAAGCTTATCAGCCTAGGGATTCGAGACATCAATTACCGTCACCTATTCGAGTCCCCTATATGAAATAGGACCCAAGTCTGGAAGCGTAAAAGCAGGTCGCAACAATGGCGTCTCCTATTACTCCTCGGTGGATACATGTTGCAAGCGACTGATGGCCCGCGTCTCTCTATGAGAAAGATATCCTAGGCAAGATCGGCTTTCCAAGCTTCTCGATGCGTTGCTCGAGCTGTGTCACTGTAGCCTTTTCAACACTCCCATAACCATCTAAGCGGCTCTTTCAACATGCCGGATTCTGGAGCCGATAAAGCCTCAACTATCTTGAACCTCTCGTCAACTCCGGTATCATTCCCCGACCTCCCTGAAGATGTCTT
Source organism: Exophiala sp. LBMH1013 (assembly GCA_024611085.1). NCBI lineage: Eukaryota > Fungi > Ascomycota > Eurotiomycetes > Chaetothyriales > Herpotrichiellaceae > Exophiala > Exophiala sp. LBMH1013. The sequence continues at coordinate 1,432,063 of JAMFLB010000002.1, forward strand.
CTTGCTGGTGTTGAAAGATCTTTCTGCAATTGACGTCCTCAATTGCCAACGTGTATCCCAAATCATGGCGGGCCGCGTGCACTAAGCCCGAATACCTCCGCATCGTACTGCAGCACTATCCACAAACCAGGGGAAGTCCGAGAACTGGCATCCGGGGCATTACACTTCCACTCTCCCCAGGGCCATGCCATCGACTGGCAAGGTATTCTTGTTACCGTGGCCTGCCGCTATCACAGTCTCTCCACTGGCACTGCCCGAACGATGTGCAAATACCCCATGGCTGCTGTTGAACAATTGGGAGACTGGTTCCCTGTTGGCCAATGGGACTACCACGAGAGTCAGCCCGTAGGTCGTCTGTATTACGAAACAGCCGCCATGCATCTCAAGATTGGCTCAAAGCCGTTCCTGTTCAGACCTACCTTGTGGTCATACGACGACGGCCTTCTGGTGTATGCACCTGCTCAGATCCATGAGTGTGACAACACTCCTTTTCCCCAGATCCTGGCTCTTTTAGATGTGGCGACCGAAAAGAAGTACCCAGTTCCGTTCGACATCCGCGGTAAGATCATTCGGAACCTTCGCCTGAAAGACCGGACATTGATCATCGAATGGGCGGAAAAGGATCCCTTCCACAATCTTAATGCCATGGAGCAGGTCAATCGGCATTTTGCAAATTGCTTTGACGTGTCTCAAGGAGACGATAAGGCTTCCTGGACAGTGACGTGGCGCTCCGAATGGAAGATGCATTTCCTTGGTCTTCCGCCGAATTACCACGACCGGTTCTTCTCGACTCACACCTCCACCCATTACGCAGTGTACTTCTGGCAGCCGAACAGAAGCATGTACACTGGCGACGAGGAGATGCCGATAGAATCGTTGTCTGTGTGGGACATTTCAACCCCGTCGTCGTATAAGCCGTCCACTGACCCATCGGGAAAAGCTCGCCCACCAGAGAAAGATGGACCGTACATCGTATCAAGGTATTCATTTACAGACATGGACTTCTTGGGGGTACGGCAACACGCCAGCGTAGCTCTCATGTCTCTTCATCTCGACTCGCCGTCTTTATCGCTCACCATCCGAGAAAATGTCGGAGTGGCGGGTCAAGGCTATTTCGACCCGGCAGAGAGGCTGTGGTGTGCCAAAACAACGTCTTTTCCTTTCCTCGGCCAGGGGCCTCGATTGTACAGGGAGTGGGATGGAAATCTCCCACCATACCGCGGCCATTGTAGCATGGAGAGCACCGACGTCGAGGAGAACGAAAAATGGTTTCTACCGGTCATGGATGTGGTTGATGTCGATGCCGGCGTGAGGTTGAGTCTGGTGGAGACATGTATCTCTGGACAGAGCGTGCAAAATCAATTGGTCATCAGGATGAAGACGGAGGCAGCAGGCCGATGCAGAGGACATGTTGGAGAGGATGTCGGGTCAGGATGGGTGACGCTGAAAGACCACTTGACTCGAGAGGTAAGTCCAATGGGTCGTATTGCTGGTGACGAGAGGTGGTTGATCGGGCAGAACGCATGTATGGAGATTGTCATTCTGAAGTTTTGAGGCCGGTCGGAGGCGGTTATGTGACCCCTCAGTAGGTGCTCGAAGCCTTCGCCTTAAGGGCAGGCAGTTGGTGCTATAAGGCCCAGAGTACCTTAGGTGGCAAGTGGCACCTAGATCTCGGTACCTATACAAGGTCTAGGCGGGAATAGGTATACCGAGTTAGGTACTTAGGGGGTGCTACAGTATCGGTGCCTAGGCAGTCTACTATAGGCACCTAATCCTACCTACCTAGGTAGTGTAGGTAGGGCATACAGCATAGGAGAATAGGCATGAATATAGGCTAGTGAAGCAAGCATGAACACGTATGAATGAATGCTTTTGGCTCTTTGGCCCTAACAATGTAAGTCCCGCCCATAATGATAGCCTATAGTGGCCCTTAAGAATAATTCTAGGCACCCCTTCCAAGCCTAATCTGTAGGCACGCCAGTCCCCCGTCTGACCATCTAAGTCTTCCTTCCGCACTCCATGACAGCATTGACACCCGCAGATCCTTTATCAGCGTCTGTAAGTTCCTCCACCGGCGCCAGACAGGAGATTGAGAGTTGAGGCATTGAGATTGTATGTGTAGATTGAGGTGTTGAGATTGTATGTGTGGGTTGAAGGAGTAGATTGAGATATATAGATTGAGGCATTGAGATTTGAGGTGTTGAGATTGTATGTGTAGATTGAGTATAGTTGCGTGTGTAGATTGAAGTATGTAGATTGAGTGTAGATTGTGAGGCATGAAAGAGTGAGGTGCCCAGGTGTGGCGTGAAGGTTTAGATGGTATGCAGCACGCCGGGGGAGCTTGCCCCGGGCGTTGCGTTGCAAATTGGGGGCGTAGATTGTGGAGTTGTAGATTGTATGTGATAGATGATAGTAAGATATTTTGCATTGTAGATGGCTTGGAGGATAGATTGATAGATTGATAGAGGGCCATGAGGCAGCGAGTGAAGGTAATGAGTGACTTGCTCAAGTGGTAGACGCCGGTGATGGCGGTAAATGGAGGAGAGATGATGTGCAGGCTGGCTTCAGCTTTAAATGGTATAGTAGATGGTGAGGTGTAGATGGTGTATGTAGATTGATAACAAGTATGTTGGTGATATGGTGGACTCATAAGGTCATAGTATCGTAAGACATGGTAGTCATGAGGGTGCCGGCTTCAACTTGGAGCTCTAGCGTCGTCATTGAGGAGGTCGTGATTCATAAAGTCATAAAGAGGTATCTTGAGATTGATAAATTGAGATGTGTTGAAGATGTGATTGAGATGGTATGAAGATAGTATTGTTTCCGCAGAGTGAGTGGCAGCGGCGGCAGTGAGTGACAGCATGGTAACAGCAGTGAAGATTTGCTTGATAGTATATGTTGAGATGCAGCATTGTAGATTGTTCCAAAAGATCCGGATCCAGAAACAGCGAGTGACAGCGGCGTAAAATAGCAGAAGTGAGTGGCGACAATGAGGTAGATTGCTCAATGAGGGTTCCCAGGCCTCAAGCGAGATGGTTGAAGAGTAAGCCGTAGATGGCAGAAGATAGATTGTAGATGTGAGTTGGCATCATCTGATGGTCCCAAGCATCAGGCGAGCGAGTGAATGAATGCAAGTGTGTGTGATAGATTGAAGATGAGAGATGGCTTCATGGTGTTTCCCAGGCACCAACGAGCGACTCAATAAGTGTGATAGATGGCTTCATATGATGGTTTCCAAGCATCAATGAGTGTTGAAGAGTGAGTGACAGTGTAAATGTCAATGTCAAAGACCGGTGATGTTTCCCAGGCATCAACCAGCGAGTGTATGAAGATTGAAGAGTCTGAGCAGCGATGATGTTTCCCAAGCATCATGGTTTGCCGCCGTGTAGATGTAGTGTAGATGGCATCAAGTTGAAGTAGATGTAGATGTAGATGTAGATGTAGATGCAAATGTAGATCAGCTCGATTGAAGAGATCATTGTGTGTTGCTGGCAGCATGCATTGATTGACCATGATGGCGAGCCAGGCTTGTGTGAACTTCTGAGGCGTGTGTGACAGGCCGTAACAATATCATAAGAATGATGATAATGATGGAGGTAATGATGGAGGTAATGATGGGTGATAAGAATGGTAATAGTGATATCGGTGATCATAGGTCGAGGAGAGACTGGTAATGATAGAGTCTGCTTGTCGATGGTTGCTTCCCAGGGCAAACCAAGATGGTGAGGCCAAAGGCATCATGCTGACTGGATTGACTTGGTCGACAAGACGATGGCTTGGCTGATGTCGGCCACATTGACAGAGATGACATGACAATGGCGGTGACGGTGACAGTGACAGTGACAATGACAAGAATCCAAGACTCCAAACTCCTCCAGGGCAATGCATGGGCTCCTCCGGGGCATCCAAAAAACAACCGAACAGACCGAACAGACCGAACCGAGACGAAAGGGGACCGTTTTTTCGTTTGATTTCTGATTTTCCGTGTGTTTTTGGTGTTTTCTGTTTTCTGGTGTGATGACAACAATGTCATGCCCGTGCCCGTGCCCGTGCCCAAGCCCAATCCCAAATCCCAAAACTCCAACTCAAAATCCAGACAAATAAACCCTCCTGTGCTGGCAATGATCTTGACAACCTCGCCAATCCAAGTCGACTGAAGTTCATAGTCGGGAAAGGCCGAGGGGGAAATGTCAAATCAATTGCAAGACAGCACGTGCTGGCGATCGTCTAACGGCTCCAACAGACTCTGGTTGAGATCTCACCGATCCTAGTCGACTGTGGTACATAGTCGGGAAAGGTCGAGATTCAATTCATCAGAGTGAAGGTAGGCCGTTTGTCGTCGCGGGACAGCACGGAGGGGTCGCCGACAGCATCCATCCACCCACCATCAGGGTGTGACGGGCCCTGGTGGGAATCGTGATGCTGTGAGACGGCGGAGCGACTCTCTCGGGAATCCGGAGTCGCTCATTCGAGGGTTTCTGGCACCGCCCGGTGGCCTTCCCATGATCTGGGAAGGGGGGTCAGGCACCGAAATGCCGGTTCTGGGAGAGGTTTCTCCCAAGTCACCGTCCCTCTTCGCCAGTTTGCCTTCCTCTTCTCGGTCGGTTGAGGCGACCGAAGAATCTTGCTGGCGGGCTCCCCGAGGTAGATGACCCCAGCGGGCCAGGCACCCTCCTCGTAGGGGGTGCGGTGTCGCGCGCGGAAAAAACCGCGCGTCTTCTCGCTCTTGACGAGCCGGAACAACCACGCGTAAAACGCCTTCTTGGCGCCCTCGAAACGGGAGAAAATGCAACCCATGGTGGCTGCGTTGAGGATGGCGGGAACTGGGAGAACAAGAAGAGAAGAAGAGACAGCTGGGAGCTGCTGTGGTGGTGGAGGTGGTGTTGGTGTCGGGGAGCTTGCTGTTGCTGCTGTTTCTGTTGCTGTTGCTGTTGCTGTTGCTGTGCTGTTGCTGTGCTGTTGCTGTTGCTGTTGCGGTTGCTGTAGCTGTGGAGGCCTCCGTTAGCATATGATCATCTTCAAGATGGTAGAGCAGCGGGAAAATGCAGAATGACATTGCAGGAAAAGCAAAAGGAGAGCAGTGAGGGAGAGAGATAACGACAGTGAGAGAGAGACAACGACAGTGAGAGAGATACAAGCAACAACAGTGAGAGAGAGACAACAACAGCGAGAGAGAGACAACAACAGTGAGAGAGAGACAACAACAGTGAGAGAGAGACAACAACAGTGAGAGAGAGACAACAACAGTGAGAGAGAGACAAGCAGCAACAGTGTGAGAAAGACAATGACAGTGAGAGAGAGACAAGCAGCAACAGTGTGAGAAAGACAATGACAGTGAGAGAGATACAAGCAGCAACAGTGTGAGAAAGACAATGACAGTGAGAGAGATACAAGCAGCAACAGTGAGAGAGATACAAGCAGCAACAGTGTGAGAAAGACAAGCAGCAACAGTGTGAGAAAGACAAGCAGCAACAGTGTGAGAGAAAGCAGCAAGGAAGGGGGCATACGTACATTCGAGTGTGAGCTCTGGTCTGGAGAGAAGAGAAGAGAAAGGAAGAGGAGGAGGGAGCAGGTACTTATAGACGAAGACGGCCCTCAGGCAGCCGTCAATCCACCAGGCAAATTCTTCGAGCAACTGAAGCATGACCGAGATCTGCGGAGGCTGGTGTGCAGAGATTTACAAAGATGAAAACCTTGAATCAAATCTCTCATCTCTCAAGAGTTTGAATGTGGAACGAGTAGGCTGGGGGATCACTCGAACGAATGAATTGGAGCACGTGTCCAACAGACTTTGGTCGAATATCAAATCGCTGATGAAAACGGCAAAGGAAGAGCGTGAGCCGAAGAACAGCTTCAACAGACTTTGTCGAATTTCAAATTGCCTCATGAAAAAGTAGAAAGATGGGGGGTGAACCGGTTGGGAACAGCTTCAACAGACCTTGTTGAATCTCAAATCGCCCGTGAAGTAACAAAAGGAGCCACCTACCATTGATGGGCACGGTGGATTGAAGTGGACAAGGCTGAAACAGCATACCACTTCCGACCCTGCATCGGGGATTTTATGATCGACAGCCAGGCAGCAAGATGAAACCGGCCAATAGCCAGCTTCAGATTAGACAAATGCCGTTTCGGATCAGACTTTTCACCAAGCGGGGAATTCGCCGTTGCCTGCCCAGCCTCCTTTTCGCTCCACACGTCCATTGTCGAGTGTGACCTCGTGGTGATGGCGGCCGGTACAGAGGTTGATCATCTGCGGAGATCCCACTCTGGGGAAACCTTATTGCCAGATCATGCCCACCAACACTCAAACTGCCCAAGTCGAATGTGCCAACACCTCAATGCATGCCAGAATGCTGCTTTGGTGTTGGGTGCCTTTGCTTCATCGTCTCGTTAATGTGTGGTTAATCAAAATTCGGCTTCGTGACGGCGGCTGTCTTGAGCGGTCTTGAGCTGATGGACTGATGATACCGTACGATCGGCTGTGGGTCCACGTGCACTTATAAGATCTCAAAAGCTTAAAAAGGTCCAGCCTCCCCAATATCAAAATTTCTCAATACTGGGGAAGCTTCAGCACTGCCCCGTGGGGCACTCTTCTCTCTGGAACACCTGTGATGCACATCGTTGAGAACAAGGGGTTTCGAGATTTCACATTCCCAGCTTGAGAGAAGTTTCGCCGTTTGCCACTGTCGTCACATACCTTAGACATTGCATGAATGGAATAGCATTGGCTGTGGTACACCTCTAGGAGAGAGGATATGTCCTCACGAGACGATATTTTTTGTCATGTAGCTCAGCTCACCGTTTGAAACTCGTGATGCGGGCCATTGCACAGGCAGCAAGCAATCTCAGATCAACCTCGGTGCTGCCCAGGATTGGGATACAATTTTGGCCAGCACGTGGTGACTGCCGCCTTCATTATTGCTTACCGTGTTGTTGCAGGGTGGCGACTCTTCCTCTAGCGTAGATTGAGAGGATACCAGCACGAGATTTTCATATGAGTAAAGTAACCTGCCAAGTAAGATGTACTCCATCACTGCATCCCAGAGTCCCTTGGATGACACGGTGTGATGTCGCTGACGCAAGGTCGCCAGTGATCGGAAGGCTGGAATGACGGATCTGCAGCCGGCAGTACGACTCAGCTTACCTCCGGAGTCTTCAACCTACGCATCATGACACCACGCCTTTATATCCACAGTCAAGCAGGCGGAGGTGGAGGCAGAATGCTGATCATGTAACCAACATTGCAAACTTACCGTAAAAGTCTGCCAACGTGACTCGAAGGTCGTCATCGATGTGTACTCAACCCGCCACCCAGAGAACCACTGGACGATCAGAAATTCTCACATCACGGGCAAGGCAAGAACAGAAGTCCGCAATTGGCCAGGGAGTTATAATTTTATGATTGGTCGATGTGAATTGATCAAGACCAGAGCAGTAGCGAGCAGAATTGAGAGCAGGTCAGAGACCGAAGCTTGATGTCGAGATCAGGAAGGCGTAAGGACAGACTCGGAGGTGTCAAGCCCAATGTAGGTAGCGGCGACAGAGGTTGAACCCCAGGAAAGGGCTGGGAGACGACAACAACAGTCTGTGGACTGGGAAAGAAAGACTACTGCAGAGCTACAGTTAGGTATATAGACGCTGATAGAGATGTCGTTGAAATTGAATTGTCTGCACCTTTGCCCAAAAGCAGTCACCAATCATGCCGGCGTCGTTGACGTTTCACGTGACTATCGAGCCCTGGGGCAGGTATTCCGAAGCAACAGCGACATCGACGATGACCAGCAAAGGAAGAAATTGGACAGCGAGATGCAGCACACCTCAAAGGGAGAACAGCACGGCATGCGCCCTCCATGATCCCAGACTTTTATGCTCTGAAACCCTCTCTGAAGTCATTACTGTTGATCACTCGCACCCTCCTATGACCACAGCTCGATTAGCAGGGCGTCAGCCTCTAGCTACTGCTACCCAATGGATAGCACCTAGGCGAGTCTTTCGCATACAGGTCAAGCTACTTGCCCTCTCATATGACGAGATTGCAGTACCTAGGTACTCTCTGCAACATTGGCGGGAAGCTGGTGGCCGCGGAAGCTCCCAACGACAATGACATCGGACTGCTAGATACAAAGGGGCCGCTATAAAAAGACTGCAAGGAGGGCATACAATAGGTGCCGGAATGTCCTGTTCGATGGGCATAAACTGGCCTGGCTGGATATATCCAAGCCAGGCATCTACACCTTTAAGGGGGGGTATGTGCCAGCGATGGAGGACAAGATAGGTGTTTACCTTATCCAACCCTCTGCGTGGAGGTGAGTCGACTCTCTCTGACCTCTACCTGGTCTAGCATCTACTGCTTGTTGAATGGTTTGGATCTGGGCCAGACTCGATCTGCTTCGTCGGTTCTACAGCCCGCGATACCGCCCGCCTGGACGATCATCCAGAGGCCTACAGACAACGGTGTGAATGTAGGAGGAGGATGCATATACTTCGAATGAGCGTCGGCCATTTACAAGATGCACTGTCGTGGCCAGCGGGTGTTGAATGCAGTTGGCGAGCCCTCTGGACCTGATACAGTCGAACGTAGACAACGGCGATCGCGGTGTGATGAGGTATAGCAGCGTATACGAGTGAAGTTCAAAGGTGTCTCCATCATATACCTGTGGAATTTCTAGCATATGGGAATGGTCTATGCTGGCATGTCGCTCGGGCGGGCAGGAGGTTCTCATACCTACAGCAGAGTAAATACGAATATATTATCTGATATCTCACACATTATAAGCACCATCCGGTCAAAGCAGGCGAGTCAGGTCAGAATTTGCTCTTATAAACAGAGTGCCTCGAATGATTCCTACCTACTAGTACCCTAAGGTATTTACTTTCATAACCTCAGCCATCTAAGACAAGGCACCTCATCCACCGCCCTCAAGATGTGGTACAATGTTCATCGATGCCGACGATGCCCCGAACTCCACGGTCCGGGTGAAAGTTGCTTTTACCTGACAAGTTCAACACCTACTACTAGGATAGATACAAAATAATTGTAGTGTACGGTGTTGATGGAAGTTGAACGGGTGTTGCGGGAAGTCCTGGATACTTTTCACATATTATTATTATTATTGCTTACGATTTGCCCACTCATATCTCGGATGATGCAGCAGTTCAAGTTCCTTATTATATCCACCACACACACACAAGTGACATACCTAGTACGTAGTACTTTGTTGCATGATCTCTCGATTGGGGCAAAACTCGCGTATTGTTCGGCCGCATAAACGTTCAGCCGAAGCCAGGAGAACACTTCCAGGCCACGTGACTTGCTCACATTCCCGCAGCTCTTATCCAAGTAAAATCAAGGTTCCGCATTGAAAATCGGTTCGAAATCGGATTAGAAGTCACGTGTCCACGACAGCACATTGCAGCTGGCTTCAAGTATGTGACAATGAACTTGATTTCAATATTTCCCTCAATTGTGAATTCTGGACTAGAGTGTATCCAAAAACCTCATTCCCGATGAGGTGATAGCTAACACTTCCATATATGTCCATCGTTACAAGACCTCCAAGTCCTGCCATCATATTGTCCTTCACATGTTGGTAGATTGACCGGGATGTTATGAATCTGTGTAAATCATCCTCGTGAACACCTCATCATACTTTTGTTTCAACCCATCCGCACACATCTATTTCTTGGATCTCTGGCCATAGGCCTTGGTGGCATAGTCACCCTTGTAGCAGATCAGATCCTCAGGTCTGTAGTCCTCGCGGCCTGAGAAGTAGCTCTCGAGGATGGCCTTGGTACCAGCGGCGTATCGTTCTTGAGCATCGATAGATGTTCCTGACATGTGAGGAACCATGGCGTTACCACCTCCCCAAGGGTTCTTTGCGGTCCGCAGAGGATGGTCCTTTGGTGCGGGTTGAGGGAACCACACATCACCACCATAGCCGTTAAGCTGACCTGTCTTGAGGGCTTCGGCAACATCCTCCTTGACGACGATGGCGCCACGGGCGGTGTTGACGAGCCAAGCGCCTGTGAGTGAAGTGGTCAGTATATGTTTGCAAAGGCCGACTTGATTGTCAACAACTCACCCTTCTTCATCTTGGAGATCAACTCCTTGTTGAACAGTCCACGGGTCTTCTCGTGGAGAGGGCAGTTGATGGTGACAACGTCACACTGAGCCAACATCTCCTCGAGGTCCTCGACACGTCTGCAGCCAATTTCCTTCTCCACCTCAGGCTTGAGGGGCTGGTAGTCGAAGTACAACAGCTCCTTGCAGTCGAAGGGCTTCAGGCGGCGCAAGACACGCTCACCGATACGGCCAACAGCAACGGTACCGACGACCTTGTTCTCAAGATCGTACTCGTTCTTGGCCACAGCAGCAACGTTCCATTCTCCTCGTTCGATCTGCTCGTGGGCAGGGACGAAGTTGCGGACCAGAGTAAGGATGGTCATGACGACGTGCTCGGCAACGGAGACGACGTTGCTGCCGGTGACTTCGGCAACGGTGATACCTCCATTGGTTTTGTTGGCGGCATTCAAGTCGACGTGGTCCGAACCGATACCGGCAGTAACGGCAATCTTCAACTTCTTCGCCTTTGCGAGGCGCTCGGCTGTCAGGTAGCCAGGGTGGAAACTGAAATAATGACATCAGAATACGTCCGAGCAAGTCCGCGCTTGAGATAAGATCTTACGGAGTGGTGATGATGACTTCGGCGTCGACCAGTTCCTGGTCGAACTTGGAGTTCTCGCCGTCCTTATCAGAGGTCGTGACCAATGTATGTCCCTGATCTTCAAGCCACTTTCGGATACCTAGCTCGTTCTCTGTAGTGCCGAGAAGGCGGGGTTGATCCCTGGCATGCTCATGGCCCTGATGGATGTTAGAGACAATGGCAACACATATGGTCAGGAGAGGAGGGAGAACATACATCATAGAGGACGAGAAGAACTTTGCCCTGGCGAGAAGCAGTTGCTGTCAGTGTGCGTTTCGCAATGGATGAACGAAGGAAGGGTGTTGCTGCAGAGCGAGCAAAGTGCGGGGAAGCACCAAGGAGGGAGGAGGATGGGCGCGACAAACAACGCGCAGCAACACGGGTAAATACCATTGTGAAGGATAATAGATGGATTGGAGGTTGAAGAGGTTAGAGATCGAATAATGGACTTGAGGGCGGCAGGGGCCTTTTCAATGATTTCGACAACCGGTGTTCCGCCGGCAGAGCTTTGAGCCTGAAGGGTACTTTGCCTGCTGCGTTGAGCATCATAGTTAGCATGTTTAGGACGTCAGATCCGAGTGTTGATGTGGATGAATGAGGTCAGGGCTCGACGACTCGATTGAGACATAGGGCCGACCGGGATTTGGGGGATGAATGTGGCAGTGTGAAGGCGTCTGGAGCACAGATGCCATGGATGAATGGATGGATTCGCTATATGCCGAGAGGAGAGCGGAGAGTAGGGTGAGGAGGATGTAGTGAGAGAGGGGCCTTAGCCCGTAGAGCCCGCCCAGTGTGACGCCGGAATTGGGACAATCACACTGGCCTCTAGGTACTGGTGCGGTACCTAGAAGTGGTGAAGTCACCGCCGGGATGGGCAAAACAGATGGGGAAAAAAGACGGCGATTAGGCGTAGGTATGAGGATAAGGAGCAATAATGACGGCGGGTGGAGGGGTAAAGTATAGGTGAGGTGCACCAAGTACTACCTGACGTACCTCGATTGAAGCTCAGAGCACCGCGAATAGTCCGTGTACGCACAGCTGGTATTTCCTGCCTGCAATAATATATGATCGATTGAACAGTTGCTGTTGAGCGAGATACAGAAATCTTGCTTCCCTCCAGGACAAATATCAGCTCTTTATAGCTTTCTTCAACCTCTTTCCTCCCGACAAGACCAACTGACCTTTCCGCAAACATACGACTCTTGACACCACTTCTCCCCTCTTTGCGGAGCAGTTGGTTCACCTGGGCCTCTGCTATTCTTCTTCCTCCCCTGCCCCACCCCTCATTTCCTTTGCAGCTCCGTCCAATGCCTCCTCGAGAGCTCTTGTGAGAGGTGGTTCTCATGCATGACTTGGCCTGAGGCCGTCTGAAAACAGGTCTAATACGCGGTCGCGGAGCAGCTATGGAGGGCTGTGGGCCGGCCTGGGGGTTCTACCGCAGTACAACCTCTTCTGACTTGATACAGGTCTGTTCGAAGTCATCCCTGTCAAACCCCCTCCCGCGAAGTCGGGATATCCCTCAAGCGATTCACGGCAAGCACTTCATTGGTATTGTCGGACTGGGCAAGGCTTCAAGTGCAACCAGCTGACACATAGGAAAGGCATACGCGGAAGCAGTTCGTGCCACGTAACAACGGTCATTGCTCGGACGAGGTCATCCCCTTCCTGAAACCCTCCGCTCTGGTAGCACTCCTCCTGTCGAAACGATCAGCCGTCTTGTCGACAACCGGGACTGGTATCCTCGGCCGAGTGCGTTTGCCGGCGGAGACATTCTAGCACAGCCCTCAGCGATACCGGTACCGGTACCCCACGAAGTAAACAAATTGACTATTCTGGTAGAAAATAATGGCGTGAAATCGGCCATGGCCAAACATGTGGGGAGCTGCCAACGGCCCATAGCTACGACGCGGCGCATTGATCCCGGAAGATCTAGTTAGCGGCATCTCATCTTGAAAGACCCATGCTTAAACAATTAACCGAGCCTCCTTCCGCCCTCTGCATCGGTCTGCAAGATTGCGAAGAGGAAGAGAGAGTCCAGGAGCGATTTTTAGTCCGAGATACCCGCGAGTCTTTTTCCTTGCTCCGGCTTGACCGGCGAGTTAATAATTGAAGAGAAGACGGGCTGGTGGAAGAGGGAGACCTGCTGAGTACAAGTGGGCTACATGAGTTGGCCTGGAAGCATCACGCTGCCGGTGACTACCTATGAACAGCAATATACTGAGCAGCGCACAGGACAAGCGATACTACCAATCCATGCACGTAACTGAAGGTTAGTCACAGTATGACCAGAATAACACTATGCATAGGGACAGAGAGCCATGTCGAAAATACCTCTCGTTTCATTCTAGGACGTCTAACGTCACGTGATCGACTATCCGGCCTACTGGGATTCTGTCTGATGAGTAGGTACGAAGTCTTTCCTTGACCTTGTTCCGCCTGACATATCTTCCGGACACTGTCTTCCTTCCGCCCATAATCTGGCTCCACATCCTCTCCTTGACCCTCTAGACCTCTTAGCCGAATAATCCGCTCCGCCAGCAACGATATGTACCTTGCTCCGAACCATAGACACCATAGCGCCAGGCTCGCTCACAGAGTTCATCTGTGCTCAAGGAAGCATTGTTGGGAAGGCTGGCAGCCATGATAAGGCAGGGTGCGGCGGACATATCATAGATCAATGCCCTTCAAGCTTTTCCCAATGTGCACTCCTGGCAAAGACATATACCGCCTAGTCGTGCGCTCCGCCCGGTCGGCGCAGCAGCACCCTTCAGCTGCAGGATGCCTTCAGATCCCAGACCGATGGCACCGCCTAGACGATCACGGCTATTGCCATGGTCTCCACACCCCTTTGACTTCCCTGCTGTCCCGTTGCTCTGGGTTAGTTCGTGCAAGCGAGCCACCTGTATTCGCCTTCTTGAACCACGGCGCTTTCACTTTCTTGATAGTCCTTACCTTAAGGAGGCTATCACACTAGGGCGTCCTCCTGCACTCGCACACCAAGATGCGCTAGGATCGCCTCGTGAGGTGAAGCAAGCGTCTGTCCATTCCAGAGCTGCCCGTTGCGTCCGGCCCCTAGGTCGGGGCTGTTGCATCTCCGCCTAACACCTCGACCGCCTTGAAGGTCTATGGATTGCCTGCCTCGGGCTGATCCTTGATTTCACCCGCTCATGAGGAAGGCCAACTCCCACTCACTGAGGCTAGGAATTCGATTTCACAAGAGACAAACGACCTCGGTCAACTCGGCTGAAACCGCGCTTGGAGACGTCGAACGAGTGAAGGCATGCTCTGCATAGTGCGGACAGCATAGAGTCAGAGTCACTAGGCAGTTCGAGGCTTTCATAGAGTCACAATTGACAGCAATGGTCTGATGATTTTGATAGGCGTGAAGATAAAGAGTAACACAGTAAGCAAGAAAGCATAGCGGCGGAGTCGGTGGTACTTTTCTCCGTCCGCCGCACATGCCGAACAATAGCCGAGTCGCCAACAAGACACGCATGGTGATGCCAGCAAAGAAATACCAAACCAAAATACGTGTTCAGCAATAGACGCCGCCATCGAGTCCAGAGTGTGAACTGCACGGCAAGAAGATGGCGACACCACGTCTGCCATTTCTGTACCCGAATTTCTTTCGAGCGGTGCGCGCCTGTGAGCCGACGACGCATCGTACACTCCGGGCCCCTCCAACAGTTCAAAGCCGTCGCAAAGCCAGACTTCACACCTCTGCCCGAAGACTACAAGACCCGATTCCCCAGCGATACGGCCAGGCCGCCTCCGAACACCTACCTCCTCCCGAAAAGCCGTCTGAACAACCGCCTCCGCCCAGAAACGAGGGCCAGCCGCAACGGCAACAGCAACAGAAACAAGAAGCCAGCAGCCGCCAGGAGTCGTCTGAATCTTCAAAACCAGCACCGAAAGAGGAGGAGGTAGGACAAGATGAACCTCAAGACTCGAATACTACGTCCGACTACATTGACGAAGCGTCTATGACCTCGAAAAACCACAAAGTCAAACCCGAAGAGCAAGGTCCATTAGAGAACAAAGAGCTGGACATCGTCCTTTCAATCCCGTCGCCATCGGACATGAAGAAGGAGAAGTCTCGACATCCGCACCTGGAACCGCCTCCCTATGAACACCATTTCGACACCTACGGCCTCGTCCAGCAGCTGGCTGCACAAAACGCATATACCCTCGAGCAAGCGATTACATTGATGAAGGCCATACGGCTAATGCTGTCCATGAATCTCGACATGGCAAAGGAAAGCCTGGTGTCGAAATCAGACATTGAGAACGAATCGTACCTATTCCGCGCGGCGTGCTCGGAATTGAAAACGACGCTGCAAACAACGCGACATTCAGAGACGCTGACGCAGCGCAGCCAACGAGCTCAGCTGCAGCATGAATTCGACATTTTGAACCAGAAAGTCACGCAAGAAATGATGACTCTGCGGGAAGAATTGAAGGGTCTTTTCAACGACCGGAAACTAAGGTTGCAGGAGGACAAGCGGAAAGTCGATGCCAAAATCTCCGAACTGAACTATGAAATCACCGTCTTGTTGAACAGCGAGGCCAAGAGCGAGGTGGAAGGCTTGCGATGGGTCTTGACTCGTCGTGCTGCTATGGCTATAGGCTGCTGTGCTTGTATGTTTTATCCACAGTCCCCCTTTGACACCAGTCTGGCCCTAGTTATACGATATCTGTTTTGTTCAATGCTAACCAGTGTCTACAGTCATGATTATATGCGCCTTGAACTATTCATCCATCAAGATGCGCGAGAAGGAAGAAGCGGAGAAGAAGCGCAAGGCTGCCGCCAAAGCGTTGGAAGAGCGCGTCGAAGCTCGGTATACTACGCCCAGTCGGACACAGAGCACACAGACAGATGAGGCGAAGTTGCCGGTCAACTACGAAGAGAGTCTGGGCTGATTGGCCCAACCGGTTGGGAAGATAAGAAGAATGGAAGATGGCTATCACACTGACTGATGCCGTCGGACCTCAGCAAGAGGATACTCGTTCCAACCTGTTTACAAGGGATATACCAGTCAGGATGAGAAGCAGAAAAGTTATATATGAGCGTGATCGAAACGCATTTGTCCAAGACAAGTGTAAAGTGTGATCTCGATCCTTTCATTATCTTTCAACTAGCCGCAGCCCACTAAAGTGTCTACTGCAACTGTCGGCATTTCTGCCATGGCACATCTTGCCAGCTCCAAAATGACTAGACCGGGCGGTGCATGTTCCCAGGCAGTATACACGGGAGCCTCTAGCTGCACCTGACAGCCATGGTCAAGTCCCATGCCAGACTTGCGAGCATGACTGCGCGGGCAGGGTTGACTGTTTCGGGTAAACACACGCCACATCCAAAGCACAATGCGGAACGGTCCAAGGCTTCTCCAGGAGATTGAGGTGAGTACTCAAGCGTGAATCGCAGGGCACGCTGAATGGAGCAATCGTTGTTCAGAGGATGGACAGCTTCCGGTTTGAGTATGAGCGGGAGATCCTCAAGGCTCAATGCTCCACGCTGGGTCAAAGATCAAGCCAATCGACCTGACTCTGGTCGCGGCTGTGTGCTTGGGACTCGTTCGTCTTGTGGTCATGACTCCCGGGTTGTGTCCGATCGAGCACATTCAAAAGATCGCCAGTGTCGATTCGCGCAGACCCATTCTCATCTCCAGCACCGGCAGTCATACCAGAACTGGCTTTCCTCGCCTCCGTGCGTCTCCGGAGACGTTCCCTAGCTGCTGCAAGTCGATCTGGAGGTAGGCGTGTGATTGTGCCTGTGCCTGAACTTGAGATGAGGTTGTCGCCTGACCGAGTCTCGACGCCGGTCGGGACATGAGTTGCCACTCTCGTTCCATTTCCTCCAGTACTGACGGCGAAGGATGGATCCGATCTCATACGAGGCAGACGGCCGTCATGGTTGCGCGATGCATGAGATTGTGAAGGTTGCATGGACAAGGAAGCCGTTCGGTGGCTCGCCGCGACTGTTGAGGAGGTTATACCATTTTTGTGCTTCGAGCTCGTTGAGTTTTGTCGTTGCAATGCTGCACCGGCGCCGGCTATAGCAGCCACAGCGACAGAAGTCTTTCGCTCTTTCGGCATACTATCTCCCAAGCATTGCATCGTCGAGGTCCTGGCGAGGCTGTTAACCGTTGCTTTCGCTTCAACGCGGTCGAATTCATCGCGTACACATCCCCGGCCTGCGTCCACGTCGGGAGCAGGGGTCGTCTCGTGTCCCGTGGTGGACCGTCTCCTCAGTTTTTCATTCTCCTGCTTCAGCTGTTGGATCATACTCTTCAACTCTTCATTCTCGGCGTCCTTTTTACGCGCGTACTCCCTCATTTTCTGACCATAGCGCACCAGCTTTTTCATCTCTTTCTCCGTTTGTGCCATGTACGCTTCGACAGCCTGGGTTGGAAGCAGTGTCTCCATCGTCGCCGCACTTGTAGAGACCGTCCTTGACTCCAACTTCTGCCTAGTATGTGGTGCTGGTGCATGTGCAGGCAGCGCCACATGTTGTTTCTGCCGAGACTGTGTCTCGACTGTTGTCTTGCTCCTCATAGCCGCAGTCACAGTCGCAGGCACCTCCTTCGTCGAATTCGAGCTCTTAGCACCGACGCCTTGTCCCGCATCATGGTCCCCAGCATCTTCCGGGATCGTCTGTATCTTTGTATCCGAAGGCTGTCCATTCTGCTTCCCAATCATCATCACTTCAGGACTTACACTCTTGAACTTGACATTGACGTCTTTCAGCAATTTGGCCCTGGGAGTAGCCAAGCCAGGAGTGCGTAGGATACCCTTCGTAGGAGAAAGCAGCGCAGTCCCGCCCCTATCCCACTTCCGCTTATGCGAAGGCGTCAACTGTGTCTGTTCGTCGAGTGCGATTTTGGGCTTCATGGTCGGTGGTTTCGCGTCCATGGCGGGTTCGACGTTCTCTTTGTCGTCATGTTCGGGCGAGGAGTCAGGCGAGGCGAAGAAGATGCTTTTTAACGCGCGATACGCGAAGACCGGAGCGGGAGTGACGGGTGCTTCTAGGATTGTTTCATCACGGAGCATTCTCGTCGAGGTTCGGGGGTGTTGTGACTCGAGATGGAGAGTCAATGCAAACCAAGTAGTTGTGATACGGCGAAGTAGAGTATGTTGTTGCTGAATTGGCGCGTACTAGCCTCCGTATATCCAAAGATCTATGGCATGTGTGAGTCGACCGATAGGTAGGTAGTCGTTGGTTGTTAATTAGTTGTTGCATCGGCGTCGAGCGTGTCAGTCAGATTGTTTCGATATTCCCCTTTCGGGATTAGCTTGTATTCTCAGCCTCGCGTCTCCGACACAGCATTCTTTCTCCCATTCTTTCTCCCATTCTTTGTCATATTCTTTCTCATGTTGATGCGTACCCATTACTTGAGTCAAAAGCCTCTGGCTGCAGGCTGTTTCACAACGATTGATCAATAGACAAGGCACCTGAAATTTCGTATATACCTTCCGCAATGCACCGGGAAAAGTGTCTCGTATTCGCAAGGCTCGACGAGGCTACCATCTATACTGTACGGAAGCCACGCTCAGCAACCTAGCTACTCCCACTTCGGACCCCAAGTACAATATGCCAGTTGACATCATCTATCTGCCTCCTACCAGGCGACGATGAGACCAGCCCAGATATATCTAATGCGCTCCCATTCAGCTTGATGGTGTTCCCTGGGTATGACCCGGACGCGTACAACCAACAAGTCCACCCTCCCTCTGTCTCTCGTGCTTCAGACAATCCCCTGCTACCGGCCAAAGGCAATAAGCTTTATACGCTCAAGGTCAGGCGGTTATAAAATTACTAACGCCAGAACCTACTGTTTCATTTTTACCTGCCTAACTACCTAGCTAGCCTGTATTCTGGGCCGATGTGCCCTTATCAATATTCAGTTCCCGCAGCAAATGAACGAACGAGCGAATATGAACCCGAGAATGTCACGAAAGAGGGACGGTGATGTGAGATGCACTCCGGACAGACCGACAGCAACCAAAATGCAAACACATGCCGGGAACTCAGGCATTCTGGTCAACCTTCGCCCGAAGTTTCAAACCCGCTATTGGGCTAAGATTGATTGCATCGTCAAGCTCCTTCAACCCCCCATAGAAATGGGCTTGATTCCATCTCCAAGGCGGCCAACACACATTCTTTCCTTAACAGTCAACTTCTGCCTTGGGCTCAGTTTCTTTGGCTCACGCTATTTCTCTTCTTTTTCTTATTCTTCTTCCCGCTCCCAAGGCTCTTGACTTCGACCGTGGTTTGAGGAGTTGTAGGTTCCGCCACCTTCCCTTCTGACAAGAGACTCACCGTCTCTACGGTAGGATGAACGGCGTCTGTGTCATCGAGAACGGAATCAGACACGACTGTTGGCGGCGCAGACTCGTCAGGTCCCGGCGGATGTTCGACAGAAGGAGACCCATTGACGGTAAACTCTTCGGCAGGAGCAGCCTCATCATCGACAACTTCTTCTGGAACGGCGGTAGCCTCATCAACGCCAACTTCTCCTGGAACAGCGGCAGCCTCATCAATACTCACAGCCAACGGCTCTTCCGGAAAAGACTCTGCCCCGTCGTGGTCAAAATGGCTAGGATGGAAAGCCTCTGCAAGGATATCATCATTCAAGGGCTCTGCCGCGGGTTCTGCAACGACCCCATACTTGTCGAAGGGCCCTGCGACGGGTTCTTCAACCGGGGGTGTCTCAGGGATATTCGCTTTATAAGCCTCTGGCTCTTCAGTTGGCGTCTCGAGCTCCCACTCAGTTGCAGCAGGTTCCGGAGTCCCACCTCCTCCATTCATCCGGGTTGGTGTGGGCTCAACCTCCTCCACCTCCTCTTCAGCAGCGAAGCCATTGACAGGCGACACCTCTTCTTCCTCATCCTCCCAGGTAGGATAGCAATCTTCCAAAGCATAAGGACACCCATCGGCCAAGAAACCATTCACCTTATTGACACCCTGGTGATCATGAAACCGACACACCCCCGAGAGATAGCTCTGGTGTTTCCACTCGGAAAGCGTGGCTTCGAGGTAATCGACGCCCAGCTGCGAATGCTTGACCATGATCTGCTTCCAGTCATCCCGGATGGTCCCTTTATCCTCCACACTGGACCGATACCTGCCCAGCGCTGCACGCACGACTTCTCGCAGCGGACTGCCCGCCGGTGCGGCCTCGTATATGCTATCGACAGTATGGGCCTGCAGCTGGAACTCGCCGCTCGCGAGATTGGTGCGAATGATATCCGTCACCTGGTTGTTCAGGGCGGGGATCTGGTATTTCCATGCAAAGATGCCCAGGCGCACGACTTGGTCGAAAGACGCGTTTTGGTCGATCTGCGGCTGTGGCGTGAATGTCCAGATGAAGAAATCCTCGATCGTCTGCACGTGCGTGTAGGGAAGTGTGAGCTGGAGGTGGAATTGGGATTGGGTTTGTTTTTGTGTTTTTGATTTTATGCGGCCTTGCAATTTCATGCGGCCTTGCATCTCTCGGAATTTGCGTGATCGGCGCCGCAGGAACTCGCCGGGGATGAGGAATCGGCCATCTTTTCCGTTTTCTCCTTCTTGTCGAAACACATATAATTCGATCTGCTCGCTTTGACACCACCTAGGGGACTTGTTAACGCTGCCCATCCCAACTCCACCTTTTTGCAGGCGAGGATGAGGCTGAGGCTGAGAAGAGGGGTCACAAACTTGATATACAGGCTCCGGTGCTTCGGCTCCATCATTCCTCCTCCCATCAGCGTAATGGGAGATCAGTCAGTCAGGCAGTCAGTCAAGTACCACAGCTCTCGGGTCTGATTGCAGAAGGGAAAAGAAGCGGGAACAGGAAAAAGGGAAAAAGGAAAGAAGAAAATAGAGGCCCCGACTCGAAGGTAAGTAGGTAGGTATATCTAGATACCAGCACACCGCAGCACATGGTACCATCCTATCCCATCCTATCCCATCCATCCTCATCCCGCAGCTTCCCTCACACCCTCACCGTAGAACCGCACACAACTGGTCTCTATCCTGTCTCTTGGTGTGTTGGTGTGTTGGTGTGTTGGTGTGTTGTGTTCTAGCACAATCTCAACCCCCTGTTCTTCTAAAAGCGTGGCGTCCGCTCAGTGGTCAACTCGGTGAGGCTGGCCCAAGGAGGGGAGGGGTTCACATCCCGCTTGACCTCTTGCTGGCATTTCACATTCACTTTCACGTTCAGTATCCGCTGGGATTAGAGCTGCAGTTGCAGTTGCGACGACCGAGTCCAATGGCAGCGTGCTTGACTCGAACTTGCTGGTATTCTATTTGTCCTGAACTCGAGACGCACGCGGCACGCCTACCTAAGCTTAAGCTTGGGCTCTGGAATATGCATGGAGTAATAGAAAGTACTGTATGTCAGATAGACAATATCCCCTGTTATTAGGTAGCAGGGCATAAAATGTATGGATCATTGTCCTTGCCCTTGCCCTTGTAAGTCGCTATCATTCATGCTTTGTCTCGTAGGAACCGGTGTAGCTTTGTCGGTCTTTTATTCGAGTTTATACAGAGACCAGCTTGTAGGTATTAGGGACTAGGTAGGCAGGCTGGAAAGGTGGCTCTGTTACTCGTCGCATAGATTCCTTCGTAAGGTAGGTAGGTAACCTTTGGCTTGCGGTGAGAATCTACATAGCCAAAATGGTACGGGTGATACCTTACCTCGCATACCATACCATACAGTAAGTATTTCATTACTACAGTATTCAATTTTTCCTAGGTACTACAGCGACAAGTACCGTATGTACGATACGGTATATATGGCATAAGAGGAAACCTAAGGTATGATGAAGCGATATTCCTAGAAACACCACCTACCTACTCCACCGTGAACAGAAATGCCTACCCTCCCGTATACACAGCTAGCATATAGCACAAACAGAGTACCCTAGATTGCAAAGTGATCCTCCTATGAGCAATACGACCTAGTCTGTTCGTCACACCAGTCAAAGAACTTGGCCGCCACGCCCGTACCGCCTTCATGCTCGGCCTTCAAACTGTCGACGATATCCTGCTTAGGACCAGTATGCCATCTGCCCCACGGTATGACCATCCTACCGCCATCTTCCAATTTGACCATAGGCCCCAGACCAGCCCACAATTCAGTATAAGCGCCCCATTTAGGCTCGTACATAAACGGCCTCATCAAGGCTCTCATGGCCCAAGGAACGTTATTCCAGCCATTGGTGCGCAGGGTGCCGGGATTCTGCGAGAGGCAGATAACACCGTCTTTTCGGAGGAACCGCTTGTCGAATTCCGACGCGAGGAACCAGTTCCCTGCCTTGGAGGCGCTGTAGTTGTGGTTCTTGTCTGTCGCGTAGTTGCCGGGGATGAGCTCGGCGAGCGACACCCCGCCTGGCGGACCGGCCATGTCGATGATACTTGATGTGGTGAAGACGACGCGTACAGTGCCCTTTGGCGCGGTGGCGGCAGTTCTGCGGAGGATAGGGAGGAGCAGTTTCGTCAAGAGGAACGGTGCCACGCAGTTGACTCCCATGTGAGCCTCATGGCCTTGCGCGGTCGTGCGGTAGGGCGCTTGGCTGATGCCGGCGTTGTTCCAGAGAACGTCGAGACGGGACTCTTGGGCGAGAAAGGCCGAGGCACAGCGCGGGACAGTGGTCAGGTCGTTGAGGTCGAGGTGTAGGCTTTTGAGCGTGCCAGGTGTGCTGGTGATGATTGTAGCTGCAATTGCTTCGATCGCACTGGCGATTCGGCTTGGTGACCGTCCTGCTATATAGATTGTGGCGCCTTTGGAGTATAATATCTTGACGAGGGCGAGGCCGACGCCTGAATTGCCGCCCGTGACGATGAAGACTTTGCCGCTGAGAGATGGGACATCTTTCTCGGTGAATGTTGGTTTCGGGGGGAACAGCTGAGTTAGGAGTCCTCCCATGTTGAGCTGAGATGGTTGGGAGTTGTAGCTTCGAGACGCGTCGAGCAGAGTAGACAACTCGATCTTGATCCATGTTGGCGATATGTCGTGCTGGGCTGGGCTTTATAAGAACCCCGACGGAGAGATGCGATGCTAAAAGGTGACTGTCAGAATGCATTGATAGTGGGCCCGTGTACCTTGCAAGGTATACGTACGCCTGTCACGTAGCAGTCATATCCAGCGAGCTCGAATCCAGTGGCAATAATGGTAGTGGTAATGGCAATGGCTGTTCTCTCCTCTGGCTCCTCCAGAAGTTGGTAGTAAGTATCATCCCTTCGTCTATCAAGAACCACCACTTCTGGGCGAATTTGGGTCCAATCTCCCACCCGGTCAGGTCCCACGGTGTAGAGCCCCAGACCTGTAATTCACCTAACATGTCCCCTATTAACTGGAGTTCATCGATCGGGAGGCCCGGCTCCAGGAGCATATCGCGCATCGAAGGCCATGGCACCATATCGATGTAAGGCTTATGTCGGATTGTGAGCTGCTTGCTGGTCGGCGCGATAGCGGGTGGGAGGTTGCAGCTGAGCTCGCGGATATTGAAGCCGCTATCTTGCTGACATTCCAACTTGAGCATATGGCCGATACAGGTGAATGCATCCGTGGTGGTCATACGATGGACGACCAAGAATGCATTGTCTACAGCAGGGTTAGGAATAGGAGTCATCATTTGCCCTTGAACAACGCTGTCCGCTATCAGTGGAGAGAGCGTGTTCGTGTCTGGAGAGACCGAGACCGTGCCAGTGATAGGTTCGATTGCCATCTTTCTTTGCCTGGTGCCGAGCTTGGAACCTAGTAAGAGTCCATAAGTACGGTAGTAGGTACTTGGAGTCAGAATTGTCCGTCCAACTTACGTCTTGCCCGTTGCGAGAGCCGGTTCTGGACTCGCTTTCTTTCTGCCGGATCGGCTATATTTGTCCAGTTATCCTCCAGAGATTTCATGTACCGTGTCCACGTTGGCTCCATGGCGATAACAGGTTGTCAGAGAATCGCAGGAAGAAGAGAGTAGTCAACACATGAAGATGGAAGATTGACGAGGCTGTGGAATCTTTGGTCCGTCCTTCGTCCGTGCGGGTCCAAGTCGTCAGAAGTACCGCAATCTAACCTGTTCAAGTCTAGCTCCGTACACTTTCTGACACTTTCTGACACTCTATGACCGTTTCTGACTGTCACGCTGTCACACCGTACACAGTAACACTGTATAAGACAATACAAGTACGTACCTTAGATACTACCTAGGTAACCTCCACCGTCGACCCAGGAGTCAAAGCAGGGCAGCGAGGGCGGGACGATGGAGGTATAGGCCTTCTACTTAGTCAGACTGATAGGTTGCAGGAAGGGGTCTGAGAATGGTGAAGAAAGGGCATGCATGGTGTTTACCTTAGGTACCGTTCTTTGGGTTGAATGGCTGCTGCCCAAAGGCAGGGCGTCAAATGGAATGAGTACAGTGTGCCCAAACACCCACCTACTCGTGGTCCTTGTCGCCCAGTCGGACTCTTGCCATCCCTCGCCTCGCATTGAGATAGCCGGACAATGTGACGCCTTGGATCTGGTCATGATCATCCTTCTGCATATCGAATGGCA
This sequence comes from Exophiala sp. LBMH1013, assembly GCA_024611085.1. NCBI lineage: Eukaryota > Fungi > Ascomycota > Eurotiomycetes > Chaetothyriales > Herpotrichiellaceae > Exophiala > Exophiala sp. LBMH1013. Next base: position 1,456,298 of record JAMFLB010000002.1, read on the forward strand.
ATTGCAAACATAAGGCATGCACGTGCTGCTCTGCTCAGTCGGGCTCGCAAGGCTGAGCAGGGACGGTCAACTTGATTTGGTCTTTAAGACACCTGACAGACTCGGCCTGGCGATGATCGAGATAACTGCACGTTGGACTTGAACATAATCTTATGAGCGCAACATGATGCATACGGAAACAAGTCCAACGACCTTCTGTCAAATGCAACCGCTCGAAAGGATTGCCATCATACCATGTTGGCATACATATGAGTGGTTCTCTCCTCTCCTTCACATCCCCTTCGCCCAATACCCTTGTGAACTGGATCAATGAACACCAGCACTGCACGTCCACTGTTCAGTCAGATGCCGGGACTGCGTTCACCTTCTTGAGCAGATCGGAAGCCAAAACAAGGAGATTGAAAAGCCAAAAGTTACATCCGCACCGGCACCATACCAACCACCTGCATGCCGTTTTCCAGGACGTGGCAGACACATTGGAAGAACGCCACTTTCAGGAGCTCTTGTTGGGGAACTTCGGGCTCTTCATCAGGAGCCCGCTGTTTGCCTTTGTCCTGAGCTGTAGGCGACAGTGTCTGTTCTTCTGCCTCGTCTTCATCGTGGCGATCCTGCTCCTCAGCATCATGTGGAGATTGGTATTGATTAACCTGTGCTTCTTCGTCGATGAGTAGTCCTTGCAGCCCTTGTTCAATGGGTTCATTCTGAGCTGTATCTTCTGCTTTGCCTTCTTGTTCAATGTGGTCATCATGGTGTATATCTTCTGCTTTTTCTTCTTGGTCTTGGGCGTCATGCTCGACTGTCCCTACGTCGCTTTCATTCTGAGGGCTGTCATGCACAGGCCCGTCTGGTGGTTCGGTGTCATCGCCGTCCGCCTCCACCTGTACTTCGCCTCCGTAGTTGGTGGCTTGTACTGGCTCATCGTCAACCCTCGGCCGTTCTGGAGTATGCTCTTCGGCAAACTCTTCTACGTAGTCGACCTGCTCGTCCTCGTCCTCGTCCTCTTGTGTCTCGTCCAGGTCAAAAACAGGAGGCAGCAAATCAACCAGACGGAACAAATAGCCGAGAATGATAGAAGACTCCAAAGCGCGGAAAGAGGACTTGACGATTCCCGGAAACTGCACCAATAACCGAAGTACATCGACCCACGGTCCATAGGCCTCTTTGAGAAACATCGAAAAGTCGGCCTTCACAAGTCGGTCTCGATCCAATGTCACTCCCTCTGTTTTCAGCCTTACCCGGTCCAACCAGTATTGCAGAGTCAAGCCAGTATAGCCGTCATATGTGGCCATCCTGGCCGCTTCAAAAGTGAAGGTACTGGCGCGCTTGATGGACAATTCCTCAGCCATAAGCGTTAGCGAGCCCATACTGTCCGCGACTTTTGAAGCATCTGGGTTTCCTAGTTCTAGTTCGGGGAAATCTTCCGCATGAGTCTGCAGGAATTCGAGAACTGCCCCTTGACAGTCGTCCAAAATGTCATCTAATAGGATTCCACTGGCGCCTGGCTTGGGCAACAATCCCTGAGACTTGCCGAAGCTGACATGTTGAAGGCGGCCTGCGAGGTCTGTCTGGCCCATCAGCTCCAACGCTTTGAAAACCTGTTGGAAGTGAGAGTCCTGTTTGGCGGACACAACATAGATCATCTTGTCGAAGGAATGGTCCCTGCTCCTCTCCAGAGCAGCGGCGATGTCCCGGAGCAGATAACTTGTGGTGCCATTCCGGTGTCGTGCCACTGGCCTCCCGAGACCTTTGTGTCCATGGCTTTTGAAGTTGATGATCCAAGCTTCATCGCCTTCCTCTTCTATCCCTGCCTTTTTCAAGGCTGTCTCCACTTCCACCGTCGTCTCGTGCTTGACTGTCGACTCACCCGAATATTCGTCGAAGTTGATGTTGAGTCGTGCATACATCTCAGCATACTTTTCGACGCATACCCGTCGGAACCGTTGCCACAGAGCCACCGCATCGGGGTCGCCGTCTTCCATCCGCTTGAAGAACGAGTCCCTCTCGTCGCTGATAGGAGTATCCCGCTGCTCGACATTGTCAGACTTGGCCGTCTCTTGCTCAGCCTTCGCAAGCGTCCAAACTTTGGCGTAGATGTCCAGCAAGTGTCTGAGGGGGTCAGCGTCAAACAATTCATCTGAACCAAACCTGAACCATCCTGCTGCTAGGAGGCCAATGTTCTTGCCCCAGTCCCCAAGAAAGTTCATTCTGTAGACGTTCCATCCCATGCTCTCGTATATGGAAGCAATATAGGCGCCAATTATGGTGCTGCGTAAGTGATTTCCGTCAAATTCTTGACCGAGGTTTGGAGAGGAGAACTCGACAACAATTTTCTTGCGCCCTTCGACCGACGCATCATTTTCGAATCCCATGCCATCCCCATGCCTCCCATAGGCAGGTCCACGGTCGATGATGTATGGTAGGACCAAGCCAGCCAGGGTTTGACTGTCGAAGAAGAATCGAAGATTGGATCCATCACTAAAAGGGGCGGCATAGAGCGGCGACTCGGGGAACTGGCGTGGAGCAATCAATGTACTTTAGACTGATATCACTAGCAGTGTCGGGTCAACAGGGAAGCACTCACATTGTGCTGGAGGTCATCAGAGAAGACCTTCGGGTCGACGCCCGGGAGCCGCAGCCGTGGCAGCACCACTACAAGATCTCCCAGGTCATTCGCCCATTGCGTGGACTCGTAAGCGATGGAAGGCTCGCATCCCGTGAGTTGAACTAGGGTCTGAGCAATATACGATATGTAGATATCAACCGGACTGTTCTGGACGTCGGCCAATGGGAATGGCGGGATAGGACCTGCCACTCCCACTCCTTCAAGCACAGCTTGAAGACCATCGAGCGACAGTGTTGACATGGCGAACGTGTGGGTTTTGCGCCCGGGAAGAGGCGTCATGGAGAACAACAGCAGGCCTGTGTGAGGGAATCGTTCATGTATTATCATCTTTCCTGCTTCAACTATCCTCGTTAACAAGATTTCGAATCAAGGCAACGAATCAACTTCGATCCTCAAGTGGCGGGGTCAGGCATCAACAACGCACCAAGTTCGCAACAGGCCTGAGATGACAGCGCATCACTAGCCCTTAGGCAACACCCATGTTGTCGAAAGATACAGCAGTAAGCGAGGAGCCAAAGAGTACCCAAAATCCCGAAGACGGTGTTGAAAGAGCCGCAGCCTCCAGACCTGGGACTGGTACAACCGAAAATAGTGAAGATAAACTTGAAGCCCAAGAGAATAGAGCGCCCATACCATCGACATAGAGGACAAACCTCCCATCCCAGAGCGATTTGACAGTTGACAATCTCGGAATACAAGCTTGTGAGCTAAAACACCTGTGCTGAGAATGCAAACCGCCTCGACTTCACCTCGTAAAATACAATGTCAGTGCGTCACGCTCCCCCACCGTAGGTATTGTGTCCCGCCATGTCGATGGGCCTGTTGCACGCAGTTCAACATCCCAACCAGGATACTCCATCAAGTGATAGACATGGCGTCGGACCGAGCTAGAGCCACGATGATTCCAGGCTATTGTGTTCATACAACGCCCACGGCTCTGAGAGTTTCTTGGTTAAAACGGTTTCTCCGGCGGATAAGGCGTAAATTGACGGTCCTGTTTCTGAGGTCTTGTCCTGCCAGTACGACTGTGGCGGCAAACCTTCTGGGTCCAAAATAAATGAGAAAGCACCCGAGTCCGAGTGTTACGAGGAGGCATATGAAAGATATCCAACTCTGTGGGATGAATGGCGGAAGCACCTTCTTATCCATGGAAAAGAAGGTTGCGGTCAAGCCGAGAGGAGTGACATACTTCTGCGATGAGGATCAGACACTGTCCAGATTCACAAAACTGCGGTAGGAGAACTTCTCACCATGACTTCTGTCATTCCGTTGCTGTATTGGGCCAGCTCCCCCTGACGATTGCTTTCTCGGGCAGATTCAAGCAGAAGATGGGTATCGAGCTAGACTCGTCAAAGACACTCATTAGTCGCATTCCCGGACGGCCGCATTTGTATGATTGCAACTCACATCTCTCCCAAACTCTTTGCATTGTTTATTCATGGCTTTGAATTCTCCCTTTAGCGACTTCAATTCGCCTACCAGCCTTTCCACTTCCCCTAGGTTCTCCGCAGCGCAACATGATTTATCGGGATTGTGGAAAATGCCGACATCGCGGAGCATGAAGCCGTCGTAGGCATCAATTATTTTCGAGATGTCACCCAGGAGCTTCCTGGACAGGTTGGCGCTTTGTCGAACCCATTCAGAAGATCTTTGGAAGTCATCGCCTGTTTTGGTACAATATCGTACTCCTTCCCGGAACGAGGCTGGACGATGGCTCTAGTACAAAAGTCAATGAGGTTCGGTGGTTTTGGCAAAGACAGGTATTCCATCTGAGGCGGTCTCTGCCACTAGTAAAGGCACCGGGCCGCATGCATAGATTTCTGCTACCAGAGAGGCCCTCTGAGCATCCTCTAGCCAGGGGAAAAGAAAAGAGCACTCACCCGCTTATTGATGCTTGTCCTTAGTAGATCAGCGACTTCCAGAAAATGGCGGTACATCTGTCCGGTGCGGGCTTGAAGGACATCCGCAAAATACTCCCGTGGTTTCATGGTAGGGTGGTCTGCTTCATACTCTCCGTTGGTCAAGGCATCCAGAGCCGCGCCTCTCTCAGCTAAACTGTCGTCATAGTAGTCGCGTACGCTGTAGCTCTGGTCCTCCGCAGAACCAAAGTATTTGTCTTCAAAGCCATATGCGGTCCATCTTGTTTCATCTGAGCCGACCACGAGACATGAGAAGTGCGCCTCATAAAGGAACTGACGAATTGGAACCTCGTTCCAATCCAGGAAAGTCACTTCGGTGCACTGTCTCATTTGTTCGCCATCCTGGCCGAGACGCTGGTCCTCACACGGGGCGGTTGATTGTTTCCACACTGGGAAAGGGAAATGTATCTCCAGGCGATATATTCCGGGACCTAGGCACTATATAGGGGACTTCGTTAGCATAGAACATAAAACGCTGGGTAGAATGCGTAAATACAGGAAGCGTGACCCCGATGAGCGGTTTTGATGCCACGTGCGTGTAGAGGGCATTACGAAGTGCGGGCGCATAGAGGGATGAGACAGTGCCGATGAGGGCCTTGATACTCCAGCCGTCCAAGTCTTGGATATATCTGCGAGCGCGTTAGGAGAGGGCAGGTCTTCACGTTGGGCAGACCACTCAACCTGTTACGTACATCAACTGGCGGTCGGCATCTGGCTCGCCGTCTTCCAGCACCTGAGATTCGAGAGGTTCATCTGAAGTGTTCAGAGATAATGAGCAACTTCGAGGGCGCAGGCTCAGGTCGGCGCTTTCTGGAGACGAAATAAAGGCCTGCGGGGGCTCGGCCTCAACCGCGGAAGCCGCCGGCGCCCGTTCTTGGCCGGCAGAGCTACTAGCACCTATAGTAGGAATTTGAAGCCTATCACTGGCAGAAATCACGGTTAGGTGATTAGTGCTTCCGGGCCTGTGGCCCGCACCGCGATCCCTAAAGCGCTGCTAAGGTTAACGTCCAAACTTCTTTCTACCTAAGCTTCATCCTTCCTCGAACCGCTTCCGCAGTCGATATCCGGAGCATGGATGACTTACACGTTTCCTCAGCTTCTTGTAGATGCCGTGGGCGGTCAGGGGCCCCGGGTTTGGCCTCGCCACTGGGACCGGGCCTTGACTCCTTTCCTCAATCCAACCAACCTCAGGGAGCTGGTGCGGTCCATTCCACTTCTCCGCACGAAGCGCCTCCATCTGCGTACCATGACAGAAGTTGAGGATTTTGCGGGCTTTCGGCATACAGTTGTCGACCTCGTCGGTACCCTGTAGGATGTCCAGAGTCACACTATCCTCCTCACTGAGACCGGCACGCAGTGTCTGACCGACCCCTCTCCTAAACTCCGCTCTAGCCTCGAAATCTGGCGTCTCCTCCCCGTTCTCATCGATACAAGCATTTGAGTCTCCATTCTTGGTGAGGAATCGATCCCACAGACGAGGCACTCCATTCGTCGAGAGGCCTGCCCGCCTGGGAGGGCTCATCCAGCCTTCCATTGTGTCGCGAAAGCTCAGATAGGGATATCGAACACGGAAGAGTATTCGATGCTGGCGGCGTTGAATGCAGTAGAGGGAACTGCAGTGGGGACAGGACCTTACAGCCCAGTTGCCCGAGGACTCTAGAGACTGTCGGATGAACAAGTTGAGATCGTAATGCTTGAATTGCTCATTGGGGTATGTTGAAACAGGATCCAGCTTTTGTACGGGATGCGGATTGTCGGATCTTAATATTCTCCCGAGATCTATTTCAGCTTTTCTGTCCTGCATGTATGGCATCTGGTCTGGCCGCATTTGGGGCAATTCTGGGTTTTGATAGGGATAAGTGAGCGTCCACAACGACACTGTCGAATCATTAGCAATGGTCTGGTTAAGGAATGACGGGAGCACACACGCATGCCCAAAAGAACACCGCTGGCTTTTTCCTGCTCGGCTGCGGTGGCTACAGGATACTTCCAAGTTAGTCGTGTGCACTTCTTATTTGCTGCCCAATTGACGGAGCGCCCAAGTTGCCCTGGGAAAAGAGGTCTTCTGACTCGAGTCGGCACTGACCATTGGATTGATCTATTATACCGCGGCCCAAATCAATAGACAAGCATTCATACGAAAGCAGGGCGGAGCTAAGCAGTCTGCAAGGCAGATATGGTTGCCTTTTTCCTGTAGGGCGTAAAATGGATGATGCTGTCACGCTATTAGCTCTACCTCAATGGATTGGAAAAGAACTGTACTGTAGGAGTTTATTTATGATACCCTGGTTTTCCAAAACGGTCCTTAGGAATGAAGGCAATGCTTTGGAGGTGGACACCGTGTCATATAATAATCGAGGTCAAATCGTAATGGCGATTTTCAGTCCCACCCTCTCGAGGAACACCGACACCCATCATAGAGAGACAAGCACAACAGACAGAGAAGGGGCTGATGGAATTTTGAGTGAAGGAAGCGTGCCGGGACGATAAACCCCTGAACCCATATGGTATTGCAGACATTCGTCATTTCACATGGAAGATAAGGTAGTGTCATCCACTGGAGCTAGGGGATCCGGGTCGTCGCGATTGAAGCGGAGGAGGCTGGGTTAGGCTGTGCGAGGCTGCAGGAGTTTGTTACGATCGACGCCAACAGCTTGAAGGGGTGTCCTAACACGTATGTTTCAATCTTACCATGCCGAATCGCAATCTCCCGACGACCGCGCAAGGATAAGCTGTGACATCGTTAACGCGGACAATCTTTTCTAGGACAATCGTTTCTACACTGGGCAGTTGCTATACGTACATGCATAAGGTAGTTGTCCAAGCTTCCCGCTTCACTGCAGTTCGGTGCAGGATAGGTTGACCAAGCCCATGCCCTGCTACAAGCCACCTACGCTGGCAAGCATGTAGCGGGATCCCCGTATGCGAAGACCAAGTGCCTAGGATATGCACAGAGAGAAGTCTTCCCCCTCTCTGAAGTGTCCCAGCCATGCCTGGGTGAACCGACAGCGGCTCGCAAGCCTCTTTGTGCCTCGCTTCCGCAGTGCACTCGACATGTTCAATACACCTTTGACGGCAGTTGGAACCGGGCCATCATGCAGGTGCCACGTAAATTGTCCTGACCAGTACTGGTCAGACAGCATAGACACAGGTGTTGCAGAGCTGTGTATGCCGTGTTGACAGTTGCCAATGCGGTGGTTGGGGGAATGAGGAAAGGCGTCGTTACTGTTGTAAGAGAGCAGGGGACCATATGACTGACCGCCTGTCAAATCAAGATCCGCCGGTCAAATCAAGAGGACCCCGGGTTCGGCGATTGGAAGCCTTGTAACAACGAGACTTTGAGGACTCTCGCCTGGGCCACAGCTGCGATTTTGATCGTCCAGCTGCCTAAAAGGCAGATAAGGCCTTTTCTACAGACATGAAAAGAAGGTACTTATGTCGAATCGGCCACATGGAAATTCTGGTGTCTTGGGCTCGCACTAGGAAATGTCAGCCTGATGCCTTTTAAACTGGGCCTCAGACAATCCAATCCGTGTTTCCTACTGCGATCCTAGTAATTGACCGACAACAAGTGCCCCATAAACGGTGTGTGTTCTTGGCCGTGCCGTCATGCGCCACGTTGTCAAGCAGATGAAGACATGTGAAACGAGTGAGCAGTGCATCTGTGGTCCCCAAACATATGGCGTCGTCTGCCGCAAGAGTTTGTGCAATCGAACGCGAGATCCAATAATTAGCGCATGACTTGAAGAGGCTGAGCAGGTCTCGGGCCATGTTTGCTGCTCTTCTGTCCTTCTCAGTACTCCGTCAGTTGCAAAGGCTTCCGCAGCCTGCAGTCGCCCTCAAAATCGCAGAAATGGATAGGAAACCAGTCCAAAATGACACAACTGGGCGGAGCAGAAACACCCCCACGCAATCGTTGTTGAGTTCAGCTGTGTTCGGCAACGGATGACTCGCAGAAACAGTAAGCCATGTGCAACGCTACCCGGCCATAATATAAAGCTGCCAATGCGACAAGGTGCGACTGTAACAGGCTGAGTCCCCGACGGGAGCAAGTCGCCTTGTAAGCCCGATATCCAGCGAGACATCGGGCTCGGGTGTTGATGGCTGTGCTACCATGGTCGCGAAAACAGTGGATTGAAAGCGTACACAATTGTTCTGCACCGCTGGGTGCTTATTAGAAGCTGCGTGCAAAAGTGGCTGGAAGCCCGGGGAAGATCCCTCGACGAAACGAGATGGGCGGTGGACTGGCATCCATAGAGGTGATTCTGTACGCCATGCTCTTATTCTCCGTGCGGCAAGCGTCGTGCAGGAGGATCAGCGGTCAATCAGTCGAGTCATCTGAATCTTCCTCGACTTGCTTTTCCATTACACGTTTCCACACTCCTCCATCATGTTCTTCATTTCAGTAGGTGCCATGCTCGCGTCGACAACCTCTTTCGGCAACTTGTGAGCACTGTATTTCGTCGTTGCAAATTGATAAGCCTCAGGATCATCGCGCTGTACCAAGCGAAACTCGGGATCAAAGATAGTGCCTTCCTCTGGCTCTGGGATCTGCAATATCTCGAGCCACGAGAATAGTAAAGGATCCGTTCTTGGGGCCCACGGATTGATGTCTATCAGCCAGACACGGTCATGTGGTGGTGGTATGTAGACGTCGAACACAAAATTGTCGTCCGGAAATTCTAATAGCTTTTCTAGGAAATCCTGGATCCTGGCTTTGAATGACTGTTGGAGGTCGAGAAGGAACTCAAAATAGTTCATCTCACGCTGGCTGATGGCAACCAGTTTTCGGTTCCGTACAAAGCAACGAAACTCTAACGAGGGGTTCAGGTTGAAGGATTTCCGCAGTACAAGGTGATACGGGACCTCGGCTTGGTCGACGCAGCCGTCAAAGGCATGTTCGAGGTCATGGGTGACGAAGTCGCTGGATTTCAGAAGGAGATAGATATCATTTGGCGTCCGACACTCCATATCGTTTGTGGGCGCTATCCAAGTCGCATCTTTTGGGGCGGACCAATTCAATTTGGGGACGACTTTGCCTCCAAGTTCATGAATGATCGAGCGGACCCGCTCATGTATATCCGCCCATGGTTCTGATGGGTCTTCTTCATCCTCATCCTCAAAGCCGCTGTCTGCATCGTTCGGGCTGTTCTCCGGCGGTAGAAGAATACCGTCAGCACGCAGGTAGTCCAGGAACGGCTGACTCAGTGGAACTAATCTGGCTTTCGGGGTTAAAGACCTGAACCTCGGGTACCATGAATGAAATGAACAGTTGAGGACATGCGTGGCAGGGGTGGGCGGAAAGGGTAGAGTCGTCAACGACTCAGAGTTATTCCCGGACATGCTGATATGGTCTTCAGAAGAGCTCATCCTGCCTCAGGTCAATAGAATGTGGAGGATAAAGTTATTTCACAAAGATGGAGAGTTGCTGGTTGTTGAACTTCAACGCCGCTTGAGTCGGGATTAGTCAGGATCTTGGCGGAGATTTCATGTAAACTCAGCCTTGCGGAATCTTCTGGTGCATCATTACTACCTAGGTACGTATAGGTAGGTACTGGAGTGTAGCCATACTGCTTACCTACGGATGTCAAAGTAATAATAATACACTGTACATTGTTCATTCTACTACTGGCCGTTCCAGGCATTGCGGGATGCAGGGTGACTGTTGTTCGTTAATGATGGGTCGCCGTTGCGACCTGACAACCGCCAGCCTTGTCGTGTGTCTTGATAAGCTACCTCTCTGAAAAGCGCACATGACGTTCAGAATAGTTTAGAACCTTGAACATTTGAATATTTGTGTGCATTGTCCAGATCATCCGTCTGCATCTTACATTGTATGTCAAAAGCCCCCAGGGAGAAATACGCACCACAGCCACGTGACTCATTCCACGTGACGTCTCGAACCCCTCGATCGAAGCGTGTCCTGATAGGTATCGAGAAGCTTGCCACCCTGGGAGGCGGGAGATGCTGTCAAAGGTCGATAAGCAGGGATCAATCATGAAGCACGCCTTCTCACAGCGAAGCAGATATAACAACAAGGACGATCTGGCGCATGAAAAGCTGTATCTTTCGTCATGGGCATCAGAATTTTCCACTTGCAGCTTACCGGTGTTGATATGGGCAGCCTCATTGGATGTCATTGGGCCACTCGTAGTCTCCGCCAGAACTGCACTCTGGCTTTTCTTCTTCCACCAATCTTCTGCTGTTCCAACTCCACACCGCGTCCTGCTGCGAAGAAAAGAATTTCGTGCAGAACGACTTGCTTCTAGTTCCTCGGACACCGTCCAGCGCCTTAAAGAGTTCTCATACCGTTGCTCGTCCTGCTTGCCGAAGACTCGCCATCGCGTTCATGTGCTTCCCAAGCATCTTCACCTCTCAGGTAAATATTGCTCCGTGTTGCAAGCCCACTGATAAGCACCTCATCCTCCTCTGACACCAGGAAAAACGTCATTAGAGTCATTGTCTGAAGCTCTGCTAACTCATGGCTTGATAGGATTACATTAGTGGTACAGCCCGATTACTCCTCCATCTCATCGATTCTTTCTAACGTTGTTCGACAGATCATTTGTGGAAGGCTCAAGCCAACTAGCGGTCAAGAAGATACAGAACAGTCATAAAATTTCAAAATGTTTTCTCGAGCTTTGAGGCCAGCAACAAGCTTGCCCAAGGCAGGCAAAGCCTTGTCCAACACACCGAAGACTATGCGAGCTCGATATCTAGCCACAGTCTCGAACAATACCCCCCGACAGCAACAACTGCCTCTGCACAAGCAGTACCGGCATAGTGCTCCCTCCTACGAGCCCGCCACATTCACTATCCGAAATGGTCCCATGTTTCAAGGAACCTCTTTTGGTGCCCGAAGCAATATTTCAGGAGAAGCAGTTTTCACAACATCTCTGGTTGGTTACCCCGAGTCACTGACCGACCCGTCATACCGGGGTCAGATCTTGGTTTTCACTCAGCCACTCATCGGTAACTACGGTGTCCCGTCCAATGCTCGCGACGAGTATGGTCTTCTGAAATATTTCGAGAGCCCTCATATTCAAGCTGTGGGAGTCGTCGTTGCGGATGTTGCAGAGAAATACTCTCATTGGACTGCAGTGGAAAGCTTGAGCGAGTGGTGTGCCAGGGAAGGTGTGCCAGCGATCACCGGAGTTGACACTCGCGCTATTGTCACCTACTTGCGAGAACAAGGCTCCAGTCTTGCACGAATAACCATTGGAGAGGAATACGACCAAGACCAGGATGAGGCCTTTGTCGACCCCGAGCAGATCAATCTCGTCCGCAAGGTCAGCACCAAGGCGCCATTCCACGTGAGCGCCCCGTCTCCCACCGCCCATGTTGCAGTCATCGACTGCGGCGTCAAGGAGAATATTCTCCGCAGCCTGGTCAGTCGAGGTGCCAGCGTCACCGCTTTCCCTTACGACTATCCGATTCACAAAGTTGCTCACCACTTTGATGGTGTCTTCATTTCCAACGGCCCTGGTGACCCAACCCATTGCCAAGACACCGTGTACCATCTTCGAAAGTTGATGGAGACGTCTCAAGTGCCGATCATGGGTATCTGCTTGGGCCATCAACTCTTGGCTCTTGCTGCTGGCGCCCGGACTATCAAGCTGAAGTATGGCAACCGAGCCCACAATATCCCAGCTCTTGACCTTACGACCGGCAAATGCCATATCACGAGTCAGAATCACGGCTATGCCGTCGACGTCTCGACGCTGCCTAAGGAATGGAAACCTTACTTCATCAACTTGAACGACAATTCAAACGAAGGTTAGCCACAGTCGCCCCTTGTTCCCTTCAAAATAACAATTACTGATGACTTCTAGGTTTGATTCACGAATCTCGACCGATCTTCTCTACTCAATTCCATCCGGAGGCAAAGGGAGGTCCGCTCGATTCTTCGTTCTTGTTCGACATGTACCTGGACAATGTGCAAAAGTACAAGCAGGGTCAGTCCGCGTTCCAACCTCAGCGCGACAGCAGTCCTAGCCCACTGCTGGTGGATCTATTGGCGAAGGAGAGGGTTGGTGTTGAATTGACCCAAGGAGTCCGGAACATGCTGGCCACCAACAGTCAAGAGAGTGCGGAACCCGAACGGGTCTATGCTGCTGGTGCTGCATGATTGGAAGTGATACGTACTTCATATTGGCCGCGATTTGCGATGATTGATGGATATATTGCCCAAGTTGCCATGCTTTTGACTTTTGCGTTACGGATGTTTTGACGGATGGCAAGCAAAATACAAGACGATGATGCAGTACAGCCCATGGCTTGCACTTGATTCCTCGGCTCTAAGACGTACATGAAGGGTTGCAGCTGAAGTGGGAAAAGGTGAGCATTCAGCTTATCTGCAATACTACGTACGTATTCATTGTTTTGCGCATGACAATATCCCACCTGGGCAGTGAACACCTATTCCCACAGTCATAACGTCCAAATCAAACCCCTTTCCTTGCAACACTACACAAGTGACCACCCGACCCTTCAGACTTGTTGAGGAAGAAGAGGATCGCTGTACCCACTGCATCATTCCATCAGGTTCATATCGTGATCAACCAGGTGGCCTCGCATACCGCTCTTGATCTTCGGCAGCTCATACAATCCAAATCTAAACACGCTCTGGTCTGTCCCATATCCCCTAGTCGCTTCGGAGGCGTCAAGCGTGCATTTGTTCCACGCTCTTTACCCAGGCCATTGTCCAACATTTTTCTTGCCACATCAAATGGAAACAGCCAGGACAATGCCGACCCACGGCCTTGTTGACATCGGTAAGTTTGGAAGTCTAACGCCCGACAATCTCGACGACAGACGTCCCTAGGAATTGGCATTGCTTGCGATGGATCGTTGAGAGTTCGCATGCCTGATGGTGATGGTCGTGTTCGAGGCGTCCCCATGATTGTTCGACAGACTCATGAGCTAGACAGCGGCACCGCGTCGTCCATTTTCAGACTCGGTACCTCGAAGCAAAAGATGAAAAGAGCAACAATATCTCGAGACGGGCGTCCTGCCACCCTAGCTAGCTCTATACGCAGCCTCATCGATCCCTCAACACAGCTTCAACATCTTCAGTATCAAGACGGTCCATGATTGCTCTTCCTTCGACACCCTTGTCATCCATCGCCTTAAATACATGGCATCACTCTTCCGGAACCAGACAAGGAACCACCTCTGCTCTCAGGGCACTGCTGCTGCTGCTGCGGCGTACTTTCTCTGGAAAGTGGTTTCGCCCAGTGTGGATTCTAGCATGTCAATCAGCGCCGCCATGCAAGTCGCTCGACTCTTGTTTTTCGAAGGGGGGCCGGTCATGCGTGCAGACCTGGAAATGGTTCCGGGCTGCCCACTGAGAAAGGCTCCATCGCTTCAGCAAGTCTTAGGACACTTAACCCATCCCAGAGGGGCCAGGCGCTATGAATCACGGACGTTGTCACATTACATTCGGATCAGACGATCCATTCTTGACCTTCTGGAGATAAAATGGAGTACTGAGTGGTGTTGGGAAGAGTTTCTTGCCGCCGACTCTGTGCCATGTTTGCGAGCATTATCACAGTCACATGCACCAATCTGACAGAGGATTCCACCTGACGATTTGCATCATCTCTTGAGGACACACCAACACCATAAGGCAACAACAAGGTTGACTGTCCAGGGGATCGGACATGCTCGGCCTCAATTTGTCGGTGAAGAACCCAACGACATAATATACGGCCGATGCCCGGCAACAGTGCTGCTGTGCAGAGGCTCATAATGACAACTCTAACTTGGGTTCTATGTCACGGTCTCGAGCTTGCCACCTTTACTTGAGCAATATACAAGTTTATGTCTTCGCCACAGCCAGCCTCTCCAACAGCTTTGAGGCTCTGGCCGTCGATTGTGAGAGCGCTCCCAACCTATCATTAATCAATAAGTCATGATGGCTTGAGCGTGCTGTGGCTGAAGGAGGCAGGACTGCGTTTGTTCTATCTAGAAGTTTTTCTGGGAAATCCGTTCTTCGATACTACCATCCCCGACGGGGCCAACGAGTCGAGCCGGTGGAGGGAGATTCCCTGACCGAGGATCCATCAGTGTCGCATGAACGCTTTGGCCTTTATGGCTTTTCCAAGTCTCCAGATGGTCTCCGAAGTTGGGAAGAACAAACCCTTCCATCCAGCGGTAGCAACAGGGGACCTGTGGTGGAAGTCTGACTCGTTTTAGCATCGGAAATAGTCTACCCACTGCAGGCGTCCATCGGATCGCCGCAGAACAATTACCGTATGCGTGATTGAGCGTTCTTTTGCTGCTGTGGCTGAAAAGGGTGCAGGTTGGTAGTTCCAACACAGTGAACATATTTGGGGGTTAGGGGTGAGGCTGATTCAGAACGCTCCACGGCGGAAGGGTACTCAACATTGTTGTGGCCGTGTGACCGGCTCTTCACACGCTAGGATTGAACCTTGCGGTGTGAGATATGCGCATTGGTCTATTTAAGTCAGTTGCGGCAAGACATTCTGCAAAGTATTCGGCACTATCAGCTGCCATCAACATCTTGAAAGAGGTTGGACGTGGACGTCGGACATTGGATTTGTCTTGTCGTGAACTGATCAACAGGAGAGATCAGCGGACTATCAAAACGTGAAACAGGACAGGGATCAAAGATTGCCAGCAGAAGAGTCGCTCTGCGAACCGTGGGTACGTGATCGGCCTCCATGTGCTGAACATGCTTGCACTCACGTGCATCGATGTGCACAGCAACCTATAGGTGACACCAATGTGTGCCAACCCAATGCCTTGGTCTGCACAAACGTCGCTCGCACTCAACCAGCGAAATCAGATCGTTCCATGCTCAGCGTTTCTCAATCGGCTGAAAAAGAGTAACACCGGCTTGGCCCATACAGTTGCGTCTGAATAGTTTTCATCATTGCTCTGACATCTGGCGCAGTCAGAGCTCCCATGCTGGCGCATTCTCTTCCAGGCTTAGCAGATAGACCGGTTTGACACAACATCCATGGATACGAGTCCGTCCAGCTCACTAGGGTACTAAACGGACTCTCTGTGCAGCGCTCGAGAGATATTGACGCCAGTGTGTCATCATGGTCTGGTGGCAAGCGATAGCAGGCCTGAAGGGATGTTAGCTAGCTGGAAGCTGGGTAAATGGTCACGTAGTGCGCAGTAAGGTCTTTCGGATAGATAGCCGAAGTAAGCCGCCATTGGGCGAAGAAGTCTGGCACCTCGAAGCGGAGGACGACTATGACAGAATCGAAAGGGATCAGCACTCGACACTGCAGCTAAGGTGAGCGTAGGGACAATGCAGGCGAAGGACCAGAAGCTTAAGGAGGCTGACATCGGAGAGGGAGTCGTGTATGCAAGCTCTTTATCTGTCAGACTTGTGTCTCTGAAGCCCACCGATGACGGCTCGCTGCCGGGTTAGGACATGAGAACAGGAGGGATGAGGAGTGACGCCGAGGAGGAGAGGTGAAGGTTTGACGCAGATAAAGGGTCGTTCATGAATCTGGTACATTTCCTATTGGCTTTGGAGTACTCCAGGTTTCGATCTATAGCGCCAGTCCTGGTGTTGGTCGTCGATGCAATAGCTCCGTTTAGTGCAGGAAGAGGATATGGAGAAGAGGAGGAGCAGAGCGCAGCCATGAAAAGGATGGCATGGCATGGGAAACGTACATGGATGGACCGGCAACGAGGGCGAAACTCACCAAATCACCAGCTCATCAACTGGCGCTCTACAGGATGCTAATTGCGGACTAGTACCGATATGTCTCTATCACGACTGCGAAAATCATCCTTTTCACCTTTTCACCGCGCCATCGCCGTCAAAATCCACCGCTATGTCACCACCAATATTTGACACCCGATAAACAGCGTCATCTGGCTGCAGTCCCCTCGTGTTGGCTCTACAACCCACTTCTGTTCCCTTCAGCTTGTGCAGGATCTTTGTCTTCCGTTGACTGCCAGTCCGCGATCTAATACTGCTAGTTTGACAACTTGCCCACCACTACTATCCAAAGAGATACGAAGTCCTTCTTCATCTTCTTCATCTTCTTCATCAAGCCAGTCTCAACCTCTCGAGCAGTAACTGTTTGTCCTTGTCCCTTACCACGCGAAATCCCGTACGGCCCGCATTTTGCAGGGTGTCAAGGAAATAGACCAAACACTCAGGGCCTCCCAGCAGTGCTAGGTATACAATTGTGTACAAGGGTATCTTGGGGACACTAGTAGAAGGCCAAAGGATGTCCGTTCTCCCGCCATCTCTCGGCAATCAATCCACCATCAAGCCCAATGCTTGAATCGGAAGCCCGAATCAACGCCACGATATCTCCAAGCTGCATCGAGAGACCAATTGAGGGGCTGGAAAAAGGCAGAAAGACCCTTATGACTACGTGTGTTCGCACAAGGGGGCCTATATCCCACAATCTTGCATGCTTGACGGTTCCCAATCGACCGTTTAGCCGGCCACCTGCTCCTCCGCCGGCTTGCACTGGCACTACGTACCTACGGGGTTGACACCACACTCTACACGGACGCGGTTCGGCGTGGGCTGTACCCAGATAACGCGTCTCCTTAAAAAGAGACCACCGCCATCGTCGCCACTAGTTCGGCTTCACCCTTGCGTCCGTCTTCCGTCGTCCTCTGTTGTGGCTGAAACCAATCCTCTTTAGCCTCTAGGCCACCTTTTGTCGACTCGTTGCAATCAATTAGCAAACTCTCCACTGTACCCACCGAGGCTCTGTTCTCTCAACAACTTCGGATACCGTCCTAGATTCCAAGTGTGAACCGATGCCTGCTTTGCGCTGGGCTTGTACACAATAATGGATGCGCGCCTTTCGCCTAGGTCGGCTATTGCGGGTGGCAGGGATTTTTCTATCGAGTGCTATCCCAGTTACCAGCTTCGAAGGTGAAACCCCTCTGACGGACAGCTCGGCCAGAGGAAGGGGGTCCCATACAGCAGAAGGCAATTGTCGATTTGACAGAGATCCCATCTGGAGTCAAATTGAAAGGTCAAGCAGCCTTCAGAAACCTTATTAGGACTCTCCATGCGCAGTGACTTCATAAGCTGAACGGAGTCTTCGAACATTGATGGTGACGGTTGGCACTACCTGTCAAAAATGACGCCAACATCTGGGACCCCATTTCTGACACTTGAGGGCAACAGTCCCTCCCTCCCTTACCTGGTTCATGATCCATACCTCATAGTTGTACTCACATGTACACCAGTATCTGCCCTCTCGCTATCAGAAGTCAACCATGCAGCCAGGTGGATGTTTCCCATATTCCCCGTCTCACAAGGGTCTGCTTTTGCGAATTCTGTAAGTTCCCTGTCAAGGGAGGTGTCGATTTCCTTAACTCGCCTGACATCTACACACTTCTGGATGGCATGTCGGGATAAATCAGGAATGTTTCCCCTCGTTGAATTCACAGGAACGCCTTGACCCTCGTGCATAACGCTGTCCCCTCATCATTCCTTTCGTTGCGCAGTAATACTGATTTCACTGCCTTGTTTCGGAAGCATCAGGCTGTGCAGTTGATGAATGTGTTTATGTTCAGCCAGAATTGGTCGGGTCGCATGACACGGAGTTGCGTTGTCTTGTGTTGCGACAGTTGTGAGCCACTTTCCTTGGGATCGGGTCGGTAGCAGCAAAAGCATGTCACCCATTCACCAAGTTCCAGGCTCTCTTGCACCACCAAAGGGAATTGACAAAAGTCTACCGGAGCTGCCCAAGATTTCGGTTGCGAGCCCGCAATGGCGGAACGAAATGGAGACTGAGGCCTGCCCAAGTCCTACTGTGCGGAAACACGATGCATCCAGGACGTCCTCACGAACTGGTCGGGCGCGGATGCCCCCTTTCCAGCAATCCAAAAGATGGGCCAAGACGTACCGCACGAATCAATCAGCATCACCGCTTCCTCCGCCGGCACCGATTTCCAAACCAGCTGAAGACCAACCAGTGGATGACAACGGCGACAGAGTCATGACAATGCGCGAGGTATCATTTGAGCAGCAGCGCGCAGAAATGAAAAGGCCTGTCTCCCACAAATCGAATTCCGATCGGCCACGACGCACGCGACAAATTAGTCGGGGTAGTTCCACGGTACAAGACGAAGGCCTCTGTCGGTCTAGTGCCACTCAGTATTGGAAAACTGTCAAAGCAACGGTCGTCATAACGCCGCATAAAACGGCCAAAAAATGCTTCGGCAGGAGGCCTGCTTGCCGCAGGGTATCGCTGGCAAGACATCGAGATAGCAAAAGCGGACGGACGGCAGAAAAAGTAGCCGTTCCATCGAAGGTCCAAGGTGTCAACAAGCAGCAGCGGTCGCATGTCTCTACTCCCACCAAGGATCCTGCTTCGCCTCATGCGCTACCAAACACTAAAGCGTCTACCATTTCCCATGGCCATCAGAAACGGCGGACACGCGGTAAAACCCCACAGTCGCGCTCACCACTTCCGTCGCTCCATGATCCCGAGAAAGATAGCAGATTTTCCGAGGAGTGCAGAGCGATATTGCGCAGCGTGGACTTCAATCGAGATTGGTTGTTGCCAGGGGCATCGTTATTGCCGGCAGCCACACCGCTAATTGAAAAACCCGCATCAGAGGAGCATAACCAGACAGAAGTTTTCAGAGAAGAGCCTGCTCACGAGATATCGAGACAGGATACTGTTTCTTCTGTGCCTGGTCCGGTATTGAACGACACGAGCCGAATCCCAGCCATCACGGTGCTGAAAACACCAGCTGCCGACAACTCTCCTCGAAGGCCAGATCCTCCTGCAAGGGCATCCAGTAAGACCGTGGTTAGCCTCGCAGCAATGATGCGGATGTCCAAACATGGCGATTTCCCAAGTGTTTCGGAATCAAGCAGCAATCCCTCGGCGAATGCCCAGGCACCGACATACGCAGATACACCTGCGACGCAATTTTCAGGCCAGATGCTACGCGTACCTTCGACTGCTTCTGCTACTGGTCCCCCGGCCCTGAGTCCTAGATCAGTGATTAGTACCGATACTCTGACAAAGATTGAAGCTCAGGTCCACAGCGGGTCGCATGGCGGCTATTATACGGAGACAAACATAATGTCGATGACAGGCTCTGATGGAAAGAGTGGTGGACCTCCCAGTATACCTCCTGAACGTCCTCTGCCAGCGCTACCCGCACAGACAACATCGGAAACGGGTTCTGCTCGGTACTATGCTCCCATGGAGAGTCGGCGAGGCAGCAAAGAGAAAACAGATTTGCAGTCAGAAGTTCCTACAGCGAGGTCCACGATTCGATTGCTGCGCAATTCGTGGCAGTCGAGTCCTCCTGTGTCATCTCTGCGGCCCGCCACACTCGATGTCAATGGTGGACAGTCGGCCGAACTGATCTCGTTGAGCTCACTCAAGAGGGAGGGATCACGCAGCTCGTTGGCATCATCGCGGTCTTTCAATCGCCATACCATCTCGGGTCCTCGAGCAGATAAGGTGAAGGAAAGACGAATGCGGGATCTGGCCAGTTCCAGGAGCCATTCACCAAAATCTGACGGTGCCGGCAGTAGTGCTGGGAGTCACGAGCAGACGACCACGCCCGTTGTGACTGACGACGATGCCACTGGTCACCTCGAGAAACCTGTAGATCAACTGGATCAGTTCCCAGCTGTTCCAATTTCCAGACCTCCGAGCCTTCCCGGCGCAAGCAGTCCCAGCCGTCATACTCGACAACAGAGTACTGCCAGTCAACCCAGTTCTGTTCGTCAATTATCTCAGATGAAGCATCGTCGGAATAGTCGACCTGTCCAACATCTGTCGCAAAGTAACATATTTGTCGTTGTGGATTCCGACCCCGTCACGGCACGATTTCGAGCTGGTGCCATGAGCCCAACACCGAGTATTGGAGGTGGACATGGTCGCAGTGGAAGTCCTTACACACATACACGGACCGGTTCTAATCTAAGAGAGGTGACGACGCATGAACAGAGTCCCGCCAGAAGCGTGAAGCAAAAGAGCAGCTCACGTAGTCTACGAGGAGAAGACGACGGCGCGTCGGCACGGTCGCCCCGTTCTAAGCCTGCCAAACCCAAACGTGCCACTGCAAGAAACAGCAGGGGCCGGCTCAGCAGTTCCAGCGAGGACTCCTTGCCACGCAGCGCCAACTCGCCGAGAAAGGCTGCACAAAGACCCCAAAAACGACGAAGATGGAACAGCAGCGACATCAGCCTGATCAAGATCTTGCACCAAGATCTCGAGGAGTACTATGGGACGATATTGCAGCAAGAAGAGAAATTGAAATGGCAAGCCAGCCAGCTCCACATGATGGTGCGGGTTCTCGAGCCCATCAATCGTGCCAGGGGAGTCAAGACACCCTGCCTTGATGATGCCGCCTACTATACCACAACAGATGAAGAGACAAGCGGCAGTGTGTCCAGAATCGAACAAGCTACTGGCAGTGCCCCTGAGAAAGGCCAGCAGACGCTGCGGCCCGGACTACAAGTCCCCGGACGGCAGAGTTCGGGCATGAAGCAATCTCATCACCGATCGAATAGCGCAGGTAACGACGACATGGCCTCTACCACCGGCAGTATCTCGACCGATGTCAGTAAGACGTTTGCCGACGACGCATCTATGACTGACCCATTTGACGAATACGATCCGCCACCTTCGGCCACCTTGAAACCGGCACCACTGTTGGCCTCGTTGAAAAGACCCAATGATGGCCCAACAGTTGTTAGCGATGACACGGTTGCCAGCTCGCCTACCCTGCACGCACCTCCTCCAGTATCCCGCAGCGTTCCAAGAGTGCAGCTCCCAGAGGAGAAGTTGGAGTTGTTGCGTCCTGCTACTTATGGTCAAGGTGAAGGTGGGCGTGCATCCAAAGCCAAAACTCGAACTCGACCCAGTGCAGCAGATTTAGTCTATCAATCTTTCGACTCGGAAAAGCACAGCCGTGGCAACGACCACGATGAGAAAGAGGGAGAAGAGAAGTCCGAAACCGAGGACCAGAGAAGAGCACGCGACGCCGCACGCTTGAGCGTCAATCATGTCCTCACCAGCACTGAGCAAATGGACCGTGCGATTGAACAATTGATCATGTACACGTGAGTGTGAAACTGGGCGAGATGGTGGATGAATGGATGGACCTGGACCTGGACATGGACCGGATTAATTGAAGGAATGCCGATCTTCAGGTAATTAGGGTTGTAATGAGCATATGTGTGACGAGGAAGCGATGAAGATGAAGATAAAGGTGATTTTGATGTTGATTCTGGTTTGGATTGTGGAATTGAACTACCTTCCCACCATTGATTGACTCCGATACTGAAGAGGACTGAGGCTATTGGTGATTGGATTCGCGGTTGCGGTAGCGGTAGCGGTTGCGGTAGCGGTTGCGGTCGTGGTAATGAATGAGAGTCAAGTCCATACTATGCGTTTCTCGAGTCCATTTGGGACTGTGGTTACATGAGTATCGGTAATATATTGTTCACCGTCCCGTGTCCACTCGTGGGGTGGCCATGGCCATAAAATCACCAGTGACAACATTCAGCAGTACGTAGTGGCGGCTTTAACAGACAGACAGACGAACAGACAGACAGACAGACAGACAGACAGACAAAGAAACGAAGAGCCAGGAAGGGCAGGACAGGGCAGGATAGGGCAAGTAAGTACCTTGAACTTCCATACTGACATAAGGTAGTTATGATACCACATTCGAAGATATCCATGACGTGGTATATAAGGAGAGATTTCAACGCCAATCTAGATCTAGTCCTATACTTACCTTACTCACTTCTCCCGGATAGGATAGGATGGTCAGGCACGGCACATGCATCTCTAGCTAGGTAGCCAGGGTAGATAGATAGATAGGTGGCTGGCTGGCTGGCTGGCTGTGGCTGTGCTTACGAGACTATAGATTGTTGACCTTGACCGTTATGGATCTGGGATATGGTATATGTAGGTTGTATTGTAAGAAGTAGGGAGTAGGGAGTAGGGAGTAAGGAGTAGGAGGAGCATAGAGATCAAAATCAAGATCAAGGCTGAAATGAAAAGGAGGAAAGGAGTTCGCATGACCTCATACATACTGTACTACAGTATACTGTATATTTACATTTACATATTTACCTGGTACCTTAGATAGCAGTTCAACAGTCCAACAGTCACTTTTGCTCATCTCAGTTCTGGTCTGGCCAAGCCAGGCGCCCTTTTCTTTTTCATTTATTCACTATCTATGTATGTACATAGGCATGAATGGATAGATTTCATGAACTCATTACTCATCACCACAGTAGCAGCAGTAGCAACAGTAGCAGCAGTAGCAGCAGCAGGCTTTTGTCGTCCCCGTTTCCTCTTCTCCCGTCCTTTCAATTACTTTCTCCTTACCCACTGTAGTTCACGCCGCCCATATATGCATAGATGGATAGATGCATCTATGATTCGATGAAAACGAAGACTCGCTTGCTGAGCTGACCTTGACCTTCTGGGATGGGGTAGGGAGATGGGGTATAGGGTACGGGGATGGGTGATATGATATTCATTCCTCCCAATCGACCACCTAACCACCTAATCAACGAAATAACCACCCACCTTCTATGTATCCATGCTTGTATGTGTCCTGTCCATACGCACATCCATGTATCCATCCATCCATCCAGTTCGGTGTGGTGTTCGTCTGGCACGATAGCAGTCTCGAATGTTATTAGATGCAATTATTCAATCAATCCCCTCTATCGGCCTGTGCGTCGACAGATTATGCATACCATGCTATGCTATGCAATAAGACACTATGCATACCACACAACGCCATACCATGCCATGCCAGTCAACTCTCTTCTCATCTCATCTCTTTTCGAGATCTTAACTGAACTGCTGCGCATCCAGACTTGAGGTGGACAGTTAATCGGCCATACACAAGACAAGATTGGAAGATAAGACAAAGCGAGACAAAGATGAACCCCCTATCCTATCCCATCCGGCCATCGATCTGTTCCTACCGATCCAATGCCCCATGAACAGAAAAGAAAAGAAAGCGAAACAGAAACAAGAGAAGATAATCAAACAGCTTTGTCTTCCTAGACCAGCAGCACGGTCAGTGGAACATATCGTTAAACTTCATCTTCATCTTCAATTCCCAAGTCCAAGTGCAGGCCCATCCCTAAGTCTAAGCCCATGTTACGCTCCTGTCGCCCGCCTGCTCGACCCAAAACACCCAGCAAGTGATGGAAATATGCAAGACCGGTTCGCGAGATGGCCTCAAACCACTTGATCCAGCACGCCATTGATGGCCAGGTCTCGCAGCCTGTGTGAGAAGGACAAGGGAGCGAAATGCTAATGCTAAGAAAGAAAACTAAAAGTCGTGTCTTTCGTGATCCGTTCATTCAACCTCTTTTATTTCTTCTTCACAAACATGGCACTGACATCGGTCTTCTTCCTCCTGACCATTGGCTGACCATGTCCGATCGGTGTTGGGCGGCGACCAGCACCAACATTAGCCGGACATGATGGTGCCGTAGCGGACCCGGAGTGTGGCCCTCCAGTAGATCCAGATTCAGATCCAGGACTAGCATTGTTCGTCTTGCTACCACTACCATTTCTAGGCGGGTGAGGTGTCCCTCCTGACGGACCGGTTGGAGGACGTCGAGGCAATCCCTCTCCAGACCGGGCATTGGGCTTGCCCGCAGTACTAACACCGTGGCTTTTGCCATCCTTGTCGACACGAGGGTGTTTGCCTCGATCGGAACCACTGGATGCGTCTTCTCTCTTTCTCTTGGCTACATCGGTCTTCCCACCATTGGTATGCGGCAACGTACTCTTTACCGTGGGGATCTTAGCGCCATGTTCGCCAAGTTGTCTTTCTGCTCGTTTCTCCCTGGCTCTGTCTTTGGTGTTTCCGAAGTGCACTTCTTCTTTCCTCACCGCCTTCTGTTGGGCTTCGGTCAACCTCATGGCCTCAGGAGCCTTACAGTCAGTGGAAAGATGTCCGACTTCGCCGCACATGATGCATCGAGGCGCCGTGCAGCTCACGAAGCCGTGCCCAGGTTGGTGACAACGTTTGCAATTGCCCAGGGCAGCAGCCTTGGCTTCGTCGTTGTCGCAGTTGAAGCTGAAGTGTTCGTATGACCCACAGATGGAACATCTAGCAAGGTCGTTGAGACCATTTGCACCTCCTGATGGCCCATACACACCCGTCTTTTTCTGTTTGGCATCACCTACCATGTTCGGCTCACTTGGCCATCTGTTGGGAGGCGGTGGCTTGTCCTTGTCGACCTCCCCCTTTGCTGCATCTCGCTTGGTCTCCGATTGCATCGACTCTCTACGCGGAGGTTCAGGCCTGGCAACCGAGAATGTTGAGGACTGTCGCGAGAGACTACTCAGTGGTCTGGGCACGTTATTGTTGACCTTCTGTGGCGCGGATGGTGGTCCTTTTGACTCTGGCTGAGACGGGACAGTCGGCTTTGGCTTTGGCTTTGGCGTCTCATCGACGGGCCCGTCCGCATTCATCATCTCGATATCATCTTTCATCATATCCTCGGTCAACAGCGGACGCCGCAGGAGGCTGGCGATGTCCCCATGCGTGTATACATTCCTGGCCTTTGCATCATCGACCAGAGCACGCCAGTATTCGCCTTGCATCAGTGATTGCGAGTTACCCAGAACCCATAGAGAAGATTTCGCTCGGGTCAGACCCACGTTCATACGCCGAATGTCGTTCAAGAAACCGATGCCATGGGTGGATGCTCGCACACATGAGAATATGATGATCTCACTTTCCCGTCCTTGAAAGGCATCTGTGGTGTTGAATTCGATCTTGGAGGTGATGTCGTCGCCGTAGAGTTGCTTGAAGCGTAACTTGAGCTCTTTCAGCTGTCCCTTGTAAGGGGTGATGACGCCAATGTTGCCAGAGAAGTCGTACTTGGGCACATCGGTGATCAGTCGGTCGTACAGTTGCATGGCGAGGTTCAGTTCGGCCATGTTCACCAGAGAATGACCCTTGGGGGCAGCCTGGTGCATTCCCTGCACATCAAAGAAGCGATACGGCGCGAAAATGTCACTATGATGCCAGGGTCTCCAGCGAAGTTTGGCCATGTCCGCACCGTCTTTCAGGCGCGAGTCATAGAATGTCTTACTGGGGAAGAGACTGATCTCGGGATGCATACGATACTGCGTATCCAGTAGGTGAACGTCCTTCTTGTGGTTGTTTTCCATCCGGGCAAACAAACTCTGCTGATATTGGAACTTGGCGGCCTCGCGCGACAGCACTGTAGGTGGCAGTTGTTTGGGATCACCCACAAGGATACATTTCGAACTCCCATACTTGAGTGGGATCAGTGCCGAAAGTTCGATAGATTGAGCCGCCTCATCGATGATGACGGTCTCAAACTCCACATTGAGACTTTGAAATATCTCGTGACCGCTTCCGCTCAGAGTCGCACAGAGAACGTGGGCCGAGTCGAGGATCTCCTGTTGGATTCGCTTCCGACTGAGTTCCATGTCGCGAGACGCCGTATTCTGCCGTTCTCTCATGTCGTCAATCTTGGAGCCGAGCACGTTCTTCTCGCGTTTGAGTGCATCCATGAGCTGTTCATCCGTTGTCGCGACTGGCTGCCCTTTGGCCCGTTGCTGGCTGATCCGATCACGAAGAGCATTCAACTCTTCAGACCGTGCTTTGTGCTCCATCATGACGGCGTGGATATCTTCTCGAGGATCCTTGGGTGCTGCCTTATTGAGCTTGGCATTCACCAACTCCTCCAATGTGACGTCCTTGACACCGGCATTGATGGCATCAGTCCGCCCGAGTCGAACTACCGAAAGATTCTCCAAGGAGCCGTCCAGGGTTGTCACACCCAACTTGAATCTCATGACCAATTCGTCCACGGCCGCATTACTCGGAGCACACACCAGGATCTTTCTACCAGCATCCGGTGCACGGCCCAGCGCTGTATTTAATCTTGGACCATTGTCGTTCGACTTCTTGATGAACCCGGTCATCATAGCACCGACCAACGCGCAGATCGTTTTGGTCTTCCCCGAACCAGGCGGACCTTGGATCAAGGTGAAGGCGTCATTGTCAAGCGCCGACTTGACGGCTTTCGCCTGGGCTTGATTGACCTCATAAGTCTTCTGAATAGGCTCCAGTTCCTTGTCCGAGTAATTCAGAATAGGAGAAGGCTTTGCGTTGATGATCTCTTCACAGAGGTCATAATATTGCAAGGCCATTAACGCACCGTATTCTCTCTCCAAGGGTGTCAGAGATAGAATCTGCACCCCGTAGACGGTCGACTTGTCGTTCAGATAGAACCGTAAGGGGTTGTTGGCTGCGCTGACACGATAAACAACCTGCACCTCGCCCTTCTTCCGGGTGATCTCCTTGACCCGTGCTAAGCAATGCGGCTCGCGAGGGTCCTGGTCAGGGGGTGGCTGATTTCGACAGCAGCACCACGTCGGAGGGCCCCGAGGCTGAGCTCCTTTCCCTCAGCAAAAGACATTTGAGAGTTGACCTCGACGAAATTATCCACAATCAAGGAATTAGCCACTCTCACCTCGAAAGGTTTGAAGTTGCCTTCTTCGCGAGCTTGTCGGAAACTCTGCCAGCCTTCAAGTATCAACAGAGGTTCAAACGTCTTCTGGTAGTCCTGGACAGTCCGGAACGTGTCTGTCACAAGGCTGTAGTCGTCCTTTGCCGAATTCGGCGGAAGGTCGGTGTCTGCAAAGAAATCCCAACTCAGGATTGTCCGATGTAACTCGCTTAGATCTGGTGCCAGCCGAGCTCTAACATCCTTGTGCGACCGAACTTGTTTGATCTTCCGCACAGGAGCAGCCGCAACAGGTTTGCGCACTCCTGCTTGAGTGCGGACTGTTGGTCCCGTTACCGGATATTTGCCGAATAGCTCATCATCCGAATCCGACTCGGATTCAGACTCGGACGACACCATAAGGCTATTTGGGCCCATAGAATGATCTTTGCCAATGACGCCGAGGCCGTTCAAGCCAGACCCTTGTCCCGCAGTCTGCTCGCCGACGCCGGTTCGGCCTCGCAATTTCATAGCAGCTTCTCGGTCTCTCAATTTTCTGGCAGCCTCCTCACGTCTGCGATTTTCGATGAAGGCTTTCGACTGCTGAGCCTGTCGGGCTGCCAAATCGATCGTAGACACTGGCGCAGGCTTCGTCTTTGCAGGTGGTTGCTTCGCGAGTAGCGTCTTGATATTGTTCTTTTCCTTGATAGGGACCGCGGCCTTTTGCGTACCCACCGTCTTATTCGCAATTGCAATCAAGTCTTCGTCCGCAATGTCATCATCCCCAAACTCGTCCATACTCTGTTCCCTCGAACCTGGAGTGGACTCTCCTGGCCGAGAAACGGCTGAATCTGTCCACTCTTTCAGGTTGAGCGTAGTCTGCTTCTTAGCCACGGGCCTCTCGATCGGACGGCCGAAGTAGTCCTCCAAGGTGCGGACTAACCGTGCCTTTTGGGATGCCGTAAGAATGGTCTTGACAGAGTGTTTCGTTGCCACCTCTTGGACATATGTTAGACCCTCGCTCTCTGACGCCAGAGCTTGATGCCGCTTCAGCCGATACAGCATATTGGTGATTAGGGACACCAGGGTATCCGCAAGGTATTCATCTCGAAGCCGTAACCACTTTGACATCGCATCCAGCGCATTCAGGGGTGAGCCCGCCGTCGTGCCCCGCGAGTCCAAGAGGATATTGGGGATTTCCTGGGCTTTCTCAGGTCTGGCCGTCGTCAGGACGCTGGCAAAGAGATCGTACTGGTCAAAGAGAGCTTCGGCATATTGCATCGCATCTCTACAAACCTCGATCATTTTCTCCTTGTCATGGACCTCAAAGGACCATCGTTCTGTCTGGCTGAATATCACCTTTAGGGCTGTCCATTGATAAGACCAGTAGTTCTGTATGGCTGCAGCATCTCGGCTCGAGATGTTAGCCTTTCGTAACTGTCCATTCGTCGGGTTGCAAAGCACATCCAGGATTTCCATGCCATTTTTCAGCATTCTCGGTACAGACGCAAACGTCTTGTAATTGGCTATCCGTCGGAACGTCCAACAGATTCCGTAGATCGTGATTCCAAGGAAGGCTTCAATCAGATGGGCCAGGGCTTCTTTGCGACCAGATTCACCGCTGATATTCTTGACGACTTCAATCGCCGCTTGGTATGTGCTGTTGTCAGGCGAGAATAAGGCGGCGGTCAGAGACATGTTGGTATTCTGAGCTCTGAACAAATAGTCGAGGTGGTGCGGGCTGAACTCAGAGATGCGCTCCAGAATCCTGGCCACCATTCCCGTCAACTTCTCGAAGATTGCATTGTACGACTTTTTCTCTCTGATCAGGGCCTGACCTTCTCGTATCCGGAATTGTTCAAGACCGGGCAGGGGCATAATGCCGATGAGAGCTGCAGCGGACAATTCAGGCTCGTCGTCTTTCATATTGTTGATGACGGATGTCCAAATCTCGGGCGTGTAAGAGCTCGAGCCATGTCGAAGTGGTTCCTTCAGCGTCAAGGTCTCAAAATCGGACTTCAGGCATTGGCATTCCAGTGCAATCGAGTTCTTGACAACATTCACGGTCTCAGCTCTGGTCTCCTTGTCGAGGCAATTTGCCAGATTTGGATCTTTGGGTCTGAGTATCTCGTCCAGGCGGTGCCCGATAAGATTCAGAGTATCCAGCAATACCAGTCGCTCCACAGACTGTCGGTTCTTTTCATTGTCCGAGAAACTGATAATCGTTGTAAGCAAGACCTTTACAGCCATCTTAAAGCATGCGGCTCTCGCCGGCATGCTTAGCTTTTCATTGTCAACTCTTTCGAATAATTGACTTACGATGGTTTGCGAAGCGGCGGGACGATTGGCAGGCTTCATGGATGCTAGTAATGAAGGCACCCACGAGAGGACATCCATCTCCTTCCCCTCAGGACCTGCAGTGAACTCTTGGAGGTATTTGTTGAATTGTGGACTTGCGAATATCTGTTCGACAATGGTCTGCGAAGAGATGGAGCCCATCGCTTGCCAAAACGCACCAGGGGCAATGTCCAAGATTATCCTAAACGACTGGCAGATGAAGGGCAGGGCCTGAGAACGTTTGGCGAGGTGGTTCAAGGCTGTAGTGCACACATTTGGATGGAGGTCGAAGAGCTTGTAGGTAATCATGCGCTCGTCAAGTTTGGTCAAGATCAACCTCAGCGCACTCCACAGTTTCGATACATCGCCTGGTTCGGAAGCTTGTTGTAACTTTGCCTGGATGTAGTTCTTCATGGCCCAGTCCCATTCAAGATCCGATGGACATCGCTCGATTCGATTCCAGATCAAGGTCGCCCACCCTAAGCGGAGTGGGACGGAGTCGAAGAGAAATTTGGTGGCTGCTGGCAAGATCTCTCGCATCTTAAGCGGTTTCTTGGCTTGGATCATCTTGAACGGTGGATCGAAGTGCCTCTGCAGGAGTTCTTCATTTTGCAGGAAGATATTGCAGACCAATGCCTCGAATAAAGCATGTAGATCCTTGTGCGTTAGGACCTGGGTTCCTCTCCTCTGCTCTGGGGTTTCATTGAGAGTCTTGGTGGCGCCGTCAAGACCCTGGATGATTCGTTGTACATCCCTCCTATTGATTATTTCGAAGAAGGTCTTGATGTCCTCGTCTTCATAGTCTTCTCTTAATGAAACTTCGAAATCCACCTTCGCAACATAGTACTCGCGAATACAGATGTCACATCTGCCGAGCGCCTCGTCAAGGGTGTCCCATATAAACCGCTGGTATTGTTCACTTTCTCGTCCATCATAGGCCAGGAGTTGTAAAGATGTCATGAATTTCTTTCGGCGGATCTTGGTTTCTTCAATCCTAGCCAGCCGGTCTGGATCGACTTTGCCTGAAACACTGGGATTACGCTCATCTTCGTATCTGTCCTGATCGTCTTCGTTTTGTCGTGGGCAAAAGAGGTGTTGTCCGGGCGGCAACTGTTTGATTTCCCTGGAACATGGAGTTAGCGAATTGGGGTGGGAAGACGGAAGGCTAATGACGGCAAGGCTTACTCGAGGATGTTTATGAATTCGGCCATGGTTGCAAGCCGTAAGAGTGGTTGGCTTCAGCACCAGGGTTGGGTGTTGTCTTGCACGACCATGGATGTAACTTTATCATAATGGTAGGAAGGCCACCTCAGAGGATGTCATGAGTTGAGGTCGAGTTGCTGAAGAGTGCGGACAGAGTCAAGGCTTCCCTCACTACGCAGTCCACCGAATCCTCGGTCACTGAATGTTTTCGTTGCTACATGCAGTGGTTGTTGTTGTTGGTGCAGGGCATTGTTGGCAGGGCTGCGACTTCGAAGTGCAAGTACAACAAGTCAAGTGGAGCAGCGCAGTGAAAGTTCTCCGCAGGCACAGACAGAAAACGACCGCGACCGCGTCTGAATTTATTACATACAAAAGTCGCGTACAGCCTCGTCTGCGCAGCCTCGTCACCACCGAAAGTGGTTCTTGGCATCAACCCATTTACTACTACGCAGGTTCCTACGGCTTGCCACCTCGGTACCGCTCACATTTGGCCTCAGTCGAACTTGAATCGAGTGTGAAAGGACGATCAATTGGAATCGATGCGCTGCGACGGATTGAGATACTTCCCCCTTGAGACTCTACAACGTTCTTAGGAGGTTCATTCTCTAGGGTACGGATAGCACATGATAGCAATAGTCACAATCACCTAGTTGAACGTACTCTTTGCCCTCCCCCATCCTTCAGAGTGTAAATTCTAAATATGTACAGAGCGTGGGCTTCGCTAAATACTGCGATCGAAGGGTCACCCACGCAGGCCAAACCCAACAATACAGCACTTACCGCCCCGTGCCACAATCATCAAAGCGTAAAGAAATCATGAGTCGTGATTATATCACCGACCCCCAAACTTGAGGAAGGGCTGCTACCGCCGCTCCTCGGAAATATCGTGCGTCCTTCTCGTATTGGTGGTTGAAAGGCCAGGCTGCGAGTAGACGGAGCTGGGTTGCGAGTAACTCGACTCGATTCTGCTCAGCATGGCGGCACTCGTGAAGTCCCGGCTTCCTTCGAAACTGGGCCTGACCTTCTCAAACGACTGTCGGGTCCTATCAAAAGACGACCGCATCCGGTCCAACGAGGGCCTTCTCCGAAAGCCCCTTTCTGGGGGGGAAGAGTCCCCATAGTGCCTTGCCATGTCAAGAGATGGCTTCGTCCGCTCTGTCCCGTCACTACCCGTCTGGCTATGAGGATGGCGGGTCGGCGCTTCTGAGGGCGGATAGATCGGTCGCTGTGATTCGGCCATGCTTGGATACCTTGCGTGGCCATGTTGTCCATCCATCTCGGCCCGTGTGTCCTCCGCGGGTTCTTCGGACGAGGCCGCTGACGCGTCCACCGCTTTCGGAGGGACATAGGCCTCATACTCATCCAAGTATTTGAATTTGCCTTGTCGTACTTGCTCACGGACGATGTCGATGTCGTAGGGCAGGTAATTTTTCTGGAAGTATTTGACTGTGAAACGGGGTAGGAGGCAAATGAAAATAGTCAAGAGTGAATAGGCCCAGAATGTCAAAGACCCATACACCTCGGCGCCCGATTTATAAAACTGGAACGACGCCTCAAAGGACGAATAGATCCCGGTCCAGGCAAAGATCAGGAGGATACTTATAGCGGTGACAAGGAGCATGATCCAATCCCATTTGTACGTGTTCAGCAAGATGTAAGAGTTGATCACGACGACTGCGACACAGGCAACAAAGACACCCATTCGGCTTCGATCATCGATGCCTCGTCCACTCTCGGCTTCGAATGTGGCAGGAGCGAAAAGGAGGTAGGCCATGAAATAGCACATGAGTGACTGGTACAGGCCATCAGCCATATAGAGCCTGAAACAGCGGTTAGAAATATACAACGCATGAATCTATGTGATCCTTACCAGAATTTCGTTTGGGTCCATTCCTTTCGCTCCATGCCGCGCCGATACAGCTGGGGTACTGCAAGAGACACTTTGTCGCTGACATCTTGGTCAAGGATCCCCATCAGCCCGACCGGCACCGACGTGAAGGCCAAGTTAACCAAGAGAATGTATGTGTAGTCGAACAGGTACGTGATGTCGAAGTTGTTGTATATTTGATACCAGAAAAGGGCGAAAGTCCATACCAAGTTCTGATAAGATCGTCAGCAACTCAGTTCGTACGCAGTTACGGGAACATACCTTGTAGAAGAAATTGGCAATGGACTCGGCGAGGCGTCGATAAGACCAACGGCCATGAACCAGGACGAGGCGTTGGAGGAACCGAAATTGACCAATGGCGTAATCAGAGGACATGGCTGCTTGTCGACCCTCTTCACCAGCAATGCCCACGCCCACATCGGCTTCCTGGATCATGGCTACATCATTCGCGCCGTCACCAATAGACAAGGCCATGATATCGAGACCATTGCGGACAAGCTGGACGACAGCTGCCTTCTGTGCAGGGCTAACTCGGCAGCAGAGAACCGACTTGCATTGTTTGCACAACAGGAGGAAGCGCTGCCTGAGCTCATCCTGCAAGACCAGCTTAAGTGATTCACCATCAATGATCAAAGCATGTGTCGGCGGAGGAGGTTCATGAACAAGCCGAGCTGCTGCCAACTCCTCGTCAGAGCCGGTCAACCCGAACGTTTTCAGGTGTTGGTCAAGTAGGTTGGACGCGTCTTCCAGCTTGCCTTCGGGCATATCAAACAGAATGAGGTCCATCTCATTTGATAGTAGATTGCAGGAAAAGCCAATGTTGATGGCGGTCTCGACCTTGTCGCCTGTCAAAACCCACAACTTGATGCCAGCCTGTCCGAGGAGGGCTATGGTGTCAGGGACGCCATCTTGGAGACGGTCCTCGATAGCGGTGCCCCCCAGAAGAACGAGATCCCGCTCAATGCGGTCCGCGACCTCTTCGAGACGCTCTTCTCGGTCGGTAAGCGCTTGCGCTGCGAAATCGTGATCCTTGTTCCATTCTTGATAGAAGTCCTCATCAAGGTCTCTTTCAGCCACACAGAGTGTTCTGAGACCTTCCCGGGCAAACAACTCCAAGTGCTCAGCAGTCTTTCTGCGCAGCTCTTGCTGTTGACCTCGGATTAGGCGCGAATAAATCATGCTATCGGCGCCTTTGCAAAAAAGCTTGATCTTTCCATCGGGCATGCGCACAATGGCACTCATTCGCTTTCGGGTGGAATTGAATTCCAACGTGTTGAGAATGCGGTATGTACGGTCTTCACCGAGCACATTGACGTGCAGATCATCGTTGGTGCGACCAAGCACAGTGAAACCCAGATCTCTGGCTGTTGCTACCAGAGCGGCTTCATCCGGGGACTGGGCCTTGAATTCGATCTTGGGCGGATCGCCTGGAGTGGTCTCGGTGATGACGGTATGACACAGGGCCAAAGCAAGCATGAAATGCTCGTTGGCCCGAGCCTGTTCCTCGCCCGACCTCCCACTCAGGTCGGCAACATAATCGGGAGACACGAAGGTAAGCTCCTCGTCATGCAGATAAGGGTTGTCATGCATTTGGCGCAACTGCACCAACATGTCCTTACGAGCTTCGGCGATCTGTTGGTTCATGCGCGCAGCCTCGGCTTCGACATCGACACCTTGACGCCGACGCATGCCAGCTTCCGCTTCTGTGTATGCCTCTCCATACGCCACGCCGTTGACCGTACACTTTTTGAACTCCATGACGTTCTGAGTCAATGTTCCAGTCTTGTCGGAGAATATGTACTCGATCTGACCCAGGTCATCTGAAATGTTCCAGCTCTTTGGGGTGCACGGGTAGTCAAGCTTCTCATAATACATGTGGACGTCGGACCAAATGAAGAAAGCCTGGCAGGATCGGACGATTTCCAGCGTGATGTACAATGAAATGGGCACCAAGTTCTGAAACAAAATGACCGCCGACCAGAAGGTGATGAATCCGTCCAAAGCCGGGCTTCCGCCGATCGAGCCAAACTCAAAGTAGTCCAGGGAATTGTCCCCTTGGGCCCAAGTCACTCCTTGTACAATACCCGAAACCAGACACATAAAGAACAGGATAATGAAGTTGTAGATGACGTTCCAGTTTAGCTCTCGGGCCAGACGCGCCCTTTTGCTAGGTGTCATTCCCGAGTTCAGCATGATCTTTGTCTCGCCGCCTGTGAATACGACGACGCCGAGTATCCATTCGGTGTTTTTCAAGCTGCAGCCTCGCAGCAGGAGGTTGTTGATGCCGATGGGCTCAGCCATTTCGCGGACAGGAGCGTCGGGGTTCCGAGGATCGTGTTGCTGCCACCGCGCGACCGCACTGTAAGCGTACAGGTTCGGATGTGGTCCCTCACTTTCTATAACAAATTCCGCATACTCGCAGTCTTTTGCGTGCCTCACCTTCCGCCCCGCCTGGATGGCCTGCCGAACCTTCAGATTCGTCTCACCATCCAAGTTTTTTGTCTCGACATAGCAAGCACCATCCGGGTCAGATGTTGAAAGTACAACAACGTCGGCGGGGATCTGCTCATCATTGTAGATACGGACAAAGTCGCCAACTTGCACATTCTTCCAGTAATCCTTTTTGAACCGAGCTTTATCTGGCACGTCCTTTTGAGGATTAATGATACTGCCGTAGTCTTTTTGCGGGATCAGGTTAGTCGGGCCCTTCGCTGCGTCCTGCGTCCGGAGCATTGATGGCGCATTGCCACCATCGAAGTGAGACTCCGCCGTGTTAAAGGAGAATCCGCTGTTGGGCGGGTCCGTGTTAGAAGAGTGCTGATCATTCGGACCTAGGCTGGCTCGATAAGCTGGCGATGGGACGGGCGTCATTGCAATGTCATCGCCCGCTTGACTGCGGCTTGATTGAAATGAGGCCCTTTCCGAGTAAATCGAGGTGCGGATGGTTGGTCGGGTAGCATTCGAATCCTGCCGCTGAAGAGAAGTGCCATCCGCATCCTTCTCAGAGCGCCTCGTTTTCTTGCCGCTCAGACTCTTCAGCCGGCGATAGGTAGCAACGACGCCTCTTGTACAGGCCTTCTTGATGCGTCGCCACAACGAAATATCGTCTTCTGAAGAGTTTACGTTGTCCCAATCCACCAGCCTGTACACCGGGGAATTGTTGACTTCGGTGTCCAGCACCGTCCTGCGCCAATCTTCGACCGCATCTTTGATGGCGGTCACAGCTAGAATGAAAATCAAGGGGACCGATCCCAGACCGGGATTGGAGGCGCCGAAAATCGAGAAAATCTGGGAACATCAGCAATGTGACCGAGAGGTGGCGGGATCCAGCTTACACTCAGGATAATGATAAACAAAAAGTATATGTTGGCGATATTGTGAAACTGGAACCACAAATTCTTGGGCACGAAACTGAGAGGGGTGTACTTCGCCGTCCTGATCTTGTTCCGTGAATACTGCGCCTTGATACGGCCGTCTTCCGTTTTCGCTTCAGGAGGGAGAGGGACATTCACGTAGATCGTGCGCGACGATGAGCCCTCCTCTTGCGGCTGTTGTTTGCCCATTGGACTATTCTGCGAGATCTCGCCATGATTTTCCTGTTCCTCGGGCTTCTCTTCGTAAGTTGACAGAGTCACTTTTGGCACCCTTTGAAGCAGAGATAACCTTTTCTTGACGCCGCTCTGACCGGGCTTACGAGTTGTTGCCCAGCGCATCCTCTTGACCGGTCTAGAGACGTTACCCTCCTCCTCTCCACTGTTGAAGTGTATCCGCGCCATAGCTGTTGCGAAGGCTCGGGTCTGTCGTCACGCCGCGACGCGGACAAGGTTGGTCTCCTGGGCCAAAGGGACGGCAATGGTAACCTATATCGCAGGCCTCTATTTTTTTTTTTAATCGCCAATTGTTTCTTTGCAACTCCGACAGAACTCTGGAGATGCAGGATAGGATTTGCGCGGTAGCCGGCCTGGGATGTTCGGAAGGGTCGGCTCACGTCAGCAAATGAGAGAAACGCGCATTTTTGGATGTAGTAGTAAGGGCAGGGCGAAGTTTGCTAGGCGGAAAAGTTCGAGCGAAGGACGATGGCAGATCCAGCGCGCCGTCCGGAGGTTAGTGAGAGGAAGTGTAATCTTTCAAAGATGGTCAATTGGGTTTTTCGGAGGGTTTCTAAGCCAGAGATATGGTATCCCAGGCCGTAAGTGGTAGTGGTACACCAGGTAAGGGTCCGATGGGTGCGGAGCTTCGAGTTCCCCGTTATCTGGTTCACGGAAGAGAGGCTTGGGGGGAACACGAATCAGTGCTGTGACGTTCAAGCCGGCCACAGCTGGCTGATCAAACAAATAACGACTGCGAGTGAGGATGGATGAGACGAAAGAACGAAGCAGACATCGATAGTATAGAGATGCATTGAGAGCGCAGGGGCGTGTTCGTTTCGAAAAAATGGCGGCTTTTGCTGCGAGGGGGCCCTTTCATGCTGATGGGGGACATTGCACGGCCACTGGCACGGCACTGCACTGGCACGGCACCAGACTCCAACTGCGCCCGGACTACAACGCGCCAGGGGGGCAACGCTTGTTCCCTCTGCCAGGCTCTTTGACACCTTGCCGACACCTACAAACGGCAAACGGCACGCGTTGGAACGAGGCTCGCGGCTCGGCTTTCAATTAATTAACTGTATGTACCGCGAAAGAAGTCTATCAAATGCCTTGGCTTTAGGTGAAGTCTTTTCTATCCTTCTTCCACTCCTTCTATCTGGTTTTCTGGCGTGGGTTCCCCCAAAGTTCATCAAACATACCATAGCACTCGCAGACGTGCACGAAATGACCTTGCTTTGCATTACTCCTCAACGAAAGGGGGCTGGTTCCAGCCACTCGCTATACCATTGCGCTCGTTACCATCCTAGGCCTTAGGCACCCGGAAGCTGACCAAGCCGACCCACGCACGACTCGTCCGTTTGTCGCTCGCTATCACCACTTGGCATTATTATGAACGGTCGCAACTCGTCGCCTTAGGTACTTAATTATTTATTCCAAGCTCCTTTCTAGGTCCTCCGCAACCCTTCCCGCCCTCGGTAACCATTGGTCATCTGCATCTTCAGGCCAAGAAACCAGCAATAATATGGGGGTACTATAAGGAGCTCGGAGTTAAGAAAAGCGCGAGACACCATACCCTGCCACTGTTACCGCGAGAGTTGAATAATAATGCGAGGTAGTTGGTTTGTGCAATGTGGAAACCCATACCCAGACGTCTCTCTCCCCGGTTGTCCCCTACTACGTACGACAGGAGCAAGAAATATACATACCTACCTAGGTAGGTATGTATCGTGCTTCTCATCAACGTATAGCACGAAATGCCTGCCTGTGGTGTCGCCGCCGCTGGATCAGGCTGAGGTGGGCGCCAGGCCCAGTCCGAACCTGGTGTAGGGCCTCATCTTGGTGTGTGACAGACGTGTCACTGTTAACGCAAAAGGGGCGGTCAGGATGGCAGCTATGAAGCTGACTCGGGTACTGTATACTTGATCCATTCCATTGACAGAAGCCGGCCACCGGGTGAGTACCTAGAGCTGGTCGGCAGTATGCCCCAAGTCTTGTATTGCGGGCTATTATCAATGCATAAGAGGAGGTCTGTAGGCCCTAGGTAAAGAAGATGGATAGAACTGCTCATGACTCGAAAGATAACCCGACTGACTCATCATTACAAAGCTCTTGCCGCCGTCAGCAGCAACTCCCGCGACGCCGCATCCTCACGTATCACAGACTCAGCGACCTCAATGTCGACCTTTACCGTGGGGCCATTGGTGATGGCCTTTTCCTTTCCCGTTTCTGTCGCCGTGCCGAACTATACCAAGCCTTTACTACCTACCTACGTAAGGTTTGTGCGGCCTCACGAACCATTTGTGGATGACGCTCTTGTTGTTACGGGAATACTCACCACGACATACGCCGGTCATTTCCTCTATCTTTTAGCCTTCGACCGGCATTATGTGAAGTACATAAATGTACGGGTCAGCAAACCAAGTGACGATGCCGATTAAAGAAACGAAGACTCCTCCCGCAATGCCTGGCTCGTCGCTCGCGGTATCTACCACCCCTGGCAGTCCTAGACTTTTGGAAGAGCGCGGTCAGCGTCGCCGATGGGGGGAGAACTATGGCCACAAAGCTGGAAATCAAATGGACCTTGGCCTCAGGGACTGCTTATTATTAGGAGGTTCCTCGTGGCAAACGCGAAGTTGATGTGTTACATGTCTTGGAGTTGGTCTGGCAGTCGACCGTCCGGGCTGTTCGAGATTTGCTTTTCGACGGCCTCTGCATGAAACCCTCTCCTCTACAGAGCAGTAAACGGTGTTCCAAATGTTTCACGGAGCATGAGCGCCGCAGGAATGACCCACAATGGACAGAGTCCAGAGACGGCGATAGGGGGAGTTCACAAGTACGTACACATGGAACATCAAGCGAGATCTTTGCCATCCGAGCAATTTCGCAACCTCATGTCTCAATGATAGCCAAGAGGTCAGATAGCCAAAGAGGCGTGGGTATGGACATCAACCGGCGCTCCGCGAGGAGCACAAGCTATGCAAAGTACGCAGAGAGTCGTGCAGACCCTGGTCGGTCTATTAGGGAGACATTGGAGCGATCTTCGGGGGGGCGCCTAGCTTTGTGGTGAGTGAGATGTCTTGTATTCGCCGCCCGCCTAGGTACATGGCCATTATTCGCTTTCCGCTCGTGGAAGCCAAGGAACATCCATCTTGAGCCTGTTGGAGATTATTTTGCCATGTTATTTTCGGCAACATTGACGGGATCTCCGTCTTGTTGACTGAAAGCGAGCTCCCGCCTTGGCCGGATCAAGGCATTTCGCTTAAGACTAGCCTGCACACGGGGGTGCGACCATACCGAATGATAACCTCGAGGTGACATACCGCCCTGTGGCGGTCTGATACACAGAGACTCAACAGGGTTTGGAGAGACAACGGCTTCTGACTAGGTAGGCATGAGTGAGATGACTTCCCTGGTCAGCGATGAAAATAGTCGTAGGGCGGCGCCGATCATATAGGAGTGGCTGAATCTGAACAATAATGAGCGACGTGAACAGCTCTCATCACCATATACAGTACCGGTCCAGTATACTTGTAGGTACT
This sequence comes from Exophiala sp. LBMH1013, assembly GCA_024611085.1. Classification (NCBI taxonomy): domain Eukaryota; kingdom Fungi; phylum Ascomycota; class Eurotiomycetes; order Chaetothyriales; family Herpotrichiellaceae; genus Exophiala; species Exophiala sp. LBMH1013. The sequence continues at coordinate 1,495,862 of JAMFLB010000002.1, forward strand.
GTGGTATACGCATCCCAGAGGGAAGACACATCGCTAGTAAATTGAGCGTTGCTGGGCAGCCGGCTCGTGCAAATCCCCAGGAAGGCAGATGATATGTACGAGTTGTGCGCTTCGAAACCTCTTTAATAGCAGGCCATTCATGCGCCTGATTGGACTCCACCTGAACGCATCATCGTCGTCGTGGCCATGGCAAGCCCCCAGACAGGGGTCGCCAGCAATACCTGGAGGACGATGCCGCAGGGAACGGGCAGCATCTGGAGCTTTGACACTGGCTTTTGTACATCATCAATTCGTTTCGCTTGGTGAGATCAAAGCGGTGGGAGGATTCGTGGTTGTCATAGGCACATGGTACGTAGTAGGTACTAGGTAGATAGGTCGTAGTGTTCAGCTGTAAAGCGGCACAGAGGATCTTGAAGCTAAAAGAAAAAGTCATGCAAGTCTCAGACAAGGCTTGGATAGATATGTGGCAGCAGGTCCACACCATTGACGCTGTTCTTTACTCGAGACTGGAGTGGGAATGGCGCGTGCACTACTTCTCGGTTGTCGCCCGTTCGAAGACTGTGTGCATAAACGGCCTGGCGATAGGCGGCATCGTTTGTTTCGACCATTGGTTTTGGTGGACACGGTAGAGGTCTTGGTTTTTAAGGCGGAGCAGGTGCGTCGAGGGGCCTCCAAGTCTGTTAGGCTTGGTCACTAAGGTAGTGCTTCGGAGAAAAGTTCTTTTAAGGTCCGCACTTCCGACGCCCATTGATTGCCTAGGTACCTTACCACCTACGACAGCAATACGTATAGGCTTTCACAGAGCGGCATATTGGTTGGGAAGTTTGGGTTCGAAGAGGTCTCAGATCTCTCAAAACTTACGGCCTATCTTTGAGGGCGAGCAGGGGGCATATGCCCGGGAGTTCTAGCTGCGACTGATTCACAGTTCGATGGATGAACATCCATTGCGACGTTGTCTGCGGCCATAGATTCACTCCAGTCCTCCGGTCTATAGGCACCTAATAGGTACACAATTATGGCTCTAGCTCGACTCCAGGCGCCGTCTATCGACCTTTAAGCGGGCACTTAGGGCTGCGGACCATGTCCGTATGCTAGGTTAGCGACAAGCCATAGGCGTAAAAATGGATTTTTCCACTACCTAGGTGGTTAGTACTGTGAAGAGAGGAAGCTGAGGTGGATACGAAAACGACGGAGACAAGACGCGTGGCGGAATGTAACTCGAATGCTACCTAAGGGACGTGGTCGATGTTCATCAGATCCCGTACATAAAGTACACAGAACATGTTCATTCGAGGTCCTGCGGTTGGAGCACAAACTGTGCTTATAGGAATAAAAGTAAAAGTGCCAGAAGTGGCAGAAGCTGACCTCTATCCATGGCTCGGTCAGACTATGATTTTGCAGCTGCCGAATCCTGACACGGTTGTACAGTCCAAACTTTTCTTCAAAGCCGGGTTTCCTTCTCAGCGTTTCTGTCTTCCATGTGACTGGTTGCTGGGTCTCTCGAAAGTGGCCCTCGAAAACTCATCGGTAGGGAATCGAGAGCATGGTGCACGGTGGTCGGTGGTCGGGTATCCGGTACCCTGGAGGACGCCATGAAGACGTCCCGGCAATTGTGGGCATCATCAAGTGGGCACCTGGCCTTGGGGCAGATGTTGCATGGTCGCGATAGGAGGCTCTTGTTATTCTAGGGACCGGAGAAGTACCAGACTTGTACAAAAATAAGCAGCATATTGGAAAATCGGTGATGTTGATTGGGGAAGGTCAAGGAGCCAGGGGAGGCTACAAACGCAGGATGAAATTGGCTGATGCCAGCCAGTACGTGTAGGGAGGTATCTCCAAGGGACAGTGCCACAGCCGGGCTATCATCTGAGAGTCGGTCGATCTAAAGGCCCGGTGTCCGCTAAGCATTCGTGAGATCTGCTTACTTTTTTACAGATGATGGTCTCCAGCCGCACTGCAGAAGTGCCTTTGTTTCAGTGGTGCATGGTTGTAGTAGTTGTAAGCCAGGTACTTGGGCACTGTAGCTTTTAACGTTTAGGCATCTACGGTACAGATACCTCTAGCCACGGGCAGCTCTGCCCATCCCTATCTATACCTACCTAACTTCTATAAAGGTTGTTTGGCTGTTGGGAAGCCTGCCGTATCCATAACAGACCCTCTTATCATTATAGGTACCTTGGATGCTTGGATGGGCCCTTATAGCCGATGATGCCACCCCCAAGGCCCTGGTCTGAATTTATTGTCTGCCTACCAGCGCCCTGAAATTCAACCCTCAGCAAGCACTGCAGGGGCTCCTCTCCTTTAGGCACCCTCGTCAAAAGCTCAAGGGCCGACCGGCGGTTTCCATACCTTAGCTGTACCTTACCTGACGACCCAGCCAAGCTAAAGTCGGCCGATCTCTCTCCAGTCCGTCGTCACGAATCGTCACGTCCTATCCTGTTTCGAATTGCGCTTCACAATCGTCGCGCCCGCAATCTTCCACCACTCAAGCATTCTCCCTTTCATCACCGCAGCCACCGACCGGTCCGCACCATCACTCTCACTCCCCTTCCACCTTCACCTAATTGTGCTACTCTTCCACCTCCTTTCGGATCACGCTCGTTATTTCATTCCAAGCTGCAGCACGAGTGCTGCTGTCAATGGAATCGCCCCTGTGACGACGCTCGATTCCTCAATCTCCCTGGCGCTGCAAACCTACGTCTCCTGTTCCGGTACTTGCGATCGACCTCAAATCTTCACTCAACCTCACCTCCGTCTTTCGTTTCGATCCAATGCCGTCGACAAGCTGCTAACCGCCTTTCCGCTCGCTCCTCTCTGTCGCCTCCATCGTTTTCATTCACCATCCTTTTGAGAAGGAACTGGGAAAAGCTTCGATTGCATTTCGTTTGGAAGACAATAGCAATAATTTTGGACAGCTTTAGTTGCGACGGACTCGTTCACGTCTCGGACGTGCCTGCTTCAGCTCGTTTGCTGTATACTAATCGACCACTTTTACGATCGTACTCTACCACACAATGGCACCTTCTCCACCTCGTCTAAGGATTCTCTCAGGTGAGCATGACTTCACTTCTGTCAATTCCGGGACCAATGCACATATCCAAGCCGATTCGGGCGGTTTGGTCTTGTCCAACTCTCTTGGATCTACTCCACACACACCATGAATCGAGAACTAAGACGTTGTTGTATAGTTGGTGGAAATGCGGTTTCGGCATTCCTATCGTGGCGTTTACAGGCGACAAATGCCTGCGACGTGACTTTGGTATGGAAAGCCAACTACCAGAGCGTGGCGCAGTATGGGATTTCCTTCAAGTGAGCCAAACCTCATCTTCCTGACTCTTCTGCGCGGTTTGTTGACCAGAACTGCAGATCCGAAATGTTCGGTAACGAACGATTTAAGCCACGTTATGGTATGCGAACTCGAGATATTGTTTTCCGTCGGCGGAACTGATTGAAGACAGTTGTCCAAACGCCCGAAGAGGCCGCAAGCCAACAAGCCGCCTTCGACTATGTGATCCTCTGTGTGAAAGCGCTCCCCGATGTCTATAACCTCGCCGACATTATCCAATCTGTCGTCACACCTCAACACACTTGCATTCTGGTGAACACCACAAATACTTTGGGAGTAGAGAAGCAGCTGGAAGAAAGATACCCCTCCAATGTTGTGTTATCGCTCGTCTCAGGCGCCAACCTCATCCAGACCGGCTCCAGTGAATTTGAACACAGCGGATCTACAGAAATCTGGGTTGGCCCCGCGAGTCAGAACTCGGCAATTCCGGATTCGATCCAGAGAGATATGTCGGAGGCCTTGGCGATGACCCTGACAACGGCTCAGGTTGACTGCAAGGTGTCGCCGAATATAAAACAGCAACAGTTCGAAAGGATGATTGGGTGTGTTTGCTACGGTCTCCTGTCGTGTGTCTGTGCTAACATCGTTTAGACCCATTGCTTTCCATCCCGCCAGTGTTCTTTTCGAAACGTCCAACTTCTCCGAACTGATTCGATTACCAGGCGTCGAGCATTTGATCTCGGAGGTGATAGAGGAGCTGCTTCAAATAGCCACTGCACAGAACTGCAAGTTCCCTGATGACTTCAAAAAGTCCACGATAGGGACTATGCTTTCCAGCGCCCCCGAGCCTAGCACCATGTATCAGGACTTCACAGCAAGGCGTCCCATGGAGGTCGAGACATACCTGGGCTCTCCAGTCGAGTTAGCGAAGAGCGCCAACGTCAAAGTACCTCGACTCGAGACTTTGTACACGATGCTGCGCAATATCAACTCCGTGAAGAAAGACCGACCTGCTACAAACGCGACGCAGCCTATCATTTCACCGTCAAGCATGCCACAGTCGCCCACCATTGCCCAACATCCTCCTCGATCTATGTCTCTGTCAAACCCTCCGCCACCGCGCCAACCAAATGGTTCGCTTAATGGAGGCCCAAGACCTATGAGGGGTCATCCTATGGGTCCTGGAGGACCTATGGGCCCGCCCGGCAGAAGGGGCCCTCCTCCCGTCAATGGCTATCGAGGCATGCCGAACGGCCATCCACCCAGGGGACCAGGTCAATTGCAACGTCGGCCATCGTATGACGAAAGCAATTTGGATGAGTTCAGCCATGTCGTTCTCTATGACGACTTGCCAGATGGTGATGTTGCTGGTGGAGCCTATCCAGAAAGTGCTACACCCGGGGGAATCTCCCTGCGTGAGAGGGAGCTTATGCTAAGAGCAAAGGAATTGCATTTCAAGCAACAAGAAATGGCAATGAAAAGCCGAGGTGCTCGAAGAGCTTCGCATAACCGTCACCTCGATCTCGACGATGAGGACGATGACGACGATTATTTCGACCCTATGCAGGCCCGCGGTCCGCCACCAGTGCCCATCGACCCCGACAATTTCGACATGATGAGTGTGACTTCGAGACGAACGAAGAGAACGACCAGCCAAAACCAGCTTCGCAAGGATGCCTACGTCAATGGGAACGGGATGCGTCCCGGCTCCTATGGAAGACCCAACCCTGGTAGACACCGAACTAGCACTCAACTGCTGGCCGAAATGCCGGTGCTAGGCGGCAACATCCTCGATAACCCAATGATGGGTTTCTCCTCCAACCGGTACGGCTCAGTGGACCGAAAAGAGATGGCCGATGAATCACGGGCAAACTCGTTGACAGCAAGTCGTCTGCAAGAAATGGGGATTAATGGAGGGCCGTACCCTGCACCGCCTAGTAGGCGGACAAGTCGGTCACCTGGAAATCCGCTTGGTCCCCCTGGAAGAATGCCAGGTCGGCCCTCGCCGCCCAACGACCCGTATATGCAAGCAGGACCTCCGCGCAACGGCAGACCGTCACCGCCAGGAGGGATGCAGGCCCCCGTGCCAAGATACCCTCCCGGTCATGGTCCCATGATTCATCCACAGCAAGTCGAACAGGCTGGGGTGAGCAAACCATTCCCACCGCCCAAAGCTCCTGTCAAGAGTCTAACTGGAAGTGCCAGTGCTAGCGCGGAAAGTGGTGACAGTGGTAGTGCCAACATCGAATCCGAACCGTCGGCTCACAGCAGTACCAGCAGTTTCGTGGCTCGACAAGCGCTGAGTGCGCAGTAAAGGCCAGATCGTTCAATCTCCACGCGAATTTGCACAGAGATCAGTGATATGCCGGCCGGCCAGCTGGCGATCTCAATCAACCATTGACGAGGAGTTTTATCTTTGGCGGACTTCGCCTTGGAGCACGGTATCGCATATATCTTCGTTTGTCCACCCCTGTTCCGCATATACTTTAATGATCAGCTTTCCTTCAAAGGTTACGGACTGAAGAACTGGCGGTGGCTCTTCAAACAATAACAAAAAGCATGGAGACGAGATGAGACTGGTGGACGGCCCAGGGCCCATCTGAAATACTAGAGCCTTCGATCCTGTTTCTTTTCAGTACATACAACATCGCAGGGAAAACAAATGGCCCCCTACTGCACATGGATGGATGCCCGTGTCCAAGGCGGATTTGGAGGAGAGTTTCCGCAGGAGTCTGCTCGGATTTCTCCCAGGATTCGATACGGGTTGGAGAAAGACTTTTTTGTACCCCATTACTCGAGGCATACACTTTTTTTCAGGCACGAACACGATTGGACTGGGATGAATAATTATGCTAGGATTCACACGGAAAACAGAGGGGCGGTGGTGGGAGGGGGAGGGTTTTGCGCAACACGAGACGGGCAGGGCCGGCTTCTAGGCGAGCAGGGTAATTAATCAAACCGAAAGCAAAGTTGGGGGACACCGGTTCCAGAGTCGTGCTCTCGTGGCATCCTATTATTGTAGGATGCGCGACCAAGTTCTGTAGACCAAGTGGCCTGGTTGAGCGTGACTCCTGCTCGGTAGAAGTGTTTATTAATTAAGGCAGCCTCAGCCTCGTCGGGTGTCAGAGCACGTGATGCAGGATTGACGCGACGCAACGCGACCGGACCTGAGGGACGTGGTACCTACGTATCATGATACTTTGCTTACCGCTGTGCGGCAATCCCTTATTGATTGCACAATCGCAGTCAGTCTACCTGCTCCGACCTGTACAACCGATCAAGGCTGTCCGACCACCGCCGTTCCACAACCAGAGTTCACCTCCGGTTTTGATCTCATTCGAATTCCCTTGCCTGTTCTAGGAAAGCAAGCGGTCGACCGATTTGAACGAAAACAAGATGGACCGTTCCTCCAAACCGTCACTATCCCGTCCGTCATCCGTGACCAATGTGAACACGACATCAACCAACAAGAACCGGCAATACGCCCACCTCCACGCTCAATTGGCCCAACTCAATGCGCATCTCGCCGACACCGAGAACCTGGTGAGGATGACGGCCGTGCAGGCTCAAGACATGCGCTTTCTGGGAGGATATATCGGCGCATTGTTTATGGGGAGTGCGAAAGTTCTGGGCGAGGAGAGCGTTCAGGGACGGGGGAAGCAGCAGCAACAGCAGCACGAGGGGGAGGACACGAAGATGGACACGGAAGTGTGAAGATATCACTGGGTTGTTAATGGATGGATGGATGGATGGCTGTCTATATGTCAGCGATACTAAAGTGGAAGAGAGCAAATCGAGAAGATGTCTGCTCCTGCTACTATTTGATGGCGCAAGAATCTGGAAGGCAAATGACGCTTGATCTCTTCTCTCTGGGCGAATCGACAACATCGACAATGAAGGCTGTCGACCCACCTTGCCCTGCGATATCGAGGACAATGGACAGACGGAAGTATCGGACCGTCGTGAAGGGAAAGGTTGGGGCAGCCTGCCGCCGGTGTCAAATACATCAGGAACGAGAGGATACTGGCAGTGGGCCCAATGTGTGACTCGGTATCCCTCTGCTACGGCACCAGGGAATTGACACCGCCTCGGCCGGAGGGCGTTGTGCCTATCTGTCTCTTCCATTATGACGACAAAAGGGCGCAAACGAAAGATGCGCAGTGCTCAACCTCAGAACGGCACGGCCTTTGTCGGGACCACTGTAACAAGAGTGAAGAACAAGACAACATACGTCTTTCTTGACAGCAGCATCAGTCAGCAAATATCACACATCTCCCGGAAATACAGCGATACCACGAATGCGACAGAGGCTGTGGAGAAAGTGTTTTCAGCAGGAGCAACAACCACCCCGGAAATGTCCAGCTGTTTGGCAGACCTCGATGTGGCAGAGAGATATCGCGAGGCGATCTTATCACGCATCTTATACAAGCGAGCAACACTATGGGGGTGCGCACACGCTGCGAAAAACTTTTGGGGGACATGAACGAAACTTATCCCCGACAGGTGTTTTCGAGATTCTATCCGACCTGGCTGAAGCGGCAGCAATGTTGACGAGGCTGTGGCTGGCACCTTGCTTTCCTAGTTCGGACAGGAGTCCGTCCATCTTGCCGTTCTCGATCACTGGCGGGAAGAGTTGTCTCCATGTTGACAAGAGCTTCCGTCAGATATACCTCTCTCTCTGTTGAGTACAGTGTTGAGTACGGTATTTTGCATTCCTGGCGCCAGCACTCTGCTCCGAACACTGAGACCGTATGGATGACATGTCATCGCCGCCGCCGCCGTCTTGCCCGGAGCCATGAGACGGGTCTGATCGACACGTACGTTTACCAGGGCAGACGAAGCAGTTGATATCGTAGGCAAGATAACCTACACGGGTGAATCGGCTTGTGATGGCCCCAGTTGATGTAGATACTGCGCTTGAGTGGGACTGAAGCGGAAAAGTCGGGTAGGAAGGTAGGTGGACAGGTGGTCGGTTCACTTACCTGCGGTGGTCTGTGAGATGATAGGTACGTAGTTGTTTAATAGTCAAGTTCTGAACATCTGTTGTTTGTCCACCTCGCTGTCGCTACCGGTCAGCTCAAGACCGCTTCTACCCTTCATATTCACACAATATTAACGACTCTCGAGTCATGGCGTACCCTTCCATCGCGTTGATTGTTGGAAATTTGCCGGCCTATGCAGAGTTTGGGAACCATCAGGGAGACTCTTACGATATTCACCACGTCTGCTCCAGTCAAGCGAACCACAAGTCAATGGAGGCGGGGGTGCCATCAAGGCAGGTTCATAACACGAGTCAGAATCATGATTTGGACCGTCGTATTTTTGTTCGGTGTGGCTACTTAGTCTAGCCAGCCCCTTTCTTTGAACCAACATGGCCAAGCTTCAGCCTTGTCAGTTCAGTGTGCTAACCAGCAATTGCTGCCACTTTCCGCCATGTGCACTCACGTTCAAATCAACGAGAGCATCATGTCCAAACCTCACACCTGCTTTGTCTATCGAGCAGTGTAACCACCGTCGATGACGATATCAGTACCAGTGGTGTAGCTGCTGGCATCGCTGGCGAGGTAGACATAAGCGCCCTTGAGCTCGGTGGCCTTTCCGTCACGGCCCAATGGAATCATCGAGTGCCACAGCTCCTGGATATCCTTGGGCACAAAGTCCGAGAGGCCAGTGTCAATGTAACCAGGGGAAATGGAGTTGACACGAGCAAAGTCACGCCACTCATTAGCCAGCGAACGAGCCAAATGAATGCAGCCGGCTTTGGCGACGTTGTACGAGGTCTGTATTGTTTTCACGTCCAGTCAGCCAACCAATCAATCAGCTAGAACGAAGGCAGGCGGCGAAAGCTGCAAAGTGAAGACCGCAAAGTAAAACTGACCTGTTCCTGGGGATAGTTCGCAATATGGCCTGACATGGAGGCGGTGATGATGAAGCTGCCAGTCTTGCGTTCTCGGAAATGCAGACCGACGGCTCTGGCGCAGTGGTAGACACCATTCAAGTCGGTTTGAATGACTTCATTCCACTTCTCGACAGGGGCATCCAAGATACCACTGTCGGCAGTGCGGCCGGCATTGGCGATGAAGACATCGACCTTGCCAAAGTCCTTGATCACATCGGCAACCAGCTTCTCTACCTCCTCGTACTTCCCGACATCGCACTTGTATGCCTTGCTCTTGACGCCGTACTTGTCGCTCAGCTCTTTGGCGTTCTTCTCGCCGCCTTGAGGCCGAGAGCTGTACGTGATGGCCACGTCGGCTCCCATCTCGGCACAGCCGCGCGCAGCCTCCGTGCCAATACCGGTCGGGCCAGAGGCACCGGTCACAATGACCACCTTGCCCTTAAGGCTGAAGAGGTCATGGAGGGAGGTCGAGGTTGGGACCGTGACAGGCATATTGGCGATTGAGTTGGGATTACACGAGGTGTATTCTGGTAGGAGGTGGTTGGTGCGTGGTCTTTGTGAAGATTGAGGAAGTTTGGATCAAGAGGAAGGAGGATGAAGCAAACAGAAAGAAACCAATGTACGAGAGGAGGAATCAATGAGACAGTTTATATGGGGACTATCTAAGGTACTATCTACAGGTGATCTGAGCGAAAAAATAAGTACCTCACTGTAGCTGGATACCAGGTGGCCTCCATCAATGCGCAGTGACTGCTACTACACAAGAGGAGTTATTAGCAGCCTGTGAGGTGCCTGTAGCGACGGCATCCCACCATCTGAGACCGAGACCCTGATGCTTCCGTCATGCCCCGCGTTGGTGCCGATTCCGCAGCCCACTGATGACGTAACACACGCCTCAGACTGCGCCCGCCGTTCTCGACATTGGGAAATTCGTTCTTGAATTGAGATGCTCACTCGTCTGACCCTTGAACTACAGTGACTCAGCTTTCCCTTTATCGCGTCTGACTAAACCGCAAGCTTTCCGATCGAGGACCTAGCCTACGCTCGATTACAAAGGTTGGGATGCATACTAGGGACCTAACAAAAGAATGGCCAAGACGAGACTGCAGGATGGCACCGATATGGACACCAGCACGAAAGAGATGATTTGTCGGCGACAGAATGCCCTGACCGTGACGGAAAGAGGATGAACTTAAAAGTAATGATGATTCTACTACACTTGCATGTATACTTCAGGGTGACGAACGTATGCTTGTAGACCACCCAAACCATCTTGCTCAATAGCCGAACACCTCGCCCACACTCAGTCCAACCACTCTGACGCCTGCTAGTGAGGAGACAACCAGAACCACCTCCACAATCAGCAGCACCGCGCAGCCCATCAGATACCGTGGCATGAATACTCGGTATAGCATCAAATGTCGTCGTAAATGTCCCGCCCACATGGTTGTCGCGAGTTGGATTGTAGCGTAGTATAACAGATGTGTCAAACATGCATTCAGTACGTCGTTCCATAACCCTTGTAGTCCAGCCTTCCCCGTCGGGCGTTTCCAGAGGACGGTCAGTGGTACCGCGGCAGCACAAATGATCTGTGCGCCAAAAGTGTTCAGGACAACCAGAAGTGGTGACCAGGGATATTGGATGGTACGTAAAGGCACAAAGGCCGAGTTCCATTGAATCGATGCCAGCGTAGCTTGATGTCCGGTCTTGAAAAAATGGTATGACCCAAGAAGAGCGAGGACGACCGGTCCAATGCTAGACTTATATCTTGAAGACACTGTCAGCCCGTTGGTATCAAGGATCTCTAACAGGCACATGATTTGCCAGGTACAGATGGCCATAGAAAATTGTCCCATGGGCGGCAGAAGCAGGGCCACCGTCAACACAAGCAGTGGGATCATCAAAAAGTACCGACTTCCATAAACATTCGCATATCCGTAAATGGTCAATTGAGGCCGAGGAGCCTTCTCCGGGTGGTCCATCACTGGCCTCGGCTCGGTGACTGAAATATTGATGCACGGTTTGGCCCACACAAAGGTCCCGATTCCAACGGGCAGGGCAACTGCCAGAGCACATCTTGCTAGTGTGATATTGATCGTCCTTAGGCTTGTCGACGAGATTCGCTCTGAGAGCCAGCCACCATTATCGGCAGCATCAATTGTCCAGTAAGCAGCTACCAGTAGCAAGCCAATACGGAAGCTGAATCCGATCCAGAATCCTGCCGATGCCGCATACGAGGCAGTGCCTCGATAGAATGCTTTGATAATTTCGGGGAGGACTAAGGCCACCGAATATGGGATGAGCAGCTGCCATGGGGCGGATGTGGATGAATTGGTCGAGGCATAGAAGGTTGACCGACAACCCGGCATTTGCTCCTCACGGCACAACCGTGAAAATGATGCAAGCCGTGTCAATAGTATAAACAGAACCGATTGATATGTACCAAGCACCCGATCGGTCGTGGATGCTTGTCTGAGTGATGACACTAATGATATGATACCGAATGTCGTCAGAAAAAAAAGAAGAATGGTGTCCTCGTGGATGGTATAGGAATTGGACGCAAATCCTGCTGACTGTGTCAAGCAGAAGATAGCTGCCAACCAACCCCAGAAGGAAGGAAGATATGATCGTGTGACGGTGTGATTGCGAAAAGCCCAGATCGTGGCGGCTATGACTCCGCAAATGGTAGCACCAAAGATCGACCCCGTTGTAGCAGAGAAAATAGAGGGCAGAGGAAGTCCGAGTCCTGAACCGATGGCAGCTCCTACAGCAGTCCCTATGCCGGAGGTTCTGAGCAATCCTGGTAGGGAGCTGGCTTTGTCTCCTGTCGAAAGTCGAGAGAAGAAGAGAAACCCAAGCGCGAGGGCAGAGACGGTAATTCCAACGAACATGTCTCCCACTTTGAAATTGGCCCATAGCTTCCTGTACATGGAGATCACTTCCCCATGCCAATCGACATAAGCGTGATATGCGTCCTCCCATCGGCCGGCTGCGGCGGACTCGGCTGAGCGTGCAAGATACCTGCGCTGCCCCGTATATGCATCATCAGAAAGTCCAAGATCCCTAGATCGAGTATAGTGCTCCTGATACCTTGCGATCTGGTCCTGAACCAGCTGTTCCACCCTTGCAAGGTTTTGCCAGTCTGTCTTGTCTGGACCCGCGAATGCTTCGGCTATCGGTTTGCCCAGGTTGTTGAAAGGTATCGGTAGTCCCAGTAGGAGGGACAGGGTCGATACCAGGTCGATTTGGCCGACAGGACGTTCTTTCGCGGTGGCGGGAGGCATCGAGGCCGCCAATGCTGTCCTTCCAAATCGAGGTTGCTTCGAATACATCCACAAGGCGGCTTCTACCTCCTCGTCCGACTCCCCACCATGATCTCCCTTGGCGTCCATTCCATGGTCACCCATAACGACAAGAAGCGTATTGTCGTCAATGTTCGTCATTATCTTGCGTAAGACATCGTTCATTTGACGTAATTTCTCTGCCATAGCCGGGTGATCAGGCCCGTATCGATGACCTGCATGATCAACGCCGAGGAAATGCCCAAAGATAACGTCCCAATGTTCAGCAGATTGTTCAAGGAGTGGCATTATATGTTCAATCACTCCGTTATCCACTGTGTGCAAGTCCCAAACATTGAAGGAATCGTATGCATGTGTCATGTTGGGGTCGAAATAGCCGGGAAATAGGGAATGCCATGTATCGTCTCCCAGGTGTACAATCGTTTTTCCGGCATTCTTCAATTGTGCAACAATGTTGTCTTCCTCAATAGCGGTACCCGCGAAGTTTGAACCAATGTCAATAAAGGTAGGGAGCGTGCCAGTGGTCAATCCTTTCAGCCTCTGCAGCGTACTCGTAGGCGGGTCGGCGATGAACGGGAGCAGGACCGCGTGAGCCGGTTGAGAGACGGCGGTTTCGTGTAGGAGAGGAATGTTATTGAGATAGTACTTTTGTTGTGGCTCGTTAGAGACCCGATGAGAAGGAATAGTAAAATCATATCGTAAGGCATCAATTATTAGGACCACAGCTCGGTCGAAGCTCTTGGGATGCCAGCATCCATCCGATACTTGAGAGGGCTGTCCGTCCGGAAGCACGGCACATTCTGACTTGTTGTCCAACACCAGTCGTGTAAGAAGGAAACCTTTGGCGAAGAAGAGAATGCCAATTACATGGACAGTCCTGCGCGGGTTAGCAGAGGCTCACAATTATCTCATGACTCGACGTACGTCAACCACAGGACGAAAGCAGTGACAAGAACATGTGTCACCTTGAAGGTGATGATATTCCTGCGGTTTCGCTCTTCCGTGGTTACCGTCGACTTGACAATTGACCCAGGCCCATCTGCAGTACCACCAGCTTGTGGGCTCAAGCTAACATGATCGACCATGACCTTGCAAATGGATGTAACGACGAAGAGAGCATAAAGAGCGAATGGGAAGAGAATAGAGGTCAGAAGACATAAGAACAACAGCCACGACCTGGAAAAGCCTCGAGCTGCGTGCTCTGAAAAACTGATTGCTCGCTGCTACATCTACAATGCTCAAACTGCTGCCGGCAAAAGAGGACGGTACAGTGTGTGCTAGAAAAGGAAACTTTGTCGGGAAGATGCAGGAAACTTAAGGTTTAGCGTTGTCGATCAGCCGCTGAAGATTTCTTGGCTGATTAATTGCGGGAAAGTTGCTGGAAGTGCCCTTGAACATCTACAAGGAACGCCTCTCGTCTCCAGTCCGTTGTTTGGTCACAGTACCCCCTACCTACACATATATCCTCCTACGCGAGTGCCCTTCATCCTTCTTGGTGCCTGCGCTCGAACCTCCGCTATGGAAGAACCACAAGCCGCCGCAGATCTGCCTCAATTTACATTTAAGAAGCGCAATGTCAAATCCAAGTCGACCATTCGCAAGCGCGAAGCCACTCCTCCAGCGAGCGACTCCGACTCCGGGTTCACATCTTCAGAGGATGAGGAGGGAAGGCAAATAAAGCGGAGAAGGAAGAATGCTGGAGTGACAGCCTCTTCTGCGGAAATTCCTAAACATCGTGTTGCGGAGGATGATCAGACCAACGCAGTGGCCGTGGTAGCGCTCACAAACAAAGACGACGCCACCAAGCGATCAGATTGGTATGATGAAGAAAGTGATAAAAAGTCGGAGAAGGCTCCTACTAAGCCATTAGACGCATCGGCGCCTGATGGTACCTACAAGGGTGTGGCAAACTACCAGTCGTTTATCCAGAAGAATCCAGACCGCGCTGCAAAGCAAGTCGGGCCCGTCAAATCTTCGGGCAATGTGAGGACAATCACGGTCACCGATTTTGCTCCGGATGTGTGCAAGGATTACAAGCAGACCGGGTTCTGTGGGTTCGGGGACAGTTGCAAATTCCTCCACGCACGAGAGGATTACAAACAGGGCTGGCAACTTGATCGAGAGTGGGAAATCGACACGAAAGGAAAGAAGTTGTCGGGGAAAACTGTGGCGTCTGCGAATCGCAACGCGCAATTAGGCCAGGATGAGGAGGATGACGATGCGCTTCTCGAAAAGATACCATTTGCATGCATTATTTGCAAGAAACCATACACAAGTCCAATTGTGACTAAGTGCGGGCATTACTTCTGCGAAGCCTGTGCATTAAAGCGATATCGAAAAGATCCGACCTGTGGCGCATGTGGATCAGGCACCAATGGCGTCTTCAACGTTGCAAAGAAATTAAATCGACTACTGGAGAGAAAGCGGGAGCGGGAGAGGCTGAAGAAGGAGAAAGCCATCGAAGCCGGTGAGGCGGCTGAAGTTGATGTATGAGAAGCTTGGGTGGTTGGCACTGAGGCCATTTATAATCATCAATGATATATCTAATATACTTGCCCAGTTGCTTCAAAGCCTCTTGGTCAGTCGAACCCTGGGATCTACATCTCAGCAGGATCAGGCCATAGCCACCAGGTTTCACTTGGGATTGACTGTCACTTCAGTATAACGCTGCCGTAGCATGATTTCCTTGTAGCGACAGTTCAAATTTACAGAAATGGATGAAGATGCGCCGCCGTATATGCTGTGTACATGTACGGCGGCGCACCGAGATGTACCACCGACTCTCAACAACGACCTACGCTCTTTGCCATGCTGGCGTTCATACCTCTCGACATTGACCTTGCACAAATGTACCTGTCTTGACGCCTGTGACATTGCCTCAGGGCCGTTGACCATTGCGACCATCTGAGCCCAGCCCGCCCGAGAGGCCTAGGCCGCATCACAGCAGCATGATGACATTGGGTTAAGCACATCTTCCATCTTACGGGTTAGGTAGCGACCAACTTCGCAACGCTGACATGCGTATCGCAACTCTCCAATTCTCTCCCCGCCTAGGAGAGGTGGCAGCGAACTTCAGTCGAGCAGAAAGTTTAATCATGCGTGAAGAAAGGGAGGGTGTGCTCCAACACATTGATCTCCTGATATTACCCGAACTTGCATTTGCAGGTAATTCTCCCCTTTCCCCGAAGTCACCACTCCAGTTCTGTCTAGAGAAGCAAAGCTGAAGGGCCTTGGGGAATATGCGCGAGACTATCTCGAACTCAATCCGCAGCCTCGTCTAGGGACTGACTGCTGTTTCAGGATATAACCATCCATCCCTGTCCGCAATCGCGCCATTTCTTGAACCGACGGCAGCAGGTCCTTCAACAAGATGGGCGGCCCGGACTGCAAAGCGTCTTAAATGTACCGTTGCAGTCGGGTATCCAGAAGCAGCTGAAGAAGGCAACTACAACACCATCTTCGACCGACATATTACCGCTGATGCTGGCACCATCGCCTACAATTCACTCGTGTTTGTCAATTCGGCAGGAGACGTAGTTGCTCATTATCGCAAGACATTTCTCTACTATACAGATGAGACGTGGGCTCAGGAAGGGCAAGGCTTTTGGGCCGGTGTGCTACCGATTGGTAACAAAGGTCAGCAGGTCAAGGCTGCTGCAGGGATTTGCATGGATATCAACCCCTACCGATTTGAATCCCCCTGGACAGCCTACGAATTCGCTAATCACGCGCGAGAGGCCCGTGCCAAAGTTGTCGTCCTCAGTATGGCCTGGCTCACAAGGCTGAGCGCCGAAGAGGTATCGAGTCAACCAATGGTGCCGGACCAAGATACCGTCAACTACTGGGTGGAAAGACTGAGACCTCTCCTCGGACCTCAAGCGGCAGAAAATGAGGCTTTTGTTGTCTGTGCCAACCGAGCTGGCGAGGAAGGTGTCAGTCCTCGAATTGGGGAAGTCAGGTATGCCGGCAGCAGCTGTGTCATGGGCATGACGAAGGGGAATCAAATCAGGATCTGGGACATTCTGGGAAGGGCTCAGGAAGGTATCTTGTTGGTGGATACGGACAGTCCTCCAGCGTACTCGGTCACACTCAACCCGTCAAGCGAAACAGATGGTGTGGACGGTGTGGTTGATGCTGCCGCTGACCTTGGGCAAGGCTAAGCATTTCACGCAGCTGTCGAGACGGGGCAATCCCATCTTTATCACCCACAACCTTATCGCACAGCCATGCATCTTCAAATTCACTTTACTACTCCGACAAGAGTTAAAGGGCTGGAAACATGCATCAAGATAAGGTCGACGACAAGACCTTGCAATCGGGACTGGCGATGTCTCACAATGCCTGTCATCAGGCTCACTTGAAGATTGCACTACGAGGTGCTGCTAGGGGCTTGAGTATCCTCCAACAGCCACTGCACATGCACCATCCACCAACAATGGAGGGTCAACCACCGTCACGAGACACCATGCCTTCAATGAGGACGCCGAGAGCAGAAAAGGCTGGAGAGGCAGGCGAAGGTGTTGTGGAGGTTGACGGGTCAAATGACAAAAATTACCGTAACATCACGTGTGGCCAGTGACGGGAAAGTATCCCGAGTCCGTGACACGCTAACCTTCTTCTGGCGATGGCGTGGTTTCGTTTGTTATTGGTGATCACGGGAACTTCTTCGCATCCCGTGACCGTGTCCTCCTTCTCTCTCCCACTCCCGCCAGTTCCAGTCCCAGTTCCAGTTGTACTGTAGAGAGCGCCGCCCACTCAGCTGCCACCACTCACTCGGCGAGGCTCCTGGCTCCTCTTACTACTGTGCCAGTGCCTTATAGATCGAGGACTCCCTCTCACCACTGTGAATGCTCCAATCTTCCACCACCACTGCTTCTCGACAAACACACACCGCGTCGTCGTCGGACTGCATCATCCCTGCTTCCCTTTCTTTCGCGTTCGACAGCGCGCCGTGTAACCCGCTTTGCGCCGGGTATCAGGTCGAGCATCAGCCCGATCACGTTTCCATCAGTAAGTCATCTCAAAGTCACCTGATTGCACCTGATCATCAGATCACGGGCTGCGCTTCACCTCCACGGGTGAGCGCAGCTCATCATGGCCCCATCAAGCAAGGGTATCATCACCGTCGCGCTCACTACAATGCCATCTATCCCACATTTGTGCTGCAGCTGGCCGCCACCGTCGAGTGCTCACTTTGCTCGAGCTTAGCTGCAAAGGACCTCGACGCCGAGCGCGTCAGATCCCAAGATGCATCTCTACCCGCGACAACAATCCTCGGCCGTGCAGTCCTCATGTGACAACTGCAGGCTATCTCTCACACACCATTCTACCATTTATTCTTCGCACATCGGATACTATTGCCTGCCTTCATGAACCTGACCATGGCTAACCATGCGGTAGACCAGATCGTTCCCTCAGAGCCTGCCTACCTACCTAGCTTCCTTGTTGACACAGTTCTGTGTCAGCTCTCTTCCTGTCATCTTCATCCAGAAAGATCGAGTCCTCTCGACAGGGTGACAGCGAAATTAGACCAGATTCACCAGACCAAACAATGTCTAATCAAGGCGTCGGCAATCCACTGATTGCTCCACAAGTCGCCAATGCAGGTGTTAATAACAATAACAACAAGCGCAAGCGTGGACCAGGAGATCAAGATGTCGGTCGCAATGCCAAAGCCTTGAACACCAACGGTGATCATGATCCGGACAACTATGTTGCGTTGCTTCAGGGTATCGATGACATGACCGGCCAAGACGACAGCACCCGAACTGCGCAAGCTGCTCTAGCTGCACCAATGGGAGAATCCGCCTATCCCGAGCCAACCCAGTATGAAGGAGCAACAGGAATGCCCACCGGCTTCGAGGATACCAACCAAACTAGTCTACCAAGTTTATCCCCTGGCCAGGGTATGCCAAGCGCTCAACAAGCTCTCCTCGACGCTCGCGGAGGAGCCCAAAAACCGGCCGTTGGCACTGCGGAATGGCATCAACAGCGGAAGGACAACCACAAGGAAGGTAAGTCAGCCGGCTCCAATCCTGCTTTGCACAATCCTTTCTAGACGACAGGTGTACTAACTTTAGTCTCAAGTTGAACGTCGT
The DNA here is from genome assembly GCA_024611085.1 of Exophiala sp. LBMH1013. Taxonomy (NCBI): domain Eukaryota; kingdom Fungi; phylum Ascomycota; class Eurotiomycetes; order Chaetothyriales; family Herpotrichiellaceae; genus Exophiala; species Exophiala sp. LBMH1013. Next base: position 1,514,447 of record JAMFLB010000002.1, read on the forward strand.
CGTCGTGAAGTCATCAACGAAGGCATCGAAAATATCGCCAAGATCGTGCCCTGCACTGAGAAGAACAAGGGCGCCATTCTCCAGCGCACGTGCCAATACATCACGGAACTTCAAAACGCGAAGAAGTCTTTTGAGACGGAGCGCGCCACCTTCGATATCACCTTGAAGGAATTAACTAGTCGCTGCGACCGCTTGAAGGAGAGCGTTCGCGCCGCTTGGCTCGAGAGCGCCAAATGGCAACAACGCTGTCGCGAAGCTGGGCTGCACTTTGACGACTACGATGATGGTGGTCTACCAAGTCTCGAAGACGAGGAGGTCAACATCAGCGTCGACGCCACTGTGTCCTCCTGACCCAGCCTTCGCACCCTTTTGCCTTGAGGTATCTATCTCAAAGGTATGACGGCACCAGTGGTTTTCAGTATTCAATGGGCTCGTGGGTTGTTGTTTATCGGGCGTACGGGGTATATGGACTATATCACGGGTCGGGTTCCACGGGTCAACGGTTCACAGTCCTAGATCATGATTTGGAAATGGCAATATCAAATCCAATTCTGCAACCATTGATGCGATTGCGAGGGGGGTGGCGACGGCGACGGCGATGGTGTGTTTGTCGGTGAGTTTACGTTGTACAGAAAGACGCATTCGGCGCATGACAGACGAACAGTTCGCCCTGGCAATCGGAACGGAACGGTATCAGATGAGATCAGACCATCCATAGGTCATTTCAGGATCATTGCGGGCCATGAGCATCGGCTTCAGCTTCAGTTCGAACTTGATTTTGCACAGCTACTCTCTTAATGCATGATGTTCCTTTTCCTTTTCACTACGTAGTACGTAGGTACTTCAACCCGCTTCCTTCCTCTCGTTGGAGGTACGGTAGGCGGGCCTCTTTCTGGTATTGTAGTCGCTTGTCCATTGTCCCCTGGCCAATTGGCCCTGGTCGACTCCTTATCTTTACTTGCCTTACGAGACGCAATTCTCTGCTGGCCTTTACTTAATAATTCCTTGGGCTAGTATCTAGTATATCTATATACAACACAGGCTCGACTTCGATGGCTTAAATCGTCCACTTTATTTACTCTACAGACAGTTCTAGAATGGTCTGAGGTACCATGAACAATGACTACCTAGGTATGTACAATGCAAACGAGTACGGTGCCTGTATATAAATGAGGTAACCTCACCTACATACCCACCTAAGGTGACCTACCCAAAAGCTGTACCTTGCCATGGCGGACTATGTATGCACTATACGAATAAAATACAGAGTTCTTCAATCGACAGGACCCTAATCCCCACCAAACAATCGCATCCAAAAAGTCGACGCTTCCCCTCCGCCCTGCACCTCCCGTCTTCTCAAGCAGTGCGTACCAGGTAAGGTAAGTAACAGGCAGAAATGGAACCCGGACCGGTGTAAGCTAGAGGCTGTGCCAAGGAGAATGGACAATATCTCGATATAAAAGTATATGATACATGACAGCGTAGATGCAGGGAGGATCCGCCAGCAAAACTACTGGCTACGCTGGCTTGGAACGAGCGTCCCGGCAAACAATGGGGACTTGGTCCTGGGTAAGGCGATACATCATGCCGACCCGGGGAACCAGTTCAGATATCGTGCCGCGAGTCGTAGAAATGTGAGCCGGCTCGAGGAGTAAATCTTCGATACCTCCTGGCGGTTCCGAGGCCTGTCTAGCCGGTGTAGCAGAAACACGGTTTCTGTGCTGTGCTCCCGTAATCCCTTAAATGCTCATTCACGGCAATATCGAATGACTACCTTGTATCCCAAGGCTGAGCGGGCATCTCGTGAGGGCGATCCGTGGTTTCCAGATTGTGAACGATACTGGTAGGAGGAGGTGACGTTGCACTCGTCACGGTCTGCGTCTGGGGTTTCGACAGTGTTAGAGGGCGCTTACTTTTTCCAAACAACTGGGATAAAAGACGGAAACATAGCTTACATCGCTGGCCTGGCTCGAGAGCCACTGGTTGACATGGACATTGCCACCTTGCTTTTGGTTATTCCCAAGTTCGCTTGCACCAAATTCTGTCGGGCTTAGAGCGGTCCACTGCGAATATCTTTCCGTGTTGCTCCCTCCGTGTTGAGATGGTGCAGTCTCAGTCATCATAGGCGTCATGCCGGGCACGCCAGCACCGGCGCCGGCGGCAGCGTTTCTCCTGCGGCGGCTGCGGTAGTACATGAATGCGAAGCCACCGACAATCAGAAGTAACCCGACGACGCCACCTACCACACCTCCTACAATGGCGCCTGTGTGGTTGGACTTGTGATGAGGGGTAGATTCAGGAGTCGCAGACACGGTCCCGACGGTACCAGCTACACCCGCAGTACCGGAGCTGGCAGCAGATGAGGTAGGCGATGCTGTAGACGCTGTAGTAGGATCGCAAGAAGCTTTGAGCTCGTAGCCGGCACCTTGTTTTTGGAAATCAGTCCGGATGGCCGGTGCCATCTTGAATTGCTCGCGTTTATAGTCGCCGATAATGTAGTTCATGGTGAGATATGGAATGCCCCAGTCCAGAACATAGCCAGTGTTCGTCATATTCAGCACAGTGCTGATTAGATAGCTGTTGTCAAGGATTTCGAACTTGCCGTCGTCGTCGTAACCCCGAGGGTACATGAAGAGCTCCTCTGCAGGGATTGTCGTTTTGTAACCATTTTGAAGCGTCACACTAAGATTTCCCGTCGGTATGGTCGTGTAACCGAGATATGGGTCGATGTAAACGCCGCCTGTCGCATTTTGGAGGTTTTCGAAGACGTTCTGCGGAACATAGACGTAGCGTTCCGAAGGCTGAAGGTTGACCTGCAGAGATTCCGATGAATTCGAGAACAGGTTTTGCGAGCCTGCTTCAGACTCCCAGCTCAACTCGGTGATGACTACACACATCTCACATGTCTCGTGAGCATCGAAGGTTGTCAGTTCCCCGTTGACCCTAGTGGTGTCATAGCCACCAATGACAAGAGCACCGTCGACGGGACTGCTGATTGAACGACTTCCTGTCCAGAGACCAAAAACTGTTGACGGCACGTCACCAGATTCGACCCCGATCCTCAGGAAGTCTGATCCCCATCCCAACGGCAGCACGCCTTGACCACCATAACCAGGCTCATCGTAGACTGCCGGGAAGCCATAAACAGAGGCATTGCCGAAAGACAAGATATCGTTGAATGTGACAAAGGAAAGCTGTGTGGGATTGGCGTCGCCGGATCCATTCCACTGACCCTCGGCAACCTGGTGGAAAGTCTTGGAGGCTGAATAGTCGAAGACACCACCGTACGTGCCAATACAGGACGAGTTGTAATCCGGGGCGCATTGTTCCCTGTTGACCACATACAGTACGTCGTCAGAGGTACTTGGTCGAAGAGAGACTATCTGAGCAGGAGTTCCCATGGACACCGATATCCCTCTCGTGATGGCCGACTGATCGGTGGTGACGGTAACATTCGACCATGGCAGAACCATGGGAGGAGCCCCATTCTGACAGATGGACATTGTGTGCTTCGTGGATGAAGGGCGAGCACCGCAAGGAATCTATTGTCAGTTGCACAAACGTAAGGGACGCCAGAATGTGAGCATGGAAGCAAAACTTGAAGAGGAAACGCGCCAGCCTCGGAAGAGTCAGAAAGTTCACGTTCTGGGGGCCAGAGGGTATTTCCCACCTTCCAGGGTGACTGAGGCTCCCGAGACTGTACAGCGGAATCGGTCTCGGACGGTCATCCTCAGCCGAATCCCTACTACTGAGATTAGTAGGTACGCCTTGCGATGGGATGTCCCACTTGGCCGAAGGTCCAAGAACTGTTCCGGTCGCACGGCTGAATGAGATCCTGGGGACCCAGTACGTCGTGACTGTGGAACAGTTTTCCGTCGCGAAAGTACTCTGTACTGGACTTTTGGAAAGGAGCGTCTTTCTCAAGACGGTCCACAAACCTTCACTCTGCAACACGGGCAACATCCTGACTCTGAATCTCAGCAGCGCAGATGTCCAAACAAAGAAAATCTATGTAAGTCATCCACCTGCTAGCAGAAAGGCTGCCGGACGGCGCACACAGTAGGCTGAGTATGAGCAACGAATACAAGCCGAGTGGCTTGGCTTAAGCCAGGACTCTTCAGAAAGTCATCAAAACGGGCCTGACCGGTGAGTCCGAACAGCATTGTAGATCCAGTAGGCCACCAACTTCTATGGGTCGCAGCGAACAGAAGGACAGATAATCTGGGGCCCTTGGTTCGCAAGGGCCGCATGACGAGACGGCTTGATAGCCTTGTGGGGACGGACATGTTATGGCCTCGTCGAACCGGGTGGTCAGTCGTAGTTCACACCGCGAACCGTAAGGCTCCTTAAGCGAGAGCCCTGTGACGGGGCAGCGTTGGTTCGCTCGGTTGACAGCTGGAAGACCCCAATTTCACGACCCAGGGGAAGTATGGAGCCGAAAACCGCGAGGCAGGCTGGCAAGCGTTAGCAAGTCAGCCACAGGGACGATGGTGCTTTGTGATACGGTGGTCCGTGGGTTGGATAGGAGACACTCAATCCCGATGAAACAAGCTCAAGCTCCACCGGGATCAATAGACTTCAGCCAAGGACCCTGAAGGGTGATGCTGTGATGCGGTGGTCGAGCTACCACCGAGGATATTGTGAAAGATGGGAGAAATGGAATCCAACGCTTCATGATGTTGTTATCGTCGATGCAGATATCTAGATGGACGACGAGAAGGTCGAGAAAAATGGCGAGCAGGCAAATGCAAACAAAATTCACCGTTGCAGTTGCAGCTCGCTATGGTTTGCCGTATTTCCCTCTTGGCACCGCAGCCTTGGCGACTTCTAATTGGGGCTAGCACATTTATGGCTTTCGGCCCCATTCTGTACATCTGTACAACTTGAACAAGCAGAAAGCAGAGTCATTCAGTAATGAATTATTAATCCCCCAAGACCGCCGCCATCAAGGACACTATACGGTGTACTACGACTATAATTATATATCTTAACCGCGTATAGATTTACGATCGTAACGCTATTAGCGATTATAGCGCTATAGTATACTCGGTAGGTAGAATAACCGACTTGAAGTGCCGACGGAGTGTAGGGTTACGGCCGTACTACTGGTAGCGGTGCCATAACTAAGGAACGATTATAGTGCGGTGAGAACCCTCCAAACTCCCGAGTCGCTATACCGCCCACCAGTACTACACGCTATTCCTATGGCCAACAATATTACCCACAGATGTCCTCACTGCGACCCTTTTTCCCGCAGTTCGCCTTGCCCGGAGAACCCGGTGGCATAAAGTGCCCAACAGCGTCCAACAGCCTCATGACTGCTTGCTGTCCGGCGGAACTAGCTTCGAGCTTCGGCCTCTCCTACCCACGGTAGAGTCCTATGCGTGCCGAACACACCGAGGAAAAGGAGGGAAGGAAGCATCATCTTTGTCCTGCCATACTCTATAACCTGTGTTCCAACTGCAAGCGTTGGTGAGTTCGCTTCAGAAGATCAAGCGCATCCAGCTCGGGTCAGCATAACCCTGATGAGGACACGCGGGATATATGTCTGGCTCCTCTATCATTAAAACCCGGGGTCTTTTGTGAGGCCGTGATGGTCTCTGAGCAGGCACGAGAGCCAGATATGGGCGGTGGCCTGGTTACAAGGAAGGGAGCAGCAGCGCCATTTGTGCTTTCCCAATCAATATCGTCAGAATCAGACCTGCCTTGACTTCGAATGGAGTCTTTACTGACCACTGGAGTGATCAATCCTGACTACTGGGTGTGCATCTGTCGCAGTAAACCAGGGCTTGATTCACTTTAATGACAGGCGTTCTACGTACTACAGAATAATGAATCCAAGTATCATGCACAGCATTGGGGACGCATGCTTCATGGCTTGTGACTTCATGGAAAGACCTCTTCAGAAATTTCGTTGCGTCGCTCCTTCCTCGCCTTGCTCGTCGTTTTATGTTCTTGCTAAACGAATCAAGAAGGAAACCAACCTGACTCACTTCAAGGATTTATTGTCTACTATCGTTCTTTACTTCACATTCTTCCCCTAGCTCCCCCGATGACCTTCAAACAATAGCATCGGTGGCCATGGGGTCACCTCTGAGCAATATCTCTCAGTCTTCTTGTCTCTTGAATGGTTGACGGCGACACCAACTGCAATCGACCTTGTACAACCTCAACTCTATATAAAACGAGCCTCATCCCTGCCTCCCTCCAAGACTGCACTGTTCATCCTCCCTCATCCTCGCCTGGTTATCGAACTTATCTCACTTACGACCGCGCCATCGAATATCGTCCTCCACTGACTCCTCGCTGTCATCGCCCTTCACTGAGGGATGGCCCGCGCCACACCACGCTCCAATCCAAACTATGATGTGCACTTCTCTGATCCCACCATCAGGACCATCTTCCGGAGAAGTCTTCCTATCGTCAAGTCGGAGCATGTGTCCATCGAGTACCTCCCATCAGGAAAGTCATTCAATAACCGCATCTACTTCGTCAACCTCTCCGAACCCACCTCACTTTCCAGGCCCAAATGGACTTCTGACGGAACAGACATGGTGCAGACAGTCAAGATTAACGAGGTGACTTCCTTTGTCCTGAAAGTCGTGGGCTCATCATTCGGACCTTCCAAGGCACAGAATGAGGTTGCTTGTCTCCTTCTACTGGAGAGATACTGTCCATCTGTCCCTGCGCCCCGAGTGGTGGCCTGGTCGGACGACGGGAACAGAATCAAGACACCTCTAGACCCACGGGGTTCCAGAGCCCGCTCGCCGTCGTGGGTTCTGCGCAGACTGACGAGAGGAGGCCGTCAGCCCAGTGAGAAGAATGTTGGAGAGATGGAGACGAGTGGACGGGGTTGGATACTCATGACACGCGTGCCTGGGAGGATCATCAGCATAGACGACCTCAAAGGAGTCCATGGCAACGCGATCATGGCACAGATGGCCGAGCTTGTCGGTACATGGCGAAAGCAAATGCCACCGGCACGAGCCATAGGGAATTTACGGCTCATGGGTCGAACCCTAGTACCGCCCCCATCGGCCACACTGTACGACAGAGCCATCCTTCCGGGGTTGGATGTGTATGTGGACGGGCTGCTCACCAACGAGTCATCCACGACTCCTCTGAATACCTCGTTGAAGTACTTTACACACAAACTGAAAGCAGAAGTACGACGACTCAAGGCTGGGAAACTCTACGAATTTAACCGAGAACCTGTCTCCAAAGTGGTTCAACGGTTCACCAAAGACACGTTACCCAGACTGCCTATTTTCGACCATGGGCCGGAGAAATTCATCTTCACCCACTACGACCTTTCGCCGCGGAATGTTCTTGTCTCTGCCACCGCTTCAACCATGGAAGTCACAGCGGTAGTGGACCTGGAATTTGCCGGCTTCTTTCCTGCTGCTGAAGAGTTTGCAAATACAGTGGAAAACAATCAGCAGGAATGGCCTTTGCATGCATACGAATTGTTTCTTTCCACATTGAATCGCATGGAAGCTCTCCCAGAGTCGCTTTCTCAATCCCTCCTCTCTCCACCCCCAGACGGCACTGCCGATATTGCTTTTGGAGGGCCTGAGTTTCACCAGGCGGTGCTTGTCGCGCGTATTGTGGGAAACACTGCTCCGTGGTGGGTGAAGCAGGAGAGTGGATTGAGCGATGAAGAGGTGAAGCGAGAGTTGACAGTGGCTAGGGAGAGTGTAGAAAGCGCCGTGGAGAGACTGGAGGCCATGGTCACCAAGACGCCCAAGTCATAGGCCATTGAAGACATACAAAAGCGAACCTCTGTTCGATGGAAGCGCCACATGTGCAGGATCAAGGACAGCGACTAGACATGCATCATACAGGGAATAGATACCTAACATCGAACTAATGATGGTCAATCCTGTGCTCCCAGACTTACATCGAAAGAGGCTATTCAAGTCACAACTGTTGCAGAGCTTCTCGGCAATCCATGCTAGTGTATACAGTGGTCTGGTCGAAACGACTCTCTACTGTACAACCTGCCCACGTTTGGCCTTGGTAAGGGGCCAAGTCGACGTCAATGAAAACTGATGTGATTCACCGGCAAGAAGTAACATAAGTACCCAGACACAGACACGAAGGAATGTTGGAGGGATAGTCTTTTCCCGATCTTGTCCAATTCCTCAACATTTTGACCGAGTACGTGCTACCTTAGGTGCATGCCAGATGTAAAATGGCCGGCCTATACCGACCCTAACAACCTGGAGCCGCAGAGCAGGAGAGAATCACAACCATGTAGACACATGGCTGGCTCCTCAAAATCTTGAATACCTAGCTTCCTTTACCGCTTCCTCCTTCTAACTCAGCACCTCCTCAACCCGCCATCCAGTCTTAGACCTGACATCCAGCACCTGTCTCACCTTGACGGGTGGCAACGGCCAGCCCAGCGCACCAGACTTCGAACCCCTCAACTCGACGAGAACCCAACACTCGCGACGTTTCGGCGTGCCAGGCAACTCGTCGACTTTAGATTTCGGCACGGGCTTGCCGTATTCGATCAAGGCCGTGTCGCGCGCGATATGGGCGAGTTGCGCACCATCCAGGGCCGTCAGAGGAAACATGCGGGTCTTTGGAAGTTTTATATCAGCCGACACAGCCATAGAACCACCAATACCAATACCAATACCGCTTCCACTGCCATCATCCACCCCAGTGGAGACAGTTCGTGCCTGTGACCGCTGTAGATGGCTGTAGACGATATACTCTGGCAGGTCTTTGACTGTGAACTTTGCCAGCACGGACGACGGGTGGATGTAGACTGCCTTCTCGACGAGCGAGGCACCTGCTCTGTCATGTAATGGTACCAAAGGGAGGTAAGGGACGTCGATGGCGCGGCGTGGTTTGACGGGCACGTCGGGCGGGGTGGGCGCCCGGTCGTAGCGGACGGCGATTTGGTCGAGATATCCGCTTGCGGCGATGGTGTTGAGTTGTTTAATGCGTGCCGATGAGAGGCCAAGCTTGGCTGATGAGGCGCGAGATTGGGATACGGTTTCGCTCGAGATGATGGGTGTCGTCAACTTCTTATTGTTGGCGTCCACGGTGCCGGTGCGATGATTACTCCGGACTAGTCCTTCAAGTTGGGTTCGCAGCTGCGCCACTTCGGCCATGGCTTTGGAGCGGAGGAAGAACTCGCGGCAGAATTGCTCCTTGTCGCTTGCCTCGAGATACATTGTCACGGCGGTGAGGAGTTTCATCGCGTCAGATGTCTTATCGGCCCGGCTGAGCGTCGCCCGCGCCCGACCGAATGCTTGTCGAAGCCTGTCCCGCTCGTCGTCGGTTTGTTGCTGCTCGCGCGTATAAACTTCTCCAGCCTGAGATTGAGATTGGGATTGGGGGGTCAAGTCGAGTTGCGCTTCACTTATAAAGATTTCCGAGACTGCGAGCCCGGACACCAATGCCAGCACTTGCCATAGGAGTTCCGGGTTGTTGATTCCAGCGGCCAGAATCTTGCCTAGCCTCGGCGAGAGCGGGTACATGGCAAGCTGGCGGCCTAGATCCGTAATGTCTCCTGAGCCAGTCAATGCTCCGAGGTTTTTGAGGAGCTGTTCAGCCTTGTTCAAAGTCACGGCGGCAGGAGGTGTCGGGAACGGGAAAGACGCCACTGGTCGAGGGTAAGCGAATCCTTTCAGTTGCAGCACGACGCTTTCGGCCGGCGCGCGGAGGATTTCTGGTTCGGCGTGGTCCGGGAAGAACTGCTCATATACGGCTGAGGTGTAGAGGCGCCAGCAATGGCCTGGTCCTGTACGTCCTGCGCGGCCCGCTCGTTGCTGAGCGCTCGCTTTGCTGATATAGTCGATCTCAAAGCTCTGCACGCCCGTGTCGAGATTGTATTTGCGCTCTTTGCTGCGCCCCGTGTCGAAGACGTAGCGGATTCCTGGGATCGTCAGACTGGTTTCGGCGACATTGGTTGCGAGCACGATCAGCCGGGATCCTTCCGGTGGTGGCTCGAAGACTTTGAGTTGTTCGCTCGTCGGTAATTGGGAATAGAGCGGAAGGATGTGCACAGAAGTATATGGCTCCTTTGAGGCTTTGGCCGACGGTGTGATTGATATCCGGTCATTCTGGGTTTCATCCTCATCCCCTTCCTCGTCGTCATCGGAAATGTCGAACTCGGCTTCCTCAGCCTCGTCCTCCGAGTGAGTCAAGATCTCCAAATCTAGATCGTCATGCTCATCGACCGCTTTCGGAGGGCCCAGTTCCCAATCCTCGGCTTCTAGAGGTGCTTCACTTGCCGCGATCTGCACTCGTGGCGTAGCGGGTTTGTGGAATGAGCTGTTGCTTGGAGCAAGTAGCTCTCTTAGACGGCTAGCAACTTGTCGGATCTCGTTTTGGCCGGTTAGGAAAACCAGAATCCCGCCCCTGGGTAACTTCCGATGTGCACGTCTGACCTTTTCAATGACCTCTTCCACGTAATCTCCTCTTGACTTCAGCGCAAAGTGTGTGGTCACGCGGTGTTGGCGGCCTTCGGCTTCCACGATGGGAGGCCTCATCGACGACGAGAAGAGCTTCTCGTGGAGGAAATCGCCAATGTTCAGTGTGGCGGACATGATGATCAATTTGAGAGGCGTGGGATTCGGGTTGAATTGGCTCTTCTGCATACGCGCCGGCACGATCTTGCTGAGCATTCCGATCAGGATGTCGGTGTTGACGCTCCTCTCGTGCGCCTCGTCGATGACTATCGCCGAGTACTTCCGCAACAGTAGATCCTGCGACAGCTCTCTTAGCAGGATTCCATCCGTCATGAATTTCACGGCCGTGTTAGACGACACCGTGCTGTCGAATCTGATCTGATACGACACTTTGTTGCCGTGAGATCCCAGCTCCGTTGCGACCCGTTTCGCCATGCTCACAGCGGCGACACGGCGAGGCTGCGTGATACCAATCATACCGGGCGTAGGGCCGTCTGGAGATCCGTAGCCAGCCTCGAAGAGAAACTGGGGCAGTTGCGTGGTTTTTCCACTGCCCGTATCACCCTTGACAATCACCACGGGATTGTTGTAGATGGCTTCCATGATTTCCTGCTCGCGTTGCAAGATTGGCAGCGCAGACCTCGACTGTTGGATTTCTTCCGGCCGATCGACGTGGACTGCATATGCTTTTCGATTGGGTACAGACTCGGTTGGCTTTTCTGTAACTGCAGGTTTACTGATAGGCGCAGGCGCAGGCGTAGGCTCTAGAGGCTTAGGGGTTGGTTTTGGCGGTAGTTCTCCCTCACCGGTTGTATAAGAAGAAACATGTCCAACAGCCCGATTCAACTGTTGTGTTGCCCAGGCCTTGAAAGCCGATTTTCGAGGCTTGATCTTTCCTCCTGCAGAGGTTTCGGATCCGGATGCGCTGCTGTCGTCAGATTCTTCCTCACTGTCGGTTTCGGAGTCATCTTCTGAATCCCGAGAACTGGAGAAATCGGAGCCTGAGTCGTCGTCCTCACTATCTTCCGTGTCGTCTTCCTCTTGTGATGATCCCTCAACATCGCTCGGTTCAGAATCAAATCCCTCCCAGGGCAGTTCAGCAGGACCTTGATCTTCAACATTGACTTTCTTCCTCTTCTTGCCCTTGCGAGACTGTATTATAGGCAGTCCGTTCTCATCAAGCGCCAACGGCTGCGCAAGACCGCTGCCCAGCGCCGCACTGCTAACCACAGGTTTTATGTCCGCTGTTTTCTCCTTGTCTGGGTCGAATGCATCCCGATTCTCTGCTTCGAAAGAGTCCTCGCTCTCAACATCCGAGTCTCCCGTTTCCTGTATCTTGTTCTGTGGCCCCTTGCCCTGTGCGCTTCCCGGTCCCTTCCCTTTCACAAAGTCGGCAAAGGTGCGTTTCCCCAGGTTCTTAGCACTCTGCAATGCAGCAGTAGCCTCGAATTTCTCCTTCTCTTTCTCGAGTTTCCGTAGCAGATCCTGTGTCTCATCCTTCTTCAATTTATTCTCAATGTACTTGTCCAGCCGCTTTTGCTTTTTGCTTGAGATCTTCGGCTGTTGGGCCCGTAGTTCTTCCCTGAGCTTTTGTTTCTTTTCCTCTCTTTCGGCTTTGCTGAGAGGGACAATTAGTTCTTGGTTGGTTTGCTGTGTGACTGAATGGCCCTTTTCCTCTCGAGCCCGGACCTTATGTTTCCGTTGGCGACGGACAAAAGGGGCCATGGTTAGAATCAATGGGACTGCCCCTGTACCCTTCCTTCGAGCCTGAAACACTTTACAGTCGACAACTACCACATATCAGTGGGTTGGCGAGGCGCAGGCAAACGAAAAATTTTGGCCGGCAGAAATCATCGGCGAAGGCGGTGTAACAGCCAAAGGCGGTGAAGCATGTGTAATCACGTGACTTGATTGATTCTTGAACGTCGATATTGTTTCTGACACTTCTGCCCTCTTGATCAGGCCCTATCTCGAGCAGTCTCATGTTGATCTGGTGAGCGAGGAGATGGGCCTGTGGCAGGACTACGATACCACCAGAATGGATGAGACGCAGGTCACGGTCCCCTTCCCCGCGCCCACCAAGCAAGCGGCGGGCGAAGTGAACGGTGTAAAGACCGACGTGATGAGTATCTCGTTTGCAGACAAAATCATGATCACCATTACACAAAACGGTAGACTATCGCAGTGGGTATGTTGACAGGAGACAGACGCTACGTTGTCCTGAGTCTTAGCTTATTCATCTCAAGGTCACGGTGCCACTGCTCAGCGATAATCCAACGCATTCAGACCCCTATTTCCAAACGACCCGCTCTGGAGAAGATGCCCTTCTGCCCTCGACTCGTTTCTGCCCCCGCGTACTGCTTGGAGCTGGTGGCTCAGAGCGCGAGGTCATGGGACAACTGTACGCCTCTCAAATCGCAAATGCCATCACCACCAAGTCGCCAGAGGAGAGCCGTCAGCTGATGCTGGGCTTGGGCCTTGCCAAAATCGAGTTGGAGAGAGACGTCTTCTTGCAGATTGTGGATCTTGTTCTGTCTGTGCTCTGAGATAAAGTGACCAGGCAAGGCGGAGGGACTTTTTGTGTTATTTTTCAACGGCGTCGATCAGACACGGCGATCGAGCATGCCAGATCCTCCTTTCGGAGCTCACGCCCGCTGACTCGCCTGTTTTGGTGGCACTGGGGACGCGGCGTGCCTTGATCTCCTCCACTGATGCAGTGATCTCGTAGTCGCCCTGCACCAGTGCTATGATGCCCAGCTCGGCTACGCACGAACCACCAGGTTCGATGGGAGGGTGTAGGGCGCGCTGGAGCACCCCGGACCACGCAAATCGTGTCGACAGGTCCAGCGCTATATTGTGAGGGTGGTGTCGGAGTGCGGGCTGGAGTCGAAGTAGCAGTGGCAGCGTATCATGAGTGCGGTTGTGTACTTTGACTGACAGGGTCGCAAACGTCTCAGACTTGAGAAGGAAATGCGATCTCCCGATTTGTTCTGCCGCTGCTTTGGCAGCATCACCTCCTGAATCGTTCTTTTCCGGGTCGCAGGGTTCCAAGACATATTCGATCTCGACGTGGTCCATCTTGAGACTGTCTATCATCCGTGGGCTTAGTCTGATGCCCTTTCGAAGATCGATCTCTCCATGTCTGCCACTGCTTTCTTCCCTCCAGGTGCCGCGCAAGCATTTTAGAAGTTCTTCACGATACCAGAACATTTCCCTGCTTGCCGCCTCGGCTTCGGCACTCATTTTAGACGTTGTCACCACAAACTGCTTCTGTGTTTCCAGATTGGGAATCTGAGCGTGAGGATCCTCAATGAAAAGGCGTGGTACCAACAGCACGACCCGGCTCACATGACCAGGTTGCAACTCATCAAGGACCGTATACACATCCTGCCAGGAGCCTTGCGAGGAAGCAGGGTTTGATCTTGGTTTCCGAGCCTGGATGTCGACACTCAGGGGTTCTGGCCAAACATTACGCAGATCCAGCGATAGTATGCAGTAGTCGCTGGCGTTGGACCTGGCGTTAAGCCAATGGGAAAGTCCCGAAACATCAGTACTTCCAGTCTGCACAGCTTCTGATTCATCCTGTTCGTAATTCGACGCCGAGTCAGGGTGCCAAGCGAAGTCGCCATGGACCGGCAGAATGTTGCATCGTGGTATCTCAACACTTCCATTGACCGTGATGGAAATCGGGAACTGGACTTGTCGCGTGTAGAAAGTACCTTTTACCTCTGCCGAAGATGATCCTAGGTACGCATAATCTGTCTGGATAGTGGCATTGACCAGGCCAGGTCGACCGAAAATAGTGACTTGGTAGGTAACGGTCTGACCCGGTCCAAGGATCGTGGCCGACTCTTCGATGCTCTCCTTCTTGATTTGCACGGCTGGTGTCATTGACAGTTGATTCTGGATCTCATATTGTTCGGCCGGGCTCAAGTCTTTGTTCAACAGCGCTTCCTGCAGCCTTGAGGTCACAGAGTCTTGAGCCGTAACCAGAATGAAATCTGCAGGCACATCGGCACTCTCGTTGATTAGATTCAAATCGAAAACTCTACTCTCTCCTTCCAGCAACATGATCGCGGAGCTTCCCAGCGTGTTAGACTTGACCGTTATTCGTGGCTGAGTGCTGATAACCTTAAGCTTGACAGGTGTAGCAATGGGTGGGTTGATCTCGACCTGTGTAAGTGCAGCACCCTCTTCGTCCGCATCTCCCATTCGACTTATCCTTTGTCGAGCCTTGCCCACGGCATTATGCTTAGTATTCAATGGCAGTTTCCACTCTTCCCGAAAAATCAGGAATTCCTGGTCGTAACAGTTCCGGATTCTAGCCCTGCATCCAACGATTTCGAGATCACCTTCTTCTGTCGGCGTGCCACTCAAGGTAAAGGTTTGAGTTGACAGAGGTCCCAGCACGATGCTATGGTGCGACGGATCGAAGCCAGTGCCCGTCGTGATCAAAGCAATATCTTCTATCTCGATTTCAACCCCCATAGGATTCTGGAGAAGTACTGCAAATGTGGCCAGTTCGCCTGCCACTAAAACAGGTGCCGCAACCGCCGAGGAAGGTTTTGAGAAAGGGTTGTAAATGAATGGATCGCGAATGGTGTTAGTGAGCCCGCTGCCTCGTACAGAGAGGTCACTAGGCTTGTGCGGCATCAGCTTCGTGGAGGCATCTTGTTCGAAAACTTGAACATCTCGAACTAGGAAGTCGTCCCAATATTCAGCACGGCATCCTGGGATACCAAGCCTCGAGGCTGCCGATACTCCACGTTTGATGCTATCCAACAAGCGTGATTGCTCCTCGGCTGATATCAAGGGCAGAGTAGTACTGGGCTGCTTCGGCAGAGTAACGGACTGCTTCGCTGCCCGCAGGATGGCGGACGTGAGATACAGCCCTGCAGGCACATCGGGCAAAGCTTCGCAGACGCTGACGCACGTCTTTAGCATTTCCAGTTTTAGCGACAGATCCCCAGAGTTATGTTCGGCAGCCCATATTCGTAGTCTGTCGTGGACAACGTTGATGTCTCCAGGTATAAATTGCTTCGGCGTAGGAATGGACGTCAGCGGTACCCCATATGCCCCTGCAGCGAGACTCAGCATCGTCCTCATGCCCAGAACCATATCTGGAATGGACCCCTGCTGCCCGTTGCTGACGGGAGGAAGCCCAGCCGCTGGATGGACCCCAGCCTCGGAGGCACCAATCTTCCTCGCTTCAATTAACTTGTAGACGAACTGATGCATCAGTTGTTTGAGGTAGAATGCATGTTTGCGACCCAGTCCCAGGAGCGAGAGGCTGCTGGCGACGGCAACCAAAATACTAGTGGAATGAGTCAGATTGTTGCTCGATTGGGATGTCTGTAGTGTCTCAACCAAGATATTGGCCAGCCCGGCCTTTGATGTTGCAACAGGTTCGCCTTCAGACGGCACCGAGTCGTTCTGCGTCTCGACTCGACCTAAGACAAGATGGTCGAGGCAACGTCTATTCAGAACACCCCCGTTTCTTTTGACAAACACTAGTGTGTTCACATTCCGAACCCGGGATTCCCTAAGGATGTCTTGCAAAGATCCTCCAAGATCCAGGTTCGACACCTGAGCGTAGAGTTCAAGAATAGTTTCAACCATTGGTGGCATCAATCTAGCCAATGCCTTCTGCGAGGCCACAGCTGTTGATGATACCTCTGTTTGGATGATACCGTTCCTGTTTGGCAAAGAACGGCATACTTGGGGAATCTTATAACTTAGTCCGGACCAGGAGAGAAGCAGCATGCATACAAGAAGGCTCTCCAATGCCTTTCCATGCCAAAGATGATCGTGGTTATTCTGGGCAATGGACGCCCCTTCGGACAGTAGTTCCAGTGCACCACTCCAGAGTCCGCATTGAAGATGATACATGCCGTGAATAACTTTGAAACGACCTCTTGAAGTGTCACTCTGAGCTGGAGTTAGAGCTGTACATGAAATGAGGGCTGGCCAGAATTGGCCGGTCGAAATAGCCAAGAACTTACCTGTATCTCCCCATCACTTGACGGTGGCATGGGACTGGGTGACTTCGCCGGCGTCGAAGCAGAGCTGGCACTGGAGGGGATTGGTGTGTTTCCACTCCGGACAAGGGACGGTGAACTGGCACCGGGTACCATGCTGATGGGCCGATCCTTAAGATCTTCCACAACTTCGGCAATCCCTCCCATGAGCGAGGCTGAGATCTTGATCATGACATCGAGTGCTGCATCGGTGCCACCAACTTCTGACATGAAAAATGTATCGGAATCGAGGGACATCGGAGCCTCCTTGCCGCAGTAGATTAGTTTACGAACAAGAAGACCTGGGTGAGGCGACAATTGCTGTGAGAAGTCCGCTGTGATGGTTCCTAGATCCGACAGCGTATCCTCTCTTGTTGTATCTTCGATGTCAGCATGACCTCGGGCCGCACGTCCAATTCTCTCGCCATCGATGATTCCAAGTAAGACCTGGCTGCGGCTATTGGTCTCAAGAGGGTACAGGTGTGCCCGTGGCACATCTTGAGTCGCCGAAACATCGTAGAAGATGCAGGTTTCATCCTCTGGAAAAGGCTGCGAGCCGCCTACAATGATAAGCCAAGGGAGTTCGCGGCAGCAGTTCTTCGGTAATTACCTCCAGGGGCTTGCGGAGAATCCACAAATTTGGTCTTGATTATCGCGGCGCTTTGCAATAGTTTGACGAGTTTTTGAAATCGATCCGGCGCAATTCGACCAGCTGGAACGCACAAGACATTGACTCTTGCGCCAGCGGTGGGTAGAAAAGGGTTATATCCCATAGTGACATGGTTGCAGAGAGAAGAGGTCGTAATCTCTCGTTCGTGAACAATCCAGGCCGAGTTCGGCGGCGGATGATCTTGGCCAAAGATCACCTCCCTCTCGTCTATCAGTCGTCGAAGGAGACCCGAATTATATGGAGCTCTGTTGTGGTCCAAATCGCAAAGCAGCAGACAGGTATGTAGATGTGATGTTGATGGGGAGACTTTATTGGTCCCAAAATCGTGCACGTGTCTTCGCGTCGGGATTACATAACAGTGCTACTGTTACGCAGATGTACACTGTAGTAGATCGTACGGTGAGTCATAAGGCAGAGCCTTGCTTTGATAATGTGGCTTATGTAATTCCAGTAGAGCCACACCCAGGCACCCAGGCACCCACCCACTCGCGTGTGTCAAACAACTAGCTGTGGCGCAGTGTTTGGAGTATCGACGTCAGCCTCGTCCGGGGCATGTTTTGTCGGCCTCCGAATTCACTACGATTACAGTTACCTAGGTACATGGTGTCTACGTACAATTTCACCTCGAGTTTTTCTCTATCCTTGTATTCCTAGACTCTTTTCTTCTCTGCCTTCCCCCGCCATCCTCAGCGATCCTATGTCCAGGCTACCCATCACTGAGGAGAGGGCCTTCCTTCCGATCACCTTTCTTGCCACGAATCCTTGAGTCCGAACGGCTGACTGGGTTTACCACGCGCCACCGTGGCGACCGGGCGGTGACGAGTCCTGCACATACATTTCTCGCTCCTCATCTCGTTCTTCGTGATCTGTCACCTTTCTTGATCGCTGCTCTCCCGTTCCTGACGAGATGGATTTTGATGCCCTCCGTGCGCGGACGCTGCGGTCTGGGGCCGACGAGGAGGCTGTCACCGTTAATACAAGAGCATTGATCGACAAGGTATTGGCTAGATATTCAGGAGAATGGACAGTGCTACGCGAGCTGCTCCAAAATGCGGCAGACGCTTCTGCAACAAAAGTCACCATTAAATTCGAGACGATACCCTCCGCCACTGTGCCATTACCCTCAGATACATCGTCGTCGAGCTTACTGAAGCACGCAGTGCAACATCATACCCTGAGACGACTTGTGGTCACAAACAATGGGGTCCCGTTCAGCGAGAATGACTGGAATAGGCTCAAGAGGATCGCAGAGGGAAACCCGGACGAAACCAAGATCGGGGCCTTTGGAGTGGGCTTTTATTCCACGTTTGCAGACTGCGAGAACCCTTTTGTCTCCTCAGGCCGAGAAGCAATGGCATTCTTTTGGAAGAATAATTCTCTATTCACGAGACGATTACAGCTTCCCGAAACAGAGTCTACCTCCGATACAAACTTCGTCCTAGACTACCGGGACAGCACGTCCCCTGTTCCGCCATTGTTACCTCTCGCACAATTTCTGGCGAATAGCCTCACATTTGTTGGCTTAGAAAACATTGAACTTTGGGTAGACGAGTGGAACGTCCTTTCGTTGAAGAAGAAAAACTCTCCAAGCTTGGAGCTGGCTCTCCCGCGAAATATCGAACCTAAGACAAGCGAGGGGTTTATGAAAGTGACCAAAGTTTCCAAAGAGATTGCCCAAATCGACGGACAGTGGATGGCTGTCATAGGCTGGAAGGCCGGCAAAGATTCTACTCGTTCAGCAGATCGTGAAGGCGGAACCTCGTTGCGCAAATTCTTCTCACGGCTTGCGGGAACCGTGCAAGAAGAGAGCCATTCCGACGTACATGTCGACAGGCCGAGTGACACGGATGTACTCACATCGAAAGTGTCTGCTACGGTCTTCCTCAATGTCAACACCGCCACAATCAAAACTTTTACTGGTCAGAAGTTCAATGAGGAATTAGAGCGCGCCACCAAGAAACCTCCCCCGAAGTTCACAAAGCTCGCCATTCTGACTGCTCCATATATCGAAGATGCAAGCCTCGCTAAGGCATCCGCGGCTGGCGATGTCTTCGGCACAGTGTTGCCAAGCAGAGGCGGCAAGATATTCATCGGCTTTCCTACACATCAGACAACAGGCTTGAGTGCGCATATCTCGGCACCTTCAGTCATTCCCACCGTGGAGCGGGAGTCGATTGACTTGAATGCAAGATACGTTCGGACATGGAATATGGAGATGCTTCGTGCTGCCGGTATCGTCTGCAGGATAGCTTGGTCTTCTGAGATGCAAGAACTCAAGCACAAGATATTACGAGGAGCAAATGGCCGCTCCAAGGTTCGCATGGAGGATGTAAGCCCATTCTTGGAAGAGGCCATCACTATCTTCAAGAACTTCACTTTCAAGGAATCTACACCGTCCCCTACAATCGGGCAACTCCTTGAAGATGCCTTCTGGAAATGCAGCAAAGAGGCTTCCATTGAAGTGGTGTCCACCTGTGGGGTCTTACCCACGCACGACGTGCGTATCGCTCCGAAAGATCTGAGCTTCATGGAAGGCATTCCAATCCTGCCTGAGAAACTGGTGTCTGACGCCAAAACTCTGGTTTCCAAACTTGTCGAATTTGGTCTCTTGACGGACGTGACGGTATCAGACATCAAGCTGGCTCTTGAGTCCAACCCTCTTACCCCGGCCCAAGTCTCTGAGTTTTTGGCATGGCTCACCAAGCAGTCCACTCGTGGAGCTCTTGATAAAGCCACGATTGCTAGCTTGTTAGCTGTTGCGGTGGCTAACGATGACAATCCCGAGGGCAATGCTAGCCCTATACTACAATTGGGACAGGTCCGTCACTTCCTAAATCCTAGTAGGACTCCTGTTGATCTACCCGTGCCGCCAACTGTCATGCCCTTCAAGTTCACGAAGACTATGATCAAACACGAGCTGGAAAGTCTAGGCTGGGAAGAGCTGCAACTCGTTACATGGGTCCGGTGGCTTATCAGCCAATCTGCAAACCGCCAGGTTCTGTCAGAAGATCAAGATATTACCAAATCGCCGGATTTCGGTGCACAAGTTTTGCCTATTTTGTCGAAACAATGGGACTCGCTTAGCCAACCGTCGAAGACCTCCCTCGTGGAAATACTGTCTAAGCACACCGTCATCCCGACAAAGTTTGGTATGAAGAAGCCTGGAGACTCATACTTCCCCAATGTGAAACTGTTCGATGACCTTCCAACCATCAAAGGCCTTGGATCCGTCAAGGACAAATTCTTGGTAGCACTGGGTGTTCGCAAGACGGTGGAACTGGGGGTGGTGTTTGAACGACTGTTGTCACTGGATACCAAGTCTGCGAAACCCGAGTCTGGTGCAAAGCCTCAATGGAGCCACGTCGATCTAATCCACTACCTTGCTTCTGTGCGTGACGATATTCCGGGCTCCGATATTGCCAAGCTCAGAAGTACACCAATCTGTCCCAGATACATCAAAGACAAGGAAGACGCCGACTCAACAAAACGCTACAAGGTCTCGGAATTGTTTGAGCCACGGCCGGACTTGCGTGAGCTTGGTCTTCCTGTTCTCGCTTGGCCGGGGGTGTATCGCAGCAGCAGCCCTGAAGGGAGGTTCTTGAGCTCACTCGGTCTACGAACCACGCCTGTCGTGGAAGAACTCGTTGCGATCATGGCCCAAGCGGGCAAGAATGGACCCACTGCCAACCTGGATCTCCGAGATAGAACGTTGGCATACTTCCTGTCACATCACCATGCCTATGGATACAGTGGCTTTGACTATTCCCGCATCACGACCCCATTCTTACCCCTGGAGGGCAAACCCGACGAGCTGGCAATACCATCGCAGTGCTTTGCAGATGAGGGTGCCGCGCTTTTGGGCTTTGATATTCTGAAGCGGGATTGGGTGCCCCATGCCACCAAGTTCGGAGTCAGAATGAATCCACCGATGGATCTCTGCGTCAACGTCCTTGCGAAACGACCTCCCACCACGTACGCAGCAGCTCGTGCCACCTTCTCCTACTTTGCTGGTCGCTTGAACGAAATCAACACTGGTAACATTGCGAGATTGAACAACCTAGACTTCGTGCCCATTTTCCCCAAGGACAAAGAAAAGTCGGCCCCAAAAACCCACACTTCACCCCGGAATTGCTTCCTCGGTGAGAGCGATGTCTTTGGAGAAATCTTTCACTACGTGGATTTTGGCTACGAGGCAAATTCGTTCCTGATCAAATGTGGTTCGAAACAAGAACCATCCAAGATGGAGATCGCACGGATCCTTGTTAGAGAGCCTGCTCGCGTCTCTGCTACTTTCCGCAATGTCGAGAAGTACATGGCTCTTCTTCGCAGCATGGCCGATGACGTGAAGACTCTAAAGAAAAACAAGGAGCTCTTTGCAGAAATGAAAAGAGCCCCTTTTCTCCTTGCCAGCAAAGAACTTCCCGCTCCATCGTCTACCTCGGACATGCTTGCTGGAAAGGGGATGATCTTGACAACGTTGATGAGGAGGATTCTCAGGGCATACGCGAGTTTCAGTTGTGCAGTGCCCAAGATGCCATCATTATTGATGATTATCTGAACTATAACCTGTTCAAAACGAATATTCTCGCTGCGCCCCAGGAGGAAAGTCTCGAGGATTTCTACTATGCCTTAGGGTCACCACTTCTAAGCTCCTTGGTTGAAGAAGCAGCTCGCCATGGACCCCGACTGCCGGATCAGACGCCAGCCGAGAAGCTGCAGAAGCAGATACTGGAAAGGTCGACCTTGTTTTTGCACGACCAGCCTCCAGACACAATCAAACATGACGCGAAGTGGCTGGAGAAGAACGTGAAGGTGCAACTCGTCTCGTCGATATCCCTGCGAAGATCACTGCGAGGACGGAACGTCAGTCATACCGAGAAGCGCACTGCCGTTGTCACACAGGTCAACCGCGAATACACCTTATGGATCACAGGCGCCAGACCTGATCTCTATCAGGTCAGCCAGGCTCTGGTACACCTTCTACTTACTCGGCCAAAGCTGCACTCTGCGATAACCCTCGAAATGTTATTGAAGACGGACTTGCTTGATCTCCGGGCTCGTGGGTTCAATGTCTCCCGCATCCTTCGCCAGAAGGCTGCTGAGGCGCGACTTGCAGAGAGCCGGCGACAACAGGAACTGGAGGAGCAGCAGAAGCGCATCGCGGAAGAAGAGAAGTTGTGGCGAGCTTCTCAGCAACAAGCCGCCAAGGAGAAAGTGCAACGAGACCAACTGCCAGGTGGGTTTCCAGAGTCGCCAGACCGCCCAGGTGCTCTCAGCGCTCCAGACCCGGACGCTCAATCCATCGACGGCGATGGACGTCCACGCCAGGGACGGAACTTGTTCTCCAATCTGTCCCGTCAGCTCGGACTTGGAAACAACCGACACATTCAATCCATGCTGGGCCACAACGTCGATGGCACTCCCGAGCACGGTTCAACCCGAGCCATTACCAACGGCGACCAAGAGCCTCCTCCACCGTACCAATATGACCAGCAAGGTGGAGGACAGCAGAGACCTCATGACTCCGTCACAGCACCGCATCAGCTGCGCGAGAATCTACTGAACGCGATCAAGAAATCTCGTCCTCACAACTCCTCGGATCTCTACTCTCGTGGCGAAACCAATGTTCTGTCCGAAACCAAATCCTACTGCGACGAGCATCCCGCTCATGATCTCACGTTCGTGGCGGATATCAAACACGGGATCCAGATGTACCTGTCCCCCTCGTCCGTCACCAACTCATCCACTTTCCTGCAGCAGCATTCATCCGGACTCACATCATTCGCGACTCTTTTGAAATCAGTGGGTGAAGTCTTCAGCCTCAATCCACGCACTCTGAACATCTTCTTCGAGCCGTCAGGCAAGACCATCGCGTTCAACCGCAATGGCAGTATCTTTTGCAACTATCGGTATTATCAGGAACTTCATGAGCGGAGTCTTGCAACTGTTGCTGCTGCCGATGCTTATGCCGACGCCTTTGTCTATTGGTGGGTGATTCTCTGTCATGAACTGGCACATAATCTGGTTGGAGATCACAGTTCCGATCATAGCTATTACACGGAAGGCTTTGTGGCGCAGTACTTTGGCCGTGTGGTGCGTGTTATCGGGCAAACACAGGGTTCGAGGTTTGCAACGGGCCCGCCTGCGACTGTGACAGCGACTCCGGAGAGAGCGCCTCTTGTAGAGATTTGATGACTGATGCAATTTGTTTGGTCGGCGCGGCAAATATGGTTCGGTCATGCTAGCATGGCTTTGGCATTGTCGGGAATGTTTGTAAATTGGCAAGGCTGGGGGGTTTATGATTAGAGAAAGGCTCAACATAGAAGCAAGGCTGCAACATTGGAAACTGACAAGCAGACATATGCATCGGTCTTCGAGAACTCAACTTTCACGAAAGGGACAGGCCTGAAGATAGCGTGTAGATAAAAATACACTTCTATTTCCCAGTCTAAACCGTTGCTACGTCTTGTGCTTTGTTGAATGGCCCAATGCTCTTGAAACACCTCAACTCCAACCCCCAAATTGATATGCACCTGTAATCCAGCCCAATGCCATGAGACGGCGGTGACAGCAAGTGTTGAACAAAAATGCCTGGTGTAGCCACAGTCGCCATTCTCATATAGTCAGGGGCATTGCAAGCCGACGATTGAGTCAAGGAAGGGGTCCCCTAGGAACCTAACCTGGCCGAAACCCGCGCAACACACTGTCCAGCTTGGTCATCATCTCTTCCCATTCCTGCTCTGGGTCACTGAGCACCGTGATGGCTCCACCGGCGCCGATCCGCCATTTCTGCCTCGGCCCTGATCCATTGCTGGCGTGACTTGCGGCAGCTCCGGAGGTAGACTCATTGCAGTCATCATCATCATTGGAAAAGGCGGTCCTGATACAAACGGACCAAGCTCCGTTCCCGTTGACGTCCATGTACCCAATAGCTCCAGAATAGACACCTCTGTCACGCCGCTCGAGATTGTGCAGGATCTCGCATGAACGTTTCTTTGGCGCGCCAGTCATGCTCCCTGGCGGAAGGTTGTGGGTGAGTGCCCTGATGCCATATTTGGTCATTTCTCGCTTGACCTGGGCGGCCGCCCGATCGGCAAGCGGCACGTGGGCCCGGATATGGGATACGAGTGCGAAAACCGTCTCTGTCTCGACAACGTCGCATAACTTGACAACCTCGACCAATGCATCCCGGCCCACCGTGCTGTATAGGTCGTGGCGGATCAGGTCGGCGATCATCAAGTTCTCGGCGCTTTCTTTGGCGGAGGCCAGGATGGCGCTGGCCTTTTCGAATGTCATTTCTGGAGTCTTCTTCACTGTGCCTTTCATCGGGATCATGTCGATCGTGCCCTCGAGCGACCATGACAAGAATTGCTCCGGGGATGATGACAATAAGGTGGTCTTGTTTAAGTGCAGATATGCTGCGAACGGGACTGGGTTGTGCCGTTGAATGTTCTTGTATAGAAGCCAAGAATGGTCGGGCCCGCGGGGTGTGCTGATTGTTGCTTCCGTCGTCAGGCAAAGCTCATAGGAATTGCCGGCCAAAAGCTCGGATTGGCAAGCTCGGATCTGGGAGATGTATTGGTCATGGTCCGGCATGGTCAAAGTCGCCGAGGACAAGATATCGTGAAGACTGGGGTCTCCCGAGATGTCCGCCGGTGGTGCCTCTATCTGGGAGGCGGTCTTGAGCTTTTGCACCATCTCCTGAACCCAGGCGCTGTCGTTCTGCCTGATCGATTGTAGGTATGCACATCCCGTAGTACTGTCATAGACAATGCTACGATGAACCCAGAGGAGGCTGATTTCCGGCGTGAGCTGCTCTAGGCTGTCTTCTCGTGGAACATCCAGTTTCAGCGACGTTGTTCCGAACTCGTAAGACAAGAAACCCATGAAACCTCCTCGAAAAGGGACGCAGTACTCGTCATCATCTGTCTGCTTGCTGCAAGTGAATATCTCCAGAGCTTTCACAACCTCTTCCCGGCTGAGCTGGAAGGTCGCAACACGATGACCAGCTCGAAGTATTGAACATTGCCCGTGGGCATATTCCGTGTGGAAACTTGAGGGGTCGGGGAATGCGTATATGCTGTACCGTCCTCTTTTTGTAGATTCCAACATGGCAACGTTGCCCGAAGGTGACATCTCGTGACACAACGAGGCGATGCAGTCTGCTCCATCGGCCATCGAAACGGTCGTACAGGTCACTTGGCTGCTGCACGAGCTTGCTAGCTGGGATAGTTCCTGGAGAATTAAGCCATAAGAACTGTTGTCTGCTTGGTCGAACCCCGGCGTTCCGTAGACGGATCTGGGTACAGTCTTTCGGAAATGTGGCCTGCCCACAGCTTCGTTGTGGACAATTGAAGCCTGCCACCAGCTTTTGAGGATATCCCGACATTGCTCATTTGACTTGCATGATTCCGGATGGAACTGAAGGCCATGGAAGGGAAACAACCTGTGTTTGACTGCCATCGCCCACCCGTCTTGATCCCATGCTAAGACTTCCAGCATCTCAGCAAAGTGCCGTAGTCTATCCTGAGGCGGCCTTGAGGAAGTGGAGGCTGTGGACCGAAAACTTTGCGACGATGCAATACTGTCCATGGAGCCAGACGAGCCAGGCCGGCTGGGGCCACATTCGCGCTTGAGGTCCTTCAGCCGCACTCCGAGACTGTTATAGTTCGTCGCAACGACACCTCCTGCCTCTGCAAAAATATCTTTGTTGTCATGGAACAGAGGTTTGGCATGCCCGTGACAAGGCAGACCCATTCGAACCACAGGCACTCCATACTGAGTACAGAGACTCTGAAATCCTAAGCAGATACCCAATACTGGTATGTCTTCTTTGACCGCGCACTCCCAAACCTGGGAGAACAGACCCGTATCTGATGCATTTTGCGGACTTCCAGGGCCTGGTCCAAGGACTATCGCATCAAAGCTCGAGAAAAATTCATTAGCAGGTAGGCCGAACTGTGTTCGTACATCGCAGTCTATCTTGATGAGGGTGACCTCGACGTGGAGTTTTTGGGCAAATAGAGCAGTGATATTTTCAGCGAATGAATCGTAGGCATCAACGAAGAGGATCGACCCTTGCGTAGTCATCGGATGCAAAAGACCGGGGACATGGGCTGCGTCTTGCAGAAGCGGACTCCAGAGATGTACCACCCACTGAGCCGACAGAAATAGGAACTCATGAACAAACCGAGAAATATCTTGCCATCGTTCTGAGGCATCAAACAGACAGAAAGACCTACCCCTTCAATCAAACCGAGAAACAATCACCAGGACAAAGTCAGCCAAAGTTTTTGACTTTTTTACAATACGAGGATTCGGAGCCGGAAGAATAGTTTCGCCGACGAAACCCCGTGCCAAGTCCCAGCCTTGCACGTGTCAGTAAGTCGAACTACGTACTTCTTCACGTCCCCTTTCTCCTTCTTTAAGGCACTACTTTCTTCGACATCCGTATTGTTAGAGTACAGTCAATGATGCGAATCGGCTGACTATGTGCGCCTGTTCCCAAGATTGATGATGGAAGCCACGTCGCAGCCCGTGTAGACTGCAAGACTTGTTACATCAGGATGAGCAAGTCGAGTCGACTCTTGAACCACTTCCATCGATCACATTCACCATGACTGATACTAAAGATGACTTGACCGACAAGGCTCACTTCGACCCCACGTGGATCGCATGGAATGGAGGCTACCTACACTCCAACAATGGTATTTTAGCCTCCTCACGGCACTGCTAACGCCAACTGACTCCATCTGCAGTACTCTTTTACTTTGCAACTTCCCCATTCTTCGACCAGGTCTCTGGCAATCAGTCTCTGATTACCCAATGGGTGGGAACGCCCAATCAGAATGATATTCTGGGCACTAGGGCCAAGTTCGAGGCCAATCTCCGCCACCAACGCGGGATACAGTATGTCGTTGAACATGATCCTTTGGAAGAAAAGGTCATGATAGAGGGCCCCAATGGCCGTGAAAACTCGAATGTCTGGGTCATCCGAAAACAGAACCGAGAGAACGAGGACGACAACAGTGTCACGGTCTTGGGCTACTACTACATCGTTAACGACGTGATTTACCAAGCCCCTACAGTGGCCAGTGTTCTCAATTACCGCATGGTAAGCTCTTTACAACCAGATTTTCTTCTCCAGACGATTGTGGCTAAGCAATCGCACAGCTTAACACGGTCTTATCGCTTGAGAAAGCCTTCACTACACCTGCAGACTTGTCGTATTTCTCCCCGGCACATGGCCATACTTACCACAAGCCTGTGCAAAAGTCTCTAGCCCAGACGCTATCGGGGCCTTCTCAGCAAAGCAAAGAAAGTACACCAATGCCAGGGTCACAAGCCTCTGTCACCGAGAAACCGAGCGGAGGCCCTAATCAGTCACAAGAGGATACTGACGGCGGCGGAGGAAGAACGTTGTTTGATGCTCTCCGAATGACCCTCCAATATGGCAAGGAGTACATGGATGAAATTCCTCTGGTCGGTGAGCCGGGCAATTTCAGGTTCTCCAAGCATAAAGAACCTACAGCCAGTCAGTCCAAGGGGCTAGCTCCTTCCTTTAACATCGGTACACCGGGCCAGTCGCGTGCTCCCTCTGCCGTTCCACCAGCAACTAGCAGCCCTACTGCAGCAACCAAGGAGATAAAGGTCGGAGAAAAGGTGACCGCTATGCCCGATGGTCCCGGCAAATTGAAGAGGCGAAAGAGTAGACCAGGGGCTAGCCCGTGATGATACCCGAATTCTTGTTGATTGATAATGACATGTTGAACTTCCGCGTAATTCGCGCCGCTCGATGACGATGATCCTCAAGTAGACTGTGAGTAAACCAGGCACATTCAAGTAGGCACAGAGTACCTCGCTGACCAGCCATTTTTGTCTCGTCCTTTTGCACAAGGCATATCACGTGGCTTCGACACATCCTGGTGTGAGGTCACGTGGAAGGCCGAGTCAGTCACTTTATGAAGACTGCGCGCGCAGGCAGTCTCAGAACGTCGTCATTCCATACCATTTAACGAAACCCTCCACTTCATTTGCCTCAGTCACTCGCGATCGATCACCTTTTCTCCGTTTCAGTCCTTTCAACTTCTAGATCTGACTGTCTTCCGCAGAGCCTATTCAAAGCTTACTTCTTGAAATTCCTGAAACCCACACGATATCTTCAATAAGGTCTATCATACATTGTCGACCAAGGCGTGTCGCGGGGCAAGATGAAGCTCTCCTTTAGAGTCGGTCGTTCTGACACCGCACGGACGAACTAAGGCTGATAAATCATACAGGATCTGAAGCAGCAGAAGTTTACTATCGAGGCCGAACCTACTGACACTGTATGTCCACGAAAATCGTACCTTATGTGGTTGAACTTTGCTGATATGCACCATAGATCGGTCAAGTGAAAGAGAAGGTTGCCGCCGAGAAAGGATGGGAAGCCGGTCAACAAAAACTCATCTATTCCGGTCAGATAACTTTTCTGGTGGACACATAATAGGAGAGGAGACTGACTTGTCACAGGCAAGGTGCTGGCTGATGCCAACACTGTCGAATCCTACAAGATCGAGGAGAAGGGTTTCATCGTCTGCATGGTTAGCAAGGTTTGTCCTCACTCGATCCTGATGCTACACTTTCATCTAACGCGACACAGCCAAAACCTGCTGCAGCAGCGAAACCCAGCGTTCCTTCTACCCCTGCTGGCGCTTCTACATCCACCCCAGCCGCGCCCGCACCTGCTGCACCAGCGGCCAACCCTCCTGCTGCCTCGTCCGAACAGCCTTCCACACCCACTCCCGCACAGTCTACGACGAATGCCCCTGCCGCCGGGGCTGGTGGTTTCAATGATCCTTCAGCGTTTCTGCTCGGTAACCGCAATGAGTCTACGATCCGGGAGATGGAGTCTATGGGCTTCGGCCGATCCGAAATTGAACGAGCTCTTCGTGCCGCCTTCTTCAACCCAGACCGAGCGATTGAATACCTTCTAAGTGGGATACCGGAAAATGTCCAGGAAGAACAGCGACAAGCCACTGCAGCAGCCGCTGCTCAAGATACTCCCGCATCTCCGCCTCCCGCTCAAGCAGCTCCTGCCGCTCCTGCTGGAGCGGCCACCACCACTTCTGGAGATGAACCCATCAACCTCTTCGAGGCTGCCGCACAAGCTGGTCAACAAGGTCGTGGCGCTGGAGCAGGACTCGGAGCAGGACTTGGAGCAGGACTTGGAGCAGCACTGGGAGCAAGGACCGGCGCCAACGCCGCTGCGGCAGGAGGCCAACAAGCTGTGAACCTGGAGTTTCTGCGAAATAGCCCCCATTTTCTACAGCTCAGGCAGCTTGTCCAGCAGCAGCCAGCAATGCTTGAGCCATTCCTGCAGCAAGTGGCCGAAGGCAACCCGCAGCTTGCCCAAATGATCAGCCTGAACCCGGATCAGTTCCTCCAGCTCCTAGCAGAGGTACGAACATCACGCCTCGATCTGTTTGTAGGTACTTTGCTAACTGGTTGTGCAGGATCAGGAAGGCGACGGCGGGCCTCTCCCACCTGGCTCCACGGCCATCAGTGTCACCCCCGAAGAGCGCGATGCCATCGAACGCCTTTGCGGGCTCGGCTTCTCCCGTGATCAGGTCATCCAGGCTTACTTTGCTTGCGACAAGAATGAAGAGTTGGCGGCAAACTTCCTGTTCGAGCAGCCTCCCGATGACGAAGAGCAGTGAGGACCCACACACCACACTTGATCTCTTGCGGACCTTTATGACTTGCCGGGTGGCGGGAAGCGCAAGTGTGTCCGGAGTGTGTGCGTGTTTGGCCTGCTAATGGCGTGACCTACGTCTGGCGGCATTCCGGTGGTCGAGGACAGTCATGGTCACCATCAAGTTCTTTAGGCGATTTGTTTGTCGATTTCCCTGGGCAGCAAGCGAGGGGAATAATTGAACGGAGAAAGAAAGCGCGCGAATGCAAGGAGCCGAGATTACGACGTCCTAGCAAGGCTCCTGTCAGGCTGTTACCGAACTCCGGCGGTTCATGCCTCGACGCCGAGTCTTTCTGCAGCGCTTTGTCCCTACTCCACGTAGCATATTCTCGGCGTAAACAAGTACAGAAATCATGCCT
The DNA here is from genome assembly GCA_024611085.1 of Exophiala sp. LBMH1013. Taxonomy (NCBI): domain Eukaryota; kingdom Fungi; phylum Ascomycota; class Eurotiomycetes; order Chaetothyriales; family Herpotrichiellaceae; genus Exophiala; species Exophiala sp. LBMH1013. Next base: position 1,544,656 of record JAMFLB010000002.1, read on the forward strand.
ATGGGAAAGGCGCAGCTCATGTGAGCCTGACTTGATTGGCTTCAATCATGGTTTTGCACACCTGGCTAAGAATGGATAGTCAATAGCACTCGAGAGACATATTCATCCAGCATACGTTCGTGGTGATCAGCAGTGTCCCTTTTTCGTGTTTAGCTTGGATAATCCAAGTATGAGGCGCGTGAAGTGTAGTCTTTGCTAAAGTTGCCCTAGTTCGTTCTTCATGGATCCGACGGCGAAAGAGAAGCTGCCGAAGCCGTGCGTGTCGACTCCGAGTCCTGAATAACTGGCAACTGGCTTCCCACCTCTCTACCCTCCTCATCCACGTATACAACAGGCTCGCAGACTCTATCTACTCTCCATATACCCAGACCCCGTCTTCCTACCACTCTCTTCAGAGTTGGAATGACACCATCATCTGCGAAATCCATATCATCCAAGTTCACGTGTCTTCGGTGTGTAGCTAGATTGGTCATGTTCAAGCTGGCCGGCGGAATATTGAAAGAAATCGAGAAGCTGAAGTTCGAGACGGGAGGGTACTGATCATAGCTCTCGAGCCGCCATGCCGCCAGAGGCGCCACGACAAAGACGTCCGTCTTTTCCTTGTGTAGAATAAGACGGTCGATGAGAGATGGATCGCAAGTTGGCATGTGCTGCATCAGCATGAAGGCAAGTTCACTCTGAGGAAACCCCATGAGCGGGACCGTGGAGATGTTAAGCGATCGGTTGGTTGCCGGATGCAAGGGCTCATGACCTAGCAGGAAGTTTGGTGGTGGGTAAGTTCTCCACCAAAAGACTTCGATATTGTGAGCAGTTGACTGTGTAACGTTGATTGACTTTGTAATGATCGAGGGGACATCAAGCTGCATGGGTATAATGCCACCCTGATGGTAAATACCCATGACTGCGGCAAGTGCTAGGTTAAAGGTGGCCCAACTGATCCAGAATGCCCTATTCCAAAGCTTCGATGTAGGAAGGCGGATACAAGTGAGCAAGAGAGGGACGGTGGGAAGCAGAAAGCGTGGTTCTTGGTGAGGAATGAGGCTGAGTAGGAATGTCCCGGTCACGGCAGAAGAAAGCCGGGGGTTGTTCATCATTGTTTTGAGCACTCGGAGGTTGAAGGGATACGCCGAAGCGACCAAGAGAATCAATGCCGGCCCGAGAAGCTGTGGGAGATTGACCAGGAGATGTTGATAATGCGGATGGAGGCCATGTCGGGCAAGGTTCTCCGTTTGGCTATTATACAAAAGATTATTGAGTGGCGTGAATACAGGAGCGTGGCGGACATGGTGGTACAAGGCTCCGAAGGACTTCGTGGCTGCTGGTCCTGAATAGTATGCCGTGTCAATGATAACGGCGATCAGGGTCCAAAAGATGCCAGAAAAGGCCATGGCAAGAAAGCAAAAGGGTCTAAAGATCGTGTTAGCCTCCGCGAGCTCGTATCCATCGGCGAACATATTTCTCACCTATTCCAAAAGTGTGGCAACAGTTGTATGCCGGGTATCAGGACGAAAGCGGGAAACGTAATGCGGTTAAAGGTGCCAAAGACAAGCAGGAACCCCAGTACAACGCTGGAGGCAATAGCTGAACGCTTCTGTAGAATGATCAGTTAATGGACAGAGATGGGTGAGAATCAACCTACATTCTCACCCACAATTCGCTCTATAACAATAAGGCTCCACAGAACAAGCAAAGTCTCGACAGAGTTCGAGAAGGTATGCGTCTGAAAGGTCCATGTCACATAAGAAGAAGCGACCAGTATGACAGCTTGTTTCCTGTGTCGAGGAGACCGAACCAAATCATGAACTGCCCAATCCTCGATAACAAAGCTGAGCCCAAACATCACTAGGCGAAGGATGTAGTATATTGCCGATGGGTTGACAAGGCCATCTTCATCTTGTGCCCATATCCACTTCAACAAAATCATGGGCAAGCCATAGAAGGGCCATAGAGGGAATACGCTGCGGATAGGATGGCTTGACGTCCACTCCCATGTCTGATGGCTGGGGTAGGAAAAGATATAGCCTACATACAGTCAACTGAGACTGCTCAGGGCATAGTGGCAACAACGCATTACCAGCAATGGGCTCTGGACCCTGAAAGATCTCATCCGGGTGAAGATAACTTGGGCACAGCGCGAGATAAATGCGAGCAAAGAGCAAGCACAGGTATAGGAGCCTCCACATCTCTGCAGGATTCACCACGCAGTATGTGACATTCGCTCTATCATTGTCCTTGAGGAGAACAGACTTGGCTTTTTCAGAGTCATTCTCAATCTTGAATTTCGAGATGGTGAGTGAGCGCGTCCGCAACGCGTCACCTGCGCAGAGCACAACCGAAGTGCGAAACGGTGGGTGAAGGACGAAGAGAGTGTTTGTTTGTGGCGATCGCACAGGGCTGACGATACCGGCTTGCTGCTGTGCAGGGAGAATAAAAGCAAGGTAGGAGATACGATGTTGACAATATCTAGCTGGTCGACAAGTGAGATGGATCGTCACCCACGAGAGCGCCGGCCACTTCGTTGAAAGTTGCTACGACGGAGCACTGTGATCGTACGCGTTATTAGGCACCCAATCTGGTGAAATCTGACGTCAACGTCACGTGCATCAGCTTTGAGGCTGCTTACAGCAGGCAGAGACGAGAAAACAGAACAATAGAGGGCTTACAGGATGGGATAATAATAAGAGGCGTTCTTGTCACTACACCACTAGGTGCCACCTACTATACACGACAAGCTACCATCCGCGGTCTCCTCCTTTCAACACCTAACCTCCTTGTTGAGAAAGAACAAGGTGTTATCCCCTAGCAATATTCCTCATTCCAACCACATTCCTTCTGATCCGGACAAAAAGACAGAAGTCGCCGCACTGTCCTAACATCTACCCTTATCCCTCAATACTCTCAGCCGCATATTCTTCATCAAAGGGATCAAGTAAGTACATAATCTCCTGGCACCAACACAAACTTTCTTGCGTTCTTGAAGCAGGGCTGTAGGCGCCTCAGAACATTCACATCGTGCAAAGGAGAAGAGGTCGCATTACGGCACTACTGCAGTGACACAATTTGGGTCTCGTCCCGCCAAGCCAGCCTGCGTCCTCCCAACTCGGCGCATCGTAACGGTCTCTTCCATCAACAACCGCCGCTCGGAATATACCTTTGCTACCTTACTACACCCACACCTTCCTGGTTGTTGTCTACCCAGCACTTGCACCTTTACCTTTGGTTCGGAGCGTCCTACCGTCTGCAAATTCCTGACATCTAAGGTGATTCAAGCCGTAGAGATCATCTGCTCTTCAGCCAACACTCAACTCTCGGACCCCACAGTCATGTCGTCAAGCAAGCAGTTGACCCTGACGAGCTCTGATGGAGAGGAAATCACGGTTGGTAAGGCAAACTCCCTCACCCGATGCGCCGGTCCCTCTAACCTGGCATAGATCGCGAGGTCGCCGAGAGGTCCATCTTGATCAAGAACATGGTTGGCGATCTTGGAGAAGAGGCCATGGAGGAAGCCATCCCTATCCCCAACGTCAATGCTGCCGTCCTCAAGAAGGTCATCGAATGGTGCACCCATCACAAGCATGACCCACCTTCTACCAACGAAGACGATGCGGACTCGCGCAAGAAATCTACCGACATCGACGAATGGGACCAGAAGTTCATGCAAGTTGATCAAGAGATGCTCTTCGAGATCATTCTGGTATGTTGTATACTGCCAGTAATGCAATACGAGGCTGACGCGGTTTAGGCTGCCAACTACCTTGATATCAAGGCTCTGCTTGATGTCGGCTGCAAGACCGTCGCCAACATGATCAAGGGCAAGTCCCCAGAGGAGATCCGCAAGACGTTTAATATCCAGAATGACTTTACCCCCGAAGAAGAAGATCAGATCCGCCGCGAGAATGAATGGGCCGAGGAGTAAGTCATGCAATAATGATAGGTCTGTGATCAAGACTAACAGTTGCGCTAGTCGCTGAGGTGCCAGGCAAAAGCTCGTGCGATCATGGAGGCATGCATTTTCAAGGCGTTTCAGGCATGACGATGACCTAGGCATGGGAAGGAGTTTCATGGGTGATGATTTAATCAAAGGGGCCAGAGGTGGTGCTTCCTGCATGACTTGCGGAATAGCCCAGCCGTGTCGGGTCGCAGGGCTGGCAGGTTGTCTTAATGACATAGAGATCGGTCAACGAGACAAGCATTGCTATGGCCTCACGGATACCGGAAAAGGACCAGGGCAGATTTTTGCAGCTACGCATCCACACACGATAAACGTTCAGAGATAGCGCAACAAATGACCTGTATGAATCGGCTTGTCCCTGACTCTGATTTTGGCACGTAAAGACATCCTTTGGAACCGAATTTCGGTAGACTTGTACTTTGTTTTGCAAGAAGCTCGATTTTCATGTTCCCGTCTATGGCAATAAGACCCTATGCTGGTAGGACAACCGTTGCCATCGAATTGTGTTCGGGCAACATCGACCAACGCAGTGCAGGACGAAGCTGCATGCATAGATAGCTCGATAGCTCAACTCATCGTGAATCCCTTGCTTGCGCCAGCGTCTCCGACAGGTCTTCCTCGCCACTAGCCCATCCCGATCCTTCCACATGACCACGTCGACAAGTGACAGTTGTTCCCATCTTTGGAATTCGTGAGTGAAAGGTATGACTGGTCGTGTCGAGCAAGACAAATGGGGCGAGTCGTCTAGATACCGAGTCTAGTCTTGCGCCAGTGCCTCCGCTTTGCGTTGTATCTGTTCGATGGAGACATGTTAGCAATCCGTCAATCTCCAAGTTATGGTCGACCATCTATAATTTCCATCCACAAATGCATTTCCTTTGAAATGTCGAGAATTGCTTAAAATGCCAGCGCCGCCGAACGGTTGTCCAGTATACGGCCTTCGCCTTCTTGGAATGATGATTGTGACCGGGAAGGTGGAGTCAGGAGTCTCTTTCTAACCTGATGGTGTTGCCGGTCCTCAATCGGATCCATTGAGGAATCGGTCGGTTCTGCTTCTGCGCCTTCGCGAGCTTCTGCTTCGTACGGAACGACTTGTGGCTCTGTTCAACGGGTGTCCAAGTTAGCATTTGGTCTTCTTTTTGCCCTCTTTGCGCGGCTCCCCACAGCACAAATCGAGTCGTGGTAAGAAGTCGTTCGGTCAATCGATGAGACCGGCGCCACATCACCTCAATCCGACAGGACTAGGGGACGTGTTGGAGCAGGATATAGGCGTATTGACATACCGGCATCTTGACGAACTTGTCGCTTGTGATGACGAGAGGTTTGGTGGGAAGACAGTGATGTTGAGTAGTTCGCTCTTCGCTCTTCGAACAAGTATCTCCCTGCGCTACGAGGTCTCTCAGATTTTGCGTGCGGGCTTGGCACGCGCCAAGATTGTCACACTTGAGGTTCAGGCTTCACGTGACCCCGTAACGGCTGCGTGCTTGACTGGCACGTGATATGTCTCCGGCCGAGGAAGGAGGCCCCCGCGAGAGAAACCCGAGAAGCTGCCCTATTCGTAGCGGTCGATCGCTTAGACCCGGAGCAGCGCCCGAGGTTCAATCATGGATGACTGCTTCATTCCTAGACGAATCTACGTACTACTTTGACACTTGCTTGCACGATAGCAGACTGCTGCTATACTCCCTTCTCGGGTCGCGCGCTGAAGCTTTCAGGTGCTGGGGAACTAAGTACAGCAAGGCACCACATCCACAGCAAACATGTCCTCCAAATTGAGGATTCTGGTCCCAGTCAAGAGGGTCATTGACTATGCCGTGAGTACACCACGTTCGCCTAGGCCCTACTCTTGAACCTCTACGAGCATATCTTATACCTCCCGCAAGCGGTCTACACATGTTCTCATATACCAGAACACTAGACTCAGCAACTACAAATGTACTCTGTATTGACATTTCACAAAGGTCAAACCACGAGTGAAATCCGACCGAACGGGCGTAGAAACCTCGGGCGTCAAACATTCGCTGAATCCCTTCGACGAACTCTCCATCGAGGAAGCCGTGCGACTCCGCGAACGCAAACAACCCGTTGAAGAGATCGTAGCGGTGAGCGCCGGCCCCGCGAAATGCGCAGACACGCTACGGACAGCAATGGCGATGGGTGCGGACCGGTCGATTCACGTCGACGTGCCTGAAGACAAACCATTGGAGCCGCTCGGCGTGGCGAAGCTGCTCAAGGCCATCGCAGAGAAGGAGCAGAGCAACTTGATCATTTTGGGCAAGCAGGCCATTGACGACGACGCGGGCCAGACGGGCCAGATGTTGGCGGGTCTCTTGAATTGGCCGCAGGCGACGCAGGCCAGTAAAGTTGAGATCAAGGATGACCAGATCACCGTGACGCGCGAGGTCGACGGCGGTGTCGAGACTTTGCGGGCAAAGTTGCCCATGATCATCACCACTGATTTACGTCTCAACGAGCCCCGGTACGCTAGTTTGCCGAATATCATGAAGGCCAAGAAGAAGAAGCTCGAGAAGAAATCTCTTGCTGATTATGGCGTCGATGCGAAGCCCAGGCTGAAGACTGTCAAGGTTGAGGAACCGCCGGTTAGACAGGGAGGCGGAAAGGTTGAGGATGTCGACGGTATGATCAACAAGTTGAAGGAGTTGGGTGCCATCTAGAAATAGCAACGAAGGGAGAGAATCCACGTCGCAGATCTCATGTTATTTGGCTTGCTCCGGGTTCGCATAAAATCACATGTAAGGGTCATTTCAAGACTGCAAGCCGTAACGGAGCATTATCCCGGCGGATAAAGGCGAGGCGGGCATCTTTCGAGGCATATTTACACGCAGAGGGCAGGATTGGACACCAACGATGTGCCCAAGGAAAATACAGTCGTGATCCATGGACGACGAAGATTGTTTCAAGCTGTGTTCATCTGTGTTCTTCATGCAAGAGTCTCCGGCCAGCAAAGACGCCAACGCTATGCTGTAGTCTGTAAAGCACTTTGTTTTACTCCCCAGCCATCCATTCATCCCTCATCCAGCCGGAAAAGTCCTCGAATGCGTGTGTGATTGCGTCCTTGCAAGAAGCAAGTGTAAGCGAGTGGGAAAAAAGGGGTATATTCACAACAAAAAGGAGCTCATTTCGCTCAAACCGTGCCGGCAATCGTCAAGTCCCGGATCTCCGAGAGGACCTGTTCAACCCGATTGTCCAAGTCACCGCGAGCATATTGCTCCCTGGTATCAGGATCCAGGTATTGCTGTACCTGAGCCATCCGGCTGTACGCTTCTGCGCAAAACCTCAGCTGGATTTTGACGAGAGCTTCAAAACTGGGATCCAAGTAAGGAACACGGAGGTCGATCAGTTGCGGCAGTTCGTCCAGCAGTTGCTCGTTCAGTTGCTCGTAAGCCTGTTTGGCCATCTCGGCCTCCTTCTCTGCTCGGGGCAGTTTGGTGACGTCCTTGTCTGGCTTCTCCACTAGTTTCTTGACTTTGGATCGCATTGCGTCGTAGTCGAGGAGTTTGTTGTTGCGTTTCTTGATGCATTCGTTGATGTCTGGGAAGTACGCGCAGAACCGGCTGATCGGCTCCAGGACCGTTGCTCTATGGGAACAGTCAGTATCATTGTAGTCACAACTCCCGGATTCAATGCGGATGTACCGGAATGGGCCGTCGAGTGCTTTGATCGTCTCCGCGTCTAGATCTTCCACTGCTTGCTTGTAAGACCTCGATACGCCGTCCTTCGTCCCCGCGTCCCCGTAGAATGCGTCGATTGTCTCTGCTATTCTCATTTGTGATGCTGTCATTGCTATTAGCCGAGTCAGTTGGATTACTACCTCATCCAATGTTGCCGATCTCCTTGCTCACCTCGCAGGCTGTCGAGGTACCCCTTGGCCTCTTTCTGCAGTCTGTTCGCTGCGGACTCCATGGTTCTGTACCGTCTGCGGTTCTGGTCAGCCTTGTAGTCGTGGGGATCAGATCGGTTGAGAGCTCACCTCTCTTCCACCTCGTAGTCCCGATCGTTCGTCCGCTCGACGTGGCCTGCGTACTTCACTTAGTCTGCTGCCGCCAGTAAAGAGAGAGTGACATCGAGAGTGACTTACCGGTTTTCATCATCACCTGCGTCGTTGCGCGGTTCACGTTCTTTTTGAAGCCTGCCCACGACATCTCGCTGGTTCTTGTAGAAGTGGTAACAGTCGTGGATTCTGTTGTTGAATGTGGCGACGGCCTCGGAGGCAGTTGGACCGGCGTCGATGATGTTGATGAGGATGTACAAGACGTTGATTGTGTCTGTGGTGCCTTGGTCGAAGATCCTCATGCGGCTATCGAGGAACCGCAGCCACAGCTGCTGCACCCGTCGGACCTCGGCCAAACGTTGTTCCATGACGGATGACGTGGCTTGGTTAACGGAGAAACTGTTAATCCGATGATGGGATCACGTGAGAAGTTATATACTAGTGAGGGAATGTGCATATGCCATTGGCGCGTCACTTGTTACCCCACTATTGTCACGTGCTATTCACTTAATGGTGACAATCGCATCATTATGATTGTCTTTTGAGCGTCTTCTCTATTCAACCTCACTTATTCATCACGATAGGACAATACAAGCACTTATGCTATGATGTGAGGTATAGATTTTGAGACACTTGTCGCCCTCCTGGCCTATCTATAACAATAGTCGATACTTCCTGGAAGCACATTATTGTCTTTCGCAATTCAGTATAATGTGTATCCGGTCGCCATCAAATATATTGTTACTTTGCTCGAATGGGTTGTACAGAGAGGCCATTGATAACAAGTTTGTTTCCCTCCATGCAGTCTGGTCGCACACTAGTCCAGACTATCCTATTTGAACATGTGGGAGGCAGAAGGCAGCAGCCGAGTAAACATCGATTCAAGGTTGAAAGAGGTTGGGCGTACGTCGCGGTCAAAAGGCCTTCGCTCACAGCCGGAATATGGTGTACGCTGAAGATAAATCTTTCAGTGGTGGTTGTGACTTTGGGCTGCACAATTTCAGTCTAAGACAGCCACACCGGGGGAGGCTCCAGTGCCTTCTGTTGAATCCATGCCGGTAATTCAAGAGACTTCCGAAGAGCCAAACGCAATCCCCATCATTCAAATTTTGAGATCGCGAGGTGCGTGGCCCATAGGGTTACCAGCCTGCCTTATCTTTCAGATCAATCACAAATCAGTATATGCCACCAGGGAAAGTATGTTGTGACCTCCGTCTGTACACAACTGACACGCAGAAGCTCTGAGTTCGAAACCAGCGGCAGTGGTTGCGGCAGTGGTTGCGGCAGTGGTTACGGCAGTGGCTCCCTCGAGAAGTTGACCAGGTCTCAGCACTGATCCCATAGCATGTTGCCTGTCTTTTGCGCTGCATCTGCTGAGCATTCTAATGCCGATCTTCACATGCTTGAAGGCAGGAGCATATGATGACTCCTTCGTGGTATGCTCGCGTGGCAGTTGTGATATTCCTTCTGTGTGACGATGGACGACACCAGGAACAGGGACCGGTTAGGAGAAATTGCTGCATCCGGGAGGAAATATCCCGTTGACTCGTGCTCAGACGACTGGTGATTCTGAGGTTCGGTCAGAATATATGTTGGACGAGCTGCATGTCAGGCTATCGACAGTGCGACCATCACAGCTGTAACCCTAGGAAATCAGAGCTGTGAGATGACGGACCCTAGCATGTAATGGTGACAGACTGTCGACTTACCATGCTCAATGTCGGAAGCAGAGCCCTGGCACTCACCTTGCACTAATGCGCTACACCGCAGATGGTTTCTTACCATATGCCGATAGGGCAGAATCCCTGCCGGCCTGTTTTCAACTTTCTGAAGGGGGCATCTGAAGTCGTCGGAGCTTTGAACTCTGCTCCGGAATATCGCGATAGAATTTGGTCCACCACCCAATCGTGAAGTACACATGCGGTATTTCAGTATCCATTCCTCTTACAAATGCGGAGGAGGACTTGTCACTCCCGGAAAGCCTTATGCATAGATATGGAGTTGGAATCGAGTTGGCGGGGAACAGTCAATGAGGAACGCTGACTGCGGTTCCGGCCTCGGCTCCTTTGCACGTCAATGATCGGAGGCACAATGCACGACTTGGTCTGAATGTACACTGTATGAACGTCAACCACAATTCAGCAGCAATGTTTGCTCGAACCGAAGGCGAGGAAGCACATGCTTGTACAGGAAAGAAATTGATCGAAGGCAGATGGAGATGCCGATATTGGCTCGTTTGGCTAGATGGAGCATTGGCCAACGCATGCAGTGGATGGGCTGATGCACATACAGCGTCTGGCGCTGCAAGGACCGAGCGGTGTGGACGTAGGATGGTGGCAGGCAAAGCGCGTACGCTCGACGCGACAAAGGTGTTGTTGAGGAGCTTCAAAGTTCACAGCATCTGGGAGAAACGCATGGCCCGATGGCAATGGATGGGTTGCATCTGCTCAGGGTTTCGCTGGCTAGAACACGGGAATGATAGATAGCTGTTGATCACCGTCAGAAAGGGACCTGCCGCATGGCCAGGGATCTTGAGTGCCGGTGAAGAGGTTCGGATATTGGGATGCTTGCTATATAATAAATGCGGTAGGAAGTTGAAGTTGTGGTTACCTGAGGATCTCATGGACAAGTCCCGGAGTCCCGAGAGCTAAAGCCACAAGGTTTACAGGTCACCATAGGGGCCTAATTAGCCCTTTAGGCGTCAACCTTCAGTACTGCTGTCACCTGGACTATTCTACAATCTATCACCTGTTCTCTGGACGACTGAAAGCTTCACTGCCATAAATCCGTGACTACTGCTCACTTGTCATCTGGACTATCAATAGCTTCAGGTCAGTTTATTCAATCTACTGTTCTACTTATGATCTTGATTATTTCCTGCTTATTGCTGCTGCTATTGTTGTTATTATTGCCATGATGATCGCCCATGACTGACGGTGCAGTGCCCCAGCTTACCTGGTCCTTACCTACAGATTACGACCTTGCAGTGCCTATAGACGCCTAATTAAACCCCCCCAACAATCTCCTCTCGGAACGGCACCCACACACAGCCTCTGCTGGCTGCGTTTTCCTCTTCCTCCTTTTCCTCTCTTTTAATTACAAACCACGCACGTCCAACTCGTGACTTGGATCCGATACAGACAGCGGCAAAGCCTTGCAGAACCTTGCATATCCCTTGTTCATCCTGGTCGGTTGCTGGATTGGCCTCCTACAGCGACCTTTCTCAGCTTCTCGAATCTGCTCGAACGACAAGTCCAACAAGAGACATCATCCGACGCGTCGCAGCCAACAGCTAGCATCTGATCCAGCATTGGTCAGCATCTCGAAAGCATCACAGCATCATTCCTGCGCACTGCCCCCAGTGCTCCTCTCCTCAGTCCAGAGTCCACCGTCCACCCACGGCAGCCAAAACCCTCATCGAACGATCCCTTCTGACGTTCCTGCACCCACAAAATTCTGCCGCGGCCCTTTTCACAGCCACCAACGCCGGAACAGAAACCAAAGAAAAGCCAGGAAACCCCCTCTGTACCGCAGGCTAGCAACTACACACAACTAGTATTAAACTCACCCTCTGCCATCGCCCTGCCGCCCCCTGCCAGTCAGTGAGTGGTCGGCTGCCCCTCGGCACTCCAACAGAAGAACTCTGGTTCGAAAAAGGTCGTCGAGCTTAGTTGGTCCTCTGATCGCAAATCCTTTACGAGCCAGAATTCCATCATAATAAGCCCAGTTCGCGCCGCCCTTCCACAACCTACCGCACGCACACACACCCTTTACTCCCCAAGACTATTCCCAATTTTACGTCTTGCCACCAACATAATCCATCTTTACAAGAACATCTCCTTGCCCTCCTCGACCTCAACACCGAAAACCCCCCGGATCCTAAGAGAAAGACAGAAACAAGCCGCCGCCTACACATCCTCCAGCGTCAACCTACAGATTCGCATCGCATTGTTCCACAAAACATCATACCTTATCTACCGCCACTAATCGCCTAGAGATAATCTCTAGGGCTCCTTGCCCAACACCCATCCCCCACCTCTCTTCCGCCATTCACATGAATCGCTCATACTCGCCTACCCAAATCGCATCGCCATCTCCCTCAGTAGCCCGGTCGATAGGTTCACAAGATGATGCATCTTCGGTAACACGACTGGCGGAGGACGCGGGACGCCTCTCAGTGAATGGCAGTGTCGCGCCCACCGCTGGACCCCAGTCGGCACAACAGGCAGCCCCAGCAAAGAAACCCAAAATGACGTCTCGTCTCACTCGCATGTTCTCACGAACGGACCAAAGGGAGGTCGACGCAGCTAAAGACCCTGTCAAAGACTCCTCTTACGATGCCCGCAGCGAAACCTCTAACGGTCACCAAGCCAGACCTGTACCAGGAAGGCAATCATCTGGTGATCAGAGGGACGGCAAGAAGATGACTATGCTTGGTGTTGCAAAAGAGAAGGCCAAGGGTGAAGTGCATTCCGACTCCTCCTACGCGGCGCACAAACGCTTTGAAGTCGACGAAGATGGCTCCCACATGCACCACCTCAAGTCGGCGAAACGGCAGGAGAAGTTGTCTGACATGCTCCGCGATTTTCTGGGAGGCGGCAAGAAGAAAGATCAGGACGGTGGCGAGCAGCAACTTTCACTCATGTCATCCTGGGTTGACCAGCTCAGATCAGAAAGGGAGAGCCTTGCCAGCGAAAAGAAAGGTGGCCCCAACGCGACGGCCAACTTGGTCGAGAAATATGGCAAGTGCCAGGAGATTGTCGGCCGAGGAGCCTTCGGCATCGTCAGGATATCGCACAAACCTGACCCCAATACCGCGGGCGGAGAATTACTCTATGCCGTCAAGGAGTTCCGCCGTCGCCCTCAGGAAACCTCAAAGAAATACCAGAAGCGCCTGACTAGCGAGTTCTGCATCTCCTCCTCCCTTCGTCACCCTAACGTCATCCATACCCTTGACCTTCTTCAAGACGCCAAGGGCGATTACTGCGAAGTGATGGAATATTGCGCCGGTGGAGATCTATACACTCTCATTCTGGCTGCCGGCACCCTCCAGGTGGCCGAAGCCGACTGCTTCTTCAAGCAGCTCATGCGAGGTGTTGAATATATGCACGAGATGGGTGTTGCGCACCGGGATTTGAAACCGGAGAACCTGCTACTGACCACGCATGGTGCCCTCAAGATCACGGATTTCGGCAATGGCGAATGCTTCCGGATGGCGTGGGAGAAAGAAGCCCACATGACTGCGGGGCTCTGCGGCAGCGCCCCTTATATCGCCCCAGAAGAGTACGCCGGTGGTGAATTTGATCCCCGAGCCGTGGATGTCTGGGCCTGTGGTGTCATCTATATGGCCATGCGGACCGGCCGACACCTGTGGAGGGTTGCCCGAAAAGAGGAGGACGAGTTTTACGAACGGTATCTTGAGGGTCGGAGAGACGAGGATGGATATGCCCCGATCGAGACACTGCATAGAGTGAGTTTCGACCCATTCAGAATGTGGCTCCCCGCCGTGACTAACTATTGTTCTACCAGGCACGCTGCAGGAATGTCATCTACTCGATCCTCGATCCTAATCCCGGTCGCCGTATCACTGCATCCCAAGTACTCAAATCCGAATGGGGCAGAGAAATCAAAGTGTGCAAAGCAGGCGAGGAGGGTTACTAGCCCTGATGCCGTTTCACCGCCTTTGGGACCTTTGGAGCACTTTCACTTTGGTTTCTTCCACAACCTTGCACGCGACCCGGCTACTCACTCGTGCTTCTGCTACGAGTACGACTTTGACGAAGCGATTTTTTCGAACGTGAGCGAAGACCAGGTTCGGCATGATCTTGCATCTCCAGCACAGACTTTACGATATATCCGTCGTCATCCCCAGATCATTTTGGAGGACTGCTATCGACCGAATGATTGATGGAAGGCATTTTTGGGTTGTGCGTGGAAAGAGTTGCCATGCACTTCTTGTATTTCTGATCAGGACACTCGCTGCCGTGTACAGCCACGATTGTCCCTTCCGTTCGCTCGGTTACCCTTTTCTTCTTCCCAGCGACCAAAACGAGCGTTCCTGTACCATTAACGGTGGTCTACCTATCACAGCATGCGTAACGCAAGCAGGCGGTCGGCAGAGCGTGTAGCGCATTGAATCACTTTTCATGAAAAGCCAATGAGATACCGAGGCAATCCGAATGACAGACAGATGTGCTGCATACGCCGGAAGGATGCTACCTTGATATTGACAACAATTGATATCTCTTGCACAAATATAACAAGCGATTGTTTCCTCGAGATGATTGAATAACGAAACAGCGACTGTGCTAAACCTGATCTTTCCCCATGGGTCCGAGAGCCGAATGTGCTGTCTCGTTTCTCCCCGTTCACTTCCGGATGTGACGTTGCCCGGTGCTGATCTCAGATCTCGGCATGAGATCGACCAAGACGCGTAGGTTCGAAGGCACATTATTGACCAACTCTGGTCCTGGTCCTCGCTAGTTCATGGTGCACTGGTCCGTGTGGCTGAGCAAGGCTCCCTTGCGGCCAAGGACGGAGGACTTGCCTGCAGCGACGTAATAATATCCAGGAGATAGTAGAACATCTCCTTTCTGTACGGTGCCTGGGCTTTCTGTTGGGTTGGCGATCAGCGAACGGACAACTGAAGAATGTTCGTCATTCTTTTCTGTGAAGGGTACCCTGCTGGATTGGAAGTGCGCTACAACCGAAGGCAGACAAGACAGGATGGCCGTGAAAGTCAGATCAGCGGGAAGTAAACTTCGTAGTGTGCTTCCGGGGTTTTCCATCTTCAATGCGATCGCAAATCTGGGAATGAAGGTAGATTTCGAATTCGATTTTCATCGACGTATTCCACACGACTATTTAAGAGGGTACACACATGATCACACCAGCCCCAAGAACGAAACCGTACAAGTCAGCACGTGTCAAACTCCTGCCGAAAGATCCCACTGCTGCATAAGACAGAAACTCCCGAAAAGGCGACGAATAGACAGCTCTTTCTCCAGATTTTTTGCTCCTCATGGCTTCTTCTAGTCGCTATCGTCGCTGTCCTCGGCCTTGCTGGCCGCGCTCTTGCGCTTCTCCTTCTTCTCCTTCTTCTCCTTTTTCCTGCGCTTGCGTTCGGCGCGCTCCTCGGGCGTCTCGCCTTCATGCTTCTTGCGCTTCTTGTCCTTCTCCTTTTCTCTGGCGGCGTCGCCGTTCGTGGTGGGGGGAGCCAGGGCAGCGGTGCTGGTGTCAAGGTCCATGGAGTCAGCGGTTTCGCCGTTCGGCGCAACAGGAGGCGCGGCAAGGACGTCGGATTGCGAAGTCTTCTCTTGCACCGGCGCGGCAGTGGTGCCTTCGGTCGAGGCCGGGGCGTTGTAGTCGGTGTATGCCTCGGACCATTTGGCCGGGGTGGCTTCGTTTGGTCGGCCGTATTTCTAGAGAAAAAATTGTTAGCATTCATGTCGGGAAGACCCAGCATAGATGTATCTTACGTCAAGTTTTCCATCGGACTTCAGCTTCTTCTTCTCCAATGCTACGGGTCCCATGCCCCATCGTCGAGGGTACAGGTCTCGCTCCATGATACATCTCTTGACCTTGGCCACGACGCCATGGTCGCACGTTGAAAGCTCGACGGTGGACATCTGCGCAATACCGATGGCGATCGCTTCACCCTTGGTGGTCATCAGGACGACCTCTTCGTGGACTTCAATGCCGGCTTCGAATCGGAGTAGACCGGGAATCATGAGTTTGGCACCATAGCACACAGCGTTGACGGCGCTGTCCTTGACGACGATCCTCTTGTAAGTGGTCAAGAGACTCTCGAGCGGCGAGATGACTTTCCGTAGATATGACTCGTCTCGGTTGTTGTCGTACACCCACTGTGCGTCCATGACATCGTGCAGGGTGACCATGCCCTTCGATTCATCCATGGCTCCACTTCGTACTCTTCGCAGTTCCTGCATGTGTGCGCCAACGCCCAGGAGCAAACCCAGATGCACACACAAAGTTCTGATGTAGGTTCCAGCTTCGCAGCTCACCCAGAACACACCGAGATGACGATCGTTGTCGAATTCATACAGCTTGCTCTCATGGATGGTTCTGATACGGAGTTGTCGCTTGACGGCAGAGATCAAAGGAGGTCGCTGGAACAGAGCACCGGTCAGGGTCTCCAGGGCTCGAGCAAATTGAGCCTCGCCTCCCGGTAATCGGTCGTGTAGTCTGATAACACACACGTACTCCTTTCCAGCTCCTTGTTGTGATTTGACCAGGCGCGTGGCTCGGTCTATGCAGACGATAAGACATCCTGTGACTTTGGGATCGAGAGTACCACTGTGACCGGTTTTCTCAACTCGAAGAATCCGCTTAACCCAGGCGACCACTTCGTGACTGGACGGGTTCGAGGGCTTGTCGAGGTTGATCACGCCCGACGAGATGTAGGATTTAATGTCGCGTTTCAGCGGCGTGCAGCCACATGGGATGGGAGTAAAGTGCCCGGTTCGGACAAGTACTATCGGAGGAGTCAGTGCACTGCGCCAGACTTTGTAGCTTGCCTCAATACTCACGTTTGTCATAGTTCTTGAGGAGGAGAGGCCACTCCGAAGTAGGGATCGAAGGCGTGGCATTTTCGGGCTTAATGCTGAAGTCGCCCTCTTCAATCCTCTCGACCTTCGCCATTTGGGCGAGAAGATGTCGCTGGGACTTGGAGACTAGCTGGGGCGCGCCTAGGCCGATTCCTCACGGCTGAAGATTTGATGGGAAGTCCTCCAAAGCGAATGAGGAGGAGTAGATCCCAATAGAACTGCCTCAGGTTAGATGAGAGCGTAAAAATAAGATATTGCGATCAAGCAGATGGCATGGACTCAGCGTCTGAGATGGTTGGAAAAAGTTCATTTTCAGCGAGTCTCGTGCGGAGCTGCTCGAATTTCGCCACTAGTCCTTTTCGGGGTTAGTGCATTATAGCTCTTGGCATTTCGATTCTTTTGTCTTCCAGCTTCATTTTGGACGAACACTGTGTCAACTTCAACCTCACCTCTGCAGTTTTATATCTGTTGTCGCTGTTCCTTCGCGACCCTTTCCTCTGTATCATGTCTTTAGACACCTGATATTGAGATGAGCGCTGGTACCGACATTATGGACAGATTCTGGAGTGCCCCTCCGGTCACTCGGTCAGTGATTTCTCCCTTCTTCACCCCTTCTAAGCTTGGTTTCTGACTGTTTGAGCAGGACAATCGTGGCAGCCATGTTTGTAGAATCCGCTCTTGTTCATGGCGGTCTCCTGAATCCCATGTCAATTGTGTTCTACTCGCCGTGGATTTTCAAGTTTCCTCCCGAGATATGGCGGCTACTCTCATCCTTTATTTTGACCGGGGGCGGGTTCTCCTTTGTCTTTGACCTCTATTTCAGTCAGTTATACCCCCCAGCAGAACCGCTGCCAGTATTGACATTGTCTTAGTGTATACCTACTCTTCTGGATTGGAGCTCAATTCTCCTAGATTCGCTCAACCAGGGGATTTCTTTACCTATGTGGTATTCGTTGCCACTGTGATATTGGTGAGTGCTTTCAGCTCTTCCCTTTTCTACCAATATTCCTTTCTTTTGTTTTCTTTTGTTGTACGAACCTCGCATATCTGCCCGCCCAGCCTTTTCCTAGCTGAAGCGGTTCCTGGAACTGAGGGAGATTACCCCTGTGGCACATACAGGTCCATCATTCGCAATCTGTCAAAAGGACCTGTATGCGGTGCAGGCATGGTGGGGGCTGTATTGAGAATGCTTACCGTGATATTGTCCAATTGCGGTGGCGGTTGAAGCCTCCTACATCCCAACTTCGCACCTAAACATCTTACTTCTGTAAAATGATTTCACAGTTGCATCGACTAACTCAGGCGCAGGGTACCGGGGGTTTTCTCCTAGGGGGCCACATCTTCACCCAAGCTCTGATGCTCGCCTTCATCTACACTTTTGCTCAAGATAACCGTGGCAAGAAGGCCCATTTTGTCGTTGTCCAAATTCCCGTCGAGCTGCTACCCTGGGCAATGCTTACCCTGACGCTGATCATGGGTGGCCCGCAAGCGGCCTTGCAGCAGGGAATGGGGGTCATTGCAGCGCACCTCTACGACTTCCTCACGAGGTTGTATCCGACCTTCCAGGGCGGCAGAAATTATATCCAGACCCCAGCGGTAATCAGGCGCCTGTTCGGAGCCGACAGAAGTGCCTTTACTCAGAAAGCATACGGCGCGAGCTTCAGACCTGGCAGGCCTGTTCCTCAGCAACCAAGCAGAGGTTGGGCCAGCGGCTTCTCGAGCAGTTGGGGTGGTCGAGGCGCTGGGCGCAGACTTGGGGGAGACTGATTGGCATCTTGCCACCGAATCCCAACTGTGACAATATGTACAACACAAAATCTTGACGAGACACATGAAATGAGAGATACCCATCAGCACTTGCAGCATAGCAACTCTACTGTCACCGAACCTGCCTCAGCTTATCTTCTTTCTGTCCATGATGACGACGACTTCCGCATAGTATCTAATCACATACCTTCCTATGGAGCGTTTGCCAAGGGCGGGCCTTGAACATGTAACAGTCTCCGCCTCAAGTTTCACGGTTCCGCTCGAGCCGAGGTGCGCAGCCTCGTCATCCCTGCCGGCCCCTGAGTGTTTCATACGCTCCCTGTCTCATGGCTCCAGGCCTCCACCAATCCCTTGCTTCCCCGTCACCGTGACGAGTGCATCCATACTCATCATGCCTCATCCCTTGGGCCATCGGCCGACTTCTGGGGAACATACGTGTCGACTAGGCAAGGCACATGCCTCTGTTGGGACAGACCAGAGCTTGTCCTCTCTTCGCCGCACCGGTAGGCCCCGTCTCCTTCTTTTCCAGTTCCAGAAAACAATGGGCATCACCCTACACTTGACCTGTCCAAAGCCTAGATCATTACAGCTCAGCATTGTTCAGTCCACAAAGACGAAGCTTGAACCGTGAGAGAAAAGTGGTGCTGGCATTTCATCCAAGTCTCGAGTTACGGAAGAGACAAGCATCGCCAGGATGACACCATGCAGGGTTTCGAATGTCTATATCAATTCACAGTTTGTCTACTTCTGCTCTTTCATCTCATCCTCATCCCCTTCCCGTGGCATCTCATTCTCTATTCTAACAGGCCGGTCCTGACTGTTCCCATTCTCTCAACACTTTGCTTCTGCTCGACCTGTCGAAACACTTTCATTCCCTTTTCAAATACATTCGACACAGGCTGTCCCTTCATTTGAATCAATCTTGCCTCCCCGCAACTTGCAACTTGCATCTATCATCTATCAGCCATGGCCCGGTCCTTTACCGCCCTTCTCACATTCTCCCTCTTCGTCTTACCATCCGTATTCGCCAATCTACAGGCCCTACAAATCCACCACCGCTCTCTGGCACTGAGCGCCTTCGTGGCCGTTCCCAACGTCTTGATCCCTTCTGTGTCTGCTTACGTCGTCACCGTGCCTCCAGGCTATAAACGCAATACCCTCGAGGACCGCAAAACGCACAAGCACGGCAAGAACAAAGGTAACACCGCTGCTGCCAGCACCAACACCACCGCCACCGCCGCAGCAACGACCAATTCAACGGACGTTTCAGCAACGGCGGCCAATGTCACGTCCAGCGTCGTGGATGCAAATGCCGCAAACACCACGGTCGATGCAAATGCGACTGCGGACGCAAATGCTACTGCTGATGCTGCTGCTGCTGCTGCTGCTGCCAACACTACCAGTACCACAGACAATAGCACTACGACGACTACGGGTAACGGAAAAGGACATACTCAAGGCAATAAGAAAACCGGCACCAAAGGAGACGCAAATGCAAACGCAAACGCAAACGGCAATAGCGTAACTACTCTTGTTGACGACGCTCTGGCTGTGATCGATGGCATTTTCACCAAACATAAACGAAATGCCAATCCCAATGCCAACGCCAATCCTGTTGCACTTCCTGTTGCCCAGTCTCTACCTGATCCGGCTGCGAAATTCCGTCGAGAGACCGTGGTTCGACGACGCCAGAGTGCGGCGTATCATGAACGTGCTTTCTAGGTACGTACCTCTGATAGGGCCCATATCTGCATTCCGCGGGCGTCAGCTACGTATACGCACGTCGGGAATGTCGGAGGCCAGCAGTGCCCCGTCTAAGGTACTGACTGACTGGGTCGATCATGGGAGTAGAATACACGTCCTGGCGAGGCGTGGCTGCCCGGAAACCTCTCAAGTCATGCAAGGGTCAAAGAGGCTGTCGTGTGGATGGCATGAACGATGGGGACAATCCAACGATATAGAAAGCCACAATTTCTCGAGACTCTTGCATCCCCATTAACGGTGGTATGAGAAGAACGGTCGGGGCGGAAATGCAGAATGAGAAGGGGGACGGGAAACATATCACACGAAAACATGGTCAGCCGACGGGTTAGCCGAGGAATGTATGAACAACACTTTTTCCCTGAGAACATGGAGAAACCAAATAAGAACGAGCATGGCATCTGGGATGTAGTAAACTTCTTGGTCTAGTTCAACGTAAAGCTCATATGATTTAGCTCTAGCTCTAGCACCTGAACTGCCTTGACTGGACGTTTGATGCATTGTCGAATTCATAGTCAGGCCCATGTCCGACACGTCGCTGACGTGGAGTTGTTGTGCTGTGTTATTGCAAGTCCGTTGTAGGCTCGTTCCTCTTTTGGTGTTGCAAATTTATCTCGTTGAATCATAGGTCCAATGCAGCAGTACTCAAGAGACCTTCATGCAACTTGCCAGACTGATAGTCGTGGTGCTATTGTGTATCATCGTAGTGCTGTCAACGCCTGTTTCGCTATGCACCATCTCATTCGTTGTGACCATCAGGCCCTGTCAATGCTTCGAATGCATACATCAACCATTGGTAGCAGGTTTCACAAGTGTCTGGAGAATGACCGAGCATAACCCAATCGTGGACCGAGTGTAGAATGATCAAGTCATCTGGACTCGCAACAGGTATCTCAGTTTGATCTGAGCCGCGTCGTAAACGATATACTCGTTGTAAAGCAGATGTGCATTCGACTCCTTGGACGGCTTTGGAGGCGTCGACACAACATCCGGCATCTGGACCCCCCTTGAGAGACTTGTGAATGCAAGAGGCGTCTTTCCAGCCGCTTGGTGTGGTTTTACCGACCCCCCCATGTGGAGATGTGGCCCTTGTCCTTCGCATCATCTGGTGCGTTGTAGTTGGCGCGGACCATTTTAAGGGATGGCTTGCCCAATTCGGCTTCGCAAAGAAGCAAGAGTCCCGTGCCGCCACTGTTGTACGACGCACAATACCCGGCACTCTTGCTACTCATGTCAGCGAGGTAGATGCCTTTTCCAAACATGTAGCCGGAAGCTGGAGCTTCTGGAGGTGCGATGCGTAAGCCTTGGCTGAGAATACCCCCAAAGTTGCTGCAACGAGAACCGTGCCAAAGCAAGCGCCGATCGCTTCTCTTGCCCAGTCTTGCGAATGGTGATGTGTTGAGTCGGTCAGCTTCCCCATCGCGTTCGACGCGAAAGATATCTTCCACCTTGTAACTGACACCATGAGTGCCACCCACCGAATTGCGCAGATACAGGTCAATCTCACGAAACTCGGTGCTAGCTTCATCCAAAGGGGTCATCTCACGCATCCCAAGTCCTTGGTATTGCCTATCGAGGACATGGACCTTCTCTTGTTTGTATTTGTCGATCTTTGCCGAGCTCATGATCTCGTGGGCCAATTGCATATCTGTCAGTGTCTCCAGCAGCAGGATCTCGCGCTAGAAAGAAAGTACAAAAAACACGCAAGTCAGCCTCGTACCCACATGAAAAAAGGTCACGCAAACCCACCTTAATGAGATCCATGTCGCGCAGGATAGGGACAAATCTTCGCTCGTGGACATGGGGGACAAGTGAGAAGTACTGGTTGCTTTTTTCCAGGATGGCAGTGCCAGAAGGTACTCCACCAGGAGCATCCGCAATGAGGTTGGCTAGATCTTTGAGAGTCTCGTAGCCCTTGAGAAGTGTCTTCTTACTCAGTTTCCCGAGCGGCATCCTCGCTCCATCGTAATTGAGGCTAGCCATGGTGGTTTCAAAAAGGTCAATATCGAAAATAAGACTCATCAAACGTTGGACTGCCGGCGGGAGCTTGCTCGTGGACGGGCTTTGCACTTCCAGCACACGCGCCTTCCGTGGTGTTGATTGCTCTGCGGGTGACTTCTCTTCGTGGTCCGATTCCTCGTAGTTCATTTCGATGTAAGTGTACTTGTCTGCTCGATTCGCAGAATCTCGATTTGCCCAGGTGCAGCCACTCTTCTCTTTGAACTTCTTCTGGAACTCGTGGATTGCATGCTGCAGTGTCCCGTTTCCAAACATCTTGGACAAACCATTGTCACCTACCCTGCCCCATCGGCTCCAAGAGAAGTACTCGTCTGAGTCAATGTTGTACAGTAGCTGCATTCTGTAGAACTTGTTATTGTTGACAGTGGAGTCGGATTTGCTCAGGGTAGCATCGTAGGGGATGCCATCATCGTCGACATAGACACGATACTGTTCAGCGTTCTGACACTGCCCATCCACTGGAACATGGACCTTGGTTGGCTTAGCGGCACAGATATCGTCGTCGACATCTTTTGCTTCAACCACCGAAGTTACCGGAAAATCGTGCTTGGCCTTCTTCTTGACCGCGAGATCCTGTCCATCGCCGAGATCGTCATCCTCACCTGGTCGTTCACGCTTCGAAGGCTTCTTGGGCTTCTGTAAGGTAACCACATTGTCTCCATCACTCTCTTCGTCGACTTCCTGAGGAAGAATATACGGAGCCTGGTCGACTGGCTTGCTTGATATCAGGGAGGCCGCCAACCAGTCATAGTCAATGATGGTCACATTGGTATGATCCTGTGCCTCCGTAACACGACGAAGTTTTCTGTTCACCTGATTAGAATTGGCGACGAGGTGAGTGCTCAAGTCGACCCTAGAAGTGTAAATTCCGCCACATCTGGCAATTTCATCCTTCAACTTGGTGATGTTCTTGCCGTAGAAGTAGTGATGAGCAGTGGGTGAGTATGAAGCGAAGGTGACAGTGATGCCTTGCAACGAGGGAGGGGAGGAGGGGGCAGACGCTTTGATGCGAGGCATCTTTGCTACACTATCACGGTCAGCGATGAGGTTGTGGAAGGTAGACTTGGAGATCTTGAGAGGTTTGGAAGACCAGCCTGCAACTTATAGACATTGAACGGGGGTGAAAGAGTGCAAGGCAGACCACGGAAGGCATTGACTGCGCACTACATGATAGATCGAGTAGTAAAGGCAGTAGTAGTCAGGCTACCGATCTACTTGTACAACTGCTGAGCTGCGCTTTTTAGTAGATGGATTTACTGCGGACAACGCGCAAGGCTGCCAACGCGTTGAGCGCAGGCACGAACACGAAGGCACGTGATATACTGCACCTCATGCTCAACCGTTGCAAAGTATTCTTTTGTTACTAGTACCTATACACACACCTATGACGCAGCTAGTCCAACTGACCATCGCAGCCTCGTCTGCAAGCATTTGCAAATTGTTTGGGAGCAGATTCCCGAATCTGTCTTCAACTTCTGCCAGCACGGTATATCGCGCCTGCTAGATACTATGGCTACGAAGGAGAGTGAAACAAACCCATTACTCCGACGGCCACTTTATGGTAGAACCGCTTCTCATTTTCTGTGGACTGCGCTGACACTTTATTAGTCTATGATCTACCACCCGAATTACTCAACAGCCTGACCCCCGTAGGCGGAGAACAGCCAAAGACAGAAGACGCCGAAGAGTCAATAACACCGAAACCATCAAGCAACGACGATAGTGTTGCCTCCTCCACATCATGTGCCTTATGCAGAGTCTCATATGACAATGTCCAAGACCAGCGGCAGCATGTCAAGTCCGATTTCCACCGTTACAACTTGAAGTTGAAGGTTAAGGAGCTAGCGCCGGTGGATGAAGCCACGTTCGTAAGACTGGTTGGAGACTTGGACGAGTCGTTATCTGGATCCGATTCCGAAGAGTCGGAGGAAGAAGATGGGGAACAGGGCAAGCCTGGAGACACAACTTTGAGTGCTCTGTTGCGGAAGCAAGCCAAGATTTCCCAGCAATCGGAAGACCATGATACAGCTCCTAGTAAGAGAGTCCATTTCGGAAACGCTCCTCTCCTATGGTTATCTAGTCCAAAGGTCGGCGACGAAATAGGATTGGGCCTGTACAAGGCCATACTTACAAACGAGGAACAAGCAAAGGTACCGAACTCTCTGGTAGATATTATCAAAGCAAAGCAGTTGAAACCTACGACGGCGAAAACAAGCGGGACACCGGCAACAACTGGGCGCCAAGCTGCTCAAGATGAGCCGCACTGGTTTCTCTGTATGATCGGGGGTGGTCATTTCGCCGCTATGATTGTCTCCTTGGTACCGGAGATGAGAAAAGGACCAGGGGGCGTGGAAGAAAGGCACGCCGTAGTCAAAGCACATAAAACCTTCCATCGATACACCACCAGGCGAAAACAAGGCGGTGCACAGTCCGCAAACGACAATGCCAAAGGCAATGCACACTCCGCTGGTTCGTCAATACGACGGTATAATGAGATGGCCTTAGAGGCCGATGTGAGGAACGTGTTGGCTGAATGGAAACCGATGATAGACAGCGCAGAATTACTCTTCATCCGAGCTACAGGAAGCGCGAACAGGAGGACATTGTTTGGACCATACGACGGCCAAGTTTTACGAAGCAATGATAAACGTCTGCGAGGATTACCTTTCAGCACACGTCGAGCGACACAGGCCGAACTGCTTCGGTCATTCCAAGAGCTGACGAGGCTGAAGGTGGGAAAGGTCGTCCAGCCTGCAACTGAAAAGCAGCCTACCGAGAAAGTCTCATCCAAGGAGCCAAAAGCGAAAACAACGGCGCCCAAACTCAGCAAAGAAGAGGAGACAGCACAATTCCACACTTCTCAACTCCAAGCTCTAATCCGCCGATCAAAGGCTCCTGGAGTCCTGCTATATCTGACCAAGAACCAGCTCTCGCCTAATCTCACATTTTTCCCGCCCTCCGAACACCACCACGCTCCTACGCCTCTACATCTGTCTGCAGCGACTAACTCTCCTGCCCTCGTTTTAGCTCTGCTCACCAAGGCTAAAGCGGACCCGACCATTCAGAATGGGGATGGCAAGACGCCATATGAGATTGCAGGCGATGCCAAAACGAGAGATGCTTTCCGCATTGCCCGTCACCAGCTCGGCGAGAAGGTCTTCGACTGGTCTAGCGCCCGGGTTCCAGCACCCATGAGCCACGAAGAGGCCGATGCAAAAGCGCAGCAAGAAAAAGCCGCGTTGGAGGCTGCTGAGGCGCGACGGCGACAGGCCGAACTAGAACAGATCCGGCGAGAAGAAGATCGTCGGAATGCAAATCGGCTAGAAAGGAAAGCGGGAGCAGGCAAGACACTCGCCGCCGCCGTGGAGAAGACAGGCGCAGAGAAACGTGAAGAAGAGGTGCGAGGCCTGACTCCCGAGATGAGGATGAAGCTGGAACGAGAACGAAGGGCCAGAGCAGCCGAAGAAAGAATCAAACGTATGCAAGGAGCGAGGTAATCTTGATATCTACTCTTGCGCATATAATCGTGCGTTACCATGATGATATCTCCGTCCAAAGCATGTCAAGCAATCTACCAGCATCATCAACCATACCGCAACCCAATCCGCCGCCCAGAGTCCTACACCACAATCTCATGCTCTTTGAACAGCGGAAAGTCTCTCTCCAGAAAGGCCAGACTCTCGGCGAACGCGGCCTTTAGGACATCTTCATGTCGTTGACTACGCACCTTGAACTCGCACTTGTAGGGGTTTGGCCGGCTGTTGAAACCCTCAGTGTAGTCGTAGGTGTCGTAGACGACGCCCTTGACAGGTCTGATGTCAAAACACCACAGCACGCGTGCAAGTGCAATGAACAGATTGTTCGACGCGAGGTCGGCGCCAGGGCAGATGCGCCGACCCCATCCAAAACTGCTGTGGCCGAGTCTGCTGGGGTGAGCACGGCCCTTTTCCACAGGTGTCTTAGCCAGGTACGACGCCGGCAGGTAACCTAATTCATGCGGATCGGTGTCCAAGAAGCGCAAAGGGTTGAAATGGTCTGGGTTGGGGTAGTACTCTTCGTTCAAGTTGATGGCCCAGCTATTTCCCAGAATGTTGGTGCCTTTGGGGATATAGTAGCCCTGGTATGTGTCGGCTTCGGTACTGGCGTGCGGTGTGCCACCCAGCACGGCGACAGGTCTCCAGCGCAGAGCTTCTTTGCACAATGCTCGAATATAAGGCAGCGAGGCTTCGTCCGTGAACCCGGGGAGCCTGTCCGGGCCGATGACGGCGTCGAGCTCGGCGTGTGCGGCATCTAGGACGTCCTGGTTGGTAACAATGGCCAGCACTGCTGATGACAGGGTCGACGCCGTGGTGTCTGCACCCGCGCCAAACACTGACGCAGGCAAGCTCGCAAAGTCGCGTTCACGCAGCAAGGCGAAAGACGCTGGATCTGCGGCGCGCGCTTCAAGCAGTTGCTTTGCAAGGCTGTTCGGCAGGGGGGCGGCGCCGGGTTTCTTTGCGTTCTCCATGTCCTCGCGCACATAGTCCAGCAGCTGGGCGTTGGCCGCAGCTTCTTCCAGACCCCAAGACTTGACTTCACGTTTCCATGGAGCAAAGATGTCCGGCACATACTTCAGGATGGGGAACGACTCGACCAGATACCGCCCGGGCACGTTGATGGCGGCGTTCCAGTGCATGATCTTCATCCGTTGCCGGATGATAGGCGACTGCATGCTATCAATGCGGTGGCCGTAGGCAATAGTGAAGACAATGGACGCTGTGTATCGGTTCAGCAGGTCGTCAAGGTCGTCGGGTACAGGTCGGCGTTGGAAAATCTGATAGCACAATCTGGTCGCCTCTGCTTCCTGTACTGGCTTATAGTGCTGCAGAGCGCGCTGGGTGAGCACGCTGTGCAACGCCTTACGACGCACCGACCAGTCTTTGCCATACGGTTGAACCAGAATGCTCGACATGTCCCAGAAGATCTCGCCCATGACAACAAATCTCGGCCGCGAACTGTACTTCTGCGAACGCTTCTCAAGCAAGTCCACCGCAACGTTCGGGTCAGAGATGATCACGGTTGGGCGTCGGCCCAACCAGATCGTGAAGATCGGGCCGTACTTGCGTGACCATTCTTGGAATTGGATCCATGGGTATTTCTTGGGGAACGTCCAGTTTGTTTCCGATAAATGGAAGAGGCTGAGGGCCTGGTGGCATTCGCTTCCATAGAATCACATCGTGAATCAGGACTCCGACGATTCCCAGCAGGAGGATGGCTGTCAAACCAGACCAGACGATGAAGATGTTAGACCAGGCCATGGGGCAGTTGTAGTAAGATACTTCGGGGGATCAAGCTCTGCAAACTTGAACGTGTACTGGTATCCCGACCCCGGGGGGAAGAATCACAGAATGAGAGCCAAGAATATCAGAGACCCTCTGTAGATCTTCAAAAGCCGAACAGAGTATGTGTGCGCAGCGCGGAGGAGCCAGCTTCCTCGGGTAATCGACGTTGGAATCGAGCCATCTACCGTGCGGCCAGTAATGTCCAACGTAGACTGTTCTTAACGGACAGTGTGGATATTGTATCTTACCCATTTGCATACGTATGTCCATATGACAAGGATGTGGTGCTGTGGGTTAAGTCCTGGTGGATAGCCGAACGGCTTGTCGTGGGATGGTCATGGCAACTGGCGAGAGATTGCGGAGAGCAGAGCGGAGGCGGAGGCGGAGGCGGAGGCGGAGAGAACCCATCCATTACATGTAAAGAGCCACAACCGACTTTCGGCAGTTATATTGTCGACAGGCATTCGGACAAACCCCCCTGATGGACATTGCTAAGGCTCTGTAGAAATATCCTAGTGGAGGTGGACAAATAGGCGTGGTAATCGGAACTCAGCCAGCGAGATCAGTTGTGCAAGGGACAGGACAGAGCGCAACTTGATCGTTGTCTCAGCGGAAATAATTGTTGGACGAGGATCAACTGTATAACTTTGGCAAGGATCAGTGCACTTACCTGTGCACTTACATATCAATCACCAGACTCATCGAATCTTTCGCATAATATTCGCTTGAGAGAGCAAAATGTCGAGCTACGCAAGGCTGCCGCCCTCAGGGATCAAAGTGATAATTGTCGGCGCTGGCTTCGCTGGACTCTGCGCAGCCATCGAGTGTGACCGGAAAGGACATTCGGTGATCTTGCTGGAGAAGGTCGCGGAGCTGAAGCCCTTGGGAGATATCATCAGTTTCTCATCGAATTCTGGTCATATCTTTGAGCGATGGGAAGGAGTTGTTGACCAACTAGAACCCATCAGCCACCACAGCCGTGGACTGGATTTCCATGACTGGATGGGCAACTTTGCCACCAGACAGGAGTGGGATGTGGAGAGGCAATGGGGAAGACGGATCAACGGCCACAGAGGCGAGATTCACCGAGTGGTGTTCGAGCATGCCAAAGCCAGGGGGAATCGACATCCGACTGGGGCAGCATGTCACCGATTACTTTGAGACTGACTCGGAAGCAGTTGTCATGGTAAATGGAGAGAGATTGACAGCAGACTGTGTCCTTGCTGCCGAAGGGGTCAAGTCACCCGGAAGAAAGGTCGTCTTGGGCTTCGAGGACCGACCGAAGCCATCAGGCTATGCTGTCTATCGAACCTGGTTCCCCGTCCGATGAGCTGGCCAAGAATGAAAGGACTAAACATTTGGTTGTGAATGGAGACACGCACACGGGTTGGGTAAGAACGTTTATTCTCGAAAAGAATGGTTTCAGGCTGTGTCTTCTGGTGCTGACTAGACTCAACTCAGATTGGCGAAGATAAACACTTTCTCGCGGCGTCCATCAAGGGCGGCAAGGAGTTTAGCTGGGTGTTGACACACAAGGACGACGCCGATATTGACGAGGATTGGCAGTTTCCTGGAGACAAAGAAGAGGTTAAGAAAAACCTTGTCGGGTGGTCACCCGTAGTCCACGATATCGTCGACGCCACTCCGCCTGATCGCCTCGTGGATTATAAACTGGTATTCCGGGACCCCTTACCGACTTTTATTTCGCCCAAGGCACGGATCGCACTGATCGGTGATGCGGCGCATCCTTTTCTTCCCACCTCGATACAAGGAGCCAGCCAGTCCATGGAAGACGGCGTTACGCTGGCAATCACACTCGAAAAGGCCGGCAAAGAAAACGTGCAGCTAGGAATCCGGGCGTACGAGGCAATTCGGTATGACCGCGTGCATCGAGCTCAGCAAACGGGCATCACCACGCGCGAGCAATGGCACAAAGCCGACTGGAATCAGATCTGGAAAGACCCGACGTCGCTGCATCTGAAGCGTGATGCCTGGCTGCTCGATTTCGATGCGGAAACTCACGCGTATGAGGTGGTGGATGAAGTTTTGAAAAAGCTGAAGCAGGGCAAAGCTGTTGAGACCGACAGCGTGCCGGTCCCGGAGGCCAATGGTATCCAGACCGTGCTGGCTCAAGAGATTGATCAGCTCGCATGAACATGATCGCCAGCATATGCGCCACTAGGCTAGTCACAATGAAATAGAAGTCAGAGAATCAATAGAAAAGCCTGTTGTCTTCGCAGGCTGCACGTAAAACGCCGCTTCGCAGCCAATGGCTTGAGAGTGAACTTGATAGGGACCGTTCCATGCTGGCAGCCGAAAGACTGGACGGTATGTTTTAGGTGAAGATGGCATGGCAGTGACTGCCCTGTTGATCGAAGCAGTTGTGTAAGGTGTTCAGAAGTTTTACGCAGGTAGAGATTGATGGCTGCGCTGCGAATGACTACGCGTCACAGCTGCGCACTTGAATCCCGTCGCGTCTACATCAACAAACAACCTGATTGCAACTACACTTTTAGATGACCATTCCCAACCCGTGCAACGCCTTATACCACTCTGGCCTGACGAAAGGCTCGTCTTCCTAAGCTGAGGCTGCGCAGAATAGTCAACTTCTGGTCACTTCCGCCCGGAGAACGACCAGTGATGCCAGTACCAGACAACTGCACCTCTTTCGAGCATTTGACCCGAGTCTCCTTCTTCTCTTCTTGAGATGTGCCAACGTTCCGCTTCCTGCTGATCTGCGCCGCCTCCAATATCAACAGTAAGCAACTTAAACTCTTGCCTCAAGGCTTCGGAGAGGGCTGGAGCGGTCCACATGGACACCTGCACGTCTGCAATTCCAGCCAACTGCCGAACAGGAGTCAGGCTTTGTGGTCCTCGGAACGAGCACTGTCTCTTGCGAAGAGAAGGCACACATATCCGTGGTAGTGCACATGGGCCACCGTCTTGCCTGGCATGCCTCTTGGTCACAAGCTCGCACGACCCACTGCTCTCATACCCCCGTTCTCCCTCAGCCTGGCGACTGGGGAAAACGAATCTGGGGCAGGTTGGGGTTGTCCCAGTGTCACGTAGTCCTTCTATCTTGGTGGGTGTATTCCGGTGACAGTCTGTCCAGCCAGCTCAACCAGCCTTGGCCGATCAAGGGCATTGGCGCCACCCCAATCCCCTGGCAATGCTTTAGCTCGACTTATGTGCAATCTCTACCACCAAATCCATGTACCGAATGTCTACGTATCGAATCAAAACCCGCCAGGGCAGCAGACTGCGGAGAGATCTTCCCCCTCTTACCCCCGGACTATCATGGAAACAACCCCTGCTACCACCGAGCCGATGCGGCGAGCGCATGGGAAAGCATCGGTGGCTGCTGGCTCAGGATTGTTATGTTATATTAAACCTGGCTCCTTCCATGGCGCGGTCTCCTTTGCCTATATTGCTTGACTAAGGACAGAGATACGTCAGCAAGATGCCTTTCGGAATCATTGACTGTAAGAAGCTGGAGGTGGTGCCTGGCACCGCGTAAGTGTTCCCCACCGGAGAGGCGTCTTTCGTTGTCAGAGACTTACTGGTCGTACCATGCAGCTTCATGAGCGATCAAGAGGACTTACCACCCGAGTATGCCGAAGTACCTCGAGAACAGCTGAAGCATGGAAAGGGCAGATTCTCCAACATCATCCTGATCCCCCAGCCCTCGGATTCACCCAACGATCCGCTGAACTGGCCCCAATGGCAGAAGGAGATGATCCTCCTTATTGTCGGACTATCCGCTGCCGTGGTGGGAGCCTTTGGCCCTATGTTGTCCCCAGGGTTTGTTGAGGTCTCAGCACAGCTCAATATTACCGTGGAAGTCCTATCTCAGTCGACAGCATGGCTGATTCTTACGATTGGCCTGGCGCTGTTCCTCCTCAATCCTCTGGCCAAGATATACGGCAAAAGGCCCATCTACATTTTTGCCATCTGCATAATGTTCGCCTGCAGCGTCTGGGGTGCTGAGGCCAGCAATTACAGCTCGTTTCTGGCAAGCCGTGTCATCTCGGGTATCGGCATGGCGCCTTATGAGGTGAGTAGGTGTGTTGCTCTCATGCGATCAAACGCTTACCGACGCATAGGTTTTGGTCCAATGCACAATCGGAGATCTGTACTTCGTGCATGAACGAGCTACGCGTATCGCCGTCTGGAACCTGTTCCTCCTCACCGGAATAGCTGGTGGTGCCCTGGTCAGCGGTTACATTATCGAATACGACGGATACAAGTGGACCTTTGGAGTGTGCGCTATCTTCTTTGGCGTACTCATGCTCGGCGTCTTGTTCTTGGTACCAGAGACCTCTTATCGTCGCGACGCCGTTGTCATCGTGCCAGTACATGATCCCGTCAGCGGCGACGAGGAGAAATCCGGAGTCGAACACGTCCATATGGCACTGGCGCACGAGCACGATATCTCCCAGGCCCATGGCGAGAAGGATAAACATCTTTCATATTCGGTAACGCGGGGGTCTTCCGAGCCCAAGCTGACATACTGGCAATCGCTCCGGATCTTCACAGGACGCTACAGCTACGCACCGATGTATAAGATTTTCACCCGGCCCGTGATCCTGTTCTTCTATCCGGCGGTCACCTGGGGCTTCTTGATCTACGGCACGACCCTGACTTGGATTGTTGTTTTCTCAGTGGTCAATGGCGTGATCTTTGTGGCACCACCATACAACTTCTCGGTGTCACAGGTGGGCCTCATAAGTCTATCGCCTTTCATTCTGACATTGCTCGGGGAAGTGATCTCAGGCCCATTGAACGATTGGATCTGCGTCTACCTGACCAAGAAGAATAAGGGCATCTATGAGCCAGAATTCCGCCTGGTCCTGATCGTTGTGGTCATTGTTTTGGGGACTGTTGGATTCTTCGGATTCGGCGCCACCGTCCACTACAAGACACACTGGATAGGGCCGGTCCTGACCTTCGGCCTTGCGAACATGAGTTTGGCATTCGCTTCGACATGCGTGTTTGGCTATGTGATCGACTCCTACCCAAAGCTGAACGAGGAGGCGTTTGTGGCCATCAACGCCCGAAACCTACTGACGTTTGGATTGACCTACTTTGTCAATAATTGGCTGGCGGAGGATGGGGCTCTACAGGTGTTCTGCATCCTTGGAGGGCTGTTCTTGTTCGTGTGCTTTCTGACGTTCCCACTGTGGTGAGTCTATCATTCGCATCATCTCGGCGCACTACCGAGGTCAACATGCTAACATGACGACAGGGTATTTGGGAAGAAGATTCGATCGTGGACAGGCAGGAATGAGTGGTTGCAACGGTATATGAACGATGACTTCTAGGTGTGGCATGGGCGCTCGAACCACATTTGTCCCACCGCGGACGAAAGGCTCCGCAAATCTGGATAAGAAGGGGATCGGGTAGAAGAGAGTGGATATAAGATACGGACGTCAATAATGAAGCAACCATCCATGCCGTCAGTTTATTACTAGGCTGAAAGGTCCAAACACGTATCTCAGGGCCTTATTATACTTCTCTGGCTCTACTGGCAACTCCGCCACTATAGATGACGAAGCAGGCGAGTGTCTCTGGGTTCAGGCCCGCCATCTGCCATTTGCGGCGCACGTGTCGAGAGGTTGGAGTTGGTGGACGTTGACTCCGCATGGCCCTACGAGAGAACATGACATAGGGAGCTGAGTGGGAGCTACATACTGTACTTGGTATCGCCCATCGACCACTGCTTGTTGCCTTCTGCATCCCTGGGTGATAAGAGAACAGTCAGTCGCGAGAATGAGGCCCGGATGAGAGAGATCGGAAGCAAAACTGAAGCTACTCGAGTTGGCCAGATTCAGGGCGATGCATTGCTGACAACGATCCACCACCACCACAACCATTGCCTTTACCAAGACTGCGACCGCTATTTAACATCTCCCCTCATCTCTTCTTGTCCTGCGCCTGATGGTACTATCCCTCCAGAGTCTCGTTCTGAACTCATCGAATTAAGCAGACCCCTTGAAAGTTGCCCGGATTTATCATCTGTTCTCAGCCGAGTCCTCCCCCAGTCAACCGCCAGCGCATGATTCCACAACATGTCAGCTTCACCCACAAGTCCCTAATCACTGGCCTGCTTGCGCAAATCCAACCTCATCTTAACCTTTAACTTCAAGGTGCTCACCAAATCATCCTCCCAGAGACCTTCGAACACTGTTGCGACAGTCCTCCTCGAATACATCTCCACCCCGTATCCTACTGGCTGTTGCCAATCGACCCGTAAGATGAAGAAGAAATCGGTGTACGCGAACATCACTCCTATCCCTCCACACATCCCCCGCCAACTGGCCATCGACATGCTACATAGTCATGGCGAGATCATCGAACTGAACCCACTCGTGCTGAGCTGGACACCGATCAAGGCTCCTCAGAATGCGCCTGCCGACGAATACTTCTCCACATGGTATGAGATCACCGAGCGGATCCAATATGTGCCAGGGATGGGGAGGATGGGGTCTGGCAAGATATCATTCAAGGGTGTGTTCCACGACATGCCATGGGGACTACAGACACATGTTTATGCGCCCATGGGAGTGGACGTCCGCAACAAGTGGCAGATTCGCGGCAATCAGCCAGGCGAACCGCCCGAGTCCAGGGAACTGGGAAGCGGTGCGCCTGCCGACGGGCTGTACTTGAGGGAAGACATCGAGATCAAGTGCAACCCCGCAATGATCTCTTTTGTCAAGAAAGAGCTGAAGGCTGCCTCCAAAATCATGGTCGACCGACTGGTCAAAAAAGCCGAGTTGATCGATTCGGGACAACTCAGCGCCATGATGGAGGATGGGAAACTGAAAACCATGAATCCTGCAGACAGGTCGCAGACGTTCCAGTCTTATTCAGGCGCTGCTCCCTATTCGCCTTCTTTGCTCTCTCCGAATCAGCAGCATGTCCCACCTCCCCCAGCGTCGCCAGGATATCAATATTCCTCCGCCTATGCCAGACAGTCGCAGTATGGCAACAACAGCATTCCGCCTCCGCAGGGCCTGGCTATCGAAATGCCCGGCAGCACCGCTTACAACATGTCAGAGCAGTCGTCCCGGCTGCCTCCACCTAACCGATTTTCTCAAACAGTATCAGAATTGTCAGCAAGCTCGCCTGATCAGAGCCCTTTCCGCTTCAACAGCAGTGCATCGGATCGGGATAGACAAAGTTATACGGGTTCGGTCTATTCGCACCCTAGTTCTCACGACCCAGGACAAGGCGGTGGCAGCATGGCTTCACCCGGCCTCGACAAGCGGTCTTTTGTGGCTGAACTACCTGCGGGCAATGGATATCTTTCGAACCACTCACCAAATCTACCGCACCGATCACCCGCAACGACGCCAGATCCGAACCAGAAGTCGTCACCCGCCATGCAGCAGTACCGATACAACCCTCAAGACTACGCTCGAACGTCGTGAGCCGGAGCAACACAGGTTGCTCCATGTGATTCTGTTCACGTCTTGCCGGATATTCGTCTACAGTTTCGGGACGGGCAGCCCAACGATTCAGGGTCGCACCAAATTGTTGAAGATGATCCAAATAATTGCTACTTGACTGGGCGGCTTCCTCCCGGACGCCCACTGGAACTTTTGTCTCTTCTTCTTGCCGACAGTGAGTTCCCAGATCTTGTCATGGCTCTGTGTGCTCATCATACCGGGAGCGCTATCTTATGATTGCTACTCACCTCCAAGCACTTGGGAAAACTACTGCTTTGTTGCCAGGGTTTTGGTCTCGGCGGTAGTCTGGATACGACAAGATCCCGGCCGTCCTCGGGTAACTCCCAGGCTGGATGCATATCTGTGCCTGTCAACATACTATTTTCTCACGCCAGAAAAGGCGTAGACGTCGAACGTCGAACACTATTTCGACTGGGAAAGCCTCTCGCTGATACATCTGTGGGGCTATCTTTTTATATCTTATGTATCTGCGTCACCATCGGTACGATGTGAAACTCTACAACATAAATATGCTTGGAGGGGGTTGTACAAACGTTAGCATGTCAATATTGGTTTCGAGGGTGTCGTTCCGTGCAAATACTTGGACACTAGGTATTCATGGCCGTTCATGTCTGATATGACCTGGACAGTGGTGTTTCGCGATATTTCATGATGGATACAGAATATATGACCGTGGGATTGTGAAGATGAAATGTGTCCATTATCAGACATAGATTCGAGATCATGCGCCCACTTGAAATCGATCATGGCCATCATTGCCATTCCTGCTATTATATTTGCCTATCCTATCTGTCCTTCGTCGTGTAACTTACCTCACCGTTAGTAAGACCCTTCGGCCATCCATGCACTCTGATGGACATCGGACTGCCCGGAGAACGGAATTTATTCCCTCGTCTCCCTTTATAGTCAGCCACTCTGCCAAAATAGTGCATCCAGTATCGGCATGGCAGGGTTGCCAATTTGTGGGCTCGTAGCAGTAAGAAAGCCATTTATTTAGAAAATGCTCGATGGTCACCACGGTGGATGGACGGGTGGCCTCGGAATTGGCAGACGCTGGTTGCCATTAACACCGTGCAATGGGATCGACTGATTTAGATGAGCCGGTTACTTTGGCCACATACTTATTGCGGGTGCAAGATTAAATGGAGCGTATATACGTATACTGTGTAGTAGGTCTGCGAGGCTGAGCCCCTGACCGTTGCACATACGGAAGGAACGACAGGCTGTGTTGCGCAGGGACTGCGCATTTCTGGAAGGCGCGACGGAGACATTGTTCCGGTACTGCTACGAGCTGCCGCATCAACTGTTTGATCTCATTCAACTGACCTCGATCTCGAATGGAGTCGCTGTTATTGACGACTGACAGTAATTGCTGCCACAGTACAATAGTCAGACAAGGACATAGGTATGGAGGCCCTTTGTTCTACTGCCATAAATCCCCACACAAAAGAGCAAGACTAATATACAACAGCCTTCCAGTCAACTAGACAGCAAGCCTGTTCTCCGCGACCGGATGTTCTGCAAAGGCGTTCGTTGTGCCCGCAACTTCCTTGGTCAACCACCCCTCTACCATCCATGCCTCAAACCTTTGCCTGCAACTTTAAAGGAAAGAGATTGGGCAATATTCTGCCCCTACACATGCTAGACAGACACAGGCCGCATCCCATCCACCCTACTCTTTCCACCTACTCCACAACATAGACGAGTTGTTCAAATGGGGTCTTCGCAGATGAGACCTTGCTCCAGCTGTCGAAGGTAATCAATCGGTCAGCTCAAGAGTCGAAACGGCAAGGGAGCATTTGGCTGTCGGCCGACGCAAGTTTATGCAGGCCATGGGAAAGAATAACACTTACAATGGGTAGCAAGCAGCATCGAGCCCTCTGCCCAATTGCAGCGCAAATGTCTGTGAAGTTGGCGACATCCGTGGGTTCAACCGGGGCTTTGCAGAAGCACAAGGGTCAGCACATTTCTTCTCATCGTGTGATCGAACTTACGGGTAGCGCAGTCAAGGTCAGCGACTCCGAGCACATCAGTTGCGCAGCAGACTGCAGTGTCACTTCCACTGCAAAGAGTGGCCTGTCTCTCCAAGAGTGGGCTCTTTCCCGGAATGGCAGATGCCATAGCACTGCTTGCGCCTGCAACAGCGACAATGATGGCCGGGAAATGCATACTGACTGCCGATGGCTCAGTGGAGCAAGATTGTAATGATGGTGGTGATGGAGATCGAGGGAAGTTTTGCGAGGAATACTTTTTCAGTGTTTGAATGCTCACTCATGGATTGCAGAGACAGATATCTCGAAGACGGCCACTCTTGATCACTTTATACCTTTCCGCCGCTGGGCTCCATGACGCGAAATTGAGGCCAATACCTGATTTTATCCCGAGACATTCTACACAAAAACTTCGCATCCCAGGAGTCATCGAAATTCCCCCATGTCGAGCTGGCATGACGACGCATCTGCAAGGCTCTACAAACCAACCCCAGAAAATCCACGATCGACGTCATGTCTTCACTACCACCTATGCCACATTGGCGCCGGCGATCGCGTCCTGAATGAATTTGACTCACCATGCCATCGAAAGTTGTGGAGAAGAACAGATGCGTGCTGCTGGCGCCAAAGAAGGAGATTGCTGCAACGCATATGGGTACACACTACTACTCCAATAGATGGCAGCACCTCCGCCGTTCCACGAGGCATGACCGTCGATCGTTTGCAGGTTCTTTTCGGTTCCTGGGAATGTTCCTGGTAGAGTTACACCGGCTTCTCCTACCTGGGTGGTAAAATATCTCCTTCCCCACAATGATCGACCTCAGGGACTGGACTGTCGGGGATGTATGCAAGGAACGACCCTTGGCCCGCTGAGGGTCTAGGTATAACCCCGGATACTTAGTATCCACTGTAACCTTGGGCAGCTGAACTTCGAACCCCCAGAAGCATCATCTCTTGCCAAAACCAGGATTCAGGCAGTTGGTGGAAACAACTTGGGCTTCCTCTATTGGTTACATCGCATTGCAACTTCGGAGCATTGTGCGGCAGTAAGGTTTCAGAAATTCAGGGGCTACATACGCAACGGCCATCCCAGGCAGTCATCCCCGGACGATCCCCTTCTGGAAAACCTCCCGTTCAACGGGGATCGTCGACATGGGCCCACTTGCTACTCGTCCTTTTCGGAACATGTCTTACTTATTACGTACGACAACTGTCGAAAAGAAAAGACGTCCAAAAAGACGGTGACCACATGCAGAAAGCGGGTTCATTCTGTCTCTTCAAGTGACATACTACTAAGGGCCCAGAGTTACCTACATACTATGTAGTATCGTTCATCCCTGTCAGTGGTCTTGCTGGATGCCGGCCGCGATTGCCAATGGCATTATGATCTCAGCCAGCTGAGCTACTTCGTACTATGTACGATGGGCTGTCGCAACTCCAAGAGCTTGAGTCATACTAATCAACCGACAGTTGGTCCTCCACGGGGACCGGGAGACTCTAGGTTCGTCCTTATGTACCCTCCACCGCGTCGGGAGAATGAACAACGTTGGAGCTGGTTCAATGGTCTTTTGAAGCACCGCCCTGCGCGTTCGTCAACCGCCAGAACCGATCAGGACTCAGGAACAGCTGGTACGCATTGTGGACCGATGGGGGACTTGATACTATTAGAGGTCATACCTAGGTTAGACGGTAGATCAGACGGAGGTCAAGGATCAGAGATCAGAACCGGATCAGAACCAGATCAGAACCGGATTGGAACCGAATTAAAAATGGCTTATTTAATAGTAATATATAATAAGCAGCCTCCCTAAGTGGGGGCTGGCCTAGGCCCAGCCCGGTTCTAGCTCGAGCCAGCTTAAGACAGTTCGGTCTAGCCCGATTTCGGCTCTCTACAATCCCGGGCTACAGATGTAGCTCACTTATAGAACCCCCAGCCCGAGCGGGTACCAGGCGGTACATACCTTAACTAAGGCTTATTTTGATCTTTGATCCGGTCCTGATCTCTGATCTTCGATCTTTGTCTGACCTAGGTATGACCTAGGTATGACCTCTGCAGAGGTATGGATTGATCCTAGGTTGATCCTAGGTCAACCTTAGATCGGACCTAGATTGAGCAATACGAGGAGGGCATGTAAGGAGCTTCGCCCTATAAACCCTCCAAGAATTGGAACCCGCGACAACCCATGTCCGTTTCTGGAGGAACCCAGGAGTTGTCTGCCATGAAAGGTTCTCCCCACGCCTGGTTCAGTGATGGCGGAGGGTTCAGTGTGACGATCTCCCTCTTGCCAGACTGCGTACCGGCTGGCAAGTGCGCGCCGCGTCGGAAACGAGAAAGGAAATGATAAAAACAGGTTCAAGTTGATAAGGTGGCCCGACCAAGTCTTTCACCAGCTCGGAATGAGCAAATTCAAACTGAAACTGTATCAATTTCTCGAGGAGCGAACAACAGTCATTTGTGAAGGGGTCGGCGTGAGGGAATGGGCAGAAAGCTGCGGGTCCACGGGTAGGAAGGATGACGGAGTAAGTTAGTAGTTGGAGAAACGTCGTCGTGGTTCCCAAGATCTGATCTGGGGCAGCTGCTTCGACCCTTTTAGGCTTGGCGTTGGTGTTTCTGAAATTCAAGCTGTTTGCAGTGTTGGATGAGTCCACAGACTCGAAAATTCAAGTTGGTCTTCATCAAGTCGCCGGCAATCTATTCGGTACTAATAATGTATGTTAGGTACTAAGTAGTATTGACGCTGCTTCTTCGGCTTTTTCGTCTCGGTAAACTCTTTTCCTCTGTTGCGCGACCCTGCGAAGAACAACAGTCAGGCCACACCATCCATGCATGGGTGGGAAGTTCCAGAGGGACCGCCGAAGACGTGAAAGGATGGAGATCGAGGATTCCCGAAACACGTACTCAACGCCCTTTGGTTCAATGTATTCTCTTCCGCTGCCTTCTTTCATCTGCGGCCGTTGGTGCGTCGCTGAATGCCGTGGCGCCGGAACGTTGTGATCGTGACGCTGACATGGTCATGAGGGATGTGTCATAACCGGGGTGAAGGCCTCTGAGAGGACCGACGAGTTTGGGAAGTCGTTCAAATACATGTAGTCGGCGAGCAAAACTGGCGGGTAGAAGATAGATGTAAGGTATGTTGAAGCAGGTGTGGACGCCCCGGTAGTAGTAGATCTAGGCATCTCGTGCTAGGTCGTAAACGGCATAAATGTCAGCCAAAAGGTAGGATTAGAGTGGATAAGAGGCTCACTATTGTGAGCTAGACTGTGAACGGCGAAATTGTCAGCCAGTCTCGTCGCATCTCAATCGCTAGCATTGAGAGGTTCGAAAGGAGCCTCTACACGACTTACACATGGCAAGAGAAGGAGATGCCAAGGAGATGCTTGCGTTGGGGGCACTTGCCTGCTACAACTGTCACCGAAGTACTTACTACTTAGTACAT
Organism: Exophiala sp. LBMH1013; assembly: GCA_024611085.1. NCBI lineage: Eukaryota > Fungi > Ascomycota > Eurotiomycetes > Chaetothyriales > Herpotrichiellaceae > Exophiala > Exophiala sp. LBMH1013. The sequence continues at coordinate 1,584,952 of JAMFLB010000002.1, forward strand.
ACCTAGTAAGGTGCTCATGACCTCGATATGAATCCGTCACTGCGCCGCGCCCTGCTTGCTAGTACACAAGTTTGCAACTGAAGCACTCCGTTTGGGCAATCGACCGCAGCCCTGAGCTTCTGCATACTAGTAGTAATGGCCTCTACTTATATTTGCTTTTATTGCGCGCAGCTAAGATCGCGTGAGTCATTTAACTCAAGTTGCATATGTTACTTGTTCAAGCCTCTGACGCCTTTGTTGTAACTGTCTTCCAGATCCAGTGCGTTGATCAACCCGGCGAAGACACACCCCGACGTGATTATCCAGGCTGTAGCGGCCCGCGACAAGCAGAAGGCCGTCAACTACGCGAAAAAGCATGGCATACCCCAGGTTTGTGACAGCTACGCAGGTAGGTGACCGACTGACTGCGATGTGTCTCTATAGCCATCCTTGATGATCATCAACGCCGTTTATATCCCGCTCCCCTGCAGTCTACATTGCGGGGCCCTGAAGGCACTCGGCTAGGGCAAACATGTTCTTCTGAAAAGCCTGCCGTTGCCAACGCGAGCGAGGCCGAGGCGCTATTCCACAGGCCACTGCTGCAGAAGCCTACTATGTAACACCCCAATCCTACTCGAAGCTCTTCACTATCGTTTCCAGCCGACGTGGCAGTTCTTCCATTCCTTAGTTGACCGTCCGAACCTGAAGCGCGCCATCTCCATTGCGAAGCTACCCTTGTACATTATCCCCAAGAACAGCAATCAGTTCAAGTATGAATTCGGTGGCGGCAACATGCTCGATCTCGGAACATATGTTATGTGCGTCTTGCGAGAAGCCATGGGGCTCCGAACCGAAACAGTGTACCAAGTGCATTGTTGGAAGGTGTCCTCCTCCGAATGAACCAGTCATCCATAAGGAGGTTACCGGTGGAAGATGATAAACTCCCTCGGGGACAGAATATGCTACGCGTGCGGAGATTGACTCTGACCAATTTCTTGATATCAGCAACCTGGCATCGCATCGACATCGAGGATGGGTTCACTGTGCGAGAGTTGCAGGGCCGAGGCAGCGTCGTTGTCAAAAGATGGACAAAGAAGGAGTCCAGGAAGATCTACACCTTTAGAGACGCCTGGATCCATCGGCCTGGTGTTCGAACCATCCTAGAATTCTTACCATCATCAACTTGAGCGGTTTGTCAACCGTGTTCGAGAGAGAGAAGGTCCTGCAGGGCCTGTGGGTCAGCAACGAGGATAGCTTGGTGCAGGCAAAAATGATAGACATGGCATATGAGAAATCAGGCCTACCTCTTAGGCGTACGAGCAAGTTTGTTCACTGGGATTTGAGCTGATCAGGTCGCGTGTGGGAAGGGTAATTGGCTGACAGCATTTGAAATTACATGAGAAGGCATGGTGAGTCTAGTCTCTATAACAGCAGTAGCCCAACATTGAATGTCAGGATGGTTCTAGTAGTATTCAGAGAAGCTTCCCCTGTTCCTTGTCTCGTCTGATATCTCCGCTCGAAGCTGGCTCGTTCTTCGCTCGCCGGGCTGCAATCGTGTAAAAGATGCTGCCGTCGTAGATTCGACGGATATCGTCTTTTCGCATCCGCCCATCCTCCGGCCACAGCATAATATAGGCGGCCAACCCTAGTAGAAGTCAGTGTATGCTCCAGCCGGATCTGCTTGTATTGTACACGAGGGCAAAACCTACACTCAAAAAAAGCTCCTCCCCAGCCGATTGGATCTGCGATCAGACGTTGGCCCTTGAGGAGCTTGGAGACGTCCCAGATACTAAGGCCATCCTCGTCTCCAGCGTATTTGGCAAAAATATCTTCGAATTTCTGCGGAATAAATCTCCCTTCTGTGTCGTAGGTACCGGTATCGCTGCCGTGCTTGTCTTTGTGTATATTGGCAACGTAGATCCGGAAGAAGGGATCGGGAATCAACGAAGATGATGTTGGATACGAGAAGTTACCATGGATGATAAAGACAGCTAGTAAAGACAGCAGAATGCCAAACCCAAGTTTGTGGAACCCTTTGAAGGTATCGCCGGGCCATATGATGCCGTCTCGATCCTCGTCGAAGAAGTCGCAGTGTTGTTGTAGGACCTAGATACACATGGAGTCGTGCCATCAGATTTCAGATCAAATCAAATCAAATCAAATCAACCGGTGTGATAGACTTGTTCTCAATGTGAACATGTGTGTATGTGGTCGCTTACTGTCTGGTGTTGGTGATTAGCTGCCCAGTCATCGTCCAAAGTGCCGGCCGGTTCTTCCGACGAGGCTGCGATATTGGCGCGAGCAGTTCCTGTAACGTCATTCAATGTGTAAGTAAAGGGATGTCGTGAGTGAGCGCTGGCAGTACACGAACCCGGAGAGAAGATCTTCTGATCCTTTTGGGCCGCTATGAATGGCTTCCTCTCAATAGTGACAGGCACCGTGTTTATCGAGGTCACCACTTCGCTGCCTTTCTTGTCGTCGGCAACGAGCCAGCCGCCCGTGCCATTCGTGAGTTCGGCCGGTCTCCGTGGAGTCACTTTCGAGTCCATCGTTGGAGGTGAGAACAGGAAGTCTGGTCCTCTGGGACTTTTTTCTGTTTTGAATGTAGAATATAGTAGTACAATATCGGTCCGAGCCTCGTCCTGCATAAGATATGGATTGCACATGTCACGTCATTGTGACGTGGAATGCCTTATGCAGGCTTCCGGATCGACACATTGCGTCTTTCGTGATACCAAAGAAAACAGGTGGTTAGTCAGGTACCTGGGTGCTAAAGTGGTGGCTATCTCCAGGTTACGGGAATGCCCGGATGAGGCAAACTGATAGACATGTGCCTGCCTGGGTGCCTACATTCTCCCCTACCTACCTAAGGTAGTAGCAGCCTCACTATTTTCAATTTAGTACTCGGTATCATAATAATAATTATTTCAGGTCACGTACCTTAAGGCACTGGTGCTACGTATGCCTGCATTGGAAGTATTTATACCTTAATAATAATATGTTGATAGCACGCCACTAGACTATTTCTGCTTGACGCAGTCACTGCAGCCTCTTTGTTAGCTGCACAGAGCAGTACGAAGTTACCAGTTCCATCGAATCTTGGGGCAGGATTGCGACGCTCCAGACGGATCACCGTCGGCTGTACCGCATTGAAGAGCCTATCCCTGCATTGACTGGCAACAAAGATATCGATCAAGTTCACCGTCGCTGCGGATCGATCCTTCGAAAGGGCCTCGAAGTCCACGCACGTTTGTGCGGGAACATGAATTTTCTGCTCAGCTTGTCGGTCGAGAGGACTCATAAAACAACACCATGGGGTGAACGGGATGTGTGACCGCACAACTGGATAGGCAGCCTGGCTTATGGTGTCGCCATGGGTCAAGACCACGAAAGTCGGATTCCCTCAAAAAGTTCGAATCGGCCTCCAAGGTGCAGAGAGAGAGAGACCTTGCATGTGCTTGGAGGATTTTACGTCAAAAGGGGCCCTAAACCGGCTCGCAGCGTTGCCCAATATCCACAGGCTCCCCCTCGGCTACTGGATGACAGGCAGCGGGTAGGGCGAAGACGAGGGTCCGCTGTGCCCGAGACGCTATAGGGAATTGGTGTCTCACCGAAGCCTTGCGAGCTGCTTTACCGAGCGAAGAATCTGTCCCGGAGCCAGCGCAGATTCAACCAACTACTCGCCTACCCTTGAAGCGTACGGGTGGGTAGAGCCGCCCTAATTGCGATCAAGCCCAGCGAATACGTATTCTGATAACGAAAAAAATCAGCTCCATCACCGTCTCCATCAGTGGCCCAGATTTGTATCGACTCGCAGTTATGAAAGGGTTCTCTTGAGATGACTATCGAACCCATCCCTTCCTCCGTCCTTGTTCCGACTGCAACCTCACGCTTCGGTTCTGTCATTCATTATAGAGTGTTCGGTCTATATTACCGTGTGGCCAGGACTGCCCAGCGATTCACGCGTCGGGTGTGGCCTCAATGACTCCCCTCCATGGACACCAGTGACCCGCGTGTCGGTTCTGCTCGCGACAACTCTACCAGCCCGGGTCTCTCTCGTCAGATCGCCGGGACCAACTCATCTTCCATCAGCAGTTTACTTGCCACCCTCGTCCCAATCCTTATTTGGGCGGCGATATGCATCATAGTGTTCATTATCCTGCGCCGCAAGTGCCCTCGCGTATACGCACCCAGAGCCTTGCTGAGCAGTCTGGAGCCTCAGTATGTCCCTGGCCCTGATTTGGCGTCCCGTTGCGTGACTGACCCCTTGAAGTGAAAGGAGTGCACCCCTACCAACAGGATGGTTCAACTGGATCAAGGATTTCTACCACATCCCTTCGTCATTTGTCCTAAATCACTCGTCGCTTGATGGCTTCCTGCTGCTCCGGTTCCTCCGGGTCTTGTGTGTGATATGCCTAATTGGCATCGTACTGCTATGGCCCATTTTGATTCCCCTGCATGCTACTGGCGGTGCTGGAAACACCGAACTGGATCGCTTGACCATCGGTAATGTGGTGGATGGCAACAGATTGTATGCCAATGCTTTGTTGGCTTGGGTCTATTTCAGTAGGTCAAGTTCTGCCGGAGATGTTGCTGTTCTAACCATGTCTGTTACAGTAATCATACTCTACATGATCTCCCGAGAATGCGTCTATTATATCAATCTACGTCAAGCTTATCTCTTGTCGCCCTACTACGCCAATCGACTATCTTCTCGAACTGTACTATATATGAATGTGCCTCGCCAGTATCTCAGTGAAGACAGGCTTCGATGGATACTTGGCAAGTCCGTACGAAGAATCTGGATCCCCCAAAGCACTCCCGAGCTCGACCGGTTGGTCAAAGAGCGGGAGCAGACAGCCTTGCGCCTCGAGCGAGCCGAATTCACCTTGATTCGAACGGCAAATGCTGCCAGGACAAAGGCTCTTCAAAAGTCTGAGACCGACCGCGAGAAGGACCCGGGCCACGCATCGCCTGAAATTGGGCGCGGTTCGGATGAGATTTCGGAAACAACCATGTCCCCGTCACAAGATCCAAAGTCCGTAACGATCTCTGACGGCGCAGAGTCGCCCAGCAACACCCCGGCGGGTAAGGCCGAACGACAGCTCCCAGATGTTAATGGCTCCGTAGCGTCGCAATGGATCTCTCACAGCTCGCGGCCTCATCATCGACCGATAGCCAACTACGGAAGACGCGTCGACACCATCAAATGGACCAGGTTGCAGATCAAGAAATTGAATTCCAGGATTGCTCAAGTCCGGCGGCAGCAGCTCTTCAAGACTCGGAATTTGATGCCGTCTGCATTCGTGGAATTCCAGACGCACACAGATGCGCAGAATGCATTTCAAACGTTGACACATCATCGTCCCCTACACATGTCTCAACGATATATAGGGGTAAGGCCTTTTGAAATTATATGGGACTCACTTTCCATGTCATGGTGGGAATGTATCGTCCGGAAATTCTTCATGATGGGTCTCATCACCGCCATGATCATATTCTGGGCTATCCCATCGGCTCTGGTGGGCACAATCTCCAATATCGAGTACCTGTCGGAAAAGGTCAGCTTCCTGGGATGGATAAAGGACCTCCCCAGCGTCATTAAAGGGATACTGAGTGGTGTCGTCCCTGCTCTTGCCTTGTCTTTGCTGATGAGCATCGTGCCCGGTATCCTGAGATGTGAGACCGAAACCCTCCCAAAGCGAGGCCTCTGCTGACTCTGGTCCAGACTGTGCGAAGCTTGCCGGGATGCCGACCCTGGCTAGGATCGAGCTCTACACGCAACACGCCTATTTCGCTTTCCAGGTCGTACAAGTCTTCTTGATAACGACGTTGACTTCAGCTGCATCAGCCGCCGTCACAAAGTTATTGGAGGATCCGACGACAGCCAAAGACCTCCTTTCACAAAACCTGCCCAAGGCATCCAACTTTTATCTTTCATATTTTCTGGTGCAAAGCTTAGCAGTTGGTTCCGGAGCGCTGGTGCAATGGTTCGGTCTCTTCAAGTTTCATGTTTTGCAGCAATTTTCGAACAACCCGCGAAAGACCTATACAAAATGGCACCGTTTGCAACGAGTCCATTGGGGAGCAATCTTCCCAGTATATACCAATCTTGGTGTTATCAGTATGTGAGGCCCCCCCTATAAGCAAACAGTGACTGACAGTCCGTGCGCAGCACTCAGCTATGCATTAATAGCCCCCATCATCCTTGGCTTTGCTGCGGTTGGGGCCGCTTTCTTATACCTTATATACCGATATAACCTCATTTATGTCTATGACTCGGAGGTCGACACCAGAGGTCTTGTGTATCCTCGTGCACTCTTGCAGATGTTGGTAGGTTTATATTTTTCCGAGATATGCATGATCGGACTGTTCTCTTTGCGAGGCGCCTTCGTTCCTGTTGTTTTGACCACCGCTCTATTGGTCGTCACGGCGTTGGTGCATGTGTCGCTCCTGGATGCCCTTGGGCCCCTGTTGTGGAGTCTTCCAAAGAGTTTGACGGTAGAGGAGGACGAGCATTTGTTGTCAAAGCATCCAGAGCAACAACATTCTGCAATAGACGAAGATGTGGAGCATTACGGCGACCAGGGAGATTTCGCCATGGAAACAGACGAGCAACACAATGGCGAGAGCCGGGGTCTCGAAGGCGCCGATGGAGCAGCGCATGCATTGGGAGGAGGGGTCAAATCATGGCTGAAGAAGAAAGTCAAGAGTGACTTCCCTGAGGTCAACACGACCATAAATCTGCTTCGGTCGTTCTGGATGCGATGGATATCGCCTGACCCGGCCCAGAAATCCAACTTCCTCCTCCGATGGCTGCACCCCGAGGTCTATTCTGACTACACGATTCTCCGCCGCATGGTGCCGGCTGATCTGCCAGACCCAACATATCCGGCGGACGTCGAACGCGACATCTACTATCCGCCCTCATTCCTAGCGAAGCCTCCTTGTCTCTGGATTCCCCGTGATCCAGGAGGTATTAGTCGACAGGAAGTGGAGCATAGTGGCAAAATCATTCCAATCACAGATGAGTATGTCACTATTGATGAGAAGGGTACCATGACCATCAATCTTGAGACGCATCGGCCGGTCTTTGACATTGATCGACTACGTTACTGAGATGGGGATGAAGCAAGTTGGTATAGACATAGTCGCATCAAGCAGATACAGGGTGCTGCAAGTTACCTGACAGCAGGACGACGACTTCTGGGACAGTGAAGGCAATCAAAGAAATATGCATCTTCCTCTCTTCCTCTCTGTCTACACAGCATGTGTATATATGCACTCTTAGGCAATCACTCCACCGTATGAGTCGCACTGCACCTTAGTACCGAGTAATCCCCCGTAATGGATAGTGCATCGCGGTGTTACGTGATTAGCACTTGCTACCGTCTAACGCGTCTCAACCAGGAATCTTAGCCGAGAAGTTTTGAGATACCACCAAATACCAGTGGTGAAGTTGGACCTGGCATCCAAGTCACTCTCTGTTCAATTGCGCGCGACTGCGCTTCTTCTTGCTCGTCACTCCATACATTGACATCTGATCGACTTACTCGCTACCTTTTCTTTCAGATGGTCTCTCCGCTTTCAAATCAACCAGGCATGTCTTGATCGCAAAGTCCAGTCTTCCTTACACTTGACTCTTTATACCAACCTGTCCTCGGAGCCGACGGTCACCATGGCTGCAGCAGCTCTCAGCAATGGCAGCTCGGCCGCAAAATCGAACACGATAGCAGAAGGTATTAGTACCTCATCGCGCTTCGCCGACATACCCTCCGCGATCGATATTCCTGTATCCGGAGGCCTTGATGCAGAAGAAGCAGTCGAAGTGAACCTCGAAGACCATCTGGACGACCCGACCGAACTCTGCCAGCTTCTCGAGAATGAAAAGGCAGCCAAAAATCTGTGGATTACAATCGCGCTCGCCTATGCGAAGCAGAAGCAAATTGACCATGCAATCGAGATCTTGGTCAAGGGTTTGGGATCTCTGTCAAGAAGTGGCCCTAAGGAGAGGCTCGGCCTGCTCACTTGCGTAGCATGGCTGAACCTACTCAAGAGCCGACAGGCGCCTCGTGTGCTGCCCGAGTCCCAGCAGTCATCTGATGTGAAGACGAAGGACCACTACCTCCGAGAAGCCACCTCGACCATCAATGACGCCCTGCGAATTAACCCTGCCTATCCTCCTCTATACCTTACGCGAGGTGTCCTCTTCCTTCTGCGGGCGTCATTGCAATCCTCTACGAAGACTGGGGCGGATGCGGAAAGAGCAGAATCTCTGAAACAGGCCCTGAAGTGTTTTGATGATGCTCTCAGGGCTTCCGATGGCCGCAACATGATGGCTGCGATGGGCCGGGCAAGAACACTGTATCTCTTGAAACAATACGGTCCAGCCCTACAGACATACCAAGAAGTTCTGTCAAAGATGCCTGGTCTCACGGACCCCGATCCTCGTATTGGTATCGGCTGTTGTTTCTGGCAGCTGGGATTTCATGAAAGAGCCAAGCTGGCGTGGGAGAGATCACTTGCCCTCAACCCAGAGTCAAAAGTTGCCCACGCCTTATTGGGAGTCTACTATCTGCATGAGAGTGCCAAATATCCTGCATCCGACCCTCAATTCAATGTCCTTTACAAGAAGGCCATGATTGATCACACAAAGAAAGCTTATACCATCGACAAGAACTTCCCCCTCAGCTGCGCGACCTTTGCCAGCTACTTCTTGCTCACTGGCCGATACGAGACTGTGGAACCTTTGGCGCGTAAAGCCATTGAGCAGACGGACATCAACGCCATTGCCAGTGACGGATGGTACTTGCTGGCTCGTAAAGAGCACAACAAAGGCGACCTGGTCAAGGCGAACGACTACTATACCAGAGCGGATCAGGCTAGAGGCGGTCTCGATAAAGGCTACTTTCCGGCCAAATTTGGTCTTATCCAAATCATGGTGCAGACGCGTGACCTTCAGGGCGCCAAATTTCGCCTCGAGTCACTTGGTCAACTCAATAGGCATGTCGAAGCAATGACCCTCTTGGGTTGCATCTATGCCGAGGAATCTTTCTCACAGCAAAGCACTACAACGAAAGAGGAGAAGATAGCTTCAGCGCGCAAAGCAATCACGCTTCTGGAGAATGTTCGGAAATCCTGGAAAGACGAGAAATCTCGTGCCAGGCCTGATGAATCAGTCTTGCTCTATCTCGCCCGTCTGTACGAGCAAGAAAATCCCGTTGAAAGCTTGAAGTGTCTTCAACAGGTCGAAGGCATGCAACTTGAAAAGATCCCTGACGAAGAAAAGCCGGATGTGGGCGAAGATGAAGCAACATATATCGCCCAAGTACGAGAGCATCTCCCTCCACAACTTCTGAACAATATGGCTTGCTTCCTATATAGCCAAGAATCGTACTCGCTTGCTCGAGAGACATTCCAGATTGCTCTGAACGCGTGCGTCAAGCTCACTGAGAAACAAGATGCCGAAAAGAAGGCTGTGGAAGAGGATACCATGGGCGCGGAAGACGTGGATAACAGTGACACAGATGCGCTGGTTACTACGATATCCTACAATTTGGCGCGAACCTATGAAGCACTGGGCTTGGCCGCTGAGGCGCAGAAGGTGTATGAAGGCCTTCTTGCCCGCCACGCCGACTACACTGATGCTTCGGCCCGGCTGGCATGTATGGCTTTGGAGTCGTCACCTCGAGAAGAAGGTCCCAGGAAGATACATGCAGTATATCAGAGCGACTATGGCAATACGGAGATCCGAGCATTGATGGGGTGGTACCACCACAGTGCAAAGAAGAAGACCAACAATGTCGCCGAAGACGTGGAATACCGACACTACAAACATACACTACAGGGCTACGACAAGCACGACCTGTATTCCCTCACTGGCATGGGAAATGTGCACCTCGCCATTGCGAGAGACATGCCCCGAAACAGCGAGCAAGAGAAGGAGAAACGAAGCAAGATGTATTCCAAGGCCTACGAGTTCTTCGACAAAGCACTGCAGTTGGATCCAAAGAATGCGTATGCGGCCCAGGGTGTCGCCATCGCTCTGTGTGACGACAAAAAGGCTTATTCAGATGCTTTACAAATCTTCACCAAGGTCAAGGATACTCTCCGCGATGCTTCCGTGAACCTTAATTTAGGGCATGTCATGACCGAGCTGCGCCAATATCAACGGGCCATCGACAACTATGAGATCGCTCTTCGAAAGGAAGGCAAGGCAGAGAACGCGCTGTTGCTCGCCTGTCTATCAAGAGCGTGGTTGCTGAAAGGAAAGGCTGACCGATCCATTCCTGCCCTGAACACGGCCCTAGATTACATGAAGCGCGCACTGGCAACTCAACCAGATTCTCCCCATCTGCAATTTAACGTGGCCTTTATTCAATTCCAAATCGCGCAGCACGTTAATCAAGCCAAAGAGACCGATCGAACTTTGGAAAATGTGGACGCTGCTATCGCCGGCCTCGAACAAGCCATTGAAACCTTCGAACAAGTCGCTCGGCATAAGCAGCCACCATACCCGCGTACTGCACTCGAGCAGCGAGCGGCCATGGGTAGAAACACGATGAGGAACCAACTGGAACGCCAGCGTGCCAGGCAAGCCACCTATGAGAGCCAGAATGCCGCGAAATTGGCGGAAGCCAAGCAGAAACGCCAAGAAGAACTTCGTCGACGGGAAGAAGCTGCTCGGAGACGCAGAGAAGAGGAAGAAGAGCGTGCCAGGAAGATTGCAGAAGAGCGCAGGAAGATCATTGAGGAGACAGAAAGACTTGCCGAGCAAGTACGTGCCGAAGCCTTGGCGAGAGAAGCTGCCGAATACACCGACGACGAGGAGACCGGCGACCGGGTCAAGCGTAAGCCAAAGAAGGGAGGCTCTAAGCGCAAGAAGAGAGATGACGAGGATGGATTTATCGAACATGATGGCGACGCTGATGGCCGAAGTGAGCGAACCGTTTCTAGAACTCCAATGAGCGGCTCGGACAACGGAGCACCGACGGAGAAGCCCAAGAAGAAGAAAAGGAAGTTGGAGAAGGGTGCTCCGAAGCAGCCCAAGAAGAATGGCAAATACAAGTCAGCTGCCGTTGTCGTCGACTCGGACTCGGACGAGCCTGAAGCTGTGGCGACTCCTGAAGCCTCGCCCGAGTCACCGCCTTCTGACGTGCCGGACCGAGATGAGGAGATGGTAGACCGGGTGGGTGAGGACGACGAGGATGAAGTGGTCCAACGTCAGCCACGAATGCGACAACGGAAACAGCTTAGGACTATTGCCGATGAGGATTCCGATGAGGAAGAAGAAGCCGAGGAAGGGAACGACGCGGTCGAGCCGGCGAACCCTGAAATGGCTGCTACGGGCGACGGCGAGGACGATGAGTGATGAGTGGACTTGAGCAGTGTAGCCTATGTATGATATCTTGCATATTCGCGCAACTACGGGGAAAACGGAGGTTTGGGCCTTCGAACACTGGTTAAGCCATAGCATAGCAACCGCAGTCTGGGAGGTACTTATAGTACTGAAATGGTCCATGTATATGCAGGTGCCGTACTGTCCTGGTAGAGATCCTGTTACTGTGAGGTGAGTGAAATGGCAGAGATTCTATATCCTCCTCTAACCAGTATAATTCTGTTTGATGGGCGGTGTCCGTGGATCGTAAATGTTAGTTAGAGACGAGGCTGAAGTTCAGCCTTGAGGTCCCTCCCCACTTATTGATCTCCAAGGAACTTGATCGATTACCGTCATCTTCTTTTCTGCCTGCGTTGTACACGTGCGTATTGAAGGCGACATATACCTACACATACTATTGCCAATCCCTTCTCCACTGACTGAGCCTGATGTGCCGTCAGAATGGCTGCACCCCAGTCTACCCAAGCGCTGGTAAAGCGCTCATCCACCAACGATGTCTCTCTAATGCCGCCACCACCATTCAAGCGGATTAAGAGACCGCCCAAAGTCCTCGACGAAGACGAATACACGGCCGCGCTCTCGGAGATCATTGCGCGAGACTATTTCCCGGGACTACTAGAGAGCCAAGCACAGCATGAATACCTGGCGGCGCTGGAGTCTGGCAACGAAGCCTGGATCGCCGAGGCTGCGCAGAAGTTACGAAACGCCGGGGCGCCAGTGACAAATGGGCGCAGATCTACCGCTAGGAACACGAGATTCGACATTCCTGCCCGTCATACCCGTCGTAGCAATTCGCCTTCTGCAACGCCGCGGGCGAGACATTCTGCTGCTACAGGAGCTGTCGCGGACACACCTGTGGGATACTACGCAGGCAGTGAGACGCCTGTGAGTGAGCCTGGACACGGAGTGGAAGATGGAGATGGAGATAAAGGAGGAGGAATCGATACATCGAATCTCTCGCTGGGTGCGTTTCAGGCGAAATATACATCCGAGGACAACGAGTCGTTCAACGCCCTTCTGGACAAGCAGAACCGGAGAAAGCGCGAGAAGCACGCCTACCTGTGGACGCAGGACCAGCGGGTCCCTTCGGCGCGCTTGATTGCCTATCGAGCCCATGAAGCACGACTGCTGAAAGAGCGGGGAGAAGAGGATGCCAGCCACGCTATTACTGCGTCTGCCTCCACATCTACATCTACATCTACATCTACATCTACATCTACATCAGCCTCTGCGTCTGCGTCTGCGCTTGGCTCTACTTCAGCTCTGGTTGAGAATGGACCTGACAGTGGCGCCGCGAATGCGAGCCAAGCGCTCAGTGCTGTGCCCGCCATGACGATCGGAGCAACAGACGCCCGTCCCGCCAGACCAGACGCATGGCGCATCAAACGGCCCGACAACAGCTTCATGTTCCCCGCGACTTCGATCGACGAGGATGCCCCCGGCCTCCCGACCGTGCAGGAAGTCAAGGAACAAATGTCCAAAGCTGGGCCGAAACACGTCGTCGTCGCAAACACTCGCTTCCCGCCCATCTTGTACGAGGATGATCCGGGCCCTGTCCCGCCATCGCCGTCGCTGAACACGGAAATCATTGCACGTCGCGATGCCGCGAAGAAAATTGGGGCGGCTGGATCTGCGACTGCGACTGCGACTGAATCCGAATTCGACGGACTGACTGGTGGCGAGACACCCCGTGTCAACGGATACGCATTCGTCGAAGAAGACGAACCCGAGAATATTGCGGACCTCGAACCCTCTGCCCCGAGTTATCGTGATTTGTTGGCAGGACAGGCTGGCGCGGATGCGACGCCTAACCCGTTCAAGGTCGGCGAGATCCGCAAGCGCGAAGAACTGCATCTGCGCATGGTCGAGAGACAGGCCAAATTGAAGCGCGCCAAGGAACGCGATACCCTTCGCCCTGCAAGTAGACTTGGGGGTACGACTGGGGGTGGGGGTGGGAGTGGAAATCTCACCCCCAGTGCCGCGGCGGGCAATATGACTCCTGCGGCAAGGAGGTTGATGGAGAAACTGGGCGGTAGGACACCTGTGAGGGCTGTCTCGGGACTGCCTGACGATCCTACTGGAGGTGCTACTCCCAAGGATATGTGGACGCCTGCGCGGGCGCGGGCGCCGAGGAGGAAGAAGTGAGGATGCTATGATATCCTATGAGCTAAGTATGCTTGTTGTTTAATGGCCGGAGACATAAACTGGAAGAGCGTTATCCATCCTACAAGTATAGATAGAATTCTGGCTCAAGATGGGAGACCGGATCAACATGTAGCAAGACGATACACGATAGAGATTCAAGTATCCGAGATGACAAAGAGGACCAAGTACTGGTCCTGGCCAGAGCAGGTCAATTACTAGGTAGGACTTCTGATAGTCCTGTATCTGGGACAATGCATCCTACTTGCTTCTAAAAACACCCGTCTTCTCGCGATTTTTTCTTGTCTTGATAGCGCCATAACACCGTGCAAGTCTGCCCATTTCCATTTCCCAACTCCTGCTTTGCCTCGCTTGCTACAAACCGGACAGTAGTGATTCCCCGTCAGCCGGAACAAAGGCCACATGAAAGAAATGGTGGCCCTCTGCATGTTTGTCACCCTCCAAAACAGCCAACAAATCCGAATCTTTCACTCGAATTAGATCAAGTCTATTAATACAACAGTAACCACCATAAGGGCGAGCTTCGTCAAGCTAAGTGGCACCATGGCTTCCGCCCCGCTCAGATAGTATGCTGCGCCGAGATAACTGCAACTGATGACGCCCGAGTCGACACTCCGGCTACCATAGCTGTCCTCAAGTCCGGCGCCCTCCAGCGGACAAGCAAACCCCAAACTTGCCGGACAACTCTGAACCAAATCGTAACATAGATCCTTGCACGGGAGGACCTCTTTGTACGGGCCCGGCTGGATGGCATTGTCAATCAGGGGGTTCCGCGACGAGTTTGTTGCCACAGAGTTGAGCAGTGCTTGGTCGACGTTGAACTGCGATGCGGATATGCTTGAACCATTCACAAAAGGCTGGCCGAGATTTCGCGGCTTCAGCCACGAATCGGTGCTGGAATAATCCGTGCAACGAGGAATGGTAACGGCACATAGCCATTGCTTGTAGGCTCGAGCACAGTCGTCGCAGTTTCGGGCCAGAGAGTACTGGGCGCTAGAAGTGGTGTTGCATGGTATTTGCTGTAGAGAGTAGTTGAAGTATTGGTACATCTGTGCCGCGTGAGAATCGTACAAGGCTGCCAATTCGGGCAGGCCCGTCGTAGGATCGAACTTGTGGGGATTGGTAGGAACGGCGTAGGCGACTTCAGAACAGAAGGAGAGATTGTACATCAAGGCACAGTTGTCCTCTGTTTTGGTCTGGAATTCGATCGCTTGCCAGACTGCGCCTCCTCCTCCCACAACGCCGTTGCCGTACGCAGTTGAGTTGCCAGTCATGACGAGAAATCCCCAGTATTTGGAGGTGGCGTTAAGCCCTGTAATGTAGAACTGCTCTTTTGGTTTACCTCCAAGGCCTCGGTTGGTCATCTTGGCAACATTCTGGTTTTCGAAACCCGGGACATTGGCGGCTATCCGGGCGCTGTTCTTCAAGCCGCAAAACGAGTTTTTGACCCCAATGATGGCAGTGTCGTTTTGATTGGCAGCAAACACTCCCCACGGCGGACTGAGGTTCATCCATTCTTGATATACAGTCTCGTTCGATTGGGCTTCAGTCAGGTCGTCGGTGATGAGCAGTGCTGCATGGTTGTCGCCGTCAACAAAGTGTAGATTGGTCTGGTTGGGCTTTGAGCCATGATAAGGAGCGTCAATCGAAGCGGCGATTTCGTAGTTCCAGATGCCAGTATACTCCGTCGTATTCGGGGCAGATACGCCGATGTAGACGTCACTGGTAGCATTCACCTCGTATATAGCGTATCCTCCATCCACATCAACAGTGTTGCCGGACCCAGGACCGGGTTTCTCGTTCGAGTCAGATAGAGATGTGTACATCTGCAACTGCGGTGGTATGGAGTCATTTGTCCCATTGCTGGTGGTGTTCGACGAAGGCTGGAGGCATGTGTTGAGTGTAATGTAGATGCGTTTCCCATCTTGTCGCTTTTTTAATTCAATCAAGTCACTATTTACATCCCGCTCCTTCAATTTCTCGGCTGGCAATCCAGATCCAGCAACACCGTTAGGTCCGTCGATCGCATCCTTGGGAAAGACCCAATATTGTGTCTCGCCGATGTCAATGTTGCTGTTCTGAGGGTCATTGTTGGATAATGCAGATACCCCAGCCGCCGCCCGGACAGCTAACTTCAAATCCTCTTGTCCATATGTCCCCTCACCAAGAATATCATTTTGGTCGTCATCAAATATCAGGTAGTGGTTGTGGTCTTCGGCCGGTATCCGAGAGTCCAGTTCGACAGCATATGCAAAGTGAGGCTGCGTCAGGAAGAGGTACACCGCCAGGAGAACGAGAGAAGCCGCCAACGAAGCGGCGAACCTCGATTGTAGGGGCGTGAGCTTGGGAGGGAATGGCATGGTTGAAGGCCGGCTTTAGTGTCGGGGTGCCGCAAGAAGAACAGAGGACGACACGGTTTGGTGAGTTGCTGTCATGATATTGTTGAACTGGGTTCGAGCAGCCAAACAGTAGGTATTGGCCTCAGATTAGCATGACAGATGAATGCTCGAGGAGTGAGTGTAGGGGGTTGGTTGAGCGTCAACGCGGCAGCGAGGCGACGATTGACGGTGACGGTTGATGGTCGGTCGTGGAGACAGAAAATAGGGGTATTCCGCAATATGGGCAATGATTGGTGGATTTGATCCTACGTAGGACTCAGCCACAAAGCTTGTTTTGCCCAGGCACGTGATATCATGGGAAATCTCTCTATTCATGTTATCAACTTCAACGTCGAGATGGTTTATCGTAATATAAACGAGAGGTACAACTCTCCTCATAACGCCTCCCTTCTGCAATAAATTGGTCCTGACACCTTGGTACGATGGCTGAGGCGTGTGAGCATAAGCCTATAACTGGTTGTGTCCTGACCGCATTGCCAGGATGTTGCGCCTGCGCCGACAAGAGACCGCTGGCAACTGCCTATGCGGTCTACGTCGATGGCAAGGGAATGAGACTTCAAGGCAAGCGCTGGCAACGCTACTGCTGGAAGTGTCGTGGTAGGTCACTGTGCATACTTCTTCATTGCTTCGCGATTGTGCAAAGTATCTGCTTCTGGCGAGCCCACATTCATTCCCGCGTTCGCTCATTATTGACATATTGTTAATCTTCATTAGATTATTGGAATCTACAGTCACAGTCTACCACTTCTCACTTATTACCCATGGATCCACGGGACACACAAACCCCCGGTGCTTCAAGCCCACCTGAACGATCGCAGGGCTACAACATGAATCATTTCTACAATACCCCAGTGCCAGAACTTCAGTCTTGGTCCTTCGACGCTCTGTCCGATCTTCAACCACCCCCGCGTGCTGAATTGCGTCAGCCGCTACCGGTCCGGAGTCAGCACACTTCAAGTATCTCCAGTTCAAGAACGCCAGCCGACAATGTACCTCGCCACGCCCAGAGCGCCGAAATCCATGGCTATGGACGCGAAAGACAAGAAAATCGCCCCTCACAAATGGCTTCCCGTGACGCCTCCACCGACCCGGGAATTGTTACAAGGAGACGACGGCCCATTGCCAACCCGTTTGGTACCAGAGAGGAGATTGAGTCGGAAGGCTATCAAAGCCCCGTGGCGGATTTATTTGGTAGAGCATGGAACCGCTATCGAGAAGCTCAGGAAGCCAACCGGACAGCGAGAATCCGTGCCGAAAGCGAACGACGAACAGCTGGAGATGTCAATATCTTGGGTACAGGGCCACCACGATCTGAGGGTACAGACCTGGATATGGCCATGACTCTAAGTCGGGAAGATAGTGAAGAACGAGTTTTGTGGGTGGCTTTGCAAACATCTCTCCGCCAGCAGACAACTTCGCACCGCACCTTGGAGAGTCTTCATGCACATCCTCGAGTCAACCCCATCGATCAGCAGACTTCGAGACCACCACCACTCGAGCCCGAACAAATGACCGTCAGCATAGCGTGTAAGATATGCTGCGAGCAGAAAGTCGACACTCTGTTGGAACCATGCATGCATGTTGCCATATGCCACTGGTGCTCACAATTGATCCGTGACCGTGCTCACCGGCGTCGGCAACTGCGGCTCCCAACAACGGAAGAAGATGATAGATGGAAATGCCCCATCTGCCGACGAGGCGTCACACAGTCAAGAAGAGTATATATGGCTTGAACGTCGTATAAACGAGCGACATCATTCGAGCACATAGGGGTCGGCTTTTTTTGTTCCGTGTGAAAAAAAGCATGCACCGTCGTTGGTTGGCACTGAAGTCGGCTGGCGCTGTTATGGAATCTAGGTGTGTCGTCCGGGTCACCAAGACACTTCAGAGTCAAGGACGGACGGGAAGCTCAGCAGAGGTCTGAAGATGGACTAGGTCATGTCATCTCTGTCCATAGACGATACATAGACGAAACCACCAAGAGAGATGAGCACAGCATTACGAACCATTTTTTGCCGTGGCTTCGTCATCAGCTTCTTCCCATTAGAGAGGGACTCGCACACCCCCGCGGCATACGCAGGTTGAGTCAGTCAGTCAGTCAGTTAGTCACTGGCCGTATACTTGAGCCACGAGACGCGACCCTTTTCCCCCTTGAGCTGGACTCTGCCGGAGACAATCGAGGGGGAATAACGACTACATACTTAGTGTGAATGAACATAGGCATAAGCGAGCGGACTCGAATATCACCCCCAAGGCGATGGTGCCTTGTTTTGTCCCTACCTACCCAGATGCCTAAGGTACCTATCCTCCTTAGGTATGTTCCATTCTACCTTGTTAATCTCTCAGTACGTAGTTGTAGTCGTAGCCATCATCCGGCAGACAGGCGGCACAATGCAGTGGAATTTGAAGGACCCGAATAGGACCTTGACCGACGACATTCTTGTGTGGCACCTTGGTTCTTTCTTGCAGGAGGGTCGAGAGAGCAAAGGCGCCCTTCGGATAAAGAAAAGACCCTGCGTCATTATCGCTTGCGGGAAGAGGGAAGAGGGAAGAGACGAAGAAAGATGGCACGTGCAGATATAAGCCAGGAGGAGTCTTGCCTTGCTTGTCTTCTATTGCCTTTGACCACAATGGGCCATTGGCCGTGAAACGGTGCAGTTCATGGAACAGCGCCCATCTTGACTGAAACTGCTCGCGAGCCAAAGGTCAGGAAGTATGTACTACGTAGTAGTACAAAATCTCGTAGAGAGAAAGAAAGGCTTCGATGCTGGTGCTAGCCGCAAGCCAGGCAGCAAACAACCAGGACATTGCATTTGTCAGGGACCACAAGAGACCGCGGATGAAGAGCAGGCGCAGCAAGCAGGATTCGTACTATCTGTGGTTATAGACCACACGACCATACTTGAAGACATTGCAGGGCTTGAGTGGTATGCGTACGTCCGAGGCATGCATGTCGTGGTGCCTGGAACGATCTCCCAAAATCCGTAGTGTCGAGGGTCAGTAGGATTGTACACAGGAGGCCTTTAGGTTCCAGTCCATTGCTTCGTAATCTCAGGCCGCCATCGACCAAAAGTGCATCTTCCAGTACGGTGAAAGGCCCGTTTTGATGCGGGCGGAAAAGGCGCCCTTTGATGGTATGTCTTTCCTAGGTGCTACGTGGCCAAGGTATGACCGTTTCGACTAAAGTTTCAAGTGTCAGCTGTAGTTCCTGCTCATGACTGTTCTGAAACCGGCGCCGCAATCGGGAGCCAGACGCGTCTCCCTGTGTGTCTGCCTTGTTGCTGTTTCCTTGTGACTCGGGTATGCTCAGGGGATGCGACAATATTGTGGAAGGACGAGGAGGTTCCAGAAAGTCTGCCTCACATGAACGAGCAGAACGGAGTCCGTGCGCGGCGCGTTGGGTTGAGAAACGTGTTATCCATGGCTCAGCAAGCTAGGCGTCAGCAATTCCCCAAAACCATACCCACCCACCGGCTCACCGGCTTGACCCACTGAATCCAAGAATTCGAATTTCAAACCTGGGAACATGTCAATTATCCCACAAATCGCTGCCGCACAGCCATGACCAAGGTTGTACTGAGGCAAATTCGGCGTGGGTATGCCGTCGACTTAGGCCGTATGATCGTGTCTGCCTCTCATTGAAGCAATCTGTTTGCTTGGGGCCTGATCCATTCAGAGTTTGGAGCATCCGGAGCTGCAGCGCGCAAAAGAGAGCACGCCAGAACCCACAATCTCGAATCAGTTACCGGGACTTCAAAAAGGCAACCATGGCTTTGAACAAATGCTCCCAATTAGGATGCTGTTACGTGTGCATAGCACCGCCTGTTGTTTCCATCCAGACCCCATTCCCTACACTCACCGCGCGATTTTTGCAAGCGATTCGACCTGTTTCGGTTGCCTGTTAACAGGAGCCGGCACGGCAGCGCCAATCGTCGTCGTGACCAGGTTTCCGAGACCAACACCACGGGCATGGGCCATGACAGGACGGGTGGCTCCGATTAGGCATCTGGACGGTGGTAAGAGACCATCGCAATGCTAGTCCAGACCGAGGTGGGTCTTGTAGTAGTGGCAAGATGCGGTGTACGTAGTGTGTACGTAGTCTACCTTAGGTAGCTGGCAGCACTTTGTGAGATCCAATCCTCTGAAACCGGTCGGGCAGCAGGTAGGACAGCAAGTGGGTAGGTACTTTGATGACCTCGAGGACCTTGGCCGGCGACGACAACCCCCCGTCTCGAATCTGAGTGCGTTTTGGCAAACCCTTCCAGGTCTCTGGAAGCTGAAAGGGAACCCTGCTCGACTTGTGGCGAGAGTTCCAAGGCTCGAACGAGTGAGGCATTAGGGGCAACCATTCCCTAGTCTGCAATCTCCATCTGTGGCCGTGTGGCTTCATGGAGGACAAGACTATCGGCCCATTGCCACAGGAGTATTGTTGTGGTTCGATCCCAAGAGCATTGACTGTGGTATGTCCCGAGAGCCCAGATGGAGGCTGTGCATTTTGCCACAGGTCGATCCGAACATTTTGTGTGGCGAGAGGCTCGTATCTCTTTTCTCAATGGTGTTGCACACACTCGAGTCGTGCAAGAGTCATAGCGAGCATGACAAATGAGTTGGTGATGAGCGTGTGGTTAGGAGAGGTTGGCGAGGCTGAGAGTGTCTGCGGCCGCCTCCGCAGGAATGCCAACAGTTGTGGAAGACTTGCAAACGTCATATCTAGGAGTGAGAACATATCTGTAGAGATAGGACAGCTGCAGTGAGCAAAGCCAGAAAGCGTCGTTGACTCCAACAGAGCAGCATCTCGTTGAGCTGAATGACGAGTGCCTGCGGAGGCACTGAAGAGTATGTAGTGGAGTCCCAGTGTGCGGGTGCGAGACAAAAGTACAAGCACGGGCACGCCACTCCCCAACGAGTGTTATGTAATCTTGCGCCACAGTTCGGCCCGTGCCAGCACTAGCCACTCCGTATCCGGCGCCAAATTTGACGTCTCCTCAATTTTGATACGTAGTGGGATTACTGCTGGTAGAGTGGAATGGCCCCTCAAGACACCAGTGTCACTGTAAGTAGCTTTCCCAGAGCTGTGCGAGAAATTGAGCTGTCTGTTTCATGCTTGTCATTATCATTACTCTTTTCCCCTGCTGGAGATTTATGTGCTTTTCCATTCGTACCGGTTGCGTGTGTCCCCAGGGCTCCTCGCTGAATGACACCACAAAATTACAATCGCCTCTTTATGTACCAGTCATGTTGCAGCTCTTCGGCCACCGTGATGGCGGTGATGGTTCCTTGCTTTTCCCAAGCCTCGGCGGGTGTAGACAACATGTCGAACCCAGCTTCAAGGGGTACGAGCATCCCCCTCCAGGGCGGTCAACCAATATGAGCCGAAGAAGTTGACAGCTGTGCTGTTGAAATTGACCACTGACCTGCAAACTTGGCAGAGCCCTGCACCGCCGGATCAATGGGGATGAAGCACCAATCTAAAATGCAGGATGACTCTGCTAGCTCATGTATGGCACACTCACAGGGAGATAACTTACCCAGCTCCTCTGCATTCGGGTTGCGGTTATGCCAGTGCCATAGGAGATATGTGAGGAATAGTGCTCGTTACCAAGTGTGATTCATCGTGTCGCCGCTTTCCCTCCCGGCTTGCAGATCAAAGCTGCTTCCAGAGAAGTCAGTCCACAGGACTAAGCTATCCGTATGACACCCGCACATTGCACATCTGGCACCTACGCCCGTCAGGGCAAGGCTGCCAAAGTGGCGCAACACAGGTCATCCCACTTCCACCATCTGCACATCATGATCCGTTTTGACCGGTGCTTCAGGACGCACCAGATCCATAAGAGATGCGTTACTCAAGGACTGAGCAAATTCGGTACAGGAGAACTGCTTGGAATTGGTGTCGTAGACGATATAATGATTCAACTAGACAAGTGTGAGTAGTTGATAATGAAGTCGACTTAGAAAGGAACGTACCTGTGCAAGCTTGACACCCAGCCAAAGGCATCGCTCGGCACGTGGTGCGGCATGGCTTGGAAACTCCAAAGTGCGTTCATCTTCGTCGACCACCTCACCCTCGAAGAAGTCGGAAGGGAAATAGTAAGTGGCCCATTCAAGCCCTCGAATAAGGAAATCCTCCGGCAACTGACGGCCTGTGCCAGATTGGTGTTGGGGAAAGTCCTTAGCCTCGAACCGGGCATCGGCCACACCGGAGCGGCTCAACGTATTCAAGCAGAGAACTAGGCTAGCCCAGGGCACATAGTTCTCAAGGTATCTGAGAGCTCCTGGCACAAAGGATGAGCTCCACAGGAAGGCTAACGTTACGTGTATGAACGGTAAGATGTTCCGATCACCCACTTTTCCGGCTACTATGGATATGGACGTTGACCAAACCGGAAGAACATATGCAGTTACCTCAGCCGCCGAGGAAAACTTGGCCCCTGGGCGATCACCAGTTGGGGCAAGAGCTTGACGGGAGCCGGTCATATCGGTTGAGTCGCTGCTCCAAAGTGCCCGGTGGATGTCCTCGACGACCTGTGGATCCACCACCGGCTGGACATCCGTGACTGTCTCCGCTTGTTTCTCTGGATGGCTGCCCTGGATCTTGTCCTTATGGGTACGGAACGCTTCCCACAGGAAATTATCGTCGGTACCAAAGTCCAAAAGCCATGCTACCAGAGTCAGCGCAATTTCGGAGCCTTGGACCTTCCAATTAGACCCGGTCCTGGAAATGTGACTGTCCAATTCGGATATGTATTGCGTAGCGTGTACACAATACTCGTGGACCAAGCCGCGAGTAAACAAAACACCTCCGGCGGTAACGAAGGAACTCTCAAACTTGGGGTATTTCTGTATCGCCGACTCGGATTTCTCTAGGAAGGGTGAGAAGAGCAGCATGATCGAATCCCGTGCGTTAGCAAACGGGATGCCAGTGGTGAGAGCCTTAGAATAATGGAACTGTTGCCGCACAATATTGGGTCTCGCCAGCACGGCAAGATGGTGTTGAATTCTCCCAGTCGTTGGTGAACGGTCAGCAGCCCGGTTATACCACATACGCGCTGTGTTTGCCCAAGTCTCCCGGTCTCGCATATCGGATTCCTCGATCGCCATCCGGTAGCGAGCAAGGTCCCCCAAACATTCGATCCAGGTCTCCACGAAAGCAGGAACATACTCCAACAGCAGCCCCATGGTCTGGTAAGCCAGATACACAAAGCTCAGCATCTGCTCCAGCGAATGGGGCAGACGATGACGAAGCAACTCAAGAAGCGAATGTATGCCGTGCCTCCACATTCGAGCCGGCATCGCGTACTTTGTGGGTAAGCGGCGTAAGGCGGGGGACGCGGCAGGGTGCTGAGTCGCTTGAAAAAAATCCAAATGCTCATGAAGTAGCGTGCGATGCAATGCGATCAGGGCTTGCCACTGTTCGTTGGACAGTTTCTTGTTCGATAGACATTGATGCTGACAGACCTCGACACATTTCTTTTCGACTAAGACCAGGCCGCAGTAGATGCCCTTGATCTCATTCACGAGCTGGTCCTGAGTAACAGGCCGCGTTTCTGGCTGCAAGATGAGCTCGGAGACGTGGGACTTATCACGGGTAGAGGTGACAGGTGGAGGAACAGAATAGTTGAAGGCTTTTTTCTCTGTGTCCCACCACTGTAAAGGACGGCGAACGTTGAGCTGCGCTGCAGGCACGGGCATAGATGAAGGCTGCGGTGATGTTCGTTTTGGCGACGAGAGTGGGGTCCTCTGCGCGGACCCTTGTCCGGCGGATAAGGATGGTGTCCTGGCGGAGCCGACAGCCCCGGAAAGAGCGTCGGGCAAAGTCCCTTCACCATGCGGCTGGTAGTGAGAGGTGATGGTACTGGCCCGGTCTTCCTGAGGACGGATCTTGGTGGTGGGCCGCAAGTCTTGATCGATGGCAGGGCGTTTGCAAGGTCGCAAGGGATCTGCTGTAGGAGACACCATGAGAGATCGATGTTGGTCGCTAAGGCACAATTTGTCGAGATGGTAACAAGATTCCGGTTTGAAAGATGGCGCTGCTGAGGCTGTTGCCGTTGCCGGTGGTGGTGATGCTTGTGGTAAAAGAGTCGGCCGGGAACTCTGGCGATTTTGTGGCGGTGAAGAGTCGTTCCAGCCCGGCCGTAACTGGCTTTTGCCCTCGCCCCTAGGCAGCCACAAGTCAGTCATAGTGAGGCTGGGGAAACACGATCGGAGCAATGGCGAATGGCGAGTGGCAAGGACTGGATGTCGGTGGAGGCGACGGTTATAGTAGAAGGGGAACGACCAAATACTGACTTGGGACTGGATGGATCTGATCGCCTCTGCCGGTGCCGGCATTGTGCCTCAGCAGGATACTGCGGATGCGGCCCGCCCGATTCGAAGTCATGTCTTGGAGATTCATGGAGGCCATTGTTTACGACGAAAAACCTCCTCGGGTCAACCGCTGAGGGATTTCTGGACGTCATGGATGGCGAATTTGTCTCCGGACCACACTGAGTATCGTGATGACCAACCTTGAAGTGCAGTTGGCGCAGACGGACCAAAGTGATTCCGTTCCGGCAGCCGCGGCGGGGTGAACATGCAGTTCTACTGTACCTTAGTTGAGGCTGAACTTGAACCTGACGCTCTTCAAAAATCCTGCTGCGGGACGGTCAACCTTGTTATTGCTCATCATTTTAAGGAGTGCGAGCCATCGGGCCTTCGAGTTCGACAAACCATACGGGTGCAGACATACTTCTTCGCAGAGCTCGATGCACATCTTTCATGGAGAAGCCAGGGAGGACGATGAGGGCGTGAGCGCCGAGATGCGCGATACAAGTGACGTGACGGAAGAGATTGTCCCAACGAGAGCACTAGTCGACTGGACTCTCTGCCTCAAAGCGAATGGATTGATGCCAATTTTTAGAAGGAAAATGGGACTGGGCACAAGAGCTACGAGAATGATATACAAAAGGACTGCGAACTGCGAACCAGAAGGCAAACGCGGTGCGGCTGAAAGGTCAGACTATCCTCAAGGGCGACCAGGGATGCCATGTCACCGGTCCAGACGCACACAATAAGGAGTCCGCGCCTAACGTCCGGGCTTAAGGTACCTTGGCGGACCCGCGGTTGGGGGTCGATAAGGCTTGGAGAACAAGGACAAGTACAGTATAGGTAGTTGTTAGGCGCCTGTTAGGTGCCTGTAGGCCTGCTACCTTCAAATTTAATCATTGGAGACCAAACGAATGAATGGCTTTGGACATTTCTCTTTCACATCTTGAGGCGCCCTTCACTTGATACCTAGCTTATTAGTCGCTTCATCACGATGACTCTGATATGTCGTACATTGGGTTTCTGGATCTTTTCGCCCCCAACATACCTTGAGTACCTAAGGTACCTACCAGGTACGTTCCTAGGCGCTACTGTGCCAACATCAGGAAGACCACCTCCACGCATGTTCCTCTCTCAGCCCGACGACGAAGCCGCTCAGACAGTGCAGGCAGACGTACATGGCCTCCGAGCATCGTGATCTTGACTTTCCCCTTGCTTCACACCACCAGGAATGTCTAGGTGCTCGTCTCCTGACGTTGTTGCGTTACTACTACTGGGCTTGTTCTCCGAAAATGCCTCGAAAGTGTCACACTATGCTCGTCACCGAACTCGTATGATTGCACACAGATTGCAAGTCTTTACATCATGATCTCCGCTCCACGTCTTCAGGCCTTTCGGCAGTTCCACGCAACACTTTTTCAGCCTTTTGCGGGGTGGAACATATTACACTGGCAGGATCAAGAATGAATTTGCAACTATTTGCATTGGTCAACACGCAATCAATGGACTGATGGCCCTCTTCGCTCAAGTGAGTGCCTGGGATCAAGAGAGGTGACAACCCGCGAGTACAATCTTGGAGATTTCAAGATGGAAAGGCAATGAGGCAAAGCTTTGTGGTGCAGGTCGTATCGAAGGTTAGGGTCGCGATCAGTAGGTTGTCGCTGGTCTCGTTGCCAGCCATGGACAAGGCTGGCGCAACACCTCAGTACCAGTCTATCACACGGCATCGCAGAAGGCTTCGCTACGTTGGCTACCTCTCGTGCGAACCTTTGAACTCTGAATATGCAATAAGTCCATGGCCATGGCCCTGTCGTAATTGCTTGTAAATACGTCGGCAACTTCTGCCCCAGTGAGAGTCCGCGGCCAGCCACCCTCACACCGACTCTAGTAACTTCGGTTAGCCAGCCACCTCCAAGGAAATCAACGCATCAGGCTGACCGGAAGAGTGACAGGAGATAGTGCTGGTGACTTCTTCGATAACGAATGTTCACTATGTCTGCAAGGCAACTTTCTCTACACTTCCAGACAGGGATCGCGTCACCACCAACTCCGTCGATCTACGGATGATGTACAACAATGAGAATTTGCTATTCCACCAATCTCGCCGCCTTCTGGAAGTCTTGCGGAACCGGAACCGGGCCTTCTCGAAATGATTAGTTCCCTGACTCATCCAGGTACCGATGCATACCTCATGTAGGGCGCACTTCAATCCTTTGAAGGGTACAGGTACACCGACTGCATCTCTACCACTTTGTGCGCTGCACAGTCAGCGTCAGCGAAAGGATTCACTACAGAACCAGGTGGGAGTTACCGTGTATGGTTCACGTCCCTTTAGATGGCTTGTATCAGTCGGTATCTACCTTGCATACTCACCCTCCCCGAATTCGACCTGGGCTGACCCTCTCGGATTCAGGCGCTCTATTTATCACTTGATTCCCAAAACACATCAGCTGCCTTTTCTCTCGTCTCTTTTTCCTTCCCCTCCTACACTCATTGTACACCACTAACATGGCAGGGTGGTGCCCGTCGAGGAACTTTCTGCTATGCCTACCTTTCTTACCTAGGGCATGTGCAATATCGAAGCCTGGCACAAAATACACTGCAGAAAGCTCTCCTCGTGCACCAGTTAGTGAGCAGGCAAATTCGTGCATGCATGCACGTATGCATTCTATGCTATGGTCCTCGCTTGAATATCCTCTTTCCTACATCGGTTCCCCACATCCGGGCTGATACGGCATGACACGATATGATATGGATGCCAAATGGTAGGTGTGCAGGGCGGGAAACAAGTGCCAGGCCCGGTCCAACCGGCGATTGAATGCTCATCTTCAGCCCTAGACTTGATGCCCAAAGACGTGTTCATTTCTCGAGTCGATATTTCCAGGTCAGGTATGCTCGCAAGGCAGCCTAGCTTGTACTCTTGCATCTCCGCTGGAAACAAAACAGACATATCGACCCAGTTTGAGCTGCATGGCAAGGGATATTTGTTCCTAAACCCGTGCAGATGAACATGGAACTGCGAGGCCAAAGCAAGGCGTGCACGACCTTGCATCCATTATTTACACACAACGTCTCCTCCCGAGACATTGCGTCACGGACTATCCCATTGGAACCAGGGAAAAAGGAAACCAGAGTGAAATTGGGGGAAGAAAAGAAGTTCGACTCTGCTCCGCTTCAATCTTCCGCCT
Organism: Exophiala sp. LBMH1013; assembly: GCA_024611085.1. Taxonomy (NCBI): domain Eukaryota; kingdom Fungi; phylum Ascomycota; class Eurotiomycetes; order Chaetothyriales; family Herpotrichiellaceae; genus Exophiala; species Exophiala sp. LBMH1013. The sequence continues at coordinate 1,612,383 of JAMFLB010000002.1, forward strand.
GATCATCTGCTCTTGGTTTCTTTTTTGGACCGCCGCATCGTCATGGGCCTGATCAGGCTGCGGCTGCGAACCTTCCCGTGGCATCCTCGAGGTGGGTTGAGGATCTAGCTAGGTACCTTATCAGCAAGACTGTCGATGAGGCCGTCTCGACTTATTGACCGGTGACTCTGGTTCTGACTTTAGCGCGAGGCTCGAGAACAGGCTGCTACAATGCAACACCTAAAGACGTGAGGAGCTGAGGGATTTCAGCCAAATTCTTCAGGTCATCAGATCTTCTCAGGCAGCCGGGGTATGCCTTCTCTTCCTCCCCACGCTCTTCTTCTCAATAAGGCTGGAGTGATATTTATGATGAGTCAACGGTCAGGGTCAGGGTCAGGGTCAGATCGAAGTCATGTGTGTGTATGCGTGCGTGCTTCAGCCTATGGTCACCATGGACACCGACACGAGGCAAGACAGACTACGAACACGGGTGAGCCCCATTCTCAGCAGGGCAAGTAAAGTTAGACAGGATGACATCGATGCAGCAGCGTCAGTAAGCAACATCGCAGAGATCGAGTCAGCCCGTCAGCCAGGCTCCCCTCGCCGTTTACTATTCTAATTACTAATACTGCCCGTGAAGGTGGCATTATGTGAGAAACATTGACATACTTGTTCTGACTAGATGGCACCTAAAGAACAATCATAAAAGTTCTGGAATGACTGATGATAGTGAATGACAGCCTTCTGCCTTTGCACAGGGTCATGGTCACGGTTATGGCCACGCTCGCAACTCTATCGTTCTGGCGTACCTATGTACTTGCAGTTCTGACACTGGACGTTGCTTACGTCTTAGCTATGGCAGAATATCGAACAGTGCGTAAGGTATTTGTCGACACTGTAACGGGACTAAAATGATGTTGACTCTGCCACTCTTGTATCCGTTCAGATACCTTGATCATATTGTAGGGGGCCGTATCTCACCATGGTACGACAAGAGACAAGGCCCGGTTCGGTCCTCCTACTCTTCCGCTCGCCCAAACCTGGCACAGAAGAGTACCCATCGTCATCAGATACTGTTCTTCGCCGCACCAGCACATTGGTCATGCTACTACTGCTTTTTCTTCGCACCCGAGGCTTTACCCTCGCCTCTAGCCCTTGAAGTCAAAGAAGACCCCAACTTGAATAGTACCCATAAGAAGCCCAGTGCTATCGATACCATCGTCAGGTACTCGATTGTACGCGGACTCGCCATCTCTGTGTCCAGCACCGGAACCATGATTTGTTCCACCAAGGAGTTATTTGGCGGCGCAGGTCCAAGATGATAAAACATGGTCCTTGGCCCAAATAATCCATCATAACCGAGCTGTGTCCGGTCGAAAGGATTCACTGGGAATTTGGTCCCATCCTCGGCTGTGCAGGCCCAAAACACGATAGGCCAAGGTACTTCTACCGTGGATGTGCCTCCTGCCTTGGGCTCGAGGTATCGAAGATGGAGAGGAATCGTGACATCCCAAGTACCATCACCTGCTTGGGTGCGGTTGGTGACGGTTTCGGTCTGCCCAGGGGTCTGGATTTCCACAAGCACGGTCGACCCCCATTTCTTCACCACATAGTCGGGGGCCTCAAGATCCGTCTCCCCCGTGACGGAGCGCAAGTGGCCCAGATTATGGGATTTTCGAAACAGGGGGTCGGCACTGAGGAAAGCGTACTTGTCTGCGAAGATATGCGATGGGAGGGTCAAGTAGGTCTGCAAGGCACATACACTTCCGGCAGGTTTGTTATTTGGTTCGATCAACGAGGACGCAGAGGGGAAAGAGATCCTCATGATGGGATGTAGCCCAGTAGGTTTGTCGAAGGAGACAGTGTATTTTTGCAGTTTTGATTGATCTGGGCTAAGTGAGTGATGTCGGGAGGGAAAGCTGAAGAGTGTTGGTCGGGGATGGTCGTCTTCCCCGACAACGGTCAGGAAACCGGATAATTGAAGATCGGACGGTTCCATCGCTGGAGCTGGGCTAAGGATGCCGACTTCGACCTTGTCAGAGCCCTTCTGTTGGATGTCGAGGTTCCACGCGTCTAGGGTGGTGAATTCGCCGATGGGATCATATGTGATCTCCGGTTGTCTCGACCACATCACCGTTAGGATCAGGGTGTGGGAGATACTGTCGTAGTCCAAGTCGACCGAATCAGCTAGGCTTAGGAGAGATGCCGTATGCAGACAAGTAAGGTCGGATGGACTGCAGACATTGCGTTGCAGGTACGCCACGAGTGGCCGGATTGATGGCAGCAGAGAGTAGTATTGCAAGGAGGCCGTCTGGGCAAAGCGCTCAGAGATCAGCGCTGGACTGGTAAATGTCGATTGCGGTGATTCACATCGGAGGCCTTGTCCAAACACCTTGTGAAGAAGATTACAGAGATGGTCAGGCTGATCCTCTTTCAGGGGTGTGTAATGAACGTGCAAGCCAGATGATATCCTCGAAAGAAACGGAACTGTGGTGTTATAGGGATGCTCGGGCGCCCATCGGACATGCAGTTCATGAGATCCTTTCAAGACATCTACCACCTCCTGAGGGAGTTCTTTCAAGCCCAGAGTCAACCGTTCTTCTCTGGCGGCCTTCAATGCTCCGAGAAGCAGCTGATGCTTGTACACCTGGATATCATCTGGATTGACAGCCCGACTAGGATGAGTGATGAAGGTCGAGCGTCTGCGCATGATGATAATGAGCGACTATGGTCAGCAAGGGCGGTTAGGGTTCGGCAATGGTGATGACACAGCAGCTTGTAGACAGGTGGAAAGATCATAACACAACATTCCTTTACATTGACGATTGACGATTGACGATTGACGATTAAGTTGCAGACTGCGACATACGAGATACGCTCTGCTTATCGATAAGAACATCGCCATTTGGCCGCACCTCGAATTCCCGAATGCAGAATGTCAGTCAACAGTCGTCGATGCTTGAACCTCACACTTCTGTTTTGGACTCGTTCTCCTTACCGGGATGATTTGATGAGTTCTGATCCCAGTTGAGACTCCTACAAACGTGTGTGAAGCAATATACGGCACCCTTTCCACCCTTTCAGACTCACCACAACCATGGCGCCAACCGTGTCCTCTTCACAGACGAAACTATCCTATCCTCTCTACGCCGCTGACTTCGACCCCTTTAACCCTGACTTCCTACTTGTCGGTGGCGGTGGGGGCTCTTCGTCGACCGGTGTTCCCAACAAGATCTCTCTAATTGACGCCTCTCGCCGAGACCAGCTGGCCGAAATAGTCGAGGTCGAGCTTGTCAAGGGCGAAGATTCCGTCACCAGTCTCGCGGTTGTAGAGTCCTCCGAGGCTTCCTTGACTGCGTTTGCTGGTATCAACAGCTCAATCGCCGACCAAAATGCGGGAAAGAATGAACACCTCAGGTCATTTCGAATCGGATTACCAGCAAGAAAGAGAAGAGCAGACGGTAGCACGGTAGACGGCGAGGAGAAGTCAGTGTCGTCGACACACGGGTCACAAGCACTCGGACGGACCGCTCTCTTCAAGTCCGCAACAGGCACCAAGAACGAGACATATCAAAGAGTCCTACGTCTGTCGCCCACCAGCGCTCCAGGCCAGTCTCGGCTTGCGGCCATCGCGTCTGGCCTCGCTCCAGAAAACGAAATCATTGTCTTCCGGCCGACTCCAACACCCAGAACAGATGATGAAGTGTCGCGCATTAGCCTTGGGGCACGTGAGGCAGCAGACCTGGATTTGATCTCTGACAACGAGGAGAAGGAAGGACATCTACTTGCCTATTGCACCGACGCAGAAGTATTCGTGCAGCCACTTCCCACGGCCTCGAAGCCCGGTCGACCAATCTCTGTATACCGAAGTCCGGAGTCTGCAACGTCGTTACCTCCATCAAAGAGACCAAAATTCCGCTCAATCCGCTTCCTGACGCCTCGATACCTGTTACTTCTGCAAAACAGACCCGGGCGGACAGGTGCAGACCTACTTGTCCTTCGAGTTAGCAAGGACTTCTCACAAGCACGTATTACACTCCGTAAACGGCTGCACAAAACGACAAAAGCTGCCGTGGGACTGGAAGTGTGCGCCCTGACCGAATCGGAACAAGGTGAACGACAATTCATTATTGCCATAGCCGGCCAAAGTGGCGACGACAGCTCCATCGAGCTACTCACAATCGACTTCACAGCCAACGTCGGCCTGGGAAAGTTCCGACCCTACACATTCCTCCGCAGCGTGCATAAAGGCCCTCTCACGAAACTTGTCTTCTCGAATTTCATCGGCCCAAGTCTCCCCGTGTCGAGAGACATCGGACCGCAAGTCGTCCGCCTCGCTTCCGTCGGGGTCGATCAAACCGTCGTGGTCTATCACCTGCCTCTCCGACCGTTCCCAGCAACATATACCAAACGGCCACGATATGTGCTCGTGCCACCGGGCCGCTCAGAGTCCGTGCAGACGACATTCAGCGTGTTCATTGCGCTAGTGGTGGTCGGAGTCGTAGCATTTCTCATGCAAGTGTTCTGCGAGATCCGCGGTGCTGTGCCGTCGTACCTGGGTGCATCGGACTGGTTGTCTCCACGGATGCGCGAGCTGGTGGTGCAGCCATATATCTACGCAGACGGCGCTCGGTCAGAGATCCCTGTCGCAGCACACAGCGCCACTGAAAAACTCAAAGATGCGGTCGCGGCGGTGTCTCAGATCCCCAGCATAGACCAGGTCAAGAGTGATGCTGCAGACACCGCCGAGGGGATCAAGCAGAAACTGAAAGACCTGGTGGCTGCGAACACGGAGCTGGAAACACCCAAAGCGATCATCGTCCGCGATGAAGCCGGCTCGACTGAAGTCTCGACACTTCTTGCCCATGATGCCGAGCTGGTCAAGGAAGAAACCCTGCGCAAGTGGACCGACTTGTCTGAGACGCAGAAGAAGAGCTGGAAACAAAAACTCGTCGATGCCGGCCATTGGGCCGAAGACCAGGGCGAGAATATTCTACAGGGCATTCTATTCTCCGAGTTGGCTGATGCTGTGGGACATATGGTTGGAGGGTGAATGGACTCGTTTCCGCTTCCTATCCTATCTAGGGATGAGACGATATGGATGTGAATGAGATCAGAGGGACCTTATGGGTATTGGGCTCGAACCTAACAGGTTGGCTCCCGGGCATACATGAAGTACAGGGATCTACCCACCATACAATACCATGTCTGCTCGAGAAGCTACCTCACCTATCCAGCAGGGACCTAGGAGCTGGTATAATATGAGCGCATACCTCACGTCGGTCACCCTTATATAGGTTTCTAAGGGCATCTACATGGGGAGGCGATGGGAAGCAAAAATCAAACAGAACCAAACCAAACCAGACAGAATTGAAGAGATTGGCACAACCAAGATTTTTCCGCATTTCACGTCTCGCATGCATGCAAGCATTTCAAAGGAAGATTCAACTCGGCGTGTCCCATCAATCATCATCGTGAAAGAAGATCATCTATCTTCATTTTCTCGCGCCTTGCGCCGTGCCCAGTGTTGTCTCCATCATCATCTCCAGCTTCTGGACTGCGTAGGCTCTCAAGGATGATGCAGCTATCTTTCCGACCTCCCTTCTCATTGATGAGCTTGCGTTTCTCCTTGCAATGAGACAGGGCAGCCTTGTCATCCATCCAGCCAGCCAGTAACCCCGTGCTCGAGCGAAACAGGTCTCCGATGTCATCAATCCCAGCAATGCTTCGTTAAGAACACTCACTCATTCGTTCCGGGGTCGTCCATCTCGTTTCTGCATTCCAACCTGCGCTGGCCGTGGGATCTCGTACCTGGGTAAAGAGTCCATCACATATCCAAGCTGACGGATGGACAAAAGCGTGTACAAGGCCCCTTATGGAGACGCCCTGTCATCTTCCACCACAACACCGTAGAAAAAGACAAGATCGTGCATGACCTTGGATGATCACGCCGACTCCATCTTGGGTGACAACATCAATCATTGGCGACCCTTTTCACGCCACTTCAGCAGCTCACTCAAACTGGCAAGACTGCATCCCATGCGCATGAAGTCGTTGCGTAGCAGTTCGTCTGCGCTGGCGCGGCTTCTAACGTCGACACACAGACAGACACTCAGGAAGGCTTTGAGCTCTCGTGACAGCTTGTTGGGATTCTTGAGGCGAGGCGTCCCGTTGGTCGCGATCAGGAAGAGGGCCTTCAATGGCTCCTCGTTCAGATAAGGGGGTTCGGATTCGATCATTTCGATGGCCATGATACCCAGTGACCAGATGTCGACCTTAGGCCCATACTCCTTCTGCTTGACAACCTCGGGCGCCATCCAATAGGGTGTACCAACCATGGTTGCACGCTTGCTCTTTGATTCGGTGAGCTTAGCACAGAATCCGAAATCAGCTGAAGATTGTAAGGTTAGCACCGGAAAGCATTCATCTGGGGGATCAAACGCCACTTACTGATCTTGACATTTCCCACGCGGTCGAGCAACACATTGTCACTCTTGATATCTCGATGGATAATGTCCTGGGAATGTAAATGAGCCAGCCCTTTGCAGGTCTCATGACAGATTGTAGCAATCTGGTCTTCTGTGATGACGGGGTTATTGTCGATAATGTCTGTGAGTGCGCCACCCTCCATGAATTCCATCACCACCCAGAGTTCGTTGTTCTGTTCCTGCAAGAAGGAGTCGAGGAAGTTGACAATGTTGGGATGCTTAGAATCTTTCATGACAATGATCTCATTGACAATCAGCTCCTTTCGTGGCTGGTTTCGGAGATCCATTTGTTTGATGGCAACCTGACCCTTGGGGCCATGCGTACGGTAAATCTCCCGTGCAATGGGCGAGGTGGCGCTCTCCTTCACTCTGGCGACGTAGACCGAGCCAGAAGCACCTTGGCCAATCTTCTTCTGCTTGCTGTAGGACTCCATGGGATTGTCTTTAGACACCACCTGTTTGAGCTTGGCCATAACTTCGCTCTCACTCATGCTTGACATGCGCACCTCTTTTGCTCGTTCCTCAACCGGCTTCTTGGCCGTCAGTGCGATCTCGGCATCTTTGCGAGGATCGGCGCCGGGCTTGCCTGGCGGTTGTTTTGCAAGATTCAGCGGCTTCGGTTGCTGCACAGATCCCGGCAAACGGCTTGGTCCTTGTCCATTTGTACCATTGGGTTGCTGCTTGACTGCGGTGTCCTTGCGCGGCGCCTCTCGTTCTGGTTGGAATCGTGCATTTGGCGATGGTTGCCGGTCGCGGTTCCCCTGGTCCGGTGAGCGTAGAGAACTTTGACCCGCCGAAGAAGATTGTGGGATGGTTCTTTGGGAATTGCTGGTCGGAGGTGCAGAAGGGGCGGGTCGCTGTGCAACAGGCTGTTGTCGGAGAGGGCCTGAAGGGGACTGCTGAGGAGCACTTGGGGCAGCTCTTGAAGGATTGTATCTCGGGTCTTGTCTGGTCGGGGTACGATCAGAAGCGCTTCCGAACCCTCCAAGTTCTTGTTGAGCTAGCGGCGGACGGGTTTTGGGCAAAGATGCGTTGTATGCTTCTTGTTCTTGACGAGCACGCTCCGCCTCCTCTCGTTCCTGCTCTCGCTGTCTTTCCATGTCCCGCGCCCGCTTCGCTTCCGCCTCCAGCTGACGGCGCTTTTGCTCTTGCAAGGCAATTTCTTTGATTCGTGCAGCATCGGCTTCCATGTCGTAAGCTCCCCTTATCGGTTTGCGCTCGTTGCAGTTGCGGCTTGAGGGGCGGTGTACCGGACCGGCCTTGGCCATCCTGGTATTTGTTCATGAACTGATTAGCATTATAGCGCTGTGCATCTGTGGGCGGTGCTGGCCGCGGGGGGAGCAACACTGGATCCGCTTGCAGCATAACCAAGTTGTTTGTTGGGTTGAGACGCCGGAGGAGTGACCATGCCATGCGAATACATCTCGGGATGCTGCTCACGCATCTTTTGGTCCGACACGAATTGGAGCACTTCGATGACCGCCTGTGGGTTCTTCTTGTAGTCGTCTCTTGTGATGGCCGAGTTGTTGAGAAGTTTCTCCCATTCTTGAGGCAACCCAGTAAAGCCACCGGTTTGTGGATCAAAGCCAACATGAATGCGATGGCTGAAATTGGTCGGATTACTGACACCACCCATGCCAGGGCATCTTTCGTAGATTTTGTCTATCCAATCGTAGATTTCGTCGTCGTTATGGACTTCACAAGTTATAGTCCTAGTAGGGAGATCGCGGCTCATGATGATCTTGCCGTTGGCTTCTTTGGGGTTAGAGATCCGGGTGATTTCGAACGCCATTCGCGTATCCTCCGACCGTGTCACGCCGGTAATGGTGTTCAAGTGGATGGTCTGCATCACTTTTCCGTTCTCGTTCTTTAGGAAATCTAGTCTGAACTCTCGGAGAATCAGGTATCGCTGGTTCCACTGTGACAGAAACTTGTCCTCTTTACAGCGCACATAGCCCTCTTTGATGATTGTAATGGATGTTGACGATTTCCCAGCTCCTACAAGCGAAAGAGAACTGCCGTTTGGGAAGTATGGCGCACTAGGCGTAGTGGTGAGCGCAGGGGAGGCGGGGGCACCCAAAGACATGGAGTCAAAGGTAGTGGTGGCTAGAGAAGTGTTGGATCGTTGCAGGTCGATGTGTCGAGGCCGGTCAGTGGGAGGACGAGGAGCCGGACCTGGGTTCATGAATTGACCTGCATAGAAGCTGGTTGAAGTTAGTTGTGGTAGATATAATAGGGAGATAGATCGGCGGAGATGTGAGAGTAGTATATATTCTCTCAAGACATCGGGTGCAAAGAACAACACTCACCCATTCTCCTGTGTTGAAGCCATTGTCTGATTTCCTCCCGCGACGCGGGATTGTATGTTTGATGCAGGATGTAATATCGAGCGTCAAAGAGGGTGGGGGTAGAGCAGGAGTGTGCTCAGCGAAGAGGGACTGTCGGCCGAGCAAAAACTAGCCAGGACAGCATACGTGCGGCCGCGATGAGAGGAGGTAGAGGTGAGAAAGAAGAGGACGATGTGAAATGTGGTGCGAGTCTTCACAGGGTAATCTGAGAAGTGCGCGGAGTGTCAGTCGGCCGGCAGTCGATCTGTAATCGTGAAGTTGTATCGGGCGGTGAAAGTGAAGTGAGGAAGATGTTGGATCACCTCCCCCTCGGACTCGTGATTGTCAGATAGCACCACTATATACACTCTAGATGAGTGAACTGGAGGTGTTGATGCGGAGGAAGAGAGTTGAGCATGTGAGAAAGAAGGGCTATGGCGAGGGACGAGATGCGATGCGGCGGAGGAACCTAAGTCAGGCTGAGACAATGGAGGAGAGTGAGCCTGGCAGAAAGATGGGTAGTATGTTGGGTACCACTATGTTACTTTGCAGTTGTAGTACTTCGGTAGACTGGTCGATGGAGAAGATGGTGGTGGTGTGGTGGTGGTGTTGATGTGTGGCGCTGGATACTTCGTAGTGTTGGTTGTTAGGACTAAGAGCATCCATAGGCACTGCAGTTGGTTGGCTCCGGGCGGCTAACGGGCAATGACACCTAGAGTGATGGCTGATGGACGATCAGGATAGGTGCAAAGTAACCACAACGGCCCCCTCGTAGACTTGCTGGATAAATTTCTATGGGTGGCCAACGCCTGAACACCACTCACTCTGGTCCAGTGGGCTAATAAGGCTTCATTCTAAGCAGGCCCATTATCAACGGCTGACCCCCTGAAATTGCCCAATGCTCCGATCATCAACTCCTTTGATCCATTATTCTTTCTTTGGTGCTGACCACAGCCCTTGTCCATCTGAAACGCCCACCAGGAGGTGTTGGAAAAGCGCAAAGAGTGATCATCAGGACGCGACACCTTGAAAGCCCCTGGATTCTGGACTGTTGCTAGTACGTCGAGTCTTGTATTCATATTCCCGTCTTGTCTAGGTGCCACTCCAAGTGTAACCTCCTCTATACGACGAATCGAATTTCGTCTTTTCGTTGCTATCTTGGCCGCATCTTTTTTCATCCAGAATGAAAGGTGAAACAGCCACCACGCGTGATCCCGGCTGCGAGACCAGTCTCGGAATGTATTGTAGGGACGATAGCCGCCATCAGGCCTGGGGGTGGCCGCCACCCCAGTTGCTCGGGCCCGAAGGGTGTGGAATCCTATTTATGACCATCTCTTTCGCCCTGACAGGACTCGGAATGGTATCGTCCCATCACGGCCAGACGTCATGACATGTATTGTCTATTGTTACTTCGGATGTACCGGTGCGCATTGATATGCCATCCGGAACGAAGAGAACGAGCCTGCGGTCCAACAGGATGGAGGTCGGCGCGGTAGCTGTCCAATTTCGCTTGAATATGCAAGATGCACGCAACGCCAATGATATGGCCCAGGAGTCGTACCGAGCTTTTAGGCCTCTGTCGCGGGAACTTGCGGGCAAGGCGTCCTATGCGGCAAGAAAAGTCATCAACCTAGAGTTAAGCAAATCGCAGGGCGGCCTTGGGGGGTGTAGGTGAGTCCTAGAAAGTCAACATCTCTGGCACCAGTCCGACTTGTGAGTAAAACATAACAGGGATGTCGTGGATGCTCTGACCGGGCTGCATCTCGCTGTTAGGAATGTTGAATGCAGGGCTTGCAGTATATTCTGCACAGCATTGGTGTGTATCCGAGACCAAAAACAACGTAGATTCAAAGGCTGTCGAAGCTCGAACACACCCGGTACCTTTGGGGGTAATAGTGGTAGCAACGTCACCTTTACCTAGGTAGCTATTAGGCAGGTGTTTGGTACCTAGTATCTCTGTTGAAGGGTTCTGACGAGGCTGCGAATGTCGTGACGAGGCTGTAGTTGCTGACCAATGATGTCATTGGTTGTCGGTCGCCAAAAGTTGAGGCCTTGCGGACAAAATATTTCTAAGCCATTTTGCCTACAGGATATAGTCCATATTTGTACTCTCCCACAATTCAGTCACTGTCTCCCTCCCTCACCCTCGCAGTGAGACTAAGGATCCTCTCCCAAGATTCTTCTATCACAAAGTCATCTACTCGAGCCGCCTACCATGTCCACATCTGACCCCCACCAAGTCCCCGAGGGATTGGAAGAAGGTGACCTCCTCGATGCAGACGATGCCGCCGAAGAGATTATCAAGGATGACGACCAGCCTATGGAGGACGATGAAGGGGACTACGAGGATGAGGAGGAGATACAGTTACAAAACGACTCGGTGGCACACTTCGATGCTCATACAGATAGCATCTTCTGTATAGCGCAACACCCGAGCAACCCGTCCATCATAATCACTGGAGGAGGAGATGACGTCGCATACATTTTCGATGCTTCTGTGCCTCAAGCAGCCACACCGGCCGGCGGCGAGCGACAGAGCCTTGCGCCACTACAAAAACTCGACGGACACACCGACTCGGTCAATGGTGTTTCGTTCACGCTGCCGCGGGGCGAGTATGTCGTGACGGCTGGCTTGGACGGGAAGCTACGAGCATGGAAGAGTGAAGATGCGTCTGCGAAGAAGTGGGGGTTTGTCGCAGAGGCGTCCGAGGTGCAGGAGATCAACTGGGTCGCTGCGTCTCCCAGTCCCGAACATGAAAATGTCATTGCGCTGGGCGCCAATGATGGCTCTGTCTGGGTGTACCAGATCAATGCTGCCGATCAGGGGAGCCCCTAACAATCGTGCAAGCATACTATCTACACACGGCGTCTTGTACAGCGGGCGCGTGGACACCGGACGGCAGCCTCCTGGCGACCGTGTCTGAAGATGGGACTTTATATGTATGGGATGTGTTCTCGACCGGCCAGGCAGTGGTCACATGTACACCGGCGGATGCCCGTTTTGAGGTCGAGGGCGGGCTCTACAGTGTGGCGTGCACATCATCGCTTGTTGCAGTTGGCGGCGCTGGCGGCAACATCAAAGTAGTCGGTCTACCACTACCGGCGGATCAAGCGAAGAAAAACACAAAAGGAGGAGGTGCTTCGCGACAACCGGCATCGTCGGCAGGACAGCTCCTGGCATCGTTGCAAGCACAGACTGACGGAGTCGAGACGCTTTCATTTTCCTCACCGCCGCTCACGATTCTGGCCGCAGGTAGTGTGGATGGCTCAATAGCTCTATTTGACACGGCTCACCGATTCGCCCTCCGGAGGCACATCAAAGAGGCTCACGAAGATTATGCCGTGGTCAAGGTGGAGTTTGTGCGCAATCCTCAACGCGGAGGTTGGATACTGACCAGCGCGGGTATGGATGGAGTTTTGAGACGCTGGGACGTCCGCGGTGGCACGACAGCAGCAGGACAAGGATTTCTACAAGAATGGAGAGGGCATCGAGGAGAAGGTGAGGGTGGAGGGATCTTGGGCTTTGTACAAGGCGGAGGCGGCTCGAGGGTTGTGACGGCCGGAGACGATGGCGTTGCCCTGGTGTTCCCCGCAGACATTGTATGAAAAGGAGTGTGTTATTTGCAATGCAAGTAAAATGATGAGATTCTTTCCCGGTGAACCCTCCCACTGGACTCTTCTCTTCCACTGCTTCTACTACCGTATCGTCATTGTGGTTATCGTCTTCGGCAGATGCCCGCTGTTGCATCAGATGCTGAGGTTGTAGCCGGACTTAGCGATTGATGGATCAATATTTCCGCCGTGCAGCGCGGAGATAAAAACAGAGACAACAACCACAACGCTGTGTTTTCAGACAGCACAGAACCGAATCAACCATTATCACCCTTCTACTCCCTCGACCGATGTCACAATGTCTGCTGGCTTACCCTTCGGCCGTTCGCCGAACAATGATCACGACTGTCCTGCAACGGAGATAATGCGAAGAGCTTGCGGATAGCCACCACAACTGCGGAAATAGAGAGATGGAAAGGAGATGTTGAAGGACAATCTGAACAGACATAAAAGATGGCTGGGATCAGCTTTGCTCGTCGTTCAGATGCGCCTTCCCAAGGAAATCAATCGAGACTGTACTGTTTCGCATTGAATTCTTGTCCAAGGTACTCAGTGTCACCTCCCTCCGAGCCTCCTCAGGCACCAGTACGTAGTCGCTGTCATCACAATGTCTCCTACTACTCGATTCACCAACAAACTGGCAGGCCAACGGGTCCTGCTAGTGGGCGGAACCGGGGGCGTGGGTCTCAGCGTTGCACAAGGCCTACTCGAGTTCGGCGCGACCATCGTCCTATCTTCATCCCGCGAGGCCAAAGTCAAAGACGTCTGTGCCGCATTGGTTAAAGACTATCCCGACGCAAAGGACAGAGTCTCGGGGTATGCTTGTGATTTGGCCAGTGCGGACGTCGAGGCCAACATCGAGGAACTCTTCCGTCAGGTGGGAAATGTGGATCATATCGTCTACATGGCGGGAGATCGATTGCCGATGGTCCCTTTGAAAGAGGTCAGCTTGGAGAAGTGGCAGAGATGCAACCAAGTCCGAACCATTGCAGCCATTCTCGTGGTCAAGGTCGGACTCAAGTACATGAAGAAGGACCGACACTCGTCCATTGTCTTGACTGGTGGTTCTATCTCGGAGAAACCGATTGCTGGTGGATGGTCTATGCTAGCATTGATGGGTGCCGGTCTCAACGGGCTTGGTCGACAGCTGGCCTTCGATCTGGCACCCATAAGAGTCAATGTGGTTGCCCCCGGAGTCATTGAAACCGACCTGTGGCAGGGTATGGGCGAAGAAGGGAAGAAAGCATTCTTTAAGGAGCATGAGAGCAAGATTCCTACAGGGAAGGTCGGACAGCCTTTGGACCTGGCAGAAGCATACCTTTACTGTCTCAAGGATGCCAATGCGACGGGGATCGTGGTACACTCGAACAGTGGGACATTCCTGGTGTGATGGGCTGGCAAATTGGTGTCCCAGGGCAAAGGACATGCGAACGAGATGGATGGGTTGCTGTAGACGTACATTATTATATTAGCCATTCCAGACCACAACTGATCAGGCTGCCTTTACAATCTACGTATTTACTGCTTTGTCTCCTTTTCTTTTTATGCCCCTTCTACTGGCAGCCTCGCCGCTCACCGGAGCCTGACGGTCACGTGCGCCTCAGCTTTACCCAATATCTTTGCTGTCTCTTTCTTGACTCCCTCTTGTATGCGTCAACACATTTGATATTCAGCACACTAGACCATTTGATTTGACAATCCTGCGGCCTCATTGTCCCGAACCAAGCCAGCTAAGGGCTAAGAAGACGAAGACGAAGGAGAAGTCGTGCCAATTCAAGTGCCAGACCACGCGCAGGGAAGTCAAGCTGAATTAGGTCGACGAAGAACGACATCATTCTAAAAGCAAGCGTCTCTCTTTGGCCGCGAGACGGAAGGCGTACGATACGACAACGGCATACACGGAGTGTCGGTCCGACCCCAGCAGAAGCATACAACCAACAAGAAGAGGCTATCAGCTACCAGTCATCCTGTTATCATCCTACAAGGCTGCAGCACAATCAGCCTAACATCCCATCAACAAGGCGGCTCACCGCAGGCCTCTCAACTCAACGCTAAACCATGGCATCGACACCAGCCAATGCAAGAACAGGACCAACACCAACATCAACACCAACACCCACGACACAGCTACCCCCATCCACGCGTCCCACACACGACAGCACCGGAGCGCTCCTCCCCGCGATCCTATGCCTCCACGGCGGCGGGTCGAACGCCACAGTGTTCAAGATCCAAGCGCGCCGCTTGATCTGGACATTAGAGAAGCAATTCCGGTTCGTGTTCGCCGAGGCATCGATCGAAGGAACGCCCGGGTTCGGCATGTTACCGGTCTTTGCGTCGTGCGCCCCTTTCTACCGCTGGGTGAGCCGGCGGTTCGTGGCAGGCGAGAGTGATACCGAGTGCACTGCAGCCGACGAGGTCGCGGCCATCGACCAAACGCTGCTCCAAGTCATGGAGGCCAATGGTGGCGTCGCCTCGTTCAAGGGGGTTATGGGGTTCAGCCAGGGCGCCAGGCTCGCTGCGGGCTTACTGTTGCGGCAGAGGATGGAGGAGCGCGACCTCGGCCAAAGTCGTTGGAAGTTTGCGTTTGGTGTCATGCTCGGTGGCCCGTATCCTCCTATTGCGTTGTGTGAGGAAGGGCACGTCGATCCGACGAGGGATTATGCTCTGTTGAAAACCGTGCCGAGTGTTCATGGATGGGGCAGGGATGACCATGTCAAGCCTGGCTGTGAGCTGTTGGTCGAGATCTTTGAGAGTGATGCCTGTTTTCGCATCGAGTATGATGGTGGCCATCATTTGCCGTTGAAAGATGTCGAGGCCAAGGATCTTTGTGATTTGATCATGGCTGCTTGGTATGCTGCTGGTGGCAAGTTTGCTGTGGCTGCTGATGAGACTTATTAGGGGTTTGGTGCCAGGACAAGTGGTATGTGAAGAGGGGGATGCTGGAATGGAGGGTATCAGTACTGCTGGGTGAAGGGATGCCCGAAATGGAAGGCATCAGTCCTACTATGTGATGGGATGCCCGCCACGGAAGGGTACCAGGACGACTATTCCCTCGTCTACCCGTCACAGACCACGTCAAAGTGAAAAATGGTGTTGAGAGCAGTACGCTACGTCGCCGAGTCAAACCGAAACAGCGACTCCTATTCCCATCAGCCACTCAGTATATCGACAAGACATCCGCGGCGGGAACTGACACAATCGCGTCGAAACGGTCACACAGCATCAGCATAATCCCAAACTCAAGAATATCTACGAATATCGCCATGACACAGCATGACACGACACTAGAGGAGAAGGACAAGACGATCAACCACCGAGCCTCGCCCTGTTTCTCAGAAACCAGGAGCTTGAGCAAACCACGAGATCAACAGCTAAGAGCATCCTGAAAGAAGGAAAGGAAACATGCATGGCAATTACAGTACAGTCTGTGATTTGATAGCAGTTCCTTGTCTGCTGTCTACTGTCTGCTGTCTGCTGTCTCCTATCTACTGTTGATCTGATCTGATACAAGAACAGCAGACACAACACACGCAAAACACATGGCCGGGTTCCAGCGATTTCATGGATCAAGTGATGGAAAGACCAGACAGACCAGACCAGACCAGACCAGACCAGATCAGAAGAAGAGAGCATAGATAGGTACATATCTAGATAGATAAACTGATAGACCACGTCATCCATGCCTTGGGAACGAGTCCAGTCCAGACAAGATGGCTATAACATGCTATATATGTACGTGTATGTATGCGTATACGCCGCTATAATTGCCATCCACGACAGATGGAATATCTCCGTAGAACGAAGATTTTATATGAATGCAAATAGACGGGTTGTCCGGCTGAACTTGTCAGGAACTACTCAATCACAATACTCCCGAGCGGCACCTATACAGACATAGATAGCCGTAGCATAGATAAGGTGGAGGATCAACGTCGACGCCGACGCCGACATTGTATTATTTCCTGTTGTATACATATTGATCATAGCATGTGCACACCAACCACAAGGACCCATAGGTATGTTGTACTCATGCTTTCTCTATCCCGACCGAGTCGCAGCATCTCTCAAAGCCAATTCCCAAGGCCGCCATCTCGGAAACTCAAAATCATCCTCGACATACCCCGGACTCCTCAATCGAGTCCACCAGAGTCGTCGTCCGAGATAAAACATCTCCGGCGTGAGCAAGGCCTTCTGCTTGCCCTTATTCGACCCGACACAGATATACGTGACGATGTTGAGGCAGAAGGAAAAATCCAGCGTCCATCTAAGGTGTCTGGAAGAGTCGACCACGGCCCATAAGACTGTGGAAGCTGCCTTCACCGATCCAAGCGTGGTCACCACCTGTAGCCATTTGACGAAGAGGTCGTTGTCGAAAGGAACCCCGTGGATGCTGCCTTGGACATACTCACTCTCGTAGATCTGCTCCATGAGGTCCAACGCGTCTGTTGGGTTTTCGATCGCCACTTTGTCGACGAGGTATTTGAGCAATGAATGGTCGGTCGGTAGTCCTTGCTTGCTTCGCATGGCGTAATAGTCCGTCAGTGCCGACGACAACTCTTGATATCCTGGTAACCGGTCTTGTTTGAGGATGTCGGGAAAGGTGGAATTTATGGCTGGCGCCCTCGTGTCTGAAACTAGATGACGGGGTGTCGAGACGGGCTCTGGCATTTCGTCATCCACCTTGTCAGCGACATCAGGCATGAACACGTCTCCTCGGAAGACTCGGGTCAATTCTTCGACCGCACTGAGCTGAACCGCAATGTCGCGCTTTAAGAGCTCAACCTTCGTCGCTTTGGTCTCCGCAGCCTGACCGTAAGATGTAGAGAATCGTCGAGCTTCTTCCAGCAGCTGATTCATGGTCATCAAAGGCGCACCATCACGAGAGAAAATGGCCTGCGATGGTAAAGCCGAGGCAGCATTCAGCCGCTGACTCAGGTCCAGCTTCACCAAATCCGCCAGCAAAGGTCTAAGGTAGTGAGGGAACGGGTCGTCGTAGCATCCATGGGCAATCGCCCGACAGGTGTCCGCTATGTCCCTACAGCTAGCCCCGGCCTTTTGCAACGCATGCGCCAGTTGCCACGCTCCGTTTGGAGTCATGAAGCCAGAAGTTAACCTCGGGAAAGCCTCGCTGACGAGGCGTATCCACTCATTGACCAAGTCGTAACGATGTTCCCTAATGCAGGCGCACACAATTGTCCTTGATATTCGCCCAGTCGGGATCAAGCCTGTATATTTGATGGCATTGACCGCAAAGCCGAATGTTCGGTGTGCGTTGTTCTTGGAGAGATAGTGCAGTAACATGCGGTGGAATATGGAAGCATATTGTTCAGGTTGGTGTCTGGAGTATCCGGTCTCCTGCATGCGATCCAGAATCCATTGTGCCTCTGCCCAATTCCCACTGCCGGCGTTCCATACTGCATATTCGCCCCATAGGCGCTGGATGTTGCGTACTTCGTAAATCGACTCGAGTTCCTCCAGGAGGGAATGTGCCGTCTCCATATCTCCTGCGCGGACTGCCGCTCGGAGAAGAGGCATGGCAAGCTTCTCGCTCGGCTCATGCCCACAACGCCTTGCGATAGTAATGATTTTGGCCATCTCTTCCACGCAGGCAGAATAGTCCGGGTTCTGTTCACAAAATAGCCCTAGGTACCTGGCCGGCAGATCAGTAGTATTGTCCACTACATTGTGCCCAGCTGTGCCTGTTTTCGGTTGAAATTTCTTGGATGGGAAAAGGATCTTTCGAGCCTGCTCGTAGTTTGCTTCGCTTGAAAGCAGATGTCTGACAAGATTGAAAACGGGTCGACTTAACACATCACCACCTTGAAACAGACCACGACCCGCATGAAACACAGCTTCAGCAATGAGCCAGTCTTGCGCTCGATCTTGCTGGACGTAGTGTCTCATTACAGCATTCCACCTGCGAAATTGGGCTGGTTTGCTCAACTGGCGAATGTTTGGATGTATAAACTCCATCAACCTTGCAAGTTTCTTCGGTTCCGGCTCCTCGGTGCCTTGAAGCACCGCTCCGGATGGAAAGGTGGGCGGTGCGGGTGACCGAGTTTCCTCCACCGCACCAAGATATTGTCCCAGAGCTTTATCTATTGATCCATCGGCATCACTCATAACTATATGACGTGAAATTGAAAAGGCGGGACCGGTTTCATCGGATGCTTCACCTTCTTTCTCAGATAAGTATGTCCCCAGATCGTGCTCAGTCGGCGCCGCTAATTGCTCACACCCATCAGGCGGTCCATCACCAAGAGCTTGCGAAGCATAGAGCTGAGGTGTCCACTTCAACCCAAGCCTGTTCGTTCGAGACTTGTCATCCGAATGCCCAGCAGGAGCACCTGCACGACTTTGGTGGCGGGGGGTCGTAGGTACCCGATGGATGATAGTACCCGACAAGCGGGCCTCAGGTGAAGGGCGACCTGCCATATGGGATGATGTCCTGCTGGATCCAACAGAAGGACTCTTAACATCCTGCCCTGCGCCGTTCTGCTGACTCTCCTTAGACGACCACGTCTCCACACAACCAGGGAAATCCTTCGCCTTGGATTGATTGGGCGATATTGGGTGGTTGTTTAGACGATGACCGGGAAGCGAATGTTCCCGGCTGCTTGTAATGGCAATCTTCCTGAAAGGACGATTTGGCACCCGTTGGGTGGATGTGTTCGCCGCAGCATGATCTTCGACTGAGCTCACAGGCACCCTTGAATCCGACTGATGCTGGGAAGGAGGCGCGGCTTGACTGTCAGAGTCTCCACCAATACCCTGTGATCTGGATTCGTAGTTGTCGTCCGACTCCTGAGGCACAGCAGCGGTCGATAGAGATCTGGTTCCATGTTTCCTCCTCTTCTTCCTTGTGCTTCTTGATTCTAAAGTAAAATCCTCTCCTCGCTCTGCAGCATCAAAAAGGGCATTGAGATGCGCGGGACCTCTTCCGCTCGACACGGATCTCAGGACTCGCTTCGTTTCGACGATTTTTTCGGCCATGCGTACTCGCCGACATGTCTCGTAATTCAAGGCGGCAACGCCGCAAACGCTCCCCACGGCGCCGACAAATATGGTCGGGGTACAAAGGGCTAAATGGCGAAGGGCTCGCAACGCATTTTTCGAAGGTACGAGGGTAGTGGCAGGCGTCATGGGGAAGTCATTTGCTCGTGAGGTTGCAGTTCGTTCTGCGAAGCCATCAAGAGCTGGGAATTAGACGGCCCGCTGGCTGAAATGGACAGCAGCTTGAGGCAGAGAGATACCTGGCAGGTCACAATCGCTCTGCCTACTGCAAGTCTCCGTTGTGTTTCCCAAGTGCTCGGTAACCAAAGTCAATGGGCTGTCACGCAACCTCGAATTGTAGATTGGAGGTTCTCCACACGTGATGGCCAAAATCTGCCAAAATCTGCCCTGCGTGATGCCGCCCTGTCCTCACACCGGCGTGGGGGCTAAATTTCTTGGGCAGTGATTGGCCACATGGGCCGCCCGACGCGGTGGCCCCAGGTTTGTCCAATGGACGTGCGAGACTCCTCAAAAGCAGCGTCGCGATATCGCGGCTTTAGGGTACGTCCCGGTGCGACTGCCTGGTGTCACCTTGCTATTGGCGGGACCGCCTCCCACCTGCATCCACACAACCAGCGTCTGCCGACATATTCAACCAGGGGGAGCAGATACTATATTGAGGAGAAGGTCCCCTCGCTAAATCGCGCCGTCGAAGAGTCACTGATATTGGTCGTACTCCCCTTATACCTTCCATCTCATCGGTTCTCCCCAGCACTGGCGGTGTTTGAGGCCCTAGCGGCCTATACATGCCTCCGACACCAAAGCCTCTCCATACGGCGGGTGGTGGTCGCGACTAGGGCCCATAGTCGGCGCCAAACATGGCCACAAAACCCTCTCTGAGGAACCTGCTGAGGAAGAGAATATGGAGGACCCCACCCCGTCCTTGTGACGGATGGGCGTAATCCCCAACTCACCATAACGTGGGTCGAGTGAGTTGCTTCATCTCGGGGACTTGGCCTGCAAACGAGTGAGACAGTGGGATGGCCGGAAACGCACAGCCCCAGTCTACCGCGACTGATTCAGCGCTCGAACTCCGAGAGATATGATCAGGCGTACTGGGTAGAATTAGCCGGGGGTTCGTCGCCAAGCTCGAATTCGGCCTTGCCAGAAGCAATAGCGCGCGGGCGGCCTGCGAACTGACGACGCAGCGTCAAGGGCTGAACGGGGAAGAAAGAGGAGGACTAGGCCTCTTCTTCGGCGATCGTGTCACAAGTTGGAGAAACAGGCGAGACTCCTCACGAAATGCACCGAAAAGCGGCAGAGAGTCTCCTCGGACAGTCGCAAACCTGCCTTCGAGCTACGCAGCTTTGAATTTACCAGACGCAGGCCTGAATTCACGTCCAGGTTGGGTGACCAGCTCATATTTGCGGCCCTGCAAAGGTAGGTGAGTGGACCGCCGTAGAGTGAGGGAGACGCACACCGTCCTACATCTCGACCGAGGATGGCAGAGCCAGAGAAGAGAGAGTGAGAGAGTGGGATAGGGGAAGAGGTGGAGTGATGGTTGATACACATTGCCTGTACGCATCCAGAACTCAGTGGCAAGCAGCAGGATAGTCTTCCACTTTCAGCCGCCTTTATACGGGACTTAGCTATCTGAATCTCACACAACTCACGACGGTAGATACGATCAGCAGCTAGTTGATATGGAGTGCTTCAGCGCAGTCGCAAATTCGTATGTGATCCAGTGGAATTGGACGCCAGGGTTGCGATCTTAGTCAGATACTCTCTCAAACCCCATTCCCACAGCAATAGACTGCCGAAGATCTGGCGACTATAAGTTCACAAGACTCCTTGGATGATAATGGAGGGGAACGCATCGGGGGCATTGGTTATTTCGCCAACCACCATGGTTATATTTCGCCAACTGCGCTATACCCAATCAGGAAGCTTTTTTCTGTATTTCCTATAAAGTGATTGGACTAGCGCTACGTGGTGCCCCGCCCAATCAGAACGAGTTACGCGTCTCAGCCATGGGAGTACTTGGGGCTATAGAGACCTTTTTTTGGGCGAATAACCATGGCAGTTGGCGAAATACGCACAGTTGTACCTCCACACCAGCATATCATCTTAGATATTCTCATCCAAACACCAAAGCTCTGATCTCAATACTCTCTCTAGCAGGATAAGACGCTCTTTCAGCGTCTGAGAAGGCACTGTGTGGCACCCTTCGAGCTCTACCATCCGTCTCCGAATCATAGCATTTAATAAGAAGAACCTCCTCCGGGGTCTGCTCATTGAGATAATACCACTTATGTTCGGGTCTTGGTCTCACGGACACGGTCTCAGTCTCCTTATCCGGAGCAATGAATTTGATCGATACCAAATCCGAGTCAACTACCGTGTTGGCATCGGCCAATGCCAACGGATCTCTGAAAATCGTCTTGATGGGACGCCACGCGTTGATGATGCGATAGCGGCCGCGCAGAAGCGTTTCGGCCTCTTCCGGGAGAATCTGCGATACTCGGTTGATCGCCGAGTCGTAGGATTGGTCGATGTGGACATTGTAAACAGGGCTTTGGCGAGGTGCAAAGGTAGGTGAGCGGCGCACTATATGATCGAAGATTTCGATGCGTGATGCTCCCGTACTGTGATCAGTTGCCTGTTAACTATGTCTCTTGACAAAGACAAAGACTCGGAGACACATACACAGTCTTCAAGAGACTCTCGATCTCCGGATAGTAAACATCTTTGATCTTGTCACTGTCGGTGAAATCGGTCTCCTTGCTCTGGTGCCTCACAATCTCGAACCCGACGGTATCCAGAGTGTATTGATTTTCTAAGCCCCGAATATCGTGGATAGTCACGCTTTCAGCAGCGACAGGACGCTTATACGACTCGGGCTTGTTGACGTAGTTGGGCGCTGGTGGCGAGCCATCTTCATTGTCTTTGAAGTAATTGAGGGTTGCAACAACATTGCGTGGCCTGTACTCTGACTTGGACTTGGCCCCTTCAGAAGGAGTGCGTTGTTGTATGGACGAGATGGTAGGAACAGAAAAGTGCTCTGATGTAGAAACATTCTGCTCTACAGTAGTAGTCATTTTTCTTTGAGCGAGTAATACCAAAGTATTTCTATACTTTCATTGGACGAAAGACTCATGTATTCTGTCTGATTTGAACGCCGGAGGAACAGATAGTTATAAGTTCACTTCTTTCTATGGCATAATTACAAGTGAATATGGCGACATATAAGCTGTCTACTTCCAGACAACTCGCTCGTTCTAGATGTAGTAGCGGGTGGGGCAATAAAAGCTATATGATAAGCACGGTGGATTCGGATGCCATGTATTATAACTAAGGGAATAACGTGGTTCACAAGGTCCCTGGGAAGCTTGTGCGGCCGGAAAGCTCATGAACCACATTACAGGGTAAGAAATAGATGGGATCACTATATTCTACTCCTTTTAGACGACAGTACTTCATTGATTCTCCTTCATATATAGCAGCCTCGCGATGAGTGCCCTACATTCCAAGGCTTCTATTTGTTCTTCAATAGACTGAAGTATTCGTATCATGAAAGCCATGGTGTATACTCGTTGACCGCCAAACCAACCCTTTCGCTCTATATAATCCACCATTCCTCATGGTAACTCCGGAGATCAATTTCTTCTGGATGCATTCGTAAATAAGGAGTCATGTCGCTGTCCTCTTGAAGCTCCTTCTTAGTCCAACCGTTACCGAAGTATGCATATCTATTCCCGGTGCTAGTACGATAAGTATATTCCCAGTCCTCCCAGCGAGGATCCCGCCGTACCATGATAGAATGCGTGGAGCTGCCTGGCCAGAGACCGTGAACAAAGCCTCCCTTGATTCCACCGTTGAACCAGGAACTGCAGTTCTCACTAAAGACTGTCTTTTTGAAGAACACCTTGCAAAACTCAATGAAATCATCCGTAGCTGCCTCGGACGGCGTAATAGACTTGATGCCCTGTTGCGAGACCTTGCGCAGGATTTTGGCAATTGTCGTAAGCTGATTCTCCACCGAGTGCGGCACTGTGCCACTCACACCGCCACCACTCGGCCCATGCACGAACAAGAGGTTTGGGAACCCCGGGGATGCAATACCGAAATAAGTTTTGGCGAACCCAGGGTTTCCGCCGGGAAGCCAGGCTTTGCTAAGATCATTGCCATTGGCGATGATCGGGAATGGCGGCGCAAAGGAAACGTTGGCCCCTGTTGAGCAAATGACGGCGTCAACCTCTCGATGGATCCCGTCTTCTGTGATGATACCGGTCTTGGTGAACCGTTGAATCGGTGTCGATATGTAGTCAACGTTCTCAGCCACGATGGCTTCCAGATATCCCGGCCCTGGCGTAAGTCTTCTGCAAGATGGAGAAAAGTCGGGAAGGATGGCGTCTATGACTTCTGGCTTCAGAGCAAGCTTTCCCTTCATTGAAGCTTCAATGTCCCTTCTCAGAGCGTTGTTCTCTTTGGAACCTTTGAAGATCCCACCAAATGCGTGAAAGAACTTCGACTCGACCTCCTTCCTAAACTTGTAGTAAGTCTCTGGATCCTTGAACTTCTCCAGCTCCTCCGGCGTAAAGGGGGTAGTCCGAGCCCTTTTACCAGGGCCCTCCGTTCCTGCTATCCATGTTGGACTTCGTGCGTAGTGATCCACATGTCTAGCCACCTTCTGCAGTCCGGGAAGCACCTGTATTCCTGAGGCGCCATTCCCTATTAGGGCAACCGTTTTATCTGTCGGATCGAAGTTCGGGTCCCAATTGGATGAATGTCGCAAGTGGCCTTCAAATTCGTCGATTCCAGGATAGTCGGGAAGTTTCCAAGCATTGAAATGGCCAATGGCTGCTATCACAATGTGAGCATCGTCTGTGAATTTCTCCCCAGACAAGGTGTTTTCAAGCTGAAGCTGCCATTTCCCAGCTTGAGCGTCCCATAAACATTCGGTGACTTTGGAGTTGAACGATATATACTTGTAGGCGTCAAACTTCCGGCCAAAGTTCTGCCAGTAGGCAAGAATCTCCGGACCTTGAGCATAGTGTTGGGTCCATTGGGTGTTGGGCGCGAATGTGCTCTGATAGGCATGCGCATCAACATCACAACGGACGCCGGGATAAATATTCTCATACCAACAACCGCCCTGAATCTGAATGTTAGTCGATGGTTGCCACGATGAAGTGAGAAAGGCCTGACAATATCTCCGTTCTTCTCGTAAACCTTCAAATCCAGATTGATCACTTTTCTGGGCAAAAGAACAGCGGCATTTACCCCGGCTATTCCAGCTCCAATGACAACTACCTTTATTTCTCCAATCAGTCGAAGCATTGCAGATTGGCAACCGGTGACTGACCTTGAGGGGGGGAACATCATCTAAAGGCCTATCTTCAAGTTCGAAAGGCACCTTCTCCGACGGAACCTTGGATTTTGGGGGAATTGCGTCGCCAACATGTAGCAGAGGATGCGACGACCATGTTTCATCGATTCCGACCTTGGTCGCCAAATCTTCTGAAAGTGCGTGAGGCGCCATATCAGTCTTGGCCGAGGTACCCAAAGTTTCCTCGGGCTTTCAGACACTTTTTATGTGTTGTCCAGAATGTCACGAAGCGGAATCAACACCTAAGCGGGCATATGTTTGCGTATACTTACTTTCGTCTTCAGCCGGTGCCCTTTCTTCTGGCAAAATCAACGCCAGGACATAGTGAATTGAAAGCAGACCAGTGCGAGAACCAAGTATTGCGACATCAGACGACCAGATGGCACAAGAGATTCCCCACTTTTATAGACAGTATATCAAACTTCTGCCTTCATAACGTGACTGTTCAGAGTGTACAGTGTACGGGGTACTCCATACAATGGTGCATCCACGTGGACTCTTTCTTGCACTCTGGGCGTTTCACTCTATACTGTAACTTAAAGTTCAATGACTATCTGGATCTGTACTGTAGCTGTTTGCTCATTATCATAACCTTGATACTTCTTTAAACAATGCATTAAGGTGCTAGCACGGGAAGGATATCAACGCTCATTCAAGTTCACTGATTTGCGATTGCAACAAAATGTATAGAGCATTGATATATAGAACTGCTGTTGCTCAGTTACAGAATGTATGTGTTTGCCAAAGACACTTGTATGAAGGCAACATTCCAGGTCTGATGTCGTGATTTCGCCTAGAGAGAGACCAACGCTAAGCGTTCCAACCTCGTTCATGGCAAGACCGTCTTTTACAGCGCAAATCTGTTCGAGGAGGCTATCAGGAGACTCCATATAAGTCTTTTCATCGTGATACCTTAGACCGAGACACATTCTCAAACCCAAAGAAAAGGTCAAAACGGGCCCCAAAACTGGACTAAAAATGCCGCGTGCTCTGTGGAGATAGTTTACCACATCTTAGCTCCCTACTTCGCGACCATTCGCATCTCTTCTGGTCTGTGGCTCGGACTTCGGCACATCAAGGTTCAACTTGGGGCTTTTAGGGTACAAGACACATGCAAGATCACACATACATAGTAGGGCCTCGGTTGGTCGCTTTTGGTTGATTGGGGCCCGTGGCCTTGGGACGGATATCAAACCATCAAAAGACTGGGTGGATACCCGATTCGCTTTTGTATACCAAGCCAACGCTTATTATGGTAACTAGTTATAGCATAATCCTTGTCTCCACGTGTAGCCCACACGACTGCCCCACATCCCCAATTTGTCAAAGGGTCCTGGACAGAGCCAGATGCAATCAATGTCTCTACTATTTCTTGGTGAGAGTCGGCGGTTGCTGCCATGGTAGCTTCTTACGAACCGTGCCCCCGGTGAGTCGTTAGCTGATGCCGTGATTGCCGGTACTGTCTTCGCTGGCCAATTCACTAAAAGTCCTCCGTGCCGAGGATAATCATGTTGTGACTACCGATGACACTGCCAATCAATCAAGGACTAATCATCCTTATAGTAGAGCGTTTGAGCATGGACAATGAGGCCACATTCCTTCCATCCTTTCCTTTGTTATCATCAGACATTGGCAATTCAGTCAAGCGAGAGCCACGCGGAGCTGGTCAATGGGATACCCGCTAGGGTGTGCGTACGGTACGCCCGAGTAATAACATGCAGTGTTTGCAATGGATATTCTTGTATAGCTATAGATAGACTGTGTCCATAGGTGGCATGCTCTCTTACGCCCATGAATCTAAAAGAATTGATGCGATGAGCGCGGTTTATCCTCATGTGATTTGGCGATCCATGCTGTTTACAAATCGAGTGACTTTTGCTTCCACAGTACTAGTATGCAGGAACTGGCTCATGGGATCTTGGAGACGGTGATGCCTATTGGCGAGTCCCTTTGGATCTGTTCCACAGGCCCTCCCGTCGAGAGACAGAGTTTGGATCAAAGTACGGTTTCTCTCCGATAGAGACAGCTCTGTCTCCCTGACGTTTACCCTCGAAGTCACTAGACCAAGTCAGCTTGAGAAGGATCAAACGAAAGTGAAAAGGCGAGAGCTTACTTGGTAGCTGTATGGAAGGTGGAGCGACTGTACGAGGTGATTGTTAATCGTAGGTCAGGAAGTTGTGCTGTGGTGTACTCACTTATCCCATATGGCAACATCATTCTCGTTCCACTTGAAGCGAACTTGGAGATCGTGGTTCAATGAGACGAGTTCGTTGACTGGGGGATGTTAGCTATAGGGTCGAGTTGCTGCTTCTTTAGGAACACTCACAATAATGTTTGAACATGCTACTTTCATACTCGGTCACACCGTTGATCCGTCCATTGACGAGCTGGGCGCCAGCTGCGAAGAGGCTCTTCCACCTGCCAGACGTTAGTGTTTGATGTTCGAGACGAAGACGAAGAGGTCCTACCCTGTCACAGGATTGGTGCGTATGAGAGGACTGGAAATCATTAGATCGGGTATTTCTTTCGTGGCTTGTATCTCACTCACTGAGTCGCTGAGAAGTCGGTCCCGTTGTTTTCAGGAGACCCACGGTTTTCGACGATGAGCTCAACTCCATGCTCTCTGGCAATCCTGTTGAAGTACGGCTGGTGAAGAGGTTAGGCATGGATCGAGTTGAACAAGAACGAAGAAGGATGGATCACCTGATGATGGGTTGCAGTCAGACCATCAAAAGTCTTCTTGAGTGTTTCTGACAACCGGTCGTAGGCTTCATATCCTGATGCCCAGAGGGTGTCCCCGCCAGCCCCGTCTTGAGGCAGAGTATGTAATTTCAAAATGGCGTAGTCAGATGGGATTCTCTCAAAAGTAATGCTTCATCCCGTGATCAGTTGGTTATCAGTTCCATCATCGGAACATTGTAGTAGAAACATACTCGGAGTGCCATCCTTCGCTGGCCAATCGCTCTACCGAAAGGGGGTTGTATTTCTCTCCAAAGTATTTGCGATTTGCCTAGCACTTGTTAGCCATATCATTTCTTGTCACCGTCGCTGTTGGAATCAACACCCACTTCCGAGGAGATGACCGAGACTTCATCGTCAAGCTTCCCATCCTCTCCGACCGTATATCCCTGCCTGCTGTTGGCAACCGCGTGTTTGTGAAGCTGGGTTAAGCAGAATATATCAGCGACCATCGAAAAGCAAGCGACTTCTCCGGGTTCCACGACCCTTGTTCACGAAACTGCTTGCTTATATAGGCATGATGTACCAACCTTTGAACTTGCAGGCTTACCAGACAGCTCGCCCAGCTTTTGAGCGAGAATCTTCTGTTCGTCAATGGTTATGTTCTGGTTGCGGAAGAAAACCACGTTGCGTTCAGAGACTTGACTTTTGCGTCAGCCTCTACCCTGTTGAGGTCTGGTCACAGGTTGACCACAAGGATATACGTACTAGTAACGGCAAGGTCTCTGATTTTTGCGTCATCTTTCAAAATATCGGTGAGTTGGGCCTCTGGATATTCTCGTCCAATGACCGGAGTGACTTCGAACGATTTGTACTCATCGAGGCTTCCGCTGTATACCAATGGCTTGGGGTATGTTGAGCTCTTGGAATGGGATGCAAGCTTCGTGCTTGAAACCTTGGGCACAGTGTCGTGCGCCGTGAAGGTGTCAACATCTGCTGACGGGGGTGCCATGGTCTGTTTGCGGTTGACTCAGGTAGTCTGAATGGGAGCAACAGGTTGTGTGGTTTCCAATACTAGTAGGAATAACGTCTTCGGTATATAGACCATTTATTTCATCTGTCTTTTAGTTTTTTTTCATGCATCCATCTTGGAAAGGGAGCTGTTCCAGATTCATCTTCACTACTGCCTGGCGGGTGGACTCTATATTCTAGCTTCAATGATACCATAGACATCGTTGGTAATGCCTCATCAGAACATTTTCATATCCACAATCGTGGAACTCCTTTTCCACTACTTGAGGCACAGACAGGTCCTAATACTTGATGTATATTGACTTATCTTCTTTCAACTAGTATAAGTTATAGCTTCAATGACACCATAAACCCTATAATGGTGCACTTGATAAGAGACATATTCATTCATCCTTTGCTAGCTCGTTAGATTGTAGTTTGAATGATGTGATGATTCTTTCTGATGGTGCCATCCGGGTGTCGGAATGCAGAACTGATAACGTATCGTACTAAGCAGACTGACCGGAGACGTTGTAATGAAGTATTTCAGTTTACCTATCAGTAAATGAAAAGATGACTTCATGCCAACTGGATGCTATCGAGCTACTAAATCCACAGTAAGTTGAACTTCCTCTACTCCGTACAGTACTGAAGTGGAGACATCAAGCCTCGCGAACGTGAATCAAGAAGTCTCGAAAGATCAAAGAAGAATGGCGACATTATCAGTCGGCAGTCGCTATATACTGCGAACAGAGTCTTCGATACTCAACCATCTTATCCAACATTGACAAGCCACACCATAGCAAGCTCACGAAGACATCTTGAAAACATGACAAACAAGCGGCTAGAAGGATCCAGTTATATATCTGAGATCCCAGATGAAATAGGGCCGTCACCAACCTCTGAACCACCAACATCTGAGCCATCACCCTCTGAAGAAAAAGGACTAGTCAATTCGTTCCGTCGATTCTTCGGCAAGATTCGAAGCTCGAAGCCAGAAGATGTTCGAGAAAGGAGATTCATCAGAAAGTTGGACAGTTTCTTGCTGTAACTGATCATCTCGACACGACGTGTCCATCAATGTCTAATCTATTTCCTAGGACCTACCTTTGTCTCTCATATTTTGTCAAATATCTAGACCAAAGCAACACAAGTAAGTCGTCCACAGGAAACCGTCTGAGCGAGAACTTGCAGTCTGATGATATTCCATGTAGGTAACGCTTACGTTAGTGGCATGAAAACCGACGTGAGAAAGGCCCATCTCTTCTGAAATCATCCAAACTAATACTCGTCCAACCAGCTCAACTTGCACGGCAACGAGAGAAATCTGATCGGCACTTGGTTCAACATCGGCATCATTGTCGGCTCCATTCCATCGCAAGTCATCCAATTGAAGTATATACGACCATCGATATGGATACCGACGTGCGAGATAGCATGGTCAGCTCTCGTCATGGCAATGGCTGGTGCAAAGAATGTCAACACTGTGAGTAAATATATATATTCACATGCATTCGTATTACATTTCCAGGCCAGCTGATACTTTTCAGATCTATGCTCTTCGATTTTTCATTGGGTTCTTTGAAGCCGTTGCCTTTCCAGGCTATTCCGCCCTCCTAGGAAGTTGGTACGGCCCGACTGAATTGGGAAAGAGAATTGCGGCCTTTGAGCAGTCAGCCACTGTTGGTATCATGTTCAGTGGATACCTTCAGGCTGCTCTATATAAGACATTCAATGGACATGCTGGGATGGCAGGTTGGAGATGGCTGTTCATTTTCGACGGCGTCATTTCCATTCCTATCGCCGTCCTGGGCTATTTCGCTGTTCCAGATTGGCCAAACACCACCCGAGCCATTTATCTTAAGAAAGAGGTAAGCATTCAATTTCTGGGCTGCTGGGAAATGCAAATCTCTTGAACGCCACGGCTAATCTAATGACGGTCTAGGACCGCGAGTATGCTATTCAGCGACTGGAAAAAGTCAAGCGAGCTCCGACGCCGCCGTTGACTTGGAAAGCTCTAGGAAAAGTATTCTCGTCATGGCAGTTATGGTGTTTCGTTCTCATGTACGAGTAAGTCAAAGTCATCACCAGCGTCCTTTCAGTGCCCAAAAAACGATACTAACTAACACCTATCAGGACGGTGGCCCTGGCCAGTGGATCACAGTACTACTTTAACCTGTGGCTCTTGGCTGAGAAGTACAGCGTCGTCGACATCAATACGATCCCAACAGGAGGGAATGCCCTCACAGTTGGCGTGTCTCTTCTCAGTGCCTATCTAGCCGACATCACGGGGAAACGCAAGCATATCATCAACATCCTCGCCGTGCTCACCATGGTATCAAGCATCCTGCTCTCGGTGTGGCATATCCCAAGGGGGGCATTGCTTTTCGGCTTCTTCCTGTCTTATGTTGCAGGATGCTCTCAGCCAATTCAGATTGTAAGTCTGATATCATATCCGATGAAGAAAATGGTCGGTGTAGTGAATACAGCTAACGCATTGGATCAGGCTTGGGGTCAAGAGGTCGCACAACACTTGCCACACACCCGCCAACTGCTTGTTGCCACTGGAAATCTCGCTGCATATACTATGAATACCTGGTTACCATGTAAGAGCTTTTCCTGACACTGACTGACATGGTCCGAATCTTGTGATCGGAACGGATCGAATACTGACTGCCCGTTTAGTGGTCATGTGGCCCACCTACGATGCCCCACATTACAAATATGCCTATCAGCTGCTTATTATGTTTGGAGGTCTCGGAATAATGAGTACATACCTATTCGATTATTTGCATCAACGAGAACTGTGAGTATTATCGTCTTGAGGTGATCGCTTATGAAGACCCTAACTGGAATACAGCCGAAAAGCCAAAACAACGAACACTACAGAAGACGGCGTCACTAGAGTGGAGGAGGTCCATTCAAAGAAAACAGAGTCTGAACTTCGATCAAGTCCATGACGAAAATGGTTGCTGTTATAGCCTCTACATACCTATGCACGGTGTGCAACCGAGTTCTCTGGTTAGCTCTAATGAGCCGGCGCAATACCTCACTCACTTCCACGCATATGCCACACCTCGTAGAAAGAAGAAATGATCAGGGTGTTATATTGTGCAGCTGAAAAAGAATGCCAGTATTACGGGGGGATTCAGGAGTAGGATTCGTATGGACCAGACGGATGTTCTCTACGTAGTGCCAAGGAAAGGTCTCCATTCGTGGCCTCGCGAGGCTGACGATTCAAAGGGCAATGATTCATGGAGTGGTCCATTGCTGTGCAGGCATCTAGGATCCGAAGGATTATGTCTAGTACAGTCAAGGTGCCGCCCATATTGCAACTGACGTCTATACATGAACACGCCTACATCTTTACAAATGGTGCAAGACCCTGGCCGACCCAACCGACTCGAATGTTAATATCGCGCCCAAACATATACAATACACGGCGGATGCCGCGCATGGACAAAAGCTTGCAAGTCGAGTCACATCATGCATGCCCAGAAGCGTCTTCATCCTCCTCTTCTCCTAGGTCAACATTGGAGCTCTCTTTCAGATAAACTGGAGAAGGTTAGCATTCGAGCGACTAAAGTCTCAAACAGTGGCATCGGTGGGCTTGACAACGTACCGTTGGGCCTCAAGAACCAGCTGAAGATAAAAACAATTACAAAGATCGAGGCCAGGCAAAGGAAGACGATGCCTGCATAGATGCCGACGGTCTGACTGTAGATAAGGTTGAAGATCGTTGGTGCCACCACACGCGCCAGAGCGTGCAGAAGACCCGATGCCCCGAGGACCTGCCCGGTGCGATCCGATGGAATATGTTTCGTGAGGGATGATTGTAGAGTTGGCGAACCAATTCCACCCAACGATGCCACCATTCCAGAAATGACCATGATGGCGCCAGATGGGGTGAAAGCGTATCCAAGATAGCCAAGAAGGTCGAACACGATCGAGCCTCGGATAATGTTGATATCAAGCATGTCGGAACCCTGGTGTCCGGCTGAGCGTTCCTGCGCGGGTCCCCGAAAGACTCGAGTGAGCAGCGGTAGTATGAGAACCAAACCAAAGACTCGACAGACATTGACGGCGGAAAGGAATATGCTCGAATCCACCGCGGTCCATCCAAATCGATACTCGGCATAGATGATGATGATTTGCATGGTACCCATGGCGACCCCGAACATCATAGTATCGATGGCAGCAAGAACAAACAGATTCCTCCGCAGCTTGGAGCTAGAGCCCTCTCCCGTAGGTCGAAGCACCCATAGAGGCTCGAAGAGGTTGTAGTTTTTCAGCTTAGCAAGCCAATCTTTATGTGGTGATTGAAGATTCGCGAGGCGCCGTTTCTCCTTAGCCAAAAGCTGGCGCTCCTTGGACAAAGACTCGGGGACGACGAATGACACAAAAAGAATGAAAAATGTGTGACATGCCAACGCAACATAGAAGACCACAATGACCTTGCCGGTGATTTTGATAATCCAACCGGCGAGGATCGGACCTAGTGCGATGCCGGAGAAGAGTGTGCCATGGAAATAGCCAAAGGCGACATTTCTTCGTTCGGGAGGAGAGCAGTCGGAGGCGTAAGCGAACGCCAATGCCATGGCCGTTGTGAAGGAGCCGCAGAGGCCATCCAAGAGAGACCCGAGCAATATCCAGTAAACCGAGACCTTGCCCGGATTCGTGCCAACAATAATTGTAATGATTTCGGAGGCAAATGCGCCCAGAGACGCGCATACAATGACCTTCTTCCGTCCATGACGGTCCGAGAGAGACCCCAGATAAGGAGCTATGAGCGCGGAGAACACTCCCGACAGAAGGCTGGCATACAAGTTGAACTTGGCCACAAGCGACTGCACATGAGGATCTCTGCATTGGGGATTCTCCGAGCCCATCAGCACCGGCAGGAACTTGAATGTCGGGTCTTTTGCAGCGCGATCTGATAGATATCCCTCGCAAATCAAGTTGAGAACCAGGTATGTTTTGGGAACAATGATGCCTCCGAAGGCGATACAGAAGGGGAGGAACGCAGGAAGCAGCCATAAGATCTGAAACCATCAGCAAGATTATCCATCAAGAGAGGGCGTGTGAGAAGCATACAGAAGGCTTCTTGTACCACGGTTGGCCCGATGATCCCTGAGCACCACTCCATGGCTCATGAATCGCTCGTTCATAACTCGACCTGGCCCTGTTGTAGGGTAGCTTTTGTGTCCGTCGACGTCGCGGATTGACCAGAGGACTGTTCTCATCAACCTGCTCTTGTTCATCTTCCCCGCTCAGGCCGAACCGTGTCTGGGCGTTGGGAGTATGAGGTGTGGTCTCAGATAAGAGTGCCTCCTCTTGGGCTTCTTCCGCGAAGACCTCTTCCGGATCCATGGTGTCGCTCGTGGACTGGGATCGGTTCTAGAGGGAGGAAGGCCTCAGAGGCCGGGAGTCGGACTGACTGCGAGGTTATAGGGAGGTCGTGCTATCGCATGTGCGCGGTGACTTTGGGTCAAAGGGATGAATTCGAGGGATGTAGATAAGATGGTCTGTCTTGACGTAATCTAGTAAACGTACCTACACCAAGTGGAGGACCATTGAATTAATAAGACAAGATCGGAGAAGTGCATGCCGACTACGACGAACAGGAACAACACAACACCGTAGGAGTACTCGGGCAATCTGCATCCTATCGCTGAACAGGTTTCAAGCACAGGGAGATTGCCGGATTCCCGTGGCGTGCTGGACAAATAATAGTACAGTAGCCTGTGAGTATAGGCGATGATTTGTCGCTTACAGTGGCCCAAGCCGAGTGTCTAGGTGTCAGACGTGGTGCCATTTGTTGATGAATCCTGCGCCATGTCCCATCGCATGATAAGCTGTAGCACCGACCCCTTACGGCACCATAATGTACAGTGTCGACGAGAAGATCTTCACATGCCGATCCTCTTGTGCAGGGTTGTACGGACGGTTACTGCTTGCACAGCTTGTGGTATCAAGGGCCACGCAATCACCATATGCCGGAAAGAGGAGTAAGGAATTCTCAGTTTTGGACTCCTACAGACATCAGGATCCCTCCTCATCTCATCGTATAGCAGGAAGGATTTTGGCCTGTTCCCCGGCAAAGAACTTCTTCTGCTCCAGGCACCTCTCGCTCTTGCAGCCTTGACACCGTAACCCCATCTGCCGAGAACAGCTGTCACCACTCTGCAGGTGGGCATGCGCGATGTCTGCCAATGCCTGGATGAAAATGGGATTCCCGTTGAGGCTTTCCGCGCGCTTCACGCCCGGATGACCCTTCGCATCCTCATGCATCACTTCCTTATCTAACTCATAGAGAGTTTCAATATGGTCGCTAGTGAAGGCAATCGGTACAAGAATCAGATCGGTCTGGCCTCGTTGAACGTATGATCTGACCGTGTCACTTGTTTGAGCCCCCAACCAGGCGGAAGGGCCGACCTGAGACTGCCAGCACAGTCTGTATGGGTTGGAAAACTTGAGTCTTTGCATGACCGCGTACACCGTTGCGGCGACCTCGGCCGGGTATGGGTCGCCACGGTTGACCACACTCATAGGCAGACTGTGCGCTGAGAACAAAAGCACGACATCTTTCCTGCGCTCTTCAGGATATTCGGCAAGCTTCTCTTCGATGTTTCTTGCAAAGGCCTCGATTAATCCAGGATGTGTCGGCCACCGGTCAATGACACTCCAGGTAATCGCGCCTGCCGGGTGTGTTTCTCCAGTAGCCTTTTTCGTCTCCAGCCTATTGCGCCACTTCCACAGTTCGTTCAGCGAGCTACCCGTTGTAGAACAGCTGTACTGCGGGTACTGCGTGAATGCGACAGCTCGGCCGCCGTTGCCACCGCCAAACCCATCCTTGAGAAGCTGTTCATACATCTGTTCGGTCAAAGGATCCGCATACCGAAAGGCAACATAGGGTCGATGAGGGGCAGTCTCTGGAGAAATTTTGTCCAGGATCTTGCACATCTCGGCACACTGATACTCTGACCATTTCCGGATTGGAGAGCCTCCGCCGATTTCTGCGTATTGTTGTTGTATCTTGGGCGTTCTCCTGCGCGATATCAATGGCCCGAGATAGCCTTGTAATCTTCCCAACGGGATCAAGTCCCCGTCTGCAAATAATCTGCTAAGGAAATCTCCTACTTCGTCTGTCGAGGACGGACCGCCCATGTTCAGAAACACCATCGCAGTCGGTCCTTTCTTCCCTTTGCCATCGTGTGACACGGGAGGGGCCACACTGGCCATGGGACAACTTTGGAGGCCATGGAAGCCAAATAAGCTGGTTGCTGGCCGGAGAGGAGAGCGAGGCGATAGATGACGGGTAAGGCGGGAGGTGGAAGTCCGTATCGACATTGTGAGAGTTAGATGAAGACCAATCTGTCTGACTACCAAGCCATGGACCTGAATTCAGAGGGAGAGGTCGCTATTTCGGAAGGAGATACGGAGGAACGGCGGCGGTGAAGGCTGGGTTATAACCTGGGATGACTTTTGCCTGCTGGTCGCATTGCACGGAGACTCCGTACGCAGTCAGAAAAGCAAGCGATGATGACGATGTCGGAGTGGCCATCGAATTTACTGAAGCTGATGATTATCTAACAGTAACGCAG
This sequence comes from Exophiala sp. LBMH1013, assembly GCA_024611085.1. Taxonomy (NCBI): domain Eukaryota; kingdom Fungi; phylum Ascomycota; class Eurotiomycetes; order Chaetothyriales; family Herpotrichiellaceae; genus Exophiala; species Exophiala sp. LBMH1013. The sequence goes on from JAMFLB010000002.1 coordinate 1,648,465, forward strand.
CCGCAGCCACTCACGTTCAACGCATTCCGCACTTTGAATGACCATGTGATTTCGCGTTCTGTTCCACGTCTGACGCGCCTCTGCCGCCTGCGTCACTGCCGCAGCCAATTTGACCGCGCTCCAACTCCACGATCAATGGCACAGTTTTCAGACCTCAGTTCCCGCCTTCGCCCATTGAACAAATCATGGCGGATGACCTGCCGTTCAGGTCAAAAGGTGGTCCAGATGGAGGCGCCCGGGAGGATGGGGATGAAGACGAGGAGGAAGAGATTGACGAAACGGGCTACAAGACAGTGAAAGATGCCGTCCTCTTTGCCATCGAAGTCAATGAATCTATGCTGAAAGTGCCACCGGCATCTTCCTCCAAAAAGGGCGACAGGAGTTCTCCTCTTCTGGCAGCCCTGAAATGCGCTTATCATCTGATGCAGCAACGCATCATTTCAACGCCCCGAGATAAGATGGGTATCCTGCTTTATGGCACAGAGGCATCAAAGTTTTACGATGAAGACGAAAACTCCCGTGGTGGCTGGTCTTTTCCGCATTGCTATCTGCTCACCGACTTGGATGTCCCCGAAGCCGATGATGTGAAAGCGCTGAAGGAACTGACGGAGGCGGACTCCCCAGAATCTGCCGAGATATTCAAGCCATCGAAGGAACCCGTGCTGATGCACAATGTCCTGTTCTGCGCCAATCAGATCTTCCAGCAAAAGGCTGCCAACTTCACCTCACGACGGCTCTTCATTGTGACAGACAACGATGACCCTGCCTCCTCAAACAAGGGATCTCGGTCGCAAGCAACGGTAAGAGCGAAAGACCTGTACGACTTAGGGGTAACCATCGAATTATTCCCCATTTCGACGCCCGAACACTCTTTCGACACGTCACTTTTCTACGACGATATCATCTACAGGTCGTCCCCGTCCGATCCAGAAGCCATTGCATACAATCCTCCCTCCATGGCTGATGGTGGCGGTTCGAAACTGGTCACAGGCTCCAACGACGGGATCTCTCTGCTCCAATCTTTGCTATCAAATATAGCATCCAAAGTCACGCCCAAACGCGCCTTGTTCTCTTCGATCCCTCTCGAGCTTGCCCCGAATGTTCGGATATCCGTCAAAGGATACCTATTGTACAAGCACCAGAAACCTGCCCGTAGCTGTTATATCTACCTGGGCGGAGAGCGGCCCCAGATCGTAACAGGATACACCGAACAGGTCGCTTTTGAAAACTCCAAGCCCATTCAGAAAACCGAGATCCGAAAGGCTTACACATTCGGCGGACAGCAGGTCACCTTCTCGGAGGAAGAAGTCAAGGAACTTCGCAATTGGGGTGACCCGGTCATTAGGATCATCGGGTTCAAGCCAATGTCCAAATTGCCATTGTGGGCGAACATCAAGAATTCTACGTTCATCTATCCATCTGAAGAGGACTATGTTGGAAGCACTCGTGTATACAGCGCCTTGCATCACAAACTCCTCAAAGACAAGCTGTTCGCGCTCACCTGGTTTGTCCCTCGACGAAATGCGACCCCCGTTATGGCCGCCATGGTCCCTACACTGCCTGCGCCAGCCTCTGATGGCGCGGCGAATGTGACAGGAGCATCTGCCACTGGCGCCCCTCAAGGGTTGCACCTGATTCCGCTGCCGTTTGCGGACGATATCCGAGAAAATCCCTCCACGACACATGAAAAACCGCTTACCTCCCCAGATGACCTTGTTGATGCTATGAGATCTATCATCCGTGAGTTTCGTACCTCAGACTTATCTACATTGAAGGCACTGACAAGCGCATTAGAACAGCTGAATTTGCCGAAAGGCATATACGACCCGTCAAAGTACCCCAATCCTAGTCTGCAATGGCATTATCGGATTCTCCAAGCCTTAGCCCTCGACGAAGATATCCCAGACGAACCTGAGGACAGGACGCTCCCCAAATACAAACAAATCGATAAGAGAGTTGGCATGGAGACCATCGAGTGGGGGAAGCGTTTGGATAAAGCGTTTAAACAATATCAAGCCGAGAATCCTGGGGCAGTTCCCACAGGCTCAAAGCGTCCTACAAATGCACAAATGACTACTTCCAGTGCCAGCACCAAAAAGGTCAAGTCGGAGGCGGGCGATGTCACCAGTGAGGAGAAGATCAGAGAACTATGGCAAAAGGGCCAAATCGGGCATTTGACAGTCGCGCAGTTGAAAGATTTTTGTACAGCGAAGAAGCTATCAACCGCAGGCAAGAAAGCGGACATTGTTGAGCGGATTGAGGAATGGCTTGAGAGCAAGTAATGATTGATGCAGAGCTGGCCTGGCGACGTGTATAACTAGACAAAAGTGAGTACCTAATAATTGCGAGCCGAGTGCGCAGAAGCAAAAAGATATCTCGGCGATGAATTGGTCATGTGCGGTCAATCATTGCAATCCCAGTCATATCCATAGGATTTGACTGGCACTGCACCCAAGATCGACCATCGTGGTTGATCTCCATTCCAATAGACGATTTCCATACATCATGGGCACTATAAAGCCACCTCGTAGGAACGCTTTTGCAGGAACGTTGTTTTTTGCGTTGTTCATGGAGAGAAAAGAAAAGAAGAGGAAAGGAAAAAACAGAGAGAAAATATTTGGTGGAAGGTGGAAATGTCAGTCACGTGACACGGACCCGGCATAGCTTCCCCGATATCTCGTCTAGTAAAGAAGTAGTTAGCGGGCGTGTTGTTAGCAACATTGTCAGATAATGACGTTGAGGCTCGCAATTGGATGCAGTGGACTGCATGCATTCAATCATCTTGATCTTTGCTCGAGTTCAAGCATGTGCTTCTTCTCAACCTGCTGTAACTTCTAATCCTTTGCCCCCGTCTTCCCAACTGGACTCCCAGATGTCGTTCTTCCTGACGATGGCTTTCGACGTTCAACTGGCCTGACATTGTCCATTACCGTCAACATTGCTCGTTCCTCATCCCTCTGAAGTTCCAGTTCCCTCGAGCAAAGATGGCCAGGGTTCCCTTGATTGGCAGGCTCTTTTGGTGCGGACCCTTCTCGCCCTACTGACGTTGAGTTGCTCTTGAGCTGACTTGACCGACATAGGCGAGAGTATCTGGCTCTCGTAGGATCCCTCATTCTCGTCGCCTTGGAAGTTCTGGTGCGATGCATCACCCTCGGCCTTCGTGAGTAGTATGTTCTGGCCTAGATCATTCCTCCGTCTGACCAGCGTCGCAGCACAACCTATTATCCGCTTCTGCTACAATACCTCCAAAAACCTGTTCAACATTCTGTCGTCGGCAAAGTCGAGGCAGGCCAGGTCGGAACAGAAATCCAGCTACATTTCGATAGCCACCTGCTCCGATTTTACCGAACTCTGCGCCTTGTTCGGCTACTATGCCGAGGAACACATTGTACAGACCGGAGATGGATATCTGCTGGGGGTACATAGGTTGCCGTTCCGCAAAGGAGAAGAAGAGACCGGGGTCCGCGTCAATACCGGACACGATTCCATAAAGAAACCTGTGGTATATCTGCACCACGGCCTTCTCATGAATAGCGAGGTCTGGGTGTGTCTGACAGAAGAAGAACGATGTCTACCATTCACGCTCGTGAGCCAAGGCTATGATGTGTGGTTGGGAAACAATCGAGGCAACAAGTACAGCAAGAAATCAACCAGGGCGTCACCGACGTCGTCGGAGTTCTGGAATTTTTCCATCGACGAGTTCGCCTTCCACGATATCCCCAACACTATTGATTACATCCTGAACACAACATCTCAGCCATCATTGTCGTACATCGGATTCAGTCAGGGCACTGCACAAGCCTTTGCCACTCTGTCAATTCATCCAGGACTCAACGACAAAGTGAACCTCTTCGTGGCATTGGCTCCCGCAATGTCACCGGCGGGCCTGAGTAATGGCATTGTCGATGCATTAATCAAGACCAGTCCAGACGTTATGTTCCTGGCATTCGGTCGGAAGTCCATCTTATCGTCGGCTACCATGTGGCAGTCGATTCTATACCCACCGATTTTCGTCCGGTTGATTGACACCTCACTTGCCTTTCTGTTCGCCTGGTACGGCCGGAACATCTCGCTCCAACAGAAGCTTGCGGCATATCCTCATCTTTACAGCTTCACCAGCACAAAGTCCGTGGTGCACTGGTTTCAAATCATTCGCAACCGCTCATTTCAGATGTACGATGACGACTCTTCGAGCACGTTCAGCATAGGCGCCCGGCATCGGTACTATAAAGTGGCCAAGTTCCCTACACGCAACATCAGAACGCCGATTGTTCTGGTGTATGGAGGCAGCGATTCACTGGTTGACATCCGCATCATGCTGAAGGAATTACCACGCCACACTATTGTCACAGAGATCCCCCATTACGAGCATCTGGACTTCCTATGGGCGCAAGATGTCCATACTCGTGTGTTTCCCCACGTCTTAGACGCCTTGAGATACTATGCGCTCGGACGCACTTCTAACGGTATCCCCAAGAGTCTTGCTCTCTCTATAGCCGACACTGCGCAGTTATACAGACATCACAGCAGAAGTGGAAGCACCCCTAACTCCAACTTGACTTGGTCCGAAGAAGAAGAGACCAGTTATTCTGATTATGATGGCGCCAATGATACGCCTAACACCCCCAAGACCAAGTCCTTCGCCCAGCAACTGCGCGAGAGACAGTATCAGAATCAACAAGGGAATCGGCCCAGGTCTGCATCCTCACCCACAACATCGAACTTCATGACTTGGGTCGAACAGTATTATAGACCTGCAAAACAGGCTAGAGGTGCTCCAGGTCTGAGGCCTGCTGTAGAGACAGCGTCCCGAAAGCAGGGCGAACAGAAGCGAGACGCTGTAGACCACCAAATCTCGTCGACGAATCCCCCTTCGCGTCATGACTCCCCAGCTTCACCGCTACCCTTAAGCCCACCCTCAACTCGCCAACCTACAACTCCATCCACCACCCCCATCACTACACCGAAGAACAAATTGCGCGCAGAATTAACGGCAGCAAGTGTCGAGGGGCTTGGACCAGAGCCCACACCTGGAGGCGGTGATGGTAGTGGTAGTGCGAATGCAAGTGCAGAAACAACAGGTCGCTCCCCTGAGCTCCAGTCGCCCTTACACCTCCATCACCGCAACAGGAACCCGAACAGAGAAAGACACAGCCATAGAGCTCGTCAAAAGCACAGGACGCGCTCGCGGTCCCTTTCGCCGTCGCGGGATAATACCGACGACGAGTCCAGCGCCCTCCGTCCCGCTGCGGGATCGCTGGTCTCAGGGTCGGCGTCGGGATCGGGTCACTCCAGTCCCAGCGCGAACGCCAATCCCATTCGACAGCACGCTTTCACGCCCAAAGGGATTCGAGTGGGAAGTTCCAAGCCTAGTGTTGGCACAGCTTTGGGTTGAATTGCAGTTTACTGCGTATAATCAATCAGTGGATATCTGGCCTTTCCGATAATATACTGGTGAAGAGAAAGCCTAGCGTGAGAACACTTGATCTAGGGAGAATACACGAACTGCGCGCCCACCCGTTCGATGAGTATAGATATACAATGTAGCGTCACGAACATGAACGAAAAGAAAAAATGACGGATTTTGTTTCCGATTAAGGATGTGTATGATATTTTAATTAGTTCATTGAGAATGGCCCTCTCCTGCGAATGCGGTGGCATGTTCCCGGTCGAAAGTCTAACTAGTTCAACAGCTGGATCACATATTTAAACATCCCAAATGCAGGTCTGTATATCCTATGCCGTGCTAGCCCACGCAGGCCATGCAGATCGATCTAAGCAACGCAGTAACCCCAGACGCAAGTCAATGCCTTAGGCCATCGCCAAAAGAAAACGCCGTTCCAATGCTGCCCGGTACATAATTCATCAATCATCTTCCTTTCCTCGTCTTTTCCGCAATGTTACTTTTTAACCATATGTCCTGTTTTGCCTGGTGGCAGCGTATGTACTGTTATGTGCAAGGTCCGATCGGTAACTCAGGGCCAGTAGGCAGGGTAAATTCATCATAAAGCAGCAGCGACACCAGCCACAGCAGCGAGAGCCGCCCCAAGCATAACGAGAAGAGAGGCATCATTTCCCGAAGCCGCAGCATTAGCTGTACTGGAAGGGTTGCTGAAACCTGTGATGGTGGCTGTGGCGCCTCCGAGTCTTGCACCCCCAGTGCCTGCTGCAACAGCTGTGACCGGGTTCGCGACCGGAGTGGCGTTAGGAACAGAGTTTTTTGTGATTTCTTGAATATTGTCGGTAGTTGAGTTGAAAACTGTCTGTGCCAGCGAAATCTCATTGTTGTCCAGGTCATAGACAACATATGCAGATCGAAGGAACGTGTCCCCTAACACGGGCGTGGAATCTTGGGCCGGGGCAACGCCGAAAAGACAGGCTTCTGCGCCATTCTCGAAGGTCAAGGGCTGTCCGTTACTGGTGGTACCGGCATCGAGAAAGAGCTCGTTATAGGGAACCTGGATGGTCTGCCCGGAGAAAGTGAAGTCAAGGGTGGCATCCGACGAGGCTAAGCTGCAGTCGGCGTAGGCTGCACCGACGCTAGACGAATAGACAGCTTCAACTTGGTTGAATATGTCCTGTGCGATGTCGTTGGGTAGGTAGGTCAGCGTGGAGCCGGAATCGAGAAGTACGGCAGCGGGAAGGGAGCTCGAGGATGACAGGTTGGTGCCGGCGACTGACACGCCGGTCAAGGCGACAAGGAACTCGTAATACCCGCCATAACTCTGGATAATGGGCACCGTGGCCAGATCATCCTTGTACTTGGCGGTATTGACGCCCCCGAACAGAATCTGGCCAGTCGATGCGTCTAAATCGTTCAGCCACAGGCTGTAGGCATTGGAGGCGATCTTGCCAGCGTTGACAAGTGCCACAGGCAGGTTAGGATAAGGGTCGAGACCTGCACGGTTGACCTGGACCTCGTTGGAGGTGTAGCCGATGCCGAGTACACCCTCCTGAGACGAGGAAAGCTCGCCGATACCGAATTGGAAGTCGGTCAAGGTGACTCCGCCGAAGTGAAGAGTGTCAGAGACATAGTCGCCCGAGGCACCAGACCCGTCGACATATGAGATATTGAATTCCGTGTTGACAAGCTTGTAGGTGGAAGAAGCGCTGGGATCATAGGTGCCGCCTGAACAAGGGTCGGTGCGGGAAGTGCATAAAGACGAATTGGCCGTGTTAACCCATAGATCCGAACTGCCCGTGTCGATGTGTAATTGCAGAGACTGCCGAGGTGTGCCGAGTGTGAGGTTGGCAAAGTACAAACTTTCCTCGTTATCCAGTGTTGATTCCACTGTTCCCGCTCTCTTTCTCAGCCGTGACCGATCGTGGGCGAGGATGTCTTTGGGCGCCCTTCGTTCGATGGGTAAGCTGAGTGCTCTAGGGTTTTCCGAGCGAGGAGCCAGACGGATGGCAGATATTAGAGGAGTGGTGCATGCGGCGAGAGCCACGAGAGTAGCAGTACAGGATCGCATGCTGAGCGGCGTGGAGGTATGGTAGGTTCCTTCTTTTTTCACCTTCTCTTGAAGTCGTTACTGAAGCAAGCTTGGGCTGAACGGGTGGTGCTTCAGGGCACTGATATGACTGGTGGTGTAGCACAGTAATAGCACAACACAACACAGCACAGCAAAGGAAAGTGAGGCTGAGGATAGCTCTACTAACGATTGAAGCAAAGAAATAACCCACAGAAGGAAATGGATAGGAGACACCACAGTACAGAAACGGGGAAGAAGACAAGACGAAGGGCGAAAGAGAGATGGAATATTACTCTATGTGCAAGCAATCATAGGTAAGTAGCAATAGCAATACCAACGCCAACAGCATGTAGTAGGTGGCAGAGGCTTTCATCTTGGGAGTCGTCGTCAACAGAGGCAAAAGGCAGATCAGCGTCATCGAGCGTTGGGATTTCGTGGTGATGGTTGGTGAGAAAGTTTCTGACAATGCCAGTAGTGGAGCTTATAGGTGGCATGGCGCAGCAAGAGGCGCCCTGGGCACTGGACGACGCCTGTGAAGTGGGCATTATTGGGGGAAGCCCGGGGGGTTGATTGGGTCTATCGGCGAAGTCGGGAGCATGGCGCCCAGGTGCAAGATCTCGACTAACGGATCTCGCAGGCTTGGAGGCCCAGCTAGGTTCGTCCCAAGGCTCTAACCACGCCTCTTAACCACCTTAACTAGATCACGATGACGTGGACTGGCCGTTGCGCCCAGTGGCCTAAAACCGCTCTTCACACGAGTCCGGGTCTGGGTGGAGTGGAGGCCAAACTCTCACCGGGACAAACGGCTGCCGGCACTGATGGATAGCTGGAACTGCTATATGTGGCGCCTCTGGGCATCCCTAAACCGTGGCCGACGCTTCCAAGATGACGCGGCCACAAGGTCATGAGGTGACACGGTGACGACGAAGACTTCTAAAAAGACCGGTAAGTTTATTAGTGACCATTATTATTTACCCGATTACAGCAAATGTTGCGAATGTCGGGGACGCCTAAGATACCTAAGGTACCTCACCTACCTTACCCGTAGGTAGCCATCTAGGTGCTAGGAGGTACGGTAGGTACTTAACGGCTATTATTGGGATCACCAGACTTGTACTAGTGCCAGCCTCCTGCTATTTGGCCTCCAAGCACTTATTATTGACGGCCCCTTACAGCCTCAGCCTCGTCAGCCTCAGCCTCAGCATCTTCCAGCCCCTCACTCACCCCCGGTATTGTACTGTGTAGGAGACGCAGGGCTCATCAACAAGCAATATTAGTAACTGCACTCCGAGGCACTTCATCTCGTCTGTCGCTGTCCACACCCTACAGCACATAGCCGTTACTTGCCACATTCGTCCAATGTCGAATTGGTCGCGTATCTTCCAGCTCGACACACCACCACAAGATCTCTTTGGCCCGGTCTGTTTCCCCTCCCAATTCATGAGCACGTGCCAACGCGAACCATGCCTCGGAGTTGTCCCAGCCAGACCCCAGTTTCGTGAGCGTCGACAACAGTCCATAGGCGCGATCTCGTGCTGCCAAACGGTTGAGGTTGTCTGGCGTCTTTTTCAGTTCCTCATCTTTCGAGCTGCTCGAGTGTGTCACTGTCTGTGTTGCTGTCGTGTGGCTAGCCGGCCCCGGCGGTCCGTCTGCATCAGCCATGCCATTAGCTGCCGCCCCTTCAGAGATCCGGCTCAACTCCCGCCTGTGTCGCCGTGTTCTCTCCTCCAGCGCTTCTTCGGTTTGTCCTTTCCCGCCTTCCACCCGTTTGGCAAGTTCCACCTTGCGCTCGTAGTAGTCCAGGAGCACGTTACTTAGTCCCACGACTCCTCCAGCGTGGTCGGCAAAGTACATCAGACACTGTTCGTACTGATCGACTGCCTCGCGCACTCCCTCACTGTACCCTTGACCCTCTTTGTCCTCTCTCGCTCGTGCAATGGCCATCGACAATTCAGCTCGTTCGCAGTAGACATCAGCCCAGATTTCATCCGAGCTCTTACCACAGCCTCCCCAACCAGCGTCACTGAATGCTCGCGCCGAACTCTCCACACTAGCAACCATGCTCTCGATCTTCATCGCGGCCTTTGCAGCCTCCTCACATGCTTCCCGTGAGTCGTCGAAGATGTTGGCCCGTCGGTATAACATGGCGATGACCAGCCAGATCTTGACCAACATCGCGAGGGCATACTTCTGTGATGCTGCTGTCGGCAACCGCGGGACTATATCGGTCCGCGTCGTCTGCGATCCTACAAGAGGTAGCCGCACATCCTGCTCTGGCGGCTGACTGCCATGGCGAGCTGGTCGCGGCAGCTCGTCATGCGCTCCAAGATTGTGAGGAATTTCCTTCAACTGCTGTTTAGCTTTCGGGCTATGGTTATGATTAGCAGATACTGGCACGGCTGGTACGTTTTGCGGGTTGATTGGTTTTATTTCAGGCTGGGCCGCTTCCGCCGTTGGCTTGGTGCTGTCCCCCTGGCTGCCGTCTTTCCTGCCTCGACTCTGTGAGCGCGAAAGCCGACGGTTGTGTTTCTCCTCTCCATGATGTTCGAGAGATAAGCGGAATATCTTATGCTTGTGCGGAGGGGTTTTCTCCTCGTCGTTGGTGACTTTGATAGCCGGTGCATCCGATGGCTGAGTATTGGGCCGTGCCTTCTCCTCTGTCGCCGGAGGTTCTTCATTCGCCCTGGTCGTTCTCTCAGGCTCACGGCCTACCCGTCGCCGCGAGAAGAGACTGCCTCGAAGGCTTTTCACAGTTCCAGCTGAGCTCTTGGGAGGCTCTGCATTCCTTGTCCTCGATCTTTCTTCCGTCCTAGCAAGGCCCCCGAACCTGCCAAAGAGCCGAGAATATAGGGCCAGCAGCTCATTGCTGCGGTTGACCGCGTTTTCTGGCCCTTCCATCAGCTCGGTCAGGGCAAGTTCTGTGACGCGAATTTCAAGAATCCTTTGTAGTTCTTCGCATTCCATGTCGTCTACCAGCCCCGACTTGTGCGTTGCGCTCACTTGTACCTCTCCATCACCAGCGGCGCCGAACACCACCTCGGCTGGTGAAAACTGGGCCAGTGCCGCCGCACAACTCTGGCTTGCATTCTCAAAGTCCTGCCTCGATGTCAGCAGCAGAGCCAACAGGTGCCAGAACGGCATCAGCTGCCGTGGCATTTGAAACGAGTGTGCTGTCGTGTCTTTGGATAAGTCGGATGACAGTGCCCCTTTGACCACCGCAATGGCTCCGTCGATCTCGCGCGTCTCTGCGAGCAACCGACCAAGTGCGTACATCGACTTTAAACGCTGCTGCGGAGGCAGATCCTGCGCAACAGCCTTGCGAAGGGATTCAATAGCCTCGGATTGCAGACTCGACCGGTCTTCGCTGACTGGTGTCCATCGAGCCCAATGGGACTTCGAGATTCCAACAGCTCGGTAGACAACTTCCACTAAATCCGCCGAAAGGGAAGAAGGTTTGAAGCCATTAACCTGCGGAGCCCCGTTTGGTGTCCCCACACCATTTTGAGCGTCATCGTGCGAGGGAAGCTCAAGGTCCGCCAGAAGATCCTCGAGTCTCAAGCCTAAATCGTACGCCTTCTCTGCTTCCGGGCGCCTTCCGAAGGCACACAGACCTTCGATCCCCTCCGCAATGGTTGACAGGAAGGTCTCATCGCTGTCTCGACCAGAGGAAGGTTCGTCGGATTTTGTTTCTCGCGCACGAGCCCGATCCATGAGTTCAATGTACGTGTCCAAGGCCTTGTAAGCTAGCTCGAAGTCCGTCAAGGCTTTGTGGACCTGGAACAGTCGTCTTAGGATGAGCGTGGAGTGGAACGTCTTGGTCGCGGCCCGATACAGCATGTCAAGCACATTTCTCCCTACCGAGTTGCGGCCGCCTTCTCCTAGATCCGAATCCGACCAGTCTGGTCCGCAAAGAACCTGCCAGTTGTGCATGACCTCCTCCACCCATTCTTCAACGGCGGCGTTGGACTCGTTCGCTTTGGGGAATTGTGTATGTCGTAGCAATTCATTCTCACATGATGTCCCTACTCGACGCAGTTCAGTGGCCATGTCACGACGAGTGACAGAGACATCTTGAAGACACCTTTCGCCGTGCTGTAGGATTGTTGACAGAAATCGATAGTAAGACCGCCAGACTGTAAGCTTTGATAGATGGCCTGGCCCATTACCATACGTTGAAGGCGGAATGTCATTGTTTCTGACGGCCAACACTGCCCAATGGCGGTACGCTTGAAGCCTGAAGGACAAAGATTCGACGGAACTGGCTGCAGCAGCACCATATCCCGAAGGTTGTTCTCGCCCGAGTGCTACACGAGCAAGGAGCTGCTGTGCCCAGTAGAGTAGTTGAGATGTGGAAACAACAAGACTGCGGTTCGAGTCTAGCCATGGAAGAATTGTAGTATGCAACTCAATTCCACTTGTCTCTGCACCGGCCTGTTTCAGCAACATTCCCCCAAGATATACACTTTTGACTACGCAGATTTTCGTCCATATAGAAGAGGAATCGGCAGCGGTCCGAGGAGGGTCGAAACTGAGCGGAGACACCGACTTATCTGTTGGTAGTAAGCCGAGCCAGCGAGCCCACAGCAGGGCTGTATGGCCTTGCACCGCCTCTTCTAACGGCAGCCCACCTGCGCGCAGTTGCGTTTCCAGGGCAGAGGCTAGCGAGGTCGGCGAAGAAGATGTGTTATTTGTATTCGCGGTGACGGGTCTTCGAGTTCCTGCCGTAGCATGTCTGGAGACTTCAAGCTCAAGGCTTGCAGCCTCAATCAAACCTATTCACAGTGTTAACGTCGAACAATGATCAGCCCGGAGTGCCATACATTTCCTGTCCGGTGCATGCTTTTTGACCTTCCTTATGAGTTCTGGCAGTTCTTGCCAGTTGCCAGCAACCCTCGCCGCATCCAGGAGGCCTATGTACCGCTGGGCCTTTTCATGATGTGCCTGTCTTCAATCAGCCAAATGACACGCGGAGCGTCGAGAACGAGACAATGAAATACATGAAGCACAGTCATGGCGACCGTCGCGTATGGTGACCCTTCTGCACAAACAACCGCTGATGTTGGCACAGTCAGCTCGAGTGCATGGCTGAAGTCTGGAAGTCCAAACGTTGCGTGAAGCCTAGTCGTCGCAATTGCAATCAGTCGTAATGTTGTCGCGACATTGGGGTGATGAGGAACGACTGTCTGACCAACCCTATCAGGCCCGATTACTATCTAGGTAGGTTCCGGGCATGTAATATTTTCAGTCTGACCACCATCTATTCATTTTGGCGTCCACGGACTTTAGATACAGCCGACGGGTCAACTTCGGCAGTCAACTTCGCAGCCTCCAAAAAATTTGTTGACAACGTAAACGAGACACGAGAAATGAGATACTGATATTCAGGTATATCTTGACACCACTGCCTATCCACGATGCAGGCCGACGGCTCTCTTAGAGCCATAACCAATCGCCTGACCGTGACACCCGTGGAAGACCTCCCTCGAATCTGTGGCTTTCTTGCAAATCAGTTGGCCAACTGCGCTCTCGAATCACATTTCTCCGACCTCAAAGGCAGCAGCTCATCTGTCGCAGGCCACAAGTTGAAGACTCGCATCAGCTCCCTGCTCCAAGACAGATCAGCTTCAGGGAGACTTACTGCTGCGGTACTGATCAAGGCCGTCGTCGAGAATGGCGGCCCGAATGTACTGTCTGCTTCCGAGAGCTGGGCCCGAGGACTACTTGGCTGTTTGAATAAACCTGATGCATATGAAGTCAAGAAGCTCTATTTGATCACTATCACACGCATCTTCATCCTCACACAGAATCAGCCTCATTTGCTGCGGGAGATCACAACACCCCTACTCCCACACTTCCTCAAAACCTGCCTTGGCCTGATCAAGCCGGTTGAGACCCAGGTGGCAGAGCGGTCTGCGCGGGCCCCAAGTCCTTTGCTGACCACGGTGCTGAAATGCTTCATTCAGCTGTTGCCTCGACACGCCACGGTCTTCCGCACAGAGCTTGGACGCATCAGGACGATCTGTTATGGTGTGTTAGGAACAGATGAATCATCCAGCGCGTCCAGAGACCTGGCCGGCAGGTTACTATGCCTGCTGCTAGCGTGCGCCCCGAAGAATAGCGCCGCTCAGGAATGGTCCCAAACTGCCCAGAGCATTGTGAACAGTGCCCATGAAACGGCTGACAACCTTTTCAGAGCGGTGCTGGAAGAGTATGAATCCAACAGCTCTGATCGGGAGAAGTCGACCGGGAAACAAGATTTTTCCAAAGAACCACATCTTGCCGGGCGTGACTCGATTGGGTTGGGAACCTGGAAGGGCATCCATCAAGGCAGCTTAAGACTGTCCACCTTATTGACCTGGCTCGGCATTCTCCTTTCAACCCCTACTTCTCAGGCTGTAGCCGTACCGGTAGGCGCAACAATCGACTTGGTGGCCCGCATCACAGCAGTCACTGTCCCGGAAAGTCCGGAGCCCCTCAGATTTCACAAAGAGGCAAGTAGGGACGAGAAGGAGGAGCTCAGGTTAAATCTTCCTTCACTGCATGCATGCTCTCTGCGTCTGCTGCATGTTGTGTGTACGACCTATGGGCCATGCCTTGTACCTCTACACCGGACTGTCGCCTCCCAAGCCGCTTCTTTGCTTCAGGCTCTACCTTACCATGAGGAAGTCAGATGCAGCATCTACGATCTCTTCAGTTCTCTATTGGAAGAGGCAAATTTGAATGATCTCGCACTGTCTCGAGATGCGTTGGTCACGATAATCACAGAATGCTGCCACGATCTCAAGAGAGGTGTCTCAGGTCTAGATGTTCACAGCAATTCCAGTGATGTGACTAATGCAGCACTGAACATCAACTCAAATCCGAAAGGGAATATTGCTCCGGGTCAGGGAGCCAGAGGCTCACAGAGTCCCTCAAAGCAGTCCGATGTATATGCAAGTGCCTGGAAGTTGTTACCAAAACTTCTCAAATGCGGATCAGCATCACTGATACCGCGACATTTACGGGTAGAGATGGATAGGCTATCGGTATTGCTTGACCACCAAGAAGCAATGCTGTCGAGTGTGATGCGCCCGGTGCTTTCGAAAAGTGGCAAAGCGACCACCCCAAGTCTGCTGCCGTTTCTTGCAAGGTCGGCAGGCAAAGACCTCGCCGTGGAGGCACTACTCAGACCTCGCAGGCCCGTCATACAGGTGGGCGCAGCTCCAGAGCTAGAGGACTCCGCAACGTCTCAGGCCGCAATTGATCAGACGAGCGAAGGAAGCGGTGGCAATCACGTCGACGACATTCAGTCCCGCGTCGACGATGCTCCGAATGAAGAAGATCTCGACGCACAGAGGCCTGGTGAGGGCATTGGGGACGGCGGGTCAATACCAGATATCGCGACCAAAAAACGCACGTTTGTGGATATTGCCGAGGGTCCACAGGAGGTTGCCCTTGTACAGGAAGCGGCTGACCAGCGGGATGTCAAGCGTTTGCGTCCGGAGGAGGACCTGGCACATATCCCGATATTGGCAGCGGACGACGTCTCCCACAATCATCTGACAATGAATGACTTGATGGAGATGAAGTCGGCTGGTACTGAGGTCGGTGCCAGTAGTCAACCACATACGATATCCTCGGTTCCAAATACCGTCCCCGAACCCTCTACAGCTATGTTGCCAGCCAAGGATGAGGAAGGCGAAGATAGCGATGATTCTGAGATCCCTACGATCGACGCTGGTCTGGACACTGACGAGGAGGAGGACGAGTAAGGAGCAGGTATCAAGGCAAATAGCAGCGAGTGTATTTCTGGCAGTCTGTAGAGGGCCACACTTGGGCACCAAGCGGATATCCGTGTCCACTGCCTGGCCGCTCCATTCAGACAGGTAGAGAGGTCAGGTACCTGTATTCAACAGCCAGTATTGAGTAATGTTCAAGTTTAAGGTACATTATGTTCTTCTCTCCTCCTTGCTAGAAAACTTACTGTCTGACAAATCTTGCTGCTTCATGTAATGTGTCAAAATGCAAGCAATCCTGACGGTCTGACCAAATGGCTCCCCGCCTGCGTAGCGTGTTTCTGGACGCGCCGAATGAATCAACAATTGAATCATACCAACTTCACACGCGTCAAGCTCTGGGAACAAAGACGACGATGCGTTGCTCTGCGCCCTCCTCTGGCTCATGATCCCTTATCTTTTGATCCTCAATACGTCACTCATACCTAAAGCAAACATCGAAAGCGAACAGGCTTTTAGATGCCAAATATTCCTCCACCCCGCAAGATCACAGTTTGACAGTCTGGTCATTCACAGAATCCGGGTCCGTCAGCGGTCCGTAAGAGACCAGCTTCAACATGCCCAAAGCGAAAAGGAAAGCCTACGAGGTAGTTGACCTGACGGGGGATGATGACTTCAGCGCACCAGGGTCGGCACGGGCCAAGTTTTCCAGATCAAACAGCTCGCAAAACCGCGCAGGTCTTCCAACACCGCCATCTTCCAGCCAGGCCGGTCCTGGCAATTCTAGAGCCCCTACGTCCAGTCAAGGCTACAATAGCAAGAATTACTCGCCCCCTTACGGTCAGCCGACGCCCACCCATAGCAAAGCTGAGCGCGAAAGCTGGCTTGCTTCCACCCAGGAAGAAGAAGCAGATATCGCTCGGGAGATCGATCTCACCCAGGACTTTGATGACGACGTGTATGAAAATTATCAGCTGTACGGCATTCTCAACACCAAAATTGTAGGGTGTAGGTTTTACGACGGCAGAGCAACTGTGGGCGAGTATGTGCGAGTTCGTCGAGAACCGAGCAATCCCTACGACAGCAATGCCATCCGGATCGACAACGTCCTCCGCGATCAGATTGGGCATATCGGACGTCAAGTTGCAGCCAAGTTGGCTCCACTGATGGACTCAGGCTCGTTGCTGGTTGAAGGCGCCTTGACAGGACCTAAGACGTTCTACGATTGTCCGATCGGGCTGAAATTGTTTGGGACCAATGACCCGGTGGCTGGTGCAGCTCTCTGTCGCCAGATGCAGGACCTGCATTTGCCGGTCAAGGAGTATTTGCAAGCGGAGAAAGAGCGAAAGAAACGCATGCAGGAGATGGAGAAGCAGAGAAAAGCCCGAGAAAAAGCAGCTGCCGCAATGCGCAAAAATGGCAATGTGGTATTTGACTATGAAGGCCCAAACAAATACAGTAACCTGAGGGCCGGGGCGGCCGGGGATGACAGCAAACAGCTGGCAGATTCAATGGACGAACTTCTCGACGGCACTGCCATGTTCAATCCTCGCGATGTACAGGACATGGCCAACAAACTCGGGGCTGGCGAGGACGTCTTGGAGAAGATGCTCATGGCTGAGCAGCCTCAGCAGCTCGCTACCGTGCTGCTTCCTTACCAAAGACAGGGATTGAAATGGATGTTGGACCACGAGTCACCACAGCTGCCCAAGGGGCCAGATGATATTGTCCAAATGTGGAAGAAGACGGGCAATGTCTATACCAACATTGCCACAAACTTCTCCGTCACCAAAGCGCCAGAGCTCGCCAGCGGTGGTCTGCTCGCAGATGACATGGGACTTGGTAAGTTGCAGACTGCGGCAGATGGGTTTGAATCGTTTGAATACTAACTGGGCTCTTCGTAGGCAAAACCATCCAGATCATCTCCCTGATCATGGCTGATCCGCATAAGAACAGAAAGCCAACTCTCATCATTGCGCCTCTATCCGTCATGAGCAATTGGAGCCAACAAGCAGCCCTCCACATCAAGAACAAATACGCGCAACGAATCCTTACATACCATGGTCAAGGGAATACAGACCTGTCACCGAAACAACTGGAAGAATACAACATCGTCATCACAACCTACCAGACAATGACACGAGAATTATTCCCCTACGGTGGTTCGAAACCGAAGCCGACGCCGGCAGCGAAGGGCTTGTTTTCTGTAAGCTGGCGACGGATCGTGCTGGATGAAGGCCATCAAATCCGCAATCCAAAGGCCAAAATGGCCCAAGCTGCGTGTACGCTTGTCGCACAGTCGCGCTGGATTCTGACCGGCACGCCCATTGTCAACAACCTCAAAGATTTGTACTCGCATGTCAAGTTCTTGCGTCTGCCAGGAGGCTTGACGGAATTCGAGATTTTCAACTCCACCCTGATTCGACCCTTGAAGAACGGTGATAATGGCGCCCGCTTACTCCTGCAAGCGCTCATGTCGACCCTGTGTCTCCGTCGCATGAAGGATATGAAGTTCATCGACCTCAAGCTGCCAGAGATCACTTTCCACAAGTACGCAGTCAGATTTCTACCCCACGAACAAGAACGATACGATGCCTTCAAGAGTGAGGCGAAGGGATTGCTCGAGGCCGCAAAGGTGAAGAAAGGTGACAACAACATGACTAATCTCCTGGAAGTCCTTCTCCGTCTCCGCCAGACTTGCAACCATTGGAAGATGTGCGGCGAGGATAGAGTCCAGAAACTGCTTGACCTGCTAGACGGCAATCCGGTGGTGGACGTGATGGATCCGGCGAATCGCAAGGCCTTACAGGATGTGTTGCAGCTTCAGGTTGATTCTCAGGAAGAATGCTGCGTTTGTCTGAACGTGCTACAAAGCCCGGTCATCACGGCCTGCGCCCACACCTTTTGTCGAGACTGCATCGAACGGGTCATCGAAACACAGCACAAATGTCCCATGTGTCGTGCAGAGCTACCAGACAAAGAGCAACTCGTTGAGCCGGCGGCTGGAATTGGCGAAGGTGATAAACTGGACCCTGATATCGACCCAGACACAACCAGCAGCAAGATTGAGGCTCTCATCAAGATCCTCAAGGCTTCACAAGCCGATCCCGACGTCAAGACGGTGGTCTTTTCGCAATGGACGACCTTTCTGGATCTGGTGCAAACGCAGCTCATGCAACACGGCTTAAATTTCACACGGCTGGATGGCAGGATGAACGCGGCGGGCAGAGATGCTGCGATCGACTCACTCAACTCGGATCCTTCTTGCAAGATCATGCTCGCCTCCCTTTCCGTCTGCTCCGTCGGCCTGAATCTCGTTGCCGCCAACCAAGTCATACTGGCAGATTCTTGGTGGGCACCAGCGATTGAAGATCAAGCAGTCGACCGCGTCCATCGGCTGGGACAGACTCGACACTGCAAAGTAGTTCGCCTGGTCGTTGAGGGGACGATTGAAGACGAGGTTCTAGAAATTCAAGCCAAGAAGAGAAAGCTCGCCAGCGATGCATTTGGGGAGAGGAACATGGGAAAAAACCGACAAGAGATGCGTGCAGGTACCCTAGGAGACATCGAGAGGTTGATAGGATGAGCAAAAGGGGATGTTTGTTGCGATGTGCTATTAGCAGAGTGATACCCATGTACAACAACCGCTTTGTGGAGAGACATTTGAGACACATGGAAGTGTTCAGTTTCCTGTGGAGATGTTCCAAGCCAAACAGAGCCTCAACGAGAGATTCGACAGACCCTGCATCTGAAGGGTGTTGAGATTAACCAGAGAAATCGGAGCAGGATAGCGCGCAATGTTCCATGTGCCCGTCTATCGGAAGCGGTCGGCAGCTGTCAACTCAGAGGTCCGTAAACAACGTGCCTACTAGAGGCTCTTGCGCCGGAAGTCTCATCTTTTCAATCGTTTATGTGAGGAGCAGTCCCCTGGTTTAGATCGCGACAGGGGCATTGGCGCAGTCACCGTGCGTTCCAACCCGGTGTTAGCAATCAGGGCAGTGTGCAACGGGACAAGATCCAAACCTGGTCGAGCTTGATACTAATGAGTAGTGGCATAGAAGTGGTGCGAGAATGGTCTGATGTTGGCTAGTTTTGCGCATAAATAACGAGGATGGCGGCCGGCAACTTCAAGGCTTCATTTTAGCTCGTCGGGGCCGCCACAGCAACCATTGAGAAAAGCAATCGGAAAGTCCAGGGAAAGGCTGAGAACCCGAGAAAATGGGCAACGCCTGCCGACCAGGGCTCCAGCCTGTGGAAGCCTAAAGTCGCCTAAGCTTGACCAACAGCAGAACAACGGGGCATTCGTTGAAATTGGACAACCGACAGGTCTGGCTTTATCATTGTTGGATACAGGGAAGTGGACGAGGGGCGGACGACCAAAGAAAGGCCCTGTTGGACAGAGGTAATGGACGTGTGGCTGATCTGACGGGCCATGGTCTCTCTCATGGTCCCTAGATCCCAAAAAAGTGTGTGCACATGTTTCCACTCTCTTTCGGTCCCAGTATTTTCGCGGCTCTTCTCTGCTCAGCTTGCGCGATACTGCTTGATCGTCGGTGGTGGAAGAGACTCATGAATCGAGGAGGGTCGCGAGGGAGGGGAAAGCCGTGATTGAGGTTCATCACTGCTGGATCAGCCATTTGCTCACCGCATTCAATATGATCTCGTGGCCGTTTCCATCATTGTGCATCTCCAAAGTCGACGTCACAAGGACGGTGGAGGCGGCAGAGAAGGTAGATTCGGTGGGTTTGCAAGGGACAAGAAGCTCTTTGTTTGGCTGGTTGGCAGGTGTTTGGCGCAGCTAAAGGACGAAGCTCGCAGCTCCAGCGAGAAACAGCTGCAGATTGGGGTGTGCGGGGGTTGACAGAACTGACAGAACAGCTCCAGTACATTGGGCGAGTGCCTAAGGCACCTAATACCCAGGCATGTAGGTGACGGGGCCGGGCTTCTGCTAAACTGAGGCACCTCATTGCTGTTCCCTCCCTCAGACTCGAACATCTCGACCATTTTCCTGGCTGAAGCTGTATACTATATAGCTACCTACCTTACTTACTAGCTGTATTGCTTTCCCTATTATTATCACACTCATTCTTTCCATCAGCCTCCTCAGTACTGTCCTCGCTGAGTCTATCCCTCAGCCCAGGTCCCCGCCGCCATGGCGCCCATCGGTGCAGCTGTCTTTGCGACGGTGAGCTATTGCTCCCTCCCGTCCCTCCCACATGCTTTCCCGCACCGATGTAGTCAGTGACTGACGGAGAATATAGCTGCTCATGAACGATGAGTATCTGCCAGGTAGGTTGCCACGACCCAAGCCCACATCTTCAAGAGCTGATTTGGCCTAGGTGCCATGGTATTGGGACATTCCCTCAGAGACAGAGGCGCAAAGGCTCCTCTGGTAGCTTTTGTTCTCCTGGACAAACTATCGGCTGACACGATAACTGAACTTCGAGTCCGACCTCCTTTTCCTCCTCGAGACGTTGTGCACGGTGGCTGATATCCCCTAGACTGTCTACGACGACATCGTTCCGGTGCCGCAGATCGTCAACAACAACCCTTCCAACCTCTATGTCATGGGCCGACCTGACCTTGTGTCGACGTTTACCAAGATCGAGCTATGGAGGCAGACACAGTACAAGAGAATAGTCTATCTGGATGCGGATATGGTGGTCCTCAGAGCGCCGAATGAACTCCTCAGCCTGGACACGCAGTTTGCAGCTGTCCCCGATATCGGCTGGCCGGATTGCTTCAACAGCGGGCTGTTGGTTCTCAACCCCAACATGGCAGACTATTATGCGTTGAAGGCGTTGGCGGAGCGAGGGATCAGTTTCGACGGTGCTGATCAAGGTCTGCTGAACATGCATTTCCGGGAGTGGGAAAGATTAAGCTTCGTGTACAACTGTACCCCGAGTGGCAATTATCAATATGAACCTGCATACCGACATTTCTCCAGCAGCATTGCAGTGGTCCATTTCATCGGCCGGGATAAACCTTGGACGCTGGGCAGAGAGAACAGGTTCAGCACAGGCGTTTATGGCGAACTGTTGGGAATGTGGTGGGCTGAGTATGACAAGCACTATCGGCCAAAGGTCTGTCGTCAGGGGGAACGAAAAGAGGATGTTGCTGATGTTGTTAGACGATCACACGGTATGATAGTCGAACTTACGGTTCGAAGAAAAAGGTCCAAGACTATGTTCGCGGCGAAGAACCTTTGTACGTCGCAGACTGGTCGCAGCAAGGATCAACATCGGATTCCCAACAGCAGCCGTCACCTCCTCAGCAGGGACAGATCCCTCTGCCACCCCAGATCTCAATCTCTCACTCGGGGTCTGGCCAACCTACTTCGATGGAACTGCCTCTAGGAGATGCGCCTACGCCCACAACCCAAGGAGACTTCCACCCTACCCCGACGGTCGAGCAAAGACGCTTCTCAGCTCCTCACGTCGACTGGGAGCCTACACGGTAAGTCATCTATTGTGAAGCGACTCATGGGGTGCTCATAATGTACAGGGAACCGCCCCCCTCTAATTCGAAACCTGAAGCCGCGAACTTCCCTAGCCAGACTTACGACATGTCCAAAGATACTCAGCTATTCCAACCTCCATCTCACTACCCTGCAGCACCCAAAGACATGTGGTACCAAGTACCTGAAAAGGTTCCGGAGCCGGCCAAACCAAAACCAATATTCCCGTGGGAGGCCAAAGCTCCTAAACCCACCCGTGTTTTCCCCCAGACCAAGGCACCCAGCCCACCTCCTGCGCCAGAACCAACAGCTCCGGAAGAAGTGCCGGCTCCATCACCGGTGACTGACATTACTGACGGCACCGAGGAAAGCGTTGTTACTCCCGTAGCTCTTTCAAGCGACCCTTGGGCATCATTCCAACAGCGGACCAATGCATGGGACGATATGCCGGAAATTGAACGATACGTGCAGGCCATTAGTCAAGCACGGAAGGGAAAGTTACAAGTCTTGCATCATACTCCTTCACAACATTCCCCAGGCGGGTCAACAGTCACGTCACCTCCGGCCGAGCCTCAGAGACGATTCAGCTTGAAAATAACCGATTTCCCGACCGAAACGGAACGACCGAGTCTCCCCGTGACGCCGGCACCGATCCGACGACCGAGTTTCTGGGGAGAAGAGAGAGACCAAGCAGGAAATCTACCTGCGGCCGAAGGGGTTCCACAACAAGAAGAATGGGTGCGTCGATCCTCTTCCCATGCGTCCCCTGTTTTGCCAACCCTTCTGCATGATTTGGATTTGCATGATTTGGATTTGCATGATTTGGATTTGCATGATTTACGCGGTGTTTTATACTGGAGATGCCAATACTGTGGGAAACAGAATCCGGTCGCCAAACTTGAAGAACTGCAAAGACGCCAAAGCGGAGTATTACTTTCTCCTACCGGAACTCGAGATCTGCAAGAAATAGAAGAACCGCCGAAAAGAAAGATGCCGGAGAGTGAGAGCAAGGAAGCTGTCATCGAGAAGACGAATCAATCTATCTCACCGACAAAAGTACCTAAAGTGCCGAAACCGATTCTGAAAGCTCCCCACTTTGAGCTGGGGCAAGACGACGCCAAACCGGAGAGTAACAATAATCCCAAGCCCGAAGAGGACGAATCGATTGATCCATCAGCCTAATTGCGAAGGAGGCGAATGGTGTGGACGAAGCGGAACCGGGGTCAGAGGTTCCTCCATCCGTGAGTACTATGAGTTCATGACGATGACAACAATGCCGGGCTTGCTTGATTCATGCGAAAAGCAGCCATCATGGGACTTCAATGCAATCGATCTGTTTTTGGATAGCATATTGAAGCATCCGTCTATTTGATGTACCGCGGGCTCTTGACTGCTCCCTGTTGACTATTGACGGTGTTGGTTGTTTGCGATTCCGGTTGCGCCATTGTTGGGGTTCGCTTGGCTTTAGCGATGTGAAGTTCCTCCTGTCACTCGACGCCTTGACCTGCGTGTCCTTGTTCCTGATTTTGCCTGCACCTGGTTTGGCAATGGCATGACTTTACGCGGCATAGCGAGCGCCTCGTTGTTGAGTTTGCTGCTGAATCCTCAGGTAGAGTTGTCGACAGAGTCCTCTCAAGGCATGTTGCCTTGTGTTCGGAACGTCTTTCTTGGCTAAAATACTTAATCTAACGAACAAAGCAAGGAGTCATGCGAAGGGATGCCTTTGAATGGGTGGATAGCGCTTGACACAAAGGCAGCCTGTTGGACATGTTGCAGCGGCATCCGCTATTCCTCTGGTAGTTCTCTCCAAGTCCCGTCTTAACCTACTTACTCCAACAACATAAGAAACGATCTGTGGCATTTAAGCCCAGATCCTCCTTTCCAGAGTCAAACAGTGGTGCATTGGTAGTTGCTCGCCACTATCCTACTTCCTTTACAATGTTGTAGAGTTTGGGATCGCACGGAAAGAAACGGTCTCTAACGTACTGTGTACGTCGCAACATCGCCCATTGGGGCTGTCAAAGGTCGGAACAGGATGCCCCGAGGCTCAAGTGATTACATTTTGAGGTCTTTGCCACCAGCTTACTCTCGCATGTCTATACCGCGCTGTTATGTTTCTGGTGGACTTGAAGTCCCCCTTATAAGTTCAGGGGCTTCAGCCTTGGCTTGGCATTATGTTGGATTAGTAAGCCATCTCAACTTCAACCTCAGCCTTCCCCCCTTCTGCGTTTTATCTGTCTCCCTCCTGTCCGCTCGAGAATGAATGCCGTCGTGTCCTCAGTCCCCTCTAATCGATGCGTGGCGAATGAATACCGTTTTCATCAACATAGAAGACCTCTCATCCAACCGATTGCGTCTGGAACTATATGATTTCCGGATAATAGAACACGGCTAGAGTCCAACACTCTCCGTCAAATATCCCCGTCACCTCAGCCCAGGTCTCCCATATATCTATATGGAGGCTGTGTGAGAGTTGTCTTTTGAGAGGTCCAAATACGCATAAAGGAAGAAGACGAATATAGAACGAAAGACGAAAAAAGCCAGGATCCTTCAGAACGGGGCGTCCAGAACGATGGGCTTTTTCGAATACACGTTTGTCACGCTGACACCGTCTCAACTCGAGGAGCGGCGGCGCCAACTAGATCTTGCGGGATTTCAGGCCTGGTTGACGCCTATCATCCTCCTGGCAACTATTCATATATACCGACGATTTCTAGGACGGGAAAGAAAGGACTCTACAACGGAGAACAAGCACTCGCTACTCCTCCTCCGCCGGCGACTCCACTGGACCCTGAACACCACCTACATTCATGAGTTCGGCTCTCTGCAAATCCAAATCCTCGGTCTCTTCTACTTCTCGTGGCTGCTTTACTTGGTCTTCCGATCCACAGGGACAGACTACATGCACCTAACCAAATCGTTCGGGCATATCGCCGCATCCCAACTTCCTCTACACTATCTCTTGGCTGTGAAATCGCCGAATTCGCCAATCACATTGGCGACAGGCTTGACGCATGAACGACTCAATGCTTATCATCGGATTTTCGGGCGCATGCTTCACTTCCTCCTTGCCGTCCATGCGGTACTGTATCTACGGTTCTTTGTCAAGTTAGGTATTCTCGCTAAACGGCTCGGCGATAGTGATGTCAGATTCGGTCTGATTGCGTTCTGGACAGTCAATGTTCTAGGGCTATTGGCGCTTCCCGGCGTCAGGAAGAGATTCTATTATGCGGTGTTTTACCGCAGTCATGTCGTGTTGAGTCTGTTGCTTTTGGTGGCGTTGTGGTTCCATGTGCCGTATACGAGGGTGTATGTTGGTCAGGCTGGGGTTTTTGGATCCTGGGTGGGATTGTGAGAAGGTGTGGAAGTGAGACGGTCGAAGCCACATGCGAAGTGCTTCAGGGCGTTGAGGCGGCTCAGTCCGAATTGGTGGGTGTCAGGTTCACAGTCGGGAAATGGAGTCCCTTGGCGAACGCGACGCCGGGGCAACATGTTTATATTCGTCGTGGGGGGTTGCTGGGGCCGAAGAATCCGTTTACCATTGCAAATGTTCGGTCTATGTTGAATGAGGATGATGGGAGGGATAGACACCCAAAAGCCCTGATGGGCCCTGTGGTGGAAGTTGAACTCGTGGTGAGAAATACCGGTGGACCACAGACGTCGTGGCTTGCCCAAGCGGCGACGGGTGGGAGTGGGAGTGGTAATGCGGATGATAGCAAGCACAAGAGCAGGAGTCAGAGTTCGACGGGCGAGACCAAGACTTCAACGACCAAAGCAAGGCGATCTTCTGTCCACCTACAGGTCGAAGGCCCCTATGGAGAATCAGGCATATATTTGCCCCGACTGCTCGATGAAGAGATTCATCAGCCATCTTCTCATGGACCGACGTTGCTGGTCGCGGGTGGCGTGGGCGCGACTTACACCATCCCCATCTATCTGGCTTTGCTGGCCTTACAGCGTACACCGGGCAGGTCTGGTAGAGGAGGAGGAGGAGGAGCAGGAGGAAAAATCAAGATGATCTGGCTAGTCAAGACTCTCGCTGCAGCACGTTGGGGCATTGACATTGTAGAACAAGCTCACCAAGCACATCAGCAACAGCAACAGCAACAGCAACAGCAACAGCAACAGCAACAGCAACAGCAACAGCAACAGCAACAGCAACAGCAACAGCAACAGCAACAGCAACAGCAACAGCAACAGCAACAGCAACAGCAACAGCAACAGCAACAGCAACAGCAACAGGTCGGTGAGAAGGATGTCGATATCTACGTTACTCGTGGCAGCGGAAATAAAGAGGAGGATGAGGATGAGGATGAGGAGGAGCAAGCCGACACCGACAAGGCTAAAAGCACAGCTCGAATACGGACGAACCATGTCCATATCTACCGGCTCGGCCACCGTCCTGATCTCAAGTCAATCGTTAATGCAGCATTGGCAGCTTCTGGGACTGGGAGGAGCAACAATCACAGCTCCAGTGAGAGTGACAGTGACGGGATCGACTTGGATTCCCGCACGGCGACAAAGACTCCTGGCGAAATAGCTCAGTGGAGGGACCAAGAGGAATGGGATCCAGTGACGGTGTATCTTTGCGGGCCGTCAAGTCTGGCGAGGGACGTGAGAAGCGCTTTGACGAAATCTGTCGCTGAGGGCAGGCAAGTGGACGTCTATGAAGAAGTGTTTGGATTCGGTGGGAGTTGAAGAATAGAAGAATAGAAGAATATGGCCTGGTCTGGCACCGGTATCGTCGAACATGGACAACATGACTGACTGCGTGACACGGGAAGACTCCCTTGGTGATACCTTCTCACAGTCAGATGTGTAGTGTAGGCTACAAACGTCAGATTAAATGAAATGTGAATGAAAGGGCGAAGCCTGACCAAGGTGTTGAGGTAACAGCAACAGACTCAGTGGCTGGATCACATATATATATATGTATCTGTCTGTCTGTCTGTCTATACATATATCACACCTCATCCTGTTCAGGCCACATCTATTTCTTCTTAAAAAATTAATCGACACTTGTCTCTGTTACTATTTCACCACAACCAGAGCTCGACTCACTTGGATACCGGCAGGATTTCGACAAGCACCAACGTTCCCCGACACCCTGGCCTTGACTTTGAAGAATAGCATCATCTCAGCTAAATATGCCCTCTTTCCGTGCTGTGGCTCCAGGCATAGCCAGTAGTGATTCACACATCCCCGTCACGGACAATACGGTTTTCTTCTTCCTCGGCTCCCTTGCGTTCTTTCTCACCGCTGTCGTGTGGAACCTCTATATCCAATATGGATGGGACAGAGACGCTGCTAAGGGGGTTGATGCTGCGTCGACTAAAGCCATGGCCATGGGTCGCATGGCAGGTGACCCCCGGGGCAATCTCGAAGGGAGACACTCCCGGAGGCCAGAACAGAAAAGCATGAAGCAGGGTGGCAGCGGGAAGGCTGGTATGAGCGCAGGCGGTGCCGCCGAGTTGGGGTCAATGGATACTATGGAACTCCTGAAGTCATTGCCATCATTGCCGCCGGCGGGGATGAAGCCAGGTCCAGAGAAGCAACTGACACCGGGAGGTATGAAGCCAACGGTGAAGGCCAGTATGTCGTTGGCATAGGCTGAAATTGATTTCACGAATATCGGAGCTCAACCTTGTGTGTGGCATCGAACTCGGTAACTGGGATGCCATATTGACTACCTATAGTGATCAGCATTCAGAAGGGAGGGCTCACTGAGTTCTGCCAACAATCATGGAATAGAGAATCTCCTGGTCGGGCATCCTGACATCTTTTGTGATGACATGAGAGCGAAAAGTTATCTTCTTCTCGCCCTACAAGTAGCAGTAGCAGTGCTTGGAACTTGTGCGACTTAGACCCGAGGGAGAATAAGAACTGCCCGCCAACGAGAGCATTGTGCTGGATGCCCTCCGGTTTCAAAGTGCGTGCACGTGAACCGGTAGCTAAGCCAGGGCCTCGCGGAGCTTCGCGGAGCCTCGCGACCGCTGCAGTGAAACATTCACTCACCTCCCGCACATCTCGAAATGGCCAAAAAAGAAGCAAAAAAGTCTCATTCGAACCTCGAACCTGAGACAAAAAACTTTCCCTTGAAGCCCAGGGCTGATCAGGCGCCTGAGGTCCAAGGAAGTGAAACCTCACCTATGCAAATGTTACTTTGCAATCCTAAGTGAGGTTCTTCCGAACACTAGTTTTCGAGTCCTACCGCTCTCTGCTGAGGCAAGGACACCAGTTGTGCAGGGCTTATACCACTGCCCCACCCCGGTGGTGGTTTGGTATGGCAAGTAGGTCTAGAGGCCGAGGTTGGTCAGTGTTGACTGAAATTCTGAGACTTTAATATGTAAAGGGTGTATTTCCACTTATGGGGCAACCATTCACTGGCAAACCTTAAGATGCTTGGCGACGAGGCTGAAGTGACTCGGTACCGCCTTCATCACGTTACCTTGGAATCACGGGCCGGCGCCCGTACGACTAGCCTTCTGTGAGGACATTGGTTGTCATGTTGTTTGCCGGAAGGCTCAAGAGCACTGTCAACTCAAACGACACTGTCACAGAACAGTATAACTTGGAACGACTGCTGACTCGGTCCCCTTTTCGGTCTCCTTGTCGACCGCTGAGATGCTGTCACCCCAGAGATTCAGCACCTTGTTTGCCTCAAGTATATCCTGCGACTGAGAATATCCTGTTGTCACTAACATGGAGCTGGAGTTCAAATCTAGAACGAGTATAGGCTCACCTTGATATATTGCTGCCCATTCGGTCATCATCACCTACCAGCAGAGCGACGATGCCTCCTCGTCCCTCATCGATTGCCCATATCCAACCGCAAGCTCTGCACTCTTTGCCAGGCAAACATGGTCTCGAGTCTAGCATGGCGGGTCCCACTCGTAGTCTTCGTCGTCGTTGCCAGATCATAGAGCAAGGATACCTGGCCACATGTTAGTTGGGATGGTTTGAAAACGCTGAAGTGTCACCACGGGCCAGAGGATGTGCTGACATGGAAGCAGTCATCACTATCCACTCACAACATCAGTCGAGTCTTGATCGACTCATCCTCTATCAGTCACCTTGCTGGGCTGGTTTGGTCATAGCATCTTCGTTGCTATTCCTGTATCCCATCCAACCATCAAAAGCCGGAGACGGGGGAAATCAGATGGAAGCAGTTCGAGCTCGATCATCGGCATCTAATACAAAGAACAAAATACTTACAAGGCCAGCAACCGGCCGACTTCTGATCTCAACTCTTCCTGCGCCGATCCACATGACTGAGCGTATGGTGGCTTGTTGCTCGTGCCTATCCATGCGATCGAGAAGAAGCAAAGAGTGTCTAGCGATCTGCTCAAGACACTACTGGCATTGCCCATTCCCTCAAAGTCTTGTGGGGAGATATACAACTCAAAGTCAAGTCCCTTGCTTCGGTCAGTATATATGCACCCGCCATGTCAATATACAAGGAGAGATACGATCCGAGCTGCATGTCTGAGGACGGACGAATGGGACCCATCTCCAGCAGCACCATGGGGAGACGAAATGCAACATCATCCACAAACATCCCCTGGATTTTAACTGCGGCTTGTGTGGCTACTTGGGGCTTGTTCTTACTGATACTGGCTCTTTATGCCTTGAGAAGAGTTCGCGCCAGACAAAAGCCATCGACGGAAGTCCCTTCGGGTCAAATGGCAGTATGAGCTCAGCTTTTAGCCTTAATGTGACAGCCTCCTCTCTTCACCCATCGACTGTCAGATGGGCAGGACGTCTGACCGCTTCTATGGTCCAGTCCCGGCGGGCTCATCATGTGCAGTCTCATTCATTGGAGATCTAGTCGGTTGAGGGGTAGAACGGCTCGTGAAGCTCGAATGGAGAGGATCGTCGTGGACGGCGTGCTGCAGGGCAAACTAGGAACATAGGGCTCGGAGGTCTGGTGCTGGACGATTTTCGATCAGCTTCACATTGATCTACAGTCAATGGGCCGCCGGACGGAGACTCGCACGAACAGAACGATAGCAATCATTTGAGGCAGAGATAGAGAATGTAGAGAGTGCGGTGGAGAAGGAAAAGGGACAGGGACGAGAATAGTCCAATCCAAGCTTCCTCTCGTCTACGTACTACGTACGTACTATGGCTTGCTGCACTTGTGACACCTCCATCTGTCAATCAATCCCTTCCACTGCACAGCACAGCATGCGACGCGTTTAATCATGGCATCCGACTTGTGATGCTGGACTGGTGTAAACTCTCCAGGAATCTGATTCAGTCGCGGAACTGATCATGCCTAGAATTCCACTTGGGCCAGCACCTCGCTCAAGCAGTTATGCCTGCGGTTGATCGACCGACACCATTGACCATTCTATCTGACCACTCGTACACCTCCTCATTACCTCTTTCCAATCGAATGAACAGTCTTGATTCAAAGTGCTCCTTACTTCTATGCCTCGTTCTCTCTGTGGGCATTCTCTTCTTGAACTCCCGCTCTTACCAGTGATGGCCGTGATGCCTCAATAGGAACATTGACTTGTCTCACCCAAGACAGTGCCTCTACCCCTCCGTTGCCAACACCCTCACATCACGAGGTATCGTCTCTGCCTATTCCAAAAGACTTACTCCAGACAACCCAGATGATATGATCCGACCTCTTCTTGTATCTCTGACCCCAACTTCAACTCAACCGATGGCTACAATGGCTTCGGGCATCTTTGGCAAAGCGCTCAGAAGCCTGTTGTTTTATGCATTCGGAATATTCAACATGCTCCTGTACCTGGGCCTGGCTGTGAGAAGTGGCACTTTCTTCAAGAGGGACACCGAACAGGATAGGCTTCAATATGCAATTGGTCTGTCTACGCAGCAATTGTATTCAGGGTCTTATTGCTGACAATCCCTCACTCTGTAGCTCGAGACAAATTCTGGAATCTTTCCAAGACACCGTTCCCCGGTTTCGGACACTTCTTCTACACCCTCCGCAACAGTCTCAAGCTACACTATGTCAGCAACCGAGATGGCCCTTCCTCCGATCATTTGATCATCTTCTTGCACGGCTTTCCTGACAGTTCAATGATGTGGAGACACTTGATGCAAGAGCCGGCCATACCAACCAAAGAAGCAACCATCATCTGCGTCGATTTGCCAGGATACGGAGGTAGTGACAGTTTCAAGAAATATGACACTGAGGTGCTGGAAGCTCTCACGGAGTTTGTGGTTGCGATGCGCGACAAGTACATCTCCTCCGAGGACACTGACTCGGCCAGCGTATTTATCGTTGGTCATGACTGGGGGTGTGTGCTTGCTTTTCGCCTTGCAGTTGAGGCTCCTTGCCTCGCAGATCGGTTCATACTCACCAACGGTCCACATGTGAGTTTAGTTGATCTGCGGTTTTGGGAGAAACCGAGCTGATTTGATACTTATCAGATCGAACATGCTTTTGCCAACAAAGACCGTCTACTGATGTCAGCCTCCAAGATATTCAAGCAATTCAAGCACTCGCCGAAACGCAATTTTGGTTGTTTGTCGAAAGCCTTCAAGACCCTCAAACCGTTATTGTGGCAGACGATCTTGATGGGGTATATCTTCGTTTTCAACCTGCCTTCCATCTTCGTCAAGTACATGGGAGTTGGCGGAAACTATTCATTTGTGCGAGGAGCTCATCGCATCGCTTACGGCCGAGGTCCGAATGAATACCGTGTCCAGGAAAGCATGGCGGCAACGTTTGGGCCAGGTCTAGATGAGTGCAAGACGTCCACCGCATTCGGTCCCAATGGCGAAGATGCTGAGACATACGGGTCGACTGTCCTGGAGCGAGCGAAGGGCCCCAGCCTTGCATTCTGGAACATGACTGGCTATTACCGCGATGGAGCGGGATGGAAACCTTGGACGAAATCCCTGGAAATCCTCGCCGATTTGTACCCGCTGGAAGAAATGGCATCACGGTCCAATTCTCTCGGCCGCCGTCGGTCATCTACTTCGAATTCCTTATTTGCAGAGCCGGTCAAGGGAAGCTTGAAGGCACCCGCCCATGTCATCTGGGGAGAGAAAGATCAGGCGTGTTCGAGACCTATGTGCTTGGATGGATTGGGAGACTATCTCGGGAAAGACAGCGAAATAACAATACTGCCTCGAAGTGGTCATTGGACGCCGGTCGCCACAGAGTCTCGCTTGGCTTTGGCTATCGCCATTCGGTCGTACGTCAACAAAGACGCAAAGCCCGGGGCAAAGATGACTTCTGAGATACAAAAGGTGTATCCAGATGCAATCCTCTTGGTGAAGAAGTAAGAGGCCGAGTTCACATTTTCAGGGTTGACTGGGTACGGAATGCCATGCAACCGCGTCATGGGAGCGAGGTTGACAGCCATTGAAATCGACAGCATGTATTACTACGAGATACCATCTTGGGCACCATCTTTGGTGGTTGCATATGTATGGGCGCTGATGCTGGAATGTACCATTTTCTGACAGGCTTTTGTTTCCTTAGTAACCCCTATCCACCATGTCTAGTGAATTCCAAAAGGGGTACGCATTCGTTGGCAAGATATCCTTCTTGGCAACACTGAATTTGACCAGTTCCCGCATATCGTGCCAGACCGGACCGTATCCAAGTCGACCATTTGCCCTCTCCAGGGAGGATCCGAGACAAACCGCTCATAGCTGGGTTGGTGTATTCGGTCGCAGCTATAGCTTGCATCGACAGCTGGCACACTTCTTCCCGGTCCACGCCCTGCGTTTCCTGGCTAGAATCCTGCACGACCAAATAGTCATCTGAAGGCCCACGAGCACTAGAACCATGCTGGAGGTGAACAGGGAGAATTCAGGACTGTTGTTCCAAGCCTTGAACGAACAGGAGGGTATCGAATCCATTGGACTTGCGCGGGGATGTATTGTTGCATGTCTCATTGCAGGGATTGGAGAGCCGAGAGCGAGCTTCGTTAGACCCAGTGATAAGAGCAGAAGGGGGAGGACGAATGTGTTGTAGAGTGTTGTTGATGGGTGTTTCGCCATGATCGGCCAGGCGACCCGCTGTGATGCTGTGTATATGCCTGATGAGGATGCTTTGCGTTGCTGCACACGCAGCTGATAAGTGAGGTAGTCGATGTATCGTATATTGAGACTTGTACTGCCCTCTTCTCTGGCTGAAAAGCACAGCAACTGAGAAATGTGTGTAGGATCAGGTCCGGCGCCCTATGGGAAACCACAGGCATTCATTGTCTTTCTCAGCTCTACTCCAGCGCAGTGCGAAACTGAGACGGAAACGGTGCAGGGAGTCTGGTCAATGAAAACAAGCCGAGCATTCATGTCCCTCGGGTGACTCGGCATGATGTTGACTCGCGCTGCCTATTCCCTTGAATGGATGGGATCTGCCAATGAGACTTTGCTCAGAACAAACGGGGGTGACGGCCTGCTGGTTAATGTCCTTTGGACCAAAGGAGCTTGAGTCGAGCCATGCTCAAGAGACTCCTCCAGCTGTGACACATGCAAACGAAGCGATATATTGACGGAGGACGAACATTGGAAAAAGGACAGTCAGAAAATGAGATCCGGCAAGAAGGAGATATCGTATGACAATGCGCCGCATGGTGATAAAAGTAGTCGGCAACAGACCTGAGCTCTCTGAAGCTTGTACCCATCTCTTCAATACTATTATGTCGTTACTCAGGCGTTCTTTGCTAGGTAGATTAGACCGAGAGCTTGCTCGGAAAGAAGGACGTTCGTAATATCGAGTCTTAAGAGACCTTGCGCCAGCCAGTCCTGCACCGTCCGCAGCACTGGTATGGACGCGATTGCAAGACAAAACCCCTCCCCTGTACGCCATGGCAAAAATGCATTCCCAGCTCGTGTGTCCTTTCCCCCCTTCTAAAACAAAATATCGAGACAACAACAGCACGCCAGCGAGGCCATCAACGCGGCACAGCATCCTTCTGCAGCAGCATCGCCTCTTCTGTCGTCGTAGTATCCTATCGGCTGGGGGCCGGGCGGGTAAAACATACCCTGCTGAGGTGGTCCATAGTATCCGTACGGCGGTTGACCTTGTGGAGGGTAGGGACCTGGACCTTGTGGTTGCCAACCTTGCGGCGGCGGTTGTTGTTGGTAGTAACCGTTGGGACCTTGAGGATATGAGTTGGGCACAGCTCCGCGAGCCTCCTCGCCCGTCCCGTTCGGCGGGTAGTATGGACCGGCATCGGTGTGGACTTGCGGAGGATAGGTCGGCGGCGGCCCTGGTGGAGGTTGGTATTTAGTATTGTCTTCAGCCATGATTTATGAGAAAGGCGAGTGTTGTCGAGTAGGTCGATATGCGCTGGGGGAAAATCGTGGTGGCGGGAGCGGTAGCGGACGATCGCAGTTTCAATGCTCGGCTTTTATTAGCGGAAT
This sequence comes from Exophiala sp. LBMH1013, assembly GCA_024611085.1. Classification (NCBI taxonomy): domain Eukaryota; kingdom Fungi; phylum Ascomycota; class Eurotiomycetes; order Chaetothyriales; family Herpotrichiellaceae; genus Exophiala; species Exophiala sp. LBMH1013. The sequence goes on from JAMFLB010000002.1 coordinate 1,682,469, forward strand.
GGTGGTTAGGGCCTTTGCGGGGTTTGCAGGGACGAGGCCGAATCTTCTTTATGGTCGAATTCGAACGAGCAAAGTCAATAATAAGGTGTAGTGCTTCTTCTGCCGTCTGATCGGTAAGTGGTTTCAAATGAGTGATTCGAAGTCGAAGTACAGTAAGTACCTTATTACTCTATATCAATAGTTCAGCCACGCAAGCTGTGGCCAATATTCACGCAGCCTGATCCGGGATTCCGGATCTGGTCGTTCTTCACGATTCTCTCTTGCGAGGATTACATAAGAGTATGGGCACGTGAGAGCAGGTGTGTGCGGTGGGGTGCAGGACTGCCGAGTTGCACTTTTCCGCGAGGTTGCACGTGAAACTAACTCGCACTGCATGTTGAGCCAGGGTTGAAGACGGGAGCTTGATTACCTCTCGGCCATTATGCCATTATTGGTGGCCTGCATAACGTACAGTATCTTCGCCTAGCAAGCTCGGAGTAGCAAGGTGGCAGAAAATTATCTGGGTACCTTAGCTATCTATGCGCAGGTAGGCAGGCTTAGACAGGGACAGGCGCGCTGGAAAATACACGAAGCCGCTTTGCTGGTTATGATGGCATCTTCCGGGGATTGCGCGTGGCTTCTTAGCGGACATTGGCCTCCTGGGGCATGCCAACCTTGAATTTGGCCATGGTGCAGTTCCACCATCGCGGACGCTCCCAGAGCCGGGACCGGACCCGGGACCGGGACAAAAGACACCCAGGCTCCATTTAATTATTCCTCTAGCCCTGCAGACTGAATGAATACTCTGGCGAGTTGGCGTTGTTCTTCCCACTGCACCACGATTCCCACCACTGAACTGCCCTTGAACCTAATCGACTGCGAACCCCATTTCCACCACCACAGTCACCCCCATGTCCGGTGTCCGCTATGAGGGAATTAAGCTCGACAATGAGCTGTCAGGTGGACGAAGTTGACCATGGAGGGATATGATGGCTGGACGGTTGATTGATCGTCGCAAAAAGACACCATGGCTTGCCCACTGCAAGAGTGGCATCTGCTGGGACAGAAAAGGGTGCCTATCCTGAGATATCCATATACACTGTATGCATGCTAGCTACATGATCCTCGACAATGATTCATGGCACTCTTCCGCTGACCTCTGGGTGTCCCATGGTACTCCTAGAATGCGTACCTGTACGAGGGGCGATGGGGCAGTTCTCTAGCGGCCGGGCGCCCAAAGCTACTCTGGCTTTAGGTACCCCCAGGCACCTTAAAAATGGAGTCATAAGCCTGACCCCACCCTGTGCACTTACCTCCGCTGTCTGGGGGTTCGCTCTGTTTAGCAACCTGCGGTGTGACTGCGCACCATCTTCATCTGTTGTGTCTCTCTCTGCCCCTGCTGTCCTACCACCTCAGTATCTAACATACACCGTACTCGTCTTCCCTTCTCGACATCGTGTAGTTGTCTCCTCAACCGCCATCCCCCATCCCCTTGGCCGGCTGAGTGACTCTTCTCCTTCTGGCTGCTTTGTACGACCAACACAACTCCAGAACAACCTTGGAAGTCACTTGTCTAGCTGTCACAACTGAGTGGGGTGAGCACTGAGATTCCTTTTGGCGATCTGGTCGAAAGGATCCCACGTTTTTCCGGTCTGCAACGCAGCCTCAACTACCTGTCTTATCAACCGCCCAACTCGACCAGAAGTCCGCCATGTCGGGCAGCGTTGGAAGCTAGCCACCTAGCACAGCCTAATCCTCCTTCCGATCCATGTCGTCCGTCCTGCACATCCTGTTCCACCGATTGCCCTCCTCATTCTGATTCGAGGTGACCTGCTCCAAGAGTTCCATTTACCTCTGCGGTCAACGGCACATGTCTCCCTGACACTGTCTGGCCGGCATAAGTCCTCATTGAACCGAGAACTTGCGCAGATAACGACATCTCTTCGACCTCCCATCAAACACATCGCCATCCTGATAACCTACTGTTGGGCCACCGATACTTCCTCGATCAGCTTGCCCTTCAGGCACTTGCTTAGAGATCCCTTCTCTCCTACCTCTTCACTCTGATCCAGCTACAATGAGCACTTATTTGTGGTACACGTTCAGCTGGAGTTCCTTGAGAAAGAGCTTTGCGCCTTGGTAGCGTTCTATTTCCACAGGCAAGAGTATGTGCCAGCACTCACCGTAACTTGGCCTTCCACAGACTGAGACCAACCCATAACGGAAATCTGACAGATCGCAGTCAAACATTATCTTCACACACAATTTTGCATACACAAAGAGATACCATTTTTGGTTGATATCTCCCCTCTCCATCAGGGAGGGATTCCCCCCCCCCTCTACACTCCCATCTCGCTTGACATCTTTCATGCGACGCCGACATCTCGTCATCTTTTCAAACGGCAGTCGTCTTTGAGGGGGGATTATACCCTACCGTGGCCTCGATGTTTGGCTCTAACTCGTTGTCGCTTCCCGCCACTTTTGCTCACGAACATCGTCCTCTCCGCTTGACATCTGAGAGCGCACGCCCGCAACCAACCGGAGAGTGCCGGTATCTGCTACTGCACCCTTCGGCGCAGAATCAACAGTGTGCATGTCAGTCGTTCCACCATAAACGAAGTGCGCCGGGAAACATCTGTGAATGCGGTCACCAAGCATGTTACCATGTCCATGATGCCGCGAATGACAAGAAAGATGCCATCAATGCCACCTTAGAAAAACTAGGTGACAGGGTCAAACGTTTGGAGGAGACAATCCAGAATGAACGTGGCAATCGGGAGACTGCTCTCCAAAGAGAACGGCAGATGTGGGAGAGGGAAGTGCGGATCCTGCGTGAGGCCCTAGCGCCCTTCTACCAAAACGAGAAGGAGATGCTCAGAAAGCTCCACGAAATTGAAGATAAGGTCGAGAGCAACTGCGACGAACAGGTCCGTCTGAGGGATCGTGTGGTCGCTGTTGACGACGCTGCCATCTCGATGGAGAAGAGGTTGGAAGAATTGGAGGGAGTACGCTCTATTAATAAGAGGAGACGAGTGGGTGTCAATCATGTCCATGAAGGAGCAACACAGAACGGGCATGCTTCACCGAGCACCATGAGACGGGTGTCTTCGAGTGTTGACGAAAGATCCATTAACACCCCTTCTTCAAGGGCCTTGTCACCAAATGGCGCCGCTGCTGTTCTTCCAGAAGGAGAAGAACCTCGCTCCAGTGGGATCCTCAACCTTGTGGAACTGCCACGGCCGGCATCCCTGAGTACTTCTCAACGCCTATCCCCGGCACACGAAGAGCCAAGATCAAGCGGGTTTCTGAACCTCGACGTTGTAGACCGACTTGGCCAAAAGCCAGTCTCCGAGCACGCGCAGGCTGGTCTCCATCACATTACACGGATCACTCCCCCTCGAGACCGACCAAGCCCACCCGTCTATGCAAACTCCGACCCCGGGATCCTCAGACCCAGTCGCAGCCCCCCAAAGGTTGATTCCGGCAAAGAGCCTGTGATCAACGTCATGGTGCTGCCTGTTGACGGATCTCCTCGGAAGAGAAAGCACCAATTTGACCAGGCTGCCTTGGATGTGCTGGCGGATGTCACCATGGCCAGTCGGTTCCTCCACTGACCCTTGCTTGACAATTATGACTTTCATTTTCTTCCCTCTACCATGATGATGTGGTAACCATGACTTGTTTTCACTTCAGCGTCTGTCTAGCTGTCAGCAAATGGGTGGATCACGGTCATTTCCTTTGACAGTTTTTAGGACAGGATGTCCGTCGTTGTGTTATCTGGGGGTTGCGCAAAAGTGTTGGATCACTCATTTCGAGTCCGGTTCCTCTGTACAGGTAGATCCTGACACGGTCTTTTGTGACAATGAGAAAACCAACTCACATTTCGGATTGGCTGTTGTGCTCGGTTCCAAGTCGTAGGCCACTTTCTCAAAGTCTCCATGCAAACTACCCCGGACCTTCCAGCCCAGGGATCCGCCTAGATGGTGGTAATGCTGGGTCAGCTTTTTGTCTAGTAGAAAAGTCAGGTGCTGATTGATAGAGTCTAGCTACCTTGTCTAGCCTTGTCTTCTGAAAATTCCCTCGCCACGTCATCAAACTTTGCACCAGCACGCAATTTGGCCAGAGCCTCTTCTTTCTTCGAGTGCTTTTCGCACTACGTATATGAAAGCACTATGTTAGATAACAACCAACCCGCATGCTGTGACCTCGCAAGATTGTACAGCTGGGCAGCCACCTACCAAGATATGTCTGACGTTTATTGATTGAGCAGCCTTCAGCTTACCACTTCCTCCAGCTGAGACATCATCATCTTTGCCCTTGCCTTTGCCCTTGGCGCCTCCGGAGGGGCCTTTGGCTTTGTCAGTTTTGCCGGCGTCTTTGTTCTTAGGCGCCATGAAAGCAGCCGATCAAGCCCCCCTGATTGCACTGCTATATCGGTAGATGACTATAGTGTTGTGGACGAGGAAATCTGAGATCCCTAGACAGCGACACACGTGGAGGAAGTAGAGTGATTTCAATCAAAGGACATGTTGAATGGACGAACGGTAATAGAGTACCTTAGTAGCAACGAAGCTGTAATATAGGGACGGATCTACTGCCATATTCAGCATAGCGTCCAGCCCTTCTCACTATTTAGTGCCCCCTATACTGACTTATTGTCTTGGCGGGGAATGATGCAGAAGCAAAGACGATTGCGGGCAGCGCAGCTTTTTTTGGGGGCGTCCAAAACTTTGGGTGAAGGAACAAGTCAGAGTCCCGTGTGGATCAGCCAGCAGACTCACCCGTCATCTCATGCCAGTAGCTTTTCGCACCCACGCTCGTTAGGACTCATCAACAGCAAATATGAGAATAGAACAGGAGAAATTCTAGACAAAAAGCCTCTGCTGGCAATTCTCACCATCTATATAGACACCAGAAGTAGAAATCATGGTATACAGAACCAAACACGTGACCTGCACTCACCTCAATGTTCTATGGACTTAACGCCGAGTCGTCGCGTTTTGAGATGATCCAGACATCCGGCAGACGAGCTTGGGCTGTGATGCACTACACCAACAGTGACTGATCATGCTCCCTCTACCTGCGGCGCCACCTATCCTCATCTCCATCTCTTCCTCCCCTTCCCTTTATCCCAACCATCACCAACTCAATAGTCCTTTCTTGCTACGCGACAGTATATCACCACTGCCTAAGTGGACAATGTCGCGAGCCCCTTGAATGGCCTGACTACGGTGACACGGCTTCACCAGACCAGATATATTTCACAGTGAAGTACAAGGACCCGATCATTAGGCCTCACGAACACCACAACCAACCCCATCGCGATCCTCTCTACCTCACTAAAAGTTATCCCGTTCGGTCGACAGAGCATCACAATACCACAATCACGACTATGGGGGCTGCGGACAAAAGGGCGAGATAAAATTCTGAACCACACTTGAGGTCCAGAGATTGGTAGGGCCGAGCAAGAATACAAGGCAGCCTGAATAGAAGAAATCCCAGAGCGGATTAACAACAATGTCAGGATCAACACCCTTCGCGGCTCGATCGCCCACACAATCAAATCAATATCCGCCTTACTCACCGACACACCCAAATCGCCCCTTCTTCCAAGTTGGTCATGAACCCTTCCAAATTCCTCCTCAACGAATCGTCCAAACCCCGCCTCCATTTCAACCAGCATCTCTGATACAGAGCCCACATCACAATCGACCGTCATCCCTAGCATCACCGTTGCCTGCGCCAAATGCTTTGCCGCCTCCTTCAATAGGCCCGGGGTCTCAATATCCACCGATGGCATCCAGCCCAACCTACCCTCTACAGCGAACATATTCAGGACGTGTAGTCCCTCCGCCTAATATGCCGCCCCAGTATGATGGCACCTCGACACATGCTCACCCTTCAGGCCTTTCACCTCCTGCCTTGCAATCTCCTACAAGAGACCAACATAGTCTACCCAACGGGAGACCTCACGAGAGTTCCGCTGCAGATTCGCGACCGCAATCGAAAGATGTAAGCCAGCGCGCTCAGGGAGCCCAGGTAGCTGCTGACTTGGTTGTGCAGAAGCCGGATAGAGCGAACAACCCGATGTCCTTCGCAAGCATCTTGGGTCCTTCAAACAATGAACCATCGAGAAAAGTTGCCGATGTCAAACCTGCACGGCCGCCCACACCACCGCCAATGCCTATGCTTGAGTCCAAAGCCCTCCCTGAGACAGCAGTCGTGGCCAAAGCGCCAGATGTTCTTCCTCCTCGCACGCTCACGAACGGCGAGAAAAAGTTGCAGCCAAAGATTGAGTCGAAGCTTGACGCGTCACAAGTGCAACGGAAACATGTCGCTCCCTCGAAACCACGCAAAATCCTCACGGAAGGAGAGGCAGAGAAGATCCTGAAGGCGATTTCAATCATTGATGAAGGTCCCCTAAGTGATGTGGAAGATGGTGGTTTTCATGCACAAAAGGAACGCTTCAAGCAGAGGAGTAGGAAGAGAGCAGCCGACGTGGCGGAAGTTGAACTGCGCAAACGAAAGGTGAGTGATGCATCTTTCTGCCGCACCCCCAAGGTCCATTGCACTAACCCCACGTTGCAGCGCCGCAGAGAATTCGTCCTCGACTCGTTCATCAAGTCTTTCGAGGTGCATGCGATCAGTGCTGCCCAGCGCTACCGCGAGCGATTCGAGCCTGTGGCTGCCAAGGAGATTGCGGACAAAGATATTCAGACCGAAAAAGAGCGGAAGAAAGACATGCAGCGAAAGCGTCGACGTGAACAACAAATCCACAACGAGACCCAGAAATTAAAGGAACTGGAGCAACGCGCAAGAGAAGCGGAGGATCAAGAAGAGGCGCAAAAATATCTCAAACAGGCAGAGAAGTCCCAAGCACGTATCAGACAAACTGCAGAGCTTCTCGAGGGCGGTCCTGTGCAAGAAGACATGGAGGTCTCCGCTCTCGCTCCCAACTACGAGGGTGGTGTCACATCATCTTTCCAACTTGGATCACCCGAGCCTGCGGAACCGCCAAAGAAACGCACCAAGAGAGAGGGCGGCCCTTCGGCTCGTCTGAAGAAGTCGAAGGAGAAGAAGCAAGCCGAGAAAGATGCTGCCGAGGCCGCGTACGCGGCCATGGAAAAGGATGCCTTGGTTCAGATTGCTCCAAAGGAAGAAGCAAAGAAAGAGCTCAGTGCCAAAGCCAAGAAAGCACAGGCAAAGGAAGAGGCTGCCGCCGCTGCCGCTGCCGCTGCGGCCGCGGCTGCTGCTGCTGCCCATACAGTCAACTACGAGTCCAAGGGCTACAATCAAATCTACGAACAAATTTGGCGCGACCTCGCTAGAAAGGACATACCAAAGGTGTACAAGATCAAACAGATGTCACTGAGCATACGACAAGAAAACTTGCGAAAGACAGCGATACTGGCGAGCAAACAGGCACGGAAATGGCAAGAGCGTACCAACAAGAGCATGAAAGACACCCAGGCTCGGGCGAAACGAGTCATGCGTGAGATGATGTCCTTCTGGAAGCGGAACGAGCGTGAGGAGCGCGATCTGCGACGTATGGCGGAAAGAAAAGAGATTGAGGATGCGAAGAAGGCCGAAGCGGACCGAGAAGCCAACCGACAGAAGCGTAAACTCAACTTCCTCATCTCGCAAACCGAGATCTATTCCCACTTCATTGGACGGAAGATCAAAACTGACGAGGTGGAAAAGGCCACAAACGATCCCGAAGTGGCTGCCTCGGGAGAGAGGGAGCGTCCTGCTGATACTACTCGAGACCGCGGCATGGATGATTTGGCTCTGTCTGATGAGCACGGCAATCACAAGGTCACACATTTTGAAGATCTCGACTTTGACGCCGAAGACGAGTCCGAGTTGCGAAGAGCAGCAATGGCCAATGCTGCTAGTGCTTTACAAGATGCACAGGACAAAGCGCGGAACTTCAATGGAGATGACCCAATGTCCGCATTTGATTCAAGCGAGATGAACTTCCAAAACCCGACCATGGCTGGAGATGTCCAAGTGTCTCAGCCGAAAATGCTACAGGCTCAGCTCAAGGAGTACCAGCTCAAAGGCCTTAATTGGCTGGTCAACTTATACGAACAAGGCATCAACGGCATCCTCGCCGATGAAATGGGTCTGGGTAAGACGGTGCAATCCATTTCGGTCATGGCCTACCTCGCAGAACAGCACAATATATGGGGACCGTTTCTGGTGATTGCGCCGGCTTCCACGTTGCATAACTGGGAGCAAGAAATCACCAAGTTCGTGCCTACGCTCAAAGTTCTGCCTTACTGGGGTAACGCAAGAGATCGAAAGACCTTGCGTAAATTCTGGGATCGAAAGCATGTCACTTACACCAAAGACTCTGAATTCCATGTTCTCGTGACTTCCTATCAACTGGTGGTCCAGGATGCGCAATACTTCCAAAAGATCAGATGGCAGTATATGATTCTTGACGAGGCTCAGGCCATCAAGTCGTCAAGCAGTTCTCGATGGAAGACTCTTCTGGGTTTCCAGTGTCGAAATCGGCTCTTGCTCACTGGCACGCCGATCCAGAACAACATGCAAGAGTTGTGGGCACTGTTGCATTTCATCATGCCAACGTTGTTCGACTCTCACGATGAGTTTAGCGACTGGTTCTCCAAAGACATTGAAAGCCATGCACAGAGCAACACCAAGCTCAACCAAGATCAACTCAAACGACTGCACATGATCCTCAAACCATTCATGTTACGTCGTGTCAAGGCTCATGTGCAGAAAGAACTCGGCGACAAGGTTGAGAAAGACGTGTTCTGCGATCTCACCTACCGCCAACGTGCCTATTACGCCAACCTTCGCAGCAAGATCAGTGTTATGGACCTGATTGAGAAAGCGACCCTAGGCGACGACCAGGACACGGCAACGTTGATGAACTTGGTTATGCAGTTCCGCAAGGTCTGCAATCACCCTGATCTCTTCGAGCGGGCTGATACCACCTCACCATTTTCCATGTCATGCTTTGCCGAAACCGCGTCGTTCCTGCGCGAAGGCTATTTTGTCCAGGTGGGCTATTCGGTTCGGAACCCAATCCAATATGATCTGCCTAGGGTTTTGTGCAACGATGTGGGTAGACTCGACATTGCCGGCCCTAGCAATCCCCAGGCTGGATTCCGTCGAGCGGGATTCAAGGCAGACAAACTGGGTGGCTTGATGAGAATTTGGAGTGAAGAGAATATCAAGTCGTCCCTGGAGAACGATGGTGCCTTCTCATTCCTGCGCTTTGTTGACACTTCGGTGGGAGAGGCGTCTTCAATCGCAGATAACGGGTTATTTGAACGTACCATGAAGCTGAAGAAGCAGCATCGCCGAGTCTTGCCTGTCTACGAAGATTCGGAAGCAGAGCCTCCGGTTCATGCCATGTTCAATATCGTCGACAACACTCCTCGCAAGGCGCTGGCCGAGCTAGATTCTAACTCGGCCCTGGGCAGACTCTGCAACATTTCACAAGAAAGTCTTGCGGAGCATGGCTACTCTGTCCTGGAACCTGCTGCTAGACCTCAGGCATCCGCGCCACCGATTGAGATCAGCTGCTTCGATCAATCCTCGCTCACCGAGCGACAGTTGACCATGTTCAATGGCGATGTGCGAGCATGTCTGTTCCCGCTCGAGGAGACACTGGAAGAAAAGCTTCTCAAGCAAGACGTCGATCCTGTCCACTTCCCCCTTTCCGACATGTTACCCAAGCCCGAATCCCAGAAGGCCCGGTACACCCACATCTCGATTCCTTCGATGCGGCGGTTCGTCACCGATTCTGGCAAACTGGCCAAATTGGATCAACTTCTCCGAGAGCTGAAGAATGGGGGGCACCGAGTGTTGTTGTACTTCCAGATGACCCGCATGATAGATTTGATGGAAGAATACCTGACGTACCGCAACTACAAATACTGCCGATTGGATGGCAGCACCAAGTTGGAGGATCGTCGAGATACGGTGCACGACTTCCAGACGCGACCCGAGATTTTCATCTTCTTGCTTTCCACACGTGCCGGTGGCTTGGGCATCAACTTGACGGCCGCCGACACGGTCATATTCTACGATTCGGACTGGAATCCCACCATCGACTCTCAGGCCATGGACCGAGCACACAGATTGGGCCAGACCAGACAAGTGACGGTTTATCGTCTTATCACTCGAGGTACCATCGAAGAGCGGATCCGCAAGCGAGCAATGCAGAAGGAGGAAGTGCAGCGGGTTGTCATTACCGGCGGAGACGGTGCTGGAGTAGACTTCAACACCCGAGACCGTCGGGAGAACCGGACCAAGGACATCGCCATGTGGTTGGCCGACGACGACCAAGCTGCCCTTATCGAACAAAAGGAGAAGGAGTTCGCGGATCAGCCGAAAGAAGAGGAGAGTACGAAGAAGAAGAGCAAGAAAGCTCTGGCGGCAGCGGCAGCTAAAAAGAGAAGAGGGGAGATGAGCTTGGATGACATGTATCATGAAGGTGAGTTTGATAAGAAGTACGAAGACATTCAGCAGAGACTAACATTGTTATGTGCAGGTGAAGGACATTTTGAAGATGTCTCTGCCAAACCATCGGGGGCTGCGACACCGGTTAGCACTGTCGAACCGCCAGCGGGCAAGCGAGGAAAAGGCGTTAGCAAGAAGGCCAAGACGGCGAAACAACGATTAGCCATTGTGGACGCGGAAGGCGATCTGGGGATGGGTGGGATGTAATGGACGTGATGACTGTGTGTTCTCCGGCTGGGACATCATAGACTGAAGCCTCGACACTATTGTTTGATGTATGATTAAGAGGGTCGACTGGCATGATTTTTTCTTCTGTTTTCCGACACTGCGATGAAGATGGTGGCTAGGACAGGCTGCTATCTGTTTATCCAGGTCAGCGGACAGCTTTAGATAGGGAAAAAATACAGGATTCTGTTTTTGAGTGACTGTACACATTATTCGGGTCTCTGGCGAGGAAGTGAGTCTACAGTGTGTCTGTCATCAGCCTCGTGTGGAAGGTTGCCAGCCTTGTACTAATATAGGCGACTTCATCACGTGGCTGCACACGTGGTTAAAAGTACGCTATGTCACGTGTAATGGTGATATCCGTGCAGCGGGCACAGTATCAGTGGGTATTAGTAGGCGGATGACGGCCATCTCCAGACCCACTGCATCTCTATCTTGACGACTGGAGCCTTTTCCCTTTTTCGCCTTCTCCCTGACATATTCTCCAATGAGTCGAGTTGAATCTCTTTCCCATGCCTGGTATCCATCGCCGACTTTGCTAGACTCCTACTTGTCAGACTACCCTGTTGCTCACTGCTAGTACGTATTTCTGCCAGCAATAGAAATGATCCATATCAAATCCTCCACCCCCGTTGCCCGGCCCCAGTCTCAGAGATAAGCATTGTCGGGCTCCTCTGGTCGATCCAGTGCCTTGGGCAGGCCGCTATCTATCTCTCCTTCACGGCCATCTCCCATCCCGACGTCTCCTCGATGATGATAATGATGATGCTAATGGACGAGGCCGTGGATGTCGATTGATTGATTGGGAGTGAGTGATTTCTGTTACTGTCTGTGTTACAGGTGAATCGACAAGGATGCTATGCCTATGCAAGTAGGTGTCTGTGTTACTATCTCTATGGATCTCTGACTGTTGCCATCTGCTCATCTATCTAGCCATGCTCTATATATAATACGCTACCGAGATATATCTCTCCCACGTGGCATTCCTTTGCCTTTCTGTTCTTGTCTCCCTCGACTCCTTTCCCACTACACGCCTGTGACCACAGACTCGGGACTTGAGTTGTTTCGAAGCTGAAAGGACGCTCAGCCGCCTATCAATATGGCCACTCGTCGTCTTTCGTCGCTTGTCCATGGCGTTGTCCATCATCCTGAATCTGACGGTTCTTCCGAGGGAAATGAGGCACAACTGGCCAAACTGGGTTATGAGCAAGGTATGTTCATTCTCGCTGCTGCCAACTGCTGCTACTATCTACCCAAAGGTTCCGGGCTAATCCATTATAGAACTCAGACGTTCATTCGGCCTTCTGGGCATGATCGGCTTCAGTTTCTCTATTGTCACCTGCTGGACAGCGCTGGGCGGTACTTTGACCGTAGGCATCACAGCCGGTGGTCCTCCTGTCATGGTGTGGTCGTGGGTCGGCATCTGTCTGCTTTCCCTGTGTGTCGCATACTCGTTTGCCGAGATGTGCTCGGCCTATCCGACTGCTGGCGGGCAATATTCTTGGGTCGCCATCCTCGCACCGCCCAAACATGCTCGTGGTTCGGCCTGGGTCACCGGTTGGTTTATGTGTACGGGAATTGTTGCGATGGGGGCGGTGAACAACTTTGTAAGCACCATTCGGTCTATATTGTCTCATGCTGTTGCGTTTCTCATGCTGATGCCAAATTTCTCTCCTGTCACAGATCTGCTCCAACTTCATTCTCGGCATGGCCAACCTTAACAACCCGAGCTACACCATCGAACGCTGGCACTGTGTGCTCGTGACCTATCTGGTAGCCATCTGCGCGGCCCTGGTCAACATCTTCCTGTCTCGCTACCTCAATCAGATCTCGACGTTCGCCGTGGTCTGGAACATTGTCAGCTTTTTTGTTGTCATCATCACCATTCTCGCCTGCAACGACAACAAGCAATCTGCAAGCTTCGTGTTCTCGGATTTCCAAAATGATACAGGATTCGAATCTGCCGGTATGGGTGTGATGATTGGGCTGCTACAAACCTTGTTCGGTAAGTCAGACTACACAGCATGTCTTGCCATCTCGATATCCCGGAGCCAGTCTCTTGACTCTGACGGTGTCGGGGGCGTTTCGACAAGTGGAGAGGCGGGATTGCTTGAGAGACACGGCGACCGCCCAAAGGTGGGCACCGTCATGTCGCATCACTTTGGCTCGACCATACCACCATACCACAGGATATCTATCTGTCTGTGGTCTTGGGCGGAATGGTTCTCTCCTCTTCTCCACCAGCAATGTCCTCCTTCCGCTTCACTGTTCCTTGTTCCTACCGGCACCCTCCCGAATTTTTGGACCCACCCGACCTTTTTCCACCCCCCCCCTTCCTCCCTTCTCTTCCACCCACACCCTCACGTATCTCTCTACAAGTATATATCTAACCAAGGCAACAGGCATGTGTTGCTATGAAGCCCCGGCTAGGGAGGGTGAGATGCAAGCAAACAGGAAAAAGGGGCTAGATAGCGGGACTGTACGACGCGAGGTCAGGATAGGAGGGGTAGAGGGGTATTGTGTTACCTTGCCAGTTCTTTGTTTGAGAAAGGTAGATAGGCAGACTCTCTGCACCTGAATTGAAGAGGCCTCCTCAGGCCTGTTATATCCCCTAGGAAGTATTCCACTTTTTCTGGCTCCTCCGCGTGGGCTCGAAGTGATCTGTTGTCTATCACAGATATCGCTGATCAAAGTCCCGGCAGCAGTGTCCTCAACCAAATCATCCAATCATTATATCGTTTCAAGCTAAGAAGGTGTGGAGGAGAAATCCCACCAAATCCAGACAAGACCAGCCACCCCCTGGTTCGAATCCCTCACATAACAAACCCAAGCCAATAACGACAATTGCTGCGTTCGTCAGTCGTACAGCAACCATGTCGGACAGAAACCCCCTCGGTACTCCCTCGCACAGTCTGTTTGGCACACCATACGGACCTATCCCCTTCCGCCCCCTTCAAGTAGCAAATCGAAGCACCTCCCAACCCCTCTCAGATGGTGGGCAGACCACTGCTTCACATGCCACAGTCACCCCGATGATGAAATTTGCAAACAGTGATGTCTTCACCGGAGAACCGGGTCAGAGTGCGAGACGCTGGCTATACCGATTCGACAAGGACCATGGCACTTCTGCGGACGGAACGCGGAAGGATCCTCCTGAATGGATTGAAGAGGTCAATAGCCGTCTCGGAGGGTTGGCTGCGTTGTGGGCAGACAAACATCCGGAAATCAAGAGAATCACGAAACCTACTCAGATCCCACTTGCAACAGCAGAGACAATTGAGAGCTTCAAACGCCTCTTCATCGAGAGATGGGAAGAGGAGGATGAGCAGGATAGCAACCCCATGGACAGCATCAACACCCTGGCGCAGTCGGGATCAGAGTCGTTGAAAGAATATTACCACCGCACCCTAGAGCTTTTGCGAGAAGCAGGGGGGAGCGACGCAGTGCAGGGGACAGAGATGTCACAACTCGGCAAGTCGGTGCTAGATACCACCATCGCTCGCTTCATCGCTGGACTACATGACCCCATCCTCCAAGTGAAGGTGGCCGGGTACGAACTTTCCCCGCTGAGATCTTTGAAAGGTGCATTGGCGAGTGCCGAGGCAGAATTGAGAAAGGTCCGAGCTGAAGAGGAACTGTTCAAGAAGTTGAAGCAGGCAGAGAAAGACAAGGTCATGGAAGCTATGGCCTCTTACATATCCCAAGGCAACGCGGTACCACAAGCTCTGATCCAAAACTACCAGATGCTGTCAGGGCAGGCTCAACCCACAGAACAACTGGCTTTGGAGGTCCCTAGGGGAACCCACACCAATGAACCGACCCATAGACCCCAAACTGCCGAGGCCAGCGTGACTCCACCACCGGTCATTGAGGTGCGAACCAATCCCAACGTCCAGATTCAGCCTGCCGCGCCACCTTATGTCCGTCCAGGAGGCATCGGCCCGGCCCTGGCATCAAACCAACTGGGTCTCCCGCGTGTCCAACCAGCACCGGGAATGGACTTTGACCCAATGACATCGAATCATCCCATCATTCGGGGAGACCAGCCCGTCCGAGGAAATAGGGATAACCCACTTTGCTGGAAGTGTGGGAACCATGGTCACTTTCCGAACACCTGCAGTGACCAACCTATGAGTCGGCCGGAGCAGGAGTACTTACGACGTCAACTTGACGAGTTCCGCCAACGTTTGCGTGATAGACGGAATGCCGCCACTGGAGTCAATGCTGAGCCAGTCGTCAACCCCAGATTCGTGGAAACCAACTTTCATACGGTGCAGTATGAATCCGATCAAGAGAACGTTGAGTGGCAGGAGGTACCACTATTAGCTACCAAGGAAGAACGATGTGAAGACCTTGATGTGAATGCTACAGGAGACAAGAGACAACGCATGGACGACACAGAGCAAGAAGTGCAAGAAGTTCCAGGAGGGTCAAAGGCTCCGGCACGAAAGAAGATCGCTGCAAAGGGAACCGGCATCCGAAAGGCGAAGGCACCACCCAAGCGAATTAACGGGATGATTGCTGAAGCCCCTGTTGATGTTCGGCAACTCTTGAAGCACGCCCAGGTCAACATTTCATGGCTACATTTAGCCCAAGTGTCGCCTTATGTTAGAGATGAAGTGAAACGCCTCTTTGTGGTCCCGCGGAAGAAGCGCGAGCCGAAAGGTAAGGAGAAGGAGACAGCTCCCACTGATCAACAACCACAGCAAACATCTCAGGACACGGTGGCAGATGGTGGAATCCAACAGGTTGTGACAGAGGGAACTTATATGGCAGGTGAGGACGAGGCGGTGATGTTCCGTTCTGGGCGTTATCCTGGGTCCTACAAATCTCTATCCAAAACTGTGTGCAAGGGCATAGAGGCTTGGAAGGCCCGAGATCGGACTGTTCGAGCATTCGGAATCCCAGCCACCGTGTCGAAGGCCAAGGAGTCAAGTCAATTCAATTTGAGCCGGAATATGGTGATGGCAGACCAGGGATCAGACATCAACCTGGTGTATCCAATGTTGATGCGTCGCCTGAAGCTCGTCAAGAGACCTATCTCTGAACTGATGCTCCCGCGCACTAACCTCTTCATGTCGACCGCAGATGGAACTCGGACACCTCTGACTCACTGGGTGAATTTCCAGATCAATGTCCAAGGTATCCAGCGCGAAGTTTGGGCATTTGTCTGTCCTCGAGAGTCGGTGAACATCGCCCTTATACTTGGCATACCGTTCTTATTGGACGTGGACGCTCATTTCCACATCCGACAGAACGCAATTCAGATCGGAGATGTCTCACGAGACGGACGAGTGGTTACCCTGAAAGCACCTGAACACCCATCAACCAAACCTCACTTACATGCTCATTCCCATTCAAAGCAACAATTGGATTCTGATCATGATCTTCAGGATCACTCGGAAGATGATGCCGATGACGAATCAGATGACTCTTGGGACACGGAATATGATGGTGACAGAGGACAACCTGAGGACGAGGATTTTTAGATGGTCCCAGGTACGACCGCGCAAAACTGCCCAAGCCAAAGGTAAAGATGAAATTCAGAGACAGTCCTACTTCAGTCACCTCAGCGTCACTTCAGTCAAACCCCGCTAGAGGTCAAAATACCCACTCCGCTGTAGCACAACCACAACCTTACTCGTCCACTAATGAGAAGGTCGACCATTCGGGCAAAGGGTTTCCTACTAGTAGGAGGCTCGTGCGGAGGACAATTGACACTTCAAAGTCCATTGATGAATTGACGAAATGGGCCAACGAGAAGAAGATCACACTGGGACCAGCCATCCCCAAGGAAGACCTCCTAGAAGTGTTGCAAACCCTTTGGACCTATCGAGACATCGAATCAACGGGAATACTTGACATGGGGCCACCCAGTGATCTGATCACTCACCGAGTCCACCTAAAAGAAGGAACACCCATCTACAAAGCGAAACCCAAGAAGATGTCTCCTGATAGAGAATGGTGGTTCAGGAAGTATGTGTCCGAAGGGCTTCAATCCGGGATGTTTGAACGGACCCTAACAGCAAATGGTCGACTGTCTCCCTGGAGCGCAGACCCAGTCCTGGTAGCAAAGGCAGGACGCAAGGAAATGCGGTTGACGTTCAATTACCACAATGTGTTCGAAGAACTCCCTGGGAATCATATGCAACTGGCTGAGCGATGCCATGAATTCCTGTCAATGCACTCACATGGCGTGTATTCACAATGGGATCTCAAGAATGCTTACTGGACAGTCCAGGTTCATCCTGATGATCGGTACTACTATGCGTTCTATTGTCCAGGATATGGCCAACTACAACCAACCCGAATGCCTCAAGGGGCTCGGGCATCGTCGTTTACGATGAATGAGCTGACAGGAATCATGCTGGGAGAGATACCTAGTCCCAATCCTGAACCTTCCCTCACCACGCCACGTCTGCGAGATAAAGCCGCTGATGCATCATGGTACATTGATGACATCTGGACCGCTCACACTACGTGGAAGGAAGATTGGGCTATCATCAAAGATCAGCTGCTCCCACGGTTTGTTTGGGCAGGATTGAGAGTGTCATTCCAAAAGGTGAAGATAGGGGTAACGTCCATCACAGCATTAGGGGAAGTGCATGAAGCAGGTGGGAAGATATCTATCAAGCCTGACAGGGTAAAAGTGATCCTCGAATGGCCAATCCCAACAGATGCTTCACAGGTGCGCTCATTCCTAGGGACTACTGCAACAACACGCCGATGGGTCAAGAACTACTCGGAAATGGCCCGACCTCTGTCTCGCTTGACAGGGAACAAAGTGGACTTCCAATGGACAGAGACGGAACAAGTATCATTCGACTTACTACGGAACGTGTGTGCAGCCGTCGGGGCACGCCATGGTTGGGTTCCCCATCTTCCTGTGGAAGCCTTCTTTGATGCGTCAAGCTTTGCGATGGGATGCTTTATTGCCCAACGAGTCAAAGACGTGCTATACCCCCTATTCTACGACTCGAGATTGTTCACTCCAGCGGAGCGGAATTATGACACCTACAAGAGAGAGCTCAAGGCTATTGTTACCTTCGTCAAGAAGCACTCACATTACTTCCAATCCGAGTCCCCTTCCATCATTTGGACCGACCACAAGCCATTGGTGGGTTTCCTCAACGCAGATTATCATGAAGACATATTCGCACGCTGGGCCCAGTCTCTGAGGCTCCACAATGTGGTCATTAAGCACATAAAAGGGAACAAGAACCAAGCGGCAGACGGACTATCTCGCACGATCTTCAATGAAGAGTGCACGCCAACTCCCACAACCCGAGCTATTGAAAACAAGATCAAGGAAGTGGGAGAACAACCGGAGTCCAAATGGTTCTGGAAGTCCGGAAAGGGAGGATACGAACAATGGCTGAAAACACTAACCGACCAGGAACGGCAGAATGAAATCGAAAAGGCAGGGGCTGAAATCAACCCCTCCAAAGAACACACCGGTTGGACCACCTTTGGATACCCGGAAGAGTCATCTCAAGAACAATCTCAATTGGATGTACTCGACACCCACGAGACTAACGAAGCAGGCGACAAGTCCACAGATTTGGAACAGAAATGGTACGGCGACCTGATCAACTATTATCGCTACCAAAAGGTCCCTCCCGGAAAGTCCGCCCATCAACTAGCACTTTTCCGACGCCAGGCAACCGACTTTCGATGGGACGCACTAGGGAATAAGCTTTTGCGTCGAGTAGGAGACTTTTGGGTGCCCTGTGTTGGGCCAAAAGAAGTGCTACCACTCCTTCAGCGGACACATGACAATAGTGGCCATTTTGGGCCCAGAATTGTCCTTGACAAGATACAGAATAGAGTATGGTGGCCCCGTCTGGTGAAAGATGTACACGACTACATCAAAGGATGCCTCGGATGTCTCTTGACGAGTCCATTTCGGAGAACACGGCCGGAGTCCCCCATTCAGTCACTGAGACCGTTTCATATTATTGTCATGGATCACATTGGGCCACTTCCACGGAGCGAGAACGGAAACACCTACATCCTTACAATAGTTTGTCAGTTCTCACGCTGGTGCATTGCAAAACCGGTTTCGTCGTACGGATACGTGGAAGTGGTCAAAGCCTTGAAGGAAGTGTTCGAACAGTACACAACCCCCATTGCCATCTATTCCGACCAGGGAGCTGGATTTAAGGCAATTGAAACCATGGCCTTCCTGGAAGGAAGGACGGTCACACTTACGACATCCCCAGCAGGAGCTCACCGTGCAACAGGACTCATCGAGAGGAACAATAGGTTGTTACAGGACAAGCTGATAAGCGGACGAGAGTTCTCCAAGAAGGAAGTTGAGGACGCAGCCAAGAAAGGTGACCTGGCAACCGACTACCCCGACGTCAAATGGGAGGAGAGGCTCGGAAAAGTGGTATACGACATGAACCACCGGCATATGGAAGATCTTGGGTACAAACCAGTGGAGATCGCTCTCGGGGCAACCCCAAGTGACCTCTGGGATCTGGAAGCCACATATCCCTCTAATGTTCGAAAGGATGTTCTGGAAGTTATTGAGCATGAGACAGATGCGGACGACCTATGGCTATCTGCAATACAAGCCTTTATGGTATTTCGTACCCGGAGAAGGGACATTGCCCGGCAAGAGGAACTTGGACGGCAAGAGAAGAGAGCAGGACAAGTCGAACCCTACCGAGTTACCAGAACATTTCATCCTGGAGACCTCGTCTTTGTGCGCCTCCCAAGAGACGGGAAGAAACTGATTACTAACTGGCGAGGCCCATTCATTGTCGCGAGCCCAGGAGGGGATCATGGTCTGTCATGGAAGTTGCAAACCGCCAATGGGAAGGATGTTGGAATATTCCATGAGGAGAACATGCTGAAGTTCACGCCTCGTACGGGGTACCTGAAAGGAGAGCAGGACGACGCTCTCATGTATCCCAAATTGCTGTACAAAACCCGCCTATTCAACAAGCCACTGTTTCCCAGAGAAACACCCAAAGCACCCAGCCCTGACACCGAACCCGAGAAGCCCATACCCACTAAACCCCAGACGCGAAGTGCGACGCGAAGTGAAGGGAAGAAGCCCGAGGAGGGAATTATCCCGGGAGCTTCACGACAAGGCAGTAGTGGCGTTCGAGGCAGTACAGCCAAGAAGCAGGCATCAACTAAGGGCAGTGAAGAGGAAGAGGAGGCAAAACAAAAGGGACGCGAGAGAGCTCAAGCTGCCATCCAACGTCGCCTCCAAAAACGAAAGCAAAACACATCAACCATCACAACCGAACAAGTCGAAAGTATGGGAACTCCATCCTGCCCATCCCTCTGGGATAAACTACTGGGGGAGCTCGACTTCGATAACGATGCTTTCACTAATGGGGTGATGAGAGCGAATGCCTTCCGAGATGAGGTAGACCTGGCAATGATCAACTTAACACCTCACGACATGAACAGTTGGGGATGGAAGGAAGCGATCCGTGTGGTCGTCTCATATTACCTCACTGAACAAACATTGGTGGAACAACAGGCGTTGAGCATGCTCCTCCAATACCTAGGGCTTCAACATCTGGACCCTACCATGGACCGAGAGATCATATTGTCTTCCCTGATGGAACAGTATCGAGAACAAGAAGCAAACTCGGGACCCCAAATTGAGCGTGGTGAGCAGTCACTCAATCTTATTGTTGATTCAGTTGAGGCAGCAGACGAAACCGACACCCCACTAATAGCACCCCAATCGTCATCAACCCCGAAACCAACCCGCAAGGCACGCAAGACAAAGAACACCAACAAGGCGCCAAAGAAGCGAGACTGGACTGCAATAAACAAGAAGCGGAGGGCAGAGAAGGGTGATCATATGAGAGCAGTTGCCCGTGCATACTATGCAAAGAACAAAGACAAGATAAATGCGTACCAGCGAGACTGGTCCTCCAAGTCAGACCAAGCCTTCAAGCGACAACTCCGACAGAAAAAGCATCGAGCCAAAATCGTGGAGGCAAACCGAGAACGGCGAGAAAAGAGAAAGGCTGCCACGAAGGAACGGAATAGGGAAGCCCTCAAGAAGTACATGGCAAGACCAGAAATCAGGGAGAGGGCACGTATTGCAGCACGGCGGAGTTACCTAAAGAACAAAGAGGTTATATCGGCAAGAGGCAAAGAACGTTGGGCAACAGACCCCGAGTTCCGGGAATACAAGACCATGATGAGCCGAGAACACCAGAAAACAGAGAAAGCCAAGGAAACTAATCGGAGATGGCGTGAGGCTCATCGGGAAGAAACCGCACGGAAACAGAAGGAGAGAGAGGAGAATGACCCGGGGATTAGGGAGCATCGACTCAAGCGACAGAGAGAGTATCGACGAGCAAAGAAGCAGGCACCCAATCTCGACAGCAAATTGTCAACGCCGACGGAACACGGAGAGGACTTACCCAGCAAGCAGACAACGAACCGACGGGCAAGACGAGTGATATCCGATTCCGACGATGATGGTGAACCAGTAGAACCATCAGGACAATCAGAAACATCAGAGGATGAAGGCCAGCCGCCCCGGTTGAGCACCCTGCCACGGGCAAGACGAGTAATATCTGACTCCGACGATGATCAGGAAGATGAGGTTGCTGTTGATGACGATGAGGAAGCAGGGGAGATGTCTCAGGACCAACTCGTCGAAGAGGTCTACGCTGCGTACTCCACACTTGAGAAAGAGATTCAAGATGAGCAGAACCTCGATCTGGAAGACCCGCAAGACATTCAACTCTTTGTGGATACCATGCACGCGTTGTTGGAGATTCACGAGCACAATGGTACAATGAACCCAGACATCGTGGAGAACGTCAAGGAACTCATCCAGCTTACATTCGAGCATATGGAGGAGAGTGAGTGAGACACATCGACCTTGGGTCACCTTACGGATTTTCTTAGGCAAAAGTGTTTACTAACCACAGTCAATCATTTCACTCGACCGAGGACGGTCGCACTACCCCTTCCGCTGTAGGGAGGGTGAGATGCAAGCAAACAGGAAAAAGGGGCTAGATAGCGGGACTGTACGACGCGAGGTCAGGATAGGAGGGGTAGAGGGGTATTGTGTTACCTTGCCAGTTCTTTGTTTGAGAAAGGTAGATAGGCAGACTCTCTGCACCTGAATTGAAGAGGCCTCCTCAGGCCTGTTATATCCCCTAGGAAGTATTCCACTTTTTCTCGGCTCATCTCGCCGAGGAATTGAAAAATCCGACGCGCGACGCTCCCAGAGCGATCATCATGTCCGTCTACCTCGGAGCGGTAACAGGCTTCATTTTCCTGATTTCAGCATTCTTCTGCATCGGCAACCTAGAAGAAACAGCACTGACACCGACCGGCGTACCGCTGATCCAAATCCTCTACGACAGCACCTCATCAGTCGGGGGCGCAACGGCCTTATCATGTCTGATCACCGTGATCGTCCTGATCTGCGCCAACAGTCTCATGGCCGAAGGCAGCCGAGCACTATGGGCATTCGCGCGCGACCACGGGCTGCCCTTCTCCGGCATTTTCAAGCGCGTCGAGAAACGCTCCCAGGTCCCCGTCTACTCGGTGCTGTTGTGCATGGTCATCCAGATGGGCTTGAACAGCATCTACTTTGCCAGCTATGAGGGGTTTAGCACCGTCATTTCCATCGCCACGTTCGGCTTCTACTTGAGCTATGCCATGCCGTTGTTGGTCCGCGTCTGGAGTTACTTGGGTGGCTATGACCATGTCAAGACCATTCCGGGCGAGTACTCGCTGGGCAAGTGGAGTCCGTTGGTCAATGCCGTGGGATTGGTGTTTTTGATCTTCGCCGGTATCGATTTCAATTTCCCGCAGGAGGCTCCTGTCACCGCCGACAATATGAATTATTGCAGTGCCGCTTTTGGCATCATTGGCTTGATCAGTCTGGTCACTTGGGTTGTGGATGGGAGGAAGAACTTTACTGGCCCAAAGACCGACAATGTCGTTAGTGGTGTGGATGCCGATGGACATCATCATGTCAGTGAACATCTGACTACAAAGGAAAAGGTCCCTGAGAATGTCGACAAGTTGGCTTGATCGACATCGCCCGGACATACGCAAAGAAATAGACCAATAGCTGAAAGATTGCGCCTGGGTTGTATGGGATACATGGTTTGGTTGAATACTTCATATGTTTATAATATTCTTAAATGAGGCGTGTGGCCATTGTCTGGAGACTAATTACGTATGTACAATAACGGTGTACTATCTGTCTTTGAGCAGCCTAATTCATGTTCTTCGCCATCATTGTAGCCTCGACCACTTTACTGTTGTCATACCTTTCCAGTCTTCCGAGGTCACCGTCACTAGTTAAACCCATCCTGCTTCCTTTGCGTTCGAGAATCCTGCCAGTCGCCACCATCGAGGAGATACAATCCCGGTCGCAGATTTGTGTCGACCGACCCCATCTTGGTGTAGCTCTCTCAGGGGAGTCTAGTAGGCAGTCTGGAAGGCGCCTCACCGTTGCCATCGCCATCTTCTGCCAGATCAAAAATGGACCCTCGACGCTTGGTCCATCTCTGACCGGCCAATTCCGTCGACGCCCTTCTTTTGAGCTTGTGCGCAGTGTTTTGAGCTTCGATACGGGGAACCATGGCTTCTTTTTCAATCAGAGATGACCGGGGAAGGTTCCTCCAGTTCTTACTATCGTGCTCAGAGCTAGGCATGGTAGACTCATGTGGCTCTTTGATTCTCCTTGTCTGGACTTCTCGAATCAAAGGTATGTCCGGCCCCAAGTCAGACCTCACACCTTGCCTTAAACCTCCTTTCAATCTTTCTTTCCCTCCTAAGCTGCTAAGCTCTCTTGCAGCAGGCGTGGATTCCGATGATGGGGGAATTGACAAGGCTGTTGGGGGTTTGCCGTTTTTAGGACCCTGGAGCGTTGACGTATCCCGGGCGATAAAGGCCTGGGCCTCCTCAGCTGCCGGGTACACCGCCTTACAAGCAAGACTCGTCGTCGATGCTGCTGGCCACTTTCTGATGGCCTTCAAGAGCTCGTCCAAGAATTTCTCATTGTCAATTTGTCTCGGCCAAATCATGCGATGCATTTTCTTGGGAAACGGTTTGTACGGCGGCTCGACTGGCTTGAGTCCTCGTTTGGAGCTTTTGGAGCTTTTGGGGCCTTTATGGTAGAAGGCCTCAAAGCCCCATTTGTATGCAAGATACTTCAGCGTGCCGTCGTCTTTAAATTCAGTCATGGGGCTCTTATGATGCCTTGGGCGCCAGTGTTTGATCGTTCGTTGGTACAGCTCTTCAAAGTCATTCTTGTGAGTGTCGTTGCAAAACCATGGATGTTGTAGAGCTTCCTCGGCGGTCAATCTTGACCTTGCGTCGACCACCAAAAGCCGTTCGACAAACTCTCGAGGTCGTTGCCGAACAGCTTGCCAATCCTTTGACTCGCGCAAGAAATCAAGATTGCAATCTCGGGCCAGTCTTTCTGAGTACATGCCTGTCACAGGGTCACTAAAAGCCATCCCACCTGTAAGAAGAATGACCGCAACACATCCTACAGCCCACATGTCCACTGCTTGAGTGTAACCGTCAGACTTTTCCAACAGTGATTTGTGGTTCGTTCGTCTAAGCATCTCTCTGTAGTATTGTTAGCCATAGCCCCTTGAAGTGCGAGTCGAGGACGTACGGGGCGGCATATTCATGGGTGCCGACAAGTGTCGACATACGGTGTCGTCGAGTCTGAATCCTTCTGGCAGTGCCAAAATCCGTCAGCACCACTCGACAACCAGCTGCCAGACTAGTCATGAGGATGTTATCGGGTTTGATGTCCCGATGGACAATGTGGTTTTGGTGGAGGAAGCGCACAGCGACGAGAATTTGTCGAATAATCACCGCTGCTTCGACTTCGAGGAGTTTTCCATTCTTAGACTCAATGTAAGAGAAGAGATCGCCGGCAGTGACAATCTCCTGCATCATGTAGCTAGGTCGTCAGCAACAAGATTATACAGACTGAAGGTTCCTCACATTGTGTTATTAGTGATGTACACCTTCTCAAGGCCGACAATATTGGGCTGACCACAGATCAGCCCCGTGGCTTGTCAACCTTCCTGGTCACTTACATGGCTGATTGATGAGAGGATTTCAATCTCCCGAAAATACATCTTCAGCTTTGCTTCCACCCCTTGCTCTCTCTTCTTTTGATTGACCCAAGATTTCACTTTGCGTGCCTGTATCTTGCTATCGACGTCTTCCGCAGCAGCAGGCTGTTCAGCACGGCTGAACTGATTTCGGAGATTGGGCGTCAGTCTCCGTAGATCGACGACTTTGCACGCGACCTGCGCCCGAGATGTTTCTTCGATTGCCATGAAGACTTTGCCGAAGGCTCCTGCGCCAAGCAATCGGTCTGTGACAGTATAGTCCTTCCGAAAGCCCTGTAACTATCAGTCAACGGCTCGAGGAGGCTTCGAAGCCGTACCGCCATCTCCTTTTCCTGTATAAAGTCGAAAGCCTCCTTTGGCTCCTTCTTGTTCACGACACGGAAGATGAAACTTGTTCGACGGCTCAGCCGAATGAGATCGCCGTCGGAGAGGAGGAAACCCCCGTTCCCTTTGCCGATGAAATCCGCATTCAGGTAGGTGCCATTTTGAGAGAGATCCTCTGCATAGACCAGTGTTTCGACCTCGTTAGGTTCGTCATCCTCGTACACCACGGTATAGATCCTGACATGTCTCTTTGAGACGTAGCCGTCACTCAGAACATATTGACTGTTCATCAGCAGTCTGTTTTCCTAAGACTTGTCTGCTCACCATGTGTTTTTATCGCGACCGATTAGGATCTCTTGGTTGGCAAAGATCTTCTTCCCTGAATAGGCTAGTATATTCAAGGACAAAGCAAAGGGATCAAGCACACTGTGACCCACGTCCGAGGACTCTCCCGTGACGATTCTGGAGTATCAAGATTCCTGCAAGAGGTGGTTTAGAAGATGGGCCCGAGCTGCTGCATAGTCGATGCACGCCTGAGCACGGCAGAGCTAGCATGTTGGACGATATCAACAACAGCAAATGGATAGAACAGTTTGCATAGGAAGCAATCGGACGCAAGACAAGAACAAGGGAATTGCTGGGATGTCAGGGGGTCAATTGAGCAAGCATGCAACAAACGAGCCTGGTGAGCTTCTGCAATGAAAAGCCAAAGCCTTGCCTCAATATCATCAGTATATCAGACACGTCAACACGCGTCAAGGTGTTGAAGCAGAAAATGAATAGTATATAAAACTTCGAGGTATGGTAGTGACTGCCAGTTGGCAAGCATACATGATCGCTCTTTCCTGCTGTTCCGACACGCACGTGACCACGACCGAGATCCAGAACTGGTGCTAACTCAAACTAGCATAAACAGACGTCATTTCCGCAAACATGCCAAGCAGTTGGCACACACGCAGAGCTGAGGCTTGGCGGGCGACAGCCGTTCAAAATCCCCGCAGCATCTTTCTGTTCCTCACGCTTCCGTCTCTCATCACCGCACACCTCATCCTCGAAACCAATTCGTACGTCTCCCAGCACCGGTCTGGTGAATTGCCGGACACCTCTTGACCTATGATGACCAGCCACTAACTTCACACAGTCGAATTGACCGAAGATGAGAGCCAAGTGGAGAAAGAAGAGAGTTCGTCGCCTCAAGCGTAAGAGGAGAAAGACCAGAGCCCGCAGGTATGTGTTGAATGGATCTTCGCAAGCTGGCATTGTAAGATCTAATGCATTCTACAGCAAGTAAACGCGTCAATCGCTCCGTCCTGTCATCCCTCTCGACCAATGTCAATGATTCTTCGACGTTGAGTTAGTCCCGGGACATCGGGTCTCGACAACACAACCTCAAACCACAACCTACTTCAGAAGCGTGCCATTGATCGCTATGGAGGGAATTGTGGCCTTGAAGAAGATCGGCCTTACAATTTTGAACTGTCGCCAACCGCGATTGTCGTGTAAGAGGAGCGGAGGATAGTCAAATCTCATGGAGCCTTCTGACCGGTTGCTTATGATGTCTGGGACTTAGCAAGGAGGATTCGGTACGCAGAGATTCTCCGACAACGTCCTATGTCCTAGGCTCTTGATCATCCAAACAAAGGAAAAACACAGAGCTATGAGAGCTACTCGGACTCGGTGAAATCTGCATTCCTACATAGCCTCCGAGTAGCAATCAATCTATCAATGTGCTCTGCATACTTCTGTTCTAAGCTTTGTAGTCTTTGCTGGTGACATGCTAGACCACTTTCAACTTCCAATTCTGTCTCGTACAAATTAAAGTAGCTCTCATTGTTGTTTTGTAGTAGCTGTACTCTACCACAAGAGTGGGAGACTTGCACTGTGACGTCGGGATAGTGAACACCAACACGGCGTGCGGAGACACAGCCTCCGATTCACCGACCAGAAATTATTTTTCCGACACTGCACTGCAGTAGATTTCTCCTAAAGTTACAATCAATTGCACACTTCAAGCAGTACATTCAGGCACTATAAAGACCTCCTCCTCGACAGACCCTCCAATACCTAATCACCCTGCTGAACCTGGTTTCAACGACTGGAATACACATATCCAAAAACAACAATGGGGGAGAAGAAGAGAAAAGCCGCAGCCAGCGACACGGCCAACGAAAGGCCAGCCAAAAAGCCCCAGACCAACAAAGTCAAGGTCATTCACCTGAAGAGTCCTGACGTTGCGAAACCAGTCGTGGGTAAGAAACAAACTGAAACCAAACCATGAGATGGCCTTGACTAACCAATCCATCATCTCAGCATTTTCACCGGGCTTCTCACTTCCGGCAGACCTACAATTCAAGGCCTTCTCCAAAGGCCCAAGTGCTACACAGCCAGCCAGCAGTCTCCTCCTCCAATCCTCGGAGCACCCTACAATCGACTATGTGGCTGCAGAAAGCCAGACGACGGAAGCCAGGGAGAAACATATGAAGCACTACATCGCCGTGTTCGACCCAACGTCCAACAAACTGAAAGTCGTCGAGGCGAAAAAAAGTGACGGTGCGCAGCAGTGTGCGACAAGTGGACCAGGCACGCGAAAGCGACGATGAGACAACCACACGCATGACAACCAGCACTCCTATGGCGTCGTCGCGCGCCGCCCTCACCGAGGCATTTGGAACGAAGAAGTCGAAAAAGGCCGTGGCCTCGGTCGCCGAGAACCGACTGCTGGCCCGTTCTGGCGAGAATGCAGCGGACAATCCGGTCTCGAACGCCATCTTGTCAACGATCAAAGACGAAGACGACCCGTCCTTGGACACCAATCCGCAGTCCTCGGCCTCGCTCTCGCGCGTGAACAAACCGCTCCCCCCAAGCGAACCTCGACACGACAGATATCGAAGAAGTGTACCCATTGTCGTCCCTGGTCTTCCCAGGCCCGGCACAAACCACACTATCTCAAATGCCACTGGGACAGTGGCGGGAAAGAATCGGATCCAAAAAGGACGTTGTCTCGCGCTACCGCTTCATCGCACACCGTGTCGAACGTTTGACTAGACTGCACCTCGACAACCCGGACGACCAGACTGCTCTGGTGAAACTGCAGTTGTTGCGATATATCCAGCTGCTACTCGAACTGTACACATATATCACGCGGCTGCCCGGCCGAAAACCGATCCCACAGCCGGAGAAATGGCCGGCCAATACCGTCTCCGAGACTAGTCTGTCGACGGCCTTTCTTTCCAAACTGGTGGCGCATTTCGCGCCGACGGGCATTCCGACACAACATGCAAAGACGTTGCTGACTACGACCATTCTGGCCTTGACACTGCATATCCCTCCACCCAAGTGGCAGCCTGGCGCGACCATGACTGTTCTCATCACCGAGCCGTCTGATATATCGCTGGATCTGGCGTCGCAGCCGGCCGAGGTCAGTAAGCTGTACCGCGAGTTGGGATGTAAGATGGAGAGTCTGAATGACACCGAGTTGGCGCGCTGGGGATGGGAGAAGACCGGCAAGGCGAGGAAGGTTGTGGATGAGGATGGCAAAGAGACGACCCTCCCGAAACCCAACTTTGCAAAACTCCGCTTCCCTGTCGAGTTTCCAAAGATCAGTGCCGGTCGGCCCGGTAGGCGATAGGAACGTCCACAGGGTCGAGGAGCGCAACGGAGAGACAACAGCTGATACACCAGAAGCAGGCATAGCGTTTGTTCTAGAAAATAAACAGAGTGGAAGGCAGATAATCGAACGACGACACCATGAGTTAGAATAAAAGTGAAGACAATCGAGCGAGGTGGTTGTAGGAGATCAGAATGGCCACTGAAGTAATGGCGACTGATTTTAGATTCCTCATCAGCCAGGCTTCCGGCCGGAAATCGAATTTTATATATAAAGGCTGAAGAGCCGGACATTTGCCAAACAACTACAATGGCAAAGAAGGTACATTCTCAAGCAAATCGCTTTCTCCTGTCAGGGTACGAGTCCCTGTTAATGGCACCATGGCCACTGATGGCGAGCACTTGCCTCGATCGAGCTCCCCGAGGAGCTCCAAATCCAGGCAAAGCTCAAGCCGCCGCGGCAGCAATGGGCATGACACGCTCCTCAGTAGCCTCGTCAGCTGTTGGCTGAGAAACCGCCTGGGCATCCGCGAGCTGGGCATCGGTCCAAAGAGGTTCGACAGGTTTGGCATCTTTGACACCAACTCCAACGAAACCACCTTGAGCCTCCCAGTCGGCGATACGCTTGATGTTCAAGCGTTGCCACACCTTCTCGAGGGCATCGACCAGTTCTGCCCTCAGCTCAGCGGTGTGGCCAGGGGTGGGAGTGATACGGAGCCGTTCTTCGCCACGTGGAACGGTCGGGTAGTTGATAGACTGGACGTAGATGTCGTAGTCATTCAGCAACATGTCAGAAGCCTGCTTTGCAACCTCGGCATCACCGACAAGAATGGGCACGATGTGCGAGGGGTTAGGGATGACAGGAATGCCACGCTGGGTGAGGTCATCCTTCAGTTCTCGGGTGTGCAGTTGCTGCAATCGTCGGTCTCCTTGATAGGTCGCTTGGTATTCGATGGCCGCGCGGGCACCAGCCATGGTGGCGGGAGGAAGACTGGTGGTGAAGATGAAGCCAGGAGCAAG
This sequence comes from Exophiala sp. LBMH1013, assembly GCA_024611085.1. Classification (NCBI taxonomy): domain Eukaryota; kingdom Fungi; phylum Ascomycota; class Eurotiomycetes; order Chaetothyriales; family Herpotrichiellaceae; genus Exophiala; species Exophiala sp. LBMH1013. The sequence goes on from JAMFLB010000002.1 coordinate 1,712,231, forward strand.
AGACCGGACCGTGTCTACAAGAGCAGCGGAGCCGGCAATGTAACCGCCAACACATCCGTAAGCTTTGCCCAATGTGCCGGTGATGATGTCGATTCTGTCCATCACGGTGCCCTTTTGCATGTCTTTGGTTCTGTTAGGGTTGGCATAGACATCGTAGTCGAGATGTTCTGCCACACCGGCACCTCTCGGGCCGTACATGCCCACAGCATGGACTTCGTCCAAAAAGGTAATGGCTCCATACTTGTCGGCCAGATCACAAATGGTTTCGATGGGTGCCACCGAGCCACACATGCTGTAGACGGATTCAAAAGCAATGATTTTGGGTTGCTCGGGCGGCAGACTAGCCAATTTGGCCTCCAGGTCCGCCATGTCGTTGTGCTTGAAGACCATCTTCTTGGCGCCTGAATGACGGATCCCTTGAATCATCGAAGCATGGTTCAAGCTGTCACTCAAGATCACACAGTCGGGCAGTTTGCTACCAAGGGTGGCCAAGGTAGCATCGTTCGCCACGTAGCAAGATGAGAAGACGAGGGCTCCTTCTTTGCCATGTAGGTCGGCCAGAGTCTTCTCAAGGGCGACAGCGTGCTGATTGTGGCCGGAGATGTTCCTAGTGCCACCAGCACCAGCACCGTACATGTCAAGGGTCTCATGCATCGCCTTCAGGACATGTTTGTTGCGCCCCATGCCGAGGTAATCATTGGAACACCAGACTGTGACTCGTTCTTCCTTTGTTTCCTTGTGAGCACGAGGGAACTCCTTGGCCAGTCGATTGATGTTGTTGAAGTATCTGTACGATTTGTCCTTATGCTTCTTCTCGAGCTCATTATGGTAGAAGCGGTCGTAGTCAAAACGAGGCGTCTGCGGCGGCGTAGGTCGCGGCCCCGCATAAGCGTCGGGCTTTTTGACGGCGGGCTGCACCTTTGGGAGTGGCGGAGCTGAAGAAGAATCGTTAACAAGGGAGACAGGTGCTTCGCCAAATTGCATCGACATACCCTGCTGCACTGCTGGTCGGAAGGTGCTGGGTTCGACATTGGCTTTCTTCTCGGCGGAAGTGTGCAATTTCTTTTCCAGCAAAGACTTGACCACACCCGTACCAGCGGCAACCTTGCCATAGCTGCGGCGAGGGGTCATGCGAGCGCTCTGAACAGCCAGAGCTTTGTTCATCACCGGGCATCGTCGAGCAATGAATTGCAGGTTGGTGATGGTACCGCCACCGGGCGATTGGTGGGTGGAGGTGGAGAGCGAACGCAAGGTCGCAGGCGAGGTTTTCTTCAAGAAGGGACAGACGCCCTTGGATTGGTGGAGAAGAGCCTCCATGGTTACGTTTGGATAGCAAGAGACCGTCGGTAGTCGCGATGAGTTTGTGAGGATGTAGAGAGGAAGTGAGAGGGTGAGAGGGAGAGAGAGCGCTTTTGAGGATGACGAGAAGAGGTAAGAAAGGAATGGGTATGAGACGTGGAATATGGGGTCGGCGGCAGTTAGTGTGTGTTTCTGTGTGCCTCATGCATGTAATAATAATAAAATCCGACGCAGTGTGAGGTTCAGCTTTCAGCCCCAGTCAGCCGGTGCCAGGACTTCTACTGGCATCCCAGGGCATGATCAGGCTTGTCCAGGTCCCTGCAGCTCAACCAGCCAATCTCTTTCCCCCCAATTGTTACCTATTTTTCTGCTTGTCCAGGCACCCCGCCAGGCCCTGTACTGCTACTACAAAGTACCTACAGTGCCTACAGGTAAGTCTTATTAGGTACCCTACTACTGTGCGCCAGTGGAAGGGAGGGGATGTCACACGGTCGGTCCCTCGCAGTTTATTTCTCTTTTCAACCAGTTCAACCCACATTCCTGTCCCGAACGGAATACTCTTCCTCTGCCGCGGAATCTTTTGTGCCTCGCGAATCAGTACCTAGGAGGGACTGGCACTGGCATGTCAAACATAGTATCCGCTCTACTTGCGTTCCCCTCTCACATTCATGAGTCACATGGTTCGATCGCAGGAATAACGGGCCTTCTTTCTGTAAGGAAAAGGGTCGAGGCTGTTCTTTTCGAGGTTGCAAATTCCACGTATATGATTGGATCCTAAGGCGGGTGGTAGGTAGATACCTGTCCGCGTGAACGTTTCCGACATTCCTTTTCTACACGGACCCCGAGTACCGAACTCTTCTCTCCATCTCTCTGCACCGATAAACCGGATGCCGGGCACGTAGATGCCGGACGTGACCAACAGTTTACGTAGGGTTTTCTGGGCTCTACCACCACTGCAGCATCGCATCTCATCGCAGCCAGTGGCACTGCGTACTCATCACCAAATCCCGAATGACTTCCAGCGCCACCTGGACGTAATTTGTGGACGGACATGCACGCCCTAGGCACGCCCGCTGGAACGCCCGTGACGCCCGGCGGAGCTTCAATAATCACCCGTGTACACAGTAGGTATCTAGGTACTTATCTACCTAGAGGTATAGGAATGATTCCTGGCTGCCTGAGAGCGGTCCTGGATTGAACATTCCAGGTTCTCGAAGCATCTATTTCATCCCGACTTGTTGACTTAGGGCTAGGTAGGGACTGACTGCAGACACCGCTAGAAAGAATGTGGAATGTGTGTGCGACGAAGCCACATGACATATCCACGTGATCAAATATGGCTTATTCGGATCCCGCCACTTACACAACACCCATGTTGCTGCTTTTATCAAGACAGCATACTGTGTACGTCCTTAACCTTCTCCACAGGCAGTATGGCTTCAATTCTACATCTCCCTTGTACCTTTGATGAGAAAGCGTGATGCGGTCCATCGGAGTTGCCTATGTCCGTGCCTGGTTCAGCTTTCCCCTCATCGGCCGTAACGTGATCTAGACGGCCAAAGACAAGCACATTGTGGACAAGTTTGGCTTACTACCCATGCCATGCCATGCCAGCGAAGGGCGCATTGGCTTATGCCCCCAGTATACCAGATGATCAGGCAATTCAGATCAAGACAGAAAAGGGGAACCGGCAAGATGCTGTGGTATATAAGATGTATCACCGGGCTGTCCATTTCCATCCGTTGTTCCTCCCCAGTATGAACTTCCATTCTATTTGCTAGCTGTAGCAAAAGCGAGTCCCTGTTTGAAGATCTCTTCCTTTTCTCTCCTGACTCGAGTCTTCGAACTGAACTCCATTGAACTGCAGCTGAGCAGCGCATCAACTTCTCTCAACTTCTCCCTCCATTTGCCCAACACGCTCAGTCAGTTTCCCTGATCGGTCGATAGACAACAATGTCGAACCCAAAGCCAACGCCAACCATTCTGGTCATCCTTACCAGCCATGCCGCTGACAGCCAGGGTCGCGGGACCGGCTGGTATCTGTCTGAATTCGCGCACGCGTACAACATCTTCACGCAACGCGGGCTGGATGTCGTGGTGGCTTCACCCAAAGGCGGAATGGCTCCTCTCGCATCGGCTTCGATTGACATGTGTCCTGACGACGAATCGCAACGATTCCTGAAAGAGAAGCAAGACCTGTGGGCCAATACCGTCAAGCTAGACGAGCTGGTTGGCCGGACTGACTCATTCGTCGGCTGTTATTTGCCCGGCGGGTATGGACGTAAGTGTTTGATCTCACCTTCGCTGCCGACTCTCTGGATCGCGTGAGCTGCCTTGGCTTATGCCTGACCAGTTGTGGCTGACATGTGAAACAGCAATGTTCGACCTTTTCGACGACCCGGCCACACAACAAGTGCTGGGCGAGTTCGCTGCCGCGAACAAAGTTATAGGTTCGGTCTGTCACGGCCCGGCTGCCTTGATCAGAACGAAACTCCCAACTGGCAGACCTCTTCTTGATGGCTGCAAAGTGACTGCCTTCCCGGAGAGAGACGACCGGATGTTTGGAAACCCAGATATGCTGCCGTTTGTTCTGGAGACGGAAATTAGAGGAGCCATCGGCCCAGATGGGAAGTTTGAAATGAGTAAAGAGCCGTTGGGGGAATGCGTTACTGTCGATCGGGATGGGATGTTGGTCTTGGGCCAGAATCCGGCTAGTATAGCGGGCGTTGCAAATGCTATGGTGGATGCGGTGGGAAAGATCTGAATACTTGACCGCTGGGAGCTGGATTCAGAGCCAAGATGGCTGGGGCACAGGAAACAAGTCGTGTATACTTCTCCCTAAGGATCCCTTCACGGGGCTGAGATGGCCCAGTCAGGCATTATCGTGGAGGCTTAGGTAGTGATATCGTATACGCCAAACTTCAAGGCTTATCCTCCGGGCTCGGTGCGATGTTCGTGATTTTGATCCGCCCCTCGACGCGAGGTGCAATGGCCTGCAAGTCACAGTTAGCTCTGTCATACCACGACCGCGCACACACATCAATTTGACTCACCCTAGTCCAGTCGACTTGAAACTCTCCTTCACTCATGTCATCACAGCATCGAGGTTGCCCTTTGAGGCCGGCAAGGCGCCACCACTTGCGCACAACCTTCCGGATGAGCTGCAATTGGTCCTCGCTATACTCTTTCTTGGGGACCTGTACTCGAGGATGACCCTCGTCTTCCGAGTCATCGAGTGGCGTAACTGTGTTTCCATTATCAGAAGGATTCTTCTGAGCCGCTTCCGCGTTCGGCTCCATAACAGGGTGCGTCGAATGTAAGTCTTGTTTGACACCATTCCAGTGGCGGTCCAAGTTCTTGCCCCACTGTTTCCATTTGCCGATGGTCTTCAAGGACATGAAATACTGTCGGAGGATCATGCTGATTAACATGCCGTTCTCCTCGGACACGATTTCTTCCGCCTCGCCTCCTTCAGACTGCACAAGTAAAGAGTCGAACCCGTCTTTGCCCCGACCCATGTATCCCCGTGTGACGAGAGTGTATTTCCTCTGCAGGTCGATGGGTTCTCCACCTACCTTGACCCATTTGACCCGGTGATGAGGTGGCAGAGAGGGATCGAATTCGAATTCGATATTGGACACTTGAGGAAAGCGGCCCTCGAGAGCAGGATATGTGGAGACAGAGTTCTCCAGGGCCTTCAGCAGGGCATTTCCAGTGACCCGGATGACAATGGTGGGATCCTCAAAGGGAAAGCTTTAAGGATTCGGTGTTAGCGGACGACAACTCCTGATTAGCACGAGAGGCCGGCCAAGACTCACCAATTCATAATATCTTTCATCCGAAGCACTCCCGGAGGATATATCTGGTCACCTCGGATGGTACCAGCAGCCATGATACAACAGTCGCCCTGGTAGAAAGAACGCATCATGTCGCATACGAAGTTTCCGATGTTGGACTCCCTCAATCGCACGGTGGTAAACCTGGCGTCCAATGGAGTAGCAGTGTAGCCTAGAGGCTTTTCCAACTTTGGTTTCAAGCTCGTTGAAAGCTCCTCGACCAATTCAGATGCCTTGGGGTCTGGAGGGACGCCTGAGACGATATCCCGCCGGATGATGTGATAATCCCACCTTTTACTGTCGCCGGGCCGCCGTCGAGCTTCGATGTAACTGAGCTGTTTGAAGTCGCTGCCTGACCGGAGGACATGTGTGCTGTTGATCAGACTATGTTGGTAGAAATGGTCATGACCTCCAAGTATCAAGTCAATTAACCCATCAGGAGTCTTTTCTGCGAGTTTGTTGTCATTCGGCTCGCGTTGGTGGGTGACGGCGATAATCATCTCTGCCCCTTGTTCCCGCAAACCTGGCACCAGCTCCATTGCCGTTGCCGCCGCCGACTTGTAGATGAGATTAGGAGGTAGTGAGTTGATGGTGTCAAGCCATTCCCTCTCTACCAAGCCAATGCAGCCAATTTTGATTCCGTTGGAGGAAGTGAGCATGGCGGTTTTCTGCGCATTGCCGAGAGGCACATCATCGCCCAGTTCGGGATCTATCAGTCTGTCAACAGGGTTCCAAGCGGTTTTGGTGACAATAAACGAACCAAGTACATTGGCGAGAAGCCATGGAAACTTGCACCGTGAGGTAAGACTTCGAAACTGTTTGACGCCAAAGTCAAGATCGTGGTTCTGCGGCACATAGCGAGTCAGCACCGGGGCGACAGGCTGTGAGAGTCACCCTTACGCCCACACAAGCAACATCTGTCCCTATCATGTCCAGCACAGGCACCATATGGCTGCCTAGGATTCGTCACTCATTAGCATGATATCTTGCTAGTGGTTAGTATCGGTAACAATATAGGTACCTTTGGTCACACTGCTCTCCAAGCTGGGATTAAAAGCATCCCCGGAAAAGATTGTGAGGAGTCTGGGCTGGCCTGAAAACCGCTCGTCGTCACGGTAGTAGTTGCACACGGTCTGAAAGCGGGCGATGCCTCCCACTGGTTCGGCGGAAGAGGCGTCGATGTGGTAGACTGCAGAGATGTGTGTTAGGCTATATTGAAAGATGGAGAGATCGGCCTTCATGAGCATGCTGTGCTGATACATACCATCGTTGTAGTGTAGAAGACGCAGCTCTGGGTTTTTGAAAGTGTCTCCAGAGCTGTATGTGATTGCTTCGTCCATCTCAACCGATATAAATGGTCTATATAGCTAAAGGCAGGACTGGCTGGTGGTTGTCCTGCTTAGCATGATATCGTCGGTCTACTGTAGTAGATCTGGGAAGGTAAGTGGGAGGCGGTGAGACAGAGGGCAAGTCGGAATCGTTCAGCCACTCTTGTTGCTATGATCTGCCCGATAACAATGCATGAATCGTTTCTTACCGTCAATCCTCTGGCGAACCTTTCTTGTCTTTCCTTTTGCTCAGATTCATGATTAGAAGTCGGTGTTTAGATCCGATATAGATTACATAAATACTGACTAAGAATGTTGATTACATAAACACCAAATATGCTCAAATGTTCATGCCGCTTTACTAACGCCCACACGCTCCTCCCGCCGCTCAGAAAGTGGGAGCCAATAATGAGTCGGTCAGTGCGCCGCAGGTTCGGCGGCATGATTGGCGTCTAGAAATCCGAGTCCTATATTATAACAGCCCTCGCGAACTCTCTTCGAACTGTTGTTTTCCCTCATTCACCAGGTCGAAGAAGGTCAGTTCTATGTCCGATACAATACAATACAACACTCAACCACATCGGGATGGGACGAACACACACCAGACGGATACACACATCCCCTTGTTCACACCTTGTTCCCTGATTCCATACCTATTGAGATAGAGCCAGGAGAACCTCCCGAAACATCGCTGATTACCCATCTTCTTTGTTCTAGGACCCGAATTCTCAATGCCGAAACACCATTCTTCACACTACGTACTAAATCATCTCGAGGGAACCCGCAGCTCACGCAGACGGGTCCTTGCGCCCATTGTCCCAACATTGGCTGCTGCAAAGTCCCGTCTTCCCGTGAACTGCGGCGGACGACAGACAGTCTGATTTAAAAGTTCCCGCTGAAATACCATACCAAGAACAGAAATCGAAGAGATGCAGGCTCCCGAGACCTCTTTTTACCTACCATACTCTACCTCACCTCGATGGTCATCACGAACCCAGAGATCGGTCGAGGAGACACTCGGTTCGTTCTGGCCAAGCGCCTGTCTACCGCCTGGTTCGAGGTCTCCCTCTGGCTCTCACCGACTCCTTCTCTGAGCTGGTGCTGGCTGTTGCGTTGCGTCGCGGTGTACATGGTATCGTGAAGGACCACTCCGAGTCCACGACTCTTCTGCTGGCGCCATGTCGGCCTCTCTCCGCTCTACTCCTGATAAACGTGGAATATATATACATACATATATATTATTCACGGGTTATATTGCGATTGCCATGTCGTACATTCGGCGCTCGATGCAAAGAGTCAGGGGATCGGGAATGAACAGAAGACTATGCTTCCGTCATATCCCGGCGCATACACACACATGCAAACATGCACGCACACACCAGGCAATGAAGAACATAACGTGCACTGTCGGAGGCAAATGGAAACAGTCCTGCGCAGCTCGACTCTTCTTAACTGCACAAACCCAACTGTGGCCGGTCTGCTGATCGCTCCTAATGTCGTTTCGATCATTTCTTCGGAGTTCAGCAGAACCAGCCCGGCTCGGTTCTATTGACGCTCGCTGATGAGGACAGTCATGTTTTTGGGATAATAGTTTTCAATCTGAGCCCTGAGCCTCTGTCTTTGTCACAGACGGGAACCAAAAGAGGTGAGACAGAGGGTGTGTGTGTGCGTGTGTGTTCCTGTCCGCGCAGGCTCAGACTAGACTGGTCTTTGGTCTTTGGTATTGACAACTCAAGCCAAATCTCGCCGCCCTGTCTCGCGCATCGAGTTGCTGGATGTCGACGTTACGTTTCTGCACTCTATATATATGTGTATACATATTTATATCTATATTCCAGAGGCGACGATCATCATCCGGTTTTGCTTCCATCCAGGTTGAGGACCATGGACACATCACATGAAGAAGAAGAAATTGAAACAAAAAGAAAACACCCCGTTTTCGGGGACGGTTGAACTACCTGGGATCGAGATCGTCGCGCGGGAGCAGGTATCGAGAGTGGCAGGATGGCCCGTGGCGAAGCCGTCGTGGGACGGACCGTGACCCAGCTCTCGGAGTGTGAGAGCGAGAGCGAGAGCGAGAGCAAGGAAAGGTGGTGGGAGAGCAAGGCTGTGCCTCGTGGACTGGACAAGACAAGACAAAAGACCCGATGACGAGCAAAAGTCCGAAAAGCCAAAGTCGAGACAGCCGAGCGAAGGGCGCATTGTTGGGCGTCTTTATTTTCTCCCAGCGATCGCCTGCGCGTCTGGCCGTCCGTGTGAAACTAGAGTACAAAACTCCTGAGGGCCGAACACATATCTGTCTTGTTGATATCAAATCCAGAAGATCTATTCAAGTTCCTAGGTCCCCTGTGCCCGTCAATTAACAATGTAGCGTCTCTTCCCTGCCCTTTCCCCGACGAGAATACCCATTACAAAAGGCAGGCATCAATATATTCACTTGAATAAGACAGGCCATAAGCGGCTTGGTTGTCCCGATTCTCTTCGTTCGCCATCCCTATGAACGCCGTCGCCGGATGCCAGTATTTTCTCTTCCCAGTGCCCAAACAATATTACTTGAACAATCCTGGAAAACCTATATCCCGAACCCCAACCCAGTTCTCAACGTCCTTCGTCCACGGATTCATCGCTTCCGTCATCGTCTTCGTCGTCTTGGTCATCATCTTCCTCGTCGCCAGACTCCCAGCCTTCTGCCTCCAGATTGGGCGATCGAATGCCGAAACTGAGCAGGAAGCCCACAAACGCCACACCGCCAAAGGTCCCAAATGCGAGAGCTTCGCCCTTCGGACGGATTTTCGTGGCCAGAGAGAAAATAGCGCCCGAGACAAATGGCCCAACCGCCCGACCTGCTGCAGAGAGCGTCTGAGCTAGACCATTGAGTGTTCCGAGAACAGAGTGATTAGGAGCCGAATTAGTGATCTATGAACGAAAGTCAGTCTTGCTGGGACCTCCAGAGGGTGGCGTTGTGTAAAAGGGGGGTGGCTAACCAAAAGCAGCGCGCTCGTGAGACCTCCAACGGCCGCCACAGTCTTGATGAGAAGCACGACACCGATCTCAATCCATAGCCATACGGCGCCGAATGAGACGGCCCATTGACCATCGCCTTTGTTTTTATACCCTACCCAAGGCATGAGAAGGTAAGCCATCACAAACCCACCCAAGCCAGCCCGGTATGCCCATCTATTGCCCATTTTGTCGCGAAGCTTTCCAAATACACCGACCTGGAACAGAATGGTCACCACTCCCGCAAATCCAAGAGAAAGCCCTATTTCTTCTGGATCCAGACTCCGCCCCGTCGGAGGCGGAGCTTGCGCAAAAATGGGGTATAAAGAATTGAAGGAAACGTTGGATAATTGGAATATGAGGTAGGTTAAAAGCAGGAGGATAGTGTCTCGATTGAGCACGTCGCTTTTCTTCAGCTCTTCTGTCGCTGGGAACAATGTTTGTTCTTCGTTCTCGCCGTCGGCGTCTTCGTCGTCTGAGACTTCGACAAGGCCATTACCATGCGTTTGGTGCGCCTTGCTTTGCCGCCTCCGGAGATAATGTGGTCTGCTCGAGGAAGTGAATTCCCAGAGCCAGGCAAAGAGATTCTTGATCCGATGAGTAATAGGCCCCATATACGGCGCCTCTTCCAAGCTCTCTTCGAGGAAGAATGCCGTCAGACCAAAGTCCACCAACAGAATGGCGGCTGAAAGGAGATTCGGTAGGAGATAGGGATAGGGATTCGGGTGTGACTTGTTGAACGGGTTTCTCTGATATACCAAAACCCCACCGATCACCGGACCAGTGATTCCTCCGAGCCCATAAATGACGGGGAGATATGTGAAGGCTTTGGACTGGTTACTTCGGTCTGTGATTTCACCTAGACAGGTCGAAACCACTCCTTGGTTCCCGTTCAACAGGCCCATCAGAGCTTGTACCAATATCGCCTGCCAGAGCGTTTTCACAAAGCCGAATGCAACGAAGCAAGCTGCCGTGAATATAGTCCCCATCAATATGACGGGCTTGCGCCCTATATGGTCCGACAGCCAGCCCCAGAAGAAATTTGTGGTCAGCTGTGCCAGCGCGAAGGCTGAGGCGATTAATCCCACATAAAACCCAACTTCGCCGGTTTTCACTTCGGGAAATGTAGACGCCATCTCAGGCAGATAGGGACTGATTGAGTTGAGCGCCGTCTGCTCACAGAGGGCTATCACTGCCAGAATGGCCATCTGTTTCTTAGGTAGCGGGGAGCTCTGGTGGTGTCTGGCTGAGTTGTGGAGATCATGGCTGGAGGAATTGGAAGAGTCAGAGAGCGGCCGCCCTCTTGATTTCGGAGGCGCGATACCACCAAACGTCTGGTAATGGGGAGTGGAGGACGTTCGACGGAACAGAGGTGCTTGATCGGAAGGCTTCATGGTCGAGTGTGACCGCGAGCTGGGGGGAAAGCGTCGTGCCTAGGTGAGGAAGAAATGCTGCGGTTTGGTGGGATGAGATGGAGCGAATCTGTGCGCCGGGAAGTGACAGCACGGTGGGTGGGTGTTATGCCATTTCCTCTGGATTGGTACAGTGAAAAATGGAACTATGAGACATTATGGTAGAGAGGGAACAGAGAAGAGGGCGTTCCAGCTGTCTCAACCTAGATGGGATTCCTGTTGCGATATACTCATGGCTGGTTAGTAGGACAATCAGGTATCAAGCAATTGAACTGCCTGCGAGAATTTGGCGGATGACGTGAACGGCGCAGGAACACGTGCAGTCAGCTCTGAGCCGCCAATCCAATTTATGGTGGTGCATCCCCGGGCGTGACCAGCATCGCCTGAAGGCTCCTCGACAACGTACAGTGTATGTGGTGGGTACGTAGCGTTACTCGTATGGCTTGACATTTCCTGTGTCTTCAAGGACGCTGCCTCTTCCTATCCGGTGTTGGCTGAACTCGTTGCTCGATACAATCTTTTACAGCACCATCCATAGCTCCGTCGTCACATTGAACCACCAAATCTCGGAGACAATGGCTTCACCGGAAGACAAGGTGGCTGAGGCTCATAGGACCCTTTATGATCAGGGCTTCCAAATTCGCACCCAAGTCACTGGGGCCGAGCACGTTCAACGCTCACTGCAGAACGGTTCCTCTGACTTTGCCCGACCGATGCAGGAACTTGCGACAGAGGTGGGTTGGGGCTGTATCTGGACGCGCCCGGGTCTCGATCGCAAGACTCGGAGCCTGTTGAATATCGCCATGCTCTGTGCCCTGAACAGGATGACCGAGCTCGCGGTTCACGTAAGGGGGTGCCATCAACAACGGAGCGAGCGAAGTTGAGATCCGGGAGACATTGATCCAAGTTGCAGGCTACTGTGGTTTACCGGCGGGGCTTGAAGGGGTGAGAGTCGCTGAAGGAGTGCTCAAGACTCTTCGTGAAGAGAAGTCTGGGGACAATTCATCTGGAAAGTAAGCGGGAATTGACGACGGGTTCGTCGTAGAGGTCATACAGTGCCCGCGCCGCGGGGATACGGTCGAAGGGACAATTCGAGTCGAGGAGGGATTCTAGTCTCCCATTGAGCTAATGTAGGAGATGGGCTGGAGGGGTTCGGACTGATGCCGCCGAGGATGGAAGGGAGTAATGGAGAGGCGTCGGTGTCGCAAGAGAGAAACGAACTGTGTGTTTGTGTTGACCTGTACTGAATCGCACCCGCCTACCGCAGGTATGCGGCCTCATCTGATGCCTCATGCACTGCATGTAATAATAGGTACCTTAGGCAGCCTACACCCGAACACCTAGAATCCTTGGTGGTACCTACTAGGTAGTCAGTCCTTTATAGGCGGCAAAGAGCCCTATTTACTCAGTAGTAGGGCTTTATTATAGTAGCAGATGCTAGCAGTAGTATGATATCTTTGATCAATATATGTACAGTATATGTACAGTATAGTGGCTAGCATGATGATTGCCCTGATACCAATTTGAACCTGAGTGAAGCCTGAACCTAGTCTCGGTTGGTGGCATCGCGCTGACTGCTCGCCTCGACAATTGTTCATTCATCAAGTCTATCATCACCCACCTAGATCTTCCTAATCCTCCCTCTTGGGACATCCTGCAAAACCCTGCAATGGATTCCAAGTTGTGCAGCTGAACCATTGCGCCTAGCGCTCTCCGCAGGGTCATCGCGACTCATTGGCATTGCAGCCCATTCAACATTCGAGCCCACCTGAGGTTGCCTTGCGACCACCACTGTCCTCGCGCTGATGAGCCAGCGCTGCCATCTCCACGCCAGTCCACCGACCGATGCTCTGCAACAACAATTGAACTCTTCCGCGAGACGTCGAATATGTGCAGCGAGATTGTGCGCCGATCCTGCGTTGACTTTGCTCACTCCCATCGCGGCATCACGACGCCGCTCCCGCGCTGACAATGGCCGGTTACCAGAATGGTCAGCCTCACTACCCATCCAACAACCATCCTTCCTCCAGTCAGAATAGTGGTTATCATCCATATGGCTCACAGCCTCCATACCCGTCGCGGCCTCTCGAGCGCATGTCGAGTTTCGACGCCGGAGACGACGAGCGGTTCATTGAGGGAGATCAGGCGCAGACGCAGCCGCGGGCGATCCAAGGATACCAAGCCTATACTGCACAGGCAGGAGGAAACGTGCCGGTGAATAGGACGCAATCGGCGAGTGTGCAGACTTCAACATCGCTGCCTTTCAGAACAAACACACAGCATACCGCACTGGGTGGATATCAACACCAGTTTCAGCCGGCGGTACCTGCTCATGTCCCATACAATCCTGCTCAGTATCAACAGCAGCAATCCACGTACAATCCACATGCCTATGGAAGTCCACAACCTGCTCAGTCCAGCAGCATATATCAGCCATACATCCCAGCAGCTTATGGCGATCCGAACGTGGCTCGTCGCCCTTCAGTGTACAATAGCTACGGCTATTACGACGCGAATGCCCAGGTATATCCCTCTAATAACCAGCCTGCTCCTCCTCCCCCTCCCAGGCCCGATCAACCAACATATCAGCCTCAGCAAGCATATGGTGCGTATCAGCATGACGCTGTCCAACAGTACCATGCTCGCCATCCCAGTAGCTCCTCTGCCGGTCAGACTCAATCAACGTACAGCCCCCCTGCGCCCGCTCCACCTCCACACGACTCAACCCTGTCAGGTCGGCCATATTCGAGGTCGACGAGTATTCCTGAGGAAGGACACCCCTATAATACGGGAATAACAGCGCCATACCGAAGCTCAACCCTGAGTGGCTATTCGTCTCCAGACATCAACCGGAAGTCTTCATTCGCAAGTCGGCTGAGCAATCAATCCGTCTCGCCGCAGCCTTCGCTTCCAACCCCTCCTAGTAGACAGCCGTCAAACCGATCTCCACAGCGCACAAATACTCTGGATCGCCATCCTCAAGGGAGGTCTCTACCGGGAGTACCGTCAGAGTCAGAGTCCGACTATGACTACTTCAACTCCGCCGAGCTACAAAGCGCCGCGGACAGCGACACCCGTCAGTCTGGCGTGGACGACTTGATGCTTCATCTGGATGAGGCCATAGGTAACACCTCGGGGCATTCAAGGTCAGCCAGTGACTACAGGTACCGTGATCCTAGAGATGACAGCTCGAACGGTATGTACCGACAACCTTCGCCTCGGCCGCTTCTCTCTCCGGATGAGGCTCCAACCCATCTCAATGGAAATATCGCATCCACAGGGGACACTTATATCAATTACGGAGCATTCACAGACGACAGTGATGCTGAGGCTGCTGCCGGACTCGCCGCCTTGCAAGCACTGGATGAGCAAGAGAGGGCAGAAGATGCACGTAGACGGAGCGGCTCAGCCACCCTCTTCCCTAGTCAACCACGCGGCGAAGGGACCGGTCCCCCTGATGCTGGACAAGAGCTGAGCAGTGACAGCGACTACACTGGGTACGATTTGAGCCTTGCAGGCGGAGGCTATGCGCCGGACATGTCATACGGCGAGCCGGAGTCGAATTACGCTCCTGCTACGGCTATGCCGCAGAGTGATTTGTATGGCCGCTTGAATGCACGGATGAGTTCTGTACGGAGCTCTGCCGTCTCGTCCGAAGGCAGAGAGTCTCTAGCCAGTGGGTTGGAGTCTACTCTTCCTGCGGATGTTCTACGTCAGTACTCGTCAATACACAATGTCGCACGCGTGGATACCGGGGGAACCGGCGGCCTGACCGAACCGAGTCCTCATCCTCGCCGATTGAGCTACGAAGATGGAGACGAGGCCACTCTGCTGGACTCAGAGCCTGGCCGTACCTCAGGGGACACGAGTCCGTCGCGGGATTCTATGCCGGATCTGTTCTTCCATCCTGGCCTGAGCCAGCAACGACCGTTGCCACCACCACCCTCACATTCCGATCCGGGCTCTAGGGTACCGCTTTTGATGCCTGCCGGTACTTATACTCAGCAAACTCGTTTCTCTCAATACACGGATGCTGGTGCTCGTGGTTACCCTCCTGCACCGGACGCGTATACTCCTACTTTGCTCAGCCCATCGCCTGTCCCTCGATCGACCTCGCTGTCGAGCACACGAAGTGCTCCTCGGGTGGAGCATCCAGTTCGCTCCAAAACCGACGCCGATCGACAGAAACTCGCAAAGCAGCAAGGGCGGCCGGTGTCTGATCTCTACGATATAGCAAGCCCCCAGTCTGCCGTCGCTTTGGACCTTCCAGCAATTCCAAAGAAACGGTACAATCCTGCCAAGCTGACAGCTGACCAATTTAAGAAATGCTCCGAGCCTTGGGCTCTCAGCTCGGTATTGGCATGGATCAGGGAGTTAGCAGAGGACGAAGCCGATTTGAAAGAGCACAGCATCATCGAAGGCATTGTCGCTCTTTTCATGCACAAGGTTCCAACCATGTATATCACCGAAGCGGAAGTTCTTGGCGAACGAGTTGTCAGGGAAATGCTGGACGCGGATGCCTTAGTAAGGGAGGAAGAATGGGTGAAGTTTGGACCGGGAACGATGTCTGGTGTCCTGTTTCAACTAACGGGAAGCGGCTGTTATTCTTCAAAACTGCATCTTTACCACACCCGGGGCCGCTGCTATTCTTACCACTGCATGCGGACACTGAAAAAGCTGGATGTGGACTCTCTGCCGGTGGAGAAGAAGTCAGAGGACTGGGCGACCTTCTATAAGCTCACCAAGGAGGACATTGCAACCCACGACAAGACGGAAATTGAACGGCAGAATGTCCTACATGAGATTGTCACCAGCGAAGACCTGTACATCAGCCAATTGGATGTTCTGAGGGTTCTGTACAGAGACCGTCTTGCAACCGCACAACCCCCTATCATTCCTGCCAAGAAGTTGCCCATCTTTCTACGAGATGTATTTGGTGGCGTGGACAAGGTCAAGAAAGTGAACCAGGACTACCTCCTAGGTCAGCTGAAATATCGGCAAAGTGAACAAGGACCTTGGATAGCAGGTTTCAGTGACATTTTCCGCGAGTGGATACGGAAAGCTCGACCGGTCTACGTTGAATACGCTTCGAACTTCCCTCGTGCAGACTACCTCATGCGTCGAGAAGCGGAACGCAATATCCATTTCAAACACTTTCTGGACCAAGGCCGGGAGGACAAGCGATCGAATCGCCTCGGCTGGGACAATTACCTAAAAGCGCCAATCACCAGATTGCAGCGGTACAGTCTGCTGCTCTCGACTGTGCAGAAGAACATGTTGAAGGAGTCGGAGGAGAAGAACAACCTGGCATACGCATTGGACGAAATTCGTGCGGCCACATTTGAGTGTGATTCCAAGTTTGCTGAAATGACCAAGAAGATGCAGCTGATTGAAATGCAATCCAAGTTGAGGCTGCGGCCGGCCATGGAGAAAGAGGTGGAGCTGAACCTCGATCATCTTGGTAGGGAGATCATTTTCCGAGGCGATCTTCAGCGCGCTGGAGGGAAAGGCTTCCAATGGGTCGATACCCATGCAATCCTCTTCGACCATTACCTGGTCTTGGCCAAACATATGAGTCGGGACCGAAAAGAAGGATATTATGACGTCTCAAAGGTCCCCATCCCAATGGATCTTCTGGTCCTGGAGAGCTCCAACGATCCTGCCGTGGTGAAGTCGTCTGTCAAAGGAATCGGTGCCGTTACCATCGCCGTGGTACCGAGAGCACAGACAGCCGCTGATGCCCGCCTCGCAAGGGCGCAGAGTACACCCAGCGGAGGGCAGCCTGGCTCTCTGGCGCATACAAGCACGAATCTGTCGATAGGATCAGGGAACAACAGCCAGTCGATGGTGGCTATCACGACATTGGACTCTGGAAGCTCCAAAGAGGAGAAGATTATGTATCCTTTCCGTGTCAAACACCTTGGGAAAACAGAGACCTACACGCTCTATGCTCCCAGTGCGCAAAACCGTCAAGATTGGTGCGAAGCCATCATCCAGGCGAAAACAAGACATGCCGAGGCCTTATTTTCCCAGAATGCAGAGCCCTTCAAACTTCGCGTCCTGGCAGATACCGCGTTTGGCTATGAAGGTCTCACGTACCCTCAAAGACGCATTCTGATCAGGGGCACTCCCTTGGACAGGGCTATTCGGGAGGCTGAGAAGAAATTCGAAGGCCAGGGTCGTCCAGCGCCTGTGTGCCGAGCTCCGATCAACTGTGCAACCGTGTTCCATCAACCATATGGCAGGCTTATGTGCGCTGTCGGAACCGACTACGGTGTATACATCTCCGAACATGAGAACTCTCGGGGATGGGTGCGGGTGAGTCCACCCGCTTTCTGTGCGTTGACCGTTTGCTGACATGCTCTAGGCGATCCCGATGCAACGCGTGACTCAGATCGCGGTCCTCGAGGAGTTTAACCTGTTTTTGCTCATTTCGGACAAGGCACTCATTGCTTATCATCTCGATGTTGTCTGCCCACCAACCGGGAATCCCGTGCCACAAACTGATGCCTCAAGTCGTAGAGCACCACAAAAACTGTCAGGCTCTAAGGACGTTGGCTTCTTTGTGACTGGCAGGATGAAGGAACGGACATTGGTCTTCTATAAGAAACGAGATGGCATAGCGTCTACCTTCAAAGTCCTTGAGCCTGTTCTTCAAAGGAGCACGACCAGCCGATCACGCTTCTTACCTTCCTCGTCTCGACGAGGCCAGACCGACTTCTTCCGAGAATATGACGAATTCTATATCCCGGCCGAATGTTATGGTCTGAACCTATTTCAGTCAAGCTTGGCCATTTCCACGGCAAAAGGGGTGGAAGTGCTTACGCTGGAGAAGAAGCAAACATGGAGCGTCCCTAACTTGAGGAGCGACCAGCCCGAGACGCAGGCGCATCTCAGTTCTATCGCGAGCCGGATCAAGGACCTGAAGCCGCTGGGCATGTTCAGGCTGGGAGAAGCAGAGTTTCTCGTCACGTTCGAAGAATGTGCTGTTTACGTCAACAAGCACGGAGACATTTCACGAGGAGTGGTGATGGAGTTTGTAGGTCGAGCAAAGTCGGCCTGTCTATATGCGCAATATCTCATCCTGGTGGATGACGACTTTGTGGAGATTCGAGATGCACAGAACGGTAGATTGAAGCAGGTCATTGCCGGCAAGGATATCAAGCTGCTTGATGACGGGGGAGGCGGATCGGGAGGCGCCCAGCCGCAGACCCAAGCTGCTTTAGGAGGAGGGATGAATGGTCTGGGTTTGAAGAGCTTCCAGAATGCGCCGCGCACGCCGAAGCTGGCCTTGCAGCATCCGGAGTATGACAAGATTCATCTCATTGTTGAGCTGCTGTTGACGGCGCCGGCGGAGTAAGGCGGAATGCGTGGCGCCTCATCTTCCTAGAGGAAAGAAATCGGGTGGATGAATGAACGAATGAATGACATTGGACTACGGCCATACCAGGAGGCGAAAAAGGATCCTTTGCTTATACATGATGTGACCTGAGGGTGGGAGAGTTGAGATACCCAACGCTATACTCCTTTATCTTTCTGTTTGCCTCTATGAGCTCGTTCTAAGGTGGTAGTTTCACACCGTAAGGTACATGGTACCTTGGGTTAGACAGCCTTGGGGAACGGCGACCCGCCAAGGCTGCGTCCGGTAGTAGTAAGTAGTAAATAGTAAGCGACTGGTATAGAGAGTACGTACTCCTCCTCCTGCGTTGGGGAAACGAGGTACTAGTTATTTAGTACCTATACAGTAGAATGGCCCCAGCGCTCCCTCTGACACAAGTGACTGCGTTGCTACAACACGCCCCGACAGAAGGACCGTGTCTGCCAGCAGTCGTTCAGCTTGCAGAAACCATCTAGGAAGTCTTCAAAGCCTCCTAGAACACTGCATCCCATAATGACACGCCAGTCGTGAAAGGCGAGGTCAACCCCCGTGAACGCGCGACTCGGTCACAACAATCTCATGAACGGCCACCATACCATTACCCGGCGCGATGTTGAGCTCGTTCGTTCAAAAGTTTATCGATCAGTCTTCGCTGTCCTCGAACAATGACCACCGACCCTCCAAGGCTGCGCTCTTCCAGGATCAGTTCAGACTGCCTGCGGGTCAGCATCCTCTGCACGAGATCACGGCCGAACTCTTCCTCCCTCTTCCCTCGTCTCCAGCCCGCGGCCCTCCCACGTCCGGAGACAAGACAAGAGATAGTGGCAATAGATACCTGGGAGAGCTACACCTGAGCGAACATTTTCTATGTTTTTCTACGCTTCGAACCAGTTTCCTGCCCACCGCTAGTCACAGTGCCTCTACTGCCTTTACAGGCCCGACCCAAGGTGCCGGACCCGGCGGGAATGGCTTCACTCTACCACTATGCTCCATTCGACGGGTCGAGAGGTTGAACACGCACCAGGACAAGTTCTCTCTTGCTCTTACCACCTTCGAGTCTGTGCAGAAACCACCGACGGACAAATCCAAGCCGTCTGTGCCTCCTCGGAAGTTGGTCCTGACCCTCGATGGAAGCCGGCTCGCGTGTGAACGGTTTTGCGATGGGTTGAAGAGGGGGACTCAGAGAGGGGGATGAAAGAAGTGGACAATCTGCGTACGGTGGTGTCGCAGTGTTATTCCGAGTATCTCCTGGATCCCGCACGCCTGAAGGCCAAAGAAGATGGCACCAAGCCTCCCGACCCGCCTGACACTGGGCTCGGAATACTGTTCAGATATCCCGGAGATGCGAGAAAGCTTCGAGACAAAAGCAAGATCCGGCTTTGGGGCGAATACATGCGAGAAAACGGTCGTAATGCTACCATTGTCCGACAACCGACCTTCCACAAGCTCATTCGGGTCGGGCTGCCCAACCGATTGCGAGGTGAAATCTGGGAGATCTGCTCTGGCTCATTCTACACCCGGCTGAGAAATCCCAACCTCTACGAAAAGACTCTGGCCAAGTTCAACGGGAGAGAGTCCTTGGCCATTGACGAGATCGAGAAAGACCTGAATCGAAGTCTCCCCGAATACCCGGGGTTTCAAAGCGAAGAAGGTATTGGCCGGCTGCGACGAGTGCTTACGGCGTACAGTTGGACCAACGAAGAAGTTGGTTATTGTCAAGCGATGAATATCGTGGTGGCCGCCCTGCTCATCTACATGTCCGAGGCTCAAGCATTCTTCACATTGGGAGCTCTGTGTGACCGTCTACTCCCGGGCTACTATTCCAAAGACATGTACGGCACGCTATTAGACCAGCGCGTGTTTGAGAATCTGGTGGAACGAACAATGCCTGTTCTCTGGGATCATCTGGTCAAGTCGGACGTCAACTTATCCGTGGTGTCGCTGCCCTGGTTTCTCTCTCTCTATATCAACTCGATGCCGCTTGTCTTTGCCTTTAGAGTGCTCGACGTCTTCTTCCTGGAAGGACCCAAGGTCTTGTTCCAGGTCGGATTGGCCATTCTCCGCATCAATGGCGAAGAGCTGCTTGATGTGCACGACGACGGATCCTTCATCTCCATCCTCAAGAATTACTTCTCCCGCCTGGACGAATCAGCTCATCCGCACTCCGAGAACGAAAAGTTGAGGGCGATCACCAAGTTCCAAGAACTGATGGTGACGGCTTTCAAGGAATTCGCCGGCATCACCCACGCGAGCATTGAGGAATTGAGATCCAAGCATATAGACGGCGTCAAGGACGGTCTCGCCACCTTTGCCAAGCGGACCTCGATCCGGAACCTCGGACCTGAAAGTAAGAAGCTCAGCGCCGACGACCTCAGCGCCATCTATGATCGCTTCTTCAGCATCTTGTCAGAACGACATAAACGAGCCAAACTCCGCGAGGAGGAACGAAGGAAACAAGAGCAGCAAAAGACTCGACCGGGTCTCTGGACGCATCACTCGGAGCGCAATCACGACGAGCCTGCGCGGAACATCGCCCCGCTTCAGACCATGGACTACGATGCCTTTCGCGAGTTCTTGGCCAACACGGCGAGATGGGCCATCACGGATTCCCCGACCTCCCCTTCCATGGAAGCAAGCAATTCCACCATGACCCAGAGGAAACGCAGCCAGACCCTCTCGCAATGGGGCTCTGGACCACAACCGGCCGACCACGACTTCATGCAACGGCTATATGGGAAGTGGGATGAATCGCATCAAGGCGAAATGACCTTGCAGCAACTTGTTCGAGGTCTGGCGCGGATCAAGGGGACCACGGACATCATGAACTCGATGAGCCTGTTCTTCGAGCTGTTCGACGATGACAATACCGGCAAAGTCGACCGCGAAGGGATCCTGAGGATGTCGGAGTCACTGTTGTTTCTGTCGCGACGGGGGTTTGATGGAGCAATCACCCCGTCTGACTTTGGCAATGGTGTCACCTCTCCGCTCGCGGCCGCCGATCCCCGGGATGGTCTGCAACTGAGTACGAATGAAAAGTTCTTGGGTAGCGTCAGCGCTTTCATCCGAAGATGTTTCGAATATGCCGATCCCGACGAAACGGTTGACAGCACCAGCTCGAAGCTAGCCGCAGCAACCATCAAGGATGCGACACCACAAAAAGAAGAAGATCTGTTAGATCTGACAGAAACACAACCGGGCACGAAACACGCCGTGTCGCCTAAACCGGCCGAGCAAGATCCCCTATCTCAGGCCACTCCGCCCGGCACCCCAACAGCGAAGCCCGTACCAGCCGGTGGATCAACGCGAAGAAGCACTTCTCGAGCGGCATCGCACAATCTTGCCCTCGATCCTAACAAGCCATTACACATCACGCTCCCGACGTTTCGGATGGTGATTCTGGCGGATGAGCTGCTCGAGCAGTTCTTCGAAACCTTTTTCCCTCAATCCTTCCGTCTAAGTGACTCGCCCAACGCCAGCACGGCATCGTTGGCGTCGAGCACGCTGTCCGGCAATCTGACCACATTCAGCAACCTCGGCACGCCGGTCAAGAATCTGATCAACAGCGCCTCGAACAACAAGACGGTCATCGACGTCGGCCGGGCCGGCGGAGTGGTGGAGCCTGGATCCCGAGGTCTGCGCGGCGTGCTGGACAACATCGTCAACGACGGCATGCGGATGGCGGCTGAAATGCGCAAGAGAATGGAAGAAACCCAGAAGGAGTTTGAGCGGAATGCTCGTGAACAGGGCCATAACAAGCCATACCGGGATGGAGAGGAGGATGACGATGACGACGACGACGATGACGATGGGAAAGGCACCGAGTTGGAAATGAGGGATCAGGAGTTGCTCGAAGGTGCAGAGGTCGCGAGTATCAGGACCGTCAATGAGGGGGGGCCGAAGTCGTGCTCAAAGTTCCATCAGTGTCAGTGTTAGTGCCAGTGCGTCGAGCGGTGGTGATTCTAAGAAGGATGGGGGAGAGGAGAGTCCGGCAAAGGGAGAGGGGAGGCACACAGCCTGCCGTCAGTCTTTTGGATATTGATGATCTCTCGAAGTAAGGTACTAGTACGTAGACCGAGCGGGCGGTGGTTTATAAGCCGAGCCAGGCCTGTTTAAAGATGAATGGACAGAAAGAAAGAAAAGGGGTGTGGTGTGTAGGTGGTGAGGATGGAGGTTGGAAGTGAGATATCATGAAATGGAAATGAATTGAATTGAATTGAGATGAACTGAGAGAAACACATAGGGGGCGTTGGTGATGTTATTTCCTCCCCCCTCCCCTTTTTCAGTCGGCCTTGTCGTGATATCGCCTTGAGGCACCTACCTGTATGTATAATGTATGTATGCATATATATATACCTAGGTATATATATATAGGTATGTATTTATGTATTTATTATGTATATATATGCGCAAGGCTACCCTATCCACCATTCGGATAGGGGGAGCACTATACTGGTACTAGTATATACTGTACTGTACTGTACTGTACTGTACTGTCCCACTCCGTCCATAACCGTTTGACAACATGTACATGATAGTGAGTGAGTAAGTGAGTGAGTGATATAGAAACCGAACCCTCGAACTGATACCACTGTTATTACTGTTGTTGTGTCGTCGTGTTGTTGGTGTTGGTGTTGGTGTTGGTGTTGGTGTTGGTTGTTGCGAATAGAATAGAATAGATAGAGTGGGCTGGATTTGACCGGACTGGACCGGACTGGACTGGAGTAAAGTATACAGTAGAGATACTTAGTATATCTTCACCCATACCTGCTCACCAGCAGGTGCCTAGCTGCCCTACTGTACTTTTGTAGATCCTTTCTGCATGGATAGCTCTCCTACCTACATGTAACATATAGTCTACCTAACCTACAGTAACAGTAACAGCGGCGGATGTTATATGGGTATCTTGATGGCATTTCGACGGATTTCCTAGGCTAGGCCAGATCAGATCAGATCAGATCAGGATATTGAATACTTAGTATTTCTATATAACTTGACTTATCACTCCCACCTCTATTTAGGTAGGTAGGTAGGTAGGTACCTCTGCTAGTGGCAGAGTGGTATGAGGTATCAGATACCGTAAGCTGCTATGAACAAGAACACCAGAACTCCATGTGCCAATGCCAATGCCATGCCACCCTCAACCGAGACAGACAGGATCAAGGGGGGGTTGCGAACATTAATATAGACGTGACATCCTGGATACCCATCTATCCATCCATCCATCCATCTATCCGTCGTTAATCGACTCCTGCAGAAATATGAACAACCATGTGATCAATGAACGACGTATTCGATCAACCAAATACCGTCATGTAGTATGGTCCTGGCCCAACACTCGTGACGGTCTCGAGAATAGATGGTAGTGATATGGGGAAAAAACCGGAACCCCTTCGCTCCCAATAGATAAACAAGATGAAGCAAGTAAGTAAGCATAGTCCGAAAAGGGGAGGTGATCGACATAGAGCAAGTCTGTCGTGTGAATGCACAGTGCTTTTATATCGTGCATGATTCCTCGCGAGGCGTCATTTCCTCCCAAGAAGCGGGCGTGGGACCCTCCTAGTCGCTGTCGTCGGCCGAAGAGTCGTCAGAAGAGTCGTCGTCGTCTTCTTTGTCGTCTCCTATATCTCTCACTGTGGCTTGGAGTGGGCCGGTCGTCTTCGCTCCATCCGGACCGATACTGCTTTCAGTGACGTTGACTTCCGCTTTGCCTTGATCGATGGGCTCGTCGGCATCTTCGTCACCGGCGGTATCTGCTTGTGACTCTGTTCTTGCACCTCCCTGCTCTCCCTCTTCTTCTTCGTGTTCATCACCTTTACCGGCAGCGGCTTGGGCCTCGTCTAACGCGCTCTTTGCGACGTCGTCTCGGTCCAGCGTGGGGATGTGCTTGGTTTCATCAATATCCTCCTTGGAAGGCACCACGACCTTCAATCCAAGATCGGCTTGTTTGCTGTACACCCGTAGTCCGACGACGCAACTGGCGTTCCAGGGGTTCCGGTGCGGGTCCTTCTCTTCCGACTCTTCCTTCGATGCTGCTGCCGGCAAAGTGTTGGCCTGGCTTTGATCACGCAGTTGTGACCCGCCTGACATGGGAGTCGAGGCACCCGATGCGGAGGCCGAAGAGGGGGGTCGATGGAGTGGACGCCGACGATGGGAGCTGGCCCTTTTGGTGCGCCAGATCATAGAGTTTGCCGATCTGGGTGATTTTGTCGCGTCGGTGGATATTGTTGCGGATCACTTTTTCCACGTCGTCGCGCCGGGTCTCGGTGGCTTCGACCTTGACCAGCACCGAGTACGTGCCTTTCGTCAGGGGCACCTCGACATTCACCGACCGGACAAGCTCGTAGGTCATCTTGCTACGTGCCAAATACTCCTCGTCGTCCTGCGAGTCTTTCTGGACACGGAACTGAAGCGTGAAATTGTATTTCCCCCTGCAACCCCTTGAAATAGCGGTCGTCAAGCTGCGACAGCACGATCACCGCGTCGGTATCCTCAGGCACGTCGATGGAGAAATGATTCTGCTGATAATCCATCGTGCTCCACGGCACTTGGACAGACATAAACTGCTGCGCCACATGCCAGTCAGGCCCGAAGATGCGTGTGCGGTCAATGTACTTGTACTTGCTCAGCATGTCCTTGTAAGTCATCCAGAAGATACCGTCGTCGCCGAACTGGTGGTTCAGCCGCTGCAGCCATTCGGCCGTCCACTCTTTCGACCCGTCGCTCCATGCGCCAGTCCACTCCTTACGTCCCCAGGGGTTCCGGATCTTGACCAGCCGCTGCCCGTGACCCTCGTAGATGGCGAGCACCGCGTACGCGTGTTGACTCACAATTCCCGAGCGGCGTTCTTCGCGGACCTTCTCGTTGGCCACCAGGTACGGCCGCCATTCGCGCCATCGCGCCGCCGCACACGAAAATACAAAGTCCTTGCCGATGCGGCTGAGCTCGTCCCTCCAAAACGCTTCGCTGTCGAGAATGTTGGTGGTGTAGATCTCCGTCGTGACGCCACCGGTCAAGTCTTCGATGGCTTCGCCGGTCTGGCCGCCCGAGATGGACGCATAGTCGCCGTGTGCTTTGGCGTATGCTTTTTCCAGCAGGCTCACCCACGTTTCGTTCTGGTCGCGACATTGGGCGAAATATAACGATTGTGACCCTCGTTGGAAGAGTTCTTGATACTGGTCTTCCTGGTTGGCGCGACGGACGCCATATTGGCCGAGAACAACATCTCCGCTTTCGTCGTACGCGGGCGCCCGTAGGTAGAGCTTGTCGTCGATGATGCACTGGTGCCACTCGCCGTCTCGGTGGAATATGAAGCCGTACACTCCCACGGCTTGGTCTTGGATGACGCATACCCTCTCAATAAATTCGGGATTCGATCCAAGTGCTGAGATGGCGGCGAGAAACCAACAGTCGCCCGCCGACCCTTGCAGCATATCATCATACGAGACGCCGTCGACGTAGAACTTTGGATCTTCAAAGATGTCCGTCACACGCTTCGCATCGGCTGGATACTGCTTGTCGTCGTTGTCGACCACCAGCCCGTCGAGACAGTCTCTGATTCTGGTGATCTTGAGGTCCCGCTCAATGTCCCAGTGCGAGTCGGTGTACTTCTGATTGGCGGCACGGCATTCCTTGATGATCCGATTCACGTCGCGGATGCAGGCTTCTTTGGCGTTCTCGTATGACTGAATCGCACGGTGCGCCGTCTCCCCGAGCAGTTTGGCCGTGAGGTCGGTTTCGCCAATCCGGTCGGGAAGCACTCTGGTGACTTTGCCGACGTATTCCGGGTCAAAGTTGGTCCAGAATTTCTTCATCTTGGCTTGAGGATGAGGTTTCTCCTTCTTGGCTGCCGGTGGCGGAGGCGCCGCTGCTTTGTCCGGTACTAGCATGAGTTTGATTGTCTGGCCGCCGCCGAGGACCAAGCCTCCAGATGGCGGGCTGGGTTCATTGCCGGTCGGCTTTGCTTCGATCTTGAAGCCGGACTCGGATCCATGTTCTGTCTTGGGGGAAGGTCCGTTCTTCTGGTATATTTCGACGTAAGACGCCATTTGGGGCAATGTCAAGTGAGATGTCGGTGCAATGGAATGGTTGTTGATTGTCCCGCCAGCCAGGTGGGTGTTGTTGTCGCTGTTGCTAATACCAAGCTGATCACCCTCGCCCACATACCAACACTACTTGTTCTGTTTGCGGGCAGAGTGGCCGTCGAAAGAACAAAGAGATGAGTAGACGGGGGAAATCTTTCCGGCGAGGCTGAGGAATGAACAATGTGGAGTATGAGTCCATTATTAACATTCAGGGTCCTTTTCAGATATATGGGCATCTCAACACGGAGCCATAGCATACTGACCCGCTAGCAATGGTCCCAGTCTCGGGTCGAAGACTCGCGAGGCTCAGGGGAGATAACGAGACCGACATTCACGGCCCCCGCCCACCACCACCAAGGCCGGGCGGTTGGGCTGGGCCGGGCTAGGTCGTGATGAGTCTATCATCTGCGTGTGGTGAGACAATAATTAGTGGCTAATTACTGTTAGACCCAGGGAGTGAGTGTGCGCCCCTATCCCTATTCCTATCCAGGCCCGTGATCACTCCATGGGAAATCGACCTTTGCATAAAGTGAGGCTTACCGAGTTGCACGAAATTGGCGGTAAGGGAGAGGCAAGGCCATTGTCTGCCCCGGTCCAGGCTTAGCTGGGAATGTGGCTCGCAAGCGATTCGCCAGCCCGGTCATCCACTGCGTCCGTTACCTCGTCTAGAAGACGCACTGGCCAACCAAGCCCGAACAAGTCCGCTGGAGATCCAGAGTGGCGGCGTCCGGTCTGTGCTTTTCGATGTGCTGTGTGTGCATCCCTGATACCTATTAATGCCGCTGCTGACTCGACACGCAAACACTTGGGTCGCTCCCTCACCGCATATAGCAGTGGGTGATGTTGCGTGGACAGTGGATGGCGCGTGGGCCAGGCGTCGTCGATCGGACTGTGCAGTGCTGTACTGTACTGTACTGTGGATGTTGCTGCCCTACAGAATAGAAGACGAGATACGGAGTATTCCGGATGACCCTGAGAGCATCGCACGCGACAGACGAGTCTGGTCTGGGGGAACAGGGGGTTGCAACTGGCAATAGCACGTTAGTGACAGGGTGGGCTTGATGTTTGATGTGTGGCCTCGCTTCTGCCGACTCTTCCCTGTCTCCGTAATCCCAAAGACCCAGCATATGAATCCGCCTCTTATCGCTTAACGGCATGGTGGGGCGCGGTCAGTGATGTGAAGGTGATATTGGGCCGTATCCTCGGGGGATAGCCAGATTAGGGCGACATTAAGAGGGAGGTTTCCGGCCTGGACTCTTAGGCAATAATTGACCGGACCCGGCGGAGAGGGATGGCACAGTAAGGCCTGGGCTTTGGTGGTGCGTGCTAAATGGAAGCAATGAAGATGGGCATGAAGATGACAGGCCGGATTGGGGCAGATTTAGTATATCGTATGAAAGATGAGTGTTACGGTGTAGCTGTCCGCACGTGATCTGTTGAATCACTTTTGATTTAGATCACGTGAATCCGGTCCCGGGACTCCGGCATAAAGTTCCATCTGTTTTAAGCCGGTAGCCACCGTCCTGGTCAGCTTCTACGGTGATACATTCAGGCACTTGTCGCAGATCTTTGGTTGCCTTAGGTAATCATACCTCCGACTTGCGTTTATTCCCGCTGTAACTCCGTCTGCCTAGAGATGTGCGGAAGCTGATTGGGTGGTTTCGGGCACTGCGTAATTGGGGAAAGTATTCGACGCCTGCGCATCATCTACACAGTAGACCTGCGGCTCACACAA
This sequence comes from Exophiala sp. LBMH1013, assembly GCA_024611085.1. Lineage (NCBI taxonomy): Eukaryota > Fungi > Ascomycota > Eurotiomycetes > Chaetothyriales > Herpotrichiellaceae > Exophiala > Exophiala sp. LBMH1013. The sequence continues at coordinate 1,740,300 of JAMFLB010000002.1, forward strand.
CTCGCTCGTTTGACTGCATTGCCCAATACCTCGAAACTCCGCCTTGAATCCTCTGAAAATCAGGCTTCAACCTTCTCCCTCCTGTCTCCAACCCCCAGACGGTGCTCTACTGCTCTCTCTCAATTTCTATGCACAATAAATGAGGGCTGTGGAAGGGTTGCAGTCAGTCTTGACTGCGGCTGGACGGTTTCCGCCGCAGGTAGATCAGGTCCTAGACAATGACCTTCTTTTGACAAGACAACCGTTGTGTGGCGACCCAGAGGGCTGGGGCCCTGTGAGCTCGCTGAGATGGGATCTAACGCCCTGCTTTCTTGACATCTGGATTGTTGCTGTTTCTTTATGGGGCATATTCTTCGGTGCTGGGGCGCTTTGGTACTTGTTCACAAAACGCATGGCTCAGGATGTTCCTAAAAATTGGCATTTCTACGCAAAACTGTAAGCATGCCTGCGCTCTCTGAGTCTGCCTCTCTAACAGCAAGGCTACAGGTCTTTGATCGGTGCCCTAGTTGTCACGACCTCTCTGCAAGCTGCCTTTCAGGTCCAACGGTTACCGGGAATATGGTTTCAAGATATCAGGTTCTACACCTCCGTCTCCACGGTCGTCTCGCTGTTGGTTATCTTCGCTGTACAATACTATGAGCATTGGCGGTCACGGAACCCAAATGGGGTGGCACTCTTCTATTGGGTGTTCTTCATTCTGGCATACGCTGTCAAGTTACGTTCATTGGTGGCCAGAGATGCCTACAGAACTCGTCTGCCTTACTTTGTCACATTTAACGTCAGTCTCGGTCTGGCCGTGTTGGAGTTCATCCTCGAATACTTCGTCCCGAAGAAGCGGAGTGCCTACGACGCTCTAGGAGCCCAGGATGAATGTCCATACGAATATGCCGACGTCTTTTCCGTCCTTACTTTCGGTTGGCTTACCCCTTTGATGAAGTTTGGATACAGCCACTATCTTACTCAAGACGATTTGTGGAACTTGAGGAACCGAGACACTACCAGAGCCACGGGAGAGAAGTTACAAAAGACTTGGGAATCCGAGCTGAAAAAGAAAAAGCCGAACTTGTGGATAGCTTTAGCCAAAGCATTTGGCGGCCCTTACGTACGCGGAGCCCTGATCAAGGTCATAAGTGACAGTCTCGCATTTGTTCAACCCCAACTTCTGCGCCTTTTGATCACCTTCGTGGATTCATACCGACCGGGACGCGAACCGCAACCTCGGATACGAGGTGTCGCGATCGCGTTGGCAATGTTTGCCACCTCGGTTTGTCAAACCGCCGCCCTGCATCAATACTTCCAGCGTGCTTTTGAGACGGGTATGAGAGTCAAGTCTTCGCTCACAGCCATGATATACGCAAAATCGCTGCGGCTATCAAACGAATCCCGGGCAAAGAAGAACACCGGCGACATTGTCACTTACATGAGTGTAGACCAGCAGCGTCTCGCTGATTTGGCTCAATGGGGCCAGCAAGTGTGGTCGGCACCATTCCAGATCACCCTGTGCATGCTCTCCCTCTACCAACTAGTTGGAGTCTCATGCTTCGCAGGTGTTGCGGCCATGGTGATCATGATCCCTGTTAACGGCTTCATTGCTCGATTTATGAAGAAGTTGCAACTGGCACAAATGCAGTATAAGGATCGACGCTCACGATTGATGACAGAGATCCTCAACAACATGAAGGCCATCAAGCTCTATGCATGGGGGTCTGCTTTCATGGAGAAGCTGAGTCATGTGCGCAATGACTTGGAATTGAACAATCTCCGCAAGATTGGCGCAGCTCAGTCTTTCGCAACTTTCACCTGGTCTTCTACACCCTTCTTCGTGTCATGCTCGACCTTCGCCGTCTTCGTCTTGGTCAACGATACGCCCCTGACCACGGATTTGGTCTTTCCTGCCTTGACATTGTTCAACCTCCTGACATTCCCACTCACAGTTCTCCCAATGGTCATCACCAGCATAATTGAAGCGTCCGTCGCTGTGGGGAGGTTGACCGAGTTTTTTACTGCAGATGAGCTGCAAGAGGATGCGGTCAGGTTGATTGACGAACCCCCGAGCCAGCCCGGCGAATCTTGTGTTTCGATCCGGGATGCCACCTTTACTTGGGACAAGAATGAGAGTAAGAACGTCTTGGAGAACATCAATTTCAATGCAAACAAGGGCGAATTGACTTGCATTGTTGGCCGCGTCGGGGCTGGCAAATCTTCCATGCTCCAAGCCATCCTCGGTGACCTCTGGAAGGTCCAAGGGGAGGTTGTAGTGCGTGGACGCATTGCTTATGCAGCACAGTCAGCCTGGATCATGAATGCGAGCGTGAAAGAAAACATCATCTTTGGACATCGATGGGATCCCCACTTCTATAACCAGACTGTCAATGCCTGCGCTCTTGTGGATGACTTCAGACAACTACCGGACGGAGACCAAACGGAGGTAGGCGAGCGCGGCATCTCTCTATCTGGGGGCCAGAAGGCTCGACTAGCCTTAGCCAGGGCGGTCTATGCGAGAGCGGATATTTATCTCCTTGACGATGTCCTATCTGCCGTAGATCAGCATGTTGGGCGCCACCTGATCAATAATGTACTTGGTCCCACCGGACTCTTAGGCGGGAAAGCGAGGATTCTGGCCACGAATGCAATCACCGTCCTGAAGGAGGCGGATTACATGTACCTGCTTCGTGACGGTACGGTCCTGGAAAAGGGCACTTACCCACAACTCATGGCCATGAGAGGAGAGGTTGCCAATCTGATCAAGTCGGCAACCCAGGAGGCTGAGCAGGAGTCGGAGGGCGAGAGAAGCCCTAGCATTGAAGGCATGGAATCCGACGAATCTACAACTGCAGTCAACAGTGCTGTTCAAGATGACTACGACGCCGACGAGGCCGAAGAGTCACGTCAGCAAGTGGGTGACCTTGCACCCATTCGTGCCGGCCCAAGCGGACAATCTAGCGCTAGAAAGACCAGCTTCCACACCCTGCGACGAGCTTCGACGGCGAGTTTCAAAGGCCCAATGGGTCGAATGACTGACGAAGAGGGCGGGTTGAAGAGCAAGCAGACCAAAGAAACATCTGAGCAGGGCAAGGTCAAATGGTCGGTCTATACAAGTTACGCCAAAGAGAGCAACCTCATTGCTGTTGGGATCTATATGGCGGCACTGCTCGCCGCTCAAACTGCTCAGATTGGAGGCAGCTTCTGGCTGAAGCGCTGGTCAGAGATGAACGAGTCGTATGGTTCAAATCCTGAAGTGGGCAAATATATTGGCATTTACTTTGCATTCGGGATCGGAGGTGCTGCTCTCGTTGTTGTCCAGGTACGTGACGGCCTTCCGACTCGTGGCACAGGATCCCGTGGCTGACAAGTGACAGACTCTACTCCTCTGGATCTTCTGCTCAATTGAGGTTTGTTTATCCCTTTGTGCGGATGGCGTGGCGAGCTCACATTGTTGCAGGCTTCGAGAAAACTACATGACCGCATGGCGTACGCAATATTCCGTTCTCCAATGAGCTTTTTTGACACAACTCCTGTTGGTCGTATCCTCAACCGCTTCTCAAGGTGTGTGGCGCGACCCCGTCTTCATTGCCCCCTTTGCCACTATACTCACTGATGCGTAGTGACATCTATCGGGTTGATGAAGTTATTGCTCGAACCTTCAATATGGTAAGTCACACTAAACTTGTCGATCTTTGATCTCGAACTGACGACCAAGCTCTTCGTCAATACTGCTCGCGCTCTTTTCACAATTGGCGTTATTGCTGCTGGGACGCCCATCTTCCTGGTCCTGGTCGTGCCACTGGGGGCAGTGTACGTGCTGTACCAAAAATACTATCTCCGGACTTCACGAGAGTTGAAGCGGCTTGACAGCGTAAGCCGAAGTCCGATCTACGCGCATTTCCAGGAAACTCTTGGAGGAGTGTCCACAATCCGTGCATATCGACAGCAAATACGATTCCTCCTGGAAAATGAGTGGCGTGTGGATGCAAACCTACGGGCGTATTTCCCCTCGATCAGCGCTAATCGGTGGCTGGCGGTTCGCCTGGAGTTTATTGGATCTGTCATTATCCTGGCGGCAGCCATTTTCGCCATCGTCACAGTGACAACTGGCGGCGGGCTGTCGGCTGGTATGGTGGGCCTTGCGGTAAGGGATCCTGAACGTCGTGGACGTACCATTGCTCCGTGCTAACGTTCCCAGATGTCATATGCCCTCCAGATCACACAGTCACTGAACTGGATCGTTCGCCAGACAGTGGAGGTGGAGACCAACATTGTGTCGGTGGAGCGTGTGCTCGAATATGCCAACTTGCCCAGTGAAGCCCCCGAGGTCATTTTCAAAAGTCGACCAAGCATCGGATGGCCTGCCCATGGCCAAATTACATTCAAGGACTACTCGACGCGATACCGCGAGGGCCTGGATCTGGTTTTGAGAGACATCAACCTAAGCATCAAACCACGGGAGAAGATCGGAGTGGTTGGGCGTACAGGGGCAGGGAAGAGTTCCTTGACCATGGCACTGTTCCGGATCATCGAGCCAGTGACAGGACACATCAGGTGAGTACTGTTACCGACTTTCACGAACCGCTGCAACAGGGATCAACCGTCGGGAATTGTGCTAACACGGCGTTGCAGTATTGACGGCCTGAATACCTCGACGATAGGCTTGCTGGACCTTCGAAGACGTCTGGCCATCATCCCTCAGGACGCCGCCCTGTTCGAAGGGACAATTCGCGACAATCTGGACCCCCGCCATGTCCACGATGACACCGAGTTATGGAGTGTGCTTGAACATGCTCGTCTGAAGGAGCACGTCTCGAGCCTGCCTGGCCAATTGGATGCTATCATACATGAAGCTGGTGAGTGGGGTGTCTCGGCCTCTGTGTGTATGCATGAACATGTTTTCGCTGACCGTGGATTTCGGATTCAGGGTCCAATTTAAGCCAGGGGCAACGTCAGCTTGTCTCTCTGGCCCGTGCGCTGCTGACTCCTAGTAACATCTTGGTGCTTGATGAAGCAACAGCTGCAGTAGATGTGGAAACGGACAAGATGCTGCAAGCCACTCTGCGCAGCACAATATTCGAGAACCGAACCATAATTACCATTGCCCACCGTATCAACACCATTCTGGACTCCGATCGGATTGTGGTGCTGCAGCAAGGACGAGTGGCCGAGTTTGATACACCAGAGGAGCTGATCCGCAGACGGGGCTTGTTCTATGAACTGGTCCGTGAAGCCGGTCTGCTTGACGGCTTCAGTAACGGCAACACCATTGCCAATAAACAATAACGGCAGCATCAACCGGCAATGCATGGAGGCCCTGTCACCCCTTAGGCCCCCTGAGGTGCCGGCGTGTTGGTTCTTGGTGCTCCGATAATAGAGCGATCAAAACACGATCCTGGATGCCACAGCAGTCACCTCACCTATGGATCGACGTGATGCTTTTTTATCTGCTGCTTACAGGGGTTTTTCCGGGAGATGTTGGTTGCAGCATAAAGTTGATGCCGGAGGATTGCAACCACGACGAGACTCACAATTCCAGCAGCAGCACCAGCAGCTGCTGCTGAAAAGGAGGGACAATGGGTGGCATTTTCGCCTCGTCTGCTTTGGCCCATTCAAAGGGATCCAGGTGCCCGTCGGCCCCAGTGGAGCATTGCGTCGCTAGTTGGGCTCCTTGTGTCACCGTCAACGACGAGCCAGCTAACCTCGTCACTCAAGAGAGAAGTGTGCAGCCCAGAATCAATCAGTTTTGAGTGCTTTTCCCTTCCGCAATTGCCTTTCGATCTCCATATTCAGGGGTCATACGATCGGGTCCGTCGTCGCACGCCGTGAAAACCTCGAGTGGGTGGTGTAGCATGAGATGCCCCATGTGAAGGGCAAGTTCGATGTGGAGGACACGAGTTCACTGATTCCCGACGCTTGGGTAGAGGTACCTCGGGCAACTATGTATCTGCTCAGCACGCTGTGTATCTGTTACCCGTATGTGAGTACATTGTACCAGATCGATATCGCAGTGTGAGACAGAACGTGGGAATCTCAAATCAGACATGGTATGGTTGTTAGATCAACACTGGGGGCATGACCTGGCCAGTGCCCTTGGCCTCCCTACTGTATGTGGATGTCAGCAGCTGGACCACCTTGAGAGGAGCAGGGAACGCCCTGGTCTGCCGGGAACGACTCTTTCGCATCCGACGGCACAAAACCGGGGTGGCGCAACGGGCCTGGGGCTCTTAGCATTGCCGCAGCCGTTCCTTTCCCTTGCGCATTGAGACGGATCAACAATTGGTGTATCTTTTCATCGTTCCTGGTATCCCCACAAATGCCATCTTCTCCCATCGCGATCTTAACCCGAACTTCCCGTGCATGGTTGTGCAAAGGGACGCAGCATCCAAGCATGCTACAGCCGAAAGAATCAGGTGGCGGAAAACGATGCGCAACGTCAGTTCGTGCAACGCTCCTGTTGCCCATGGAGCTCTCAGCTGGGGTGATGCTCGGTTCGACTGATAGCAAGATGGCTCGAGGTTCATCCATCGTCTACTCGGCCACCTGTATCACCAAACACCTGTAGTAATGCAAAGGCATGACGGATCCCTGATACCTGGCATTTGGACAAAGACCACGGCTTAGTGGCGATGAGGGTCAGCGCCGCCGCCTAATGATGGGTTTTGCCGGCTCTCCCTTGTGCTGTGGCGCCTCTCCTGTGCCTGGCTTCGCAAAGTGACGGTCTTGGGCAGATTGGCGAATCCGGAATTGCAACCGTCAAACTGTCGCCCTTCGCCTACGATTGGTCTGCAAGTTGGCACTGGGGGATCTCGGATTAGATTATGGTGTGAATGTCAAACTGAAGGCCATCCCTGCAGAGTTCGTTGCATGTTAAGTGGCGCGTCGACTTCGAAACCGGGGCCGCCATTGCTTGCCACAGCGTCACCTAAGGTCGATCGACGAGCAAATTCGGGACGAAAGGAGACATCCTTATAGGCTCTCAAGGCCGTTTTCCAGGGTAACTTTCCCTTCCTCGCTGCGGGCTACATTCCCCGAGCACGAGATTATGTTTGTTCTAGTCCGACCTACGTAGTGCGAGATTCCCGAGGAGTGAGATGGCATGCGGACGTTTCGATTCGCGGATGCGCTGCATGTTTGCTTCTGTGCTGGCAAAGAGGAAGAGGATGAGGAGGTTGCGGTATAGCACTGGCATGATTCTTGGATTCGAGCAGCCACCACGCACGACGCTGAAGTCCTTGATCGGGTGACTTGACGCGGGAACAGCGCAGTCTAGGGAGCATGGGATGTGCTCGAGGCTTGTTCCACAGCATCCGACGGTGCTAGGACGAGTAGGTCTATCGATGTCTGGTGCTCGAGGAGGAACAGTTCGTCCAAGTGCCCACAGAGATGACTCGATGCTTCAGACCTACAACAGAACGAGGTCAGCGTTGGGGGTTCCTGACCTTACTCTGCACCTCACGACGACCCCTTAGACATACGGCTTGGGTGAGGCCAGTCTCAATTCGACCAATGGACCCTTGGAGCGGATGAGAGATGTGTTAGCATGTTAGATGATACGGTATGGTGGTGGGACAGACGGGAGGCAAGCAGGGGGTGGCACTGGGCTGCGTCGTGTGTCGTCGAAAAGGGTCGCTGCTGATGGTAGTGGTTACAGCCTTTGCAGCGTTTCTGTTCCTGTTTTGGGCATCTCCAGTTGGCCTCGCTTGCTGCAGAGGCTGTTGGTGATGGATAGTTGGTGAGGTGCAGAAGGGCAGCAATGTCACTGCTGCTGCTGTTTCGTTCTGCTGGGTGGCTGCACCATGGTTTACAATTACCTTTACCTTAGGTAGGTACCTGACCTGCTAAGGCTTGCAGGCTGCAGACTGCAGACTGCAGGTTGCAGCTTGTTTGTGCGCAGCCCACTTGTTGCCCGCTTGTCCTACAACTACATTGATCCTACCTGACTTTCCCTACCTCCCTGCTTTGCCTACAGGACTACCGTCTTAGTGGCATCCTCCAGCTCTTCGCCAAATAGCCTTCCTTTCAAGAGACTTGGGCTCATTAAGCCGTTCGTTTTGTTCACAGCCTCGGTCTCGGATGCTTGGGAGCGAAGACCTGCAGCCTCCGTTGCCGGCAGCCATCGACTGGTTTCATCCCGCGATGCCCTCCCGCAAGTCTCTCCTCTCCCCTCGACGTGGGCTTCACTGCGGACCTCGGCCAGCAGAAAGACGGCCAGATGGCATGCCTCCCTTACACCACGGCAAGAGACTGACTGTCAAGCTCGCAGCTGGTGCAACGGGGCACAAGTGGACGCCTCCTCCAACTTGCCAGACACCGCAGAAGCTACCACAACTCAACAGCTAGCTAATCATCGGCTAGCTGACACACAGCCTCTTTCTCTCCCAATATGTCACCAGTCTCGGTGAAGGAGGGTGTTGACCTCGACTAGTCGGTGCGATCCTCCGCTTCGACTTCCACCTGCCGCTGTCCTTTGCTAATTGGCTGCTTGCAGGCCTCGCCCGATTGGCAATTCCATATACATCGTCGTCTGGACCGCTCGGGAGTCCTTCACCCCCATTTTCTTCATCTGTCTCTTGTACCCTGCTAGTCATTAGGCCCGATCGTGTTGGCCCTTACGTCCAGAAAAGAGATCTAACAGCCGGAAAGAGGAACAAAGCAAACATCACAGATACCTCTTGCTCGCATCCTGAGCTCGCCTCCGCGTCTGCTTCCACATCGATCTTGTGTCCTCATTCATCTCCTCTCTGTCTTTTCCCAGCAAACACCGGTCAACTTCGGTGAAGGCAAACTATCTTGTCTCGAAACTCCCACCCCGGCGAACACCCTTCACCTTTTTGAGCACCCATATCTGCATCGGTAGCAGCAGCAGCCGCTCTAGCATGGCTGTTTAGTCCGGAAGAGAACCCAGTCATCTCAAAACTGGTCGGCTTCGTCTTTGTTTTTGTCCTTTTTCACGGCGGTTTCTGGTTTCCTTCACATTTGCCTGTGTAAACAGTGCCGGCACCAACTTTGCTCCATTCAAAGCAAACTTTCAACCAACCCCACAGCCACCGATTCGCTTTGCTCAGTGCAGTTTGCCGCATAATACTGGTCTCCTCCTCTACCCTGACAGCCTCATTATTTCCGCAGACAAAGGAAAGGTCAGTCAAAGTGTTATCTTTCATCACAGTGCTGTTCAACGAGTCAGTTGCAATGGGGTGTCGTTCCGTTTGGCGCAACAGAGAGAGGGTCTTACACTGGTGCGAGATGCGGAGAAAGATACAGAATCAAACGCCTACAAGTCCTGGTTCTGACAGGCGTCGGGCTCTAAACTAGAGCCCGAGGACCGTGCCGCACGCTTCTCTGGGATCTGAGGCTTCACCCTCACTATTTCGCCTGCCTTGTGCTCACATCGACAGCGATATAGTTTTTGCGCTCTTTTTCTGCATGCCACTCTTTTTTGCGCTCTGCTGCTCCATTTCAAGCTTCACCTACCCAGCAATCACTGAGCATTGGACTGCCGCTGCTGCAAGCATGCTAACAATATCTTCCTGCCCAACAGGCCCACTATCTGCGGAGCATCAACACCCTGGTTCCACCGCCCGCTGCAGCTATCGGCGGTCAGAGGTCAGATCTCAGATCTCGCAACCTTTAGTCTCCCGAGGGTCTGTTAAAATCGACGCAGGCCTCTAGTCCGATGGAGATGCCGGCTGAGTTGATCGCCATGCCCTCGCCTCAAATCCTCCTTGACTCGCGGACACTCAAAGCTGAAGATCGTTCCAAGAATGCCGTCGCTGGCAAGGACCCGAAGGACGCCAACCAAAGATATGTTGTCGTAAGCTAGTCACTAATCTGCAGCTTGAAGTGACCAGCTGACCATCTATAGAACGAGATCAAGAAGCTGATTGAAGGCTGCGAAGACTTCATTGGGTTGGTGGCAGGGGAGAAAGGCTGTCCCGAAATTGTAGCCTCGCCCAATTTGAAGCAGCACAAATATACAATTCTTGGGGACGCTCACGGGAATTTTGTCCAGTACTTAAGCGACCGCGATTTGTTGACAGGTACGTACCGCGCGGAGCAGGGATGGTTACGTCCTGCTGACTTTCCTAGGCAACTACATTGCTTCCGCTAGACGAGGGTCAAAAGGTCAAAAGCAGATGCCAGAAGCAGACAACAAGGCGCCGAGCGGCTCAATCTCCTACACTTTTCAGCGGCCTCCAAAGCGGCATCGGTCGAGGACCATCAGTTCCAGGAATCCAGCCCGACCAAGGACTTCCCAGAATGGGCAAGGAGTGCGGTTGGTTTGCGAGACTCCCGCATCTCAAATCAGAGTTGACGACCGAGAGAAGCTTGAACAGTGGTTCGAGCAGGCATTTTTGACCTTGCAACAGGTGGCATGCCGCTTGGTGGCCAAAATCTGGATCAAAAAGATTCATCCCAAGAAGGTTTGTTGATGTTCAGACGGACTAGTATACAATTCCTGACCTACGTTTGCAGCAATCAACCCACCCCTACAATGGTGGCATGCCTCGTGGTGAACCAGCTGATTCAAATCGAACCAAGCCGCCATACTGGCCGAAAGGTATGTAGCAGCCGAACTCTTTTGGACAAGCCCATGTCCCATCGACATCTATGCTATCCAGTTTGACCTGTCGCTTACACTTCTGCTCCTCAGATGTCATTCACCGAGAGCCAGATCACATCGGGCGTGAGGGTAAGTCCTGGAGAAGTGGGAACCAACGCGATCATGCCTAACAATAGGCAGATAGAACTAGTCTCCTGGTCCATCTGATTATGAGGACACCGCAACCGATCATCACAAATCCGCCAGACCCGCAGAATCAGCAGACGGTCACTGCAGGTGACCTGTTGGAGTGCTTGGAAGTCAAGCGGGATGAGCTGCGAGAGGATCGCTGGGAGATCCTCGAGCAGATTACCCGTGCCCGACAGATGATGGAACAATACGAAGCCGGCGAGATCGGTAAGTGAATCCTGTCTATATCTTTGCGCTCCCCGGGACTGATGCTCTTAGACGGAGATGCTCTGGTTTTCCTCAACGATTACAGTGATGGCTTTAGGCTCACACCCCACGAGTCCGAAGACGAGGTGCCTGGGCAGGCCCGTACTCGGCAAGCTGTCTCCAGCGAGGGATCTCACGACGAAGAGTCCGCTGTAGGAGCAGACTTGACGCCGGCCTCATCACCTCAGCACTCTCCCACAGGACAGCTGCATGGTGATGGTTGTCCACAGGCCAGCAGGCACCGCTCTTCAGTAGGCGGCGATGGCACGAAGAGCCGCCGTATCGCTGGTCGCAGACCACGGGTTCCCGGGAATCCAGGTCGGTCGACCTCTACGATGGTACCGCAGCACTCTCAACTGCTCCAGCACGACATGAACATGGACACTTTGAAAGGCGAGTACAACATTGCCGGCAACATGAATGAAACAATGCTGCATGACGGCAGAGGTGCCATTACCCAGCCGCAGGGTGGTCCTGGCATGATGGTCGGGGTCGCCCAACAGGTGCCGTCGAGCAATTTCGAAGGCGTCCTTGACCATCATACAAGTGGTCGAGAGATGACATCCTGTCTGCCACCGCAAGGGCTCCGCCAACAGGCGTTCGGTCTTCAAGGCTGGCTCGGGATGATGCCAAACATGGGACCAGCACCGTTGGAACAGATCTTCGGTGTCACACCCCATATTATCTCAAATCCAGAGATGAATCACTCATTCTTTGGCCAGATGGAGCACGATATGAGCAGTGGGATGCAGAATGGACTGGCCTTGATGAACCCAATGCACTATCATGACTATGGCGAGGACAACCAGCGAAGTCTACCGCTTCGGATGGTTGAAGGACCACAGCCAGGCATCACATCGCAGTCGGACATGAAGATGGATCTTATGTCCGCGTCATACTACCGAATGTGAGCTTCCAACATCAACGGCCTACAGCACGTTGAAGGAGACGATACAACCTGGTCATTGACGATGACGGGTTCGCAAGGGATTTCATGTCTGGTCGCTTTCTGGGAATTATTTCGGTCAGTTTATGTTTCTGTGATGACTATTGCCGGTGACGACGGTTTTGCACACAAGCACTCTGAGCACGCCGTTTGACGATGAGTTTGCCCCTTTTCTGGATCTGAGGGTTATTGATTTTGTTTCGGCTCCTTGTCCTTTCGATTGATAGCGTCGATTTTCGGGTGGATGAAGCAACAGCAAGCAGCAAGCAAGGTTCCGGGCAGAAAAAAGTTCGGCTGGCATAGTAATGAATGAGTGAGGTGTTCTTTCTTGTCGACTTGCGGCTGCGGGCTTCGACTTGACGCCTGCTGATGGATTTTTATGCTGTGCGATTACTATTGTCAGTTTTTATGCGACGATGGATGGTCGTCATTCTTCCTAGTTTCGGGGAGCAATTGCAGTCTGTTCTGGTCCGGCCCAGCATCCGAGTTGTTTGTTGGGTCCATGGCAGAGGCCGTGGCAGTGAAAGTGAGAGATTGACTGAGCATTGCACATTCCGGGTGCCATTAGATAAAGAAGAATACACACTGACTTGGAACGAGAGAAGGAAGATCACGTAAAACGGACATGATAGTTGAGGATACGTCGCGTTGATACCTAAAGATATCTCGAGGGTGATCCAACCGGCGCCTCCAAGGGCCGGCTAGAGATTCAGGTGTGAGGATTCATACGTCGTGTATAGGAATCCAAGTAAGAAGAAGGAGTGGACAGGCAAGACTGAGGACCGTAGAAGGATACAGTACCTACCTACCTAGGTACCTAAATGGACGGGGGCTATTCTAGGCTTCAAATTGGCGCCAGTACACCAGTCATAGAGAGCCTAGGGTGGGTGACCTTAGGGCCTAGATACGCCTAACACGAACTCGATCTTAAGCACCCCCCAGTGTCGCTTGACCCTTATAGGCGGGCACCTACACTGGTCAGGAATACTAGTATCGTCGCTTTTTCCGCCAATCCACCAATCACATATTTGCTTGTGGTGCGGACAACTTGAACTCAACAAGTCACTTTTGGATCAATTCGACTGTTGATGAAGCGGCATTCCATTCCATTCCCACAGTCAATACACTCAGTAACTGCCTGTTATTGATACTATCTTACCTTGACATACACTCGATGTACATTCACTGTCCCCAATCCGCTTACATCGATCATTAGCCTCCCCGCCACGTCCACCGCTCTGCAAAGATTCGACGCCTGTCTGCTCTCTCGCTCGCGGCTGATCCCACTTCAATCCTGTAATAACATGACGGTCCTCCGATGTTGATCGATCAGCATCGTGCAAATGTCTGCGCCGTCCACCCGCGGCCAACGCGGTGGAAGCTCGACCAGGGGCGGACGAGCATCCTCATTCTCCAGCAGTCGCGGTCGCGGTAGTTCTCGAGGCTCTTCTGCGCCCAATCGCGGAAGAGGCAGAGGCGGCGCGAATGCCTCCACGAGCGGTGCCGGTGATGGACTCTTGCAGAGACTCCGTACTGGGACGATCAAGAGAGGATCAGAGAATGGCACAGCTACACAATCAGGAAGAGGTGCGTCCTATCCCATCCCAGCTGTCCCAGCGTCAAGACCGCAGCCCTAGCTAACTCGGTGAAGGACGCGGTACTTCGAACCCACCACCTTCCACGCCCTACCCTGGAGGACGGGGTCGTGGACGTGGCTACCTGTCGCAAACATTTAATGCGCCTAAAACGCAACCGTCGCCGTCGACACCAGCCTCCCGCCCTTCCTCTCCTGCGCCCTCAAACCATCGCGATTTCATGAACGCAGCCTATGCCAAATTCCAAGAGGTGCGTAGTGACACCATCTGTTTCTTGCTGACCATGGCCTTGTCTACAGGTGTCTAACATACGAATGCACATATAGCTCAAACAAGAACGAGAAAAGGAGCGAGCCAAGGCTATTCGCGATGGATTTCTCGCGGACCCGGACAAAAAGACGAGCCTGGACAAGGCCATCACCCCGGTTGGCACTTGCACCGAAATGTGTCCGGAATTCGAAAGAGTGGAGCGAATTGTTCAGAACATGGTCGACAAAGCGGAAAAGGTGAAATCTGGCGAATGTATGTTACTTGAAGTCCTGCTGACGGGGGTGTAGGTCCGCGACGAAGAGACTGGGAAAGACATTCCTTCGGAAGAGCGCATGGTCAAGCGATTCCGTCGGTCTGCTGCCGGTTACGATGAACAGCTGCCCTCCGACATACGGACTCCCGCTACCCTTCAAAAGACATTGGACTACCTACTTGACAAAGTGATTGGGGGCGAAGAGCGACTAGCCAGCATCCACAAGTTCGTCTGGGACCGAACCCGTGGGATTCGAAACGACTTCTCAATCCAACAAGTCACCAATGTGGACGATGTCAAGATCGCGGTCGATTGCTACGAACGAATAGCGAGATTCCATATCCTGTCATTGCATCAGTTGTCGAATCCGGACAATCTCATGGAGGGAGAACATTTTGATGCGCACCAGGAACGCGAGCAACTTAACAACACTCTCCTTTCGCTATTGTACTACTATGATGACAATCGGCAGCGGATGGATTTCCCCAACGAAGGCGAGTTCAGGGCATACTGCATCATCTTTGAGCTTCAATCGCAGCATCCGGATCTCGAAGACCGCATCCAATCCTGGCCCAAGCCTCTACTGGAAGACAAGAGGGTGCAGACGGCACTCAAGCTGTATATGGCTGCAGGTAACACTATTTTCGAACAAGGGCCTCTGCGACCCACGGCAGCGTTCGACATTGCTCAGAGCAAAGGGGGCACCTTTTGGCAAATTCTCTCGTCAACGGCTGTGCCGTACATGATGGCGTGTGTCGCCGAGATCTATTTTGCTGCCGTGCGGTTTGCCGCCTTGGATGCCCTGTGGCGATCTTGCAAAAGCGCACCCGCAGCTCAACAAGCCAAATCTCGAGACTGGAGTCTGGCGGAGGTGACAACCTTCTTGGGATTCGACACCGAAGCAGAGACGGGTGATTTCTGCGCCGCGTTCGACCTCTACTTTGCCACGGACGAACACGGCGACGAGTATCTCGATGTGACATCCAACAGTGCTCATTCCCTCGATCGTGGGTGCTTCCATATCCCCAATGTTGTTCAAGAACGAGTTCTGATATCCGCGTAGAGTCCTCCATACCGAACCGGCAGTTGTTTTCACACACGTACGTCGAGAAGAAACGATACTACCGATCACTGACCGCTGTCATCAACGGCGTGCCCGTGGCTGAAGCCATTCGACAAGGTCTGGTGGCGCCGGAGCAAGAGCCAGATAACCCGGAAGTGGAAGAAGAAGCAGCTGGAGAAGATGATCAGAGCATGTTCGTTGCTGAAGCCAAACCGACAACCGCAATCAACTCTGCTCCAGTGAAACCTTCGTCTTTCGGCTCTGCGCTCAATCCGGCAGCGTCGACATTTAAACCCAAGTTCGGTGACGGCGCTTCAGTGTTTGGCCAGCCAGCGGCCACGTCGATGTCGACATCGACATCGACCTTTGGTCAACCGACCGGGTTTGGCTCGGCGGGCTTTGGTAGTTCTGGTTTCTCGGGTGGGTTTGGAGCAACCACGTCGCCGTTGTCGTCTTCTTTCGGGAACCCACCTGCTGGTCAGCAGCCAACGGGACTGTTTGGCTTTGGAGGCTTTACTGCGCCGGCGAAAGAGCTCAAGGCCAATACTACTGCTGCACCAGGACCTCCTCTCAGTGGTGATTCTGTAAAGACACCGACATTCACTGGGTTCAATCTCAGCCAGGCAGTCAGCACGTCTTCTACGACTCCCGGTGCTTCAGCAGCAGTGGCCTCTTCCTCGTCTGCCATTCCACCCATCTTCGGCCCACATGCAACCTTACCACCTGCGTCAGCACCAGCTGAAGGTAAGATCCTGTTCCATGTCTCACAGACCGTCGAGAATGCGAACAACAGATATGCCCAGCATGTCTGGTCTTCCTTTGTATCCCTCACTAACGAATGGGCTGTGAACAGAGCCAAAACCGAAGGCCAGCGCAGCTACACCTTCATTTCAATTCACCAACTTGTCACCGCCTGCTATCCAGACGCCCAAAACAAGCGGCTCTACATCGCAATCTTCAGACAAGCCACAGGCCACTTTGCCTCCAGCACCAACTTTCACGTTCCAACCACCGCCTTCACAACCAAGCCCGGGCCCTTCTCAAGCTGCATCGACAGCATCCCAAGCGAAACCGTCATTCGAGGCGCCCACTACTGAAGATTCCTCTTTGAAGCCGGCACCATCCTCAGCCACCGCTCCATCGACACCTCCTTTCTTCCTCCCAAAGCCACCATCAACTTCGGAAAACCAGATCAAACCCCCCTTCAGAAGGATTCAAATTCCCATCTGTACAATTGCCCACGTTCAAGGCTGCGGATCAAGTCGAGCCCAAATCTAATCAACCTCAGGCAGAGTCATCCAGCCAAACCTTCGTGCCGCCGACTGTCTCTGCCCAAGCGCCTCCCAAGAACACCATTCCGGCCCGCTCTCCTACACCCCCCTGCAGCCGAGCCAGTCTTTTCCCAGGCGGATCGGGATCAGCTTGTGGAGAATGTTGCTAAAGTGGCACTGCTCCGTAAGAACGGATTGATGCAACACTACCTCGAATACACCCTTCCAGATCTGATTCGGACTGCCCTGAACCAGCATCGCATCGAGGTCCACGACGCCGCTCTGGGTAAGTACCGTCCTCAAATATGTCTGGTCCCTTTCCACTGACAATCCGGCTTAGCTTCTGTTCGCTCGCGGATTCTGGCCCGGAAATTCGGATATATCTGGCGAGCACGAGCCTGGAGGAACATACTCAGTCGGCGGGCGAAGAACAGACGTCAGCTTTTCGCCCAGACCATGAGGGCCGAGCACGAGCGTAAGAAGAGGACTGAAGAGGAACTGGAGGAGATCATTCATGCCACGGCAGAGACGAAACGTCTGCAGAAAGAAGTGGAACAAGCTCGGGAGTCCAGACAGCAACGCTCCACCATTCAGGTGAACAACACACCTGGCAAACTCGCAGGCCAGAAGCGGAAGAGTTTCTCTGGACAAGATGCGCCAGCTACTGTTGTTTCTCCGAATGGGATGGGCAAGAGCACTTCTTCCAATGTGGGTCACAAGAGATCGAGGACGATGGGCACTTTCTGCGAGCCCAACACTTCGGACCGAAGCTCGCTGCCGCCTGTTCCAAGCTTCGGAGCATCTTCCAACAAACCAGCGCATCACGTTTCGATATTCTCGGCCAAGTCGACGCTTGGCCGCTCAGTCAGCAACCAAGACCTGCGGCAATCAGTATCGGCGCACAAAGTCGACACGACTCATACGGATTATTTCCGACTCAAGGCATTGGGGGTTGATCCAGACACATCTATTATCCCCGTTACCGAGGAGACTCTTGCCTCACGAAAGCGCCGTCAGGAAGAAGAGAGAAAGGCTGTTCTTGCCAAAGCCAGCAGGCGTGCGCGCCATGCAGGGTCTGTTCAGAGTTCTCCTCCCACGACGGCGTCGACGTCGCCACCCGCACCACCTCCTGTGGCGAGCTCTCCAAGATCGGAAGCCGCAGCAACAACGACACCAAAGACAGCCAGTCTCGCGCCTGTCGAAGAAGATGACTTTCTCAAGCAGATTCGAGAAGCGCGACAAGCAATGGCCGAACAAGCCGAGTGGTTCAAAGAGCAGACGGTCACACTACAGAAGGAACTAGAACAAGAGAAAGACTTCGGAAATAGTCGCGCCACTCATAATCCCTTCGAAGGCGGCAGTGATTTCCCTGCTACGAAGACTGCGACTGCTCCTGCGACGAACGGGTTTGGTCTGGCCAGCACCAATGGGTACGACTATCAACCGGGAACCAGTCTGTCGCGGACCGAGAGACGGATTCGCATGACGGGTGCCCATGGGTTGGCGACCCGACCTCTGCGCTCGAGTTCGGAATATATTCCAGTTGCCATGTCCAAACGAAGCGCCATGAGGTACAACAGTGGTGGATCAGCCGGTCAGCCTCAATCTAGGATCAGTGGCCACCAAGCATCATTCGACAACACGAGTCCAGGGAGAAAACGACATCACTATGAGGACGAGGATGAGGAAGGCATTGATCCGCAGTTGGGGAATAAGACATACGACAACCAAAATGTCGCTCAGGGTGGCAGCACGTATCATCATGCTCTAAAGCGACCACGCTCAGACACGGGCCCTCGAGAGTCTCACGGATTCGATGGGGACGCACATCATGCTTCTTATTACCAGCAGCAGCAGCAGCGACCAAAAAGTCGCAATCCTTATGAGCTTCTCCAATCTTACTCGACGGAAGGCGATGAAGAAGAAGAGGATGGAGAGGATGAAGTTGCGGAAAGTCGTTATCATGAGTATGGAAGTCAGGCGACGCAGCGCTATGACCAAGAGGAAGCTGAACCACATTCTTCTACTGCTATCAATCAATACCCCTCACAGCAATACCCTGCTCAAGCTCAAGGGTATCCTTATCCGCCTCATCCAAGTCAGGGGAATGTCGGTTCCCATGACCAAGGAGAGGAAGAAGAAGAAGACGAGCTCGAAGAGGAAGAGGAACTCGAAGAAGATCTCGAGGAGGAATACGACTACGGAGAATACTACGAAGACGAAGACGTCGAACGAGAAGGAGAAGAAGAAGACAACCTGGTCGAAGACGACAGTGCCGAATATGCTTCTGATGATGATCTTGATGATGATGCCGATCTCGACACCGGCAACGGCAGCGGCACCACGCCATCGACGAATCCACCGCACATGTTAAGCAGAGCTACTAGCAGTGGACCGGGCGCTAGTATGGATGATGCCCTGGTCTTGAGTGATAGCGATTGATTTGATTTTCTACTCATCAAGGGAAGAGAATAGTCGATCAAGCGATCAAGCGATCTTTGTTCCTGCGCTCGCTCGGACTTTTCTAAAAGCCTTCAGAAAGCGCAATGCACACACACATCCATACCTAGCCAGACCAGACAGACATAATAAATAGTGTCGGAATTGAAGGAACCTGATTTCATGTGTGCACACGCACGCACACGCACACACACACATCCAACCTGCCTACCTAACCTACCCAGTCAGTCAGCTAGGTAAGATAGAACTCATGTTCACCATAGACTACACGTATACGGTATTATATGGTCATGTATGTACCTAATCTATACGGTAACCGTGAACCAACCGACGAGTGCCGTACGGAGTGCACAAGTTAGGCTCCCATCTTGACACTAAATATAATCAGTTGAACCACCAAAAGCATATACCGCCGGATTCCAACTCTATATACAGTATTCCTCCCTCTTGACTATTTAAAACACTTCCAGTCATGCCCAGTCAGCCAGTCAGTCACGGGAATCACAAGAGCCCACACTACTCGACAGAAATATAACATGGTCAATTTCATTGTCATTGAAAGGGTTATAACTCTCCATTCTTCTCAAACACCAAAAGTCGTTGCAAGCAAGTACCTGATAACTCTAGCTACTCTTTTGACTGACAAGCAACTCTCCTGGCATTCCACCACAAAGATACATAGCCCGCGTTCTCATCGGGAGAATTGATGCAATTCCGAAGCACATGCACCACCTTTCTTGTCCATTTTGGAATTGTCACAGCTTCTCCAAACCCGCCTTTTGGTGTAACCGGCCGACCCTAATCCTGTCCAGTCTTTTTTGTCGAACGATGCTGACGACGATGACCATGCCGATGCTGCATGGGCATGTCTCAAAGAACATCCTCCGTTGAAACACATATCCTCCTCCCCCACCCCGCCTGTTTGACGCCTGAGGCCATTGATGGTCCAGATATTGGATCAGTACTGTTGGTACATTCCAGGACACCTCGTTAAGAACAAACCCCCAGTTGTTGATTTGCACAAGTCATCAGTGTCGAGGTCTCCATCAAAGACAAAAAGCGAGCGTGATCGGAGACTATGTACGCAACGTGGCCTGCAACCACCAACAAATAAACACAACCAGAATCCCCTGCAATCAGAAGAGTATGTCCGGTCTACACACACCAAGTTCAGAAAAGCCGACAAAAAAGCAAGTGCTGCTGGAGCTGCTCCAAAGAATCACAAATGGAAGTTGTGCCAACCTCCAACCCACTCATGATCATCCTCATCTGCCGACGAGTCAATCGTCTTAGCTTGACGCCAATCCTGGTTGAGATACGCCGGACGAGCTTTGGTTCGACTGTCCCGTCGCTGGGTCACATGCTGGTCAAGTCCAGTCACACTGGTCGGTCTCTTGCGCGATTCCGTGGTAAAAGAGCGTTTCTTCGTACTCCACGATTGATGCTCAGCCTCACCTTGGAAGTTGCGTCGCCGGTTGCCGAGAGCAGCCCATTTGTCCATTGGCAGCTGCTTGGGCGAGGTACGCGGCGTGCGACCGCGCCATCCAAGAGGGTCATTCTCGTTCGAACCCTGCCCAGCCTTGCCCGCAGGAGACACCGGCTTGGGGGTACGGCAACGACGAGCATTGCTGGATGAGCGGCTCTTGGACTCGCTGAGAACGCCAGCAGGAACAGGAAGACGCCTATTGCTGTCGCGACTCCAGGTGCGGGAAGCCCGCTCACGGTGCAGCTCCAAAGCGGCTTCACGCTCCAACTCTTCTTCATCTTCCTCGAACATGTCACTCCAACTCTTAGCCACATCATCGGTTTTCTTGCCGAAAACCGAAGACATGGTAGGAATCGGTCGAGATGGACGAGAGGGAAGTGAATGAGGAATGGGGAGAGGGTCCGCTTGAGGTGGGTTGCGAAGGGAGGGACGCTTGATGGCCATGGACTTGTAGGAACCGTAAGCTGAGTCAAAGACCGAAGACAGTGATGGGGTGTTGTTGTGGCCAGAGAACCAGGATTCACCAAGCTTCAGGCTCTTTTCGGAGTCAAAGAGATCCTCATCGTACAGGTCCGGAATGGATGCCAATTGTTGCTGCTTTCGTTGAGGACTCGAGTGCAAAACTTTGGCCCAGGGGAATGACTCGCCATCCATGTGAGGACTCTGGATCGAGGGGGTGCGCAATGGCTCCCGGTTGGCGCTGGCTCGCACCACGTCTCGTTCCTCGGCACAGAAGTCGTCGAACGCGTCGTCGTCGGTGGTAAATGTGACAGCACGAAGAACAGCTCGCTTTAGCGCCCCAAGGTCTCGTTTGGCAGGATCCAAGGCCATGGCAATGGACAAGATCTCAAAGGTGTCCTGAGACATGCTGGGGAACATGTCGAACAGGGATTGTCGATCTCGACGATAGTCAGCAAAGAGTAGATCCGATTCCGTTGGCGTAACAAAGGGATTCTTGGCGAATAGGACGTTGAGCAAGCAGATGCCAATGGACCAGATATCTGCCTTGGCCGGTGAGTAACCATGACCGGCAGGGTCATATTGTTCCGGGGCCATGTATCGGTCGCTTCCAACGCAGGACTCGTACGACCAGAGGCTGCGAGTGGCCAGGCCAAAGTCACCAAGCTTCAGCGATCCATCATGAGTAAGGAAAATGTTCTCAGGTTTGATGTCTCGGTGGAACAGGCCATGAGCATGCATGTGTTGGACGGCGCTGATCAACTGTAGCATGAAGCGTCGAACATGTTCGGTCTGCAAGGGTCCACGACCTAGACGAATTGCTTCATAAAGATCACCCTGAGAGCAGTATTCCAAGACCAGATAAGTGTGAGCCTCAGTCTCAAAGTGATGAACCAGGTTGACTAGATGATCGTGATGCTGCAAGATGGCGTGACAGGCAAGTTCCTCGGCACCTTCGTCTGCACTGGAGACCGAATTGGTCTGGGCCGCAACAGCAGGCTTGGTCAAGCATTTGATGGCCACCTCTTCTCCAGTACGGGTGTCCTGGGCCAGAAAGACCATTCCGAACGAGCCGTGATTGAGGGGAGCAATGGTTCGGAAGCGGCCGTCCAGCAATTCGCCCCTGCGGAATCCATCTTTCATGCACTGCATGGTCGAAATATGGCCTGTGTACATGTGTCCCCGAGGTAAATGTGGACGAGCTCTAGCCTTCTATTGCTTCGAGAGGGATGGTGCGATGCAAGATTCGTTTTCGGGTTCCGGATAGAGACGAGAGATATAGCCCCGGTCAACTTTGTGCAGGCGTATAGACAGCGAGGATTTGAGAGAAGCGTGGGTGAGCAGCTGTGCTCAATGAGGGCAGACAACGTCGAATACTGAAACCGAGACACCGAGCATAGATCCACCACCGTATAAGGTCAAATCTTCAACCACCCTTATCATGTGCAAGAACACCCACTCGAGGCAAAACCGCGAAACTCCTAGTCGTCGTGTGTGGTCAAAGGGTCATAGAGAGGTATAGGTCGTAAACGTAAAGATAAAGGAAAGCTGATCGATGACGCAGAGCCTCGAGGCCCGTTGTGCAGTCGAACACGCAATTGCAGCGTAAAGAGCGTCAAGTTATTGTGTCATGGTCATAGGCTTGATCTGTTTCTGTTCCGGCAAAGGAAAAGGATAACGAAAGAACGAGTTGAGGATAGAGCAAGTGCTGAAGAGATTAATGGAAGTAAGGAGACCTGTCGTATAGGAGCAGCTGATTTGTAGAAGGGTGTAGGTCGTGTCAAAGAGACAATGCTATCAGCAGGCAGCCTCAGGAGTTGCCACTGGCTACTGCTGTAGTGAATGACGAAGAACGAGATCGATCCCGTCGACTCGCAGACGGCACCGTTGGAGTCTTCTTTGTCTCAAAGGACTGACGAGCTCCTTTGTTGCAATTGTTGTTGTGGTGGTAGCTTGGGGGGTGCAGTTCCCAAGAGCACCACAATGAATCACCAGGCCGGCCGAGATCCGACGGACGAACAGCAGGACTCGAAGGAGGGAGAAGTAGACGTCCAGATGGCCTTGTTCAACACCGACGATCCAAACACAGCTCAAAGGAATAGGAGGATTATAGGTACAACTGTGATCGTTTTGCCCTGAAGTCGTATGAGTTGTATAGGATCGGGGGGGAGGTGGGGAGAGAGAGCAGTGGGGTGAGGTGTCGCCCGGTGACAGCTCAGGAATGTCAGGAAGGAACGGTCGTCGAGACAGTATAGGGATTGAGAAGGAGAGACACGGCCAGGTGTGGTTTGAGGTAGAGAGGAAGTGAAGAGTTGGTGAGGATGTTGTCTGGTTTTCACATTGCAGAGGAGTCGAAGGTGCGGTGTGAGTCGGGGGCGATAAGCTGGAGGGAGAGTGAGTGTAAACAAGTAGGAAGATGGATGGGATGGTGGTGACTCGAAGGCAAGACGACAGCCGGCGAGGCGGTGTCGCTGCGATGGGTCCCGTGGGTGTCGATAGTAGCTTAGTAGCAGTAGTAGCCTAACGATTCATAGGTTCCTGGCATGAGTGCCGCAGCTTTGGCGGTCGAGGCACCACTAAAGAGACCCTTTGGGAGCCTATGCGTGGGCGCCGCCCGACAACGAGCAGCGCCTGGACCGAGACAAGCCCTGGAACCCCGAGGACCGAGCGTTGGCAGCGGGCAGAGAGGTTTGTGCAGCAACTCAGCAAATGACGCGGGAGGACTGGAAGGCGATAGAATCGACCGGCAGCAGGAGAGTCATTATTGAGAGGGGATGTGGTGGGGGAGTGGAGCTTGGTGCCTGCACCTATTGAACTGCCCGCGACCGTGGTTTATCCTGCATAAGCTATGGATCTAAACTATCCAGGGACTAGCATCATTCACTCCGCTGCACCACTCAATTTCCTACTAGTGCGTGACCTCAATTGCCCAGTTGCCCGCTTCCTTGCGTGCTCCATTTTACTCTCTACTAAGAACAGAGACAAAGGCCGCAGCCGCAGCCTGAGGTGGATGGCGCCATCCGCGGTGTTGGTGTAACAAAACAAGGCTTCCTCTAGGTACGCTTCCTCATTGACGCAACAACAAAGCTCATCCCATCCACAGGTGCAGTCGAAGCTGGCCGCAATTAAATCGGCCCAAGTGCCAACGTCTCAGGTTGAAGACCTCCCCATTGATACCTGGACTGACCTACGCATCCACCTCGATAACAGAATGTTCCGCTTTCAGCTCTGCGCTTTGTCCTCTCCGTGTCCCTGAGCCAATCCAATAGTCACGCCATAGCAATCACGAGCCTGATCTGCGTGACGCTTCCTCAGACATGACCCCCAAACACGCAGTCCTCGGGGCTGTTAGGGACAGAAAAGACAAAGAAGAGCAGGAGGAAGGCCACAGTCTCTAATTGACTCACCCCTCGTTACAAGAGCCAACCACTCGAACTCTCGTATCAGGTCGTGCTTTATTAAGGCTGCCATATCCGGGTGCAACAACTGCTCCCGTGTTTCGATCCGCATTGTGATAGGGCGCGTTGGGAGCCAACACCGGTCCTGACTCCTTTAACAATGGCTTCTACGGCATACTGTTGTCACCAGCGAGAGAGCCTGACTGACTGAACTCGACCAGCGGGTATGTTGTGGTATGCTCGCTCAGGTTGTGTCCGAGGCTATCTACGCATTGTGTACCTTTCATATCTCGCTGTTTCGGTCCCAGGACAGCCCCTGGGTACATATTCCCCGCAAAAACTAGGTTGGCCGCCCCTTGCGTACCACAACACGTACCTACCGTACCTTAGGTACGTATCAAGAGTCGGCGGCAGCCGACACCGTTCGTATTGCAATATTCACCTTGACGCAAAAGCATAGCAGGTTAGAGACGCAACAATTTCACAGGCCTGAATCGAGAAGCCATATTAATAGCAGAGATCGGAAGCTGCATCTATACCAATGCAAAAGTATATACCAGGTCATGTGATTTACTCCCTGTCTCACATTTCAGGATGATCACCACCCAGGTTGTTATTATTGGAGAGCTACAGAGTGTCGACTTTCCATCAGATTCTATCAGTTTCGAGGACCTCACAGACTCATCTGACATTCAACCAATAGGTTCTTGCGGACATGCGTACGCGTGGCAGAAGTCAAGCAGCCAACGCCTGTCAGAATGATGACACGCTGTCTGATCAGCAATCATCTTTCCAAGCGATATGGAGCTGATGGCTGATGGAGCCCAATTCTACTTGTACCAGCGGCCACCTGGATGACCACGTGAAGGGAAAGAAGCTGATTGGCAGCGAACACCACGACTCTTCATCTCGGGTAAATCCATGTCTGAAGGGGAGGCACTGACACTGGCGGTTTCGAAGGCCATGCAGGAGGAGAGGATATCGTTTCAGCAGCAGCAGCAGCAACACACCGTACACAGTAGTACACAGTACGCCAGCGTCTGTTGAAGCCAACTCAGATACTACCGCTCGTCTATCAGATGTCCTAGGTCCCTAAGGACAATGCTGCAGTTGTTAGGGCCTACAGCACACTTTGGTTTCCTCTACAGCGGACACTATAGCACCGACGAATGCCGCCGAATGCTGGTGATCTGTTTGCCCAAATGTCGGTGTATGAGGAAAACATGTTCTTGCAATTTCACCCAATTTCGGCTGCTTTACTGGGACGCTGTCTTCCTTGACTTGAAGCAGTCTAATAATGCAGCCAGCGACGAGGGATGCAGGTCTCTTGCATAAGCGCCATAGCTTCTCCTCCACCATCAACCCGAAACCCTGGAGCTTCTGGTCTCTGTCCCGCAATAGGTGTCCAGTCTGAGACGGCCACGGCCGCGAGCACTCCACGGTCATGCATACCATAGGTACAACGAATGGCTCACACCGAGACAACGAGAGAAGAGGCGAAATGCAAAGACTGAGTTGGTGGTAAGCTGCAACAATCCCGCTTCTGGTACGTACCTACACTTGTACAAGACAGGTATGCGTCCGTCGGCGAGACGGCCCGTTGCTCGCTCGAACTCTGCGAAATTGACTGGCTCTCTACCCGTCGAAGCCTCCACCAGCCGTCGATCATCGGGGGGTTTGATCGTTCGGCGATGGCTCTCCATTATTAGTCCACAGTCCAGTCAACGCTTTCTTTCAGTCTGCATCTGCCGTCGACCAGCGTTACTATTCTTCTGACATTGGACAATCCGAACAATACGTTGCCTGGTTTGATCAAGCGCTGTGGCGGGCGGTTAGTCTGACAAACACGTTGAGATTTCCAATCGACATTTGTGGTGTGCAGAAGCTGCAAATCATTGATGGACCACGTACTTCACGTCTGCTTCCACTCGACGAACCAACAAGCAACTGTGGCCGGTGCCTGCCTACCACTTCCATGCGATCAAGGAGATACGTACCGGCATTGAACCGGAAGCACTCCAAGCACTTGAGGAACCGGCAAAAAAGGAAAGGCGCAACGGATGGCTCTGAAATTTCTCAACCTTGATGGCGCCGACCCCCTCGCATGCACCTCGCAACGGTGTACAGATCTAGATCGCACTCCCCCAAGCGGCACCATCCAACACGCATTCCCACCCTCCATCATCTTGAAAATTTCGTCTGACCTGGATGAGCGGTGTATATACCGACTTTCTGGTCTATTGTATTGCTGATTCTTTTATTTTTTTTTCCTTCTACATTTCAGTGCAACCCTACCCCGGGATGGAGTCGAAGCACTTCACCCCCCGACCTTGCTGTCTTGCTATACTGACAAGGATTCTACTAGCGATGTTTGGCATCGCAAGACGAGGCTAGGCAAGGAAGGAACTGCGCACAGCAGCAGCAACATTTCCTGGAAGCTCTGAGGTGCGCACAAGCGATGCAGGACAGACATCTAGGTATCTACTCGCCGATTGTCCCATACTGTACCCGTTGCTCTGTCATATCGGGGTGCCCGTTGTGACGATCGTGTCCATCTTCCCTCTATACCACCAAATGGGTTTCTGTAAATGATTATGATATTCTTTGCACAATTTGGTCAACAGACAACCAAACCCATCAGACTAGGCCTTCTTTCTACCTCTCTCACGCACTTTGAATACTATTATCTGGAATGACATTCATGAATCTTCAAGTATATCTCATTATGTCTACATGATAAAGTAAGGTATCTCTCTTATTACATGTGTGGACCATCTATTATTTCTTTGTCTTCCACATTCCAGAGGCCCAGCTGGGTAGCGATGCAATGGCGACAGCAGAGCTCCAACACAACCGTCTCCAAATCCTGGCTGCGCCCGGAAGGTGCTTCATGTCAGCCTCCATCCTGATCTTCACATACATCCTCATAAGGGTCATTGTGTCTGGTCCCCTCGATAGCCTTGAACGGAACGGAGCCGGCCACAATTTTCCCTTCCGTCGCTACCGATCATCTTTGAGACTGGGTGGTCCGAACATCCCTACTGGCTTGATGTTGTCTTGTCGGATCAAAGAGCACCGCCCAAAGCCTCGACAAGCCAGAGCGCAAGCCGCACTTTCAATCCAACCCGGCGATCGACCTTCGCCAAATCGTCTTGCGTCACAACTGTTGCATTGGCCTGAAGATTCTCTGTTTCTTTCTTCAATCGGGCCTTGAGTCCTTCATCTCCCGTGACGACCATGGCCCCAATTTCCAGGTCGAGACTATAGCTTCGCTTCGTATAGTTGCTGCTACCGACGATCGTGATGCTGGGTCCTGCTTCATGCACCGGGGAAATAGAACCAGTGCCAAAGGTTGGTTGAGATGGAAGCGTCACCCACAGCCCTTTGGCGTGGTATGTCATGCCGTCAGGTTCACCCACTGTGCCTTTGCGCCATTCTTTCAGCTGGATCACGTCTTCTTTGCCCGCTTTGGCCACAGTACGAAGAAATCTGCGTGAAAGCAAAGTATACGCTGCCGGTAACATCCCGCTTACGCCTTTGCTGCCGTAGAATCCATTGGCCCACGGGGAGGCTGTGATGACTGTGCATGCTTTTTCAAATTCTTTCGTGCCTGGGCCCGAGACACCGACCCCAGTGTCCGGAGCGGCCGCGATCAGAAGCTTACAGATGTCCGGGTCGATGTTGAAATATCCTGCCGTGAATGTCCATGTTGACTGGTGTAGACGTTCGTCTTCGGCCAGATTCGACAACAGACGTGTTATGGCGGGTTTTTCGGTCGAGGTGTACGTCGCAAATTCGTAATCGAGAAATTGGATGTTCCTGGGTTCACCAAGCAGTATGTCAAACTGAGCCAGAGGGTACACAAATGTCTTCTCCTTCGTGAAGGGTACAGGGAACATCTTCTGGCGCGCTTTCTTGTGGATCAGTGGTTCGAGAGTCTCTTTCGCGTATGCCTTGAATCGCTTTGTATGCCAGAGAGGATCAGGAAAGCCGCGTTCGTGCGGACTAACCAGCTCGAAGCCGCCTGGACGCTCGTCCGATGGTACGAGCGAGTAGGACAAGTCGCAAACTGCCTCGTGCACGGCGGCGTAGAAGTCGGTCAGCTCCTTGGACGAAAAGATGTGATATCGATCCTGCCGATCCGTAAAATAGTCATTGGATAGGTTGGCACTGCTCAAGATTAGAATACACATGCACACTATGCACACAGTCGAGCAAGATTGGACATACCCCGACAGCATGATCTCGTCGTCAAACCCGTAGAGCTTCATATGCTGTAGACCCCAACCCTCGTTGATCCGCTTGGGCATGTACTTTTTCTTCCACCCGTTAAGGTTGGGGGTGTGGAACATGGATATTCTGACTCGGTCGCCGAATTGCGAGACCAACGGCGCCAAAAGAGTTGCACATGACGGGTCTGGGTCTTCCCGCGTGCCTCGCAACGCATCGGTCAGGATGGAAAGCTCAAGGGCCGGGTTAGCCTCCAGCGCCTCGCGGAGAGTGTTGATAAATTCATGTTCAGTCTTGCCAATGTACAGTGTTGAGAGGTATATCCTCCGTTTCGCTCCTCTAATCTTAGCCTACATAATGCCTTAGCCCGGTCGTTCTCTCCTCTGCCAGTGCCTCTTCGGTAGAATATCATGTACCTTCAGGGTCTCATAGAATGCGGCGGGAGATTCGAGGATCTCAATGTCGTTCGGATCGATCTCGAATCGGGGCGCGATATGGTCAAGTTGCGAGGTGACCCCTGCTAGAGGATGCGCCGATGGAGGAGGAGCATGATGAACGGCGGTTGGAGAGGTGGAAGAAAAGCGTCTTCCAACTGTTCGAGCTGCTGGCGGAGGGGGAAATCTGGTTTTTTGGACGCAGCTCCGAAGGACTCGCACTCGTACTCCAACGCTCCTGGCAAACATATCCACGCGAGGATAGTAGCAGCAATTACCTCGGAGACAGCTCCCTCCTCCCCATATCGAGTCAAGAAATCCGAGGGAAGTATCTGGATGACAACGACGTACACAGTACAAGTGCAATATACCTACCAGGTGGGTATGGATAGTTGACAGTTGCTAAGCATACCTATGGTAGGCTCGCTTAGGCCACTAAATCACGCCGCTTTACAGGGCACCAGGAGACCACTGTCACGGTTCAATGTACATGACACAAAAGACGGTCAATGGTGTTCAATTGCCGCCTACAGATGGACCTAGGATGATACATGTCTTCACATTATAAACACACAACGCCAATGCCTATGATGCCTTCCCAGTTTTATGTACGATCCCTCACGTATCATGGAGGGGAATTTTGCAGTATGCCAATATCTGTATAGCTCACATCTGGAAGGTACACCTAAGAGTCAAAGCATTGTGCGAGAGAGCTTGCGCTTCCACGCTTTGCTAATCATCACGTATCCAAAACCCAAACGGGTCAGATCCTGGCGTAATGTTATATCTCTCAGATGGTTCCGACCTTTGTCAAAATATTTATAGAGCAAACGCAGCAACACCAGCAACGACCACCAGGCCGGCGATTGAGCCTTCAAGCTTGGAGGCAGCACCAGTGTAGGCGGCATTTGCACCGGTAGAAGTGGCGGTGCCAGTTGCGGCGGCAGCTGATCCGCCAGTTGAACCGCTGGAGCCGGAGCCACCTGCAGAAGCAGTCTCGACGACGGTGCTGGTGCTTCCGGAAGCAGCCGAAGTAGCAGTCTCAGAGCCACCGGAGGCGCCCTTGGTGGTGGTGGCGGTGCTGTTCGATGAGGCGTGGGAAGTCTGAGATCCCGAGCCAGTGGCAGTGGCAGTGGCAGTGGAGTTGGCAGTAGCCGAAGAAGTGGTGCTGGAGGATGTTGAGTTGTGGAAGCCAGACGTAGCATTGCAGGCCAGGTTGTAGAGTGGCTTGCCATTGTCGCTCACCCCGAATGAGGGAGAGGCGCCGGCATCAGCGAGGATGTACCACCAGAAATCAACATCACGGTGCTCCAGTTCGCAGGCAACATCTTGCCAGAAGGTCTCGGCATTGGCAACGCTGGGGACGGCCAGGTTGGAGGTAGGACCGGAAGTGGGCCAGCCAGACTCGGTAACCCAGATAGGTTTGCCTCCAGCAACGGCGGCGACCTTGTCGTATGCCTCAAAGAAAAGGTTTGCCGCGTTGTCGATAGAGTTCTCATCGGTTGTCTGGTAGTATGGGTACTCATCCAGACCCAAGAAATCGCAGTTGGAAATAACCTCAGCATTTGTGCCGTTGACAAAGACGTTCCAAGTGTCAACGTGGCCAACCGGCTTGCTGCTCAGGGTTGTGCCCTTAATTGCGTCCCGAACCTGACCAATGTAGTCAACCAGAACATCAGGGGTCTGACCAGTACCGCTGCCAGCTGCGATACCGATGGGCGAGATCCGGTAAAGATCCTCGCTACCAACTGAAATACCAACAACCAGGTCGGCAAAGTCGGACCCATATGTTGAGATGGCAGACTTCAAAGCGGTGAGCTCATTGTTGAAGGTAGCCTGGTCCGAAGACGCCCACAAGCCAAGAAGAAGAGTAGTGTTGGTGTCAATGGCAGCCTGAATGGCGGTAATGGGAGTATCGGTTGTGCCATCCTGGATCATAGTGTACAATCTTGCGCTGGTGAAGTCGTCGGCACCAACCAGACTGGCGGCGGTCTTGAACTGGCTGGCAAAGCCATTGTAGTCCTGGCCTTGCGAGGCGTAGTTGAATCCGCGGACCGCAGCGAGAGCGGTGGAGGCGCCACCGATGAGGGCGAGGAGAGAGCCCTTCATGATTCAAGCTCGTTTAAGCGAATGTGGTGTAGAATACGGGACGACGGAAAGGGGTTCGAGGAACGAACGAGTATATTCAAGCGAGTGTCTGAAGAAGTGTGACTGAAAGAGATTCAAGAAATGCAAAGAGTGAGTGAAAGAAAGCCCTGAAGAATGTGAAATGGGCGCAGTCCAAAATGATCGATGAGCAAGAAAACAAGAGAAGATTGCAGACCACATCCTTCGGGGGGAGGCTCCATTTTGTTCATAAATTGTATGTGAACCGGGGCAGAAGAAGGACCATGCACGGAAGGCAAGCGCCACCCGCGGCTGCAGCCAATCGCTGGCGGAATCACGACGGTGGTTCCTGCATCGCTTGATTGTTGGTTCCTGCATTGGCTGACGTGGCGTCAGTGGCGACACCAGGTTTCAGAATATGTTGCTTGTCTGTCAGGATGAATTTTGCCGGCAATGGGCTTGTTCTTGAGTGGCTGACGTATAGTCTTCACGTGTCAGACAAACCTCTTTTTGCGGTACCTGAGCACGCCCCCATGCTGTCTCCTTACCACTAACGAGACGCTTGACCAGGTAAAGGAGCAAGGAGGCTTGAGCTTCTTGGCTCTGGGATCCATGCCACAACAATGCCTTCCCTCATTCTTCCTAGTCACTGTCCCTGAGGAGCCTTTGAACCTGTCAAGACGACGCCATCGAGGCCCATCGCCGGTTAAAAGGCTTAGACATTCATGCAATTACTTGGTAGGTAAAGTTGTTGCAGGGAATTTAGCCGCTGCTTCAGGTCATGATTGTGATTTTCATCAATCATAAACTATCAATACAGTTCTGACTCGTGCACTTCATGCAGCGTATCCATATTACTAGAATTGTGTCTCTTATGGAGGTGGTGAGCCTGCAACCTCTCGCAACCCGATGTGAGCTCTGAGCAACCGCTTCTTGTTCGCCACATTTGCACCCTCCGCAGGAAGACCTAGTTGTTGTAGTACCGAATCCAATTGTCTTCTTGTCATTCGTTCGAGTTCCACTGAGGTATGAGGGAAATCAAGGATAGCGGCACCGGTAGTAGTGTTGATAAACGGTCCAAGATTTTCGTTTTGACTATGAAGGTATGTATTCTGAACGCGGACTGCGTTATTATGATTCCTATAGAATTAGCATAGTAATGTTAAAATAAGTTGAATTATACTTACGACGCAGTAACCATAGTCACAAGCCCTTGACGTACATCGACGATTTCCTGGCGGACATTTGCAATATCTTGTCGGATTTCCATCGTGTCTCTCGTTGACTGCTCCCTCATTGCATGGAGCTGGGCGAGAATTTGCTGGCCGCCGGCGATTGGAGGTGTATTTGGTATCTTCAGCATCTCGGTAGCAATGATGTTAAAGTCAGGCTGTGGGCCGAGAGGGATTCGTCAGCCATCGTGGCGGTGGGGGGGTAAGGGTGATTGTTGCGCGATATATAGGAGGTTTTCTTCCCCAGAGGGTTTCCTACTATATAGATATAGGCAGACTCGCCTCATAAGCTTAGATTAGCTTGAATGGCGTAATGAATTTAAAAAAAAAAAAAAAAAGGGTGATTGTTGTGGTGACAGTGGTAAATGGTGAGGGGTGGAAGTACGACCTGAGATCTACATGCTGCTCCAGTTCGCCGTTTAAGATAATCTAGGTAGGTAAGTGCTAGTATCAGACTTAAAGCGGCATTAATGGCGGAGTATCAGACACCAAAGTCCGCAATCAACTGATCAATTAATTGTTTATTACATGCTACGCGACGTCCATTCCAGACAACAATGTTGAAGTCTGGTTCCTGTGTGGGCATAAGGCCACTCAGCAAGCATCCCCATGAAGCACATTAAATGAGCCTCTCGGTCAATGCCTCAATCATGGCATTGCAGTGGCCAGCCTTCGGACGGTTCGTGATACAGGCTCTCCTGGTCTTACACATCGTCACCATCGTTGTTGCAGCCACTACCACCACAGCGACATCACAGCAGACACCGCTTACCTGTCCATTTCGTACAGTTAACTATATCACTCACGGTCTTCCTCAGCAATGTCTGACATCCATTCGGAAAGCCAACGCGACCACCACCATCGCCGACAGTGGCAGTACTACCGTGGACTTGCCCTCATACACTGGAACTTCGATCGAACATGCTGATAATGGCGCTGGCGGATCTGCCAGTTCTGCAGCGTCCTTCATTCCGACCCCAGTGGACTACACTCCCAACCGAGAAGAGACTGCGGCTGCTACCACCGAACCGACGCGACCTGTTGCGAGTTCAGCCCAGCCTCAACCATCCACAAGCTCAGCTGGTACAACTACGGACGGAAGGGACGAAGACTCGCCTCTTGAGGATGGGAAGTTCTTGTCGTTTGAAGACTGGAAACGGGAGAATCTGAAAAAGGCTGGACAGTCTGAACATGTTGGCAAGGGTCATGGCATTGATCGCGACACCAGGAAACGTCCTAGTATCTTGCAAGATTCACTGGATGCTCTGGGGGATGATACCGAAATTGATCTCGACTTCTCTGGCTTTGTGCCTGAGGGTCTCGAGTCTGTTGCCCATGGCCCACCGCCAAGTAGCCAGAAAATTGAAGACAGCCCGGGCAGCATCAAACCGGGCCATGCACCAAGATCTGGGGTGAGAAACAAAGATGCTGGGACGACCTGTAAGGAGAGATTCAATTATGCTTCTTTTGACTGTGCCGCCAGTGTCTTGAAAACCAACCCAGAAGCTAAAAGCCCTTCGGCTGTGCTGGGGAAGAACAAGGACTCCTACATGTTGAATGAATGTTCGGCGCAAAACAAATTCTTGATCTTGGAACTATGCGATGATATCTCTATAGATACCATCGTCCTGGCAAACTTCGAGTTCTTCAGCTCCACTTTCCGAACCTTTCGAGTCAGCGTCTCCGACAAGTATCCCGTCAAGATCGACAAGTGGAAGACGTTAGGGACATTTGAGGCTCGCAATACTCGGGATGTGCAGGCTTTTCTAGTCGAGAACCCGGTCATCTGGGCGCGGTATTTGCGCATTGAATTCCTCACGCACTACGGGAACGAATACTACTGTCCAGTCAGCTTGGTTCGGGTGCACGGAACGACCATGTTGGAAGACTATAAACATGATTTGGAGTCGCTGCATATGGACGATGACGAGATCAGTTCGCAGGAGGGTGACGAGTCCTCTGAAGTGGACGAGCTTATACCCGAGGCAGTGGCTGAACCGTTATTGAAGAAGGCAGAGACAGTCGAGGCTGAAATCCCTGTTCGGAGCGTGGAATCCAGCGATCCAACTCCAACGGCGTCAAGTACAGACCGGTCGGCAACCATAGACGTTACTCAGACTCCTTCAACAGCTACTGTGGCCACTTCCATGCCGACCTCTCCGGCGAACCTCTTGGCCCTATTTGATGGTGTCATAATGGATGAGGAGGATTTCGGAGTGTGTAGAAGCACTCACAATGCTACCACTACCGGACCTGAAGTGCGAGAATCACCGCACAGCATCCAGAAGTCCCGCATTGGCTCAGTGACAGCCACATCTACCCTGTTGGTCACAAACGCCAGTGATACTGTCTCGATTCCAAATACAGACTTTTCCACGACCAGTTCAGCGATGCTAGCCAACGACACGAAGAGTCCACTACCAAAATCTTCCATTTCCGACAATTCGACCGCCCTGCGAGAGTCGCCCACAGCGACCAGTAATAGCACCAAAGCGGCTGCATCGACAGCTCAAGCTGCCCATCCTGCCCCGACAATACAAGAGTCCTTTTTCAAATCTGTCCAGAAGCGGCTGCAAATGCTTGAAGCGAACTCGTCTCTTTCGCTGCAATACATAGAAGAACAATCTCGTGCGCTTCGAGACGCCTTTCAGAAAGTCGAGCAAAGGCAGATGGCCAAAACAACCTCTTTCTTGGAGTATCTCAATAGCACTGTGCTGAATGAGCTCCGGGACTTTCGGCAGCAATATGACCAGCTCTGGCAGTCAACGGTGATTGAGCTTGAGTTACAGCGGGAACGGTATCAGCAGGAGAATCTTGCGCTCAACGCTCGTCTGGGGATTCTGGCAGACGAAGTCATATTTCAGAAGCGAATGTCCATCCTCCAAATGGTTTTAATTCTGATCTGCCTGGGACTTGTCATTTTCTCTCGAGGGTCCCTGAACAGTTACTTGGAGATGCCCTTGGTACAGAGTGTGTTGGCCAGGTCTCCCAGCTCCAGATGGCTGAATCTCTCAAGCCTGGATACACCTTCTCACAGTCCTGCGCCGAGCAGATCACACTCTACACGAAGCGCACGTACAGGTCATGGCATCTTGAAGGGTCACCGCCGGTCGGCATCCGAGGATTCCGTTGTTGAGACACTGAGTCCTTCTGACTTATACTCTCCTCCGACGCCGGTCAGCTTCGGTAGCAACGATATGGACGTGTACGAGGTTAGACAAGATGGCACAGAATTGGGCGACCCTCAGTTTGACCCGAGCTTGATTGAACGACCACGTACAAGTCCACCGGTCTTGCGTGGCACAGAAACCCCCCCGGACTCGGAGTCCAATGGTGATGCTCGGGATGGCATAATTGACTCGGTTTCGCTAAGCCCGACCGACACCAAGCATTCAGGGAGTAAACCTCCCATGCTTATCATCAATGATGCTACTCCGCATTCCAAACGCCTGACGTGGCAGCTTCCAGACACCTGATTGGCCTCCAGGTATTCTCATCTCATGTTCATTACAGTCTGTCCTGCTTTCAAGACAGCCGACCCGGGTTTGGCGGAAAGGTCTTTGCGGGATACGTCCGGGCCATGGTCAATGGGACCTAAGAGTCCTTTGTGCTGATAGAGTATGGTGTCTCAGGCTACTTTTTATACCCATGGCATCCACATCAGCAGAGCCGTGCGAGTGATATCGTGCAAGCGAAGTCACCGCGTCCCATCTCCATGGCACAGGAGCGCCACGCGAGGGCTACCACTTGCAGCGCACACCATGTGTTCCAGGGTCCATAGCCTGAAGCAGGTCGCCCAGCCTTGCATTATTATGAAATCAGTTGCCTCACGGCAACCTTCACCGCTGCCTGCCGGTCAACTCGTATGAAGACCAGCAGAAACACAGCGTATGTCATGCTAATGTGGGATGGACACGACGATGGGACCGGGTACCTTGGGCCATTCGCACCGCAGCAGGGGCTCGAACATCGGCGGGATGGATCTGCGGGCCGTTGCCAGAGAGGCAGAGATAACAAAGGATCATCAAGGCTCTGGCGGCGAGCTAGTGGATTTCGGCAGAGGTCCGATCAGAAGAACGACCCCGACGATGAGGGTCAAGCACTGAAGCTTTGCTAGGTAGGCGGGCGGTGGTGTCTCAACATGGGGGCTTCCTCGTCCATTCGCCCGAATCTGGCTACAGTGTTCCTTTGCTGGGATTGCTATAGTGCACACAGCAGGAGCATGATTTTAATTCAAAGGCACAAGGTAGCTAGGTAGTAGGTACTGAACCAAGTGCACTGGAGCCATGGCCTCATTCAGTCTTCGTCGTCATCCACTGCTGCCCTGATGTTTCGAGCCTTTCTCCGTGCGCCCTTGAAATGTCTCTTGCTGTTCAATTTGACTTCGGACGGGTCGACATTCTTCTCCAATGCCACCATGGTCCTTGCCTTGCGACCGCTTAGTTCTTTCTGCTGTTGTCCCTGTTCGGTATACTGGTGGTTGAAAGGCCTGGTCAGATGACCTGCATTTCCGCTACCAGGCCCAAAGAAGCGCTTGTCAAGCTGCTTGGACCGATTGCCGGTCTCTCGAGGTCGCTTGGGGACCGACGGCGCGGGTGGTTCCATCTCGCCCTCCAGGCCAGCTTCGTCACCGTGGGCAATCAACCAAGCCTGTCGTTTGGCTGGAAGATGGGCAAAGTCATAGAGCGCCTCGTTGAACTCGGCCCCATCGATCTCAGGCTCGTGAGGTGGTGGATGACAATAGAGCAATTTGCCGCTGACATAGTCCTTGAGGATATACCTCGCTGCTCTCGACTCGTCTGGCTGGCCGTGGCCGGTGGTCGCGAACCCACGAGCCCGCGCATAAGCCCTCAGCACCTCGGAAGCACTGGGCACACCGGTGCCGCCCTCTTCCACCGGCCGCGTGTGAATCTTCATGCCATAGACATTTTCCAGAAATGCCTGTGGTATCCTCTGCGCTACCAGCCCGGCTGGACCGGTAAATTCGCGCAACTGGTCGATCGGTAACACACCGCTGCATACCAACTCCGCTTTAGTGGTGGCAAAGTTGGGGAACACCAGACCGGGGCAGTCGCACAGGATTACCTTGTCTGATAAATGGATGGTCTGGAAATGCTTCGTTTTTCCCGGCGTCGAGGAGACGCTGACTTTCTTCGCCCCGATTAGAGCATTGATGGTGGATGACTTGCCCACGTTGGGATACCCGACAAGGCCAATGGTCGTTTTGCGATCCGTCGTACTGTCTCCGGGGATATTCCCTAGAAACAGAGATTCCAGCTCGTCGACTGTCAAGATCTGGGTCCGTTCTTGTACGTCGTCAGAAGTCTCAGATCCTTCCTCCACATCCCCCTCTGCGTCGTCTTCGTCCTCATCCTCATCCTCATCCTCATCCTCATCCTCATCCTCATCCTCATCCTGCTCCTCATCATCTTCGTCCTCCTCGTCGTCTGACCATTCCTCTCGCTCTGTATCCTTCAGATTGAGATCCTGGAGGCTCTTGACGACTGTCTTCTGAGGCGCATTCCGATCCATCTGCTGCTGAAGCTGTCTGGCATCTAGTTCTTCCATGGCATCACGTCCTTCGTTCATCTCTTTGGCAAGATGAGCAGAGAAAAACTTGTAGTTGATGCCTTGTTCATCAAAGTAATCGGCCCATTGGCGCCTCTGCGCCTCCGTCAGCATGTCGGCCTTGTTGACCAGAAGCAGATTTCGCTTCTTAGGGTCGACCTCCTTGACGTATTTCTCCAAATCTTCGCTTCGAAACAGCAACGGATTCCGAGCATCGACAATCTGAACAACAAGATCGGATCTTTCGATCACTCGCCACAGCTGTCTCCACACTTCAATGTTGCGCTCGAACGGCGTCATCAGCAAATCGTCGTTCTCTTGAAGTTCAGCAAGGCCACGCCTCCACGACAGCAGACTGGCCCTTTCTTGTTCGTCTAATTGCTGCGGAGTGGTGGTTTCATCCCATTTGGGTCGTCTCGGTACTGTCAACCTCGCTCTGTTCTGTGCATGTTTCCTTCTCGCCCCTCGCTCTTCCGCAGCACTGAGTAGGTACGGGTTGTTATGGTCTGAATGTATGATTTTGACATT
This sequence comes from Exophiala sp. LBMH1013, assembly GCA_024611085.1. NCBI lineage: Eukaryota > Fungi > Ascomycota > Eurotiomycetes > Chaetothyriales > Herpotrichiellaceae > Exophiala > Exophiala sp. LBMH1013. The sequence continues at coordinate 1,778,583 of JAMFLB010000002.1, forward strand.
GCTCATCTTCTCCGCCGTGAAATCTGTGCCAGCCAGTTCCGCAGTCGAGAGAAACTCATCGAGAGCTCCTTGCTCTGTGACACTGCGCATCTTGACCCATGACGCCTCCTTCGCTTCGTTGGTCACGTACGTTTGTCCCGTGGTATGGTCTTTTCGAATAATGCCTTGCTGTGAGACTTTTTTCCTGTCTGCGCCCTTGCCTTTGCCGAAGCGGTCGTTCATCAGACTGTTGCCCAGCCCGACGCTGTTCTTGCTTTTCGGTAAAACCATCTTGAGGGATGAATGTGCAACACGACAAGCCCCTGATGTTAATGGGAATGTAGGAAATTGAGGGCGTTAAGAACCCAGAGTTGGTTGGCGAACTTGTATGAAAAATAACGTTCGGCGCGGGGGACGTCATTTGTAAGGCGGATAAATTGTGGCGCCGCGGACAATTTTCTTAGAAATTTGTTCCCGCTTTGAATATCAATCACAGTGGCAGTAAGTACAGTCTATGTACTACTGACAGTACTGCCCTCAACCTGCAGCAGCACTACCGACACTCTTAGCCTTCACCTGTCACCCCATATCGACAATCAGAGGCACAATGCCGCGGAGACGCTGGATGTATGTTGCATTCCTCGTCCTGCAATCGGGATACTGACCAGATTCCAGCGACAAGAACAATGCTCAGACCTTTCACCTGTTATATCGGCCTCAGGCCGATCCGGCCTTACACGATGAAAACGCCGGCGAGCGGGCACTCTACCCGGTGTCAGGACCTGGATCGTCCTCGCAAAAGAACGCTCAGAAAGAAGGACTCCATCTGAAAGACCTCGAAACTGAGCTGGACTTTGAGAGCATGCGAGAGAATGAGGGCGAGGCAGCGCAATACGGGATCTACTTTGACGACACCAGTTATGACTATATGCAGCACTTACGCGATATCGGTGAGGGCGGAGGAGGAGAGTCTCATTTCATCGAAGCCACTCCAATTAAGGTCCAGGGGAAGGGGAAGGCTAAATCAAAGACAATCAAGTTGGAAGATGCGCTGCGAGGGGTGTCACTCGACGATGACCGAAGCGTTGCCGGTACTGATATGCTCTCGAATTTCTCAACCACTACAAAGGATCGGACGTACGAAAGTCAGCAGAATGTGCCGGACGAGATTGCAGGATTCCAGCCGGACATGGACCCGAGACTCCGAGAGGTTCTGGAGGCGTTGGAAGACGATGCTTATGTGGCAGATGATGATGAAGAAGACATATTCGCGGCCCTAGCACAAGACGGTCGCAATGGTGAACTAGAGCTGGAGGAATTCGAGGAAAACTTTTTCGATGAAGAGGACGAAGGCTGGGAGTCAGATGCCACCGAAAAGGCACCAACACAACCTTCCGAAGTGAAATTACCTTCAGCCGTTCCAGTAACCGAAGGAGCCGAAAGAACGGATGCAACTCTAGATGCAGAAGCTGCCTCTGCGGAAGATGGAGACTGGTTACGCGACTTTGCAAAGTTCAAGCGGGATACCGCCCGGAAGCCGCCGCCCAAAGCTGCCGAGTCTATCATTGCCGCATCAGCAATCCAGGACAAGGCCCCGTCTTTGTACACGTTGAATGGCACACCGTTGCGGCAGAAGAAGCGGAAAGGCGCCCTCACGAATCCCAGTTCATATTCGATGACTTCATCCTCTCTCGCACGCACATCGGGTCAGCAACTGTTGGATGCCCGGTTTGACAAGGTGGAACAGATGTATTCTCTGGAAGAGGCTGACGAATTCGATGACATGGATGGTGGAATGTCGATGGCTTCGGGGATGACAGGCCGCTCGAAAATGTCACAACTGTCAACCACCAGCTTCGCCGAAGAAGGCGCTGTGCGGGAGGATTTCGACAGTATGATGGACGGCTTTCTGGGAGACTGGAACAAAGCTAATCCTGGTGGCGGAAAACGCCGGGGCGCAAAGGGCAAACGGGGCAAGAATGGAAACGAGAAATTCGGCCTCCAGCAACTCGACGAAGTTCGGGCGGAATTGGGCCCTGCAAGGCTACCTAGACGCTCGACAAAGACATGATGAAGAGCTCATAACGTGGCGTTATGACTTGACCGGTTTATGTGGCGCATCAGAGATACCCCCTTGTGCAATAAGACAGACCTGCGTTTCTGTTTCTCTCATCAGAACCCGCGTAACTCCCTATGCACGTTCTGTACAGTGCATTGATGCTTTCAATTCATTGCGTTTTATGACTTTGGTTCGAATTCTCCTCCTTCTCGGATGTCTCTTTCTGCGAAGGGTGTAGACCCGTCCCTGGGCTTTGCAACGGGAGTCCAAGCACTATATTTCGGTTTTGTCCTGCTCGTGTGTTAATTAAAGTTGTCGGGACATTGTAGGATCTTGACGCACGTAGAATATGGCCGGTAAGCACCTCGGCTCATGGTCATGTTGAGTCTGGGTTCCTTGGGCTCCCACGGTCTTACGCCAATCTCCATGAGTTTGTCTTCCACGGGAGGCTTGTCGACCAGGTAGCTTATCCATGCATGCCAGCCCGGTTCGATCGAACTTGGATCATATTCCTTGTCTTTGTAGTCAACCTGCGCCGTTTAGCACAACTATCAAAGAATGTGTTCGGGAGATCCCCTACCCATCTCGTTCGCAGAGGGAGCTCCTCTTGCAAGTTTTCGTAGTATTTGTTGCCGAATCGGTCGGTCCCTATTAAGACGCCGGCTTTGGTGTCGCCCTGTCATTGGTCAGAGAGATGTCTTGACACCATTTTGGCGAGATATGTACAATATACTGAAGCTGGTGACCATATTCCTTGAAGCCAATCCTCCACAGGTTCCGCAACGTTCGTGTAATGGTCGACATTGTGGAATACACAGAAGGGACAGGAAGATCAGAGCGGAGACGGTGCTGAGCTTTTGTCCCGAGGACCACGACTATGGGAGTAAGGCTGGGTCCAGTGCCTTATCAATCGACGTCGTGTCGTGTCGCAGTTGCAGTCGCAGACGCAGTTGTGGTCTGGATGATGCGCTCGCAGGTCACTCACTGCACCTTGATGCCATTGAGCGACTTGTCAGTGGTTGAGCTCCAAGGCTTGGCTGTTGTTGGCAAGGGACCAATTAAGTCACAGACGCCGCATCGAAAGACTTAAGGCGGCGTGTAGTGGCGTTGTGGCTGAACGGGCACTCGTCGTACCTCGTACTCGCGGACGCAGTTAATAATAAAGTTCGTCAGGCACCCAATCTATTATGTTCATGTTCCCCAAACACCGCGGGGCAAATTCCCCCGTGGCGCAGGGTGACGATTTGTTGAGATCCGATGTCCTGCAGTGCAAGAGAACCGTTCGCTTTCCATCCTGTGTCTCTCCTCGCAACTTACTCGACTGAAGACCACCTCCCCCTGTCACGAATCCGAAGAGCGACCCGACCCTAGATGGCGTGGAGCAATACGTGCGACTGGCCAGTCTGATACCCCTGTTTGCGGACATTGTGTCTTCTGCCGATCGCAGCAACACTTTGGCTTCACTAGAAAAGTTTGCCAGTGTCGGTATGTCCTGACAAAACTCGGCGCTCTTTGAAGTCTCTCAGGTATCGGGGGACTCGAATACAGGGCTGTCTATGCCAAAGAGACCATGAGCGGAGTTCAGAGGTTCCTTTCCAAGCGGGATGGAAAGCGCTTCCGTGATCGAGACGGCCATCATCACCATACAAACCCTCTCAGCAGGAAAGCACTGGCAGTAGTGAGTACTCCCGGTCTACATGCTTTTATTGCCTCAGTTGTCTGCCCCTCGCATGCGTAATTGAGTCCACCATGCAGCGTTTCTGTCTTACCATTTGTACACCATCCAGAGATCGTGATGGATCTTCTGTATTTCCTCCTCCATTTCTTCTGTTCCGAGCCTGAGATCTTCCCGGGGCGCGGTCCTTTACTGACTTTTCTTCTTTTGCGCAGTCGAGCCCTGAGGTCAACACTCAACCTGTCAATCCCAATTCACCAGCCGACTTCTATGGCCTGTTCGATGCTCACGGCAGCCCCGCCACCCCGGCGGAGGAGCAAAAGGTAAGGCTCCTACTCTCTCATATTCATTCCGCCGCTCGATGTTGATTGAATCGTACAGATCAAAAGTCTGAGGCAGCGCATATTAGACTCCAAAGGTGTCCTGTTAAGACATGCCCAGATCCTTTGGGCACTCCGGTCCAATGCTGCAACTGGAGATATGGAGGCAGCTTACGGACTATTGCTCGCCATGTCTGATGCTTCTGAAGGCATCGTCACCGGTTATGATCCGCACACAAAGCTGCTTGGTGCCCAGAATAGACAGGGAGTTACCTGCTTTCTTGACGCGACCTTATTCGCGATGTTTTCTCGTCTCGACAGTTTCGAGGCTATGCTGTATAACTCGTTCGAAGAAGTGTCCCGAGACAAGCTGGCGTTTATATTACGGCTTTGGGTGAACCTTCTGAGATCTGGAAAGCTAATCACGACCGATATCACCAAGGTTCTTCAAGATACCCTGGCTGAGTGTGGCTGGCGAGAAGCTGCCGAACTCCATCAACAAGATGCTTCCGAAGCATTCACTTTCATCACCGGGATGCTCGACCTCCCGTTGCTGACTCTGAAGATGGACATTTATCATACTGGCCGAGAAGATACCAACGACGACCACAAGTTCATCAACGAGAGGCTGCTGGAAGTTGCCATCCCGCCTGATCCTACCGGCCTCCGGAAGGTGATTACGCTGGAAGAATGCCTGGAGGATTATTTCAACAATCGGATAGAGGTGCGCAGGTACATGGAGCGGCGGTCCACATTGACCTCTGTGCACAAACCGAGCGCTGTGCATGTCGAGACTGTCGAGCTCGACCCTGAATCATCTGCCAGCACTCCTATAGCATCGTCCCCTAACTACGCTTCTCCTTTGCGCCCAGTTAACCGCTTCCGGACCCCCAGCATCATCCAGGAGCGCTACATCCCGCCACCTACTGAAAGTGGCTATTCATCGCTGGTGTCGTTAAACTCGGTAGATTCCAAAGATCATACTGGGAGACCGCGGGCTGGCAGTGTTCGAAAGGAAGTCATGATGCCAGCCTGGCAATTCTTCAGTCTAATACGTAAGTGGTTCGACGCTGCATGGGCGATTAGGACTGACCGCCTTCAGCCTGGTACACGGATAATGCGCCCAAGAATGATGCACAGGTTGCTGCCCACTTTTCGTCGAAGCGGCCGATCCTTGGGGTTTGTCTCAAGAGATACTCTATGAGCTCGAATGGTCGCACCACCCGTTTGGATACGCAGATTGATATCCCCGTCGAGATTGGTGTGCCGCACTTTATCCAAGACGATCAGATGGAGGAGGCCGGCGCCCTGTATGGCAATTTCAAGCTTTCTCTACAATCTGTCGTCTGTCATCGGGGCGTCTCGGTGGATTCTGGACATTATATTGCACTGGTTCGAGGGACACCGCCACCTGGATCGGCTGACGCAACCGGGCCAGATAATACCAAGACTTGGATGAGATTCGACGATCTTGCTGCAAATCGTGTCACTGTGGTCGATATTGAAAAGGCTCTGAGAGAGGAGACTCCCTACTTGCTTTTCTATCAGATAGTCCCGATCGACGGCGACCCAGGACATATTACCACTGGTGAGGAGTTCTTGACGTCAATATCAGAGCGGAATGCTTCACTTAGTGAGTTGTCAAGTGTGTCTGCTCTAACGGACAATCAACCTCAGTCTACACGACCAAGTCTCGATCTCCCGGCTAGAGACGATCCTCGGGGTCGCTCACCTGGTGACGAACGCAAAAGAAGCGCAATTTCGTTTCCTGACTTACCTCCAGAACCATTAAGTGAGGTATCCCTGAACCTCCCGGAGAATTCAGAGGCATCCAACTCATCCAAACGTCTCAGCCAGTCCCTGTCGAGGACACAGACCAAGGCAAGCGACGGCATGAGTCGAACGTTGTCGAGGTTGACCGGCCGGAAAAGTCGAGAAGTTATGCCTCAAGACGCCTCAAAGGCCGAAGTCTATGTCACTGAGATCACGGAGCGGACGTTGTCGGATATCCAAGGCAACATGGAGCACACCACTTTGCTGGGCGAACCACCGAAAAGCCACAAGAGAGACAAAAGTCGCAGTCGTCTGTCGAGAAGCAGAATCCGAGGCGAGAAACCGGATAGAGAATGCAGCGTGATGTGAGAGGCAGCGTTTTTGGCTTGGCAGCGTTTGTACCGCAACATTCGGAAGTGGTTGACATGAGTCGTCGAGAATGAGGACGGGCTATTACCGTACCTATTATGAGCCATGATATCAACATCAGCAAGCATCTGCAGTGAAGCGCGCTTTGAGCTCCTGCTTGGCGTGTATGAAAGCAATCGACTTGAACTGAACACAACTTGCACAGGAACGGCAGGTCTGCATTCGTAGCATTGCACTACTCGCGATGAGTACACAGTAGTTTGTGCGCAAGGCTGAAGAGCAAGGCTGATCACCTGCATAATTCAGGGGCAGGCCACTTTAATAAGTTTCTACGTACCTACTTGTACCACTGCGTATCTCCCCGGAACAGACACAGCGGAGGACTTATGCTTACTTATTTGTCAAGATTCACGGACTGGCACCTGACCTCGTCGGTTCCGCATTGTTGATACCGAGTCAGGAGTCGCTCGATACATGTGGGTTGGTGGATCGGTCGAAAGGAGCAATCTTTCAATCTGGGGACATAAACACAACAACCGCGGGCGGACGAGGCTGTGACGCTGTCGTCCAATAAGAATCAGACTGCGCTTGTTCGTCTCCTTTTCTTCTCCGCATCCGCATTCAACATCAAGACCCTTTTAACAACACGGCTTTCGCCATTCGTACCCTCAAATGCTCCGCAAAAACCAGAAGCAGGTACATAGGGGTCGTCGGTCCATGTCCTCTTCCGTCCTGGATCCTCAAATGATGCCAGCAAAGCTTCATGCAAATCCGGGACTGACGATTTCGCCGAGTGCGGGGACAACGACCTGCTCTTTTTGTGCTCGTTGTGCTGCTACTACTGTCACTAGGGACTCGCTAGCAGCTCGGGCTGTTCAACCTTCCTCCTCTCCCTCCCCTCTCCCCTCTTTAATCCTCATTCTGCTTGACCGAACCGGCGGATCCGATCTAGCAGGTCATACCAATCAGATGGAAAGACAATGAGCAGATGGACCACTCACGATCATGAACGGGTTTGCGGCTTCATGGCATCAAGATGGCCCAAGGTTAGAACCATGGCACGTACCTGTCAAAGCGGGTTTCGGATCCTGGCCGGTTTCGTACCCCCGCCCCGGCAGAAGACAAAAAGGTAGGGAGGGATACCTTTCTGAAGACGTGCGCTTCCTCTATCTACACGGATCCTTCGCAGACAGGGACATAATCTATTCTCTGAGTTATCGAGCGTCTGGGGTTGTCCGTTGAGCAGCACTGGATATAACTCTGCCCACATAGTTGCTGCCACTGGCCATTCGACAGGGCAAAATGGCAAAGATCGCTGCAGAGGCTGTTCCACAGCTGAAGTCTCAAATCGATGCTCTCACTTCCGACCCCAAAGGTGCGCCAGGCGTGGTATTTGCGGCGGTGAACAAGAATGGTGAATCGATCTTCGAGCATGCGTCTGGAAAGGTCGGAGCCGGCAAGGATCAGGCAATGACTATAGACAATGTCTTCTGGATCGCCAGCTGCACCAAGATGATCACGGGAATTGCATGCATGCAGCTGGTCGAACAAGGGAGACTGTCGCTGGATGATTCTGAGCAGGTCGAGAAGCTGGCTCCGGTAGGTCGAACGGTTCCCTTGTCTCTTCGATCGGAAGTGCACCATGGATATTTGACTGACTGGGTGGTGCGGGATTGTTGCAGGAGTTGAAAGCGGTGCAAGTATTCGAGAATGGCAAAATGGTGCCCAAGAAAAGACCCATCACTCTAAGAATGCTGCTTGCGCATACAGGTGAGTTTCGGTTCTATACTTCATCTCCACCGCTGTCCGCGGCATCAGGCACACCGAGTCAAATACAGAGACTCTGCCTTCTAATTCTATCGTTTGTTCGTCCACGATCTAACTTCTATCCATGGCAGCCGGCTTCGGCTACTCGTTCTTCGACCAACGCCTCAACGATTGGGCCGGCCCACTAGGCCTCGACGAATTCTCCGGCTCATATCATGACTACCTGTCGCAACCATTAGTGAACCAACCGGGTGAGAGGTGGGAATACGGAATCAACATCGACTGGGCAGGCCAGCTGGTCGAGCGCGTCACCGGGCTCAAGCTGAACGACTACTTTCAGCAACATATTTTCAAGCCCATGGGCCTCACGCATATCACCATGTTCCCCACGGACGAGATGAAGGCTCATCTCTCCTACATGAACGCCCGCGCCCCTGATGGTAACTTGTCACTCTACCCCGATGGTCATCTCAACCGTCGGCCGTTGTATGCTACTACGAAAGAAGAAATCGATGCTACGTTCCATTCGGGTGGCGCCGGCTGTTTCGCTCGCTTGCCGCAGTATTGCCAGATCATCGCTACGTTGTTAAATGATGGTGTGCATCCTGGGACTGGGGCGAGGATTCTCAAGAAGGAGACAGTCGACCAGATGTTCACGAATCAGGTACCGAGAGCTCCCTCACACGGATTCTACACCAACGATGCATTCGGTGACAGACTTGACTTTGGGTGCTGACGCTATTTCTGCATGTCTAGATTCCAGAAATGCCGAACTTCGGACGCCAGGTGAGTCTTGATCTCTACTCCTCCTCCTCCGCCCTAGCCACAGATGGCCAGTCAGCGCAGTTCAGTTGCTGTGCTTAGGGGTGTCAAATGCACATCTAGCAATGCTAACAAGACAACTGATTTGGCCAGGGCATCGATGCACCTAAACCACTTCTCACCAACGTCCTGACTGACCTGTACCCTGACCCGCACGACGTCCCCCAAGGCTGGGGTCTCACATTCTTCCTACACCTGCGCGACTCCGCCGTCCACAGCGAAGGCACGGGCTGGTGGGCTGGCCTCCCGAATCTGTTCTGGTGGGCTGATCGGAAGAGGGTGTGTAAAGCTCTATCTATTTTCCCTTTCCCTGCTGGCCACCTCTGGCCGGGCATACTTTGGTCTCGGGGTTCTTCCGCCTCCGCCTCGTGGACTTTCTCCTGTAAAGAGGACAAATATATGACTAGAAAGCTAACGTACTGGTGTGATTTAGGGCATCGGTGGCATTATTGGGTCTCAAATCCTGCCGTTCGGTAAGTACCTATTGATTCATTGGACTCTGATCTATTCCAGTTGAGGCCGGCTGGGTCGTTTTCCTTCTCCTACAGGGCTAATAGGAGTGTGATAGGTGATGCGAATATTCTTGGTCTGTGGGCTCAGATCGAGGCTGGCTTGAATGCAAACTTGAAGTGAAATGGGCATTCATACACGGAGACGCCCAGCTAAGGGAGGGAAGCTACGGCATGAACAATACAGTAAGGACAGGAGCTCAAGTTGGCATCACATGAACCGAGAAAAGATAACCCCTATGATCAGCGACGATGATAGTGGTTTCAATGAAGTAGCAGACGGTCTTGGCTTGTTTGATATGCACCTGTATGCCTGCTAGGTTGGAATGTTCCTTCAATCTGTCCGGCTGTTTCTGTAGCCCAGGGTTTCCTATTTGTACATTTTATGTCGTCCACGACTTGACCGTGTCCTAATTCCAGCCTCGAATGTCAAGACGAAACGTAGGCTCTTTCAGAGATATGTCCGATACATCGGCTTGAAAAATGATGCTTTGCTCTGCTGCTCCATCATATGGCAAGGGTAGATCCATCAGGCTGTGCCGAAAATGTGTCCGCTAGCACCAATATCCGGGTTCCATCCAGCCGAGAAGAACGAAAATGCCCGTAAAAGCCAGGGCACCTGGCCGACATGTACACGACAAAAGTCAAAGATAGGGAAACCTCTCAATCAACAACTTTTCCATAAAACGGAATACCGACCTGTTGAAGAAGAAGCCGTGCGTCTTTATCACAGGTGGCCGTAGTATGAATGGTGACATGTAGACCCTGAAAAAGAGGGTTAGCAAAATGGTGATGCATGGTTTGATGGGAAGTCCACGTACCGGAATCATCTTGCCAGGGTAGGCATCATAATTCGTCTCAATCTCCGGAAACCCAGCAACAGCTTCAGGATCCAGACCGAAAGAAAGATTTCCACTGTTATCTCCAGTCGTGCCTCTCACACCGTTCCAGTCCTTTATCCGCGGCAACACTACATTGATCAACTTGCTGAGGAAATGGTACATGTCCTCTCCCTTCAAATCGACCGTCGCGCTGACTGTCTTCCCTTTGACCAGACTCCAGTTTGCTTCGTTCGTTCTGGCCTCATGGGTCTGCGCTCTGTGGTTTGTGATGGCTTGCAACACCATACCCGCTACATGTACAAAGCCCGATCCACCGGTAAGGGCGCCCTTGATGTATGCGTGGACCGTAACGCGCTCGATCATGGGGATGTTTCGGAAAGTGATGGGCTTTCGTAACAGGCGCAAGACATCTCCGCCACGGGGTCCACGAAGTGGTCTGTTTTTGAAGTATGGAGAGTCACCGATCCAGGGCCGTAGACGCGGACCTTTTTGCGGCGCTCGGAACCCGGGCGGTGTATGCTGGTAGCACATGGTCATGAAATCGGGCGCGATGATACTGTGGTACGTCTGTTCGAGACGGGGCGAGGAAAATGGACCCGGTACATATTCTCGACTGGCGGGATCCGAGGCAGGAGGTGGCTGATGTGGGTGTAAAGGTCCACGATAGTATTTAGGACTGCGAAATTGATATCTGTCGAGTCTACCGTCAGCATCCATGTGCGGAGGACGGGCATTGGCACTCGACTTACCTGCTAGGTACGAGTTCGCGTTTCCGCGACTTCGGCACTCTCAACGGGTCAAACCCCTTCACAGGCGATACTGCGCCTCCCAGGGACGAAGCTTCTTCCAGTTCGGCATCCTGCCGGCCTTGTGAAGCGGTTGCTTGGGTTGCGAGCGTCCGTCGGGATTGGGTTTGCAGGCATCGATTGCAGACAGACGGGCTGATGAAGGACCGCAACGTCCGCGAGAGACGAAGAGATAGATGGGAGTCTGCCATTGTCGCTTCGAAGATGCAACAGACGGCGTGTGGGTTGCTTGACGGTTCAATTGATCAATTGACTACGATTCCGAAGGGTCTTTTTCCCTCGCGCAGCCAAGAGCAAAGATGCGATCCAAGAGGCTGTTTGTGGAGGATGCCGCATGCTCCGTAGTATTTGCTGTAGGGTTGAACATAAACATCATCAGATGCAGATCGTCACTCTTCACAAACAATATTATTATATCTATCGTGGTCATCCAGGACCGCGCCTCCCCCTCCAGTTCTAGCGCTTGTGGTCGTCGCGCCTGCAATTGACACTGCAGTGAAACACACTGGTGGACACGGCGCACCTCCCACAATCATCGAAGTTCTCGACCTCTAGGCCCAGGTCCTTCGATCAGTCCCTCTCGGCAGCAAGAAGATGGACCGTGGTCTTCAACATCGTTCAAGTGCCGCTACACCTTTGTCCTGACCAAGAAGACGGTCGCAATGACCTATGCCTCCAGCCCACATCAATCATGGAAGACAATGCGCAAGAGGCGTCAAAGTACAGTGATCCTGTCAAATACCTGTGTCTTGTTCTAACCGCCAAATAAGAAATGTAGACCGTACAGAGGAGGATGTATCAGCCTCTTTAGCAACCCAAATCCCTACCTATACAACTTTGGAGCCGCGACTGGCAAAGTAAGAAAAAGGCACACAGCGCTCCGACCGGACGCTGACATTCCCAGGTTTCGCTCAGCATGTCAAGATTATATCCTCAACGATTTCGCGGCTGCGCTCGAAGCCAAAGTCGAATCTCGCCTGTGGGATGCACACTCGAGAGTCAATCAGAAGTTCAGAACATTACTTACTCAATTCCGAGAGGGCGAAGGCAAGAAGAAGCCTGTTGCGCGTCGAAAGGCGGAGAAGCTCTACCTGGAATTCATAAAGTCAAGCACGCGCTTCTATCGAGGATATATTCAAGGACTTGCTTCCAACTTCCGCAACATACCTGAGATCGTGGAGGTTGCTAGGAGGTTCAATCTGGACAGTATGTGAGCCGTACTTTGCGTGGTGGACGACTAACATTGCGCAGCACTTTCAGCAGACAAGCCTCTGTCCGCGGACCTCAAGCTGAAAGAGCAGCTCGTTCGCTCGTGCTATGCAACTCTGATCCATCTGGGCGATCTTTCTAGATATCGAGAGACCGAGCTGCAGACCCAAAGGCGCAACTGGGGGCCTGCCAAAGGGTATTATGATCTTGCATCTGCGCTTGATCCCACCTCCGGAACCTCGAACAACCAGCTCGCAGTCATCGCATTCACTGATCAAGATCATCTGCGAGGCGTGTACCACCTCTACCGGGCAGTTTGCGTTGAAAACCCTCATCCTCTGGCTGAGGGAAACCTAAAACTGGAGTTCAAAAAGATCATGAGGAAGTCCAGTCAAGGCAAGCCGATCCTAGACGAAGGTGTTGTCGTCGATGGAAACCGCGCACTTCAAACCCGCTTTCTTCTGTTTCATGCTCGTTGCTTCTTGGAGGAATTTGTTGGGTATGAAGATCAGCAGAATAAGATTCTCTGCGCCCTGGTCGATGAGCTAAGAGAACGACCCTACGATACAATGATCAGAAAACTATGTTTGATCAACATATCGGCACAGCACTTGGCGGCAAAGAGAATGAACGGTATGTCTCCTTCCGTTGGCCCCGTTGGCGGTCTAACACATGTAGACGATTTGTCGGCATCGAGCTCGTTTGAGATCGCTCAGCACATGAATATAACGACCTTTTCGGCTCTCTTGCAGCTCCTACGTGATGAACTTCAGCCTCTTGGGACCGACACTGACAGCAGTCCGAGTCGTCGACGCGGTTCGTCCATGGGCATGACTCCCGTCACCCGTCGCATCCTTCCCCATCTCAGACTATACAGTGGATGGCTGTTAAGCACCGTGCAGCAACTCCTCGCGAACCGATCACTTGAGGTCCAGATTGCGGCACTGTGGCAGGTCTACGCAGAGGTGCTTAGCCTGCTTAGCCATACATTCCCTGTTATTCGTCGACTGCCTGAGCTTCCTTACCTTCTGGATGAGGATCAAGATACTCTGGCCTTCTTGCCTTTCAGCGACTTTGTTAAAAGCACGCGCTTTCGTGATGCTAAACATCGCCTCAAACCTCTCCATGATGAAGCTGCTTTTGGGCCACGGTCAAGTGAAGACGAAATGTTGTATCGAGTGAAGTGTCTGGTCAAGGACGGAGTCTATCTGTGCAGAAAGGTAGTCCTGTACACATTCTTTCCGCGAAGTCGTTGTCTAACATCGGGTAGGACGTGTTCGGACCAGCGCCCATTCCACTAACTTTCGCTAACAATCGTTTTATGTTTTGTGATGATACCCGGGGACACGAGAAGCATGCCCTGATCCCTTCCCTCCACGCAGCCCGGAGCTCGGCCACTGGTGTTGGTCGTGACAACGGTCTGGAGATAGGGCGACCTGGTAACACTGTCAACGGTCCCGCGACCCTCCATCAGACCATCTCAGATGCCGAGGTTTCTGAGTTGATGAGCTCCGCCATGGAGGATATGGTGAACAACCTGATTCAGGCCGATACGAATGAACCGACTCGCTCCTCCGTGGCTACAAGCGACAGGTCTTCAGCGCGTAGAGCACACCAGGTTACCAAAAAGGGGCAGTCCCCGTTGCAACCGGCCACTGTCACTGCTCGAGATCTGGTCCAAAAAGTCCGACATCCTTCGGTCGTCTTGCCAAATGAGCCAGTCATATCTAACATATGGGGTCCTCATTTTTCGCCACGACCTGGTGCAACCGGAGCATCTTCGTCTCGGCCAAGTACGGCTCATGGTCTACCCAACCCTGGCACTGCTTCTCCACATTCGAACGGTTCTGCAGAATTCCGGCGGATGTTTAATCTGGCGGACGGGGAGACCTCGAACCGGACCTCGCCAGTGCAGTCTTTTCCAACAAGTGGTATCGAGACATTGCCCTCGCCACAGTTACAGTCTTGGGTCAGCTGGAGTGATAAGATCCATCCTCACCTGTCCTCGTTGCGATCTTCCCTTGGGGCGGATGCTGCTTCACCGGAGCTCGTTATATCGAGCCCAAGATCGGCGCCCTCTCCTTTCGGTGCCATTGGCGAGCCGCGTCCGACAACCGGTCGGACACCTACCAGTGGTCAAGTCAGGTAATGGGCATGTCCAAGGAAATGATGCTTGGCCAGCATGAGCCCTTGGGACGCCGAGATGCAGGATTACAGGAATGCGCGCTTGCGAACCAACGCCAGAGAGGTGTCTAAGAAGTCTTCTCCGCCACTTGTCCACCGACGTAGCTGTCGACAAAAGTGCCTCGAGATGGGACTTGCACAGTTTACAGCATTCTTGCAGAACCCATGAAGTCTTTCATTTGTGATCTACTCTAGACAAGATCGTTACAACTGGAGTCTTTCTGGATTCTAACTGGTATCACTTTTCATCATCAAGTCGTGGAAGACGTGGTATCAACCCTGAAATGCAGTCTTTGTTGAATGAGACCGCCTGGATGCGCCATACTAGTACAAGAGCAAACACACGGGTACGAGAATCGACCTGGCAAAGCTAAAAGCCTGAATGTTTTACTGCATCCATGGCTTTGTTCACTGCTTGTATGTCTGCTTGGGCCACGGGTATCTGCGGGAAGAGTCAGTCAGAGAAATCAAGAAGTTGAACTTGACTCGGGCGAAGGGATGGCATAAGGTAGAATGAGCAGTCATCGCTCCCTACAGTATGCAAGTGGAAATGCGTAAAGGACGGGACTCGACTTACGAAGGACCCAATTCTTGCAAACTCAGTCTGGCCAACCACTGGCCTCTCTTGATGCATTCCTCTAGCGACTCGCCCTGGCAAATACCAGCACAGAAGCCGCCGGCAAAAGCGTCACCAGCACCGTTTGTGTCGTTGATGAGGTCATTCTCGATCACTGGTACTGGGTATTCTTTGACCTCGACGTCTTTGCCTTGCTCGGCGATGGCCACAATGGTAGGATCGGTGCCTTGTGTAACAATAACAACTCTTGGTCTCTTGGTGTTGACCTTGGGCAGCTGTGCCATAAGTTTTGCGCATTCTTGCATGGAGATTCCGCTGTGACCTTGACTCTCGGCCCAAGTCTTTGCCTCGTTCTCGTTGCCAAAGACATAGTCGCAGTACGGGAGGATCTCAGCCAGGGGCTCTTTGAAGAACTGCGGGATGAAGCCTGCGGAAAGGGAGAGCATAAAGATCTTGTTGTTTTCGGCAGCATGTTTGGCGAGAGCCATCGCAGCCGGAGGGCAGACCGTCAGATGGTAGCCACCTACGTAGAAGACGTCGGTGTTCTCGACCATGGACCAGATACGTTTGTCAAGGAGATGGTCCAGTTTGTATTCGTTGGCCGCGGCGAGGTGGGTGCACATTGTGCGATGATGTCCTGTAATGACAACGCCGCATTTTCCTGTGGGGACTTCAGGGTCGACGCGGTACTCGACGTGCAGACCTGAGAGCATCTTGGTCAGCCGTTCTATTTCGTTGCAAAGCGTCCTATCTGGCAGATTTAAGTTGGGGCAGGCGAACCTTGCTCGGCACATTTCTCTCGCAGGAGCTTTGCGTACTCATCGTCTCCGACACACCCAATGTACCATACCGAGTCCGGGGGCAGCATGTACTGTGCACCTCTTGCGGTGTTCTGTGCCGCTCCTCCGGGGATCAGCGTGGCATTGCGATTCTTGATCAGGTCATCGTAAAGGCCCATCTGATGGGGTTCGGCGAGAAGAGTATCGTCGAGTTTGAGGCCATATTGCTTGAGCATCTCCTCATCACTAGAGTCGGTTAGACTGTAAAGCCTGCTGCGCCCAGAAACTGGAACGCAAGGAGGGTATATCGGGGTCTGGCACGGCCTGTCAAACGTACCCTTTGCCCTGTATGTCGAGTAAAGGATTCTCTAAGCAGAGAAGTTTCCACTTTTGGGCCGACATTGTTAGGGGTATAGCGGAGATAGAGGCTGAGAAAGCTGATAAGTTTTCTGAAGAGGAATAGAATAATGCAGAGGGTGGGAATCTGGTCGCTGTTGAGTCTATGTTTATGAGGGATTCCAAAATTACTTTCCGAAAGTCATTGAGGTTGAAATAAATACAATAGCGCAGGCTGAAGTGGGGAAGGAGGCAGGATCGTTGAACAACTCTCTGCAAGGCTGGATCTCCGGCCTCTTTCGACACTCTCCTCTCCGTCTACTACTCTTCCACTTGGCTAGATGCTGCATCATATTATTGTACCTACGGTTCACTGAAAGATCTGGGCCACTGAGATTACCCGATGCCGTGACCACCCCGGAGCTGCCTTCATCCTAGTGTTGCAGCACTGTCGCTGGTGGATGACCGAACACCGTCCAGTCTAGCAGTTCAACCTACCTAACAGCCCGATCGTACCTACGACATACTGTAACTCCGCTGCCGCGTCTGTTGTTGAGACCGCAACGCCGTGATGGCATCGAATCTGGTTTCCGAAGTCGCTTCGACGATTCAATCCGCCTCTATCAAACGCGATCCGTCGCCCGCACACGATCTGAATCCATCCACCGCGGCATCCAAGAAGATCCCAGCTGTCGTTGAATCGCCTACACTCACACACACAAAGGAAGGTCAATTGCCCTCCCTGTCTCGCTCCCAGTCATTGGACTCAGCAACAAGTTCCGAATCGACATCCACAATCCCCAGCGATGTCATCCAACCTCGTCGACGGCGCAAGTCGTTCCCTCCTATTCCCGACTTCCGCTTCGAGCAGTCCTACCTTGCCAGCATCAAGAATGCAGACACCTCGTGGAAAATCGCTTTCATTACCATCCGTGACCAGGTCTTCTTGCCGCTCATTCAAGGAATATTGTGGAACACACTGATGCTTGGGTGGCGGCATTGGAATCGAGGAAGTAAGTTCCAGGGAAGGACGATCGGGGCTAGACTGAGGAAGTGGTGGTGGGAGGTAAATAATTGGAAGATGCCCGTTGAGAGCGATGCGACAGATGCGCGACGGGATGCTAAGGTCCTTAAGAAGGCCGAGGACTTCTTCGTCGATCGGTTCGGCACGTCTTTAGGAGATTGAGTCTGGGAGAACATGTCATGGTGAACAGCGGACGAACAACTGCTGTATCACATGTCTCACGGATGCGAGCCAGGCAGCACTATTGAGGTTCTGACCAGCGTTGCATTGTCGCGTGCTTGGTTCCGACTAGCTAATGTCAATTGGCTACGGATTTGCTGCGGGAGCGTGGAAATATAAGGCGCCACGGATGAGCTGGTGGAAGGTGCGTGCCGTCTGGGGTAACTGGAGATGCACTCTATGAGACACACGCTTGAGCTGAGTGTGTGGGGAGCGCTGATGTGGTTTGAGGGAACGAGGCACTTGTCAGTAACGAGATTCCTCAAGGCGGACCTCTCCCCAGGTCATCCAAGCCGGAGACCGAAGCGGCATCTAATGGGTTGCAGCGGGACAATACAGAGCATATCTAAGTCTGTCTTATAGACTCGATTTTTGAACAGAAACACGGCATGAGTAGCACAACCCACGAAAATGATGCCAAACTCCATGGAAAGCTAGGCAATGGCAAGGCGAACATGAATGGCTTTTGGATTTCATCGATTCCTGTGACCGTATCGAATCGCCAGGATTTCACGCTCAGCACCGAAGATGCCAAAGACGCAGCATGCAGTGAAAGGCTGGGATTAACACAAGATCATTGTGTCTTCTTTTCCCTCGTTGGATGCTCGTGAAAGCCGTTCAATAAAACTTCCTCACTCGTCGGTCTTCAGAGTAAGCAAAAGTGCCCTTCCATCCCCGTGCATGCCACGCCATATGCTCAGTCTCGAGAGCCACAAGGCCCACGAAACTGCCCATCAAAGACTCATTTCCCGGACGCATTCAACTCGGATGGATAATTTATCTGCTCTTGGCCTGAACCTTGCTTGGTGCACCCTTGGCCTGTTGCTTGCTGGCAATGCCACCGCGGACCTGGCCTCTAGCAGCACCGGCGGCGCTCTTTGCCTTCTCCAGCTTCTTCTTGCTCTCCTGGGCAGCCTTCTTCTCCTTGGCGTCCTTGATGGCAGCTTGACGAGCAGCGGCACGGGCCTCAGGTCGCTGGGCTCGGCGCTCCTTGATCACATCAAGCGAGGCACCGACGATGGCTCGCTGGTGCTTGACGGTACGGCGGGATCGCTTCTTCGCAACTTCCTGTTTAAATGAACACTCGTGTCAGTGATTGTTTTTATAGGCTTTTGACCCCCGGGAATGTCCATGGTAAGCTGCCACACAAAACGCTCCTCTTTCCATAACGATGTGGTCCTCTTTCTCGGACATCCCCCCAATGACATGAGATTGCAAGGCAATAGAGATTGTCAAAACTAACCTCCGAGATACCCTTCTTGTGCTGTCTTCGGTAGAGCGTGGTCCAGGCTATTCTTCGCGGGTTCTTGCGCTGGAGGAAGAGGGATTCGGTCTTGCCATTCTGGAATCGGAAGATCTTGCTGTCACCGCGGACGTAGAGCTTGCCCTGTAGTTCCGTCTCATGTCAGCCACTGTGTATTTCTCGCCAGGTCTCGCATCTCAGAGCGTGAAGCGTAGAGTTGACGCAGCGAGTTCCGGAGTCGGATGGGCTGGACTGACCTTGCCCGGGTAGATCTTTGTCCCGCTGAAGGTATCGTCGTAGGTACGCATCTTGGTCGGTCGGCTTTCCCGATGCTGTACCTGGTTTCGATGGTGGTTGATGGAGTGAAATGAATAGGCGCAGTCGCTCGTCCAAGGCTTCAAAGTGGCATGGGAGGGTCAATTGTCACGCCGAGTTGTGCGCTTGGCATTTGCCAAGAGTGACGTTGTACGTTGGCGCAGTGTGGTTGGAAATGTTTTGCTACGGCGAAACACAAGGTCGGCTGCGCGCATTGTGTGCTGCAACATTCAGGGGCAGGAGAACAAGAAGATCGAGCACTAAATAGCGGTAGAAGTCTGCACATTATGTCGTCTCATTGTCTCGAGAACGATCTACCTCCTGTCTAGCAGTAGGCTCTATGGCACTGGCAACCACACCATGTGTTCTTTTGCCGCTAGACTAAGTTTTTCCATCAATCAATTTTGTTCTGACCATCTGTGATCAGTAGCCGAGGAACTGCATCTCGAGGCTGGGGTATCAAAGCTCGTATCCATCATTTTCTTCTCATTTCATCATAGCTGGAAACCATAGCCGTTGCCTTGTTCAGGTTGCCAGACTTCCATCATTGCTGGCCGTATTAAGAACGTTTCTTGTTCAACCATGTCGTACGAGTTGGAGGTGTTGAAGCTTCACAAAGCGTGTGTATCGGTGTCCATATGCTCGTGCCAGTCACATTCTGACCATGGATCCTTCTTGCATTTTCGGCATTGAATATCGGCACAAATTGGGTTTGGGCACATCCCGCAACAGTCCGGACAGACCATCTTGCCGCAGCCGCCACCATGGGTACATTGAAGGAATGTTGGAACCTCGCGTCCGAAGGGAAACAGGTTAGAGATGTTAGCGAGGCGATCTTGTGCCGCTCGAAGAGAGATCGGATTGGTCTTGTGGTTCTCAAGAGCTGCAGATGCAGCTTTGTACGCGCAGCAAGTTCGTCCGCAGACAGCACAGAGGACATCAAGGCAATTGGTGCATTTCAGATTGCGAGAGTGACAAGCTCGTCCGGTGTTCGGATGGCGCGGGTAGGGTTGTCCTGGGTCGTAATCTTCGGAACGGCAATTACTTGTGACGCGTAGATAATGTTCCTGTACAACAGTCAGTAGAGCCTCGATAGACCAGCAGCAGAGTGGCTTACCAGGTCCTGTTTTGATCGAGTGTAGTCGGGACGGTCTGGGAGCGGGGATGTTGGATCTGGCTGCGCCTTGTCGGACTTCGACTTGAATAGGCCAGTGACCTTTCGTAGACCAGTCTTCTTCTGCGCAACTTCCTGCGAGGCCGGCGTGCTGGCTTGTTTGCTGCTGTCCACTGGAGTCTTGGGCTGGGCAGTTGGCGATGCCATGGATGCACCTTCAGCATGGGCGCCACCGGTGGCAGTCTCGGCATTGTCGGTGTCGAGGCGAAGACGAGAGAAGTTGGTTCGAAGAGAGAACCCTCCTGGTGCTCGAGCCTCAGAGCTTGGTGGTGCTTCTCGGCGACGGAGACTGGTTGGAGTCACGAAACGAACCGCACGACGACGAGGAGTCATCGCGGCTGCCGTGCTGGGATCTCCGCCGCCGTTGTTTGTTCCTGGCGCAGCCACGCTCGTGGCCTGCGCACCCACGCTTCCGTCACCACGCTCTGCGGCGAGCTCTCGTCTCTCTCTGGCCCATTGCTGGATCTCCTCCGCGGTCGATGTAGTGACCAACAACGGTGCGTCACTTGTTGCCGCCATTGGGTCAGTCTGGAACGCCGGGTGTTGGCTGAGATCTGGCGGCGGCAGATTGACCAGGGCCCGAAAGCCACTGGTAACGACGTTGTCGTCGTTTGCTCGTTCTTGAGCACCAGTGGGAGGGGGCGGGGAGGATGCCTGCGAGCGCAGGTCTTCGTCAGATCGGCCACTTGGTTTGACCGTTACTTCATCGTCCTCACGCTCCTCGTTTGAGAGGCGTGGGATCTGAGCCAGCGGCTCCTTGCCTTCCTGTTGGGAGGCCATGGTCGAGGGAGAGGAGCCGGTCTGGTTCTGAACGGCTTGCATGGCCGCGGCGACGTCGAAGTCGAAAGGGTGTAATGCCGTGTTGACAATCGACAAAGGGCGAAAAGCTGGACGCTTGTGAACTGGAGAACCCCCAGTCACGTGGGCACTCAGCGTGGTGACATCCTTTCTCTCTGGTGAGCCCTTGCGGAGGCTTCCCAGACTCAACCGGCTCCTCAGGCGCCGGAGCGACCCGAGGGGAGCCACGGCCGAGGAGACGCGCTTGCGGCGTCGAGGGCCGCAGGGGAGGCAGAGGACTTCTGGCGGCTGTTTTCGAGGCATTAGCACCAGTATAGCTCATCAGAGGTAAGCTGAATACTTACACAGGGGTATCTGGTGCCATGCTCCCACCCTTGGTGGGAGACTTCATGGCGGCCGACAGTTTGTCCATGATTGTTTGAGGAGGAAAGAATGTGAATTTGTCGTTTGTTGTTGACAAAAGATGTAGTGTGGTCAACGACCGCCGAGGGTGCATCGGCGAATGGCACGCTTCGATGGAGAATCATGACCTCGTTGTCGATCGCCCAATAGCGTGCACCGTTCCATATCAATGATGTCGACGATGTCGCCCGGACGGATGATATTATCACACAGGCAGGCGCAGCAGCAACTGGCAATG
This sequence comes from Exophiala sp. LBMH1013, assembly GCA_024611085.1. Lineage (NCBI taxonomy): Eukaryota > Fungi > Ascomycota > Eurotiomycetes > Chaetothyriales > Herpotrichiellaceae > Exophiala > Exophiala sp. LBMH1013. The sequence goes on from JAMFLB010000002.1 coordinate 1,800,002, forward strand.
GGGGACAGCCAGGACATCAAAGACAAAGGGAAGCCGACAGCAAGGGCGCACTCCCGGGCATCAACAGCGCAGTACATGTTGCATAGACCGTGAGGCATGGAACGTGAGGCATTGCAGGATGTCTTCTCAGGAAGGACAACGATGAAAGCATGTTCACTCACCCAGGAGAACAAAGAGGGAATCAGACAACTTCATCTTCTATTGAATTGATCATAGAATCATCGCTCATCATGGTGAGTATTCGAAGGCTCGCTTCTAGGCTTCATCCTTCTAGGCTGACCCTGCAAGGCTGAACCCTCGGCCATTCAAAGATATGCCTACATCACCATCATCTCTAGGCTGCAAATCGAACACCAAGATTTATGTTTTATCATGTCATGGCATGGGTCCTGGTCCATTCACGAGCCGTTTGGATCGCCGCCTCCTGGTCCTCCTTCCATCGCTGTGCAACGTCATTTGCCAAAGGATCATCCGGATTTGGGGCACCTAGAAGAGCCTGTATTGAGAGAAGAATTGTTCTGATCTGCAACGCTGGTGACCAATTGCCTGACCAGATTAGCACTAGCCTCAGATAGAACGAAGAGGACCTACTCTTCAGCACATCAAGACAGATTCGGCCGAGTTTGTCAATGTTGGGGTGGTAAATTTTGGTCAAGAACCGTATTTTGGGGGGCGTCATGGGGTAATCCTCTGGCAAAAACAGTTCGAGTTTGAATATACCCCCTAGAGAAGAATCAGTGAGACCCTAAGATTGGCGGCGAGGGGACAACACACCCTCGTAGGGCGATTGAGAAGGACCGTGTATAGATACATCAAAGTATCTCAAGTTATCTTCGTGAGGCACAGCACTGATCCCCGGCACCCTAATTGACTTGGTTCAGTTGTGGATATTCCATATAGTGCAAGCAACGCCTACGGTTCAGCCATGAGTCTCTCCGTCTCTTTCACAATTCTCTTGGGTAAGGCCATCCTGACAAGTTCCAGTCTCTTAGAATTGCCTCGCACAGGTGAATGTGGACGTCAGACCCTCACAGATGGTACCCGGGTGCGGTTGAGCGCGGATCGCGGACAGGTGGTTGAACTGGATGACTCGGACTCTGTTTGCGCGAAGCTGAAAGGGTTGTCGGGATTTCGCAATTTAATATACAGGCTTGGCTTCTCTGCGTCTTTTTGCTTCTCCTACCAGGAAACGGACAGTGACTGCCTTGTCGAGGCAAACGCTTGTGCTGCTAGGCAGTCGTGGGAAACAATCGGCATCGGGACTCGATCGATGAAGTGCAGTCGACGTTGAATTTGGTCACAATTACCTGACTCGAGTTCAGTCTTGGCACGGCAAATGTTTCCATAGTCTATGACTCGCCAACAAGGCTCCAGCCTTGTAGCCATGTTCGCTCCAAGTCTTGTTTCCTGCCATAACAATGCGCTGATAATGATATCTGGGGCGGTTGCGACTCACTTCTGATCATGGTGTCGTGTTTGTCAAAGCAATCAAAACAAGAGCAACATATGCCTTTGACAAGAAGTCAAACGTGTTGATCAGGGGCAAGGCTGCCGCCATGGGACCGATCACGTGCCTTGAGCTTTTGTCACGTGCACTTCCCATTACGGTTTGGTACGCAACGTACTTTACTTCAACCTGCACATTCACAGACTATGGCCAATACAATCTGGTTAATACAATTCAGTTGCCATTCATAACACTGGCGGCGGTGGACGCAAGCAAGCAAGCTGACTCGAACCTCGTCCACTCTTCGTCGCCACGCTCTTGCTTCCAATGCGTCTGGGTCCTGCAGTTGTCACGCGCATTGCTTGAAATGCTCACCCTCAATTCACAGCCTCATGGTATTGGCGAAGCGTTGCCGGGGAAATTGGAATCACTATGATGATTTGAGATCATATCATGGTACCAGGTGCTTGCGGTGTACCTAACCGGCAGACTGCCAGTTCATGAAATGGGTCCTCGAGGCCCTTCCTCCGCCTTCGAAAGCGAGACCTTTGGTCAGGATGCCTCCTTTCGACTCGAGCAGCCTGTGGGCTCCATGAGCATCTCGCCCAGCGGCCGTGATGTGGCACTGGCTTCCAAAGAAGGACTTCATATCATCGACCTAGACTCACCGTATTCTCCACCTCGCTACCTCCCACATCGAACGCCTTGGGAAGTGGCCGATGTGCAATGGTCTCCGTTCGCCGTTCGTGATTATTGGGTCGTTAGTACTTCGAACCAGAAGGCACTGGTGTGGAATCTCGAGGCTCGGTCGTGGGAAGATTGGATTGAATTCGTCCTGCATGGCCATACAAGAGCCATCACCGACATCAACTTTTCGGCGCACAATCCCGATGTGCTTGCCACTTGCGCTGTGGACAGCTTTGTGCATTGCTGGGATTTGAGAGCCCCGTTGAGGCCGGTGAACTCCTTCTCTGATTGGTTTGCCGGCGCGACTCAAGTGAAATGGAGCCGGCAGGATGAACACGTTATTGCCAGCTCGCACGACAAGTTTCTTCATATCTGGGATGATAGGAACGGCGCGTACCCCGTGAGAACAATTAAGGCCCACAACACGAAGATATCCGGGGTTGACTGGAACAGACACCATCCCGAGAAGATTGTCACCTGCTCCCTCGATAGAAGCATCAAATTCTGGAATCTTGAATACCAGGAAGATATTCCCGAGCGTGTGGTTGAGACTCCCTTCCCTGTTCGGAGAGCGCGCCACACCCCCTTTGGCTGGGGTCTGCTGGTCATGCCTCAGCGTGGCAACAATGACTTGCATCTCTATGACCGTCGCCCAGTCAATGGGGTGCTTGAAAGCGGACCAGTCCAACCGGTAGCAACATTCGCAGGCCATGAAGGACAGGTCAAGGAGTTCCTGTGGCGCTCACGAGGTGGCATAGTGGACGCTGTTGATAACCGAGATTTTCAGCTGGTCTCTTGGGGCACTGACCGGGAATTGAGACTTCATGCTCTCGATACCAGCATCTATGCCAATATCGGCTATGAGAAGGGGAAATCCATAGTACCCAGACTCAACTTTACTCGGAGAGGTGCTGTCTACAGGTCATTCCGTGACGAACCAGGCGATGTAGATTCCCCAGTCGACCAGCCACCTCGCAGCGAGATGTTACCTCGCCCGAGCCAGATCATGCATTTGCGAAATCGAGCAAGCAATACGGCGGGCATGAATAAAGTCCCCGTGTCACAATTCCGAAGCTGGGTACAGGGCCGGCAAACTCGCAGGCCAGGTATGCACGGTCGCGGCAACAACAGGCAGACGGCGGATCCCATCGCGTGGTTGAAAAACGTCAAAATATCGTCATGGGACTCCGATACCCTTGCGGAAGAGATCCGGCAAGTCGGAGAGAAGTTTAAGAAGGTGGACTTCGAAGTGGTCGACATTACCCGTCGCAAGGCAGTGATGTCTCTACAGGCTCCTTGGGGTGAGGACCAGAGCCAGGTCTACCTCCGGGTGGAGATGCGGTTTCCAAAACTATATCCTCGAAATGCAAATGCTATCCTTACCCTGCAGAAGTCTGGCTTTATCGACGATGAAACACATAAGCTCGTCTCAACAGAGCTGAATACCATCTCGGAGATCTATGCATCGAGGAAACGTGGATGCCTCGAAGCTGTCTTACGGTATCTGCTGCGAGAACAGAACCTTGAACAGATCGTAGCCTGGATCCTCGGAGAATCTCTGACAGACTCAAAGGTCCTTGATACTGGTGCTATCCCCGCGGATGATTCGAGTAGCGATGACGATGAGCAGATGGACGGCATTCGAGACGGATTGGATGCATCGGCCAATATCCTGGTGCCCCTGGCGAAAGGTTGCGGCGCCATATGGTCCGCGACGGGGAAACTCGTATGCTTTTTCCCGGCCAAATCAAAAGAACCGGTCTCTCTATTGAGCACGCTCGGTGTCAGAGATCTGGAGAATTCAGACTCGAGCGGACTGTTTGAAGGGTTTGGCCGCCTGCACACCAGCTCTCCTGCACGCAAAGCAACCACAGGAACAGGGACTACCGAGGACGAATCCGATTCTGCAACCTCAGACTCGTCGTGGCAGTCATCCAGCAGCTCGTCATCATCATTTGAGACCGAGCAAAACGCTCGAGGCGTGACTTCCTATCCGGTCGGCCCTTCAGGATTCCACCAACGCTCACGCTCACCAGACCGTTCCAACAACTCTACCACAGGCCTAAATAAGCTGAATGACACTCCACGTAAGAGTGCGGTGTCGATACACAATGTTGATGACCTGATACCCTCCAAGCGCGAATTGGCCATCCGGTACAAAATCCTCGGCGATGGCCCACAGCTGTGCATACATAATGCCGCCATCGCTCAGAGCATGAGTCTCGACGACCAGGCCTCCGTCTGGATGCTGCTTAGTCTCGTGCTGGATGATGCCGTTCCCTTGGAGGTGATCCCTGATCTGAGTCATTTTGCATCGAATGACATATCTGTGCTAGCACGAGCTGCCACGAGAAAGCCGTTACCCAGGAACGGAGCTGATCCCGTACCGAATAGAGCGATGGGGACAACACGATGGGGCAATCACCCGTTAGGAGCGACGTACCTTTTGCCTGCCATCTTTGACCACTTTGAAAGGCTGGGAGACATTCAGATGCTGGCTACAATGTCCTGCGTTTTCGCCTCAGCCCAGAACCGGGGCGCCATCCCGGGAGATCAGATTGTCGATCTATGGGTTGGATCCCACATTCAAGGCGATGTGGCCAAGTCGGACTACTTTCCATCGAAAACCGTGGCCAAAGCCTTCCTCCAGAGCGAACTCGCTGCGGAAGGATACGTTCTTGTCGATTCGATGAACACGCCTCCTAGCCCGGGCACAAACGGTGTACGAGGAGTTCATGCTTTACAGGACCAACGAAGACCGTATAACAGTGCCCGTCACAACAGCCAACTCTCATCACGCACACATAGCTTCCTCGGTGACGACTCAAGTGACCATGTCCCAGCCCATTCGACGCCGATTTCACTTTCCACTTCGCCTGAAGGAAACAGGACCAGCCACAGGCCTAGTTCTGGTATCGCATACTCCTCCGCCCGTGCGAGTCTATCGGCACTGACGCAGTCATACTCCAATTCTCCGCCGAATCAGAGCTCAGGTTCTGGGTTTGCTTCGGGGCTCAAGAAATACAGTCCCTCGGGGTCATTGGCGCCGGGATGGGTGTCTTCGAATCTGTTTGGAGGCCAGAGTGGCAGCAGACACACACGAACGTCCTTCCAGAGCAGCGAACCAGCCAGTCAAGATAGCCGTGAAACTCATACACGGCTGTCGATTCCAGCTTCGGTCTTGCGAGCTTCCCGCAAAGACAGTGCCCAGCAGTCAGGACGAGGTCGTGGAAGTCTTAAGCCTGCTGCGGCATCCACGGTACGGGGATCCACGCGGCCCAAGGCTACGGCGAGAAGAAAGAAGATCAAGACTCACCTGTTCAATCAGGATAAGTTCGATCTAGACGGCTATCCGCTGTCTCCTCTGTTAGACCCCGTACTTGAGCGAAACTGTCGCGGTTACCGCGCGAGCTATGCACACCTCCTCGACGTTTGGCAGTTGCCCATTCAGCGGGCCGAGATGCTCAAATTCGACGTCCCACTGTCCGAGGGTACAAACCAACATCCCGATTCGAGCACCCATGAACTCTTGGACTCCGATGGGACTCCTCTTGAACGGCCTGCGAGGCGGAAAACATTCACATCTGCTACACGAGCGCCGAGCCCTGGTCTGACTATCCGTCGGTGCTGTCGCAACTGCGGAGAACAATTGGCCCCAATCGAGAGAAATGGTGTCGCCATCGGCTGGCAGTGCGTTACCGGAAACTGTGGCGCCCCGCTCAAGGTTCCTGAACGAAGCATCTGCGTCGTCTGCAACACTTTGATTGACGGCCTTGCGGTGCCGTGTCTCCAGTGCGGACACATGACGTGCTATGACTGCGCACAGGTCTGGTTTGGCGCCGGACGCGTAAAGATGGAGAGCATGTCGGGATCTAGACGGCAGTCTGAACAAGGAAAGCCTCCTTCAATTCTCATTGACGGCCGACACAGTGACGCTGAGATCGACAGCGGCGACAATCTGGGAGACGAGCACAATACCTGCCCTACAGGCTGCGGATGTCCATGCGTGGCATTGACTGCCTTCAACCCACCGTACTTCTCTAGCTTGCTCCAGGAAGAAGACAGTCAAAGTGAGACCAAGACTCAGACACAGGAGGAAGCTGGCTTTCCCAGATCCCGGAACCAGGCTACATCTGATTCGCGCCGTTCACCGAGCGTCCTCGTTTCCGTGCCGGAAGACACAGCTGGGTCGGATGCGAGTTTGACTGCATTCCTCGCTCTAACGCAGCGCCATCAGCGATCGAAATCTACGACCGCCACGACTCCGGCAGGTACCAAGGAACCCACGTCCGCTCAGCACCAATCTCACGGCCATGGTGAGACACATAGACATTATAGCCATACCGGCGCCACGGGCGAGGAAGAAGCGGCCCGCGGGGACGAAGACGACAACGACAACGACACCCGCAAACCCCATCACGGCACAGGAGACGATCCGGGTGGCGATGCCTTTCTCAATCCATGGATGGGGAGCAAGATCGCCACGCTGGGACGTGGGATTGGCGCTGGCCTGAGCCGTGGGCTGGGTCACAAGGCCAGCGACGCCACGATCCGAAAGATGCACTAAGATATATAAGACTGCGGCGACTGTATTTGTTCTTGGGGTTCTGGCAGAAGCTCATGTCAATCAAGTTGTGCCCGGCCTTGTTGAAGCGTGGATACCCGATACTCTGCAATCTAGGGCGGTTTTACGTTTAGCCCAGGTTCAACAGACTGACTGGGTGCATTTTGTACTATTAGTCAAATGAGTGTGCCACTTGGTGGCCAGAGATATCTAAATACCTAAATCAAAGGCTAACCAGACATAATCCAAAGTCTGTATTACTTTTCTCCCTCGGTGCCTGAGGCGTCACCTATACTAGGTATGTTATACTCCCGCAAATCAGTCCAAGAGATATGGAACCCTGTTGGAGTCATGCCAAAGGTAAGCGTCACATCTCAAAGGCGGTGTAGCAAGAAAGGTGGCGAAGGCATTTGCGGTCCGTACAGACCGAACTCATCCATCGAGACTAGCTGAAGGTATTCATCTCATGGCACAGACGGGAAAGACACGTCTTTTCAGTTGCGTCGCCAGTCGTCACAGGTAGCAGACCTTCCTCAAAGGAAGAAATCCAGAGAGCGGCATGCTTGATGGCCCCTTCCCCTGAGCGGTTCAGCCTTGTCAGAGCAGCGCCCAGTAGCATCCATGGAGAACTCAATTCACTTGCTTGGTGATACACCTAGTACTTGTAGTCAACCATGCTCTAATGCCACTTACATGTGTTCATGTTCTGTTTGCATTTACCAGACCACGATGGCATGACGGGTGCGCCCAGGTTGTGGACTGCCAGGGCACCCACCGTCTGGTCCGAATCACGACTACGCCAGGTAGAGTCAGCTTTTAAAAACACACTAATGGAATTATGGATCTGGTCCCTATTGACCGATCAGCTCGCAATTATCCTTTTGATTCGAATACTTGGCCTCCCAAATCCAAATTCGCCCGTCGCTTTTCCTCTGTGGTACCGACCGGGTCAGTTTCGTGGGCGGATAATGCTGCAAGAAGGGTAAAGCCGACCCGTAGGAGACAGTCACAGCGTGACGGCAAACGGTTCAAGCCCGCAGATGTCCGATAGGCCCTATTGTGGGTATGTGCTGACACAGTCAGCTGTTCAATGGAACCCAAGTTGTGCTCACAATCCAGGAGGGGGCGGAACAGCCGAGTAGCCTGAGGGAGGCGGCGGAGGTGGTGCAGCCGAGCTATCGGGAGCTGGAGGCGGCGGCGGGTTGGAGTCGGCAGGAGGAGGTGGAGGTGACGATTGTTGCGGGACAGCGGCAGCTTGTTGCTGGTAGTACTGATAGTACGCCACATAGTTCTGATAACCGCCATAAGCAGCATAGGGGTCACCACCCGGCTGGCTGGCATAGTATTGGGCATATTGACTGGCGTAGTCTGTGGGAGATGCCGCCGTACCAGGGGCTGGTGTGGCTGGTGTGGCTGGTGTTGCAGAATATGGTGAGTTGTAGCTGTTGTTGTGATGTGAGTAGCTGCTCTCCCGGCCACGATCATGACCACGGTCGTGGCCCCGATCATGTCCGTAACCGCCGTAGTGACGGCGAGGCGCATCAGCCCCGTATCCATCGGTGTATGACTCCATTCGTTGAGGCGGCGGGTTGGCCTTAAAGTGCTCAAAGTTAAGGCGTACGTTGGCCACGAGATCCTCGCAGAGTTCCTTGGCTTTCTGAACCTGAGCAGGCTGGGGACCAGCAACGTGCAGATACATTGGCTCATCTGACTCCTGGCCTGTGCTGTGTTCCATGAAGCCACTTCCACGACCCTTGATTTGAACACGACAGCCAGTTTCTTGCTGGATGTGCTTGACGTAGGCACCACCTTGACCGACAACCTGAGCTCGGAGATTAAAACCGGGAATGTTCTCCATGTCTAGTGGGATTCGTTCCTCCGGCCATTTGCGCTGTTCAAGGTAAGCTGCTGTGTCGCACCCCAAGATTGAAGACATACCCTGCCGAGTTCATCTCTCTCGAACTGTTCAGGCTCTCTACGCCTGAAGCGTCGTTCGTCAACCAGATTGGGGAGTTCCTGCTTCATGAGTTCTTCGATCTTTTCGATGGCTTTCTCGAGTCCGGCTTTCGAGGTACTTGTGACATGAAGATACAGAGGTGGGTTCTGGTTTATTAGTCACGTCGTCTCGGGGACAATCATCAGTAACTCACCGTCGCAGTGGCCATGCTCTTATCTGGATAGTATGATCCTCGGGTTGTAACATCTGAAAAAACAATGAGTAAGCAAGCAACAAGGCCATGCACTTGTTATGTGGTCATACCGGCTCCGGTCTCTTCTTTGATCTAAATGCACCATATGCGTCAGCAATTCAGCAATCGAACCTCAACATGCCAAGCCAGAGCCTGCAATTCGGGGCAGCTCTTATTCCAGGGAACTAGTCGAGCTGGAATTGCGGTTCTGGCAGCTAGGACAATATTTACCATCTTTTGCGTAGACCCCTTGGTCAAGGTATAACGGTTGCGCAGGTCATTGATTTCAATGTCTTTGATGTAGTCGCCATCCGCAATGTAAATGTCTCCACCAACTTTGCTCCCATCATGGATCGAGGCAGGCGTAGCAGGCTTGGAGGAAGGCGTGGGAGTCAAACTCTGGGAAATGTAAGTAGCCACACAGGAAGCGTCAACCGACTTGCTTACCGATCGGATTGGCGGGACGTCAACATGCTGAATGCCCCTGCGAGCTTGCAACTCAGCATTGATCTTTGCGGCCGCGGCAGCTGTTGTCTATTAGCAAAGATTCCTGGTCAGAATATGTGAGGTATGAAATACCGGCAGCTGCAGCAGGGTCAATTGAAGTGCTGCGCTTGGCGCCAGACGCTGGACTTTGACTACCCTTTCCAAGAGGGCTGCGACTTCTACGTGTCTCTGACTGTCTGGCAGAAGGTGAACGCGAACGCCTGTCGAAGCGGGAGGCTTTCCTAGGTTCAGGCTCTTTTTGGTCAAAGCGCGACCGCTTTCGCGGCGCTTCCTCTGACATTGCGGTGCGGTTTGAGGATATCTTTGCTGTAGATGAATAGGTACGGCTCTGGCCTCAAAGGTGTGTGGCCGACAACAATACAGGAGGAAAATGAAGACGCACCGAAGAATTGATGGCAGGTGTGGAGGCAGTTGAAGTCGAATCCGCAGATTGCAAGTTTTAGACGCGGCAGCCACTAGTGACGACTTGGCGCCGCGTTTTAGAGAAAGAATTCCGTCTGCACTTTATAGGCATTAATAGACATGTTTCACTCTTTCTTCATGTCAGGTTAAACTGCTCACTAAAAAGTACCTACATACTACTGATACTGTTTGTTCCGGTGAACCATACCTAAGATACCTAGGTATTCACCAGGGTGCTGCCTATGCGCAGTCTCATGTATATACCATCAATCACTATCTTCATCGTCATCGTGCTGTTGTCTCTTCTTTTTCGATGGCTGAGTTTCCGGTTCTGCATCTTGATCTTCAAGGACATAGCACCTGGCATCTCGCTCTTCTCCTCTCCAAGCCCCTTTCCTCTTGCCTTCGTCACTGCGATCCTTTCCAGATGTGATGTCTCCAATGGTTCTCGCATGCTGGTAGCCTGGGTAAGCAGACCACGGAAACTTGAAGCTCTCTACAACCTTGAAGCCGCAATGACGAGCGAGATCCCGGATATTCCACAACGTATAAGGTTCGCCCTCAAATAGAGCGACCAGTATCTGGCCATTGATTGCCCCAGTAGGCAAACTCCCATCATCGGAAAAGCCGGAGCCGTCCCCATAGTCCGAGTCATCGCCGTTTGGTGTCATGGCCACCCTTGCCGGGTTAGATGGGGAGGATAATAACCCCTTCGCAGACTTGAGGAAGCCAACAAGAAGCTCTTGATTGTACCTGACTTGCCGGTTGACATCGGTGCTGAGGCCCCCTACATGAGGGAAGTTGAAGACGATCTTCGTGAATGGCGCATATGGGCGTAGAGCCTTCTTGTGTGCCGAGGTTAGCCTGGTTGCATCGATGCCGCAGAGGACATTGACTGGAGATCGTTTCGGACGGTCTTTCTCATCCTGATCGTCCACAGTCGACTCAGGTTGCTCTGGAAATGGGGAAAACCCTTCCCATTCGGCCTCGTCATGTTCTCCATCAGTTCCTTTGTGAGACCCATCATGGTGCGTAGCAGGCTGCCCGCTCGTTCCTTGAAGTTGCTCTATCGTCTTGCGCACACCAGGGTACTTGCTTTCGAGGGTCTCCCTTGAGTCATAACATGTCGCTGTGATCTGGCCAACCTGGTGGTGACGCACTAACGACAAGGAGAAGGAGAAATCACCTAGGATTCTGTCAGCGAGTTGTCCTCGTTTGTAAATTATAGAGACATCAACCCCAGTGCCTCTCTTGCCTACGTAGTAGGATGCCGTGTATTATCTCTGACATACCTTCACCAACAAGAAGCACGTTATCATGCTTGGTAAATGGCACTTTCAGTCGAGCCTTTGCTGAGCCATCTTTCTCACGTGACGAAGCTGCTTTCTTTGTGGAAGACGGTGGCTTCTGGCTGTGTTGCCTTCTGCTCACTACAGCCTTGCTAGTTTTGGGATTGTCATGATGGTTTGAATGTTTCCTGGCCTGCCGTTTGATCTTTCCCATCAATACTACCGGGCCGAAATCCTTGTCGAGGATTGGTATGTGAGTCCGAATTTTCAAAGGCTCCACGTACGGACACTTTTAACCACTGGGAACCTCCTCTAAAACTGTTCACATTGAGCCAAGAACATGTTCGGCCTGCAAAACGAATACTGACTATCTCCGGTAAATGTAATTGTTAGAATGCTCGAATAGATTGATTTCTCTGAGCAAGTTGTCTCCTTCGGCCTGTGTCTTCCTTGGCAGTGTCTATATCCTGCTGAAGCATCCCCTCTCCGGTGGATGGTCGTAATAAGTTACAGTACAATATCTCCATTTCCAAAGAAACCCACGATCGAATACACATACAGCAGACGAAAGTCATAATCTAGATATTCTAGGTGGGGCCAATTCACGGATAAGTAGCTGCCGTCAATGGGTCATCCCATCGTTTTGTGCGGCTGTGCCTCAATTCCCCGGTTTCTCTGCCGTGACGCCTCGCAATGCATTCAAGTCGATCTTCTCATCGTAGCCGGGATAGTCTCCAAGCCGACATTGGAAGACATTGATGGTCTGGCTAAGACCAACAGATGAGTCGATCATGCCTTCAAACTGTCCCTGGTGCTCTGGCTGCTGGCGCTGATAGTGGTTGATGTCGGAAGAATACCAGTCTTTGGCTTCGAGGATTCCCGGACCTTTGCCAGTGCATAGACGATGCCGCTGACAAAGCCAATGAAGATAGCTGTGACACTGGGAAGCGTGACTGGGGCGTCAAAGAAGATGAGGCCAGAAATAGCAATAGGAAGTTTGTTCAGGGCACCGACCATCGAGTAGGTCGTCGAGGAGGTTGCTCGCACGCACCAGGCCGAGGTGTACGAAATGAAAATGGACGACAAGCCGGTGAAGATCATTGCGCCAATGATTCCATTCCTTGTGGATGGTGGAAAGTTCTTGGAGAGGTTACCACTGGACCAATCCTCTGCCAAAAAGGAGGCGATCAATAGAACGGGAATAGTGAGCAGGTTGTTGTAGAACATTGCTAGTGGCCATTAGCCTCATCACGTATGCAGCGTGCCTTGGGAAGATACTCACTGTCAAAGTCCTTGAAGTTGGTGAGCTTAATGCGCTTGCGCATTCCCAAGACGTATGCAGCAGTGGACAAGCAGTTGACCAACATCCAGATGTATCCTGCATTTAATGTGGCCAGCTGTTCCGTCGCGGCAGCAGAAGCGGTAGTAGAATGCGCCTCCAGGGCGTGCTTGATGTCAGCCCAGGCGGCAACAACTGAGCTCAGCACCATCAGGCCGAAGGAGAAGAGGGCTGTGGACGAGACAGAGCCTCCGAACCATAGGACCTCGCCATATGCGATGAGGATAATGGTCAAGTTCTTGAAGATTGTGTATACCGGGATTGAGAGATAACGCAGGGCCTTCGTGCTCGTATAGATCATGCCAATCAAGAGAAGAGAAATTGGGAACCCTGTCCGTGTCAGTATCAAGTCCTAATGGAATCGCGAAAGTGTTCTGCCGTACATTTCTTTGCCTCATCGGTTTTGAAGTCTCGATATGTGATCAGGCCCATAGACTTGCAGGTTGAGATAGCCACGACGCAGACAATGGACTGCCCCAAGAGTCAGCAAAAAGCGGATACAGGAGGGAGCAGGTAAGCTGACCTGAACAGCCAAGAGGAGAAAGTTGAGGTTGTAGTCCGGGAAAGAGAGGATATATTTGTTGGCTACGGTCATCAAGATAGATGAACCGCAGTAGCAGATCACGGGCAAGATGGGGTTGTTTTGCCAGTTATGAGAAGGATGCGTGTGTCGTGGCAATGAGGGAGGCGGAGGGCTACTGAAACCCTTTCCCTGCTTCTCGCCCAGCTCCATCTCGTTCCCTTCGAGAAATCTCTTCTTCTCTTCTTCGGCCATGGCTGTAGTTGGTGGTATAGATAGCCCGGTCTTCGGAAACCTTGAAGTCGGCGGTGGCGACGTTGGACCGATAGGGCTCACAGAGGGGTCGAGGGGAGCGCGGCTGAGGCTACTGAAGTGATTGGCGAGGGAAAAAGAGAGTGAAAGTAGAAAAGATGATGGTTTTGATCGAAGGACAAAAATCGAATGTGATAGAGGGAAACGCGAGGGCGCAGGACCTGTAGTGGTAGGAGTTAATATGTGACAAGTCAAGGTGTCCAGTCCGTTCGTCGACGTCCCGCTGGTGAAAGCGCAGGGGCAAAAAGGGGAGGGAAGACGCGCAACGTGTACCACGGCTGATTGGGCATGCAAGGGCAACCTCATTGACCTCTACGGGCCCTGACAGGCGTCAAGCATCTCAACGCCGGCGCACGATTAACCGATGGCCAAAGACGATCAAGCCTCCGCTCGCCTGTCTCTCCTTCAGCTTCGTACCTGGGAGCCACCAATATAATTTCCGATATCTCTCCAGAGTTTAAATGTGCCCTTAGTTCATTAGAAGCAAATCTACCGCCTACCCACGCAGGCAATATTCTGGCTAGCTTCCCGACTTGCAGCCAGCTTTGGGCTGCAGCTGAATTCTCGGTGCATATGGAGATTGTCCTATGGCTGCTGCCCAATAGATGCGTAGAATCCGGTCAAGTACGTATAGAATCTTCTCTCCCGTTGTGGCTTGCGTTTACAGCACTACAGGTATTTTATGCGGTGGGCCAGATAAATATGCCCACCAAAGCTAAAGAAATGGCATAAAGGAGGGTGCCGCTTCTTCTGGGTATGATTTTGTAGGCTAACAACACGTACTAAAGACCATCGTCCACCGCAATGATATGGGCTATATAGGTACGAATATGACACCTGCATTGGTCCTTCGTCATTGCTTTAGGTACCCATATTGTTCCACCTCTCTCAATTTTCATTCAATTCATAGTGGCTAGTTCCTATTCAAGTTGCAGAAGCGGACGTCCTCTAAGTTGCTGTCTCTTGATGATGATAGTTCCACCCGTTTCACCATATCATCTTCAGTCCCAGTCGTCGTCGTCGTCTGCTTGCTGCTGGCGACCACGGATACCTCTTCGGACTGACTGGCGATTTCCATGCCCGTCGTTGTCATTTTCTTCATCAGTACCATCATTATCGTGCCCGACAAAGAGTCTTTTGCGCAAAATAGTCCAATCAACGAATGTTTCCTCTAGGGCTCGTGTGACATTGATGCTGTCCTCTTTCCCATCCCAGCACAAGCCCTCAAAGCCAGTCACTCTGCCCTTGACCACTCCTTTCACGAAGCCAATAACACAGGGCAACACCTTCACGCCAAGTTTCTGGACGACGAACGGAGTATTCTTGACGTCGATGCGTGCAAAAGAAACATCTGCTTCGGCATTCTCTGCATGTTTTTCTGCAATCTGCTGGCAATGGTGGTCCATAGTATTGCACCGTAAGAAGTCGGGGTGATAGAAATGTAGGACGGCTCTCTCATTCTCAGTAGTAAAGCTGAGGGCTTCATCATCGCTGTTCAGCGTAAGGTATGTTTTTTTGAGAGCGTCGAAAGTAGTCGTAGCCAGAGGCTTTGAACGAGCGGCAGAGACACTCAGTTCATGTAATCTTTGCGCACGATAGCTCGAGTCATCTTCCTCCTCGAGCGACGCTAGGACGGCGTCCGCATCTTCCTCATCCTCTGCTAGATCGGCTCTATTATCGTCGACCCTCCTGCCTTCGGCTTCTCCTGAGCCCATCTTGGGCACACCCATCAATGATGATTGGAATTCCGAGCGAGTGAAGGTTTCACCGTCTGTAGCAAGCCATTATGACACCCCAATCTTCTAGAAGCTCAGAGCCAAACAAGGCGCGACTGTCGTGCTATGAGATACAGATGCAGACACTTCATCTGGATACTAGTAGTACCTACCTAAGTGCTTCCAAGTAGTCGGGCATTCTAGGATACTGCACTTGTCATGTGAATGCTCCACAGTAAACTTGACCGTTGTTCTCTCTTGGCAATGGTGAATTCTTGGCGCACAATCGATCCCGGCTGCAACACCAAGTCCGACTACTGAGACTTTTCAGACCGCCAGCTTTGGACCAGCACTTCAACAACAACCTCTTCGGCACGACAACAGACGAGATGGGCGCCCCAACCGTTAAGCCGAAAGGTACGATCTCACATTATATATGCGCTGCTCCGGGACGCAGGGGTGTTGCTTATGGCATGGAACGAACCAAATCGCTTACTGGCTAGTATGCGCGATGGCTTCGGTCTATGCTGGAGGCACTCTTCTGTCGGGAGATGAGGACTTTGAAGGATGTTGGCTGACAAGATTTATCAATAGGCGGCTCGAAGAAGCCAAGTGCCAAAGCCAACCAGGCCGCAAAAGCCACCTTGAAAGGCGTATGTACACCATTGAGGCCTCTTTTCCCGGATCCATTTCTCACAAGCAACGCAGGTCAATACCGATAAGGCCCGTAAGATTCGCAAGTCGACGACATTCCACAGACCAAAGACCCTCGTCCTGTCCCGATCACCCAAGTACCCTCGCAAGTCGATTCCTCATGAGCCCCGGCTGGACCACCACAAGATCATCGTCCACCCTTTGAACACCGAGAGCGCCATGAAGAAGATCGAGGAGCACAACACTCTGGTCTTCATCGTCGACACAAAGGCCAACAAGCGACAGATTAAGGAGGCTCTGAAGAAGCTGTACGATGTGGACACAGTCAAGATCAACACCCTGATCAGACCGGATGGCAAGAAGAAGGCTTTCGCCAGATTAACGACGGATGTCGATGCTCTCGACATTGCCGCTACGAAATTGTCCATTGTGTAGACAGCTGGTACGGCATGGGGTTGGGGTTGACAAGTTGATGGATGGAAGGGTGAACTTTTCAGTTATTACGCTCGCATGAGCGGCACCGAGTGCAGGGACATGATCAAGCGCAAAAGAGCATTTGCAGCGCAACATGGAAAGTTGAGTCATGACCGGAAATCAAGTTTGCTTCTAAAAAGCCAAAACACACGATTTTTCAGAGCAGATATTCTTCTTTTCTTGCTCTGCTATCTGGAATGCGAGCCGGCGGATGAGGGACCCTATCTCGACACCGTGACATTACAGGCGTAGCCGATGATTGAACCTGCTGGAGGATGCAAACCCTTCCAACAACTTTTCCCCAGAAAAGAGCCTATCAATCTACAAGCCACCATCCTTACCCGCCCATTATTTTGCAGCCTGATCATCTAGTAGTACAGAGCAATGTTTTCCCGAATGCATCCATTCCATCATTGTCTCGCTCGCAGTGCATTCAAATGCTGCAATATCACCGTATTGGTGTCCAAAAACCTATCCACGCAATTCGACATGCAGGTCTCTTCTTTCCCAGCTAATTTGCCTGATGTAATGGAGCCAGTGATGCATTTCTTAAAGCAGATTTCTGTCATTTCATGGATATCTGCACGAAAGAGGCGACGGCTGTTAGCCTTGAATACCACAGAGGCTGGATAGAAGACCTCCAGAGCCCAGTCGTAAACCAGAAGGGAAGATGAACTAACTTTTTTGGAGTTGTGCTCTCTGGATTTGCATTTGGATGAAACTCTGCAACTGCTGTTGTTCAGCAGGCGGGAGGCGCGCAACTTCCTCCTGCGTGACACCAAGGTCGAGGTCGTCCATCACGAATGAAATGTTTTCCCTGAATTGGGCTAAAGCCTTGCGCAGCTGGATAGAGAAACGGGGAGGTCGATGCGATTTCTTTTCAAAGTGACAATCCCCTTGTGCTGCTCTCCGAAGTAGTTGTTTGAAGGGCAAAGGAAGGGTTGTTGTATACCAGGTAGTAGTAGTGCCGACCTTGCAACAAACGGCGGCGTCGGCCTGCGACTTTGTAGAGGTATCGCCTTGGCGGCTGAACCAGATTTCCGAGCCGCTTTAAATCTTCACTCAGGGCCACAAGGCTGAGCAAGCCTTCCATCACTGCGCTGATATCACAAACGGGCATTTTTCGACGCCGCCTTAGACATCATTACGTCTTGCGGATTTTATTTTCTGCCCGCATCTGGAGAGTTCTCAGCCTTGCCTGCCACTGCACGCCTGTCTTCTCGGCTTTACATCGACGAACATCCATCCACGCCACGACCTATCCATTCCCGTGGACCTACCAAATTACATACGCCTACCAAACAGCACTCCCGACTCCCCCATACCTACGATCCCTGCGGTACAGGAAGACAGACTATCACACGCCTCGAGCCCTTCCGACCTATTCTCCTCTCAGCAAAATGCCACCCATCCGGTCTCGGGGGTCACGCAAACCTCCGCCTGCCGGCTTCGAAGATATAGAAGACACGCTCCTCGAATACAGCAACAAGATGCGCGACGCGCAAAACGCCTCACATGAAGGGAAGAAGAAACATGAAGCAGTGTGGCCGGTTTTCCAGATCTCCCATGCCCGCTCCCGCTATGTCTATGACCTATACTACAACCGCGAGGCCATTTCTAAGGAACTTTACGACTGGCTGTTGAAAAACGGCTACGCAGACGCCAACCTGATTGCTAAGTGGAAGAAGCAGGGTTATGAGAAGCTGTGTTGTCTGCGTTGCGTGCAGACCAAAGAAACGAATTTCCAGAGCACCTGTATCTGCCGCGTGCCTAAAGCTACCCTCAAGAGGGATGATGGAGCCGCTGAAGGTGGTGCAGGAATCCAGTGTGTCAATTGCGGCTGTCGTGGGTGTGCCAGCAGCGACTAGGGAGACAGGTTTGCAAACACCACAACACTGGTTGATTCGGGGTTTATTGTTTACGGGAAGGAAGTTGGTTCTGCCGTGATATCGCCTTAGCATCAGGGCTTGAGAGGTTTAACCACGGCAATGGCGTTCTGGTTTGATTCTGGGCTGGGCACGATACCCCGGAGATGGCGCAAGTGATGTATGTAAAGGTGAGCGTGGACGAGCTCTTACCAATATGATACTGCTGCAATGGACAGCGCGACAAACGTACTGACAGTCGACATCGCTCACCTGACTAAGAAGCAGGAAACACCGCGCAGCGGCTTGAGACTTTGGAACAAATAGAATCCATCTCAAGAGAGTGTCTCGTCCTTTCGTTCGATATTCAAAGTCAAACGTCGTCCACATAATTTTCTCGTACATAACCCATGATCAGGCCGTCCAAAGCCTTGCGTCCACCACCTGAAATGTGCAATACCAAACTATTGAGCCGCAAGATTGCATTCCGTCATCTCTCATCCTCTCGACGTAAGATCCAGCTTCAAAACTCGTCTCAAATCATCCTCCAACTGCTGCGCACTCGGCTTTGTTCGGTGACCAGGACTTTCTGGTTGGCTTGGATATGGTTGTCCCATACCACCTGCGCTATATTGTGAAGTAGGTCTTGTGGTCTGTCGTCGCGGGGTTGATATTGGTGGTGTCACAGCATTGTCAGAGGATAATTCGGCATACTCCGGCTCGCTCTGCGCCCCATAAACATTTCTCAGGCGGGAAGATGTCGGTCGTTTCTGGGGCTGCGCCTGCGCTAGAGGATACTGATAGCCCAGCTGAGCAGGGTCGTGTGCAGGAATATAGCCAGCGCCATTCTGCATGTATAGGGATGTGGGAGGCCCAGACGTCTGATTCATGAGGGGTTGCCCTGCAGCTGGAAAGGGCGGTTGCTGATACGGTGCTCTGGCGTTGAAAGGATTCTGACTCACGTCGCCTCTGCGAGCGGGTGCGGTACCAACATCCTGACCACTTGATCGCATAAGAAGTTGCTTCAAAGCATCGCTTTTCGCTTTGCGCTCGTTTTCGTCCATGCCTCTGTTTCCTGTTGGTATCGGTTTGGTTGACCGCAAGGCTTCCATGCGGTCTTTGTAAGGTGTAGCGAAGGAGGATCCGTCCTCCCCGGGCATCGTTCCGCCTTCTAGCTCAAATGGAAACATGGAGTCGCCGTCTCGGGAAGCGGGGGACCTCGCAGCAGGGCTTCCAGTTGGGACAGAAAGGTTTCCAGAGCGGATTGCAGGGGTCTCCATTCGCGGTGTAGCTTTTGCATGTCGAGCTGCTTCGAAGAGAAAGTCACAAGGAGTAGATTCTCGTTTGCTGGGAGAATCATCCGCAAGTCTGACCGAAGCGGTCTGCGAGTTCGTAATTTCAGGGCTGTTGACTGCAGAAGACAGCGGGCCTGTAGCAGGCAAGGATTTGGAGTAAAAGCTTGGGAGCGGAAGGTCAGAAGCAGCGGGCGATTGTTGAAAAGTAGACCCTGCATAAGCAGCATGTTTTACAGGCGTCGCTTTTGCCTTGTCTTGGTAACTCCGATTGTTGCCTTGCTTTGCACCACTCAACGTCGCGCCTTCTGATTGTGACTTCTTGTTGGTGTTTAGGGACTTTCGAGGCTGTCCTTTATCACTGTTCTTCGCCATGGAGCTGGGGGACGGATATATGTTTCGCTGGTGTTCCGTAGGCGCGCCCACATCGGATACGCTTCCGTCGAGCTTTCCTGTAGGTGGTACCTTCTTTCCCGTGCGCCGAGGCCCTTTTGTAGATTGTTGATGAGGAGGGGCTGCTGTAGTAGACATTGCTTTGTTTTGACCGGGCTTGATGGATTGGCAGCCCGTCGACCTGGGTATAGATAGCAAAATTTGAAACACTCAAACTGTAGCGTAGACTAGCAGAAGAAGAGGAGCAGACCGAAAAGAGGAGGTCAATGTTTGTCTATCTTGTGCGTTTGCGATGTCGAAAAGCAAAGAGGCCTGGATATTGCTGTCGGGGTTGCTGAATGGTGAGTTGGGTTGTAGAAGTAGTGATAGGGTTCATTGTCTGCGACTGAACGACTGAACAGGGCAAAGGTTGAATGTTCAAGTCTAGCGCAGCGATAGAGCGACCGACCAGACAAGAAGATAGGTTGAGATACTCGATATGTCGTGGATAAATGGGTGTTTTGATGGGTTAGTCAGAGCAATGTGGTGGTGATCCGTGAGTGCAAGTGACGCAGGCAACGGACAGAGATCGCAGCTGCGCGAGGGCCATTTATCATGTCACGGTTGTTACGGGTCCCCTCTTCACTACTACCTAAATTACGCCACCCCGTGCGCTCTTTGTTCAGATCAGTCACTTGATGCTAAACTTCAGCCTTGTCACAATCGTTGGTTTGTGAAGCGGTATCCAGAGGCTTGTCATTTCCATTTCCTGAACACTTCAAGCAGCTCCTCCATATCCATACCCTTCAAGGCTGGCTAACTCGATCCATCATACTGCGCACTTTGTCCATACCAACTCCGCAGTCATCACTCTCTGCGCTTTGCATCATCCCCGCACCCTCGTTACCTAAAAGTCAACTACAGCCATCAAGAGAAGTTAAGCCTGGGACATGGCCGACGTTGAAATGGCAGACGCTACTGCACCTGCAGACTCAAAGCCAAAAGCTCCAGGCAAAAGCTCGAAATCGGGGACTGCTGACGGAGGTGACGGCAAGAAGAGATTCGAAGTCAAGAAGGTGCGGTTGATGCCGTCCATATTGCGGAATGGTTACTGATACCCTACAGTGGAATGCAGTCGCGTTGTGGGCTTGGGACATTGTGGTTGATAACTGTGCCATCTGCAGAAATCATATCATGGACCTCTGTACGCATTGATGCTCTCTGTCCCGCCCTTCCTTCTATACTGACCTGCGCAGGCATCGAATGTCAAGCAAATCAAGGTGCCGCCACCACGGAAGAGTGTACTGTGGCCTGGGGAATTTGCAACGTACGAGAAATCATAGTCCTCTCTAAAATGATTAGATACTAACTAACCTTCTTGCCAGCACGCCTTCCATTTCCACTGTATCTCACGCTGGTTGAAGACACGACAAGTCTGCCCTCTCGACAACAGAGACTGGGAATTCCAAAAGTACGGACGGTAAATGGTCTCCATGGCCAAAGCATCTCATACTTTCGAGGCATCTGGACTCCACTGTGCTTCATTACAACGACGCATGATGGCGTATTCCCGTTCTGGCACAATGATGTCTTTAGGGATGGTGAGGAACGAGATCCGGCGATTCAGGGGACATGGATATTCGGATCGCATAGATCCAAGGAAGAGAACACATCAAACCGTCCTACACCGGACATCATGACCACGAAGGCCCATGGTGGACACACATGCGGCAATGGGTCTTGAAGAAAAGGCCGAACGAGTTAACGACGAAGTCATCACACTGCATTCCCATAGAACTCAATGAGCATCATGAGAGACAAACTATCTTCCTTTTTCCCCACCCACTACTATTCCACCGGGTGGCAGAGAGGTCTTGGAACCGAGCCATGCTTGAGGGTGCTGATTGAATAGAGGCCATGGAGGGACGACAAGAAACATTGCCAACAGAGTACCGGCCAGTCCCACCCATGTCGTCAGGAAGATGTCCTGTTGCATGTAACCCACGACAAGAGCCACGACCTTCGAACATATTAGAGGATTGCGGCATGTGACCGTAGGTAATTCAATGCAGCCTTACCGAGGAAATAGAAAGGACGGCCGTGTATATTTGTTCAGCAAGGCGCTGACCATCGAAGTCCTTCACGGGTCAGACCAGGGTATTCCTGAGAAATAATGGAAAGGCTAAATTTTGAACACTTACGATCTGGCCCTCGAAAAGATCCTGAATCTGAGCCACCACTGCATCCATGGTGAAATACGTGTACCAACGTGTACAATCCACCGCGGGACAACCTGGATTGCAGGTGGTTAGGGATGCCTGGCTGACAGTCAGGACTGAGGACGTGAAAGGGGTCAAGGCGTTGCTGGACGCCAGCTTGAGGGCTCCGCCAAAGTATGTGGCAATTGTAGGTGGTCGGACAGTCAATGGTTGACCGTGAAGTGCGGAAGAAGGCGTTGAGGACAGGACGATTGCACCAACATTCCAGATTTCGGCTAATAACAGTCGTCAGTTGAGAACGTGATCGTGTTTCAGCGCTGAAGGGAGGATTGATGGATGGTCTGTTCGCTGCCGAGGTGAAAAGAGGCTAAGGGAGAGATCTAGGCTCCTAAGCCCGGTAGACAGACTCCCTAAGCCAATCTCTAGGCTTCCGGGCCTGATAGTGAGCGCCTATCACCCACTAACCCATGGAGAAAAGCTGGGCCTCAGGCCATTATTTGCAGTGGCTGTGGGCAAAGTCGGGCAGACTCGACTCCACTGCGACTAGTCGAGTCAACCTGCACTTTTTTCCTCTGTCGTAATAATATTTTACAACCTCCTACGACACCTACCAACCCTTCTACCCTTTCTCACTCACTCGCCGGCTCATTATACCGCCAGCTTCTTGTCAGCAGTTTTGCTTGTCGGTACATACCTAACGCACACACGGTCTGCATCAGTCGTCGATTTTTTCCGCCTCCGCTCCCGCCACTGACCGTCGGCCCTCGATCAACGGTCTCTCAGCTCAATATTAACATTTCCAACTCTGCAGGTCTAGGAAGACTGTCTACAGTCTTTCCTACCTTACCAAAGAGGTCATTCATCCTGGCGCTAGATCGCTACATTTTACCCCAAGCCTTCAAGTTGGCGGGCTCTCAAGTTGCTGCCGTCCCCCTCATCCGCCCTTTGCTAGGCACCGCATTCATGGTTTTCTGCGGAACCACTACCCGACCTCCATAACTGGGCATCCGGATCTCCAAGTTATCCCTGGCCAAACTGGTCTGGGGTGTTTCAATTGAAAAATCGGAAGAGGCGGGACTTCTCCGTTGAAGAATAGTCGTTTGGCAGACCAGTCTGCCAATATCGATCAAGCTGGCTTGTCTAGGGGGTTAGTTGCAGAGAAAAAAGTGCCAGCACGATTGGCACAGGGAAGAACGTTCGTGGGAAATAAGCTCAAGATGTCTTCATCCGAGTCGTTGCATTCGCAGAAGATGGACAGTCGATACAGCACCCCAGCACCAGAGTTGGACGACCATCGCCGCAACATGGGGGTGCTGCCGGCTCGTGACGCGTCTTCTCTCGTCGAGGTCGAAACACCTGGCCTCAAAACCGCTGCCAGTGAAGGGACAGATCTTTCAAAAGTTGATCAAGCCCTACTCAAAACCATGGATCAAGATACGGATCCTATCGCTCGTGACTTCGAACAAGCAATCATCGATGATGACCAGAGTGGCGGGGAAGACGGCCCGCATGGGAGTGGAAGAAGGCCTTCTATGCATGGTAGAAGGCTCACCAATCGCGAGGCACGGTTGCGCATGCCTCGCCATGACCGGTCTCGAGACTCTTCTACTTCTTCGCGTTCCACTTCTCCCGCAAATTCCATCGAGGCTTTTGCTGAGCCTCGTCGCCGGGCGCGGGCGAACACTGCCGAGAGCCATTCATCTTCGGTCCTCGAGCATTTCCGTAACCGTACCCAGTCAGGCGGAACCAATCAAAGACGTCCGACTTTAAGCATTGCCAGCATTCCGCCGGCACTCACTCTGCGAACAGATCCGGAGGCCAACGACGATATCACCTTCCCAACCGATGAAGAACCGGGCAAGACCTATAAAATCGATTTCGAGGAACTGGAAGAGTACGTTGCCCTGAGTGCCCAAGGGAAGATTCCGGATGATCTTGCAGCCAGCGACTCGAACGACAGCCGCACGTTCGGAGACCTGCGAAAGTCGGAGAATCAAGGCGATGCTCCCAACGCAATACTCAATGGCGACAATTTCTACGAAAAGCCGTTGGTTCACTACAACACAATTGAGAGCCAATCTGCTCGGCAGGAAGATCGATATGTGCCAAAAGAGAGGCAGCTTTCTGCGCATCCGGCCGAGCGATTCTTCTTGTTCACCTCGGAATTGGTTCAGGGAAAAAGTGCGACCAAATTGGGTGACTTCGTTTCGGATGGTACAACTTTTCGTGATCTCTTTGACGTCGGACCCGATGGTGGTGTGTGGTGGCTAGATTGCCTCAACCCAACCAGGTCGGAACTCGAGGTGCTGTGCAAAGCTTTCAAGATCCATCGACTCACCCGAGAAGATATCGAAACCCAAGAAGCTCGTGAAAAGGTGGAGCTCTTCTCTCAGTACTACTTCGTCTGTTTCCGATCTTTCGTCATGGACAAGTCCAGCGAAGATTTCCTGGACCCGATCCACATCTACATTGTGGTGTGCGGTGACGGCGTGTTGAGCTTCAGCTACACCAAAAATCCGCACGCACGGAACGTTCACAGGCGCATCTCTAAACTTGGTGACTTCATGTCACTCGGGCCAGACTACATTTGTTATGCGATGATTGACGACATTGTTGACTCGTTCGCGCCCATCATTCGTGATGCTGAGCATGAATCTGAAGGCATCGAGGATCAGGTGTTCATTGCGCGGGAGGACGACTTCCTGGCTCTTCTCCGCCAAATCGGTGAATGCCGCAAGCGTGTCCTCAACATGATGCGACTCCTAGGCGGCAAGGCGGATGTCATCAAGGGTTTCGCAAAGCGCTGCAATGACCAGTACCAGGTAGCGCCGCGTGGTGATATTGGACTGTACCTGGGGGACATTCAGGACCACGTGGTAACAATGATGTCGAACTTGGCCCACGTTGAAAAGATGCTCAGCCGGTCTCACGCCAACTACCTTGCACAGCTAAACGTTGACAACATCCTCAAGGGCAACCATACCAACAAAGCCCTTGCCAAGATCACCGTCGTTGCCACCATCCTTGTGCCTCTGAACCTAATCACCGGCCTCTTTGGCATGAATGTTCATGTGCCAGGAGCAGGCTCCACGGGCTACCAATGGTTCTTTGGGATCGTGGGTGTCATCTGCCTTTTTGTGGCGACCATGTTGGCCCTCGCCAGGAGGTTTAAGGCTATCTGAGCAACCGGAACGCGCGGTGGATTTTCTTTCCGTTTGTCTCGTCTGTTCCTGTTGGCGATCGGATATTCTACTTGTGTCTCTTGTTTCTTCTTTTCGATGCACCCTGTCTTGGATTTCCCTCGGTACGTGCACATGGGGACTGGTAGACTTGACTGAAGTTGTACGCAACGCCAGCAGGGCTAGAGTTAGAGGGATTCTGGGCTTATGAGTATCGTTGGCTTTGTCGGTTTATGACATTGAGAATTTCTCCGGAAATCTGATTCGGTTCAGTGCATGTTAACTTGTTCATGCTGATTGCTGTTTGAATAATGTAGTCTGGGTCCAGGTTGGTCTGTGCCTTGATGGTAAATGTGACATGCATCTGGTAGATACCAGTCAATACTTGATAATAGTCAGAATAGTAGACATGTTTCTCTTTCAGCCTCGTGGGCCAGTTCCGAACGATCTCGAGTCATGCTTCCTATAAGTCACTAGGCTCAGGAATGCTTCAGGTGATTGAACCATGTAACGAGGCAGAAGACAAGTCATGGACAATTAAGACGATGTATGAATTAGATGCTTGAAATGAAAAACGGGTCCGTCCTCATAGGAGAGTCCATATGATCGATGCTAGTCAGCACCTGGACAGAGTTTTGTACTGTCCTGTTGCCGTCATCAAGTCCCCGGTATGCTCTACATGGCATTTCGGAACAACAAAATGTCGTGACTGAAGATAAGGTACAATGTGTTTCAGGACGGTCATCAAGAGCTGAGTGACTGGCATCCCAGGGTCGCAACAAGGCCGACCACACTGCCTGTGAGCTGAGCGAATTCCCCCTTATCACCCATTACCACGTGCGTAAAGGGAGTTGCTGCCGGTCGGGGAAAGGCGTACTTTGGGAGTGGCTGTGGTAGCTGTTGGGTTGGATAGCCAACGGCCAACTATTGTTATACTGATATTGTATGCGGCCAGCCTGATCTGTCCGGTAAAGTGACTTGGATAACTTACCAAGTGTATTTGTCGATAAACAAAACAGGTTGAGATGCTCGCAATCGCTTCCCCAGAAACTCCAGAGTCTGGTAAATAATATCTGATTGGTTGCTAGGGATGAAACAGATTGCAGTAGGCAGAACTATACTTATCGGTGATGATTGCAGTATGCAAGACTCGGCCACGGGAATGTCTTGCGTTCCTGCATTAGAGCTGCACAGTAAATCAACCGGTGCGCTGTTAGCTGGAACCTTGTTGAGTGAAGTCCGACAACAACAACATCACTATTGATGATTGTGGCAAATCCAGTTCCTTGTTTTGATCGCTTCTTCATCAGCTAGTCCATGGTCACGGGTCGCTAGGACAGTAGTCAAGCTGCAAGAATAGGTTGTGCTAACCTCAAACTGATGGTCTTTTTCCGGGATTGACAACCGACCGCTTCTTCCCAAGCCCAATGAATGATTAAATCGCAATTGTACCATAGTAGTAGATATCTTGTCGGGGTGGCAAATATACCACGATAAATGCTTGGAGATGATGGATGGGTGCAATCCACCTCTGCGGCTGATGGATCGAGACAGGATCCCCAGAGGCACGATCCAGAAGGTTCGATATCGGGGGATTGTGCGCTCCGTAGCCTGGACTGGCCAGACCTAAAAGTAACGTGGAACAAGATCAGCATTACATTGATCGAAGTCGCAACCTGCTATCCAACTTGGTTTTGCTAGCTCGCATAGCGTTGGACAGGGAGAATTCGCCTCAAACGGACGAGGATCACAAACAAAGCCTTGTGCAACATGTTATGCTTGCACAGCTAGGTTTGCTCGTGATACCCAGGCGTAGGGACTTATATCCGAAACAGACGACAGTCCCGTCCCAATCGACGAGGAAGTGGAAGCGGCCGTCGAGGAGATTGACATGACTTCGGTTTTATGATCTTGCACATGGCGAATCACACGTGTTATTGATACCCTCCAGCATAAGCCATGTCCTCCCGTAGAAATGCATTAATTGGCGGTGTAAGAGCCCCTGACCCTCAATCTTTCTTTAGCACTCTTGAACCGTGGATATCGCCTGTCATTGAACAGAGACTGGCGCTGGAGCCATCTAATCTCCAACAGCGGTCCTTCAGCCTATCAGCTTAGCGCGGACGCCATAATGCTTGAATACAGCCACACAACCCGCAATGTATCGGCAGTGTAACTGTAGTCGCGAAGGAGGAAAGATGTGGTCTTGTCGCGGCCGAGGTTGAAGCCCAAGCGAGATATAGGATAGGAAGCTCAGGAATGGAAGACATAGGCCTCGACGTGGGCAGCAGAGCGTCATAGAGAGGGTGCGTCCTCTTCAAAGCCTAAGCAGATTGAGGGAGAAGATTGACGCGTCGAGACAAAGGCAGGCAGTGCAAGAGGCGAGACAGGGGAGTCGAGTGGCAGTTGGATCTTGTCATGTCGAGTCGAGTCGAGCCGAGCATGCTTCTATCGTCTATACAGCACAGTCCCGGGTGTTCTCCGCCTGCACATCGACCGGACGAAGAACAAGGGTTATAGGAGTGTCTTTGACAGTGGGATAGAAAGTTGGTCATTGTCCGCAAGCAAGCGAGGAATGTCTCGAGGATCTGCGGGCGCAGGTGCAGCTGCCAAGGATCGCTACAACTGCCTGCTGATAGTAGTACGTACAGTGTAGTACTGTACCTCTTACAGGTGTGAAAAGATTGCATTTTAACTGCATCATCATCACGTAGGTACCTAAATGCAAGGCGTCCGGGTACAACGATAGGGACAATTTATCGCCGGTGGGCCTCCTTCCAGGCTTCGGCTTGTTCTTCTTTCTTCTTGACGGCCCCTGACTACCTACTAGGTACCTACCGTAGGTACCTACGGTAATAACCTTGGGAAACTCCCCACCGCACTGCAGTAGAGGTAAACAACAATCATAATAGTATTCACAGTACTGTGTAATACTAGTCATGGGGAGAAGAAGAAGGCAGGACACGTACTCAGCCAATTTAGCGCTGCGCACTCTCGACTCCTTAACCGTGACATGCTAATTAGTAAATAACTAAAGAGCCTGCGGTGCCTACAAAGCCTGCGCTACCGTTTACCGCCTACCGCCGTACTACAGCACCACTGCATCCGCGCCCAGTTACTCCGTATTGTCAATTGCACCCTTTCGTTCTCTATCACTGTCGCTTTACTCTCCCTCCTCGCCTCTCAATCAACTCGGTTCTCAATTGTCACCACAACCCTCCAGTCGGTCGCTTTCCTGCTCGTGCACCTACAGACGCATTCCTTAGGTGGCCGACCGTTTCCAGTCTCGCAAAGGCCGCCGTCCGTTTGTCAACAATCCGGAATTCCGCTTTGTTTGCGGTT
The DNA here is from genome assembly GCA_024611085.1 of Exophiala sp. LBMH1013. Taxonomy (NCBI): domain Eukaryota; kingdom Fungi; phylum Ascomycota; class Eurotiomycetes; order Chaetothyriales; family Herpotrichiellaceae; genus Exophiala; species Exophiala sp. LBMH1013. The sequence goes on from JAMFLB010000002.1 coordinate 1,828,370, forward strand.
GCAACACCTTTCGGTTGCTTCTTTGTTTTGACTGCCCATCGGTACCAACCACCCATGTCGTCTTAATCAGATCGTGGTCAACATCCATTGAATCCGTCACGGTGGCAGCGACCACTATTACCATCTCGCCAGCCATGGCCAATCCGTTGGTGACCCCTGGTGGTTTTTCTACTTCTCACCCGATTCTGACCTCTTCCAGCTTGACGACAGCATGGCGCTCCTTTTGGCATGCCATGACGTCCAATGACCGACATGCTACCTACGACTCTCCCTACCGGACTGGCCAACATATGCCTGTTGGTCAAAGTCGACATGCGCCCCTAACTTCGGTCGCGACCAGTGCCATCGACTCGCACCCAGATCTCCCAGCAACATACAATGAAGATTCCAAACGACCCTCCATCTCCTCTTCCCAGCTCGCCCAGTCACCCGCACGGCCGTACTCTCCAGGCATGCGCTCGTTAACTTCCCCAAAGCAACCCAATGTCGAAGAGACGGTGGCCCCTGGCGAAATTCAGATGCAGAACTTCGCCAATGGCGCTCCACCACCTCCTCCTGTCGCACATTCCTGGAAGAAAATTGACCGTTGGGCCGAAAAACATTACCCTGAGCTGTGGGATCAACTTGGTGAAGGATGTACACAGAATGACATCAACGAACTGGAACATGAATTGAACATGTCCTTACCACAGGATGTACGCGACTCGTTAAGTATCCACGATGGACAAGAACGTGGCGGACGGCCCACTGGCATCATCTTCGGCTGCATGCTGCTTGACTGCGAAGAAATCGTCCAAGAGTGGAAGAATTGGAAAACTGTCAATGAAGAGTACTTGAGCGGTGCCAAAAGACACTCTTCCTTCTATAACAGTAAGGGCCCCAGTAACGGCGCCTCCTCGTCAAGCCAAGCACAACATGGCAACCGCTTCTGGAGACAAGAGCTGCTGGACCGACAAGAATCACAACCGCCCAAAGCTATTCAGAAAGCCTACGCACACCCAAGCTGGATCTCTCTTGCCAGGGACTGGGGTGGTAACAATATTGCAGTCGACCTTGCTCCCGGCCCCACCGGCAAATGGGGGCAAATCATCCTATTTGGGCGCGATTACGATTGCAAATATGTTGTTGCCCGATCATGGGCCCATTTCCTAGCCGTGGTGGCCGACGATCTGAACAGCGATAAGGTCTTCGTGGATGAGGAGACTGGAGAGCTGAAGCTGAAGGAGTTCAAGACGGAAACCGTGGAGCCTTCTTATATGGAGATTCTTCGCTGGCGAGCAGATCAGAAATATGGACGACGAGGACCCAGACGGAGGCCCCAGCCCAACGGCCTCAATACTGCTGTTGTGGCACACAATGGACGACATTCACCATATGGCAGTCCAGTCGTTGGCACCGAAGACAGGGGCAGATCACCTCAGCGGTTTTCACGGGGTCCTTCGGGAAGCCCCAGACACACTATCGGCAGTCCTTTGGCTCGTGTCCAAGAAGAGATTGCTCAACCTCAAGCTATTCGGCCTGGCGGAGACGTGATCAGGGATTTTGCCCAAGCTGCCGAGTCCGCAAGTGAAGGGAAGAAGCGAGAGAAACCGCTGCCGATTGACCCCAAGGCCGTTAACCCCAATAGCAAAGCGGAAAAGCTTGTTGATGCGCCTACCCCGGCTTCGTTGAAGAGTGCAGAACCAAAGGACTTCCCAGCAACAAGGCTCTCTAGAGTATCTACTGAAAGCGACAACAAAGACCAGCCCGCGACGTCCGAAACCGCTGAAGTCAAAGGGCTCGGTCTCGGTGTGGACGGCATCGAAGACGAAATGAAAACTGTGTCGATCTAGCGGAGGGTTCTTGCATGCTTTTGTCATCATTAGCTTGTCTTATACAAAACCCACGCATCGCTGGATATGGCGAACTTTGGTCAAACGGAAACCGGGCAGGGGCACGGCATTTATCTCAGTTGTACTTTTCAGGGGCGGTGGATGTAACAGACCCGGCCGTCTCTAACATGGAAACCTATTCGTTTTTGGCGAGCTTCGTGCATGGACATGGCGAGACCAAGGGATACAGGATGGAAAGTGTACAAGACCCAGGGAGCTTAGCAAGTAATGCTCACCAATGACTGTGAGGCAACCCAATGACAAACGGTTTGATTCGAGTCCAGCACAGCGCAACAAGGCAAAGCAAACGTAGAGGGGTGGAGGAACTACGATATGTTCGATTGTTTCAGTGGTGACAATACAAGATGCTCGAATGGTAGCCGATTCCAGTTCTCGCACCATGTCCTTGTTGATCTCATTGTGCCTCTTGTCGGACAGCCTCAACATGCTCTATTTACCCTCCTTTTCATCGTCGCCCAGCACTATGCAGAAATTGTTCCGCCCACTTCCTGGATTGATTTCTCTTTTCGGGAACACCGTCTTCCCTCCTTGTAAAATCCACTCGTCCCGCCGCCTCGGCTCGTATCGCCATAGGCTATAGTGAAGCTTGCGGGTGGTTTTGGTTTCGAGATGGATGTATCCCAGCGACGACATGATTGCAGTGAGATGTGCCGGCGTGAGATAGCGCGAGTTATGGAGCGTCGGGGCAGGCAGGACAAGGAAGAGACACGGCAGCAGTCGTCGTGATGGTGGTCCTGGTGGTCTGTTGCTATCATCTCCATCAGACTGGACTTTGCGTTTCTTGTTAGGTTGGTCATCAGCCTCGGCCAGCTGCCGGATCTGGTTCGGGTCACTTTGCTGGTGGCCGTGGACATTTTCATTTTCGAGAGCCCCATGATTGTCGTCTCCGGGGTCGTGCTCGTGCTGGTGCTGATGCTGGTGCTGGTGCTGGTGATGATGGTGATGGTGATATTTTCGGGCAAAAAACATCGTCGTCCTCCGCAACATTTCCCCCCTCCCGCGCCCATCAGGCACATAGTTCAACACCAGACTCAGACTGATCACGTCGTAGCCCCGTTGGCCCTGCCATTCTCCTGTGCCGTCGGGACTGTCAGGTAATGGAAAGTGCATGAAGTCGGCTTCCTCGATGCCCGGGCCCGACGAACGCAGATCAATTCGTCGCACGCTCGTCACATTCGGCATGTTCAAGGCATTGGTCGTGCTGAGCGCTCCGATCTCCAGGATGCGAAGCGGCGATATCGTCGGAGGCTTGCTGCCGCTCCATCCTTGGTTGTTGGTACCCGTGGCAGCAGCGGTAGTAGGTGGAGTTCTTGACGTCGTCGTTGCTGCTGCTGTTGTCGTTGCTGTTGTTGTTCGTGGTATCGTTGTTATCGGTGGCGACGATGCTGAACTTGACGACCCGACGAGCCCCTTCTTGCCCGTTCGTCTCCGAGCTTCAATCTCCGGCCTCAACCAGTTAACGAGAACTCGACTTGAATCTCCGCCCCGCTCGGCGCTCTGCCCGACCGTACTGGCGAGCTGGTACGTCTGTAAGCCACCGGAGGCGGCCAGTTGCTCCTCGAGCTCGTGGATCTGTGTGGTGTCGTTCTCTGCGCGTGCTCGGGCCAGCCGTTTCTGCAGAACATGGTGTGTTCGAATCAGTGCGCGTGTTCGCTTAGATGATAGGGATGATCGGTGCGGGTTCAGTGCAGATGCAGGTTTGGATATAGTCGATGAGAGGAGAGGTGGGCGGCCAGTCTTGAGAAGTTTGGCTTTGGACCGGGTCTTAGAGGATGAGAGGCTGGATGGGTTCTTGCTGGGTTTCGTCGATGATGGTTCTGGCATCCTCGTTATATTTCTTCTCAATCGACACCAACTCTGACTCGTATTGATGTTGTGGCGGCTAGATACCTATACTCGAGAAAGTGGACGGATCCCCGGAATATAAACTTGTATTTTATTTAGGGCATCTTCAGCCTGCGGGATCTTTGATGTCCGGATCCTGTGTGATAGATTTCTTATTGGTGATGAGTTCCCTAGGACAATCCGTCCAGTGACATTAGGACCGTTGAAACTGTGCACGCGACATCCGACACCCGGTTACCTTGTTGTCGGGGCTTACGAAGTATGAATGAGGACGAGGCTGTCAAGACAAGAAATGAGGGAAACAGCCATTTCAGCTTAAGTAATCCCGGCACAGCCAATCACAGCAATCGAGATCATCTCATCTCAGCCTCGTCGTGACTACGTTTTCGTTCCGCCAGCACAAGAGGTTAAGTTCTCGGTGTGGTCGTCTTGACTGGCAGGTGGATGGTAGGTATGTTCTCGAGTTCTTGACCAAAGGGCCCAATATATCCAGTGTTGTTGACCTTGTCAATGAGACCCTACAAGTTACTCGATCGCTAGTCTATTGCCCACTCAAATACGCCCAGGCCCCGGAGACAAGTATCACGAGGTAGATAGGCTGTAATGGGTATCTCTATTACAATGCTGTGCCATATTGCGTAGCTGTAATGTGGACATGCGCAAAGTACATTGACAGAACGTGAGCACGGCTGTCATACTGCCATTAGCAGAAGCTATGTATCATCTGCGCCATATTTACGGGAGAACGCTCCTTCTCCAGCGTTGGACCATTCGGCCACCTCGCATATCGTGTTTCGATACCTCCGTACACCAGCCCCATATTCACACACTTGGTATATCATGAATCGTAACAAACGAGACCCGAACACACAGCTGGCAACGTTCATGCAACTCGCTGCTTCTTAAACACGTTTGCCCCGGGCTTGAAGCCGTGGGCTTCACGTTGCCGCTTCCGCTCAAGTTCCTCTTTCATGATTCTCTCGGCCTCACTCATTGGTCTCGATACATTCGGCTGTAATGGTTTCTTTGTGCCAGCTAACGCATTCTTTTTGGCTGCTGCAGCAAACACGTTCTTAGGTTTGTTTGGAGACGCACCCAGAGACATTGAAATAGCTGGCCGGGCGACAGCTTGCTTGGATGTCGCATCTGAGGATCCTGCTGATGCCGCGGGGCCCTGGTTAGCTGCTAAGGTCGTGACCTCTGGTGCAGTCGAGGCCGTTGCGCTGTCCTTTGCACCGTCGGGAGGAGAGTCGTCCTCTGACAACGGCGGCGTAGGAGGTTTAGCAGAGTCTGGAGACGGTTTCTTCGCGACAAGATTGAGAACGATCTTCTCCCCTTCTTTGCGCTTGAGTCCAAGACCTTCCACGGGCTCATCGCCTTCCTCCGCAAGCTCTTCAGCCTCCGGGGCATGATGAACGCCATCACGTTTCGCCCGCCGAATTTGTTCCTGTATCAATCTCTGCTCCCGCTCCTCGTCGCCGCGATCCTGTCTTTCTTTTTTTCTTCAATGCTTCTTGTCGACGTAGTGCGTCGGGGCTATTATCAATCCAACTGATAAGCAACCCGCTTGCGCCAGGCCGGCCTTCGTTCTTCTCGTCTTCATATACACGGCATATCCCCTCCCTTCCCAGGTATTTGGCAAACTCCGTCAGGCTGGCCCACTTGGTCGCGTTCATATGAATATGTTCTTTATTCGAGATGTATTCTTGATAAAACTGGTTGATGTTCACCTTCTTCTCCCCGTGACCCGTGCGTAGCAGCTGTATGAAATCTTTCAGGAACTGGTTTGAGAAATCGTTGATGGCCTTTCTAGGGTCCTCGCCGATCAATTGCATCTGGCGCACATGCGATTCAGACGCCACATGACACTTGAAGCCGTTCTCGTCTCGCATTTGCCTGGAGCATGCTTGGCAGTACCATCGCAACCGTTGAAGCCCTTTCGACTTCATCTTGTTGGCGATGTACTTCGTCGACCCAACTTCCGCCCGAGGCATGATGGCGACCGTGAGGGATGTTGAGGAAAAGAGGGTAGTGAGGGATCGGCTATCGAGGGAGTCCGCGCACGGCGGAATCCAACAGATCCAAAAAGACCTAGATACTGTACTTCGGCAGATGTCGTAGTGATGTTGACGGTCACTGTCTGCAAGTCATCGAGCGTAATAAGGCTATGAAATTAGGGACTGCTGGGCTGAAGGGAGTCGCATGCAGATCTGCTGCAACATGTACCACAGTAATGTGGCGAAAGCTCACTGCACGTGATGTGCAGTCAGGTGACTCTTCCTGAAGGCTGACTAAGGTAACAATAGAGCAAACTTGTGCATGGACTTTCTGGATCCTTATAAGTTACACAATGATAGATCGCAAGAGGAACCTTCGTTTGTCGACTTGATCCATTGACGGACCCTGAGTGCTAAGTCGAGATCTCAAGTTTTGATCCCACTGCATTTCCATTGCTTTGATACAAGTGGCCTCTCTTTTTAATCCTCCATCATTCCTGCAAGGCTGAGAATCCGCTCATCTGATCTCCAAATAAACTTGTGACTATGGCTGCCAGTCTGCTCAAGTGCAGCACGGACTTCCGCAAGCTTCTCGGAACCATAACACCGGGTGGAAATGTAATGGACAGCTCTCTCGGATCTTTTGTTTGCACACAGTATGCACCTTTCGGGCATTATCATATGCGGTCAACGGACTCGAAGGTCAATTTTCAGCTCAACAGTCAGTGGTACCTAATGCGTAGTAGATTGTTTCGGGAGACCAACCAACTTGACGCGACTACGGGGTGTTTCTGTTTTCAAGTTGGATATCTGTCAGTCAATACTAAGAACAACTGCTTACTGAGACCCATTCTCGACGGTGATGTCGTGCCCACCTGAAACTGTACATATTGCAACACAGGCAGCTACATAGCTTTATCTGTAACAGCAGCGCAAAATGTACCTATCTCTGATCAGATCTAACAGAGTCGGCAACATAGATATCGGAAATTGGTGGATTGCAGATCTGCTGAATCAGGAAGAGCTGCGAATCGATCCCAGAGAAGGCAACTAGGAAGGAGATCCAGGGCGTCACACTATCGGGGCCCGTGAAGCAGGTACGGGACATCCTGGAAAGGCATCCCATCAGCTGGGCGACAGGGGCACCTATTGCGCTGCTGGTTGTGCTGAACGGCGGCGTTGACTGGCAAGGCACGTCCTGTATCCAAAAGGTAATGAGTGATTTAGATATACTGTGTACGTACCTGATAATGTGCTACGTAGTTCTCATACGTGCGGCAGGAAAGGGGACGTAACGGGCCACACGTGGCATGTGAAAATCCCGAGCCCATGACTGCGGAACTGACAGCCCCTGACAGAGATCCACAAATCCTCCGAAACTCACCCACTGAGCACGGCATGGCTCGAACAGGGGTTCCGTTATTCTTCAGGCGTACTGCTATCCGGGCTTCCGTCCTTATCAACAGTTTCAGATCTCGTCAGTATGTCATACGTCGTATCCATGCCAAGTATGCCCATGTTACTGGACGCCGCCGCTGTGAGCGCCTCTTTTTGATTGTGATGCGAGAACACGCTGGGTGGTAAGGCCCGCCTATACCCAGGATGACGCTTCAACCGTAGTTGCACTTACCAGATTCTGAGCCAGGTAAGTTATATATATATATCAGGCTGCTGCTTGATTTTCTTGGTCATGGGGGCCATGTAAAGGGCTCATCAATGAATGAGTTGACCAACCGGTTGACAGGGATAAAGCGCTGAGAAGTCGCTACCGCCCTTGGCGCCATGGACGGACTCGCTTGGTGCAGGTACTGTGTCGTACTTGCATGGATCAACCTGGCTGCGGAATCCTCGGCGAGAAAACAATTGATAACCTCGCCGTCGAGGTGGCTTGATGTTTCGGCTATTAAAGCAAACGGGATCCACCCGGGGGCGCTTTTCCTAGAATAGCAAAGTGGCCGTCCACAATCTTGGCGGCCGCCGATGCTTGTTCCAACATCCAATTGAACGGCTGCGCCAGCACATCTTCCCTCCCATCCACAACCAAGTCTTGGTTCAGTCCTCCCATCCTCCATTCAAGCCAGCAGATAGGATTATGTTCTTGGGATTTCCGCGATTTGGTTCCGCTACAAGGTATCTCTCCTCCTCCCTGCAAGCCGCAGTCTCAATCTGCATCTTACGTACGCTCGGATGCAGGCGGCCAGCCTGTTTCAGGGGTCAGCGGCCACCTCGGAGTATCACGGGTAGAATGCTTTCGCTTGGCCTGCAACGTTGCTGGACCACATACTCCATCATGCATAGTCATCATGTTCTGCAGCGAGAGAAGATTTTGAAAGGAAGACCTCGCCGCCACAGTCAATCTCTGACCACCAGCCTTCGGCGTCTCCTTCTCCCGGCCCTGCTTACGGGAGCCTTCCGATTGTCCCAGATTCGCCAGACCGTTGCTGGATCTTCACGTTGACTGTCAGCACCAGGAAGAGGTTGCTTCAGGAATACAGGCGATTATGCCATACAATGTGAGCAAGTATGGCGATGGTACTCTAAAAGCGGCCTTTGAGACTAAGACCCATGTTCATATGCACGATCTAGCTTTTTCTATGGCTGATTGATCACCTTAACAACCTCACTGTGGATCGGTCGACATGGGATTCCCTGCGGATTACTTAGGGTCAAGTCTTGGAGGTTGTGTAGCCTGGCTCCTTCTCACGGGTTCCTGCGCCTCCATTACAAGGTCATCGCTGGGACACAAAGGGTTATAGCCGCCTTGTTTGTCTCATCTGTTGCTATATATGCACTCGGGGCGCCACCTTATCAAGGTCCACCGATATGAGAAACGACTCGTCGTTACCTCCGCGTCTTCGTTATGCTGCCAATGTCAATGTCAATATCATGAGTGGACCCGGGGTTGTGCCATTGCAGACTCTGCAGTTATGGTTTTGGCAGTGTTCACATCGTCACACACTTTGTGATCCTTGTTTCCAACGATACGTCTACAAATTTGTGGATAGCTCCAGGTAGGTCGCTGGTGGACCATCTTACCGCGTTCCTGATTCTACAATGCGTTATCGCACCTGAATCACGCAGAGAATCCTGTTTAAACCTTGCCACATTGCATAAGCCTCACGCTGGGCTTGGGAAAGCACGCAGGTTGATCCTTATCATGTCTCATTCGTGGCTCCACCCGTGGATGACCAGGCTGAAAAGTCGTCCCCTTGGGACGTTGATTACTCTGTGAGGCGATGGTTTCGCAATCTTCCGCAACGGAGGCTGAGCTCATCCATCATGCCCATATCGAGATCCCCTGCATGAGAGGCAAGTGGTATGCGCAGCCGAAAGAGGAGTTTGCTTGCTGGAATGGTTGCCGTGTTTCGTGCAAGCCGCCCTTCCTCGATATGAGCTCTTCTCACTCTTCTCTAGCATGTTCTGATTTGAAGCATTGCACAATCACAGCACCTTCGCGGTTGCATACACTCGCTTTTGAAGTTTTCGGACGCTTTCTCACTAAGTCCTTCGTTCTCTTCTGCGCTGCACGATGATATCGGGCGCTTTTCTTTCGGTCTTTGTTCTTCTTTACACGAGTTCTGTTGCGTTCAGATACGATCCGGCTTACGTTCAGTACAATTTGAACCAAAATCAGACGGCGGATGATCCTTTGGACTACTGGGGAGAATGGACGGGGCACGAATATAATCCCTCACCGACGAGCTGGAGGTTTCCGTTTTATACACTCTTTCTTGACAGATTTGTCAATGGAGATCCCTCCAACGATAACATAAACGGCACCTCATTCGAACATGACTCTAATTCCAACCAGATGCGTCACGGAGGTGATATTCAGGGCTTGCTGGATACCCTGGATTATCTTCAGGGCATGGGGGTCAAAGTACGCCTGTAACGAACACACAGTTCTTGTGGACCTTGCTAACGTTCTAAGGGGCTCTACATAGCGGGCTCACCTTTCATCAACATGCCTTGGGGTTACGATCAGTACTCACCCCTGGACCTGTCAATATTAGATCCCCATTTCGGTGACATTGATCTGTGGCGCACTGCTATACAGGAGATACATAACAGAAACATGTATGTCGTCTTGGACAACACGTTTGCCACTCTCGGTGACCTTATCGGATTCGATGGATATCTCAATACTACCGCACCCTTCACTCTGGCGGAACATCAAGTTCAGTGGAAGACGGACCGACACTATCATGACTTCAACTTTGGGAACACTTATAACAAGAGCTGCCAATACCCCAGGTTCTGGTTGGAAACTGGATATCCCGTGGATAAAGAGGTTACAAAAGACATGGTTGGCTGTTATGACAGCGAGTTCGACCAGTATGGAGATACTGAAGCGTTTGGTAAGCTGACGGATCGGAGTTGGTTGTCAGCCATGCTGATCGAAGATAGGTGTATTTCCGGACTGGAGAAGAAGTCTGTCGAAGTTTGCGTCTGTGCAGGATCGCTTGCGCGAATGGCATGAGCCTGTCCGTCACAAGCTGGAAAACTTCTACTGCATCATGATCGCTCAACTTGATATTGATGGCTTCCGATACGACAAAGCGACGCAGAGCACAATCGATGCCATGGGCTTCATGAACGATGCTATGCGCAGATGCGCTAGACGCTACGGCAAAGACAACTTTTTCCTTCCAGGTGAAATCACTGGTGGGAATGTGTTTGGGTCCCTCTTCCTCGGCCGTGGTAGACAACCTGATATGCTTCCCGAAAACCTGACCATGGCAGTGACTATGACCAACAATTCTGCCGACAAATATTTTCTGCGCGATCCTGAGTATGGTGCGCTCGACGCGGCTGCTTTCCATTATACAGTCTATCGCACGTTGACACGGTTTCTCGGTATGGATGGTAACCTCGAAGCAGGATACGATGCTCCTTCAAACTGGGTTGACATGTGGAACAACTTTCTCCTTACGAACGATTTTGTGAATGCGAATACTGGGCTCTTTGATCCCAGACATCTTTATGGAGTGACAAATCAGGATGTCTTTCGGTGGCCCGCTATCACAGACGGAGTACAACGACAACTGCTTGGCCATTTCATAACCACAATTGAGCTGCCGGGAGCGCCTCTCCTTCTTTGGGGAGAGGAGCAGGCATTCTACGTCCTAGACAACACTGCCTCCAATTACATATTCGGTCGACAGGCAATGTCAAGCGCGACCGCGTGGCACACCCATGGTTGCTACAGCCTCAGTTCTACGCAGTTTTACAAAATGCCGCTCAATGCTTCGCGCCACGGTTGCGAAGATGAGACAGTGAGCTATGACCATCGGGATCCTTCACATCCTGTCCGTAATATCATCCATCACATGATTCAACTCAGAGAGCAATATCCGGTGCTTCAGGACGGTTTCTTCTTGCAACAATTATCCAATCAGACCGAGCACATCCAGTTACCGGGTTCAGGAACAGTCAAAACCGAGATCGGCATGTGGTCGGTCATGCGCTCTGGGTTTTCCGGGGTGCAAGACCTCAGCGGCACAGGAGCTGGCGATCTTCCGGTCTGGTTGCTCTACTCTAATGGCAATGTGACAAGGACGTACAGTTTTGACTGCAACAACAATGAAACGGGCTTCAACACAACAAGCCTGATTGCACCATACGACGCAGGCACTACCGTCAAGAACTTGTTCTACCCTTATGACGAGCACACTCTGGAGGCTAGCGTTCATAGCTTAGGGATCAATGGTTCCACGAAGCCGAATGGTTGTTTGAGCAGGCTCGATATGGTACCATATGATTTCCGCGCTTATGTCCCGTTGGATGACTGGGTGGGACCCAAGCCCATGATCACCAGGTTTAGCCCTGGCCATGACGTGCGCCTCGAGTCCATGGTCAGCGCAAATGAGACTGAAAAGGTCGACATCGAGTTTCAGTTCTCTGTCGAGATGGATTGTGACAGTGTTACAAACAGCATCTTGTTCAACTCAACCACCGACACGGGAAGCACGCCTTCCATTGACCGGGACAGTATTCAATGCAATAACCTGAGCAGTCCTCAAACACCAGATTATGTTGGAGCGATCTCTTCCACGTGGTCATGGTCCGGGACTATACAAGGCGTTGCCAATGGCATCCATGCAATTTCTGTCCGGAATGCATCGGCTGCGGCTGGAGGGACGACGAATGCAGTGGACCGATTCTTATTCCGGATTGGGCAGAGGAACAACCCCATGGTTTTTACAACGAGTGCAAACTATTCTTCAAGCCTCTTGAGTAGAGGCGACAACGGCTCCCTGGTTCTGTCCCATACAGCGGCAGGTGCCGACAAATGGCGGTATTCCACAAACTGGGGATCCTCATTCTCTTCCTGGATGCCTTACGAGGGTGGTCAGAGCCAGATCGAGAAGCAACCATGGTCTGGGACAGATCTACAATCTTGGAAAGGTACGCATGTCAAAGTGGAATATTTCAGCCGTCTAGCTGGCAGCAGCGACCACATTCAACATGGCGATCTGGACCACAACGTTCCTAGACGGTTCCCACATCTCTTCCTCAACGGACCTTATAACCAATACGGCTATGACGCCGGGCTCAACAACGAGATGAAATTGACCACCAACTCGACTTGGGAACACCACTTCATGACAGAGTGGAGCCTCAGCGGTGCGCTTGCACAGGTTAACGTCTGGGGAATTAACCCAGACGGCAAGCCTGACCAGACTTTCGTCATGGGGGATGCAGACGGTGACTCGGTTCTCGACCGACTTCCACCATCATCGTTATCCTCGGTCGTCCTCAACATTACCCAGCCTCCTCCAAAGCCTTATCTTGGCTGGCGGGTTGTCATCAACGACGGCAACCTGCGCTTCAGGCTAGTGCCATCAGGTAACATGTGGAGCCAGCTGATCCTTTACATTCTCTTATGGACGGTTCCAATCCTCACCGGAGCGTTCGGAGTGTGGTCATTTATGAAGGCGTTCTATCAAGTCAAATTGAACGAGGTAGGGATCTCGGAGAAGGCTGGCTTGATACCTAGACGCGTCAAGAGGCAGTTCAAGAAACTGGTTGATGAGGAGAAAGGTTCTCCTGGCATTCTTTCCAAACTGACCCGCAACCCGAAGTTTGTCCAACCTACGGCAACTATCGTTGACCAGCAACGACGCCGGACGGTGCTGATAGCGACTATGGAATACGACATCGAAGACTGGGCCATCAAGGTCAAGATCGGAGGCCTTGGTGTTATGGCGTCTCTGATGGGCAAGAACCTTGGTCATCAGAACCTCGTTTGGGTTGTCCCGTGCGTAGGTGACATCGAGTACCCAGAAGATCAAAAGGCCGACCCAATGACGGTGACCATCCTCGGCAAACCTTATGAAGTTCAAGTTCAGACTCACGTACTGCGAAACATCACGTACGTTCTTCTCGACGCACCTGTTTTCCGCCAGCAAACAAAGGCCGAGCCCTACCCGCCCAGGATGGACGATCTGTCCTCGGCCATCTACTACTCGGCATGGAATCAATGCATCGCTCAGACCATGAATCGCTTCCCTGTCGACCTCTATCACATTAATGACTACCATGGCTCAGTGGCTCCGCTGTATTTGCTCCCACGGACGATCCCTGCCTGTCTATCTTTGCACAATGCTGAGTTTCAGGGCTTGTGGCCAATGAGGACGCGGAAAGAACGTGAAGAGGTGTGTTCGGTCTTCAACCTCTCGCCTGAGGTCGTTCAGAAGTATGTGCAGTTTGGCGAAGTGTTCAACCTGTTGCACGCTGGAGCATCTTATCTAAGAGTCCATCAGCAAGGCTTTGGCGCCGTAGGGGTTTCGAAAAAGTATGGCAAGCGGTCATATGCAAGATATCCCATCTTCTGGGGTTTGAAGAAAGTTGGGAACCTACCCAACCCTGACCCATCAGATACCGGGGAGTGGGACAAGAAGCTTCCAAAAGAAACCGACATCCAGGTCGACCCGGAGTTTGAGGCTCGCCGCCCTGAATTGAAGCGTCAAGCACAGGAATGGGCCGGCCTGGAGCAAAACCCAAAAGCCGAACTCTTCGTCTTTGTGGGCCGATGGAGTATGCAGAAGGGAATCGACCTGATTGCCGACGTGTTCCCGCCCATCCTGGACGCCAACCCCAATGTCCAGCTCATCACTGTGGGACCGGTTATCGATCTGTATGGAAAATTCGCAGCATTGAAACTGGATCGGATGATGAAGCTTTACCCAGGGAGGGTCTTCTCAAAGCCTGTATTTACGGCGTTGCCCCCCTTCATCTTCTCCGGAGCGGAGTTCGCATTGATACCTTCCCGAGACGAACCATTTGGATTGGTCGCTGTCGAGTTTGGTCGTAAAGGGGCTCTAGGGGTGGGTGCTAGAGTCGGCGGACTCGGATCGGTTCCTGGCTTCTACTTCACGGTGGAATCGATGACTACCTCGCATCTGAGTCACCAGTTCAAACTCGCTATCAAGGAGGCGTTGAATTGCAAGCCTGCTACACGCGCTCTGATGAGAGCAAGGGCGGCCAAGCAGAGATTCCCCGTGGCACAATGGGTGGAAGATTTAGAAATACTGCAGTCGACGGCGATTCGTATCCACGATAGAGTTGAAACAACGAAGCATCACTCGGTCGCGGCGGAGATGATTTGGCCCAATTCCGGATGGACTACGCCTGCTGGCTCAGGCGCGGTGACGCCACGCACCCCGAATTTCCCCCATTCACGAACATCAAGTTACGCGGCGTTGCATTCTCTTGCTTCTCGTCTTAAGATTCTCGGGCACAACCGAGAGAGTGCTCAAGGTACGAGTGAGAGGTCTAGTCCTGGGCTGTCCCGCTCAGCCTCGCTCGGATCCCGTAGGGGACCGGGTCACGCCGATGCTCGAGACACCCATGATGGAGGGGATACAAACTCGGATGCAACTTTGCCTCCGGTGCCGGATGTGGAAGGAGATGACACTGGATTGGGAACTACAGTAACTCAGTACGACAACGATGCCATCTCTGACGGTGAAGATGAAGAGTCTCCAGGGTTGGAGGATGATGACTTGAGCGAGTTCGAGGACGAACCCATTACGATGCCCACGCAGACCCGCGACCGCTACGAAAGAGTGCCAGCACAGGAAGAAGGGTATTCCCCATCTCGCGGCAAAGAATCGCCCCGTTCAAACAGGGGACTGGGACTGGAGCTTTCAAACCTGCCAAAGCAGAGATCCGGGGTCAATGAAAGCCATCAGTTTCCAACGTCTCCGAGGGCTGATACAGGCCTCCTCGTTCCCCCTCCCGTCCTGGCAGAGACAAACAACCGCTTATCTTCCACGGGTTCCATGCTTTCTGTGAATTCTGTTGTTGGCGAAAAGCAAGATTTCATGCTTCAGAAGGTTGATCCGTTCTTCACCGACAGCAGTGGAGAATTTGCACGAGCGTTCGAGAAGAAACTTGAAAACCTCAATGGAAGTAACTCGGAATCTGCAACCTGCATTGAGGAATTCCTGGTCAAGTCGGAGAAGAAGTGGTTCAACACCTACCGCAACGTCAAACTTGGCCGACATAGTGTCTACCCCGAGCACGCGACTTTCCAAGCCAGCCGAGACTCGCGTGCCACGTCCGCCGCTGTTTCCATGTACGAAGGAAGCAGTGACCATGGATCAGGCAACGAACGTGACCCGAATAACATGGCGGATGAGTTCCTCCTGGGAAAAGACTATGTGGCTCCCACTGGCTTGAAGAAATGGATGCAACTGCGCGTGGGAGACTGGCCTGTCTATGCATTCTTCATGGCTTTCGGCCAGATCATTGCGGCCAATTCGTATCAAATCACCCTGTTGACCGGCGAAGTTGGACAGACCGCGGAAAAGCTCTATGTTACCGCGACCATCTATCTTGTCGCCTCTGGGTGCTACTGGGTTCTCTTCCGTCGCTTCAGCTCGGTGCTATGTCTATCCTTACCTTTCTTCTTCTACGGCCTGGCTTTCCTTCTCATTGGTGTGGCACACTATGCCTCGACGGCCAATGGACGAGGCTGGGTCCAGAATGTGGGCACTGGTATGTACGCCGTGGCATCTGCTTCAGGCTCAATCTTCTTTGCTCTTAACTTCGGTGACGAAGGAGGTGCTCAGGTCAAGGCTTGGGTATTCCGCGCCTGTGTCATCCAGGGCACCCAGCAGATTTATGTCGTTGCTCTGTGGTATTGGGGCTCATACCTGAATCGGCGCACAACAGATGGACTTGTCACCACGTCTGACTCGGTGGCGTCGACCTGGAAGATCACCGCCATTACACTACCTATCGCAATGCTTCTTTGGGCCATAGGCTTGCTTATGTGGTTTGCACTTCCCAACTACTACAGACAGGCACCTGGGAAGATGCCGAGCTTCTACCACAGCCTGCTGCGACGGAAGATTGTTGTCTGGTTTTTCATTACGGTGATAATCCAGAACTTCTTTCTCTCAGCGCCGTACGGCCGCAATTGGTCTTTTCTCTGGAGCAGTTCGCACGCTTCGACGTGGCAGATCTTCTGTCTGGTGATTCTGTTTTTCATCTTCGTTTGGGCAGGCTTCTTGTGGATCTTCGCATGGCTGTCCAAATCCCACAGCTGGATACTTCCCCTGTTTGCCATCGGCCTCGGCGCTCCACGGTGGGCACAGATCTGGTGGGGCACCAGCAACATCGGTCTTTACCTCCCTTGGGCCGGCGGATACACAGCCTCAGCCTTGCTGTCCCGCTCACTGTGGCTGTGGCTGGGCACGCTGGATTCCATCCAAGGGGTTGGCTTGGGCATGATTCTCCTCACGACCCTGACGCGAGTGCATGTGGCTTGCACGCTTCTCAGTGCGCAGATCTTGGGCTCTATCGCCACGATTGTGGCGAGAGCATGCGCGCCTAACAAGATCGGCCCTGGTCCGATAAGCCCTGATATCAGTGGCAGCGTTGGGGAGATTTGGCAAGCGTGGTTCTGGGTTGGTTTGATTGCCAATCTGAGCATTTGTGTTGGTTATTTCATGGTAAGTCTTCCTCCTCTCTCTGTGACCTTGCTCGGCCTAACTCAATCTACAGTTCTACCGCAAGGAGCAGCTTAGCAAGCCCTAATTGGTCATATGTGGTGATTGTTATTGGGTTCTGAAAGCAAGATACGGACTCTCCAGGGATGAAAAGTATGGAACTTCGGCAAGGTCATTAATTTAGGATTAATTCGGGCCCTACTGGCCTCGGACGATGTCTCCTTGTACATGTATTGTATGCAGCTTGGGCAAAGCTCGGCAAAACGACCGGTATTTAGGTATGGGTGAACATTGAGCCAGTCAATGTTGCGGATGTAACGAATACATTTAGTGATTGTCTATTGAATTTCATCATTCTTTGGTTGATTACGCTTTTCTCCTTTGATATACTTTGTAGATCAGGGGCAACAAGGCTGGAATGTTACGCTATAGCCGTACTACCTACCGTATTATGCTATCGATAAGCGTACGGTTGAGCAATGTACTGGATTGCGCAGTCTGCGACTCATAAGTCTATCCATAGTACCTCCCTCTAGGTACTTTGGTTTGGAATTACCGCCCAACCTACCAGTAGCAGTGAACTGCCCACAACAGTGTCTGCTCGAAGACCTGGCGGTGAGAATGAGAGTGCGCGGCTCCGGCCTCGATCTGAGATCCTGGGCACCTCTCAGAGTAGTCGGTCAATGCTCTCGATGGCACAACCTTGAGCGGCCCAGATCTCACTGCCGTGCCTTTCAGACCGACAGCAAGCAACCGATTCCCGACTTTGCTTTCTCATTTGAGTAGGTGAACGCTATACCACCACGGGCAAGCCATCTTCACCCGATACAGACAGCATTTCTGACGAGCTCACTCTGGCAGCATTGACGGCGTCCTCCTCCGCAGCGCCAAACCGATCCCTCACGCAAGCGAGACTCTCGAGTTTCTCCAAAAGAACACGATCCCCTTCATCCTCCTCACCAATGGCGGTGGCAAACACGAGTTGGAACGGGTCAAGGATCTGTCGGCGCGGCTTTCGGTGCCGCTGGATACGTCCATGTTCGTGCAATCGCACACGCCGTTTGCGGAGCTGATCCACGGCGAACACGGCCTGAAGGACAAATGTGTCCTGGTGGTTGGCGGCGAGGGCGGGCGCTGCCGCCAAGTGGCAGAGCAGTACGGCTACACCAACGTTGTCACGCCGGGCGACATATATGCGGCGCACCCTGAGATCTGGCCGTTCAGCAGACCGTTCAAGGAGAGTTACTACGCCGAATTTGCGCGGCCGCTGCCCAAGCCCATCAATCCGTCTAGTCCGGACGAGAGTCTCAAGATCGACGCGGTGTTTGTGTACAATGACCCGCGCGACTGGGGGTTGGACTTGCAGATCGTCCTGGACGTCATGCTCTCCCACAGGGGCATCGTCGGGACGTACTCGTCCAAGAACGGCGACCCGTCACTGCCCAATTCGGGATATCTCCAGGACGGCCAGCCGCGGCTGTACTTCTCCAACCCAGACCTGTTGTGGGCCGCTGACTATCATCTCTCACGGCTGGGACAGGGCGGCTTCCGTGAGGCCCTCGAGGGTGTTTGGCGCGCTCTGACTAAAAGCGTGGACAGCGAAACCCCAGTTCCAGAGCTATATAAGACCGTCATCGGTAAGCCGTTCGAGCACACCTTTTCATTCGCCGAGAAACGTCTCATGCGCCACCGCGACGCCTTATTCGCTGCCAGGGCCAACCACACCCCCTTGAGGCGCGTGTACATGGTAGGCGATAATCCCGAGAGTGACATCCGCGGCGCAACTACATACAAGTCGCCGCATGGCGTTGAATGGATTGGTCTGTTGACGCGCACCGGTGTGTATAAGGATCGTCCGGGTCATCGTCCGACATGGGAGCCCAGAGCCATTGTCGATGATGTTAGGGCTGCGGTTCAATATGGGTTGAAAGACAGTAATTGGCCTCGGCTGCTACAATAGAGTGTGTAAATGTGATAATGATTCTATAGACTAGACTGGGTCTAAAATCGGTTCGAACTCTGGATCAATCGAGTACACCCTCACCGGGCTTTCTTATGAGCACAGTCCAGCTTTGACGTTCCTACACCAGATCCTTTGGCAATGCAGACTACAAACGGTCAACATCTTTTCTACCTCAGGCTACACAAAGTCAAAGGTATCGCCAGCGCGATCATGAAGCAAGCGACCGACCCCTCTCTGTTCCGACGACACGCTCGAGCTTCAGGGCATCCCACTTGGAGAAAAGGGCCTTCACAGCACCCTTGGGACTGACCTCTGCAACTTTTGCGCCGGCCTGCGCAGCATTTCCGCTTCCCAAGCCCAACAGAGAAATGATCTCTGGCCAAAACAGCGGGTTTTCAGGAACACCGTAGAAGACGATCTTCCGGACCCCCTTGATGCGGTATCTGAAATGATGGTGCGCACGTTCCGAGTACAGCAGTAGAGCGTGGCGACCGGAAAGGAAATGCGAGCGCGCACGCATCACGTCCTTGACGGGCGTGTACTCGGAGAGCGAGCCGAACGACAGACTCGTCGCGTCCGACGAAGTGGACAGATAATTCCGCAGACGGACAAAGTCGGCATAGGTCGGCGCGAACAGCAAGATGCCCTTTTGGTGTCTCGAATCGCGCACCAGGGGCGGCAGAATGGTCGTGGTGAAGAACTTGAAGCGAACATCCGAGTCCTGGAGCGGATTGGGCGAGGGAATGCGCAGGAAAGTCTGGTGGACGGTGAACGGCAGCAGCGAGGAAATGGAGAGCATGGCGCCGGGATACGTCGGAACAAGCTTGACCCGGCCGGCGATGTTGTGCAGGTGCGTTGATACCAAGGCATTGATCTCCGGGGTTAGATAGTCGGAGAAGATGACGGTCTGGCGCAGATACTTGGCCTGGCCGTCGAGATACCAGTGGCGCACGCGCGAGAAGTCGCAGCCATGCGAATCCTTGGGGAGCAAGTTGAGCTGGGAAAAGACATAGTCGACGTGCTGCCAGTTTTGCATCTGCAGGGCGTTTGCGTGGTCCATGATGACGAGCTCGATCGAAGAGAGGAAGTCGGCATCATGCGCCTTCTTCTTGTCTTTCTTGGCCCCGCCGCCTGTGGTGATGGTGCGCATGAGCCCCAGCGGCGAGCCGAAGATGATGTCGGAGTTGTAGAATCCCGAGAAGTATTTGATGGTCTTGCGCGTGAACGTCAAGCCGATCCGGAAGTCTTCTTCGTGGTTGCCGCCGAACAGTTCCCGGAAGTCCTCGGGCTTGTCTTGCCACTCATCGGTGTCTTCGAGGGAAAAGGTGTCCATGAATCGTGATTTGTTTTCTTGCTGTTCCGGCCCGCTGAGCTTGGCGATGCTGTCAATGAATCGGACACAAGCTTGTTTGGTGGGCACGATGATGAGCACTTTCGGACGCGTGAACCCTTGGTCTCGGACGTCTAAGGTGTCTGCGTCGGCGGATTGGGCGCTGAGTCTGGAGTTGTTCTTCAGCACGCGGTCTCGTGTCTTGAAGACATGGTTCAACGCGTGCAAACACGCTAGGTCACGCACTGTGCTGGCATTCTTGACCGTTCTGCATCCGTCCAGGACGTCAACGTAGTTGAACAGAGGGCTGGCCAGGCTTTTCTCTTCCGGAGAAAGAGATGAAACAAGCCTCGAACCACTTTCAAGTAGTCTGCGCTTCAAGAAGAGATCTTTGGCTGTTTTCACAGCTGTGCTAGCCGGCGCCACACCCTTCCTGGAGATGACCATTCGGCGGATCTCGCCTTCGGATGTGGAAGACTGCGTTTCCCACTCTTTTCCATCGACCTGCACCGTTGCCTCTTTCAGCTCTTGCTCGGTTACTGCTGTATAGTGTTTCTCGAAGGGGTCTTTGAGCAGACCATCCTCATCTTCCGAGTCTTCTGCTTCTGAGGCATGGCCATCCTCTAATTCTTCGTCTGCTTCAATGTCTTCGTTCAATTCCGGCGCCTGCTCTTCCGTCTCGCTGTCAAGGGCCTGGCCGTCGGTAGTCGCAACGCTCTCCCGGGCGCTGGCCTCTCTATGTTTTGTTCCCGTGTCGGTATCTCCAATCTTGCGCCTTTTTCTCACTGGTTCACCCTCATCCTTGCCTGCGTTGAGCGACTGCAGGAGCGTTGCGTAGGAATTCGACGGGGCCTCGTCTTCGCTGGCGGACTGGACATCTTGTTCGCTTTCCGGCTCTTCTTCGTGTTCGCTCTCCGGCAACTCATCTTCAACATCTGCACCGTCCACACCGGGTTCAACTCTATCACTGTTAGAATGGACATGGATTGGATTCTCGGGGTTCTATAATCGACTTACTCCGCCTCCTTCAGCCGGGAAGCCCTGAACCCATCCTGTCTCTGGGAGACGGGGCCACGCTTCCCTCCACGACCTCGACTGGCAGGCTTGCCACCTCTGCGCGGGCGGTGGCTGGGCATGCTGTTGCTGAGATTCGCCTTCAAGTTGTAGAGAACGAGAGTCCAGAAATTTGCAATGCGGAGAAATTATTTTGACTGCGTCTTCCATTTAATTAAGCTTAATTCATTAGTTGCGGATCGGCTCCTTGCGTCGCTGCCAAGCCGGAGCCTTGCGATCTCCTTTTTGGCTCAGCCTGAAGTTTGACCCGACAGACTGGAACGACCTCTGATATGTGAACAATGTTGAAAAATGGGAAAGCAGAGAGCAGATGAGAAGTTTCATTGGATGAGAAAGGGCGCCTGATCATTAGGAAGCCATGATTTCAAGGCAGTTTGTCTGTCTCTCTCTATCCACCAAGCTCTGTCAAGCCACAACTGCCACCGTGTCTGAACCAGCTGAACGCCGGCCTCCATGTTTGTGTAACATCCAAGGGACCTCGAGCCGATCTCCACCAATCGATCCAAGCCCCTGAGTCCATGCAGTCAAATGAAGATGCTTTGTTGTCAGTGATCAACTTCCACCTTTGCCGGTTTGACCACATCATCATCTCGCGCAGTTGTGGTATTCGAGTTATCCTCCAGCAAGAGAAGTCGGACCCGACTCAGTGAGAAGCTAGTCTTCTTCTGCCGCGTCTTCGCACTTGGGCTGCATCGAGGCCTTTTTCTTCTTGGGCGTTTCTTCTTCGGAGTCTGCGGTGTCTTCATCCTCCTTGATCATGAGAAGTGCCGACTTTTTCTTCTTGGCGGGAATTCCAGGGGTGCTGAGGTCGTCGCTATCATCCGCCTTGCGCTTGCGTGGGGTAGAAGCTTTGGCTTTCTTCGGGGTCTTTGGAGTCTTCAGTATAGTGCTGGTAGGCAGTGCAGGGGCTCCCGGATTTCCAAGGTCGAAGATTCTACCGCCCTGAATGTCGAGGCCATTTTTCTTGAGGATCTCTCTGAACTTGGCAGCCCTGAAGGTTAAGTACGAGAGTTAGTATACGGACTTTACGGGATCATGTCATGGTGCAAAGGTGAGTAGAAGGCTGCAGATGGGACGAGGGGATCAGGTTTGTACGACGTACGCATTTCTCGCATAGGCGATTCCGTTCTCCTGTGCGACTTCTTCCCAGTTTGGCTTGATCGATTCGCAACTCTTCAGGGTGCTCAGAACGTATTTCAAGGATGACTCCAAACCTTCGGCGCCAGTTGGGGAAGAAACTTTTGGTGGCATCTTGGCTCGGGTAAGGCACAATGGTCCAAAGAAGCTGGAAGCTGCAGAGAAAGACCCACGTCGGTGCTCTGTTGCTTTGAAGAAGTGAGTGGTGGAACGAAGATCTGATGGTCAGGTTTGTAGGAGGTAAGGTCTGAACTAAGATGAAGGCAAGGATTTATACTAATGTTCAGCGCTGGAAGACGACCTCGCGTGAGCTAAACCGACTCTGGCCGTTCAATCAGGTGCATTGGGTTATCACTGCTGGTGTGCGCCCATCATCTCTCTGCGTCTTAAGGACATGCGTTCCCAGCTGATCTCACAAGGGATGCTCGAGTGACGGAAGGCTTTACAGTCTATCCTGGTCCAGCCATCCAATATGCAATTTGATGTATGTTACGTCTTGACCATAGACTGGATTGCATGTGCGTTGCTATCCATTGTTGAGCACCATCCTTGCCTGTCTGGTCTGGTGCTGAATATGTTGAACTGATTTTCTTTGTGCCCTGTGGCATCTATGTTGGACCCTATCAATATTGGTTTCGGATGTTTTCCAGGAATCCGTCCTACTGTCTTCTACTGAAGGACTCTCTACAGCACCAGACATGCTTTACAGCCGCCAGCTTACCTGTTATGACAGCTAGTTGTGACACATATTCGGCTACTATAAAAGATGCAGTCAATGATCAGGGAGAGGGCTGAAAGCATGTGCGATGTCAAGCTTCCCTTGGAATGAAGACGGTCCTGCTAAGATGACATACGTAATCCCTGGTTGTGAATCTGCTTGGTGAAAAAGGGGCAAGGCTGAAATACACGTGATCTGCACTCCTTATAACAACTATATTAGAAAGACGGAATCGTTTTCACCCCATAGCATTACACCACGGGCCGGAGACGGAGGACCGTCTGTTGAGGAGATTGCTAGTTCGGCCCGGTGTCTGCCTTGCTACCAGCCAATGCCGAAGTATCCAGCCATACCCAGGGGAGTAGACAGCCATGGGGCCAACACCTGAAATCAAGTTATAAGATCTAAATGATATGTTGGAGCTTCAGCTTCAACCCGAAAGACTTTGGCTAAGTGGTCGGTGTATGCGACAGATCAAAAAACTCAGCTGTACCTGTGTGAGGCTTATAAGGTGACCTATGGATCACAGATTGTGGTACAGGAAGTGGAATACAAGTAGCACAGGGGAGAAGAGAGCAACAGGGATGACAAGTAGTAGAAATCTGGCTCAAAGCGACCATGATGTAAGGTAAGTCTCTATGCTGCTTGTGTATGGTACCACAGTGCTCTGGTACTCCTGTAGAAACCCGATGGATTTCTCTGACAGTTGGCTCAAGTCCCAGCTTCAGCTCCATTCATCTTGTCTCGCCTTAAAGCCCGTGTTAAGCCCATGCATGTGGTCCTGGTGACTTGATCACTTCTCCTCTGCCTTGGTGGCCTCATCAGAACATTCTCCATCTTCGTCCTTGCAGAGAACTGCTTCATCATCGGTGATTTCCTCCACTTCGTCCTTTACGGCAGTCTTGTCGTCGGCGCCAGCAACCTTTCTCTTCTTCGAAGGGGAGCCACCATCCATGCCAGCGTAGCCAGTGCCTGCCAGGTCCGCTTTCGACGCTGCCGCCTTTCGCTTCCTGGTCGGAGTGGGAGTGCTAGAACCTGCGTTCCCGCCTTTCTTGCTGCCTGTCAATCCCCATTTTCTCATGATACCCCAATGTTTATGGTAGCTAAGAAGTGATCAGATTTGTCTGTCCCACTTTGGACATGCATGGAGAGTAGGTAGAGATGGTCTCGTGAACTGGAAGATTGCTTGACATGTCTGTTGGAAGGTGGGAAGGGAAGGTCGATAGATCGGCAGTGTGGCATTGGGACAACGATGGGATGGAACAGCTTACCATGCATTCGCACTTTTCGCTCCCGTCTCTCTGGCAACCTCTTCGAAGTCTGGCTTGAGTTTGTCGGGCGAGTACTTGATGCAAGTCATAATGAACTTGAAGTCATCAGAGTCGGTCTTCGGAGGTGCCATTGTTCTTAGATCGACGAGCGATCGATTCTCTGTCTGAATCTTTTGTGTGGTATGAGGAAGTTTCGGAAACCTGAGTGCAGGAAATGGTCGTTGAGCTTGGACTTGGACGGGGAGTAGAAGAAGGATTGATGGTGAGTGTCGAGAAAGAAGAGAGTGCCAGAGTGAAGGAGTTAAGTATTTAGAGCAAGGTGTGTGCGCTTTCCAAGTATGTTCACATGTCGTTCTTTGAAGACAGTGAAACGAAAGTGACGGGTCAAAAGGCTCAGAACAAACTCACTCTCGGGCGCTAAACTTGTGGGATCATGTAGAGAAAATACTGTTTACTGAATGCACGGTGTCAGAGAAGGTAATTCATAATTCTGGAAGCAGAAATCTGATGATCACGGCTCTTTAATCAGCTCTTCCTGTCGCGATCATCCATGTCATTCACTCATAGGCGTATGACTGGATCATCGAAGAAGCAGGCAAAACTCCGCCTCAAGATGACCAAAGGCAGATATCAATCTTAGAAGTTGATGAAGCTGGTGCCCAAGCAAAGAAAAGCTGAAGCGAAGAGAAGTCCATCAAAAGGTAGAACCAAAGCTGGCATTTGGTCTCCGAGAGGATTGACGAAGCTGGCTCACGCATCTTCATCGTCGTCCTTGATCATGGGCTTTGCTTCTTCCTCGGTGTCGTCGTCAGCAACATTGCCTTCTTCTTCTTCCTTGATGATTGGCTCTTCAGCAGCAGCAGCACCTTCTTCTTCGTTGACCTTTGGAGCTATTTTCTTGCCGCCTCTCTTTGCAATTGCACCGTTGGTAGTAGTAGCCTTCGCCCGGCTGGCTTTTACCTTAGGCTTCTTCTCAACAGCGTCCTCATCGTCGTCTTCGGAGACAACTTCGGCAGGAGTGATAGCCTTGGCCTTTGTGACCTTTCCCCTAGCCTTCTTCTTGGGCATTTCTTCAGTAGCAATGTCTTCTGCCTCGTCATCGTCGTTCACTTCCTTCTTGATTGCCTTGCCCCTAGCCTTCTTCTTGGGTGTTTCTTCAGTGGCATCGTCCCCAGCGTCGTCATCGTCGTTCGCTTCTTTCTTGATTGCCTTGCGCTTAGTACCTGCGGCAGCCTTCGATTTTGGAGGAGCAGCAGTGGCGGCATCCTTGTTGGTCGCCCATGCTGCACCTTCGCCCTCGAGCTGTTTCATGATTGCACGGAATTTGTTGCTGTAGAATTGAATGTCAGCATACTATCACGATGTAGCGTTAACGACTCTGGCAGTCGATCTAGGCGTCGGGATGTGATTTCAGGATAGGAGTTGGTTGACTTACGCTGCCCCGCCAGCGCTCATGCCAAGGTCTTGAGAAAGAGAATCGAAGTTAACGGTGAGCTTTTCTCTGCCATGTTTGATACAAGCAGCGAGAAATGCATCCTGAGAAATAGTTGCTTTTCCTTCGGCTTTAGGAGGCATCTTGAATCGTATGATATTCGTTCGGGATGCTGATTGTGGTGGAGTGGTAGGAGTGGTAGGAGTCGTTTGATGATGCTTTGTTGTGGACGCAAACTCAGTGGATCTGTAAAGTGAAAATCTAGTTAGCAGACAAAGACGGGCAAAGTCAGAAGGATGGAAGGAAATCGGTGGAACATACGAAGCTGATAGATGGTGGAAGGGTGAGAATGGATGAGGAGAAGGGTGGATGGGGATGAGGATGGTGTGAGGCTAAAAGTAAGGATGAGAGAGAGACGGAGAGAGTTAGGATTGGTATTGAGAAGAGACTGTATGCGTGCCTTATGTAGACACAACAATGCTGGGAAATCCAAGCACGCCTGGTGACGATAGTGAATAATGTCCAGTTGGAACTGAAAAGCCAGTGACAACAGATCGTAGGTGAAGAGGAACGCACAGCAACACAATAGTGAAACTGTCAATAGCACTTCGATAGCAGCCAAGCGTGCGTCAGCACCTTCAAGGTGCCGGGAGAGGTCTTACAACGTCTTCATGCATCGACAGCAACAGCGGCCGCACCAATGCCAGCGGTGCCGTTGCCATCGTTGCCGTTGTCGTCATCGTTGTCGTCCTTATCAAGTCGGGGTCTCTTGACATCCTCCTCAGGTGCATCGTCCGCCTCGCCATCGTCCTCCTCATCTTCGGTATCTTCGGCGGCCTTCTTCCGCTTGTAGACCTTGCTCCTCCCGTTGCCCTTGATTTTCAGCCCCATGGATCGGGCAATGCGGGAGACTTGGGTGTGGCTAAGTAAGTGCTAGTTAGATGCCAGTAGATACGATTGAAGGGGTACAGCCTTACAGGGTTCGCACACGTACACCAGGCATAACAGCAGCCAGACGCTGGTAGTCGATGGTGATGACACCACCCGGGGCGACCATGGCTTGTATGATGCCTCGAAGCAACAGGGTCTCGTCGACACCATTGCGGCGGGTGCCCTGGCTGGTGTTGCCCTTGCCCTTGCTGATAGTCTTGCTGTTGGAGGTCATCTTGGTTGTTTCGAGGCACGTTCTGCTGTATGAAGAGTGTGATGTTTGGGAGAAGAGGAGGGAGCACAGAAGACAAAATGAAGACAAAATAAGTATGTGGGATGAATGATGTCGTGAACTGACCTTGGCGGCGCTTACTAACGTGGTCACCGTCGACGATGTTGCCTGTGATGTCGCCGGTGATGTCGTTGATAACATCGTGACCAGTGAGGCAGGGCTCTGACATTCACCCTTTCCAGCCTGCAGCAGCTCATCACGAGCATGCTCTCACAGAAAGCCAAGCATGCACCGTCAGCAGCCTGCTATTGCTTCATCTTCAACCAAGTCTATTAGAGAGGACAGACATTCTCACAACGCTCAAGACAGTTCGCTGATTAGAGAATCTGGCGAACGGCTTTGTCCCTTTCTCTTTGACTGGGCTTTCATTTTCAACACGGTCACACGGAGTATCAATCAAGGGATATTGGGTCACAAATAGGTTCAGGGAGCATCAAGAGCTTTCCGGTCACGCTGCCAGGTCGTGGAATCTCTTGCCCAAGCATCTTCATGAGGCCCCTTCCTGCAGCTACTCAGCAAACAGACGTGGAAGAGGTACGACTGGGGTCTTGAAAATGCAAAGCAACATTTCCGGAGCAAGTCCATACCCCTTTTGACAATCATATTGTTCTTGTCGAGCATGGACATGGAGAGTTGGGAGGATTGTTCACGCACGAGGGAGGCATATGTTCTGTGAGGCCACCGGCTTGCAAGCTGCCGACAAATCGGCTGTAGCAAAACCACGGTCCGTCATCTGAAAAGATCGGCATCATGCTCGACATGCCGATATGGGTCACGCTATATTTTACCAACGCCAACTGCTCGGGCTCCCAGCCTCGGAAGAGCTGAATGTTGCCACCGCAAAGGGTGATTTGGAGCGGACATGGGTCTCTGACACTTCCCAGCCCTCGGTTTCTGAAAGATTGACCTCCCAGTCTGGGTTGCGGCAATCAGCGGTCAAGCTCCAGCTTCTGGTCGGGAATCAACAATGAAAAGTTGCCCGTTGCAAGCGTAACAGCTGCACATGTCGGAAGTGGTTGGGTTCGAAGGTTTCATGGGCCAGCATCGTGCAGCTCACTTGCAGTTACAGATTTTGTCTATGGCTTCGATGGGAACGACGGCCGAGATCAAAGCCTTTTCCGTCCGCCATTTTCTTGCTTCCCCCACATGGCCATCTCGATAGAAGGTGAGCAGCTCGACATGTGGAGAATGGCGAATTTTAGCTGCAGTTGTCTCCGTGATAGTCTGCAAATTGACATGGCTGGTCTTGCCACGAAGTATAGGAGGACTGACACTGGATGCGGACGGAGGCAGGAGAGGCAGGGTACCCACAGTCACAAGGACTGGCAGCTCACAACGAGACCAGCATCGGAGAAAGACGAAAAGGAGGAAGAAGGAAGAGAAAGAAAGAGGAGGAAAAAGTGCGGTGGATGCATCTAGACAAACTCCGTCGGATCAAGGTTGTTCCCTCCCGATTGGGCGGCGTTGGCCGAGGCTGGCCTCCTAAAGGCCTCTTGTCGGTACGGACGTACATAGATAGGTACGTACATCAAACTACTACTCCCAAGTCATGCGGGACCTCGAACAAGGATCATGGCTCCTGACCCAGAGGAATGGAACGCCAGCAGCACACGTGTGGCGTCCAACGGTCCCGCAATGTCTGTCTTGATTTTGGGATGAACAGAGGACAGCCGACAGTCACAGGAATCCAGCCGTGAGCAGAAGGTTGCGCATCTGGACCAGACTGGAGACAATAATGCCATCAGGCTAGCCAAACAGTACGTACAGTCTAGACACTCTAATCATCCTTCTCGAGAGTACTGTACATGTGGCCAAATTTCAGGTTCTTCCTATGCAACACCTAACACGATCCCGGCCACTGCTAGTAGTCGCACAAGATGATGTGTGGTTGATGTTTTTGCTGACTATCAAACAAGTCCGTCAGCCAACAGAAACGTACAGATTATTCAAACATATTGTGCCCGGCAAATGCATAGACGAGCTAACAAGGAAATCCAAGTCAAGGTACCCTTCATGACTGGTTCAGGCCAAAGCTTCCCAACGATATGTTATCGATATGGTATCGCACTCTTTCGCTTTCTTTGGGCTGCCTCTCAGCCCTCTTTTCTTTCTGCGCCTTATTCCCACCTTCATCCAACTGATGCCGCTTGAACGCTCGAAAAAAGTGGCTCACTAGAAGAGCTTCGCTCCCTTGCCTTTGCGTCCAAGATCTGGAAATCAACAATCATAGAGAATTGTGGTTCAATATGTCCAATCTGCTCATTGGCTCGTCTGTATATGCACTGTGTAACTCGTCCGTGAGAACTGTACAGAAAGGCAGCTTGCCGCAACGCCTGCCCTCGGAGGGCGCCGTGGGTGCCGATTAAACTCGGTAAAAAGGAGGCTTTTGAGCGAGAATCATGATCATTAATGCATCATTAAGTTGTCCTAGGACTGGTTCCTGTAGTCTGCGAGCTTTCGCCACCGTGGCATCCTTTTTCGTGCCTCTTCATGTTGCTCCTCACGCTGAAGTATTTCCCGCACCCAGCGTGCTTACATTTGTAAGGCTTCTCGCCTGTATGTGAATATGTGTGGATCTTCAGTGAGCTGGGTCGGGAAAAGGGCTTGTTACATGTTGGACAGATGTAACGTTCTTGTGTCTGGGGGTAAGCAGGCGGATTGGCTGGAGGGTAATAGTGATGATGCTGCCATGCAGGGCCCATTTGAGGATCAACTGGCGCCAATCCGGGTGCGCCAACTGGACCTGGAAAGTTGGTAGGCAGGGGACGTTGTTGGGCTTGCGCCGCATAAAGAGGTGCCTCAGCTGAATTGTCGTTGTAAGGGGCAGGTGAAGGCCTGGGTATACGGTCCTGGTGCATTGCATCTGAATGAGGCCGCGGCGGATGCGCTGGAGACCATTGATACCCGTC
Source organism: Exophiala sp. LBMH1013 (assembly GCA_024611085.1). Classification (NCBI taxonomy): domain Eukaryota; kingdom Fungi; phylum Ascomycota; class Eurotiomycetes; order Chaetothyriales; family Herpotrichiellaceae; genus Exophiala; species Exophiala sp. LBMH1013. The sequence continues at coordinate 1,858,121 of JAMFLB010000002.1, forward strand.
TGTTACCGTAGGATATGATGGACCGGTTTCAGTGATGGGAGTGTACGTCGAAGGCCGCTGAGCGTAAAGTTCTGGGTTTGTGCTTGCAGACCCAGCATGGTAGTAATTGCCACGGCCTAAGCCGGCACTGGGTGAGATGTTTGTTGGTGGTGGCCGCGGAAAATCAAAACTGGAAGCTGGTGGTAGTTCTGGTGTTGGCGGCGGAGCATTTCGAGGACTTCCGCTGATTTTCAAACGATCAGGGCTCGTGGTATGTCCCTGAGAAGCGCTGGAAATTCTCCTTGGGACCTCAAATGCCGGTGACGGGTCTTTCCCTGCTCCACATCAGCATCGAGAGCTTAAATATTCAAGCACCGTGAATGGCGCGGGAGAACCTACCCCTGTCAGATTGCTCTGCGACCGCTTCTATAAGACTGGAGATTGAAGGTAGCGATGGCCTCGTCGGGTTTGTCTGCTCCATCGGAAGGGAGGCAAGGAATACTGCAGGAGAGTGTAAACGACTGTGTAGATCTCGAGCCGAATGATAGTTGGGAAACAGCGCCAATGCCATAGCCCATACAGAGAGGCGTCCGAGGGACTACTGCATGCCGCACACGAAGCTGTCCGCCTTTATTCGGGTGAATTGTGCCAAAGCTCCAAGACCGTCTCGTCTTCGGCTGACAAACAGGACCGATCGAACCACTGTTCTTCGTAAAGCCCCAAGGCGGCGTGGCAACTGAGGGTTGGCGTTAGTAGGCTGCGTGCGGCGGCATGTACCGCTGATTGATATGTCAAACTGTGTTTCCAACAGAATGGTGATCCTTCAGAGATCTACAATGGCCCTGCTCATGAGACGACGAGGGGTTTATGTTGGAACATCGAGGTGAGCGTGATCTGCCGGCGGGGAAAATAAAAAGTTGAAAGAAGGTGTAGTTGGCAAAGCGAGCTAGGAGAGGCCGAAATGGTGGAAACCAGGGTTGTGACGTTGCAAATAGCGTAGCAGGCTCAGTAAAGAGTCCTAGTCACTGTTTGACGGTAGATTCGACAAGACTTGCTCGGTGAAGATGATCCTGCACAGTGACAGATTATCCTGGGCCGGAGAGGGCCACCGTGGGCAGGACGCTTCCGTAACCGAGAGGAGTGGAAGACGACAGGGATCGTCGACAAGTCGGGGGAGGCTCTTTTAGGGGGTCAGGCCCGGCTGACGGCGGGCTCGACTACTCTAGTTCGCTTGTCACCAGGGGAGGCCCAAAAGGACTGTTCTCAACGTGTGCCTGGCTGCTGGCGGCGGTAGAAGACGCAAAGATTTGCAGGGCTGGTGGAAGATCAAAAGTGGGCAGGAGGTGAGTCTAAAGGCGCCGTCCGGTCGGCGGGTTATAAAGTGTGACAGTCGGGGAGCGCCTTGATGTTGTTGCAAGTAGTCGAGGCGACGCAAGCTCCCTTGAGTTTCCGGCTCCTCCTTGTCAATCATCAATTGTGCCCCATACAAGCCATGCTGTAACGGCGGCGAAATGCCCCCAGTATATACCTAAGATTTCCCGGACGGTGGGTGCCGGATCCGTGGGTGTACGTGGTGTCGGAGGTCACAACGCGTTTGCGAGAGTGGTGCGTGCATGTGAGGGTCCACGATCGAATTGAAAAGTTGCCCAAGGCGGCTAGGAGGACGGCACCACGAGACGGATTTGAAGCTAGATATCTTGACCATGGAAAACCCTGCCAGGCTGTCAGAGGGATAACTTGACAAAGACTTGGGGCACACTGCACTGGCAGCTCTTGTTATTGACCGGCATGGCCAGGCACATACCGTCAGTCTGGTACTCCCTGCTCCTCGGCCTCCAATCAAGATATACAAAATGTGAAGCCACACAACAATCCCAGTCTTCCCGAACTCTTTTTCCCGCAGTCTTCAGCACTGGTAACCGACCGGCCCCAGGGCTTACCGGCAGGTTGGCGGAGAAGGACAAAGACGGCGGCTGCGGTTGGCTGAGGCTTCGCACGAAAATTCCGCGTGGTAGCACGGGGCTGCAAGGCCAACGGCCGAGGAAAACGAGCCAACGCCGGGGGCATTCGTTGTGGATAGGTATCTGTAGTAGCAGTGGTAGTCAGATCGTGGTGCTCCGCTAGCTACAAATTGGAAAGGTGCTGACGAGGACACGCGCACAAAGTCTTGCCAAAGATTTAGTATCCAAGCAGGTAGCCATAATGTGTGTGCGAGAGAGGATTAGCCGGCGGATTCGGGCCCGCTGGGGGGGTTCATCGAAGAATGGCAAGCGCTTAACTCCCTAACAATGACATCGGGGGTGGACTCTAAACGGATGGAATGTATAGTCGAGGGAGGCCTGTGCCGACATACGGTGGACTGTGAAAGCGAGCTGAGACGGATGTGGACACGTAAGGTAACTAACTAACATACGATCCATGGGCTGGCTAAGGTTTCTGTTCCCTTATCACCCGGGTGAGTGTAGAGAAACTGCGGAGGACGGCAGGATTGTACCATTCATTGAGCAGTCGCTACTTGGTTATGGTAGGGGCAGTGAGCGGTCCAGGCATGCGTGTAAGGCCGGGTGCCAGTGTCTGGAGCTACACGCTAGCCAGCCTGCCGAAGCGCGATCAGCGATCAAGCGGCAATCGTAGGTCAATCATCTACGACAGGGGTGGCTATAGGAGATGGGTGTTACTAGTGCTTAACGGGCCACAGACTAAGAAACTCTATTAAGAGGAGGCTGTCTCGGCCTCCACCTTACCTATAGGTAGGTACCTATAGGTCACTAAGGTAGGGAGTCGGTACCTATGTTTTATTAGTTTCTATACTCTGTTGGCTGACGAGCAGGTAGGGACAAAGCCAGCCTAAAACATCCTGACAGCCCGTCAAGACGGCGGATGAACAATACTCTCTGTCGCCAACGTGACCATAAATCATAAGCTCTTTGTCTGTGGGAGCGGGCCCCTAGCTCAGTTTCAAAGGTTCTAGAGATTATTTTGTTGGTTGGTTGACGTACGGATGCCACCTGCCTAAGGCACTGTAACCAGAAAGCGAATACCTAGTTTGGAATGCGAGAAAGTCATGTGGGAGAGTAACCACAGGCCAACAAGTGCTGAAGTGGGTACAATCTGCACCTTAGCACTTGGGGCCTGTATACTAGGTACCTAGGTACGTACTGTAGCCTGTAGGTACCGACAGGGTCACCGCCTAAGCGTCATAGGCTAGTCGAGAGCGTGCAAAGGAAGGCTCGCTTAAGCCCTGGACACTGTCCAGAAACCCAATGCGACCGTCGGAAATTATGCACAGGAAAAGAATGTCAAGGAACTCGCTTAAGGCTTCTCGTTCACCCATGCATGCAGGCCTTATGCCACATGGCTAATCTTCAGCTGCTTGGCGGCGTCTCGAGTCCGAGTCTGCCACTCCCACCATTCTACCTAGGTACCTAGGTAGGTAGGCACCTATTGAACCTCTCCTTGCCTGGTACATGCCTTTGAGAAAGCGTCTATATCAGAGGTCAAAAGGCGACAGCATAATCAGAGACCGACGAAATCATCGAGCCGGTCGATCGAGCTTATGCCACTGTATGAGATACGGTATTGTCCGCCTGCACATCGACTCTGGGCCAGATGAGTCCACTATACGTATTATTATTATTCGCAACCGCCCCTACCGGTTCCGAAGTAACGGCGTCAGGTCAGCGTGCTACTAGTAGGGCTATGCACCTAGATAGGGATGTACGTACGTACAGGTACCTTGAGGTGCCAGGTATGAGTACCTAGGTATGCACGTCGTCCTCAAAACCCCGGCAGCGCCAGCCACGCCTGTCGATCGTGTGCACATAGTCTGTTGGATCATCCTCTCAGTCTAGCTGAGTGTTTGTTCCTGATGATTTTCCATGTGGCATCGACGCTGGCCTTCCACTTCCGGCCAAAGTCAACCTCAGGCTTGGATGATCTGCTCCCCTAACCGATGCCCCTCCTTAGACGTCCCACGTTGCTTACCCTGGCGCAATAAACAAAGTCAAAAGCGAGATGACAAGTACACGTCGCCCACTCCTGCCTTACAGCGGTGGTTTGAGCATCCTGAGGCCGGCGAGGTTGATGCAGGTCAATGCCTGCCCCTCTACACGCACTACATGGTTCTTATTCCTAGAGGAGGGCATAGGTAACTGAATAGCTGCTGTCATGGGTCGTTTTAATAATGCACTTCCAGCTAAGGGTGAGCCTGGCAACCCTACCTGGGCTAGGTATTATCATTACCCGGAAATAGGAGGCGAGCATCACAACCTCTGTAGCCGGTATCACCGGCAGCCAGATACACCACCAAGACAGCCAGCGGGTTCATCTGACGCGATTTCATGCACCTCGACGGGAACCTCTGAGCCACTGAGCCAAACCTTCTCCTTGTTAGCAGGCTTTCAGCTGCGTGGCTTCGGAAGAACCACAGACTTGGGAACACTCATGACTTTTGCGGCTGAACAACATGAGCCACCTCACGAGACAAACCCACTTGTCGACCCAACACTCAGGTAACATTGCCCCGAACTGACCCGCAGTTAGACACGCTCTGGGCCGCTAGGCTTCTGTTATTCTCTAGGGCCGCACTACCAGTCCGTAATTCACTCCGGCTAATTGCCCTTATTCAGTCCGGTGTCCGAACCCCCTGGAACGCGCTGCATGGCCCCAGCAGATGCACTGCAGCAGATTATGATTGTCACCTTTCGAGTCGGGATGCCCAGCAAGAGTTCCGCTTTTCCAGGTCACGGTGTCGAACTGGGCCGACCGGGTAACCCTTGAGCCCATGGCCTGCCTAGGCAGCATCCACCTTGTTTCTTCTTTAGCTCTACACGCGCTCCCCAAATCTCGATGAACCACGTGGCGAGGATCACAGATTTGGGAGCTACTTCCACTACCCTGCAAGTCGATTACCACTGGCTTTCTTGGCTACGTATCAACCACTGCAGGTAGGAGGTGCCATCGCCATCCAGCCACCCAGGTTGTTGTTCTTCCCGGAAGTGTTATTATCCTCTTGTCAAACAGTCTAACCGTGCCTAACATGACATCCCATGAAAGATATCAGGTGGTGTCCGGCTCGAACCATACATAACTCCCTGTGCAGCAGACACGCCGACTCTCCAAGTCCACCGTTCGTTAGCAACACATCTAGACCTAAGCCCATCATGCACCTGGTGGTCTCTTCCTCTGGCCGATTGTGCTATTCCGTGCCCTGGGTCCACCATTTTGATTATTGTATGCACGGATGCCGGTTTCATTTCTAGCAAAGATCTATGTGGACTTCGTGTTTATAAGGGTCCATCTGCTTCTCGCCGGGTCTTGATTGATGATCCCCAGCCCGGTGTTTAACCCAAGACGAGGATCTGAGACATCAATTGTTAACCGGCAGCTGAATTTGGGCCAACCTGGCTGGGCTATGTGATAGCGGTGATCTAGTCACTCATCATTTGTACCATGAGTCCGGTTGGATTGCAAGGACCGGGTAACGCCTCAGACCACGACCCAAGCATTGGTCATCTGTCACGGTGATGCTTCGTACGTACCTTAGGTACGCACTGCAAGAGACGGAGACATAGCCCAGCCGAGCCCACTGTTGGGGCATCTCTACCACCATAAAATGCACCTGGTTTCCACAGACTTGGCACGCGTTGAGATGAAGTCCGAGTCTGCTGGTACGGAAGTCGAAGGCGCCATGTTGCGAGACGGGTTCTCCGGCACGTCCTAGTACGTACTACTACTGTTGTACGTAGTTCTGTCCCCCGCCGCGGCTAAGGAATGGGGAATGGCGCAAAATGTGCAGCATAAGGTAGTAGGTAGTCAGGCACTCTCGGTGGCACTACTAGCATACAGCTTCCATTGTCTCGAGAAGCCGACAACAGGGACACTGTATGCACTGTACTCCGAAGCGTCTCTTCACTTACACCGGCCAGCGGCGTTAGAGGCTGTACATACTGTTTGGGCCGAGTAGTGGACACTGCACGGACACCTGACGGGTGTGCCGGCACGGGCCTGCAGATGAGCAATCGTCCCCTACTACCGTATTCGAAGCGAGATGGAGTCGAAAACAACTCACTTTCATCTCTTCTACGTTACTTACCTTACCTAGCAAACCTCCTCGGCCGGTCAGTTTCAGCGGGCTCCCAACTTCAGCTTCCCAGGCGATGGTCTGAGACTAGCTGGCGAGGCTCGGACAGTGATCCTCCCGCGAGCAAACTTGCAGCCGCCCTCGAGAGTCGACGGACCATTGTGGGCGGCCATAAGACCCGGCCATGCGTCCTTAATAAGTCGCTGTGCTAAGACTAAGGTCCGTGGTAGTTACGTAGTACTACGTAGTATTATTTATTCCCTCCTCTTGACAAGTCGCTTTCGTCAATCATCCTATCCTTAACTAGCCCGTTATCCCCTGCCATCCCCCGCCGAATCTGAACCACGTGGCCGGCCGGCTTCCCAGCACATCATCATAGAGTCGAGTCCTTGCTTGGGCCGTGGCGGTCGACTAAGGGGCTAATAAAACTACTAGGCAGATACCTAAGGTAGGTACCTACCTACCTTAAGGTAGGTAGATACCTGGTGAGGTACTTGGCACTCAAGTGCTAACGGGTCTCTCCAGCCGCACGCATATCATCCAAATCGGCAACCGACATGGCGAACTTGAAGCCGTCTCTCAGCAGTCAGCACAAAGCTAGTGCTACGTCCCTAATAGTATTCCACCAATCGAATGCATCCGCATACTACTAGGTAGGTACGTGGTAACAGCGTTCAAAGCTCCTTCCAATCTGTACCTCCCAGCTAAGGTCCCTTACCTTAGGTATGCCAGGCACCCATGATCATGCAGTACTATGAGGTTACTAGGTACTGCACAACAAAATTATGGTTCGGTCTCACAACTACGAGGCATGTCCACGAAGCACACTATCCGAAAGACACGACATGATCTGCTCATCGGAATTGCAGGGTCGATATGCCCGTCTAATATCAAAACTACTGCTCTTTCATACAGCGGTAAGGTAGGTTGGAGTCAAGCTGGTAGTACGCACCGGTGTACCTTACCTAGGTACCTACCTACCTACCTACCTTAGGTGTAGGTACCTACCTAGGTAGTAACCTGGCTCCAGCCGATACCGTCGTACCCGGCACCTTCAGTTTCTGAGACTCCGATGGCGCAACCTGGCATTGGGCGTCCACCGCAGCTACTAGTATGACAGCTATACATTAGGCTGCAATGCCTACCACCTGCCAAGTACACACACATTAGGTAGCTACCTACCTAGGTAGGTTGGCAGGTAGGTATCATTATCAGCACCATGACCGTTCGCCTGCAAGTCTGGAAAGATCCATCAAGGCTCGGTTAGAGAGAGGCGCATATCCTACTGCTTCTTGCAGCATGTGGTGCGAGGACCTGCGGGATCATGATGGCCTGTTTTCGAGTGTAAGTTTGGCTTCCAAGTTAGAGATGGGCTTCGTCTAGACCTTTTCGTTTCGACTGGACATACCACCACCTCCTCCAGCCCGGCCTTGTTTGACGTACAACTCGCAGGCCTGCACTGTTGAGGGACAAGGTACCCTATCAGTAGATTGGTATGAGACGAAACCCTCTTCTTGCTCACCAGGCTCAGAGGTCCAGTATAGCAATGGCGGGCTGTTGTCCGGCGTATCCCGCACCTCCCAAATGGCTATCTTTTGCGGGAGGGGCATTCTGTCCGTCATCGGCTGGCCCTTTTCTCAAATTCACACAACCAAGCCGGACGTTTCCGTGTGTCTAGGCCCTCTGAACTTTCTGCACCGATCCCAGCACCTTGAAGAGACTAGCTTAAGCGACAGTCATCTCTCCCCCTAGTAGTCAGGTCTTGACCTCCTACCTCGTAATGGTTCGCGGATATCGAGTCTATGATATTGACGCCCGGAGAGCGTCCATTATTGAATGAAAGGTCAATCCTATGGCAAGGTGAAAGGATTTCGCTGTGACTTCTTGGTAGGCTGGTCATCCCAAGGAGATGTATATACAGCGTGTCAAGAAAAGCTAGGGTTCTTCTCTTTCACCACCTCTCGCCGGTGTGCCGCACGTCGACATCCGAGATAATCATGATCTGTCCGGGCAATCACCATGGACTTTACAGAATGGTGTGGTGCGGACAGTGGTTAACTTTCCATCCATCTTCGAAATAGAAGCCGTATTTTCAGCCTCGCTGCAACTTGGCCCAAGGCTGACTCATGTAAGAGAGATTGAAATCCCCGTGGTAACGTGCCTGACTGACTGCAGGGTGAATTTACAAGTACCCCACTGATCAAGTACTAGTACCTAGGTAGTTATGATAGAAAGCAGTCAGGTAGGTACGGGCTTATATTTGACTCTCTTGTCCAGACACATGTAGTCTTTCGGTTAATGTGAAGTCTCGATTTGCTGACATAGGTACTTGTGATTATACAGCATGCTGTACAGTAGATGTGCGGAGGGAAAGTGGCGGAATACGTCACGTGCCCCATCAGCCGTTGTCCCAGCGACAGTTTGTCAACACTAGGTATTCACGGGCACGACCATCACCATCAGTCAATTACTCCGCGCCAGAGAAACTCCAGACTTGTATCACACCATCTGCGCAGAAACTTCTACTGTGAACTCTCCCGTGAGAGCTTGATTGTCTTGCATGTTTCCGGTAATGCTAACCTGCCATTTGGAAGAATAAGTTCAGATTGCGCCTACCTCTTCAACTTGGACGCTCCTTCTCAGCTGGTCACCATGGCGCTAGAACTTGCCGAGAACGACAAGTATGAGGTGCAAGAGATTATTGGTACACGACTCTCCCTGCTCCCACTACCTCTCTGATCATCTACTGACTGTCGTAGGGCGTGGTGCATTCGGGATCATTCGCAAAGTCCGGCGGAGACGCGACGGTCATGTAAGTATCTTTCACGGTCTATCGCGGAACAACCTCCTCTGATGCACAGTAACACAGATCCTTTGCCGCAAAGAGATCAACTACCTGAAGATGTCGCAGAAAGAGCGCGATCAGCTGCACGCCGAATTCTCCATCCTTTCATCCCTCAAACATCCGAATATTGTTGGCTACTTCCATCGAGAGCATCTTAAACACAGCCAGGAATTGTACCTGTATATGGAATACTGCGGCGGTGGAGATCTCGGCTGTGTTATCAAGGAGCTGAAGAGAAAGAACGAATACGCCAAAGAAGAGTTTATCTGGAGAATCTTCAGCCAGCTGATCACCGCCTTATATCGCTGCCATTATGGAGTCGACCCGCCTGAACCTGGCAGCGACCTGTCTCGACAAAAGGAGACCCGGCCACCACTAAAAGGCAAGATGATACTGCACCGAGACCTCAAACCGGAGAACATCTTCCTTGGCGATGACCAGTCCGTCAAGTTGGGCGACTTTGGCCTGTCCAAGTTGATGCAGTCTCACGACTTTGCTTCCACTTACGTGGGTACCCCTTTCTACATGTCTCCCGAGATATGCGCGGCCGAGAAATACACTCTGTACTCCGACATCTGGTCGCTAGGGTGCATCATGTATGAACTTTGTACCAAGGAGCCGCCGTTCAATGCAAACTCGCATCTGCAGCTCGTGCAGCGCATTCGGAAGGGTGACTTTAAGCCAATTCCCAGTATCTACTCGAAGGATCTGGCAAATGTCATTGCAAGTTGCCTCAAGACCAATCCCATGCAACGCCCAGACACAATCTCGCTCTTAACGGTTCCTTACGTCTGGATCGCTCGTCGGCAGCAGGAAATGGTCGCCATCGGTAAGGCTCTGAAGACGCGGGAGGAGACTGCCGAATACAAGTTGAAACAGGCGGAGGAAAGACTGTCAGCACTTGAGTCAGATCGCGCTGCTATGAGGGCCGAAATGGATGCTCAACTCCGCCGCGAATGGGAGGTTAAAGCACGTCTGGAAATCGACCGACAAGTTCAAATGGAATTGGACAATCTTCGCAAGAAATTCCAGCAGGAGGTTGACGAACGCGTTGCACATGTGTTGTCCAGGCAAACTCATCATGCGAATACGAGACCACTCAGAGAGCTTCAGAATCCTCCTGAGTCGGGTTACAACAAGGAGAATCTCGATCCCCACTCCTCAGTCAACACCATAGGCGAAGAGGATTTTCCTTCCACCACCGACATTACCGACTTGTCGGACCTTTCGCTCAAATCCCCTGCCACATCGACGAGGAAGTCAGTGCTGGCTAAGCGGACGAAGACACCTTTTGCTCGCTCGAAAACTACAGTCGACTCACCGATGGACATCCAAATGTCTGAACCTTCCCCCATGTCTATCTCATCCCTAGCCCTGTCACCACGAAGAAATGCTGCAGCACAGGCCACGGCCAATCCCACAGTGACGGCAGCAGGGGCAAAGAACATTTTCGCTCAAGCGGCACGGCAGAAGGCTCGGTGGGAACCTCAGCTAGCCTCCTCGTCCGATGATGGTGAAGATGACGATCTTGCGGAAGACTCCGATGATGATGGGTTCCCAGCGCTTCCCAGTCCCACGAGACTCAAGTCAAATGCCCTGACCATTGATCCTTTCAAACATGCTGCACCATTACCTTTGAAAAATAGACCCGGCTTGAGAAGACAGAACACCACAGCAACTATGCAGCAGTTGACAGCGAAGCCCACTTTGTTCCCCTCTAGCAATACCGCTGGACAGCCGAGGGCTGGGTTGGCATCGAACAATGTGGGCAATACCACCAGCCGCCTGCTCCGAACCGTCACTGAGAGTGACGCTAAAAACGTCACAGTCAAGCCTCCAAGTCCCAGCCGACGCCTTAGCAAGATCCCCAGTCGCAGTGATCTGAGAGATCATATCGCCTCAGATGATGGCAGCACCAGCCCCTTGAGACGTGTTGCGACCACTGGCAGCAGACTCCAGAGCAAGTTGGCAACTAGCAAAGAATCTGTTCCCGGCAATGCTGTAGGAGGTCGTACATTGGTAGAATTGGCCCAGGCTCGGGCTGGTGGTCGACAAATGAACGCAGATTTTGGTGCCAACTTTGCCTCCAAAGCAACGACAGCCGCAGACCTACGCGAGATGGAAAAGGAACTTCCTCCGGTCCCTGTTTGGGATCCAGAGGTCCTAGGTGATGACTTGCCGAGCCCTTTCCTAAAGCGAGAAGTTAGGACCATGCGAGGACTGCGGTGAACCACGAGGGGTTAAAGGACGAATTGACGAGTTATGCGTTGATGTGTACAGACTGACCGATCAGATGTCCTCTTACCTTGAAGGTGGCGGGACTCAGCAGTCTCGGAAGGATGCGTTACCATTTGCTTCAGATATTGCAACTGCACCGTCCCGAGACGTGAGAGAGGTCACCCACTGGCTGTCGAGAACCGCGGAGTTTGGCTTTTTTGTTGGAGTCGTGGCATCTTGAGCGTGTAGGATAGACTGCAAGCATGGGCAGGCGTGTTAGGCGTTGGCAGCAAAGGATGCTCAGGTTGCACAGTGGTAAAATGAACCAGAGCTTGTATCCAAGCGTGGGAGCATTTTCAATCAAAACGGGGATCTGAATGTGCTCAACTGTGACTTGACTCGACGGTTTATTGTTTGTCTAGACAAGGAAAAGGGACTGCTGAGAGAAATCCTGGAGCTCTCCATTGCATGTATGAGAGCCGGCGAGCACTGTCGCGACCACAGCGTCGGTGCCGTATTGAGACACCCATTCTGGAAAGTCCATGAAGTTAATTGAACCCAAATCCATTACTGTGGCTTCGGTATGCTGTCATTTAAGTGTCTTCTTCCTCGACGTCCTCGACCTGGACATGTCTCTTTGCTATGTCTTTCTCAGCATCTGCAGGACCGTTTCCAATGCCACCTCCGTCCGCAGAGTCGCCCGTGTCCGCAGCCTGCATTTCCAACTCGCGAAGAAACCGCGCTTCCTCTTCCGCCAGCCTTGCTGCCTCCTTTTCTGCGGTATCTTCTGGGCTGGGATCCTTGCGAACCTCTCGATCTGTCCGTGTGTAGCCCTCGGCCTCCAAGCGATCCATTTCTTCTGGTTCCACCAGGTGCCCGAATCCTCCCCCTTTGGCGGATTCCTGCTTTTTGCGCACCACGGTTGGGACAAATCGACTAACTGCCTCTTTTCGGAGATCTCTGATCTGCGGAGCACTTTCGTAGGTGGTCTTTACCACCGGGACAGGTCTGGCGGGGATCTGTTGGTTCACGTTTTCCTGTATGCTCTCTGTGTTGCGGAAATCACGTCTGAACTCCCGTGGTATTGGGGGCGGTGTGTCCTCCGGCATAGGTATCCTGCGAACGGACTCATCTGTATCGCTCCCTGAAGACTCTCGTGGACCTTGCCATCGTTTGCGCTCCCCATCATGCCGCCGCTTCCCCAACACATTGTTACCATCACCGTCTCTTCTTCGGTGTTGCCCGCCAAAATCGGGGGCTTTCTCCCCTAACGCTTCTCTGGCCTTGCGGATAGCCTTTAGATCTCGTTCCAGATCCTCTAGGATGGCTTTCTCTCGCGCCTTGAGTTCACCGGAAGCCTCGAGGGCTTTGAGGTCATCGATTTGCCGTTGGATGCGCTCGGGATTTCTTCGTGCCAATTTCTCGTTGCGCCGGGCTTGTACTTCTGCTCGGCTCTTTTTGATCTGTTTCGCCTTTTCTAGCTTGCGCTGTTGTTGTGCAGGATTGAGGGCTCGTTCTTTATCTTTCGCCATGATGGGGGTCTTCAAATCTTGTCTGCGCGGTTGGTTGCCTTTCTTTTATGGACGCTGAAAAGTAGGAAGGGTAGCAGGGGGACTCGGCGATTCGAGATCAATTGACTCTGCTGGGCCTGTGCTGTAGGACAACGTCAGACGTCGAGCGCCCCGAAACGCCGGTTAGGTCAAATAACGCTCTGTGGGATGGTGGGCTGTTTCCCGCCCAGGCGCAGGCAGACAGGAATAGACTTGGATTGACAGCTGCTTTACTGGTACAGTGTGGAATCTGCGACCGTGAATACTTGGGCCTCACCGGTCAGCGGAAAAGAACTCTCAGTGGCACTATTACACATGGGTAAGTTACGGTAGCGCCACTCCCCAAAGCTGCAGACTCAGCTACAAGGGACTGTCTCTTTGGATATTTGGTAGGACTACACCTGCATGAACGCCTCCAGGCGTGGGCGTGAACGCATTCAGGCCACACAGATCGAGAGAAAGCGACTGGCTCAGGAGCGTGATACACAGCATAGACTCATGCGTTCTATGCAGGTGTTGGGAAATACAAAAGATACAAGGCTGCTCAATGTCCCCAAGGATGGTGGTCACGCCTACCGTAACATCTGGATGGTCTGAAGAGCATCCATCATCTGCCTCGCCAATCAACAGGGTGACCCCAGCGATGTTGCCTACGCCGGCTAAGGATTGACTACTCCCTTCACTTAGTGCCCTTCACGTTTTGTTCATTTACTACTCTCCGTACCCAAATTGGCCCATCTCCGAAGTCCTCCCAAGAGCGCACGCAGCTCAGAGGCGCACGCCCGGCTAAGTGAACACATCCAAAAGCCTTCCCAGTGCTTCCTCATCAGTCTGTTGGTTCGATCTCCTGCCCACCCACACCTCTCCACCTCGTGTCAGCACCCGCCGTGCATAGCAGTAGTGGGAAAGAGGAGCGGTACGTAGCCAGGGACCAGGGCTGGGACGCTGCTGGAGATCTGCTTTCGAGGACAGTAGCCGCGCTCGTCGCCCTAGGGTTCTCTCGTCCATTTTTATCCTTCTTGCTCGTTGTTTCCTCCTTCCGATCATTGTCGCAGGCGATGAAACAGCCGCTCACGGTATCGGTCCCTGTCCTCGATTCCGATCCCGTGGTCACAGCCGTGAGTCGTCTTGTCCTCGTCAACCTCCTCTGCCGCTCGCCGTCCTACCCCTCTTTGGCCTGAGGCCACTCCTGACTCCGCTTGCTCACCGTTCGGAAATACAACCGCCAGGCTACTGAAAGAGCACAAAAGCCACCGCTCCCCTGTCTGAGGGAGGGAGAAAAGGACACGACGAGCGCTTCGTCAAACTGAGGCTCTGCAACCGTAGTCGAGAGGCACCCGCTCATACGTCAAAAGCTACAATGACCAGGCCCATCCACACTGCCATATCTCGCAGCCAGATCGCTGTCTGGTGTTTCTTGCACGACTCTTGACGGCTTCTCGCACACCTATCAGCTTACAGAACTGCTATGTTGTGTTTGGTTACCACGGGCATCTGTCAAAAGCCGCCTGTCTCAACGCATAGATTGGCCATCGTCCTCCCAGTCCTATCTGGACGTCCATGTCCGCGCCTCAGTCCGTCGCCGACAGTGTCCTGGGCTTGACTCAAGCCGAGTTACTCGTCTTTCGGCAACAGCAGCAGATTCTGGCCGCCCAGCGAAGCCATCACGGCAGCGGCATGGCAGACCGCGGCCGAGGTACGAGCAGGCAGTCTCAGCCCAGTTCTCGTGCCACCAGCGCCGCCAGCAGTCAAGGAGTGACTGGCCGAATAATGCTGGATCCGCACAGTCTGCAAGTCTTATATTTGCACCTGGATAATCTGATGAGGAGCGTCCAGCGCCGCATTGGAGAAGTAAGCCCGCCCGAGAAGCTCTTGAAAGATTTCTTGGTAGACTAACTGCTCCGCGTGTAGCTTGAAGATGATACCGAACAATCAGTCCAGAGCAATAGCCGTCGGGCCCACGGTGCCATGCATGACACGGATACCCAAATTGCCAGAATGCGCCTAATTTTGAAAGAGATCGACAAGCTCGAGGAGGAATGCGAAAAGATCAAGAGGATCCGAGACAAGGTGAAGCAGTTAAGAAATCACGTCGACCAGGTCGGTGACCGGCTGGAACGCAGTCGCCCAAGCGCCCATGGGGCTGCAGCCCGTGTGAGGCGATGATTGGCGCAAAAAACACCGTTCCGACGTAGCCCACCTTCACAAAGATGGAAAGAGGACGACGACGAGGAACGACGAATGACGACGAATGATGCGTATGGACAATTCTATTTGATGATCCTTTAACATGCTTGGGCTCTGGGTTCCCTGTTGCGTAAGCGGCCCTGATATTTGCCATTTGTTTTATCAGCTCTATTTGGACGGCGAATGCAGAGATGGGAGCCTCACGGCTGGACATTGGCTTACAGAATCATGATTTGCAACTGTATGACTATTGCGGAGGAGCTTTTGCGCCAACGATGTTTTCTCACGTAAGGCTATTCAGCGCTGGATGGGCGTGATGATACCTGGATGGAACTCTTCTTCAGATTGCTGATCTATCTATACTTGGAGCAAGGACTGTCATTTAGGCCTGTTGACTCTGCCACGGCTCTTGTTTTTGGCTCACTGGAAATGAGACATGTTCGGGACAGACTTAATTTGTCGATGATGATTTGAGATCATGGCGACGGGCTCAAGCAATTGATTGCTCGCGATATGAAAGGATTGTTTTGCTCCCGTGCTCCAGGTGAAGCATACTTTACTTGTCGTGGCCATTCATCCTTGCTCCGATAGGGAAGCGTTTGACTGTTCCGCACTTGACGCACCTGATCTCAAATATATCCGCCCAAGGCTTCCGGCCGTTCTTGCTAGGGTTGACGACCTGTTCGGTGCTTGTCCGCCCAGGCAAGAGGAGCGAGTCGCAGCGTTTGCAAATCGAATGTTTCATATCGGAAGCCAGCCGGATCTGCGATTTTCGGGAAACGCCACGGAGATGGTTCAGAAGTCGGCCGGCTTCATTTGTGCTTTGAGTAGCAGGCTTCCGCGAGAGGGGGGCTTGGGTGGTAGGGGCTTCTGTGCTCCTGGCATTATCATCCGTGGTCCTTGGACTCGGCCTGGAGTCTCTCATAGGACGTGATTCAGCATCCCCGGCAACGGCCAGATGCGTAGCTGCTTGGTGAAGAAAGGATAACCGTGCGTGAAGATGCTTGTTGGGAATATTTGGGCCGTCTCCCTTGGACGATTTTGCTTTGCCCATGCTAGCCTCGAAACTTGAAGGCTCTGCTGATAGCCTGCCCGTTGGGAGCTTGAACTCATGTTGTAACCCTCAAACGAGGCATGATGCCACAGCTGATGGTGACATAAGGTATCAGAAACGCGCTGTCTGTATAAACTCTAGGACGAGACGGAAAAAGTAATAAACGAGGTACTAGTAGGCAGTAATGACTCCTATAGTGCAAGGCTGTCTAGACTCCAACGTGACTGGTCTGTGTCAGGCTTGGCACCAGTTCAGCCAAGAGCTATTTAAGAGCTATTTGGCGCTACTCCTATTGCATACTAGCGCGATATTATTGCGCCTCTGCAGTGCTGCAAACGTTGCCTCTTGCAAAACAACTTCCTCGTCGCAGGCATCAGTCACCTTCATCCATCCCCGTTCATCCACATTTCTTCTTCTCATCCTTTCATTTTGTGTCGCCCTCGAAATCCTTTCCTGGACCTTTTCTCCCCTAGGTTTCTGCACTCGAAGTCGATTCCGAATCACCGGTCGCGACTTGATACAAGAACCGCGATCTCGTCATTCTCAGCTACCCGCACACCCCTCGCCTTCCGCTAATCGCGTCAAATCGACACAACCTCATCCACCATGTCTGCCGAAGAAGATCTCATCGATTACTCTGACGAGGAGCTCCAAGCCACGGAAGCCCCAGCTGCCACCGGCGCGACAAATGGAGCTGCTAAGAAAGGCGATCTGACAGTCACTGGCGGAAAAGCAGCGGACAAGGGTAAAGGCAGCTATGTCGGCATCCACTCGACCGGTTTCAGAGATTTCCTGCTCAAAGGCGAGCTGCTACGAGCTATCACCGACTGCGGTTTCGAACATCCTTCGGAGGGTTAGTCATCCATTCCTACAAGCAAGAATCCCTCCACGTTCTTCCTTCTGCGAGGGTCCGTCCATCTCCAAGATAAAAAAGATAAAAAAGTGGCTTTGAAAAGGAGAGTTTTTGGCATGTCCAAGAGCATTTCGCCAAACGATTGCTGCAGTCCTTTTGGGTGGGAAAGTGATGTGCGAGGATCACTTAGGCGCGCCTATGACAGCGGGTGTCGAGAAATCGCAAGAAGCCGCCCCGGCTCCAGAACCCAGACGTGGGACAGACGCCCTCTTTTGGGGGCTGTTACAAGGTTCCGCTGTGAATCGGCATGCTGAAAATGCTGCCGGTTGCTGGACTGGCCTTGGTTGTTCAGGTCGCTCCCTTGCCGTCGAATTAACAATCGAATGGTAACAGTATTGCTGGGACGCGGTTGCTGATTTTTCGTCAGCCGCGCCATTATGGGCGGGTTAACCTGAAGAAGGCGGAAATCATAGCGCTTTTGAACTCGAGGAGATGGACGGACCGATCTGCGATGCTTTTTCGTCGTCTTCACATTTATTGGCGAACCAAATCTAACATCAACACTTCCTACAGTCCAACAAAAGTGTATTCCACAAGCTCTCCTCAGCGTCGACATCCTGTGTCAAGCCAAGTCAGGTCTCGGTAAAACGGCTGTCTTTGTCTTGACAACATTGCATCAGCTTGAACCGGTCCCCGGCGAATGTTCGGTGTTGGTCATGTGCCACACACGAGAACTGGCCTATCAGATCAAGAACGAATACGCGAGATTCAGCAAGTACCTTCCGGACGTCAAGACCGCAGTGTTCTATGGCGGTACTCCCATCCAGAAGGATATCGAACTACTCAAGAACAAGGAGACATTTCCCAACATCATTGTTGGCACCCCGGGTCGTCTTAACGCCCTTGTTCGTGACAAGGTTCTGTCGCTGCGCAATGTGAAAGCGTTTGTCCTCGACGAATGCGACAAGATGCTCGATCAAATCGGTATGATGCCAATTCACTTTCCCTCCCTCCAGAATCCTCTAACCAAACTGTCCTAGACATGCGTCGCGATGTCCAAGAGATTTTCCGGGCAACTCCCACCGAGAAACAAGTGATGATGTTCAGTGCCACTCTCCCAGCTGAAATTCGACCGATCTGCAGAAAATTCATGAGAAACCCGTTGGAAGTCTTTGTGGACGATGAGACCAAGCTTACTCTCCACGGTCTACAACAATATTCCATTCGTCTTAGCGAAGGAGAGAAGAACCGAAAGTTGAACGAGCTTCTCGACACTTTGGAGTTCAACCAGGTTATCATCTTCGTCAAGAGCACGCTGCGTGCGACCGAACTTGATAAGCTGCTTCGCGAATGCAACTTCCCCAGCATTGCAGTCCATTCTGGCATCAGTCAAGAAGAGCGGTACGTTTATTGTGAAAACCCAGTAGTGGCACATGCTAACAGCCTTTTAGTATCAAGCGGTACAAGGAATTCAAGGAATTCAACAAGCGAATTTGCGTTGCAACAGATGTCTTTGGCCGTGGTATCGATATCGAGCGCATCAACCTCGCGATCAACTACGACCTGCCGGCGGATGCTGACTCGTATCTTCACCGTGTCGGTCGTGCTGGTCGATTTGGTACCAAGGGTCTCAGCATCTCCTTTGTCAGTAGCGAGCAGGATGAAGCTGTGCTGAAGGAGATCGAGCGGAGATTCGAAGCCAAGGTCCCTGAATACCCCGAGGGTGGCGTGGACTCGAGCACTTATATGGCCTCTTAGAGGACGGTGATGCCTTGCAGACTCTTTCCTGAGCCACGAGTCCTGCTCGAGGATTTCGAAACTCTCATGTGACAACAGCAGTTCGGTACTGGGTTAGGAGGACCAAGGGAAATGTAAAACGGCAGATTGATCACTCTGGCAACAGGCCTGCATACTACCTAGGTAGCTAGCTAGCTTACTGGTCTGCCAGCCTTGCTACTCGGATAGGTCTGGGCAGGAAAAATGTCATAGTAGATTGTGATGGTTGGTCTTGTCCTTGATCCGTCTATTGTCACCAATAATGCGTCTCTATGTGCCTCTGTAAAGTTGTATAGTGTCTTCTTGGATAGGGAAAGGACAGCCTATGTCCATGCTCGAACGAGTTGGATATCGCAAAACGGAGAGACCCATCAATTTTAGGCGTCCAGCTTCAATCTTGCCAAAAGAGCGTCAATCTTACCCAGTAGGATTTGGTAGTTTACAGCATCTGCGGCAAACTCGTCGCCAGCAAGCTCACCATCCAGGGTCCGCACCGCACCAGATTGAAGCAGTGCCGGGGTTGTCATGGCGGCGGCTTCAGGGGTAGTCATGTCCACGGCCTCATCCTCCACAAGCTGGACATGACGCTCCTGCTCTCCGTCAAGTTGATCATTAGACTCGGTCTTCATGTCTGTCTGGCCAGCAGAAAGGGAATGCGGCTGTGCCTGTGCCTGTGCCTGTGCCGCTGCCTGTGCGACGGCTTGCTCCTCGTCCATGACATCCTCGAGACCAGAATCCTCGAAGCGCAGTCTGAACCTTTCGGACAAATAATAGCGGATATCATCGAGCAGTTCGATCGAGTCGGTCTCCTGCCGGGCGGCGATGCGGTCGGCAGACTCCTTGACCAAGTCGGCGAACTCGGGATCGTCAATGTACGCTTCGAGACGGTATGCGATGTAGCGGGCGGCAAATTCCTCGAGGCGCTGCACCCGCGTCAGCCACGCGGCACGCAGGATTTCGTAGATGTCCAGGTCGACGTCCTCGCGCGCGGGCTCGGCCTCGGACGGCATGGCGGTTGCGGTGCCGTTGCCTAGCGCCGAGATGACCAGGGCCGCTCTCGCCTTGAGTTTCTCCAGAAACAGCATGTCTGCCGCGAAAAGGACGTCTACCGCCACGTCCAGCCCGAAGTCCGCTTTCTCCGTGTACAGGAATGTCAGGATGATCTCGAGAACTTCGGGAGAGCAGTCGATCGGTACGATCTGTAGGTGTGGCGTGTCTTGGGCCTCGCGGAACGGCGAGTCGAACATGGTCCTGAAGAACTCGGAGCGGATCAGCATCGCTTTGTGGCATGGGTAGATTTTGGCTGCGCGAGATCTTCGCGATCGCGACCGCGACCGTGACCGAGACCGGGACGGACGCTGCACGGGCTGGTCAAGAGGAATGCCCAGCGCATTTGTGGAGGACGGCGGCACATTGTCCACCGAGGATGAGGAGTCCTGTTGCCTTTGTGCTGGCTCAGTGCCTGCTGAACCCTCGTCTTCGGCTTCATCTGCGTCAGCGCGAAGCAGTACGTCTGCGAAGATGCCATTGTCTCGATCCCACTTGATGCCATCGGCTTTGGAAGCGTCTGTCTCGATGGCGTGTTTGAGCACATTCTCACGGAACCAGAGGTCCAGCTGGTCGCGACCTTTCTCGACTTCGTCCTGTCGGCGTTGCCTTGCTAAGCGGCGATCGCTGCTGTCCAAGATCAAGTGAGACAAGCTCTGAACCTCTAAGTGCTTGCTTATCCTGTCAAGGCCTGCGAGTATTTCCGAGTCCGTAAAGCCAGTGCCTGGCCCACCACCGGGTTCTCTAGGAAGTTCTCCAAGATATAAATGTTTAAGCGCAATCCCAAAGGACGGCGGAGGAATAGTAGGCGGAAGTTTCCAAGATGTCGTGTCTGGAGAGGTGGCTAGTTTACTCTTAAAGTAGGGCGACCGCGCAGAAAGAATGAATTTGTGCAAGTGGAACGATTCAGTAGCTGTTAGGACCGTGATGTCAGAAGTCTTAGGATGCTGTCTAGTCAACAATGACACCAGGTGTGACGCCAAAGGCTGCAATGGATCGGTTGATTTCGAATAGTCGTATGATAATAATAAGTTCCGTATCCGGTCGTTCAAAGCATTATAGAGGCATCTATTGCAGACGAGTAAGAAGATGTGCTGGAGCGTATAAAGCACAAGTAAAACGCACCTCTCGCCTTGGAATGTATCTCGTTCGCATAACGCTCCGGACTCTAGAAGCAATTGGACGACCTCATAGTGTCCACACAGACTAGCCTTCTCGAGCATCAGAAACTTGTTCATCGAGCGTGACAGGTAGAACTGGTGGCAATATTGGGAGGAATGTTGTTAACAAAGTGAAGACTTACTAGGATCAGAGGGGTATAATCATATTGATCTTTGGCGTTGATATTCGCCCCTTCTTGGATCATTTCCTGACAGACCTTCAGGTCTCCACGCCGGCAAGCGGCGCATAGTTTCTGGAAATTCTCGCTGAAGTCGAGGGGATTGTCTTCCTTGAGGATACCCTCTTCGATCAGCTTCTTCTCGTCGTGAAGGCTGCGTTCGAGTTGGTCTTTGCGGAGCACTCCATTTTCACTCATGATCTTCGACCGGGAGAACAGCTAAAAGATAGACGTGGCGAATATAGACAAAGAAAAAGAGAGAAGAAAGATCGCTCACAGGGAGGCGTTGGAACATGCTGTACTGTTGAAATCATTGCCGCCGTCATATCAAAGTCGCCGCCACCGACGGAGTTAAGATTAGATTAGATCACGGTATCAACTGACTAAGCAGTCACGTGCCGCCACTTTTCTCCGCCGCCCACAACTGACACTCAGCCCTCAAGCATCTCAGGACTGCGTGACACGAGAATTTCAACTAATAGGGCTAAACGAGGTTCCAACATTCGCAAAGCCTCAACACCGCCGCATATACCTCTCCCACGCACGAGAGAGGAAGTGCCCATCCCTTCTTCCACCAATATCAGCTGTGACAGCCTGTCCTGCCCAGCATGGCTGAACAAGATGGTTTCATCCACCTTAGTCGTCCCCTTCATGCTGTGGGCGCACAACCCACTGTCGCTCCCCTACGTGTTGTGATACAACCTCAAGTGAGTAAGAACAAAAGCGCTAGCCTTGGGCAACATGCTTATTAGAAAACCAGGCTTTGTTTTCGATCCTCGACCATTGCACCCGTCGACCACTTGATCAACAACGAGTTATTGGTACCCTGCTCGGCACTCGGTCGGACGCCGATGAGTCTCAGATTGTGGTGCACTCTTCTTTCGCAGTCAGCCATACCGAGACGACGGATCAAGTCGAGGTCGACATGGAATATCAAAAGGCAATGCTGGCTCTACATCTGCGCGCCAACCCTCGGGAAGTCTTGGTGGGCTGGTACGCGACCAGTTCGGAGCTGAACACATTCTCAGCTTTGATTCAAAACCACTACAGCAGTCAGGGTGAAGGCACATACCCGTACCCGGCCATCCACGTCACGGTTTCATGCGATCCGGGCAAGGACATTGAGGTTAGGACATACATTTCGGCCTCTGTTGGCGTGAGCCCTGAGCGGGCCGCTGATTCGGCCGCCTTCATCCCCGTCCCGTACACCGTCAATTACAACGAAACAGATCGAGCGGGTATCGAAACCCTTGAGAACGCCAAAGACAATGACACCCGGTCGACAACCGTGCTCACGGAAATCGAAACCCTGGAACGTTCGTTGGAAGACACTCTTGGCATGCTGGACCGAGTCTCCAAGTACGTTGAGAATGTGGTCGAAGAGGAGGCAGAGCCTTCGACGGCATTGGGACAATTCCTGCTGAACACCCTGGCCCTGGCACCCAAGGTTGATCCGGCAGACATTGAGAAGGACTTCAACAACCACATCCAAGATGTCTTGACCGTGTCATACCTCGCCAACATGATTCGCACGCAGATGGATTTGTCCAACCGACTGGCAACAGCCCAGTTGACATTGGGTAGTGGCGAGGGTGCGGGCGCCGGCTCGAACGAGAAGGACGGACGCAGGCAGAACAGACAAGGTGGCCAGACGAGGCAAAACCGTGGAGAGAGTGTGTCATTAGCGAATTTGTGATTGATCTAAGAAAAGAGCTTTTCTGTCCCTGTGTAGTCCCCCCGTGTGGACTAGTATGGTGCGTCGCCAGCTCTGCCTGGCACAGCAGGGCATGATTGACACGGGGCCGACTTCCAAAAGCTGAAGGCAAAAGTCTATGGGTGTTTGGGGCGCCAACGGTGCGAACGAGGCATATAAGATGCACTCGATCAGCGTGTTTGCCCTCGGTGGATTTCCGGGATGGCTTCCTGCTTGTTATGCTCATGAAATAGAAGCAAAGGGGACCGTCTGCAGGCGGAGTAGGGATGGCACGCGCACGCTAGATAGACAACCCGATGACAATGTCGAAAATCGATGCCTCATAAACCCTGCCAGCAGTTTCATCCGTAGTAGTGGTCATCGCAAGTTTCCCACGCAGTACAAAGCCGACCGAAGTAGCTGGAGACACCCCAGCACGGGATGTGGTATCTTTTGAACTGGTGTGAATGCAGAGTCTCGTGGTTCCTCTCTCCCGGATCCGGCAAATGGCAATGTTGCGAGCATGCGGGATCACATTACCGAACCTCGTCGATGAGATATAGGAGTCGTGACGGCATGTATCGGTCGGTGTTCGGAGCTGGTTTACTGGCTCTGGTGTCTTTCAGCCGACCTCACTCCTAGGCCTCTTGCTCGCCCTCTCGTCCAAATCCTGATCGGCACCGTCCTCGCCAGCTGCGTGACCAGCACCAGCAGCGGTCCCGTTCAGGTCATCCCTATCTCTCTTCCTCCTCCTACCTCTACCCCTGCCTTTGCCCTTGCCCGTGCCCTCCTCACCAACGACTTCGCCGAGATTGACCAGATCCCCAACGGCCAACTTGTTGCCCTCACGGCCCTCGTTCGTGTCGAACAGTTTCTTCTTGTTATCAATGTCACGCTTCTTCTTGAACATTTCTTGCACGCGACCGAGCTTGACGCTGTCCTTGCGCAGCACAAATTCGAAATCCGACAACTTGAGCTTGGCACGCCCGCTGTACGTGGCGACGCTGACGGCGTTGTGGCATGTCTCGATGATGAAGTCCGTCAGGATCTCGTCCAAAACACGCAGCGTCTCAGGGAACGGCTGGGTGAATGGTGTAGGCGGATTCGTCGTGTTCGGAGTCGGGAGACTCGCGAGGTACTGTCGTGACGATGTGCCGATTGGCTTCAGGATGTCTGGGTGTGTCGGTGCTCCATAGGCGTATAGAAGCGCGGACAGTTCAGGCCCGAAATTCAGGTTGCCCTTGTGCCGACCCGCTCGCGCGCGAGGTTCCATTGCGTATGATAGGAAATGTAGATATGGTGGGAGGGAGTCTGGAGATCACGGCCTGATGAAGAATCCGAGTCACGCTCTGGGTAGTTTTGCGATGGCTCGCCCAACCAGTGACGTGCGGTAAAGGTGGATTAGAGTGTCATTCTCCCAGGTTGAAGAGCCGTCAGATCCAAGGTTGGAAGAATCAAACGATTTGACAACCGTTATGGGTGGGCGTACGTTGTCGTACTGAGGAACAGATGAGACGGAGCGCGTGCGTGCCTGCGGAAGGCTGAAGTGCATCACTGACAGCAATGCGAATATCGGCACTAGTGAGGCTTAGACATGGTTAGTATCCGTCAACTCCACCAAACAAGAATAATAGACTGAGCTAGAGTCACTAATGCGGCTAACTACTTGTATCTGGATATGTTGCATGTTTCAACCTCACCACCTCCTCGTCTGCTCATCAAGTCCGTTTTCTTCTGTTCTGTTGGGCTCCACGACGTCGGTGACCTAGCTGTCCACACGGTGCGCTGCCCAGTGTGAGAGAAACAAAAATCTGCGTAACCTCGGACTATCCCAAGACACCTCTACGAATCTGTAGCCCCAACAACCCGGAGCCTTTCCACTTCTACCTTTTCTACAAGACATACAAGACATCGGTCAGTGTCAATCATGGTACGTTCGTTCAGCCGTTACGTTCAGCTGCAAGAAGGTCTCGCCCAGCGCCCGAATCGACGAGCTGACACTGCCATCCGTCGCATTGTATAGACCGCAATTTTCAATTTCCAATCTCTACTCCTCGTGATCCTGCTGATTATATGCACATCGACCTACGTGCACTCTATGTTTCCCAGTGTCATGGACAGGAATAAAGATGGGTAAGCCTGCCCCCCCCTCCTCCCCCAGGAGCTGGAGCCGGAGCCGGAGCCGAAAATCGCTAATCAACGATACATCCAGGGTCACCGGTATATTCTGGAAATGCGCTCGAATAGGCGAACGGCTGAGTCCGTACGTCAGTATCTTCTGCGTCGCCATGGCAGTAAGTCCTCCCGCTACTCCGATTTCTGGCTTGGGCACTTATTTCGTCCCGACACGAGCTGAATAGCGGTGCGAACGGCTAACCCGCATTTACAGTTCTCGATAATCTTAGGCCACTGAATCTATAAGATGCTTGGTCCAAGGGAAATGGACGTGTTCGGTGCAGATCGGCATCGATCCGCTGGTCCAGTATATGTACGGAGTTGCAGGTTCTCAAGAGAAATGTCGCAGAAAAGAAAGAATTGTCCGGGCCAGGGCCCCGACATCGAATGGTCATTGATTGTCATACGCTCGAAGAATCAACGAAGCTTGATCTCGCTGCCCATTCCCCACTGGATTAACGCCGATCGCTGGACGCGGTGCAAATGGAAATTACAACAGTCCTGAACTCCAGTTGCTGGTGATAATCACTTGTCCGTCACTCATCACAATATTTCCGTGACCATGACAATTAAAATAACTCATTTGTACACAAAAGGGAATTTGTCGTCGTGCTTGATCCGTCGTGCTCGTGCTCGTGCTCTAGGAGTGCCCTGCGTACGTCCGCCTGGATCGGGTTTGCCTTCTATAAAGACTAGTTCTTCGTTGTTTTTGCCAAATGTGATCACTGGTTTTTCAGGCGCTCCAATGAATTCTCGGATTGTCATGCTCGCGGTCGCCTTTTCGAGCCGTCCCACTGCAAAAGGATCCGGCGTATCCATTCGCGTTTCCCGCTGAACGATGGTCTCAACTTCCATCTCTGGCAGGGGGCGATTCAATTCCTGGTGAGGATTGCCGAATTTTCGCTTCTGTTCTCGACATTGGTACTTCAGTAGGTTCCCGACAAGCTGCTTCCGCGAAGGTTTGGTCGGTATCTGGGCGGGAAGTGGCTGAGAAGTCAGATGAGCATCCCAGTAGCCTATGACGTGGAAGAGGTTGGATGAGCTCTGCTCGTTTTGACCTCGTCCTGGTGGACATGCCAAGTCGACACTGCCATCGTCGGATTCCGAGTCCGTCTCAAACATGACTCCTTGCGCTTTCAACCGAGCAACAGCCACTTGCACGTCCTCCTTGGCCCGCCCAGGTGGAACGACTTCTGCTGCAGTGGAAGAATGTTGCCTCTCGGACAACCTCGACTCGGCTCTTCCCTTGGTGCTTGGCCGTTCAATTGAAGGAAAGCCCTCGTCCTTCCCAGCCGCTTTAAACAGCGCACAGATGTCCGCCGAATCTATCTCTCGTACCCGTTCCAGACCCCTAAGCTTGTTGAGGGGTACATCATCACCATTTTCGATATCGGACATCGTCGTGGATGACTGTCTTGGCACTGTCCGAGGTGGCGGTCGGAGCCTCATAAGAGGAAGGTTGTGGAGTCCGTCTTCTTCTTCAAGGGCGTCGTCTTCTCTTTCCGAGGCATCGTCTTCCATTGCTGGGTTGTCGTCTTCCACTGCCGTGTTGTCGTCTTCCACTGCCAGGTTCTCGTCTTCCACTGCCGTGTTGTCGTCTCCCATCGCCGGAGCGTCGTCTTCCATCGCCGGAGTGTCGTCTTCTATTGCCGGGGCGTGGGGTTCTATTGCCGGGTTTTCGTCTTCTATTGCTGGGGCATCGTCAGCATTTTGTGAGCAACGAGCCCAGCTGCCAACTGAGCTTCTCAGAAAGACGTCTGACCCACTTTGCGAAGAACTCTCACAAGAAATAGCACTGTCACTTTGTTCCCTCTGGGCGACTGATTCAGCAATTGCACTCCATCCTCTTGCCTGAGCTGCTGTATCGAACCGGTGCAGAGATTCTTGCAGATCTCGGTCGCGATTGAGCGCATCCGAAGAACCATGTACATCCTGAACTTGGCTCGCATAAGGACTCCTGGATGCTGGATCGGCTGGAATGGAATCGGCTTGACATGATGAAGGCGGCATTCCTTCTCCGAGCGCTGTTGAACAATGATCTGCCACCTGCTCAGTACTTGTGTTCATTGAGATGTCACTTGTCGCAGTGCTCCCTTGACTCAGACGCTCATAAATTGCCATGGTATCACACGTAGTACCACGTCTAGACAGTGTCCAACGGTTGCCCTTGGTCGACGCTTCGATAAGGTCAGACGTAGGGGCTTTCGAATGCAGAGTCTTCGGCACCTCACCTTCGTTGCCATCATCCTCGGGTAGATCGAGCTTGATGGAAGCCAAGGACGAGGAAAAGGAGGTCCCGTGTGTATCAGGATCATCAGAGGTAGACGGCGCTTCTCTGTCTGCACTGCATGGCTCAATATTCCCGTGCAATTGTCTTCTTTCCAGGTGGTTCCCTGTACTGCTAAACCCTTCCGTCAATCCGGCGCTGAGGCCTCTTGATGACCGCCGCAAGGATTCTTGCGTTTGCTGGATTGATAGAGGCGAGAGTTTGATTCTCTTTCTGGGCACAAATAGCATATCGTCGCGATGGTTCCTCTTGAGCCTATTGGGCATATCACACTGTTCGAGAGACGGCGAGAATCCGCGTCCTCGTGGCGGCGAATCTTCCATGATGGACAAATCTAGAGCGGGACCGCTTTCACCAGTGGCGAGCGTAATCGGTGAAGTCACACCCATCTGAGAGATAAGTTTATCAGCGGCTTGACTGTATTTATCCTGCTGTTCGACGCTTACCGAACACTTAACGCAGCGAGAGTCTTGTCCGAAGATGGCTTCTCGACAACCCTCACAGGGCTTCCTGCCCGCTGGAAGAGCAGCCAGATGTCCAACAGGGCTGTGCGGGTTAGGCGGGTTGGAGGCGGCGCCTGTCGTTGGTTTCAGTTGAGAAGACGAAGGTGGTTCTTTGTAGGCTCCTGGATTGACGGCATGTGCGAGCCTTCCAGTTCCAGTACTACAATCAATGCGGTATTCTGGTGGAAACAAAGTATCGAACTGCTGGGCAAGTAGGCTATGACCTCCGAGAACCTCCCTGATTGTCTGCACCGCCCTGGCTGAATCGACGCACGAGCTCTGAGAATCGTTCAAAACCTCAAGACACCGGTTTAAAAGCTGGTCACTGTCGCAGAGCACCTTGAGCTTGCTCATGAACCGCCGCGCACCATCTACGGGAAGGATCTTGCCACTTTCCAGATCGAAAGAATGATGATCAGATGATCGGCGTTGAAATGGGTTGGCCTGCTGTCGGTGCAGGGAGTCAGCAGTCTGGAGGGGAATCGGAGCTGAAGACATGTGAGTTGTACTCGGTGGGTCATAGCCAGACATAGCGTCCTTAGACCCAACGCTGTCAAGTGTCGGGTAAGAATTCGTTTCAGGGTATTGGACTCTCCCTTTCCGGGGTTCGAGCCGCATGGCATAGGTCTTTGCCATGTGTTTTACAGGCTTCCCGTCAGCGTCCGTTGATGATTTGTCTTTCAGAGACGATACAGCCCTCCCTTCCCTAGATGGAATCTGGATACCAGCAACTGGTGGACTCGCCAACCTGAGATCAGATCGTAGGGAGGTGACGTCCGATGCTCTCACGCTGTCGGTCGCGCCGAGAGTCTCAGCCGCTACTATATTTTTTCCGCTTGAAGTGACTGGCTCGACAAAGGAGAGGTGTATTGATCGAGCGTTGTTCGCCCCGGATGGAGCTGGACTCAGTTCCGGGGTTGGTGTGGAGGGAGATACAGCATCAACCGCGTTCAATCGCCCGTCGTCACCGGACCGCGCTCGTGCTGTGTTATTCAAGTCAAGACATGACCTGGCAGATCTAGAATGGGAGTACGGGCACCCCTCGTTGAGCCATCTGCAACCACGGGCGGCCTCCCACCGAGGACACAAATAACTTCTTAGCGAGTCGACGCCTGGGTGCGTAGTAGGCAATTCCCGAGGTCGCCACGCCAGTATCCCGGTTTTCTCGTGGGCAAAGGGGCATTCTTCCTCGGATTTATTGCATTGGTTGCCGTGGTTCCAGAAATAGCAGGTGAGATGTTTTCGCAAAGGCTTGTTATCAGGGCCGATGTACAATCCAGTGTCTTTGTGAGAAAAAGCGCACTCAGACCATTGGCTCGGACACTCTTCCTTCCTCTCCCAGTACGGGCAGGTGAAGGCTTTTGCTTGTGCATTTCGGTAGGGCGCATCTCGACCGGTGTCTCTGTGGGTATAGAGACAGTGAGCCTCCACAAGGTAGCAGCCTTGGTGCTTCCACTCTGGACAAGTGATATGCTTGTAGAGACTTCCCTGCATTGCCGAGCCCGCATAGGGCTTTCCATGGTCGGCCGCCGGAATCAGAGGTGGCTGATGTGATACGGTACGTCTTGCAGGCTCATCAATCTTATTGTAGCCATCGGCCTCCTCATGACCGGCGGGCGTTCCCCCGCGGCGCGGGACATCTGAGACTGGCAATTGTGGGGGCTTCGGGGGATTCAATGTAGGGAGTAGTCGCAGGGATGGAAGTACGCTGGCAGGGGAATTGCGACTCGAATTGCCGGTTCTCAGCTCGCTCCTACCGATGAGTTCTAGTGGGTGCTTGCGCAGACAACGCCCGCAGACGAAGTCCTGGGGTCTGGCACTGTAATCTGTCAACGCTGAGGCTCTAGAGGATCGTGGATAGAACGTACCTGTTTTGAGGCTTTGGGTTCCCGCAGCGTTCATGGAAGCCTTTCCGGCATCTGCTGCATGGCACCAGGGGGGTGACCTGGCTGCCAGGCGTTCCGCATGCTTTGCACACAGCCCTGCTCCTGGAGGTCGCCCTGGACGAGGTCGAAGCTGTTTCCTCGTTAGCGATCCGGTGGGTGTGGCCGCCGAGCATTTCTCTCGGCACCTTACGGCCGACGAGTCCCTGGAAGACGTCGGTCATATTTGCCTTCTCAATGGTGTCAGTATGTCCCTCCAGTCCCGCATCGTCATCGTCAGGAGTAAAGACAGTGGTCTCGGGAGTTGGCAAATAAGTAGCAGGGACGGGGGATACATTCACTTGAAGGTACGAGAGAATATTGCTCGGCGTGCGATTCAAGTTCCCTTCAGGCAGCGATGCCAAGGTCAGCCCGCAGTTTCTCTTGAGCACTTCAAGGACTTCATCAGCTTCGTCGCTATCATCTTCGCCATTTTCAGCCATAATGCCGTTTATAGTCTGGTCGGAGCTCCCGCTTCTACGATCTTCCACCCCGTGTCTGCCTCGAAGCGAAGTGTCCGAGTGCCGGATCTTGTAGGCCATGTCATTTCTCCGCTCTCGAAAAGCAATATCAGCTTGACGGGAATCAAAAGCAGACTGTCCACTCCATGCGGCATCAGAAGCTCGCCCCAATGCAGCCATAGCTGCACCAGATCTGACTTGTGCTCTCGTCTGCTCCTTCCTCCGGTCACCCTGACGGGTAGAACCGCTCTGTGGTAATGGACGGGTTTGATGCCCGTGGTATCGATGCATACCTAGCATCGATGCATCAAACTCCTCCCCATCGTCATCTTCGTCGCTGTAACGGCGGTGCGCAGAGCTGCCGCGATTTGACGGCGAGGCTGCGCGTTCATTGCCCACGTCATCACCGTAGCGACACTGGGCGGGTCTATAGAGGTCAGTCCGCAAGCGACGTTCCTGTCGGTCAAAGGACCGATTCGAGTCATCTCTACGAAGTGGTGGAGGTGTGATCTCGCGCCTCATCGATCGAGGTGCGTTGAATGGCTGCATGGCCCACTCTGGTTCTTGAGAACCTCCAGGAGGTTGTGGGGACGGTGAAGCGACCTTAGTCATAAGGCGAGAATTGCGGGCCGAGGTCCTACTGATCTGAGCAGCGCCAGACAGGCTGTCGAGACTGGAAAGGTGGTCCGTGATCAAGGGCGGCGAGAAGCTGAAGGTATCAGTGGAGTCGGTGAATACTGGTTGTGTTGTGGCCATGTTGGCTAGCTAGACCAGGCCCGGGTTGTCTCATGTCATGCCAGGGACTTTGTTGCGGATCAAGTCGCCCAGAAGGCCCTGTTTGAAGAATGGGATCAGCGTCGGACGTATACCAACATCAAAACACGGAAGAGGTGGGTTGTTGCTTCGTCAGGTCTTTTCAGTTTCATGAGGTCTTCACGTTAGGTCACTAGGGTTGCTGCAGAAGAGGCAGCATCTCACTGCAAAGTCCCGACAAAGACACATCGGGAGCGCAATAGTGAACCGATGGTTAGAGCTCCCAGCAAACCAAACAAGCAGCACAGCCAGACAGACAGCGAGATCGGTGTGGAAGAGATGTCCACTGCTGCCATTGGCTCAAGCATCGAGTTCATCCAGAAAGGCAAGCCCCATACTAGCAGTGCTCGGGCTGTGTGATCAATGTGCACGGAATCTCCAATCGGAGGGTCCCACTGACCCTTGGAAGTCCGTTCTTGCATGATTCCGCACTCTCGCAGTGTTCACCGCTTGCAGGTTGCGGGTGCTCAATACCTGCAGCTTCCCATGCACAACCGAATCCCTTGCCAGAGGGGACAGAAAGAAGCTGACCTCTTGCTACCACTAATGAAAACAAGCCCAATCGGACCTTTTACCAGAGGCTCATCTTCGAAGCAATCTTGACAAGGCTCCAATATTCTGGAGGCGGGTATTGCAAAGAAAGGTGGACTTACTGAGAACAACTGAAGGTACGACCTGCACGAGACAGTTCGTGTGACATCTCAATAACCCCTTCGTCCGCTCGTTCAGCCTGACAGGTATCTCCACCTTCCCAGCCCGTTTAACATGCCATCACGAAGAGTGTTGTTGACCCAGGAGGAGTAAGTAAGCAGCACTCTTGCACAGTGTTCAGCTCAGCAGTACATCACTCCACAACGGCGACGGCGCGTGTATACGATGGCGATATCGCAGAAGTCCCACTAAGGAGGCCGTAATGATGATGGGCTTGGCAACGTGATAATGACTTCAGACGTCACCTGCGGTAAGGAGGTGGTAAACTTGGTAAACGGTGCAATATACGCAAGAAAGAAGACTTCGGTTCACGAACATTCGAGACAAAAGAGCGGTCTCGAGGTCGTCGAGCTGGGGTAGAGGATGAAGTTGGCGGGAGACAAATCAGCAAGCAACAAGCAGCGGCACTGATGACATTCTCACAACAGGCATGTTCGCGTTGTGATTGGCCCAGACTCGAACCTCGCCGCTTGGCATGAAAAATCCAAGCAACTTGACTGGAATCTCGATGTGATGAAAGATGTGATAAAGACCCTTCAGCAGCGCCACGATCCTCACACACCAATGGTAGTGAACACGCTGGCGGCTGATAAGCGAGGCGAAACTTCTATTTTATCTTGTGTTGTCTGTTATGGGAACTCGATCATCCGATGACGGGATCATAGTAACTTGGTCAGACCCTCCACACCGCCCGCTCGTCTAGCATGTCCTGGGGAATGCCCACCGACCAGACTCTCAGATCCTCCCAAAGTCCCCACATCCAACCCCTCTCCTGCATCGTACTCTGAACCCGTGGATAGCGTGTGAGGTGTCTCTTTTGCAGCCACGTCGTCGCCTGCTGTGAAGTCCAGCGCTGATTCTAGTCCCTCCGGCATCTGCCTTTCATTCAAAACATACCGTACCAGTCGAGCAAGCCTCGACTTCTCATACCGTCGAAGCAGAAACGACCATTCGGGCCCCGAAGGAACAACGCCTCTGGCCAACATTGTGCGCCATACTTTCTCCGCCGCTTCCTCCTCCCCATGTCGCAAGAAGCCGCAGAGGACCTCGCTCCATGTCCGCTGACTGGGCATACATAATCCGAGCTCGATCATCTCTTCGACGACCTCGAGTCCCTTTCGGAGTGTGGACGGCTGCCGCGAGAAAAAGGAGACAAAGCCATTGTAGAAGATGTCGTGCCTCGCAGCCTCACATATGCTTGTATCTTGGTGTTGGATCAAATGAGCAATCCAGTGCCACAACCGGGAGACAGGCTTCTCATCGGATTGACAGAGAACGTAGGCCCATATCGTAAACCCTAACGCTGCCGGACGGGGCTCTGGCAGCAGCGACGCCGACCGCTGCTCAGCAGGAAGAGCATTCGCAAGGCCGAGCTTGACTAGTGGAGCTCGATCGTAGGCGCGATCGTAAATTGCCAGGATGTGAGAGAAGCATACTTCTGGCGGCAGTTTGCGGTCGAAACAGCAGACAATCCGGACAATGTGCATGGTATATGCAACTAGATATGGGTCGCGATAGAGGTCTTCGCGTTGATGGATGGAAGACAGGACCTTATCAAGTTTTTCCCTATCTTGCCGGTCAAAGCTGTCTCTCAGCAGCACAAGATGGCTTCGGGCGTCCACGTGTATGCTTTCGGTCTCCATAAAACGAAACACTTCCCATGCCACATTTGACAGTCGCAAAGAGAGTGCCTGCTGTAGAAGGCGGTTATGCACGTTCGCATCCAAGGGCATACCCATCTGCATGAGGCGGGGAAGGATCTTGAAATTGCGGCCAGCGCCAGAATCATCGATACTGTCAAGCTGTATCAGGTTGCGAAGGCGATCAAGTATTGACTGCTTGAACGCTTCTCTTTGGTCCCCCGGTATACTTGCGAGAAGCTCGGTCGCCCGCTCTGGATTGCCTTGTTTGATAAAGTAGTCCACCATGACCAAAATGAGCGGTACAGGGACGGTATCATTGTTTTGGAACACTGTATCAATGATATTCTCGCACTGCTCTGGGCTATTGTGCCGTAGCAGGAGGACAAGAAAAGGCCGAGGTATGATGCCTTCGGGAAGTGCCCAGACTTTGGACACATGCCTGATCTGGTATGCGAACATGCCTTGGAGGTCCGGGTGCCTGGTAATCTCATCCCAATGGACGAGCTCAAGGTAGAGCAAACATTCGCAACGAGTTTTCCACTCACGGGGCAGCTTGGGTAGTATCGAAAGCAGCGTGAGAGTCTTTCGCGCAGAATCCACGAGACTTCCGATGAGGACAGTCGGAAGAATCCTCATTCTCTGGCTCAAGCCAAGACGAAGCCAGGCATCCCGCAGTGCTTTGCGGCCACGACGTCCCACGAAATGCACCGCCGCTTGCCTGTATGGATCCAACTCACGCTGCGCTCTTGAAAGGTCCCCATCCTTAGGGAACGTCAACCTTTTGTACAGTTTGACCCAGTCCTGCGAGAACTCCTCACTGTTCGGCAAAAAATCAGGATCCCCGTCGGGTGCAAGAGGCACATGCCTTGCGGCCGGAGGAAAGGACCAGGTGTTCTCGGCGGCGCGAGGGCTCCATACTACAAGCGCAGAGTTTGCGTCTGGGCCTGGAAGCTTCCTATTGACGAAGCGCTTCTCGGATCGTGGAGGAAAATAGCGCTCGGCTGGCTTTTGATGCGTGTTCAATTCAGTGCTCAACCCATCCACCGCGATGTGCTGCCCAGTTGAAGCCTCCGCAAAAACACGATTGTGACAAAGTCCGGTCGCTCTGTATATTCGACTCGAATCCAGTCCCCCCTCGACTTTAGAGCTGCTGAAGGTCTTCCAGCATTGGTTGAGCGGTAGCTTGTTCGGTTCGCTTTCGTCTCATCCTGGCTCGAGTGAAATAGCCCTGCCTCCGGCTCGGCAGCAACTGAGGCAGAAGCAGCGGAAAGCTGTGGAACTGCTCGCGCAGGATTGCTCACTAAGTTGAATTCCTGGGGCTGATGTTGGCGGAATGATTCGCAATAGGAAACACTCGCGGAAAGCTGCCGTTGTGCAATGCGGCCCCGGATGGAAGCTGTGAGACTAAGGGGTAGGCATGCTCTGAAGGCGCGGGTCGATTTGCTGGACATTCAGGAGCCCAGGCATTTGGAGGTCCTTAGGCTTCTTGAGCAAGTGAAGTGACTCGTGCGTAGGTACAGAACCTGAAGGCAGGAATCCTCATGCGCGAAGACGGAGAGAAATCTGACTTGGGGAAGTTTAAGCTTTGGCCGAAGTTTAAGCGGCACAGGCTCAACTTCGAGAAACCGTGACTTCGCTGCGACGCCAATCTCTACTACCATACTGCCCACGCTGCCTTGCCATTGTTCCCCTTGAGAGACTTCCACAGGGATATCAGATAACCTGCTCAATGTCTACAGCCCACATAAGCCTTGACGCTGCAGCGGTCGACCGCAAAGCGCGCCTCGCGCAACTGGCTTCACTCAAACGCAAACAACCAGATTCTGAGGACGCGGTCCCGGAACAGAAACCAACGGGACAACAAGAAGGAAATGATACATCAGTAGCGGAAAAATACTTGTCAGGAAGGAATTACGATATAGGGTCGCGGAATGCGAAGCTAGGCTTCGAGAATGTGCCCATAGCCAATGCCGAGACTCTCGAGGAGCAGGCAGAACGCATAGCCGCTACCACCGCAGAACAAGCCGCTAAGGAGGAATTGGAGGCAGAAAAGGGCATCGACCTTTTCAAACTGCAGCCCAAAAAGCCCAACTGGGATTTGAAAAGAGACTTGGCAGAGAAAATGAAGGTCTTTGACGTTCGAACACAGAATGCGATTGCCAGATTAGTGAGGGAACGCATAGAGAATGCGAAGAAAGATGCTATGAAGAGAGGAGAAGCGGCGCGTTCCAATGGGGACGGCGATCAAGGCGAAGAGGTCGGCATAGAAGGCAATACACTTGTCGAGGGCATTCATTTACGGGAACAAGAAGAGGAGCGGGAGGCGGCTCTCGGGGATGAAGAGGAGGTTCCTTGATTTACACGGCCAAAAACAGTGTGCCAAAGGGTCTCGGTTGTGCAATGTGCTCATATGAAACCATTGCATGAAACCTAATGCAACAACTGCTGAATGTTGGCCGCAGCGTTAACAACTCAGTAGACTTGGAGTTCAACACCGCGCCGTGCCTGGGCCTCAGCCTCAGAACGGTAGTTACGGACACGCCGCGCGGTGCCTATCAGTTGAGCGGCAGGTTCTGGAATTTCGGCGCCCCAATGCGCTGTACCGATCCGTGCATATCAAAGGCTAGAGCTTATACTGGATAGGCTCCACGAGGGCTCGAAGCGAGGCAGAGCTCCGCTTTCCAGGCGTGCGAATTGGTGTCAAATGGTTTGGGAGTTGAGACGCAGCCGGAAGGCGTGGATCCGTCTGTTGCTTGGAAGCCCTCGTCTGCTAGGAAAGCGGTAGGCTGCCCAAACGGGGAGTCTGTAATGCTGAGGGATGGTTGAGTAAGGCCCGGGCTTCTCCCCCAAGGCGTCAAACATGGTTTATACGACTTGAAAAAGTCTGCCGGATGGAAAAACACCATCCAAGACTTTGCCGCGGCCTCCAATCTATCAAGTAGCGCCCTGCAAGCGAACAGACATACTATCCTGTCAATCGAATATATGGCGGTGATAGATGAATGTTGGAACCACCTTGGGCATGGTCGATCACATATTCATCGCCTGCGTCAAAGCCAATCGTTTGCTGTACGGACTCAAACTGCGCTCTCGCCGGGATTCGCTGCGACCTTGTTGTGGGTTTCTCGACTCTCTGGGACTACCTGACTCGCCCTTGCTCCGGTGTTGGTGTCCACGTCGATAATGGCTCATTGCGCTATCATCAAAATCGCTGCCTGAGTCATCCAAAGACCTTCGGTGTTTAGTGATTTGACTCTTGTCCATGCTCGGACTATTTGTCCGACTGCGCTGACTCCCGCGGCGTTGTGAATTGGGTCTGCCTCGGTCAGTTGGACTTCTGGTGCGATGCCGACGGCTCTTTCGATGGGAACCTGCTGTTCTTGGAGGAGACCTGGGGGATCCAGAGTATGAACCGGAGTTAGAGCGATGTCTTCGTTTACGAGATAGCTTAGGTAGAGGCGTCCTTGAGCGGGCACGGCTTGCTCTGTCACCAGTGGGGCGTTGTTCCTCCCTGTTTCTTGGAGGCGAGGCTGACCGAGATTTGCTGGTCGATATAGTCGAGACCGAGCTCGACGAACTCACAGATTGCGAACGAGACCCTTCACGAGGACTCTGTGATCGACTTCGACGTCCAGGCTCGATATCAGCATTACCCCTTCGCCGAGCCTCTGCTTGGGCAAGTTGCTGGTCTGCCACTCCTTTACTAGATGACTGTCAGGGAACATCCAGGCAACAAGCAGGGCCGTGTGTCATACTTATTGAGCAAGCTGATGTCTGTGGCGTCCGTAAGTTTTGGAATTAGTTTTGGGTTTAGCAGTTGTTGTGTCCTTGATGGTCTTGCAATATATGGCCTCTCTTGGACACTGGCTTTACACTCATAACTGTAGTGGCTTAATCAATTAGTTAGCAAGACTTTGCATCAAGTGGCAGGGTAATGGACGATCGAACATATCTTTCTTCAGGCACTTCTGACAGACTGTCGAAGCAGTCGCCTTGGGTCGCCCTAGGCCCGGAACTGTGCGATAACGGTTCATCGCATAACCGAACAGGAGGGCGGAGAGTTGACTTGATTTTAACTCCAAGGGGACCACTTCTCCGGATGTATGTAGGTCGTATCAGGTTAACGGGTAATAAGATGCAAACTCGAACCCGCTATTGAGGGAATATCTCGAGGCTTACGCTGATGTTTTAACGGCCAAGTATCATGTGCTTAGGTAGTAGACAACTGATAATTCCCATAGCATAGGACAGTATTAGAGCGAGGCAGGCAAACTCCAGTCAAGGTTTGTAAACCCGAGAGCGAAGGAGTTGCTGGCGCCGTTGATCGCATTGTGGTTGGCGGCAGCAGCGAGGCAGACAAATGTGGTCAGCGTTATACACTTCACCGTATACAGTACGGCAGTACAAAAGAACGCTCCTTGCAACCCGACAATAATGGTGAAAGAACTGTAAAACAGTGAAATGAATGAGTTAAGGTAATAATTCCCAAATGCCTGTAATATCAACTGCGCGCTCTTGGCATTTTCGAACCTCACGGTTTTTGGATTCCACCCATGTCACGCATCTCCAGCCTGCGTTTTATACCTCACAACTACAACGTCCGACATTCCAGTTGTTCTGGAGCAAGGTGGACTGAGAGGGAGGGCATTTAGACTACGTTTCCATTACGAGATTCGCTCTGCGACGACGGAACCGTCCCCTCTGTCCTCGGATCATCTGGTCGACAACAGCCTTCTTGAAGTGGTTTCAACCGTGTCTTCTTCTACTCGACCGATTTCAAGCAGTGCCAGATTCTCCTAGGTCATTGTTCGACTCCGGCTTGAAGGATTGCCTTTGCCACCACGCTAATACCTCCTAACAAGTTCACTTGTCTAAGACGCCCTATTCGCAATTCTCAGCAGATACGCTACATATACAGCCCGAAGACAACCTCGTCGAATCCATGGAGCCTTTCCGGTTGTGCTCTGCAGGCTCGCTTGATGAGCAAGAGACTGTGTGAGAAAGCGAAAAGAGAGATTGAAGCGTCGGCTTTCGCTCGTACAATCTACATTCATTACCAGTCCTCAGCTTGGTAGCCTTACTTCACGCTGTTGGATACGACGTGACGAATCTCCTTGGGCAATATGGCGTCTCATCAGGTTGGCTCGGTTCCGGCGAAGTTGTCCTTTGCAAAGGTCTGTCGGGATATCACATTTTCTCCATCACTCAAGTACTAACATGACTTAGGTTGCGGCAATGCGTGCACCTGCTGCGCAGCCAGCAAGCTCTAATCCTATGGATGAAACGAACCCGCGCTCTTTTGAGGGCAACAATGCACATAATAAGAACCCAAGCAATATCAAACTCCCCCCTCCAGCAACCAAAAGGCAAAATGAGCCATCGCTAGGAAGCCGAGAGCAACGCACCCAATCTGAATACGTGACAAATGCCATCAAAGGGCTTTCGCTCGGCAAGACTGCAACGGTACCTCCCAGAGGTCCTCAAAGTGCGGAAAGTGGAGAATCTATTGAGGACGATCAATCCCAT
Organism: Exophiala sp. LBMH1013; assembly: GCA_024611085.1. NCBI lineage: Eukaryota > Fungi > Ascomycota > Eurotiomycetes > Chaetothyriales > Herpotrichiellaceae > Exophiala > Exophiala sp. LBMH1013. Next base: position 1,896,784 of record JAMFLB010000002.1, read on the forward strand.
CTCTCCAGTTCGTCCACAAAACAGCAGAGTTTTGATACCAAGAGTATGGCTTCTGTCACGACTTTTGCCATGGACGAAAAAGAAAGTATCCGTCCTGATGACAGTGCGAGCGTCCGTGCAGCTGAGGATGATGAGACACCGAATGCAGCAAGCAGAGAATCGAGCTTGCAGCGTGATATCGAGCCTTCGGCGCCAGAGCAACAGATGGTCACTCGACCTAACACGTCCGGTGTCACAATTGCAGCTCGCCGTTACCACACCTTGACCTTGACAAACCCGCCACGCTTCGGAGATCTCCCCATTCCCATTGTTCAAGAACAACAGATTACCGAGCAGACAGCCTCAGGCAACTCGAATATGCAACCTTCTGATTCAGATGACAGAACATCGACACTCCCTCTCGCACCGGACGAGAAATTGCTCGATGCTTTGGCTAATCCAAAGGACCGTCTACCTCTTCTACAGCTGGAAGAGAGATTTCTCGGCTTCATCGCAAGTCCTGAGTGAGTTGAACGTCCTCTGAAGGTGACGTCCACTGATCATTTATAGGAGCGAGTTTCTCGATTTACCTCCACAAAATTCTTTTGCCCGACTCCTCTCGCACAAACTTGCGGATTACTACTCTCTTGCGCACCATATCAATGAAGATGGCACCTCTATTCGCCTTTTCAGGACCCCTTGTGTGTCCTTGTAAGTTTCTGCTCCTGGCTCGGTATTTGTTACGTCTAACATTGTTTCAGGCCCACTCCTTTACATGTTCTAGCTCAATCCATTCCTGCCGGTCAGGCACCGGCTCCTTCAGCTACAGCTGTGAAGATCATGCGTAGAGCCGGATTAGCCTTACGTCAAGGATCTGGTGGTGGTAGCACTCCCGCAAGCTCGTCGGTGCCGTCAAAAGCGACTTCGGAAGCTGGCTTGGACGCCAGCATCGAGGAAGGTATCATGTCCATTGATGGGACGCCCAACAAGGACAAGTCCAAGCTTACCAGGGAAGAGCGAGAAGCTCAGTACAAAGCCGCGAGAGAAAGAATTTTCGGCGATTTCCAGGAGTCTGTGACTAGCGAGAGTGCTTCAACAGGGGAGAATTCGGGTAGTATGTCTCGATCCAGCTCGTCCAGTGGGAAGAGGAAGACGCGGAAGCACAAGACCCCCAAGGACGACAGCTTCGAAGCACGCTCGGCTTTTGTCCCAAGTTATGCGCCTATGCACATGCAGCACATGGCACCTAACTATCAGCCTCATTACACGGAGCAGGCGTATCAGGACTCCTACCAGAGTCACGCCAACGGATACAATGCAGGCGTGAACTACGGAACCACTCCGACTCAGTCATTTCCTGGCTTTGAGCCATCCATGCCATACAACAACAGCATGGGGTACGTGCCAGGCAACAACCAGCAATATGGTCAGTCAGACCCGTGGTCAACAGTGCAGTCGCCATTGGCCGCCGAATTCTATAACTATCCTGCAAGTTCGCCTAGCTATCAGCAGAATGGCTCCGCAATGATTACTCACATGAACGGCCAGTTCATGCCACCAGGCCCCTCGGGGATGCAGCAACCCCAGAATTGGATGAGCGGCCAATACCAATCATCTTATCAGCCGCCTCCAGCCCCCACCAGCTCAAACACGAATGGTTGGGCAAACTTCCCGTCTAGTACAGCTCTGGGCAACACAACGTCTTACGGATATGGGCAGCTATCCCCTCAGAATTATGCCGGGACTTCAGTGTACAACGCCCAGCATCCTGTTCCAGGTAGCTATTCTAGGTCGCTGTTCAATCCACAGACGCGTTCATTCATCCCGAACAATGCCCCAAACCGCGTCGGTGGCCGCAATGTTCGGAGGAAACCATCACCTTCGTCCAGCCAGGGTCGAGCCAACAATGCCTCGAAACCTACAACATCAGATTCTTCAGTGCCAGCTACGCTGTCTCCACCACGCCGCTTCGACAGAGGCCAAAATATCCCATCTTTACTGAATCAGCAAACAGATTCGCTACATCAAAAGTATGGTGCCCCGGCTCATCTCCCCAAGAAACCTCCACCTTCTCAGGTTCCCTCAGCCTATGACGTTGACAGCGTCACCAACACAACATCAAGTACGACGCCAGCTTCGGTGAATGGAGGAGCGGATATCGGAGCGAGTGGTGAATCGTCTGCTTAAGCAACGCGAGCCATCTATGATAACCATGCCCATTCCACAGTGTCACCCCAAGGTTCGTAGGGGTATGAAGTATCAGAGCGATGGGCTGCAATTTGAGCACTGAATGGGTTGGGGTCGTAGAGTGATCTATTGTTGATCTTTGGAGGGGGGGAGCATGAGCACAGGGGGGCCAAATAGGCTTGGAAACAGCATCGCGGGGAATGGAGGGACTGGAACTTGTTTGCATGGAGCCGGAAAGGGGGTGATCAAAATTCAAGATGGAGTAGCACCACTACTATTGAGCGTGGTATAGCATTTCCATAACGAAAAGACTTTCAATCATGGCGCTGGGACGGTTTTCCGGTAGACGATCTCTATCGCACAAGCCTCCTTGCGCAAGGAAGAACTAGTTTGATGTAGGCTACGCACCGGCTCTGCGTAAAGGGATGAGCATTGCGCTGACACAACTTGAGAAGTCTCTCACTTCGGCATTCGTTAGAGGGTAAGTCTCTTTTGATGTTGCGGAAAGTGCATACCTATACTTATATGCGAAGGAAAAGCATGGTATCAAGTGACAGACTGGATCCTGGTCAAGCTCTCCAAGGAATTGAAGGTTATGCGTTCACATGGGAAAGTGAAAGAACACGTAGGTATACACCATGGCAAAAAACCCGCAGTTTCGTTACTACCTAGCATCGTTAACTCATATATGCGGTATATGGCCCAAAATGAGCATATCCCTAACGGTAACTCCGTTCCCTGCACATTTTATTCATAGGACAACAGAAGCCCAATTTCTAGTCCGAAGATGCCCTTGAAACTCCACAGAAACCCATCTTTTTCATGGATCTGGTATCCAATCCGCGTAGACCTCATCTATACGCATGCATGTCTTGTTTAGCTGGCAATGGCAGCTGGGCGGAGCTGGTGCATCTCAAGACTCTCCACTGTAGAACGTTCCGTCTGTTGTCTGGCGTTATAGTCGGGACCATCATGGTCGCCATTGCGGCTGTCATCACCATCATCATCATTATCATCATCGTACTCATCTCTATCATGCATCAATCCGACAGTCTGCTCGGCCAACTCTTCGCTCTTACCGTGCTTGCCACTGTCGACCACAACAGCTTCACCGGCAATCTCCGTTGCGCCGTCGTCGACGGCTCGGGTATTGTCTTTTGCAGCCGAGTCACGAGCACTGGCAACCCATATGGCGCCAGCCAGGATCAGGACGCTACCAACCCAACTCATTGTGGTTGGGGTGACGCCAAAGACCAGTTTGTCCGCTGCAAGGGCAAAAAGCATCTGCGTATAAACCATCGAGGTAGCACGGGTACCACTGCCACTCAATTTAGACTTTGGAGACGAGGATACGAAGTGTCCGGCCCCGTTCATATGTCCATCATGCCTAGAGGGGCTGGAACGTCGACCTTCGAATGCCACGGGGTCGTTACTCTCAACGTCTTTGATTTTCTGCCCGGGCTGGTCGCCGTTCCTATCCTCGGAGACATGTGGAGGTGTCGGGCCGCCGTAAGATAGACCTGCCGTGAGTAAGAATTGCATGACAAAACCGCAGAGTCCGAGGCTGGCCAGCAGGCTCCACTCAATTAGGTTGCCTGGAAGCCGGAACTTGACGTCGGGAATGGCGATCAAAGCCACCAGTGACACAATGGTACACCAGATGCTGAAGTAGTTGATACTGATGAAGGCGTGAGCACGCTGGCCGATAGCCCGGATTGATGTCATGGCGCCCGTGGAGCCGAGGACACCAAGCATCGCGACGCCGATCGCCGCGAGGTGTTGATGGGGAGTGGGCGGTTGAGGATGTTCGACTGTCGCGGTGGAGTTAGAGGGCTGGTTGGCGGATGGGCTCGTAGGGCTTGAAGTTGTGGTAGACGAAGAGGAGAGGAGGGAAGCTGGCTGAGCGATGAAGATGACGCCTACAAGACTGACCAAACCGGCGACTTGCTGCTGTCGGGTAAAAGTCTCTCCATGCATCACCCAGCTGCAAAGATAACAGGTGAGGATCGGGGAAAGGAATGTCAAGACAGTGGCTTCGCTCAATGGTAAGTAAAGAAGGCTGAAGTACATCCCAAATACTCCAAAGAATCCAGCGACGCCTCTTGTCACCAACAACCAGCGGACTTCGCGCGGACCGAAAGGGAAGCCCGGCACTGCTTTGGAATATATGCCGTAACTTGTACATAGAAATGCTGTGATGGATTGACGAACGAACAGGATCTGAAAGGGATGCATAGGTTTGCCGTGAGAGCCTGCCGTTTCGAGCAGTTGAGTGCTGACATTCATACCAGCCCCAAATAGCTGAGCCGCCACGACCAACATGGCACCGTAATTTGTTATGTAGAAAGAGTGCAAAGCGGCATAGATACGTGACCGCGGCGAGGTAACCGTGCTGCCATCTTTGGGCACACTGGAGTAGAGAGGATGTCGTGGCTGCAGTTCATTCGTGTGGAAGTGTAGTTCGGACAGTTCAGAATAGGTACTATCGAGGGAGGGCCGAGAGGCACGAAAGGCCGGGACATGGAGGTAGTTCTGTCTTGTCACTGTGGTTTTGGAAGACGACGCAGAAGGGACGACAGTCGAGTCGTTCGAGAAGGACGTTTCAGGTTCGAAATAGTCATGGTCGTTGTTCGCGGACATGATCTAAGCGCCATCCCACTGGCCCAGACGGACGGATTGCGTGGGATCAAAGCGACGAGGGGGTGAACGAAGATACCGGGACAGAAAACGAAACGCAGTCAAAAGGAAGACGATGGAGAAATGGTCTGAACAACAGCAGCCGCAGGGCTAAGGAATGGCGACCTGTGCTGTGGACGGGTCAGTGTATGATGCTAGATGGGAAGAAGATGATGAAATAGAGATGGCTGCGGTGGGCGGGATATTAGGTAGACTCGGAGAGAGGTACCAGTAGTACCGTACGGTAGTACGGCACATACCAGGTATTGCAGTACTTTACCTTAATATAAAGGCATAATAATGCGTCCGCCGTGTGATGAGGTGCTGATCGACCTTTACCAGCCCGGCCATGGATTAATGATCCATTGCTCCCTCCTAAATGCATCCATGACCGGCATTTCGTTCGCTAGTATCAGATCCGACCGTGAAGCGGCCTCCAGCAACTGGTCGAAACCAGTCCATGTAACACACAGTACCGAGTCACTCTCTACTACTGCAGTCTCCTACGCCGGAACTGAAACGCATGTGGCTCTCACCAACATCGCCGGTATTGTGATCAGACACAGACAAACACGCACATCGATCCCACAGATTCTCATTCGTCTTACAACTGTACACCAGATTCAAGAAACACGACATCTGTAACATTCCACCCGGACCCAGGTCCGCCCATTTCCCTCCAGCCGGAAGTCTAGGTCACTTGATACTCTAGGAAACATGTCTAGGAGGCTGCCTCAGCCTCACCTCGTCGAAGAGCCAACAGTGCTCTTACGTCCGTCGTGTATTGCAATGCCTCTAACATGGGTATCAAATGAAGCAAATCGTTATCTGTCGGATCGTTGATCCATCCTTCAATCGGGATTGCATTGTCTGGCACCGACCAAATTAGCTTCCACCAAACAAACCAAAAAAGGAGGGTGCGCATGGGTTGCTTACCTTCGTGGAAAATATAGCTTACAGGGCTGTTGTCGAGAATCATCACCTTGCTCAAATCCGGCTCAATGCTGCTGAGATCTTTTATGTAAGCACCGTTCCGAAATGTGCAGTGCTGCCGGTAATATCGGCCCACGAAGTACTTTCGCTCTTGTTCCAGCCAGTCGATCACGGGGTCAGCGTATTCTTGGACCGACGCGGTAAACACCACGAGTTTATACCACTTGGACACTTTGCGCAGAAACTCATCGCAATGTGGCCGCTTGTGGACGTAGTAAAGGATCGGATGCTGAGGTCCTAGTATCGGCGCGGCCTGCCCAGGTTGTGGCGGCGACAAAGCGACAGGGGTGTTCAGCTTGACTTCGACCATGTGTCCAGAGGACATGCGCCCCCCCTTTCGCCAGTGAATGTATCAGAGTCTCGTCGAGGTCCAATATCAACGTCTTTTGCTGCAACGCCGGGCCGCCGCGAGTGGGGGATCGGGAAGAAAGGTTGGCATATGAGGGCTGGCGCCTGGGAATAAGAGGTCGCGGTGGTTGGGGCGCGTGAGGGTATCTTGTAATCTTCAATGACGGCGAGGGAGATGTCGGGGACTTGATATCGTCGACCGTCAAAGGGGCAGCGTCACCGAGTGGGCTGCCTGTTTTCTTCTGCTTGCGCCTTTGGTATGCCAGGTCGTTCTGCTCTTTTATCCGTATCGACGACCGTCGAACTTCAGACTCGTCACGCGGTACCTTCCCAGCTTTCGTCTTGACCCTCGACTGAGAGACTAGCGCCTTGCGCAAGTCCGAGTCGGATTCAGTGGTCGAGTCGCTGGAATAGGAATGCCGAACCTTGGTCTCCTGGAGGACACGATTCGGCGGCTTCTCAGAACCCCATCTGCTGCTCTCGTGGGCAGCATTCGTATGACTTATGGCGTCGGCCGGGCTGCTGTGCGGAAACCGGGCCCGTCGTGTCCATCTAGGCACAGCAGGGGTTCTTCCATTCTGGTTACCGAAATACCTTGCAACGTACACCACAGGGGCCCCAATAGCCGCGAGTATTGCGGTGATGGCGTCGGCTAGCCTTTTCACAAATCTCCGCCATCCCTCGATATCTGGAGTCACGTCTTTTGTCACATCGAGACTCAACAGCGCCTGTTTCTCATCTTCCCCTCCATCTTCCACTGGCTGGTCTCCATCGTCGGTTGCGGCGTCCGGCGTGACCTGGTCTGAAAAAGGATCATCTAGCTCTTCTTGTGTCTGCGGCGTAAGGTCGTCGCTGTATGGTCGCCCCCTGAGGACTTCCTCGCTATAGTCATTCTTGAGCGGCTCTCCCTGTGATCGTGATCGTGACTGCGAGCGCGAAGGGTGCTGAGATTGACCGATGACCCGGGACGAGATCAGGTTTAGGGAGTTCATATTACCGCGTAACGAGCGCGCAACCGAGCGGGACAGAGCAACAGCTGCAACTTCCCAGCACCTTCAGGTCTCTCGGTTCGCGACAATAGGATTGCAGGGTCAATTCTCTAACAAGAGCATCTCGAGTGTTCGTGGAGGTGGGGTGATGAGCTGCGTAGAGCAGGGTTGAAGGAGATGAAGTAGTTGATTGCAGACAATCACATAGTCAAAGGCTCCGGGATGTATTCCTGTCTGCAGCTGGCGCCGTTTACAATATTCAGAACAACAACAATGTGGCTCTATGGAAAGTAATAGCTGAGGCAGAAGCAGGCGTCAATCACTTAGGATGCTGCAGTGGGAGGGGGCTCATCCGGCTTTGGTGGAGGCTGTAGAGGGTTCGGGTTTAGACGGTCGGCCGGTGACTGGCGCAGCTGAAGCGATCCGATCGAGCAAAAGTCAAGAGCCCGCGAAACGCCGTTGCGCACGAGTCATAGGTACAAAGTGCCCACTCACTCGTTCAATTAGATATACAACTTTTTTGTGATGCAACCAGACTTTCCTCCAAAGCAAGGCTCCCAGCGACATACTCCTTGTCACGGGAACCGTCTGAATATAGGCTCGGACATAAGGTCGACAAAGTCGACACCCTGCCCATCCCGCAGTATTCGCTGCGCTGAAGGGATATCCACCACAAATCCACCACGAAGAGACGACTACTTGATGCTCGACCATTCCTGAAGCCGTTGGTCGTCAATAGCGATCCCCAGGTCAGCCGGCTGCCGCGATGGCGCCGCCGACAGTGTCTTTGACCCCAGGTCTCACCAGTTTTCAAAAGGTTCTGTCCACAGAACCGCTTGAGTCTTCCACCACATTCTTGGTCTCGTAAGGGCAGATTCTGTCAACCTCTGGTGTTGGCTATTGACTAATGCTCGCTCAAGGCTACTCAAGAGACGCCAGATCAAAGGGTCGAAACGATGCGCCGTAGCGACCACCCTCCTCCTCCTTCGCACCGTCGAAACTACCAAACAAGCCGATTCCGACAGACTGATCCAACGAGTATCGGAGGTGGGCAACAAACTCATCGATGCTGCACCACATGAGCCTGCCGTAGGTAATATAGTCCGCCGGGTACTTGGTATAATCAGGGATGAGGATGAAGATGATCTGGCTGGGGCAAGGTCAACGGAAGATGGTAGTGCGAGCGAGGCCGGTTCAGACTCTGTCACACCGCTGGAGCCACCACCGTCCAGAGTCAGCTTGCACACTATATCTAACGGCCTCTCCGCCAGGCCAGATGCAAGTGCAAGCCCGTCACCGCAGCGAGGAACCACTCGGCCTCCTCTGATGAGCTCCCACACTGGGGCGCCAGGTGGTGCCCGACCTGTAACTTCTATGTTCAGCATCATCTCACATCCTACAATGAGGTCGTCGGGTGCTGATTCACCACATCGCAGCGGCACTGCGACTCCTCAAATGGGCGCGTCTGGAGTCCTCCCAAATCTTCGCCCGGAGGTGATCAAGGGTATCAAGGAGATCATTGACGAAATCAATGCCGCCGACGACGAGATCTCAGCGGTAGCGCTAGAACAGATACACCCACAGGAGACAATAGTCACATACTCTTCCTCCCTGACAGTCCAACGCTTCCTACTCAAGGCCGCATCAAAACGGAAGTTCACGGTCATCCATGCAGAAGCATACCCGAACAACCATTTGAAAACACATGCCCTCCTTACCGGTAACCACGATGCCGCTCACGATGAAGACAATTTACCGAACGAATCATTCTCTAAGCCCTTGACATCGGCTGGCATTAACGTGGTTATGATCCCAGATTCCGCCATCTTCGCTGTCATGTCGCGCGCGACGAAGGTGGTGTTGGATGCACACGCCGTGTTAACGGATGGGTCGCTCATAGCTGCATCGGGGAGCAAAGCGGTGGTCAAGGCTGCACGGTTTCACCGTGTTCCTGTGCTGGTAGTGGCCCCAACGTACAAACTCTCTCCTACCTACCCCTACGATCCCTACAAGCTGATTGCGTACGGCGACGCGGGCAAAGTGGTGCCCTTTCAGGACAGCGAGTTACGCGCAGGGGTGGACAGTGGTGTCAGGAATCCATTACACGACTTCGTTGAGGCTGGTGATGTTGATCTATTCGTGACCAACCAGGTTCCGGCTGTTGTGAGTGCGGGATATCTTTACAGACTTGTTCGAGAGCAGTACCATGACGAGGACCTACAGCTCTGAGTGTGGTCTATCCTTTATTGGGCCTCATTCGGTGCATGTCTCCGTGGGAGGGTTCTCCCGGTGCGAAGGAGTTTTAGTTCTCTGATACCCAGACGCCAAGGCAGTTAGTTGTAGGGCCATGAAATGAGATCATACCCATGTTGACACAGGAAGCACCATTTTGGAGTGTTCCGTCTCCGTCCTAAAGAGTGAGTTATCCAACTAGAACTACGGCTGCTGTGTAGGCATGTTCGTGGCGATCGCAGCCACTCGGCCAGGATGCCACCTGGAGTGGGTCAGGCAGATCATGCAGCAAACATGCTGACACTCACTGTATCTCAGGTGGGCGAGCATTCGAAACAAGAACAAATTGCCTGATCGAACCAAGGAGAGTGGTGGGAAGGACACAAGGCATTTCTGATGGCTCCCGAAACATAAAAGATAGAAAAGCCCAACACTAATACTCCTTATCCTCTCCTACTCTCTGCCTTCTCAAGCGACCGGGCCCATTCTTTTCCTTCCCCTTAGCCGTAGACCTCCGATCCTTCTCCCCCCTCACCCACTCAAAGGTCGTGCCATCCTCTTCAAACTTAGTCTCCTCCAGCTCGGCCTGCGCCTCCATATCGGCTTCGAGCCTCTTGACTTCCTGCTCCAGGGCCTCCTCGCCGCCCTCGCGGAAGCGGGTGACCTTGCGCACATTCACGGCCGTAAGTTCATGCAAGGGCAAGCCTTCTTTACGCTGGCGCACAAGCGCTTTGGCAGTCATGCTGAATCGCATGTCGCGCGGCCCATCGACTAACGACAGGATGGCCGAGGCGCCCTGATCGTCCCGGATGGCTTCTTGCCGTAACACTCGCGTGTATCCGCCCGGTCGGTGTTCGTAGCGTTTGCGGAGCTCGTTGAATAATTTGTCCATGTGCCGTTCGGGATCCTGTGCGATAGTTTTTCAGTTAGTCTTCGCTTCATCCACAAGGATCACGTTATGACGGATGGATGGTCTCTTGCACTGCACTGCAGGTTGATTGCAGCTGTTGCTGCTGGAAAGGGGAGGAGGCGCAGAACTCACAAAGAAAATCGTCTTGGCCCGTTGTTTGGCCGCGTTGGTGTTCTTCTTGCCCAGTGTGATGAGTTTCTCGGCGAGGCGTTGGGCTTCTTTGGCCTTCGCATAGGTCGTGGATATCGATTCATTGGCGATGAGTGACGTTACCAGATTGCGCAAGAGTGCTTGCCTGTGTGCTGAGTCTCGGCTGAGATGCCGATATTTTATTGAAGACATGTTGCTTGCGGACTCCTAAGAGAGCCGGAACAGGTTCGTGGCCGCCTTCCACTTGTATCAATGTTCTTTCTCGACTGTCGCTTTGAGGTTCGAAGGGCTCCAGAGTTTTGAGATGTGGAGTGTATCTCAGGCGGAAGTAGAACAGGCGCCCTGCCTTCAAATGAGTGACTGGTGCGAAGGAATGAATGATTACTGCCCGTTGTTGCGTCGCCAATGGAAGGTTGCTGTGGATTTGAACATTCTACTGCAGTGACTTGAAGTCTGTACCAGGCGCAGCTTCATTCCTCCAATCACGTCAAACTTCTGGAGCGGCGACCTTGGGTGCCAAGAAGGAGCGAAGTCACATCTTCAGCCTCGTCGCCCAATCTCAGCCTTGCCGTATATACCTTCGTTGCTTCGTCTTCCTTGCCACTAGTATCTGTCGGGAATTCACTGTCATGGCCGTAATATACAACGCAGCAAAGCCAGCCTACAGCGAGCATGAACTGAAGCATCTATGCAAGTACAAGAGTCTAGCCTCGATATCACGGATCCATTGTTCTCCTCTATCAGCATTGGATCCCCCCGGTTCATTTCCTCGATGGACAAGCACGGCAAAGACATTCCAGCAGGTAGAAGCAAGGGGTAGACGGAAGACACCCTCGGCGCAACGTACAAACCAAGCTGCATAAGTACAGGCTGAGGAAAGAAATATACCTTATTCCTGCATTTTATCAGTACCTGGCCGGCCCCGCTTTTCCTGCTATGGGTTCCGATGAACACATCTGGCAGCTAAACCGAAGCTGTGACGAGCTGCCAGTGGAACAACTTTTCGACGGCAGCTCTGATCGGCCAGAGCGGACGTACATCTTGCGACCTTCTACATATTATTAGCCATATCCATAGTCATAAATAAGTACCTGCTGCTGCCGACAGTTTCTTACCATTGTTGTCTACTTCAGGAGTACCACCTTGCGCGTCTTTCTAGATCAGCTTATTAAAGCTTGTTTGGCGACGAGCTCAAGAAAGATACCGTCTACTGTTTACATCTCGAACCCCGACGCCGCGCATTGAGTGGTGAACACACGCTGAGATACGACCCCAAAGATGGGCTTCACCACGGGATTTGTAAGTGCTCATAGCCGTGCGGCAACAACGAGCCTCTGTCTGACAACAAATACAGCTCGGAGGTGTGACCTTGACATACTCGATCCTCTATTTCTCATTATATGTGCACCGCGCAAACCGAAGCGTGCAACGATCGCTAGTCTCTCAACAAGCAGCACTGCTCAATTCTGTGATCGAACCAACGCCTCCACTGCCAGAACCGCCTGCCTACGAAGTGCGCAGAGCGGGACTGGTTGAGGAGCTCAAGGACCGGTGGAACAGCGAGATTGAGCGGCTTGTCCGCAACTTCCAGGAGACCGATTGGGCGGAGAAACGTGCCCTGCTTGAGGCGCACGCGGGCATAGTATGGTCCAGAGTGAAATCGTCCGAGTCGGCTCATGAGGTGGAGTTAAGGGCTAAAGAGCTGGAGCAGAAGTTGAAGGACACTGTCGCCCGCGAGACAGAAAGAGTGAAGGACGTGGTCAGTCATGAATCAGCAAAAGTCAAAGATGCCGTCTCTCGAGAGGCTGGGCGGGTGAAGGAAGCTGTGTCCCATGAGACGGAGAGGATCAGGGACGCCGTCGCCAGTGGTACGGAAGATGCCGTTGCTGCCGCTAAAGACAAGGCGAATGAGACGGTCGGGAGAGAACCGCGGCTGCTGGAACTGCGATGAGTCGGTATAAAGCTTCGCACTGCGCGGTTCGACCGCAATTCCGGCCGCGACTCTTCAATCGTAGCGGCTCTCCGCATCTTCTCAAATTCCCATCTACGCTGCAACGAGAACCACGATGAAATCCACAAATCGAGGCTCATCCAACACAATGAAGCCCATCGTCCGCTCGGGAGCAAGTACGGCTCACTGGTTCGGTACCCGAAGTATTCAACCGTGTTGCTTCGTTGGAGACCCGACAACTAGCCACGGAGGAGCGTCGCTCGCAAGCACTGCACACAGCAGCCTTGGCCTGGCAAGGTCCGTCGGTATACGCTTTGCCGTAATCCTGGCCATGGTCAGGATGGACCAAGACGACGCTGATGGTGGATCGCTCAAGCTGGCGCCTACGCTCTCCGATCTTGTGCTCCGTCCGTGCTTGTCCCTTCCCCTTAGATCCAGCGGTGGACGTCCACTCTAAAGTAGCAGGACAAGCAGTTTACTTTGATTCCGCATTGCCTTCTTCGACGAGGATGGGTGTTTAAGACCAGATTCGCAATCAATTTCACTTCGTTTCGTAATCTTCCGGCAGTTCTGCGTGAACCATCACGTACAGGAAGAATGCTACCTGAAAAATACACTCCTGAAACACCTTGCATGCTGTTCCGTTACCCGTCCGCGTCCCAAGCCAGCCTGTTCCCTGCGGACTTAGTCTTTGCTTCGTTGCTCATTGCTGCAATCATTCCCGGTTCATCATCGTCACTTTTTAATCATCTTAATGTCCATAGCCTGCATCGGCTCCTGACCACCACACCCACTCATGTTAAGTTCAGAATCAGGTTACGGACCCGAACTCGACACAGGCGCCTCATTGGTCTCATTGGCCTTCTGCAAGCTCTTCTCTAGTTCTTTGACACGCGCCTTGAGTGCTTCATTCTCTCGTTTGACAGCCTCCAATTCTGCTCGCTGAAGAGCCGCCTCTTCGTACCTCGCACTTCCAATCGCAGCGTTAGAACTGGGGCTGCGAGGGAACGGGTGTGGAGGAGCAGGCTCGACAACGGAGCTGGACAAGTTCGGAGCGTTTGAAGATAGTGAGACACGATGAGGATATCCGTAAACACTTTGACCCATGTGCGGCGAGGAGGTCATGGAGCTGGTGCGGAAGCCTGACGCAGATGTCGAATTGTGGCGACTCATATCCGGACGGTTCAACTCCATACTGGGCCGAGCGCTCGCCTGGACACTCTGATCTCTCGGTGCAGCAACGCCTGAGACGCTGGTATTGGCGGCATTGGCGAGGCTCTCACGGATTGATCTTGTAGAGCGGGTTGACAAGTTCGAGGAGGAGCGGTGGCGACGAGCAGAGGTCGGAATGACTGTTGTAGCTGTGCCAGTGGTCGAGGTATAAGGATCATTGTTGGAAAAGAAATGGTCGGATGTGGAAGAGGTTGTGGAGGCCACAGACGCTGTTTGAGCACGCAATGCAGATAGCTCACGAGTAAGACGGTTGACCTCCGACTTGTTAGCTTGCTCCTAGCTAGATCTTGTCCACGGGGATATCTCACAATGCTCTCTTGCTCCTTCTCCAGTTCCAGGTGCAGTTCAGCGGCAGTGAGAGGTCGGGGATGTCGAATAGGTCCTGCGCGAGGTCAGTCTGGGAAGCCCGTTGTCCACATCTATAGCTCTTACCTGGTCCAACACCCGCACCTGCATTGTCCGTCATTGCAGCCTGTGCAGGTCGGGGCGAGCTTGGGAGGCTGGTGTTCTGCGGAAGAGGTGGAGGGGGCATTTGGGTTGAGGTTCTCCTCGATGCCGACTGCGTGGAGGTGGGAAGGGTGGCGGGAATGGTACTGGAGGTCTGTGAATGAGAAGCACCGCGGGGAGGTCTAGCAGTTGTAGCCAAGTCCGGAGCCATCTTCAGATCCTTGGAGCAGACGGACCGTCGAAGTCAAGAGTGCCAGTGACCAAAGGGAGAGTGTTGGCGGTTGAGGGTCGACTGGAAATCGGTTCACATGCAGGGAGGAAGGTCAGGCTGTGACCGCAGCGCTCTTCCAGAGTTGGGTGCCGTGTCCACCACTCTCCGCCAGGTGTCGGCTTCCAAGCAGGATCGGGAACAGAATCAGCAATGGCCTGCATAGAGTGGTGGATTCAACAGTGTGTAGTCTCAGGGCCAGCCCAGGATCAAAGACACTCCTCTGGGAAAGGAAGTGTCGCGTCGCTGTCGGCCAATCACCGCCGAATCCGCGCGCACATCTACTATTCACCGTCGCAGAGATGAAGGAGAAAGGTCACGAAAGTAGCAAGACGCCTGAAACTGACAAGTATCTATGTTTTGGTAATGCAGCTTACTTTCCTTCCGCCACTCCCGATCCGGCCCATGAGATTACAGTCTCGAGGGCCGAATCGCGTCGCCGTGGACGAAAGAGCCTGTGTACTTCATGTACATTGCTCCCCAACTCTCAACCTCCCATGGCCACATCACAAGACAGGCCTCTCAATCTTCAGTGATCGGTTCCAAGTTCCTCTGTGATAGATTTCCATGTCCCGGTAAGGTGAGGCACCTCCGGGCTCATTTCATTCCTATCCAGCTCTCTCAATGCTTACCGTTTGGAAGCACTTATTTTCAAATTTATACATCCGAAGACAGCGGCAGGGTTGGAATGGCAGCCTTGCCTTTATCCATCGATGGCATCACCCCTCCATCATGTCTCGTATCGGAGGCTAAGGATGCTTCGGAGCCGATACCCTCGAGTTCTGGGGACTCGCTGGCTTTCGCCAGGGCTGTCTGGTCTGGGGCATCCCCCGGCGAACTTGGCGAATGTTCACCATCGACGTCTTCCACGTGCGTACTTTCTTCCCCTTTTTCATCTTCTCCAATCATGGCGGCCAAGCTCCTGAAATTGAACATCGGCTCGAGGCTTCCGGGAGGGGGCGTTCCGGTACCAGAGAAGGTGGCTGCATGACCCGAGTCGACGTAAGACGACGATGCAGACGAAGCGGTTGACATCTGCCGCAAATGTGACCTTTTAAATGGTTCAGCTGCGGTAGGAATCGGAATGGATGATGCCACAGATTCTTGACTGGTACCAGAGAGTGACAGAGCAGGGACGTAGGACGACCGAGGCATCTCCTCTTCGACACTCCGTCCTTGCAACGGGGGAGTATCGCTACGCTCGACTGCTTTGCCTTTGCCTGGGGTGGAATCGTTGTCTAAGCCGAGGGAGAGATTACTGCGGGACCTCTCCATGAAACTGCTGGATGCATCGCCGTTGCTATTGTTGGAATTCAGGGTGAAGAGACTGTTCTTGCGAGCGGCCTTTTCTGCCTTCTTACTCTCTTTTTCCTTCCTCTTTGCTTCCTTACGTGCTTCCTTCTCCTCTTTCCTGCGACGTTCTTCTTCGGACGCCAAACTCAACCTGATGGCTTCCATCATCATCATGTCCTCGAGGTCGTCCATCCGACTCCTGCGAGACCCGCTACCCCGGGGTGGTGCCAGGGACGGGTTCCGCGACTCCTCGCCTAACTGCTCCTGTTGACGTGCAGCGTGCCTCTCCGCCAACACTGTGAGAGCATTGAGATTTGAGCCGGGTCCATTCTCTGCGCCCTCGAGGGTAGGACGCCTAAGCATATTTCTCCGGCCAAAGCCTGTGAATGCTCGAGACTCACTACCTTGGCCATTCATCAAATACGCTGCAGTGTGCAATGCAGTAGCTGCTGCAGACCGTCTGGCGGCATGGGCACGAGCGGCCGCCAGCTTTGTGGCCCAGTCTGGGCGGATCTTGTCCGTCGTGATCACTTCAGGAGCACTCGCTGAAAGAGAAGTCCCGCGCCGTCGACCAGGGCCAGGGGACAAGTTGCCTGAGGAGATCGAAGTTTGAGACGACCTTGCCGACATGACCTGGTATGGCTGGGATCCCGTTCCGTATGTGAGGCCTCTTCGGAACGGGGGCGGCGTGTAGGTGATGCCAAAATCCTGCGTCTTGCAATATGGACATGTTGCAATCTCAGATACAAGGAGGCCTTCTGCTTGTGCTTCGCGCTCTGCTTCGGAGATAGGCGGACCATTTGGGTCTGGCTGTTCATGTTCAGGGGGGTGTGGGTCGGGCCGTTTGATTTGAACGAAACATTCCGAGCAGATAGGCTGTTCGCAACAGCGTGTGGTGTTGAGGTAGGGAGGGTAATAGAGAAAGCAAATGGGGCACTCTGTCGCATCCTTGTACAGATAGACCTCAATCGGTTGACCATTGACGAAGGGATCCGGAGGCAACTGGAACTCTCTCGGCGTCATGTCAGATTGCGAGTTTCCTCGAGAGGATGTGGTCA
Organism: Exophiala sp. LBMH1013; assembly: GCA_024611085.1. Lineage (NCBI taxonomy): Eukaryota > Fungi > Ascomycota > Eurotiomycetes > Chaetothyriales > Herpotrichiellaceae > Exophiala > Exophiala sp. LBMH1013. The sequence continues at coordinate 1,913,498 of JAMFLB010000002.1, forward strand.
ATGAGGCCAATGTTTTGGCGCGGGTCCTGAAGATGCCGGTATTTGCTGAGTTGGAACGTTGTGCTAAGGCCGGCGAGGGGAGCGGTAGTGAGTTGGGAACAGGTGACAAATGTGCTGAGCTGTCCGATTGGAATGACTGGGACCTGGGCCCGATGGGTATCGTTGTAGTCTTGAGAGACGAGTTTTTAGTCTTCTCGGCCGTCGTCCTTTTGGTGAGTCGGTATTCGAGTTCCGGAGGCACCTCATCGGCCGGGGGAATTGGCATGCCTCTAGCTGCAGCCATGAGTTGATGTTCTGCCCAGGAGTCGGAAAAGTCGTTCAAGCCTCTCCAAAAAGGTGCCAGTCGGCGTTCGATCTGATTGTGTATCAGTTGAGCAATTAGGACAGTATCCCGCGGCGACTTACCATCAGTTGACGAACGATACCTTTGTTATAGTCCTCAATGCCGACGTAGACACCCTGTGTCACTAGATAACCTCCATCGACGTGCTCTTCTCTCATGCTACGCTCACGCTCCTTCAGCCTTGCTACTCGTTCTTTCTCTGCCTTTCGAGCTTCCCTCTCCTGTTTGTTCTCCCGCCTTGCCTCGAGCGAAGAAGCATCTTGATCGCTGTTCCCCCCGATTCCGAGGAAGGAGAAGTCGGGCCGGCTTCCCCTCCGCGGGCGAGACGAGTAGACCGCCCGAAGTGAAGCTTCTGAACCATTGGTTTGTGCATCTGGCCTTGCCGTTGGGCTCGCGCTGTCGCCAACCCTCGAGCCAGCGGGGCCATGCCCGCGTGCTTCTTTAGTCTGCGTGTTGCCCATGCTATCACTACCACTGGATTTGTTGACAACCTCCTGCAGTTTGACCACGCCGGTAATGCGAAATCATCGCTACATCTTCTGGCTGCCTTCTCAAACTGAAGACGATATTGATGGGATTGGGTAGTAAGATTCGCTCGGCTTCTCGGGTGGGGGTCGCAGCTGGATTTAAGGACCGAAGTCACTGTCCGGATTGTACGGTTCGCTCACGACACGAGAGATTGATCGTCTGGATAGAGGCCGATATGAACTCAGGCCCGGAAACAACAGGGAGATGATGTAAAATCCCTTGGTGGAGAGATCTCACTGAGTGGTAGGCATGTGAATGAGGTTCAAGGAAAGTTGCTTCCGACGCAATCCAGTGCAGTGCTAAGTCGGACCACAAGAACAGCCCGCAAGTTCCCTGCAATGATGCACAACAAGTTAAACACCTATACGTACCCGGCAAAGGCTGCGGGCGGGCGAAGTGGATGTAAAGCAACGAAAGCCAGGATGAAGAAGACCGTGCATGGGTATTTGCATCCGAACTTGACCGATAACGATATGGGACAGGCAGCCCGCCAACAAGCTAATAAGAGTGATGGAGATACGTAGTCGTTCAGTCTGGCCTATACAGAGAGGGACAAGACTATTGCTACGTACCTAGATAGATAGTACGTAGTACTGTATGTACCTTCGCTAGCTGGTGGGTAGATGGCTTGTGCCAGCCTTGGTTGTTGCCGCCCCTGCCGGTTCCCGGACCCCACGGCGACCAGCGTCTGTGGTGTCTGAACTGTGGAAGACCATCACCAAGAAATCTTCTCCATTGTTATTATTATTATTACTATTACCATCGTTATGGTTTATGAACCGTGAAACTCCACCATCAAACACATTCAGGTCGCGCCAGAATTCCTCCATGCGCCTGCTTCAAAGTTTCCCTTTGGTGTGTTCGCACGAAGCAGACCGACTATGACAGCGGGCTCGATGCGCTTGCACGTAACACCTTTCAGCCCTGACCTCCTCCGTGCTGTGGTCGGTCCTCAACTACTCGATCAAGTCTCCAATTTGTCCTACCATACGATCCAAACGTTCCCGGAGAATAGTTACGGGTACCTGGACTTGCCCACAATGGAGGCTGAAAGGATCAAGAAGAAGCTCAATGGAGCCATCCTGAAGGGCAAAAAGATCAAAATTGAAGAAGCACGGCCGCCCAAGCGTAGGCGTCTGGAGGAACCCACGGAAGAATTGCCTAAATCAGAGTCGTTGACGGAACCAAAGAAGTCTAAGACGGAGAACAATGTCATTACAGGGCACGAACTGTCGAATCGCAAGATCAAGCGCGGCTGGACAGAGGCCGACAACCTCAAGTCAGGCAAAAAGGGAAAAGTGAAGGGATCCTCCTCGGCTTCCAAGTTCACAGACAAGGATGAGCTTCTGTTTCGAACGAAGTTACCTCCAAACAAAACCGAGTCAGGGAAAAAGGCAAAGTCGAGAAAGAGCTCCAGCGCACTTGTGGTACACGAGTTCGAGCGCTCAACAACACAGCCTTCCTTCCTTCGGCAGGAGGACGCCCAACGCACCAAGGGCCATCTGGAATATGTGGATGGACAAGGCTGGGTTGACGAGGCGGGCCAAGTCGTTGAACCGGAGAGTGAGCGGGTCCTGACCAAGAGAGAGGCGCTCAAACGTTCAGTTGACGTCCAAAGGGATACGCGCCTTTCCTCGGACCGCTCGTCATCCACTTCTACCTCATCGTCTGAAGATGAAGCCCAGCTTGCCAATGGACAAGATGAGGACCAGACAAGCAGCTCTGGCTCATCATCGGACTCGGACTCGGAGGAGGATACTGATGACAGTGCGGCTGATCAGGAAGGGGCACCTAGCGAGCGAGAGCCGAGCGCTCCAACTGAGGTTCACCCTCTCGAGGCTTTGTTCAAGAAGCCGAGCAAACCTGCTTCACAGGATATAGCGGAGCCATCTCTGGAGCTAACGACGTCGTTTTCTTTCTTCGGGGGCGGTGCGGACGACGAGGGAGATGAATGGGTCAGTATGCCAGGGACTCCTTTTACTGCCCAAGACATTCGGTCTAGGGGTCTGCGGAGCGCCGCGCCCACCCCCGATACCGCGCACCCGAATCGATTCCAAAGCTACGGCAGCTCGGGCCTATTTGGCGATGAGGGACTTGAGGAGGATGACGATGGTCCACACGACGATGCTGCAGGTGGTGGTGTTCATGAGTCGCGAGAGCAGGTCTTGGAGACGCCGTCTCGGAAGCAAAGTGATTTCGAGAAGAAGTTCTGGCAAAGCAGAGGAGATAACAATCGAGCCTGGAAGCTTCGGCGCAGGAATGTGCTCAAAGAGAAGAGGCAGCGGGCGAACAAGGCACGCAGACCGAAGAACTGGTGATAGACGAGTCTGGCATGCAGTGAGGAGGACTCGATCAGGGGACAGCTCTATAAGATACCTATGTCCATGTAGCCGATGTCCGGCTTCGACTTTTGTGACCCCTGTCGTCCTCCCGCCGTGTCTGTCCAGAAGTACCCTGCCCTGTAAAAGTGCATTTCATACGTACTTATACCTTAGACATGTAGGATCTGTAGCTAAGTCTCTGGCACCTGATATGGCCCCTTCGACTTCGACTTCGACTTGAAAACACGTCCGTGTCTCCTTGGCGTCGGCGAGCAGCCGCTGAGTCAGCCGATCACGCATCGCGGAGTCACAACTACTTCCACAAAAACCTGGCAGCCTGATCTGGTTGATAGTAGGTACAAATGTGAACCCGTATACACTAGCGACACCTTGTTATAGCAGCCTTGCCCTGCACTCCACTGTCCCTGTCTTTGGTTGTCTGTCTGTCAACTGGAGATATACTCAGTAGGGCGGTGCCACTCTCGGCTATCAGAGATCCCTGCAAATATCATGAGCCCTCTTCTCAGGTCCTTTCAATAAGAACTCCCGTCTCTCATGCCGCCAAAGGGCCAGCGGCGCTCTCATACAAAATCGAAGAACGGGTGCAGTCAGTGCAAGGTCCGGCGCATCAAGGTGAGCGCGTCTCTCCCGAGTCCAAGGGCAGAGCCCCAATTGCTTATACCAGCCAAGTGCAACGAGGTCCATCCCATATGTTCGAATTGCCAACGACGGCAAATCTTTTGTGACTTCTCTTTGTCACCCGGTGCCAGCAAGTCCCCATGCAGTCATGCTGATGCTCGACCACTGTCTGGCACGATCGCACAATGCGGGCGGACGCCGTCGCAGAGCGCCGTCGACCCTTTCCAACAGCCGGACCTGATCAGCACCAAGAAAACCACAGATCTCGATATCCTCGAATTGCAATTGATGCACCACTTCACCAGCGTTGTCGCATTAGATCTGGCCAACGCCCAAACCACTGAAGCGCTCGCATTGTGGCAAGTACATGCGGTGAAGCTGGGTTTCAAGCATCATTTCCTCCTCCGTGGAATTCTGGCTGTGTCCGCTTTCCATCTCGCATACCTTCATCCTGAAAAGAGGGCCGACTATGAACTGATTGGGACCACTCATCAGAGCATTGGTCTTGCCGAGTTCCAGGATACACTCGCGCACGTTGACGAGACCAATTGCCATGCAATGTTCGCCTTCTCCTGCTTGCTCATTATCCTCACCTTTGCTTCAAGCGCGAAGGATAGCCCGAAAGATAGCGCGAAGGACTTTACAACCGACGTGCTGCACTGGTTTTACTTGCTTAGAGGGGCACACACGGTGCTCAACTTGCACTCCGAGACCATTCGCTCCAGCTTTCTAAAGCCATTGCTGGATCAGATGGGCCATATGGAGACAACCGCGGCGTATATCTTCCCAGATACGGATCAGATCACGAAACTTTTCCGAATCTGCAGCTCTTCGGAGCGTGACAAGGAAACGGCCCAAGCCTACGACTTGGCCATTCATTCGCTACTCAGCACATTTGTTCAAGCCTCACTGCTGAGGCAACGGGGTGATGGGACAGTCCTGGCCGCATTCGTCTGGCCGCTTAATCTCGCGCCGAAGTTTCTCGACCTTCTGAGCGAGAAGCAACCCGAGGCCATGATCATTCTGGCCCATTACTGCGTGCTCATATACTGGGCAGAGTTTCATGAACCAGACACTTGGTTTATCAGTGGATGGGCCAAGTACATGCTGGAGACGGTTCAGGAGTCTCTACCTGCAAGTTGGCAGGAACACCTAAAGTGGCCGGTGACGATAATAACGCATTCCAATGGAGTCTGAGCGAGATTTCTACCAACGAGTCCGGCCAACATTCCAACGGGTTACAGGCTTGGGCGACTTTTACCCGCGACCACTCGAGGTCGCTGGACGAGCGACGAATGCATGATGGCTTCGTCCCAAGGGGGAAACAGGGAAACCCGATTCGAAAGATTTTGTCCCTGCAAATGAGTGTCATCTCACTAACAGACATACCAAGCAAGTGAGGGACAGCACGCTGCTTCCTCTACCTTACTCGGCAGAGCATGGAAGTTTTGCACGAAGTACTCAGACATGCTGAGATATCGTCTATTTGGCACCCCGTCAGGGACAATGCCTTTCGGTATATATAACATCTTGTACAGTATCAACTGCAGGGATGTCCATAGTACAGGCAGCATCAGGGGGATGTTTGCAGAAAACAGATTGGCCAACCCCCGAGGTGCTGGGCAAATCCGCACATTCCCCCTGCCCTGTTATATGATTGTGATGCTATGGCTTCTTACAAAGTATGATACTAGGTATATTCCTTATCCTCTGTACCTGCGTGTGGTACTTCAAGGCACGGGAAATTAGTACGGCCGTTCCGATAAGCGCGAGCACGTGATGAGACGCAACCTGCGCTTTTCCCGTCTGCGGTTGAAAGGGGATTCTCTTCAACCCACCTAAATGTTTACCCATTCTCCAGATGTGCTTCCTCACCTATCCACGGCTCTAAGTGTCACCCCAGACATACTAGAAGGAATGATCCTTTCGACCTTCCAGGCGAAGACATACGTACATCAAGGTAAAGATATGGACTGACTTTAGCAATGGGTGGAGAAGACATGAAACGACCCGAGACAGGAAGCGCCCCCTTTTGTCGCGTCAATGCTTCACCACCACTGTCCGCGCACCAATGCACTTCTGACTTCTGACACGCCTCCGATTCTCCTTACGCCTGCGTCTGGACACTCACTCCTCGTTTTCTTGCCTTCGGGTGACTTCGATCTTCTTATACCTCCTCCTGTTCCTCTCTTTTCCCAAACACTGGACGTTCGCTATTCTCTTCTTCCAGCACTATTTCGCAGGCCACCGAGCCGGTCTCGGTGTACTTTCGTTGAGACATACTGCACACTATCGTCAAACGGAAACATCAGCCTTCCCGTCGTCCTCCTAGCTACCTTGCGCAGAGCGCCCAATCGCGAACACCATGGCCAACAAAATCCTCCTCGTTTTCATGGCTTTTGACCTCGTCTTCCTCCTGTGTGCCGGACTACATCTATTTATCCCCCTGTTCACCCAGGCGAACATCAAGAACAACACCAATGTGGACAACGCTGCGTCGAATCTACTCCTCGACAACTGCCCATTGACAGGTAAGGCTTGGAAGATGCACAATGAAGCTCTGCCATAGGAGCTAACGGCGTATCTATAGCTAGCATGGCAAACTCCGTGGTCATGTTCGTCACCTTCCTACTGTCCATCCCGGCGTTCTTCTACAAATCCAACCGGACCTTCCTCAAGCTCCATGCTATCGGTGTCATCCTGGCTGCCCTTCTGACCCTCGGCATTGGGCTCGGCATCTGGTTCTCGACGCTGCAGATTCACAAGAACCTGGCCCCAATCTGGAACAGCCAGCCCGCCTCGACGATAACTATGCTGCAGGCTAAATTTCAGTGCTGTGGCTATTCTAATCCGGCATTGTTCGTCAAGGACGCAACCTGCACCAGCGCCGCAACTGCTGCGCGCCTGGGACCTTGCATGGCGCCGTTCGGAGTCTTTGCAAATCGGTTCTTGGATATTGTGTTTACAACTTTCTTCGGCTTCGTCGCCGTTGACATGATGCTTCTGCTCGCCGGTCTGTGCTTGATCAAGGACCGCAAAGAGAAGGAACGGTACAGGCTGATTGATGAGAAGAGAGGCTTTGGACCAATATGAGAACTAACAACGCTGGATCAGAATTAGCAAAGCCACCCACTTGTGTCTGTAATAAGTCTCTTCCTTATGTGATGTTTGCGCTGGGGTAGCGGACGGAGGGTGTGGCCTAGCATGGCCATAGGAGCCAGTTGTATGTCAACCTGATGGACTGTTGGTGTGATATCAAACGCTCTTTTTACCCAGGCAAGCGTTGTGGACTGATAGAAGAGTGGATTGTACCATGATCTTCATGACAGTCGGGAATAGAACATACGTAGATGCAAGGAACAAAATTGTGGGAAGATGCGATCTGCTAAGAATGAGCTTTTTGATACGCTCAAGACTATACAGTTAATCCCGCGCCAATGACGGCTTGAATTGTTCGGACCGATATTGGGACAAGGCTGACGGTGGAGAAGCTCGCACTACTACTTCAAGTTCGGATCTCTCTCATCGTACCTAGGTAGGTACATACGGTGGACTAGTAGTGGGTGCATAAGGTAGTTGATATGTAGGTACGTACTGATCGACGACATCATCACTGCACCTTCAGATCCTAGCGCCACATGGCCAAAGCTGCCCCGGATTCGCTATAAAATATCCATCCGACCTTACCTTGGGTAGATCCGGAGAGTCTCTTTCCTAGGTTAGACAATCCAACTCCAGGGGCACACGTAGGATGCCTTATTCAGTGTCGTCCAGTTATCATGCGATATAGTGCGTATCAAGGATGGCCTGGACGTTAGTCACGCCCTCTTCAAGAGGCATTGGATTTGCTTTGACCCGGCGGCTCCTCCAGACTCTACCCGCCGGCGTCCCCATTGTTGCCACTGTACGGTCGGATCTAGCTGGCACCAAGGAGAGGCTCCTCTCAGAACTGGGGTTGACAGAGGCGCAATCTTCCCGGCTCGATGTACAGAAATGTGATGTTTTGTCTGAATCTTCAATATGCGATCTTGCGGAATATTGCGAAGACCGTTATACCAACAAACACAAAGACAAGACTGCTCATCTACGGCTGGGCTTTATGATTCCGGGAATGTTGCATCCCGAAAAGGCACCAGACAAGATCGAATACGACGCAGCCCTCGAGACACTAAAGCTCAATCTGCTGGCCCCGATGATGCTGGTGAAACACTTCTGCAGATTTCTTCCTCGAAAATCGGCCAAACTGGAACAACTCGATCGACTTCCGGCCCGCGCTGTGTTAGCTCTGATGAGTGCAAGAGTCGGGTCCATCAGCGATAATCGACTCGGGGGTTGGTACAGTTATCGGTCTTCCAAGGCTGGAGTTAATCAAATTGTCAAATCCACCGATATTCATCTGAAGATGCAAAGCGCGACAAATGCCATGTGCATAGGCTTGCATCCTGGCACGGTGAAAACGGGTCTCAGCGAGGAATTCTGGAACCGCACTTCCAAAGAGAAGTTGTTCAGTCCCGAGTTCAGCGCCGAGAGACTGATTGCCATCACTCAAGACTTGCGGGAAGAGGGCCGTGGCAGATGCTGGGATTGGGAAGGCAAAGAAATACCTCCATAGATAGTGTAGGCGGCCAGACGTGTATTGCGGACAATTGAGGCTGGACTCGGCACCACAAGGCCGGGCTAGGATCCTAGCGAACAGTCTCACAGATGGTGACACTGCTTTGATCACCCTTGGGATGGGTGAAGGATCACTTCAACCGCAACGGAACGCACCCCAGTCTGGTTGCGAGAGCATATCGCTGGATGAAGAAGACAGATCCATTCTTTCACGGTGCAAGCAACCTGTGCCCTTTTGCCATCCATCTCTCTCCGTCCACCCGGTGGCCATATTGCAACAGTCTAGACGTCCAACGAAGCGTGGCAGATAGGAACTCAAAGTGTGGAGGCCGTGTAGCACGAGGCTCGCCCATGGTTGGCAGGCTTATTAGGTGCGTCTGGCTATTCGGCAGCTAACGACCGAGGGCTTGCAGGCACCAAGAAGCAACAAGCATCTGACTGTGGCGCGTCGCGCAATTGAGCATGTCGGCGCATAGCTAGAGGAGTGCTTCATTGATGAAAGATTGTGGGCGAGGCCGTGGGCGAGGGAACGACGAAAAGCTTCCAGATGTTTTGTGTCGAAAGTCGTCGAGGAGAAGGCATTCCGGTACGATTCTCTCGATGCTTTGATAAGGTATGCAGATGTACCTGGCATCTAGATGCCTGGGTTCAGTTGGAAACAGTGCTAGTTGCGTGACTCTGTACAAGCGCAGGGTCCATGCCGAGCTAGAGGCCGAGCTCGAGCACAGGACGAGTGAACCGCGAGAGACTAGCAGGTTAGCACACACATTGACAGGGAACTAGTACTGCATGGATCAATCTCTTGATGGAGATGGCAACGATGCCACTGGAAGAACCAGCGCGCAGCCTGCACTGGCACTGCGACGGCGTGGTTGCTCGTCGCTGGTCGGCCACTGGCGTCTGCACACGAAACGGGTCTCCGGGCAGTCGGGGAAAGAATGATCCGCTGGGCACAGCCAAGCCAATCACAGGACCCCTGGCTGCGTGGCTGCCACTCGCTGCCCAGAGCCCTGAGTCTACAAAAGGCAGGCAGCTGCCGCTATGCCCTTTCCGATTCCCTTTTCCTCCTCTCTCGTCCACGTTCAGTTTCTCCTCCGTCAATCAGTCAATCCGCTCAGTCAGTTAAGCAATCGAGTCCAACGCTTGAACTGGGTGCCCTTTCAAGCCTTGCGTACAACCGCCCAAGCAACGCTTTTCCGCAGGGCCATCTGCAACCGTCATCAACCCATATCAGAGTTGATCATTGGATCTTTCCCTCTCTCACGGCTTCCCCCGAGCACTGGGTCAAAAACCCCTCGTGTGTCAAACCCTACGGTACGTCGTGTCAGTCAGTCATTCGCGTTTTGCCTTGTCCTTTTGGAAACTTTTGCTTCGGATGCGATGATCGTTCCCGTTTCCCTTCGAAACCAACGCCAATACGACAAGCCTTCTGGAGTCGGAAGATCAATGTCACGAGGTCAAGCATGGCCTTTCGAGAGATTGAGGGGACAGGAGACCTCGAGTCAGGAGACTACTACTGGTTAATAGTAGTCCAGCACCTGCAGAATTATTGGGGCTTCTGCGAGTCTCCCGGTTGGGAATTATTATTGAGCAGCCACTCCCGCCCCTGGAACGGCGGTGGCATTTTTAAGCCCCTCCAGCCCCCTTCCGGCAACGCCTCCAGGCTTTCCAGGCTCCCTCAGGCTTTCTCACACGCCCCGGTTCATCGCCAACCTGAATCTCCCAGGCTTTCATTTCTTCACTGCTGGGCCGCATCTGGGCCCCGCCACTCACTAAAACTCGCCAACGGTGCCACCCTGCGCCCTCGAGTGCAACCCACCATCGACTGGCATCGGCATGCGGCCCAGCGCTGATTATTATTGCCTTCTGCCCCCGCTTCCCTACCACGTCGCGTTGGGACTGTTCCGCCGAGGCCTCCCGGCTGGTTCATCTCAGGCTGCGGTGACTGCGCACCTCCAGTTCCTCTCCTCCCCTCTCCAAACAACACCAAACCCTTTTCTCTTCTTCTCTGCCCCGACCTTCCACAACTCATAACCCGGCCATACAGAAAGAGGTTACTTCTTCTGGCTTCCAAACCCACTTCTCTATCCCTTTGCAGTTTGACTGTTGCACATCATCACCATCCACAAAAGCTTGACCCGGCCCCTGTTCCGTGGCCATTCCCCGGATTTCCCTGGTGCGAGTCGCCCTGCGCCTGCACGCGTATCTCGACCTGCGCTCGCCCGAGTACGTGACTGACCGTGACTTGCCTCACCGGGCCTTCTCAGTCCAATCCATGTTCACTCCATTTGCTTCACTATTTCACCGGCACGTGTTTCGCACTGGGTGGCTTCATTCACTGCAATTTGGGACATCCACTGACTGCGCCTCTCAAAACAGACAACCTTGCTGACCGAGTTCGCGTACCACGGTTCATCGTGACACCCTCCGAAAAGGTACATCAACTCCAATTCGTTTACCTACTTCCGCATTGGTCTGTTGACACTTTACTTGTTTAGGCAGAACGTTGTGAACCCTGATTCATCCTCAAATACTGTACCATGGCCGACATCACAGATCCCTCAGCTGGCATCGACCAACCATCTCCTGGCGACGATCTCACCGGAAATGGTGTCGATGCACGCGGAACCAAGCGACCAAGGACCTCCATGGCGGGCGACGATGATGACGATGATGATGAAAAGGGAGGACGTGAACGCAGAAAGATCGAGATCAAGTTTATACAAGACAAATCTCGACGTCACATCACATTCTCAAAGAGAAAAGCCGGAATTATGAAGAAGGTCAGTTGACGCCGGTTCTCTATCACAAAGCGAATCACCAAACTTACTTTCAATACAGGCTTATGAACTCTCCGTCCTCACTGGCACTCAGGTCTTACTCCTTGTTGTTTCGGAGACTGGCCTTGTCTACACGTTCACCACTCCCAAGCTTCAACCTCTGGTCACCAAAGCAGAAGGAAAGAATCTGATCCAGGTACGTTTGTTTCCTCCCGTCCGAAAATGCTCTTCTGATGTCATTAGGCCTGCTTGAATGCTCCAGAACCATCTGGTAATGAGAATGGCGTCGACGCCGCTGATGATGTTGCTTCACCAGACGACGTGCCTCAGATGCCGTCTGCCGCCGCCGGCATGCCGCGACCTGCTGCTCACGGTGGTTACATGACCCAAGAACAGCAACAACAAGCCATGTATTATCAGCAGCTACAACAGCAAAATCAGAGCGGACAATACGCGGGAATGCCACAGATGCCTCAGCATCAACGTGCATAATGAGGACAGAACTACTTCGCATAATGATACCCTATGAAATGTGGAGGCTGGCCGTTCATCCGTTGGCCGTCTGGCAGCTGGCCTATGGTGGTGCCCAGGCTACACCGTCAGCCGAGTCGCGCACACAAGACGAGACCACCTACGCAAATGACAATCTCTCCATCCTCTACCCGAACGCCGTTTTGGGTCCTACCGTTGCCAGCACTGAAGTCCTGATCAGACCGTGTATTCTGAGTGCGGTTGCAAGCCGAGCTCTGGTATCCTCGCTTGCGCCAGGTTTGAGCTGTCCTTTTGAGATTCCGGTGGGAGGTCAAGGTGGGCAAGGATCGGGGATTAGGAGGCTCGGTATGCGAACATGACGATGTGGTCATGCTTTTCCAGGCAGAGAAAATGTTATAAAAGAGAAGCGCACCTGTTTTGACCGTTTCTGTTGTATTTTTAAGCTAAGAGCAAATGACTGCACCTTGATTACCGTCGAGTCAGTTTGTGCTTTAAGGTATCTCCATCCCCAAGCTTGCTGGCCACCCATACATGAGCCCATTTCCGTCACACCTCGCCTGTCCTCTCTGTGTAGTCCACGGCGACTACCGTATCGTCGTTGACAGCCTTAATCAAACCCGCATTCCCTCGCCTCCGCAGTGCCGACTGTTCTCCGCGGTGAGAAGCCAATTCCCATACTGTCGGTTTATATGCCCTGGTCATCACGACCCGGGGCATTGCTCTCACAATAAATACCTGACCTCTCTTGACCTTAGGTACTAGTAGTAGTAGGCCGCATGGTGCCACCTTGCCCTGGCCGCCACAGCCAGGCTCCCATACTAGGGGTGTATAAGCGACCATGACCATCTGTATCCCTCTGCCGACCGAAACCTAGGAAACATTGAGACTCCCCGTCACGGGCGTCGTGCAGTGTCTAATGATCCGAACCACGGCTACGTGACCACCACGTACTTGATATGGTACGTAGTATGTATATGGGATTGAACCGGGTGAGCGAGCGAGTGAGTAAGTGAGTACGTAGTAGGTGGGCTAGAGAAGTCATAAATAAGGAGAAAGGACAGGCCAAGTTACCCTCAGTATGTTGTATAAGGGACTACCTAGGTACCTAAGGTAGTAGGTATGGCTGTGTCTTTGTGTTTAGTAGTATATAAGGTATTTGTTATAACAATGATATGTTATTCCCGACTTGGTATATATAGCGGTGTGTAGGATGGAGTGCGGTAGTGCATATAAATATACTTTTACCACCGGATTACCCGCGAGCCTTGTAGGTACCCTGTGTAGGTAGGTATATATACCCTGTTGAGACTCCTCCAGTGTCCACCCTGGCGAGCAGCTATCAGGTAGGTACTTGGAGTATTTCTATGTAGAGGAACCTAAGGTGATGCCGACCTCGTTTAGGTCCAATCTACCCAGAGTATTTACAAACCATTTGAGACTCCACTACCTAGGTATGCTAGATACAAACCTTTGGACTGGCACACGAAACGAGGCACGAAGGCCTCTACTGACTATGGTAGTCTCTAGCTCGATGGAGGGCAACCGAGAGCCGTCAATCGAGACTACAGCGCCGAACGGAAATGGTGCATAGGATTCGAACTCGTGTTTCAACTCAAGCAAGCCTCGGATGTGCGCGATGCTACAGGGTAGTCTTCTGCCTACTCCCGAACGCTGTATGAAATAGTACTTGTGAGACACAGGAAATCATGAAATGTTTATGTTGAATAAGCAGCTTTTTGGTCTCCGATACGGTGGAGGCCCACCTGATCATAAGGATCAAGTGCCTCTGATCATGTCGGACCTATCTCGACTAGAGTAGGTCCGTACCCTTGGACCCGTGCAACCGAACTCCAGTTTCATTCTCCCTTACTCCATCAAAAAGAACACTGGGTCATGTTTCTCGTGCGAGTCATGCCTGCCGTGATCGACCCTCACTTGGTCTCGCTCTTGGTCTCGCTCTGCACCAGCTTGACCTTCTCCAAGATCTTGGGATACAGCGGGTGATCAGGTTCGAGCCCGGTGAGCTTGGTGGTTGCTTCTTCAGCAGGCAAGGTCTTCAGAATCTGCGCCAACTCTTTGCTCTCATCATCACCCTCGACATTCTGGAAGCGAAGGGCCATCTCAACACCACGGACCAGAGCAGTGACGTCGTAGCCCCGTTCAGCCAGTTGGGCAGCCGGACCAATGAAACGTTCATTACGGCTAAGCTTGCGTAGCGGTGCACGACCAACACGAACGCAGACGTCTTCGAGGTGGGGGTTGGAGATGCGAGAGATGATGGTATCGACATACTTCTGCTGTTCCTCCTCGGTGATGTCGTGTTTGCCGCTGATCAGGTGTGCTGTCTCCTCCAGGGCTTCGTGCACCTCCTTCTTGATCTCGGGATCGGCCATGGCTTCGTGGATCGTCTTGATGCCCTTGTTGTAGCCGAAGTAGGCAGCTGTGGCATGGCTGGTGTTGACAGTGTAAAGCTTGCGCTCAATGTAGGGCTCCAAATCTTCGACCCAGTGGATGCCCTTGATGTCTGGATGGCCCGACTTGAACCCTTTGGTCTCGACACACCATTCGTAGAAGCTCTCGATGACCACATCGAGATTCGCGTCGGCAGGCTGGGTTGGGACAATTCTGTCAATAGCGGAATTGCCAAACTCGGCTTTCTTGTCAAGATCCTTCAAGACCTCCGGCTTCATGTTCTTGGGATCAGTGATGAGTTCCTTCAACGCGTCGGTGGCATTGATCATGTTCTCGCAGGCAATGACGGCAAGAGGCTTCGACTTGGTTCTGGCTGCAATGCCGTCGGCGATGGGTTTGGCGATGAATCTCATCACGTTGGGACCGACAGCGCAGGTGACAATGTCGGCTTCAGCAATGGTCTTGACAACCTCGTCCATGTTGTGTTTGGAGTTGATGGCGCGGAAGTTTGTGATCGTCTTGCTCTTCTCTCCATCTGCGCCTACTTCTGTAATCTTGTACGAGTCGGCGTCGTTGATTCGATCAATAAGCTCATCAACGACATCGACAATGACAACTTCAAAGCCTGACTCATGTAGGAGTTCAGCGATAAAGCCACGTCCGATGTTTCCACCGCCGAAGTGAACAGCGAGACCTGGCATCTTGGAAGCGGGCTGTGTCAAGGAGAGATGAATGTAATCTGGGAATCGCGAAAAGTTAGTAAGACACAGTATGATAAGCGCGACATTGATCGTCAGTACTGACCGTGGCTGATGGGGTAGATCGGCACGAAGGACAGTGTGAGGTGAGGAGAGAAAAGAAGAAAGGAGGGGACAGTGAGGGACCGGAGTCAGGTGTAACAATAAGCCAGGGAAACCAGCGAAGTCTTTGAAGATAACAGCGCTGCCGGTCTGAGAAGGAGTTATTGTTGAGAGCGCGATCAACAAGAGTAGAAGGAATTGTGGGTGTGAAGTGTTGAGTTGCAAGTTGTGAGTTGCGAGTTGGAATGTAAGGCGACGAGACCCTAAAAGCTTGCTTGCTTGTTTCTATTCACAGCAGGAGTGAAGCTGCAGCCCCGCATGCGTCACTTGGAAGGGTAGGAGCTGGGCGTAAAAGATGGATGACGATTGGCCAGTTGTGCGGAAGGACTATACCATATAAGATCTAGTGAGACTCTAGCATCACCTAACCGTGCCGACCTCCGCGGTGTGGCGCAATGCTAGTGAGATGACGACGTCATATAGTAAATAGTCTTACAGCAGTCACCGCGGGCATCGGAGTCACTGCTAAACATCGGACAACCCTGCAGAAGGATATAACAAGGGTCAGGGATCTCATAGATCGGATTTCCACGGACAAAACCAGATTCAAATTGCTATATCCTGGCTAATCACATTACAACATCATAAACAATGCCGTGTTGGGCCTCAATATGCTCCTTTCTCACCATAACGGTTGCGTTTGCGCCCTCCTGCACAACACTGTACTACAGAGGCAATGCACCCCAACAGCATGAGGGCGCTGGCAGCCCAGGTCATTCCGAGGAACCTTGATCCCTTATATGCTGCGATACCGATATCATTGCCGTATTTGTTGAGGTTGTCGACGGCCTCAACAATGATTGCTGTGGCAAGGGCCGATGCTATGCAGAGAGAGAGGAAGGCAAGCTAGGAAAGAGAAGTCAGTCAGAGTCGACACTGGAAGAAAAGCTGGAAAGTTTGTACACACCATGTCGATGAGGATGTTGACGCATGCAGACAACCGTCCACCTGCCCAGATATCCCACAGCGCAGTCAAGATAGCAATGCCGGCAAACGCAATACCGATGATGTACAAAATGGCCATGGCCATGCTCGCGATCTTCAAGGTGTGCTCCGCGTCTTCGATCTTCTGTGGCCAGTGAATATCGTCCAAGGTTACACCGTCAGGGAGCTTCTGTTGGATAACTTTGGTTGGTTGGAAGTGGAAAAGAGTCGTTCGATTCGAGCAGTCAGTGATGTTCTCTCGGGCACCGCGTATGGTCCCATTGGGTTCGTAAAGCCCCTCGCAAAAGTCCATCACATGCACATTGAAGAAATCGGGAAGATCCAGAGCTTGGGCAATATCAGAGGTCACGTCGCCCACTAGGCTGTTGAGGTCCCCTTCGAGGTCATTGACCAAATTGCCGAAGAAACCACCATCACTGTCGGAAGTATTGAAGACACTCGTGTGACCGATTCGAGAGATGTTGAGCTTGATACGTGTTAGGGAGGAGACTTCGATAGTGCGCTCATGGGCCTTACCGTCAATAAGTCTGCGCCCTGAAGGAAGGACCTGCTGGAACCAGCCAGCAGGCAGAGAAGACTGAGCACAAACGCTGCGATGGCGCAGGCCAAGGTAAGGAATGATGACAGACGCATGATGGCCTGTAGATAAGTCGTTGCAAACTGGTGGGTGGGTTTATAACAGCAATTGCCAGTTTAATCATCGACCCGCAGAGCGCGAGATGTGTCCGCTCTGGTGACAAGGCTGCTTGCTATCTATTTGAGTAGAGAAAGGTGTGACAAGAAAAAGGATGACGAAGAGAGAGCATTAAATGTAAACACGAGCAAGGAGACCGCCAAACAGGTTACCTGCGAATGATTGATCGACATGTGTCACAGTGGCCATAGCACTGATGTCTATGGTCAGGGTGTACTGGGAAGGCTGGGGTTGAGGATAGAACTGCTGGCCGAGACATGGTTGGCAACTGGGTACATACCTTTCTCCTCACACAGGTATGTCGCAGAAGATGGCTGGATTACATGTAGAGCAGCCTGGCCACTAGTCCGGCGTGGAGTGAGCAACTCCCAGTACGTATATGGTGTCGCTCACATAGTATCTCTGATGACCACACTAGGAACACTGTTGGGCGTCTCTGTCTCCAGGTCCAGTGCCAGTCGATGACTTCTGAACCCGGGAATCTATAACATCAGTGGGTCGTCCCAGGGGATCGCAGCCCACACAGGCGCTTTCATAGGTTGCTCATGCTCGTTCTAAGCATCGAGGGTCCAACGCTACCACGGCGGTAGACGCCCAGTGCCAGTAGGTTGGGGGCCCTTGAACGACATTTGGCCTGGAAGCACCACTGCAGTTATTTTGGATTGCAATTTGCATTGCTACCTAATCCGCCTGACCTGTCTACTGGTAAAGTGAATGCCGTACAAGGAATATCGTGGCCCTAAAGCTAAGGCAGGGTACAGTCGCCAAAGGGTCTCAGGAAAAGCAACCACGTACCACAAGGGCTGCGTGCGTTGGTAGTCCATCCATTTGTGGTTCTGTCAGAGACAGAGGATCTGACATAGAGTTTATTCTTTGTTTAAAGCGCCTTACCAGCCGGGCCCGTCCTGAACTCAAGCCTGAGCGCCTCTATTGGAGTGCTGTGTGTGACTGCGAGCCTTGCCTCAGCCCGTAGAGTGTTCACCTGGCGGTTGATTGTGCATGGGACACAAGAATCATTGAAGTATTGTGTTGCAATAACTCAATGATAAGATGCAGCAAGGTCAGGTCTTCAAGCCAAGACAGTTTTCGTTGAGCAGCCAACTTCAAGGTCTCGTCCGGGAGTTATTCAGATTCACCTGAATCTTGCTGGAGGTCTTGAGTCTCTCTTCGTAGTTCTTTGATCGCAGTCTTGCAAGGCTCTTGTCAGTGGGATCCATGTGTTGAAGACAGTCGAACTCACAGCCAGAGCCTCAGGGTTGACACCATTCTCGATAAGTGAGACACAAAGAGATAATTGCGTTCTATCCAACTGAGTGTTCTACCATGGCTTGTCAGCGCTGCCTTTTCCAAGAGAACAATGTCCTACTAGCAATATCGAGATCTCCTCGAGTATGTCAACAACCTCCCTCGCTTTCTCGCGTTTGGACTCGGCCGGCGGCATCTTGCAGGGAGAAGAAGGCAATTCGCAGGCGTGTCAGCTCAGTTCATGAGGACGAGTCAAGAGTCTCGGCGAGAATGGAATATGTGAATCTACAGAAAATATTCCACGACAAGGGTTTCACATGATGTTCAGCAGGTAGTCGTCGTGGACACCTAGAAAACAACAGAACGCGTGCAAATCGGCGGGTTTCGCGTTGCCAAGACCGCCGCTGCTCCTTTGTAGTAGAACGAACGAATTCAGTTTCTTCGCTTCAATCAATCGCATCTCTGGGACTGGTATGACGGATCAGGTTTTTCTCAGCCATACCTAGGCTACCCTTCACTGCTCCTCCGACTCAGATCCAGAAGTCCTCCGAGTTTCTCTCGCCGGCCTTGAGCAAATGGTGGTCGAAGCAGATGCGGTTTCTGCTCCTCAGGTGGCATTCCAGGACCTCCGCGATGTCCCACGTTCCAGCCTTCCACATTGGCTGTCAAGCTTGAGAAATATGGAGAAGAAACAGTTCCCTTCCAATGAGGTATTTCCGTTTGACGATAAACTCCTTACAAAACAGAATACAACGGTGATACTGGGGATCCGGCAGCTCGATGCGAGACCCGAACTCGGGGCCTACGCCGTCTGTGTAAGATGGAATCATCGTCTCCTCCTTCACAAGATCTGCGTCTCTCCCACTTGCAGACGGCAAGGCCTAGGCACGCAGCTGATGCAGCTGATAACAGATCTTGCTCGTCGCTGGTCCTGTCGAGAAATAGACCTCTGGGTGGATGAATCCAACTACAAAGCACGAGGCTTGTATTCAAAGCATAACTTTACAATTCGGGAGACTGTGCTGGACTATTATGGCCCTGGTCGGCACGGCATCAGAATGAACAATGTTCTGCAACCCTAACCTTATCATATGGGTGCTGGGAGCGGCGCATTCTCTCCCAGAACCATCCCTTGCAGCATTCATGGATTCGCAGATGTCCCTGCCTCCCCCCAAGAAGATCATAAGTACTTACATTTTCGCGTTGTGCATTCTCCCTGACAACCGTAACACAGCAATTCTACTGGGTGTCTACCCGGTACAGGATACGCATCAGAATCCCACAAAGACGATATCTCTGCTCTTCACAGACCATATGAATGCCTATCATTGAAACGCGAAAGCCTTTTTTGGCATGTTTCATCGCTTCGTTGGCTGGGAATGTTCTCGCCGCGCCAAATCTAGCCTTTCCCTTCAATGCCCAGGTGCCGCCTGTGGCTAATGCTTTGCAACCATACAAATTCGCCTTCTCTGTCTCAACCTTTGTGTCGGACGAACCTCCCATCTCCTATACAGTAGGCAACCAACCGAAATGGCTGGAATTCGACAGTGACAGCCGAACATTCAGTGGGACACCTCGTGAGGAGGATATTGGAGCCACCACCTTCGAACTGACGGCGTCCGACCCGTCTGGCGCCTTTGAAACCAGCATTACGCTCGTTGTTGTCAGATCAACGGAGTTGCAGCTAAACCAACCATTACTTCCACAACTACAGCGAGCCGGATCGACATCCTCGCCGACATCCCTACTATTACGGCCCCTACAGCATTTCGATCTGTCTTTCGATCAGAACACGTTCAGTGGCACTAGCCAAAGCACATATTACTATGCCGTGTCATCGGACCATTCGCCTCTCCCGTCGTGGGTGCAATTCGACCCATCACTCCTCATGTTTTCGGGGACTAGCCCTCCTTCGGTCTCCGATTCCGCTTCTTCCCAGGTATATGGTGTATTACTCGTCGCATCGAACGTGCCCGGCTTCGCGGAGGTTGCTGCGCAGTTCGAAATCGTCGTTGGCAGCCATGTCCTGGCTTTCTCCGCACCATGTCAAACAGGTAGCATATCTGGGGGTGTTGCTTTCAAGACACCATCTTTCCGTTCCACGCTTGAACTGGATGGACGAATCATACCGGATGAGCAGATCGCCAGTATTAGTCTAGACGGGCCCGACTGGCTTAGTCTCGACAGAAATCAGCTGTCCCTGAGTGGCACTCCGACCCCTTCGGTCACAAACACAACCGCCTCAATAAGCGTTGTGGATGTCTATAACGATATTGCGAACATGACAATTCTTTTACAGGTGCAGGCGTCCTCAGTCATTACACTAGGCATTCTGTCTGATGCCACCGTGACTATTGGGAAGAACTTTTCTTTCCCTATCAGGCCACAAGGATTCTCAGCCTCCACTGGGGCATCGATTGACCTAGGTCAAGCACCTGGTTGGCTTAATCTCAATCTACCAAGCTGGGTGTTATCAGGCCAATCGCCACTGGATCTTTCTCCCGCCGACATAAACATCACAGTAGTATTCCAGAACACTACGACGCGAGCCAGTGGCCTGATTGAATTACATCTGGTGCAGGGTTCTGCAACAGACACGCTCCATGCCACTGGAATTACCGAAACAGCCACGAGTCTGATGGCCAGTCGAACGAGCCAGTTCTCTCAAATATCGAGGCCTGCAAAGGGCAAGACTACATCCCAACAACATTTGAAAGCCTTGATATTGGCTATCGTGCTTCCCGTCAGCGGGGTTTTATTCGCAATCTGCCTTATACTCTTACTGATAAGAAGGAGGCGTCGCTTGCGAACTATGCATGTTGTCTCCGACAATCGGGACATGGTTCATGCCAGCGGGGATGGGCATGAACAAGGCCATTCTACTCTAGAGGGATCATCGTGCCAAGTGCCCGAGCAGACGAATGAGCAGAACAGAATAATGCCCGTCGGGCCTCCGAAGGTTGATGTCTCATGGTCAAATGATTCCCTACAACAGTCTAGACTGAGAATGTCCGGAATTGAACAAGCGACCCAGGGTCGCAATTCGACAGTGTTGCTGGCGAGCAGGCTCTCGTATGGTGAATCGTCAGAAACTGGCAGTTCCCAGCCTGCAGCTAGGTGGGGAACTCAGCGCGAAATTCTTGACATGAGACCCTTCTCGCAAGAGACTGTAATGGCATCACCTGCCGGGGCATCTGCAACAATCCGCAGTGAACAGAAGAGAGCCTCATTATCATCCGGCATCCCAGGTGCGCAGCAAACAGAGGCAGGTCTTCCAACCAGGCGAAGCGGTGCAGGACATGGTGGCGGCATGACCGAAGTGACAGATATTGAGGCAAACCGGAACTCCTGGCGGGCGACCTTGCTATCTGATATAGCCAGCGACAGTCGCAGGGGCACTGTGGTCCTGGAGTCATTTCCTGGACCTCCCAAGGAGAGGTTGAGACACGGTACAGTCGGCTGCACCACGAACGCTTTACGTATTTCCCCTAGTGGAGATATGGACTCTTTATCATTTCAGCAGCAGCGTCAAAGGTGGCATACTGAGCGGGCTCGAGCTCGTTTGGAAGGCGCCGCGCGCTTCTCCAATGCAGGCATCTCACGTTTGATGCCCTCGCCACGACCATTGTGGAGAGATCAACCACTCACAGCAATGGAGGAAATAACTAATACAAGGGTTGATTCCCATAGAGAGCGTCTATGGTCAAAACAGAGAGTGATTGGACCAGTTCGTCACGATTCTTTGGGATATGTGAGCCCTTCTGACTTCCAACATCAGGTCACACCTGAATTAAGGGAAAAGCCGAGTATTGCCAGCAGCAGACAGTTTGAATCTCTGGCATCCTCGCGAAGCCAATGGGATCCTGGGGATGAGACACAGGAAATAGCAGAGGAGCAAGAGTCCGAGTGGGAGTCAGATGACAGCCTCGCGGCATCGCAGCAGGAGATGTCGGGCCATGGCCAGTCGTCGAGCCCGAAGAGACTTGATAGAGGAGGACAGGCCCCGGCATGGATAGGGGGTCAAGAGCGGGCAGGGAGTAGCCAGCCGGGCAGTTTTCGGTTCATATGATAGCTCAGAAGTTGCGGGCGTGAGATGAGACATATATTAATGTCCTCAATTATGGCCGAATGCCAGACTGGTGACAGCAGGAGGCACAGAGAAGGATACTTACTCTGTAACATGCTCAGATGCACAGTAAGAATACGTAGGCACCTAGGTGGTAGGTAGGGGTACATACTGTGTTACTGGCTCAGGGGTCATTTTGCTCCACACTACAACAGCCACAGTTACTGTGGACCATAGTAACTCCATGCGCAGTCGGCAAGCCACTTTACTTGCTGCAATCTGTTGTCCAAGTCGAGTCTGAGTCTGCGTCTGCTCCCTTTGGCCTTGTTCGTCATTTATCGCACCTGGGTGTCAAGTCTCAGCAAACATCCTGCGCTTGCACCTCGATGACCCTCTCTCCCACCTCCATCTCTAATTCCTGCACGCGACACCTTGATATCCTGTCATAAAACACCCTTCGCGCTTCATCATCACCTCTATTATCATCGTGTGCATGCACCGGACATACATCCTCATTTCCTTCTAAGACCCTTCACCCCCCCTCAAAGCTGGTCTTGCACCATCTCGTCCCTTTGCTCCTCTGACAACTGCATGACACCGCGTGCAAAGAGTACATGAACACCGCTACTCAAGGCATCCATACACAGTAAAGAGCAGCAGATATGGGACAGACTCTGTCGGAACCCGTGGTCGAAAAGGTTGGTCCCGAAATATGATCCCCACTTTGTCTACGAGGGCAACGCCTCGTGGTGGTGAGGTCTGTGGCGATAAAAGTCACACCGCACTTTATGATCCAGCCTCGACCGCAATTTGGATCAACTTTTTGGCGTCCCTGTTGCTAACTATGGGTCATAACAGATATCCGACAGCGGCGCAAATGACTCTGTTATATATGGACTCTCGGCCATGCAAGGATGGCGCATAAGCATGGAAGACGCGCATGCTGCTATACTCGACTTGCAAACCGAAGGAAAAGGCAAATCACCCAAGCCTGCCGACTCTGACCACCGTTTAGCCTACTTTGGTGTCTACGATGGGCATGGAGGAGAAAAAGTGGCACAATTTGCAGGGGAAAATGTCCACAAGATTGTTGCAAAGCAAGACGCGTTTTCCAAAGGAGACATCGAACAAGCTCTGAAAGACGGCTTTTTGGCCACGGATCGTGCTATTCTCAATGGTGAGCTGCTGTGCTTTCCGTACGCTACATGCGGATACTAAAGCGTGATAGATGCGCGTTATGAGGACGAGGTATCCGGCTGTACCGCTTCTGTTGGTATCATATCCAAAGACAAGATCTGGGTGGTGAGTGCAATGTTGTCCTCACCCGTGCCACCAGCTCACATGTTCTAGGCCAATGCTGGGGACTCTCGGTCTGTGCTTGGTGTCAAGGGACGAGCCAAACCTCTCTCCTTTGACCACAAACCGCAAAACGAAGGTACTGCATCTACACATCGACTCGCGTGATCTCCCTAACCCTGTTCTCAGGCGAAAAAGCTCGAATAAGTGCTGCCGGTGGCTTTGTCGACTTTGGTCGAGTAAATGGCAACCTCGCTTTGTCACGTGCCATTGGCGACTTCGAATTTAAGAAGAGCGCCGACCTCTCCCCCGAGCAGCAGATTGTTACCGCATTCCCAGACGTGATCACACACGAGATCTCAGAAGACGATGAGTTCCTAGTCATAGCCTGCGACGGTAAACCCATCCCCCTCCTTGTTGATAGCCTTTCTATTGGCCACTAACCCAATGCAGGTATTTGGGATTGTCAATCATCCCAGGCCGTGGTCGAGTTTGTACGAAGAGGAATTGCTGCCAAGCAGGAACTACACCTCATCTGTGAGAATATGATGGACAACTGCCTTGCATCTAACAGCGAGACTGGAGGTGTCGGCTGTGACAACATGACCATGATTGTTATAGGCCTCCTAAACGGCAAAACGAAAGAAGAATGGTACGACATGATCGCAAAACGTGTGGCAGAAGGCGATGGTCCATGCGCGCCGCCCGAGTATGGCAAGTCCGACCTCAATCCGCGAGACCGAGTCTATTCTAACGTCGGATAGCTGAGTTCCGTGGACCCGGGGTTCGACATCAGTTCGATCATGACAGTCCTGACGAGTACGAACTCGATCTAGATCATCGATCGAGAGGTTTCGGTGGGCGGGGCGGCCGTATCATTCTTCTTGGGGACGGTACTGAAGTTTTGACAGACTCAGACGACGCGGAAATGTTCGACCAGAGCGAAGAAGACAAGGACACGGCGAATCAAGTCAGGAAAACCACAGACACCTCAGATGTCGAGTCGGCCCGCGGTGAGCGAGAGGGCACCCCTGCTCCACAGCCAGCCGGCAAGGAGTCGAAGGGAGACGGTCAATCTGACGCCTCGCATGTTTCGGAACCAGAATACAAAGCGGTTGTGGATGACGGTCCAGAGAAGAAAGCTGCCTAGTGTATGAGGGAAGAGATATGCGATGACCAGGGCAGATGACAGACCCATCACGACTCGAGATACCCCCCTACGCCCTCAAGCGGGTTGATGAAGGATATCTTAGCATGCACGACCGTCTAGAGCCACTTGAAAGACCGGTTAACTTGGGGTCTACTCGTGTGGCCATGTTTTCATTCTGTCTAGATACAGCAGAGAATTAAGGGGTAGCAGGATGTGCTTCATTCCTTTTGTTACCACGTGTATGCTGCGGTAGAGGCGCCTTTCCGCTGCTGTTTGCCTAGGGCAGCACAATTGGCAGCTGAACTGTTCATAGCTTCCGGCTCTTACACTGTTTGCCTTCGTATGAGGCTGTGCAGTTTATGAGTAAACCAGGTTCAGGGGTCAAACGAAGTCTTGCACAAATGTAGAGTGGTAAACACATAAACAGGGAGCTGTGGGAGGACGAAGCACGCATGACGTTGAGCTGCAGCTCCACCAGAAACTTGCAAGAAAGTAACACGAATGAAGAAAGCCAAAGCGCGCAGCATAGAGCGTAGAGTGTAGGGGGGTGACGGCATCAAGATCACGATCACCGCAGGCCCAACAACAGGTTTGCCATCCTACATACTTATGCCATGCATGTTCATCTTCAGGCCCATTGCACACATAGATTCTTCTCTCGCTCCTACTAGCAATGGGTGGTTCGCCGGCGATCTGATCTAACCGCGACAAGGTTGACCTCATCCGCTCGCTCTCCTGACTGCCGACCAACTTCCTGGAATTTGTCCTCGACTCCTTGGCACGCTGCTGGCATCACTTCCTACTCCTACTACTTTCCAGCGGTTAGTGGTCTACCTTCGCTCAGATACTCGTCTGCTTTGGCGTGGCTGCTCATCCAAGCTTCGGCATTAACCTGGGCAAGGTGTAAAGTGGACAGACCGAGCTCCCACCATGTCTTCTCCATCCTCTTCGAGCTCGGCCAAGCGCAAGCGGACAACTGCTTCAGACCGCCTCAAGTCATCTGCGGCGGAACTCCAGCAGCCCTCCTCTCGAGATGCTTCAGGCGAAGAACTCGCCGAGACATCCTCTCTTAATACCCGAACACGCAAACATGCTTCCAGCAACTCGGTCGACGCTACCGTGCCGCCTAGGAAGCGGGCTCGTACTCGATCCAGTGCCAACCCCGCCGAGTCCAACGGCACAGGGCATGATCAAGAAGAGTTTGATCAGTCTAGCGACGGCGACGAAGAGCCGGATCACACTGGCAAGCAAAGCCATATGTCGGTTCCCAGCTCGGTGAAGAAGGCCATTGTCGTCGGTGAGGATACTATGCCAGAGCCGCCAAAGGCTGGCTTGAGAGATCCTGTGGGCGGCTATAAGACGAACCCACCACCTGTGGGAAGACCTGTTAGGGTGTATGCCGATGGAGTATTCGACTTGTTTCATCTTGGGTAAGTCATTAAACAGTCACTATTTACGGCTCTGGCTGCCAACAGGCACTGACTTCTTGCACAGGCACATGCGGCAGCTCGAACAAGCCAAGACAGCGTTCCCGGACACCTACCTCATCGTCGGAGTTACTGGTGACGCAGAAACACACAAGCGGAAAGGGTTGACAGTGCTTACGGGAGCTGAAAGAGCTGAAACAGTCCGTCATTGCAGATGGGTCGACGAGGTTATCCCTAATTGTCCGTGGATTGTTACGCCCGAGTTCCTTGACAAACACCAGATCGACTACGTCGCTCACGATGATGAGCCCTACGGTGCGGATGAAGGAGATGATATCTACGCCCCGATCAAGAAAGCAGGCAAATTCCTTGTGACGCAGAGGACAGAAGGAGTCTCCACAACAGGAATCATCACCAAGATAGTCCGGGACTACGAGAAGTATATCGCCCGTCAGTTGAAGAGAGGAACCAGTCGTCAGGAGCTGAACGTCAGCTGGCTGAAGAAGAATGAGTTGGACATCAAGCGCCATGTGGCAGAACTCAGAGACAGCATCAAGACGAATTGGAGCACCGCTGGAGGCGAGATCGGACGAGACCTCCGACAGTTCTGGCAGAATGCCAGCTCGAGACCCGTCAGCCCGGCTCCGTTTAACAGACAGCTCAGTGATGGCCTGAGAAGCCCAAGCACTGCTAGTGCTCTTGACCATCTCAAACACCTGGAAGTGCCCGGCAGTGCGGACAAGCGCAGCGACTCTCCAGGAAGATTCAGTAGGAGCGAGGACTTTGCGGCCGGCTACAGCCTGGGTCTGATTGGAGGGGTTAAGTCATGGGTAAGTTCGGTCTCTGCCTGTACTATAGCTAAAGCGAGACTAATATCGAGCGACACAGATGATGCGTGGCAAGAGAGCGCTTAGGGATAGCCAACCCGCAAGTCCTGAAGGCAGCGAGGACGATGAGGCTAGGAGTCCCATGAGCAATGAGGGAGACGTGACAATTGAGCTAAAGACACCTCCGATGGGCAGAGGTAGGAAGACCAAGAATACCGCCAGCAGCGACTCAGACGGGCCACAGCAGGAAGCCATGGACGTTATGCATTGATTTTGTGAGGGTATTCTGCCAGTCAGACAGTGCGTCTATGGCCCTGAAATCAGCGACAGCATTTGCGTCCGTTGCTTTTCTACGGTTTACACACGACATGGCCGTCGTTCGGTTGCTGGGGCTGTCGGAAACCCCAGCACGCATGCACAAGCAGGTTCGAGCGTCCCAATGTTGTTCGAGTAGCGCATCGGGGACACGAAAAGTAGGTATTCTTTCTCAGTATAAAATTTTTTGACCTAGAAGTTCGTAGGAGCCACCACGAGAGACGTGAAAGGCTTGGAAAACGGGAACAGTAGGATCACTCGACTTTCACGACCCGAATGCGTGATTCTGATGTTTTCATAGCTTTTGCTGCATTGAAGGTCTATGATTCGGCCCAAACGTTTGGCAGGCAAGCCATAGTCATCCTTTCAGCGCTTGAAATATTGTCCGTGACCATGCCACATGGCGTGCTTGGGGTTCCCATCCGATTGCAGAGCGTTTTCTTTCGATGCAGTCTGAACCCCCAATCTTCGATAGGCGTTTCATGTCCCACACAGTCCGTCCCCGTACACCCGTCATCAAGATCCGTCTATGATCTAGGCTTCTCCTTCTTCTCCTTCCACAGAGCAGTCAAACCGACACCGGAGACCTTGACGACCTTGAATCGCACACCGGGAATATCACCCTTGGCCTTGCCCTTTCGACCGAAACCGGCCAACAGGACCTCGTCGTTCTCGTCCACGAAGTTCAAGCAACCATCGTTTGGCACTGTAAAAATCACATAAAGCCCGTTAGCACTGTATGCCCATCACAAGCAGTATCAAGCAACAACAGCTCCTTTGTCGGATCGAATTATCACGGATTGCCCAACGTACCGAAAGCTGTAACCTTCTTTCCGTTCTTGATCAATTGCACTCTGACACATTTCCGGATGGCAGAGTTGGGTTGTTTGGCTTCGACACCGACTTTTTCCAACACAATACCCTTGGCGTGCGAGGAGCCACCGAATGGAGATGACTTGTAGGCGGTTCCGAGAAGACGCTTCTTGTAGTGCAGATCGGCCCATCGACCTTCCTTTCGGGCGGCGACGAGCTTACGGGCGGCGTTCAAACCGCGGGGCTTGCCTCTGTTTGTCATTTCTGTAGAGTTGCGAAATATGTTAGTTTATCAGTCCTTGGGATCGTGCGGATGGAATCGAATTGGGTGGCGTCAAGAGATGCTCAAAACGCAGAAGCCGGTGCTGAGAGGCAAGTGTAATTGATAGCCAGGGGAGGAATTTGTACGTACTGGCGACGGTGACAAGCAGGAAATCGAGTTGAAAAAGAGAGATTGGCGGCGGTTGAGGTCGTTGTCGATAATTTGCGGACCAGGTTGAGATGGTTTCTCAAGTCTCAGTGCGGCTGCCAAGACTGCGGCTGCGCAAATTGTCAGTTCAGTGCAGCGCCCAGAAAAAGCGGTGAGGGGCGGCAGAACCAGACTTCTCCGGAACACAGGTTACTATCGCGCAGTTGTCGCCGTGGTCATCCATTGTGAGGGCATCGAGCGTAGTAGGTGCCCCCCTACCTTATCTAAAACAACATTTGGTCTATACAACTCACTCGTGCCATATCCCTATCGTATGGAATAGCGAGACCTATCGAGGCGAGAGCAACGCTCTCTGCCGGACCCAGTATGGCGTCGTCTTCCCAGAAACCGTCTCAACTCGAAGTGCCGGCGCCATCGTCCACAGAGCGGCCGAAACTCACCACTTCAAGGACTGCGCACCGTCTTCCTCCACCAGCACTGTTCCAAGGCCCTCCGTCGAAGAATGCATCGCACATCTCGCTCGTCCTGCCCGGTGACAGGGTCCCAGGAGCGCCGGGGTCGGACGCAGAACATCCGCAACGCATGCACCGCCCGGCTCGGGTTCCTGCAGCTTCGTCCTTCTCCGGTCCTGCGCTCCGCCAGCCCGCCGCCGACGCGGACGATCGGCGGGCAGAGAGTCTATGGGCGGAGATGCAGAAGACATTGGCCGATGTGGAAGTTTCGGCCATGAATACTTCACATGTCTTTGGGGCATCCCATGCCAAAGCGCTGGAAGATCTGCGCGCAGCACAGCTTTCTCTCGCGCAGACCTGGGCTAAGACCGAAGCGGACGAGTTATATGAGCACGACTTCAACACCACTGCGGAGAACAGCAAAAACAACATCAAGGTAGATGTCGGCGCTCAACTGGACACGGCGTCGTCTACACCTCTCAATCCGAGTCCTGTTCCAGGCACCGGCAAGGGAGCCAGAGACACCAACAAGGGCGAGGGCAACCGCAGTGCCTTCACAAACAACAAAAACCTGGAAGAGGAGACAGAGCGAGACATCCAGCTTGCTCGCAAAAGAAGAGAGGCCAATGACCGCTACTTCCAACAGGTCAACCGCGGGGTTCTCGATGTCGTCAGCAAGCTCGATGAAGTCGCTGGTGCAATGCGTCGTGTCGAGCGAGAGTCCCGTGAAATATGGGATGAGTCCGGCGATGGCAGCCTCAGCGGCACTGAGACCGGATCTGTGACTGATCATACCGGAATGACTAACAGTCCGGTACAGGCTCGTGAAGAGCCTTGAAGGTGAACCTGAAGCCGAGATTGGCTTATCAAGGAATCTTCAGGGACCCAACTCCTTCCAGTCCTTCCTGCGCTGCCATGATCACAATATCTCATGAAGTATCTCGGAAACTGCTACATCAGATATGTGATGATGCATGATATGTTGTCCGGTGTCACACAATTTCGTCCCCCTTCTATCGAGTTTCGAAGTTGGCCATGTGTAGGCATGGGTGGGTTTGCGATGCGAAAAGATGCCCACCACCAGGCCTGTGATGATGGGAGTGAAACACCCGCAGAGCTGAGGGCGGTCCTCAAATCCATGTCATATCGCTCTCATCCGGACTCCGTTATCACTCATATTAGGCATGTTTCCGAAGTAGGGTCACCCTTGTGCGAAGGTCATACCAACTCTACACCCTGCGGCTGGGTTAGGTTTTCTTCGATAGAGATGAACGCCTGAGCTTGTCACTCTCTTGGGGTCTTTGGCTTATCCTCATAAGAGATATGTCCCAGACCGGATGGTGCTGGGATATCGGCCCATGAACGCAAGGCTTGTTGAAGATCTTTCACAATTGCGAGCACTGGGAGGCGCTGAGATCGAGACTCCGTTGCAGTCTAGCTTCCCTCCACAGGTCGCCGAAATCGAGCAGTCGAGCAGCTCTCCCAATCAACGGTTTTCAGACGTTATTCTATCCCATTCGACGCTATTACCCTTTCAACATAGCATGAATCAAAGGTAGGTGGACCACGAGCTGTTCATATGCTCTGAATACATGTCAAGACATTCTATCCACGAACCACTGCCAGTGCAATGATATTTATGTTATAAATTCATAGATTACAGGCCATGGGCAGTGTGGGCCTTTCCGGCCTCCGGTTGGGCCTCACAGGCGAGGCTGTCATATCTATTGATATCTGAATTCAATGCATCTATGCATCCCAAAAATCGCCTTGGTCGCCCTCGAAAAGTCAACTTAAGATGTGTCGGATGCCAAATCAACCATCGCCTCCATCCGTGCCTTGGTCGAATCTACTCCGGCTCGCCCGGTTCGAATCATTCCCTTGACCGCGTTCACGGTGCCTATCAGTATGCTCGGCAAAGCGTATAGAAGCACCCCTCGTCCTCGTTTGCGATCGTGATTGAGTTGTCTCTTCGCTGGCGTCTGCCTCAGGTTTAGGCTGCGACGCGCTGCTGTGTCGCCTAGACATACGACCGGGATCCGGATCCGGAACGACTGGGGTAGAATTAGCGATGCCGGCATCGTTCCGGTTCCTCTTGGACCCGGCTGAGCTCGGCCGGCTGCTTGTCGTGAGAGCTTGTGACGAAACAGAATCCCCCCGGCCATGGACCTTGACTTTGTGTGTAAATAACGGAGAGCGAGTTTGTGGCAAGGATGCCATGTAGTCATTGTGATCTTCCTCGTCGTCCAGTTCAGCCCAAATTCCACTTATCTTGCTATCCCGCGGCGCCATGAGGGAGAGCGTGGCTGGACGTTTGCGACCCACCAGGAGCGGCGTTTCTTCATCAACCGAACGTCGTGAAGCAGATGTGGAACTCCTCTTTCGCCCTGTGGGAAGCAAAGGAGGTCGCTCGTCCGTTGGTGACTGCATCAAACCCATGCCTGGGGTTAGAGGAGTGGGAGGCGGAAGCACTGGGTGAGCAGCCTCGGGCGGCTCAGTGTCATCAAGTCTCCATGACAAGGCCAAAACTCCGCAGAGTAGTATGGCGGTGCCTATTGCCACGAACCCGGCGTGCAGAGCACTCAGCCTTGAGGCTTGCTGAAAATAAATCAACCCGTCCAGAATCGCTATGATGTTGTAGATACAAAACACAAAGGGGTATAGTACACTGGTGCTGCAAAGACGAAGGCCGAGATGTAGGTAATACAACTGGGTCAAGGCGAAAAAGAGAAGCGCAACGAGAATGAGCCACGACTGAAAGCGGCCGAATTGGTTCTTATGGTCGACAACGGTCCGGACCAGGAGCTCCACGGCGGATTTTGCAACCAGAAGGGAATGGGCCGATAATATGCCAGATATTAAAGCGTAGCACAAGCCCCGAATCAGTCGGAGGCGACTCACTCTGACTCGCGCTGATTGAGGTAGCTGAGCCGTGAAGGACCGATCTAATGCAACGGTATTGCCGGAAGTCAGGGACGTGGACCGTGGTCTTTCCGCTTTGGGAAGGGTTTGTAGGATATGTTTATGGGACGCCCAGATCTTGAGAACATGGGCAACCAAGATGGTGGCCACGACCACGACCATGGTCGCAACCATCCATATTATGAAGTCGCGTTCATGGAGAAGATCCAGCAACTGTTGCAAGTTATGCGCGGGTTCGGCGATGGCGCCAAACGTGGCTATTAAGGCTGCGCCGGAACAGGTCAATATCGTGCCAACGAGGGAGAAGTAAGTGAAGGGCTCCCCAAGCAAGAGTGTCGCGAATGCAGTGTTGAAGACCAGGCCCGACGCCTGAAGGGTAGATAGGACAGGCAAGGGCAGCGTCGTGATTTGTATAGTGCTGCCAACCACGTTTGAGATCAGGAACATGAACATGCCCAACTGCCATTTCCGCCTTTTGTACGGGGGCCGTCGTGTCTCTGGGATATGTTTGGCATCTTCGATGATATGCGATTTCCGTTGTAGTGTCAAGCCGAGACTCTGGATTGAGGTGGAGAGGAGGCCAACAATGATTCCGATCTACCCAAAAGTCAGCGGGAGCCACTGCAAACAGGTGTCTGGGGAACATACAGCGATGCTGCCTTGAGGCGAGATGTCACCGAGTCGGCCCATTGTGTAATAATGTTGGGACTGTTGCAACGTCCATCCGTAGTTCTAGGCGCTCGACCGAGCTGAGCATCTTGGGACCTCGATCATGAAGGTAATAGTCTAGCGGGCAATGGTTGTCATGTTGAGGAAATAGCAATACAGAACGAGGAGGGTTGGAGAAAGGGGGGTTGTCTTGGATGAGGGCGGTGTGTATCAGTCTTCAAAGTTGTCAGAACGTGTTTGGCACCGTGGCGGGCGTGTGACTTCATTATTGATTGATCGGTTGCGGTAAAAGGGCGTTTGATATGCCGTAGTTGTACTGTGGATCACTGGGCAGCCTCGAGCTTGGCTGTGGATGCGATGCTTCTCCCGACCACTGATATGCTTCCCCTCGTTACAGGCGAGGTCATACCTGAGCTTCAAGGAATCCAGGCACTGTCATTAGCAGACACACAAGACCAGTATACAGAAATCCATTGCCGTGTTGTTCCTGCTTAACACCTCGCGCCTTCCGGTGATTGTTGGGCCTCCAAACTCTTCAAGGTCTGACCGAACTCGGTGACGGCAGTTCGCCCAGACTGCGCAGAGCATCTCTCATTGAGACCTCACCGTCGAGAGTTGTCCATTCCACCTTATACAGTGTTCGAAACCAGTACAACAATCAACCGCAAACATGTCGTCTCACGCGCTCTCAGACGACCAGGTATGCATCTGCAGACGACCACGTCGGGATGCTTCGCTAACCAAGCACTTCAATGCATCAGGTCGCTTCGGAGCTGAAGAAGATGACGGCCTTCATCAGACAAGAAGCATTAGAGAAAGCCCGCGAAATCCAACTCAAGGCGGACGAAGAATTTGCAATCGAGAAGTCCAGATTGGTGCGAGAGGAGATCGCTGCCATCGACAACGAATACGAGAAGAAGTTCAAACAGGCCTCTATGTCTCAACAGATCACACGCTCCACGATGGCCAACAAGACGCGGATAAAGGTGCTCAGCGCCCGTCAGGAGTTACTAGACAAACTATTCGAGCAAACCAGAGCAAAGCTGGCCGAAGAAGGAGCTAAGAGCAAGAACTACGACGAGATTCTGAAAGGGTTGATTCTCGAAGGATTGTATCTTCTTACCGAGAAGAAGGTGACGATAAGGTGCCGGAAAGCGGACAAGGACAAGGTCGAGAGTGCAGCGAAGCAGGCATCGGCCGAGTACAAGGAAAAGATGGGCGGTGATGTTGAGGCTGTGGTGGACGAGAACGAATGGCTGCCAGACGAATCGTAAGTCCTTATTTCGCTGGAAACCTGCAGCAGCGGGGAAAGATGCTAACTCAATCAATAGAGCGGGCGGAGTCTTTGTCGTTAGCGGGAGCGGCAAGATTGAGTTGAACAATACCCTCGAAGAAAGATTGCGGCTGTGCGAGACCGAGGCTCTTCCCAGCATTAGAGCCACCCTGTTCGGGGAGAACAAGAACAGGAAGTTCCATGATTGAGCGGACGTCGACTTACTTGCAAAGGAGTTCAGTGTTGTGGCTAGGAGGCAAATATATGCCGTTTATGTTTCATTGTTCAGGCAACAGGAAGTCAGAAGTCCAGTAGAAAGGCCGGCGCCGTGGATCAGAACACATTCATAACATCAAATGGCTAATATTGTCTGCGTCATACCACACAAGGGAGGCGTGAGCCTATACTGCCATCTGTACAGAAGTCGCTCTACAGACTACTTCGTGGGGACATACAATGCTCGGCAACATCTCTAATCGTCAAAATCATCAGTCGTTTCGCCTGGACGCCATGCTCCTGAACCCTGTGTAAGCAGACTTGTCACCTCAAAGCACAAATCGCACCTCGGAAAAGAAATTGGGCTCGTCGTTCAATCACTCAGCTCCAGCTGTTTCCGAATCAATAGCTCCGTCTCGGAAGGAGCTGACGAATCTCCAGGAGACGTGACTGTGGCGGATGTCGCGGGAGCCGCGTCTCGCGAAGGATTGTCCAGGAGGCCCTCGTTGGCTTTCTCCTGCTGCTTCTCCTTTCTCCTGGCCAAGAACTGTTTCATGAAATTCTTCCCCTTCTCCTCTATTCGAGCTTGCTCGGCATCTCGTGTTCTTCCCGTTGTGTCATCAAAGATGTTCTTCTTCGGGCGCACCTCGGTCCGAACGCTGTATAGGAGGCGCCAATGAAGGGCTTGTAGGACATCCTTGGCTTCAGTGCGTGTCATATGTGAGGCGCCTGTGTCAATGATGGACACAGATGTGGATCGAATGCTATCCGCGAGCCGATCAACTGATCGATTGAAAGCCACCTCTTCTGCACGTGAGGAAAAGGTTGCTGGTCGGCCGCCATCGGATATGGCGACATCAAGAAGGTGTGTCAGTGCCCGTAGGGCAACGTAGTCTAAGGGATTGGCGCCTTTCCGAGCACGTGTGTCAAAGCCCGGGGACGTGTCAACGTGCTCTGCAAGGACGTCGAGAGAGATGTGTGGTATCATTGTTCTGTTGTCTTTGATTGCGTCAACGCCCAGGAGAAAACATTGGGCAAGTAAGATGCGCACTCTGCAGGCTGTCATCGATGTTGGGGAAATATGTGACAGCAAATGTGCCTGCAAGGTTGCATCTTTCAAGTTATTACCAACATCCGCAATCATTCTTTCGGCGACATGCGACCGTAGACCTGGTGCAGGTAATGAGAGCAATGTTTCCATCATTTCTTCCACTTTGCCGGAGACACGAGCATCACTCATGAGCTCGGAGTCGATAGCGAGTCGGCAGACGATCGAGGTCAAGCTGCTTAGTGCAATGAAATCCATGTCCTGACACACAGACTGGAATAGTTCCAACGCAGACAGAAGGTATTTTGGATCCCGCTTCGAAGGTACTCTGGGCAGACGATGCCTGGGCTGGATGGGGACGGCGTCCTCCAGACTGTCATTGTTTGCTCCCAGCGTCCTGAAAACACTCTGCACATCTTGTGAGGTCAGATTAGTCCTCGTCCACGAAGAACTTGCATTCCGAAGACACTGGATATACGCCGACCGTAAGTCGTCCTCTCGTTCAAGAACGACATTTTGAAGGATCCAATTCAGCGCCTCCTCGGACAGACTTCCTTGGGAAGCGAGCTCGGCTACGTAACCGGACGAAAAGGCTCGCGAACGAGCCCCATCATCGCCTGGACTCCATAACTGGCAAGGGATCGCTTCGTCGGGGAAATCGATCCTCGCCGGAGGCTCATTGTGCCAGTCGTTCAAGCCATCCACACCGAAAAATAGGAAAACACGGTCAGATGCCAGAGCTTCGGTGCGGTCCACCGCGTCCATAAGCCTGGAGACTCCCGCCTCTCCATCTTCAGTTGTTGCGACCGCCGCCAGAAGTTTCTTGTCAAGGTTGCCACCGGTCTCGACCTCCGATGCCTTGACGGCATCGTGGAAGTCGGCTCGAGATCTCTTGACCTTTTGTTCCAATTCCTCGTCATCAAAATGCTCGTTTAGGATTCCGGATAAATCAAAACGGTGCGCCCGTTCTCTAGCATACAGCTCTCGTAGTTTCTCCTTGTTCACTGAAGAATTCGGATGACCTCTTGTAAATAAGTCCAGTGTCCGTACACGCTCGGCTTCGAGCTTCGCATCATCTGCCTCGGGCGAAGATGACAGGGAAGTGATATGGCCTCCTTTTCTCCTTCCCAGAATATCATCTAAAGACTCCAGCGACTTGAGCGACTCCGAGTCATCGTCGTCCGAATCACGGATTTCAATGACCTGGCCGTCTTTGAACACCGCCTGAGCGGAGCTCGGCAGGCCCGAAAACGAGGGCGGTTGCCTCGGTTTCACAGGCGTGGGAGACGAGGAATCGCGTCCGGCAGCTCTACCAAATCGAGACGGCTGCTTGTACGTTGAGGAGGGATCTACTGGAGGGTTGGGTCGGGGGCTGCGGATCGGAAGAGACGCTCGAGAGGCAGGGGAGGACGGCAGCGAGAGGGCTGATGAGGATCCAGGAGTTCGGTCATGTAGATGTGCAGATCGTCTGACTGCTTTCGGGGTGGTCGTGACATTGAGCCCTTTGGTCAAGCTCTTCTGCTCTGAATCCTCAATCGAGGGAGACGGCCGTTTGGCCGGAACGTTGCTCTTGAAGTAGGGTTTGAAGAAATCGGCGATGGGTCGCTTCTTAGGAGGGGAAGAAGACATAGAAGCGGCTCACCGGGGCATGGTAGTTGCTTCGATTGTGTACAGGACAGCATGTTCTGTATGTGTAGGTAGGAATATAAGATACCCCAGGGTCTGGTATTCAACACTGACGCCAGTCCAACGCGGAACGCGCTAAAGGTGAATTAATTGGGGAGCGTTGCGTTCACATTTGTCGCGCAGTTTGTCAACCAGCCTGAGGGCGCCCACCGGTATAGCGAATATGCCCCTATATATTATTCGTCCGTTAGGTACCTCTTAGGCACCTACAACTCTGTACATCTAGTTGGGGCCATCTGCTTCTTTAGAGAAAGTGGAACATGATTACAGGGCAGCTATTAACCTCGAATCACTTGGGTCCTAGAGCTCTTATGAGCAAGTAAACAGCGCTCTATTCTATTCATCCTAAATCGTTCCCATTCCGCGGCGATTCCGTGCCGCTATCCCTTCTCAATGGACGGCTACCTTAGTTAACTCACCATGCAGGCAAATATGTACGGAATAATCACAAGAGATCCGTGAGAGCAAGCAGGGCAACAACACCCCCCCAGACCATCCATTGCAGACCGAACCATATTCGTCCAATACCAGTTCTTGAGCAATCCTACAACCTCAGCCGGCGAGGCTTTCTCCCCTCAATATGGCATCCTTCGAGAGCGCAATCAATGTCTCGTTCGTGCCCGCCATAACCGCCCGAGTCCATAAGAGGGTCCCCACCGTTAGCCCGGCGGCCACACCATACCAGACTCGCTTTGCAGGGTCGATGTAAGCGGCGAGTCCTGTGCTCAAGCTGGACAAAAGAGCAAGGGGAACAATGGTCGTCAGGCCACGGTAGTAGAGCTCTGCGAATATGGAAGTGCTGGTCGCCGTTGGGAGACGGTAGAGAATAGGGATCGTAAGTTGAGACGCGGAGAAGTGGACACCGGAGAGGAAGATGGTTGTTGAGAGACCCAGGAGGGACGTCGTCCTGGCGATTGCGAGGCTTTCCATTATTGTTTGATTTTGTGTAAGGTCGTTTGATGGATGGACACGATATGCGAAGTCGTAGCTCTTCCCACGCCTTCCAACGGTCTTGTTGCTGGAGGAGGGCAACTTATATTGGAATCGTGAACGGCACGGATCACGGCATCTACTGTAGATCGACTCATGACACTCACCAACCTAAGGCTCGATACGGACGTAAACGGCACTACAGGGTTTGTTCCTCCGCTGAAGCAGATGCCTTCCTCCACGCGGTTCAGCAGCAAGTTGGCACCAGGTGTTGTACGTCCGTAATCAGAGGGCGTTGGTCGGGTCGATACAAGGCGTCCGGCCTGCGGCCTGCGGCATTCGTCATCCTTCTCCTCCTCCTTAAGGTTATTAGCAGCGGTGATCGACCGACCTCGATGTCAGTCCAACTGTTGCGCGCGCATTCTTACGTCCGAGACAGAAGTGAATATCTTCTTCCAAGTGAATCCCGTCTGTCTGAAGAGTCATCTGATAAAAGACAGATCGACACGACCGTCAATCCTCCAGATCATATCTTGTAACGGCGAGTGCTTGGTTAATGAGTCGGATCTCCTCATTGCAGACATATTTATTGCACGAAGCATGTACGATTTCAAAACGAACTGAGCTTTCAACCCCCGAAAGGTCCAGCACAGCAGATACAGAATCGATACTATATAGTATAATCTACCATCCCTGATCGAGTCGATATGATTCGACCCGCGCAACGTACAGCATCTCAACACAAAATAAGATGCTGCTGGCTGAATGGATCATCACCGCGCCGCCGCCTATGGCTCGGACGCCCTGTTATCATTCGGGTGTGTTGATATGCAACATTTTCATATAACTTGGACCCGGTACAGGAGACATGAGGTGAGGTACGCTCTGATGAAGTTTCAATGTAAGTCAGTTACTCTCGAAGAACGGGAGAGATGATGGATTTCTTATTATTATTGTTTGGACACAAAGATGGTGGCAGAAAATTTTTGGCTTGATGAAATTGGTAACTTTTGTTGTCAAAGATTCACCGTAATTAATACGGCGGAGCAGTGGACTGGGAAGTGTATGCCAACGCCAGCCCCCTTTTGAACCAGTCTTGTACGTACGTATGTATATCGGTATATCGCGAAGCCTCAGCATCGTGCAGTCCACATTTGCCAGTGCTTAGTCGCTTGCGGCGCACTATAAAGGGACTTGTTCTCCGAGGCAACCCGCTCAGCATGTCCCCTGGAAGCATTGTGACACACAGCTTTGGACGAGCAGCGTGTCTGTCCAGCTGCTTCCGTTTCGTACGGGTGTTTCGGTCAATTCATAGCTGGAATCAAACCCGCCGGCTGCCCAGCTGGTGTATCCCAAGAAGACATCAGTATTGCTGTTCAAAAAGCTCAATTCCTGGCAGAGCAAAGTCGCACAATTGGCGTTGTTCAAGCCTCCTGTTTCCGTCAAAAAGGCAAGACGACCGTTGGATCGCAGATAGTCGGCCAAGTTGGATAATCCTGCTCTTCCGTAGGATGTGTCTATGTTGTTAGTGACGCAGTCGTTGTTTCCACCCGAGTCGTTGGAATCAAGGTACTCGTGCACCTCAAACACCAGCTTCGACGTCCCGCCAGCTGGGTCTGTGATCCCCATCAAGGCCGGTCCGGAACCGTCCGAGTTGGAGGGCAGGTATGTGATGGCATGAGTCCAGCCCTTCCCGGGAAGGATGATCAATTGAGACGTGGCTCCCGCCTCCCGGATGGCATTGACCGCCGCCTGCAGAGTAGAGGCCCAAGTGCTGATATCGATGACACCGCCGTCGGTGGATTGACAGGTTTCGTCGTGAGGCTCGTTCATCAAACCAAAGGCGACACGACTTTCGGCAGCATATTCTGCGGCAAGTTGGCTCCAAAGATTGGCAAAGTCGGCTGCGGACGGTCCATCCTGACCGATGATTTTGCCGTTGAATCGTGCATAGTTGTGGATGTCGATGATGCAGAGCGACGCGCCGGCGTCAAGACACCCTTGAACGAGCGAGTCATAGGTCGCAAGATTCCCTTGGTCAAGAGTGTTGTTTCCAAGGGAGCTTCCATCGTACTGGTTGATCAGATACTGCCACGAAACCGGCAGTCTGAAGGCGTTCAGGCCATCATCCGTAACAAAGTGCTGGATCTGTGCTATATAGTTGGTCGGATCAACGTAGGGTGCTGTCGTGTGGATTCCACAGGTATCGTATGACCCAAACTCGAACCCGGCGATGTTGACACCTCCATAACGCACACGTGTGCCCGTAACCGTGGGGCTCGATGAAGTAGTGGCGGTAGTGCTGGTACTACTTGCAGTGACCGTCTCGCTCTCTGAAGCGGTCGCCGTCGTCGAAGCCAGGGAGCTCAGCACAGTAGAGAATGTAGTGGCGGGTGCCGTCGTGCTTGTTGATGTAAGAGCGCTAGCTGAGGATTGTTAGCCATCGTTTTTCTAGGAATCAAGTATAAAACAGGAGAGCAGCTCACCACTGGCCGGCGA
This sequence comes from Exophiala sp. LBMH1013, assembly GCA_024611085.1. Classification (NCBI taxonomy): domain Eukaryota; kingdom Fungi; phylum Ascomycota; class Eurotiomycetes; order Chaetothyriales; family Herpotrichiellaceae; genus Exophiala; species Exophiala sp. LBMH1013. The sequence continues at coordinate 1,953,390 of JAMFLB010000002.1, forward strand.
GATACATTGCCAGTAGTAGTCATTCCCATACACGCAAGGCCAATCGTCAGTGCAGCAGGTGGGACCTGTCCAGCCAATTCCGCCGCATTGACCCCAGTTCGTGGCACAAGCAGATGCTGCGGTGGATGTTGAGGAGGAAATCGAACTTGAAGTTGCCGTGGTTGCAGGGTCTGTCGAGGTCGGGCTTGAAGTATCTGTCGGCGGAAGACACTGGTAGTAGTAGTCATTGAGGTACTGGCAGCTCCAATCCGACTGGCAGCAGGTAGAGCCAGTCCATCCTGTTCCACCACATTGTCCATAGGTGGCACTGCAGTCGGCGTCTCCCACATAAGGCAGACACTGGTAGTAGTAGTCGTTCACATATTGGCAGCTGGAACCGGTCGCGCAGCACGCAGAGCCTGTCCAGTCGATCCCTCCACATTGCCCATATAGAGCAGAGCAGCCTTGAGCAACCACACATGACGAAGACAGGAAGATCGTCCCCGCCAGTAGTGGCAAACGGCCCAGCCTGGCTTGTTGAGACTTCGGCATTCTTCTTCAGTCGGATCCCAGGGTGGGTTGGAGGCACATTCTTCTCCTAGACGGAGGAAGCCCTCCCATTTATGTCCATAAATACAACCCCTTTCGATCCCTCCTGGGAGACCTACCGTACGCCCACGTTCAACAATTTTAGCCTTCCGGTGCACCTGGCCAAAGTCATCCCTGTCATCTGAAGTCCTTGCGAATCCGAATTTTGCGTTCTCGAACACCCGCTCCACGCACAGATCCGAAAGACATGCGAAAGGTGAAGGAGGCCAGACGACGAAGTTTCAGGAGGTTCCCGTCTGTCACACTCCGTCCTGATATCAAAGCTTGACAAGTCCGGTACCTAGCGCTCGGACCAGATAGCGACCGACAGCCACGGCCTCGGAGATTGTTCACCTGAGGCAGCCACTCTTGGCCCCCTGACAGGCAAATTAAATGCATTCCAGAAACTACGAACCGAGCTGTTCGAGCTCGGTAGATGAGCCGGAGACATGGGCCAGACACATGCTGATCATCAAGGATCGATGCAGACTAAGATGCGAGGTACTTGTTACGTAGCCTGGGTTTGAGGTGGAGTCCTGCGTCACGTGCAGCTGCACAAGGCTGACTTCTCCTGAATCGACAAGGCTGACCTCCCCTGTTTCGTCGACCGGCCCTTCTGCAGAGGGAACTTGGCTTGAGGGAACGGCGGCACGGACATAATTACTCATTATTGACATGCCCAAGCCTCATAGTATAAACTCGGTTAACATAGATTTGAAGCCGTACATATCTATAGGGGAAGGCACTGTGGCAGTACTTAGTACAAAGAGTGCATATAAGCTGTCCTCATACACCATCAATGCCGATTGCAGTAGACTCGGGCAGAATTCCATTATCTGCGTCCGGGTTCACCACCGGTGGCTGATCCACGGTGTCCAGATAGTCGGTCGTATGCTCATTCCTCTCCTGCAGCACTGTCAACCCGTTACCCAGCCAGGAGAGATGGTTCTCTTCTGTCTCTGGGAGGTAAGTGTAATCAAAATCCTCCCAACGAGGATGTTCATAAGCATATATGGTGTGGAGCGCCGAGCCAGGCCAAATCGTGACCACGCGGCCGTCCTCTTTGCCTCGCTTCATCCATGACTTGCAAGGCTGGGTGTAGATGGTCTTTTCGAAATACTTATCAACATGACTTGTGAACATGCGGATCAACTCGGGCTTCGGTACAATGGATTTGATGTACTCGCGCTGCGCCTTGAGGACGGCCTTAATCATGTATTCGCAAGCACACTCGACCAGATGGATTAGTCCTCCCGTCCCCGAGGCTCCATTAGGGCCGATGAAACGTAACATGTTGGGCATTTCGGGCGGGAAGATGCCGTAGTATGACTGCGGGTTCGATTCCCACACGTCGTTCAGTACGATGCCGTTTCTGCCGATGATGGGAGGTCCCCTTAACGAAGTATCGAAACCAGTCGCGCAGATGATCACGTCGACCTTGCGCTCCTTGCCATCGACGGTCTCGATGCCATCCTCGGTGATCCGTTTGATCTTTGTGGAGATGAAATCGACGTTGTCTTCCACCAGGGCTTCAAGGTAGCCTGGACCGGGCGTGAGACGGCGACAGCCCCTACAGAGCAGCCGATGTTAGGATGGTACAAAAGCATTGACATGGGAGAACTTACGGTGGCCAGTCAGGCTCCAATGCCTTCATAATTTCTGGCTTCTTTTCCAGTTTCTTCATCATCGCTTCACGGTTGACCTGTTGAAATTGTTGCTGTAAGGGGGATCCATACAGCGTGATAAGAGCGGCCGAGTTGACCAGTTTTTCGATCTTGGACCTGAATGCAGCATATGCCTTTTTATCTTTCCTGAAGGTTTCGAGCTCCTCCGGGGGGTGTTTGACTATGCTTCGATCAGTGACCTTACCCAACCAACGAACACTGTGGAGGAGACTCACAGTTCCCAACGGCTCCTCTGGCAGTGAGTTCCTGACTTCCAAACCCGATGGGGGAGATCCAGGTCTTACTGGACATGTAATGGTCGACGCGTTTGGCCACGGGCTGTATCTGAGGGAGAATCTGGATACCCGAAGAGCCGGCACCGATCAAGGCAATGTCCAACCCTTTCATACTTTCCAAAGTGAGCTCCGGATCCCAGTTGGCGGAGTGTACCATTCGGCCCTTATACGACTCTCGGCCTGGAATGTCTGGCCATTTCCACTTGTTCAGGATGCCGGTGGCCGTGACCAGGAAGTTGCAGGAATCAGTAAACTCATTGCCGGATCGGGAGTCGCGGAGGAACACCTCCCACTCGCCCTTTTCCTCATGCCAGGTGGAACCCAAGAACTCGATCTGGAATTTGATGTACCGATAGACACCGTATTTGTAGGCTGTGCGCTTGAGATAGGACTCGATTTCACCGCCGGTACAGTAATATTCACTCCATTGAGTGTTGCTCTCGAAGGTGTATTGGTACGCAGCGCTGGGTACATCACATCGCACACCAGGATAGCTAATGACGCAGCGCGACTCTGTCAACATGATAAGGTCACGGCAGGGTGACCCTCAACAACACTTACTTGTTCTCGTACCAAGTTCCCCCTACATCAGGATTCTTCTCGTAGATGGTGAAATCGAGATTTGGGATGCGCTGTGGAAACCTGATGCCTGCCAGAATGCCCGAGAAGCCGGCTCCTATACAGATGACTTTGATCGGGCGCAGATCGTCGATGCAATGGCCATACAATGGAGGCAAGTCCTGAATGTGAGGGGCGACAAAGGACGTTGCTGCCGCGTGCTCGCCAGCCAAATCGTTGCCAACAGTTTGAGGTGACTCCTGGTGGTTCGAAATGTCACCCATCGCGATGCCGTTGATTCTCAAAGCCCGATCGATATCTGTACTTGCCAGCCAAAACAGAGAATATGGTAAACAGACGTGAAATGTATTCGATGCGCCATCACCACCAGGGTACTTTGTAGCTCGTACTCACGAGTAGACCCGTTAGTGATGCCTGTAAATCAAGCCAACCACCTATCGGCGAAGGCTTGTCGTTCCATGACAATTCCGCCCTCGAAATTCCGGTTCCAGCTCCCCCTTCGTCACGCCACTGCACGCGTTCCGAATGCTGTGCCCCGCCGTTTGCTGTGTGACGCTCGCAGAGGCTTGCTCTTGACCTGCTCCAATCTTGAGTCCGTTCATCGTGGTTATTGAGAGTTGATCGTACAGGAATTTCGAAGAGTAGGACCCTGCTTGACGGGACTCAGTTGCTTGCGTTGACCTCGGCCCCAGCTCACGTGCAGTGGATCCTTGGATATCTCCTCTTGGCTTGTCAAGAGGCAAGCTGAATTGCCCAAACATGATTACCGATCTGGCCGGAAAGGTGAGCAGGCTCCCAGTCAAGCATCCTGAACGACACGTGCATGACGTGGCGAACCAGAGGAAAGCTGAGCTCAGGTTAACTATCCTGTCCTCTCCATCTAGGTCGTTATTGTGACGGGAGCGGCATCGGGAATCGGCTTAGCGACCACTGAGCTGCTTCTAGCAGCAGGAGCCAAAGTCTTCGGCTGTGACCTCGCTGCTGCCCCTACAGACCTCGCACAGGCTGAAAACTTTCGTTTCCTGCAGTGTAACCTGACACAAACCACGGCCCCCAAGGCTGTGGTCCAAGGCTGTATCAGTGCCTTTGGCGACACGATCAACGCACTACTCAATGTCGCGGGAATGATGGATACTAACAACAGCGTCGATACCCTCCGAGATGAGGACTGGGACAGGATTATTGCCGTCAACTTGACTGCTCCGGTCAAACTGATGAGAGAAGTAGTGCCGGTCATGATCAAAGGGGGTGGAGGCAGTATCGTCAATGTTGCGAGCAAAGCCGCCACCAGCGGTGCGACGGCGGGAGTCGCCTACACGGCCAGCAAACATGGACTGGTACGGTTTTGCTGAAATCACACATGTCCGAGCTTGTTACTGCGATGAAGCTAATCCCCCTTCATTTCTTTTGCTGTAGGTGGGTGCCACCAAGAATGTCGCATGGAGATTCCGACACAACAACATTCGGTGCAATGCTATCTGTCCAGGAGGTGAGCTGTTGCGATCCATATCCATACACGGTGACAACGACAAGAAAGCTGAGCCGCGCTCAAGGTGTCCAAACCAACATCACGAGATCGGTCGATATGGACCAGATGGATCAAGAAGCATATGCCACGATCAAACCCATTCACGACGTGCATCTGAACGGTCCTTCCGGCGCAACCTTCTCCACTCCGCGGCAGCAGGCAACTGTTCTGCTCTTCCTGGTGTCAGACCTCAGTGCCGAAATCAGCGGCGCCGTTCTCCCCGTGGATCATGCCTGGAGTACCATTTGAGTGTCGGGACAGAAGGATCACCCCGGTCTTGGTGTCCCGGGGGTCACACGAGGTCATTGAGAAGCGAGAAAGCGAGATCGGGCTGCCAGCCTCCTAGAGTTCAGAGACACTGTGGGGACAAGCAATTATTGTGGGATGTCATGTTTGTGAAGAGCCGAAGATCTCGACCGATGCTGGGCTGCTTATGCAGAATTGACAAGGTGAACCAGATCATCGACTCTGGCAGGCGAACGAAGCTGTGCAACCCATATCTGATCTGTAGTTGATTGCGACCGCTTTCTGCATGTCGGGTTGTCAACTAAATTGATCCGCCATCTACGTTGACGACCTAGACTCTAGTATTCCTGTCAGCAAGGTAACCTAGTTCCCTATCGACCAAGCTGTAGAGCAACTTATCGACCAGGTCATGAAGCTTTGCTTGATCCAAAATTGAACTGCTCCATCCACTTTCATTCGCTCCTGGAAACGGCTTTTGCGCCCCGGATGGTATTGGAAGACTTCCGGAGCTCGGAATGTAGCCTTTCACCGGTCTCGGAGCATTCCGTCAAGACGTCTGCATTGAAACAGGACATGGATTGATTGGAAGACATCTAACGGGCAATTGGTAGGAGTCATTCATCGCCTCAGAGTCCAGAGATCACACGCAGCAACATCTCTTGATCACTTTTACCAGCAAAACAAAATGCCCGTCGCCATCATCACCGGTGCATCACAAGGCATCGGCCGAGGCATCGCCCTACGCCTCGCCCAAGACGGATTCGATGTCGTGGTCAACGACATTGAACGGCAAAAAGCCAACATAGACCAAGTGGTCGCCGAGATTGAAGCCTCAGGACACCGGGCGCACGGCGTCGTGGGCGACGTAAGCAAGTCAGACGATGTCCAGGCGCTGGTGGACGAGGCGGTGGCCCACTTCGGCCAGCTCAACGTCATGGTTGCGAATGCCGGGCTGCTCGAGACGTCGAGTCTTCTCGAAATGACGGTCGAGCGCTGGGATCGCACGTACGCGGTCAACACGAGGGGAGTTTTTCTCTGCTACGCTCTCGCGGCCAAGCAGATGATCAAGCAAGGCAGCGGCGGCAAACTGATTGCGGCGTGCTCGATTTCGGGGTATCGACCCAGCGGGAAGGCCCCGGCTTATTGCTCCAGCAAGTGGGCGGTGCGAGGCTTGACCCAGTCGGCTGCTCTCGAGTTTGGCGAACATGGAATCACCGTCAACGCGTATTGTCCCGGTTCGGTCAAGACTGGCATGTCCACCGTCTTTGCGGAACGGCTGAAGAAGGATCGAGAGAAGGAGGCCGCGGCCACCGCCACGGCCACAAATGGTGCTGAGAGAGAGAAGTCGGTCGATGAGGTCTACAAGACATCGTCGCATCGGAAGAACGCCTTGAATCAGGAGCTGTTCCCCGAGGATATTGCTGGTCTGGTCAGCTTCCTTGCCGGCAAGGATTCGGCGCGCATGACTGGCCAAACCATCATTTGTGACGGAGGTAAGTCCAACTTCCAATGGGGAACATAGATGTGCTACGTTACGTGACTGACTCGACTAAGGCATGTATTTCTCTTGACACGATTGTGCATGAGATCACCTGGTGATCTCGATAGATCCATAACAGTGTGGCTATAAGCACAGTAGTCATGGAGAAACCTGGATATGTGTTCAGGATGTCACGTATGGGCCAAGCAGTGATGAGAAGCAAGACAGAGGACTGTTCATGACTATATCAATGACACAGGAAGAGATTGCTCAAAACCAGACTACCTATGTACTTTGTCATGCTTTCAGCTCAGTCTCCGTAATATCCTCCACCGGTGCCACATTGTTCTTTCCGAAGCCTTGATGCGCACGTTCCTGGACGTAATGCGCGACCAGGTCCTCATCGCCAAACATAAGAGCCACCTCTTCTAGTGGCTTGTTGAGAGTATCAGGATACGTGAAGAAGATGATGACCGCTGCCACCACACAGCAGCAGATGAAGACCAGGTAGTACTTCCATCCGATGTTGTCAAAGGCAACTGGAGACACCTGCGTCCACATGATGTTGATCAGAGAGTAGCAAGCAATGCACAACGTTGCTCCTTTGCTTCGAAGATGGGTGGGGAATATCTCGTTCGCCTTGAGAGATGTTAGTTCTGTCGAAGAAGATCACCGTTGGGTTGGGGTTCGTCTTCAGGGACAGAACTCACATAGAAATAACCAGGCCCGTCGAGGAAAATACCGTAGGTGAGGATATAGAGGTAGAGCATTGCGACACCGGCGGCGAGTCCGGACTTGTTGGTGGTGCCAATATAAAGAGCCGTCATGGCTGCTTCACAGGCCAGGGGGATACTCACTACAATCATGCCACTGGCGAGCATGATGTTACGCGGTATCCGGTCGACTATAAGCATAGAGGCGAGGAGAGACACAAAGCCTGTCAGAACAATGCCTCCTTGGAACTGCAACGTCTGCGCTGGCGAGTAGCCGAGAGAGGCAAACAAGGTTGGTCCGTAATCTATATCCGGTCAGGAACTTGCAGGCGAGGGAACAGTGGAGTGGGAACAGAATGGGGTTGGGACTGGGACTGAGATTGGGATTGGGACTTACTCGAGACGGTCAGAGTACCGGAGCTGTATAGGAAGACCAGCAAGGAGCAAGAGATCAAAGCCCTCTTCCTGTACGATGGTCTTGTAACCAGTATCTTCCACGAAGAGTCCAGTGATCGGTCCATCTCGATCTGCTTCTTCATCTCTAGGAATTCCATCTCTGCATAGCTGCTGTGGTCGTGGTTGGATCGTCGATGGAGGTCGCTGATGATGCGGCGTGCATGCTCTTCTTTGCCTTGGGATAGAAGCCACCGTGGACTTTCAGGGATTTTAAACAGGATGATATTGCCAAGGGTGATCAATGGTGGGAGGCAGACGAAAGCAAGCGGTGCTCGCCACTGCTGCCCTGATCCTTTCTGGTAGTAGTAGAACCCGATGCCCACGTAACTGGCCAGCACATAGCCAAAAGTCGCCATCAGCCCATTGATACTCGCAAGGAGGCCACGGCCATGGGGTGGAGCTATTTCTGTAATCCACAAGGGCACCGATGTGAGGAACATCAAGCAACTAGGACGATTTAGTTCTTTGAGGATGTTGGAGATGTGACGCGGTGCCTTACCTCCATCCAGTGAAGAACCGGAACACTATGAACATGGCGACATTGACAGACCCAGCCACAAGCGCGGCGGAGACGACCTGAATGAAGCAGGCCGTCATGATTGTCTTTCGTCGACCAAACCGGTCGGCAGCCCAAGAGTTGAATATGGTGCCGAAGAAGCCGCCCACATAGAACAATGAGTTCATGGCTCCTATGATAGAAGCCTCGTGAGGGTTGTCGTTGAGACCCATGTATTCGTAGAAGGAAGGCTGGCCTGGTCTTAGGGTTAGTAATGTGAATCCAGAAGGACAACACTTGGTATAGAGTCTAACTCACCCAACGTCGTGGCAATGATGGCCGATCCAAATCCAAACGAGGTGCTTCCCCAGCACATCCCCAGGATATACAGCACCGTTCGCGTTTGGTAGTGCCGCCTCTTTGCATCCTTGGCGATGGTAGTCGTCATAGCATCCATTTTGGGTGATCAAAGATGAGAAAGACAGACACCAGAGGGAATCGAGACGTTTGGCCCCTTCCCTCGGTTGGCTATACTAAATAAGTCAGTACACGAGGAGAGGTGCAGTGTCCCAAGGACCGGCTTCACCTCGTCCATTCGCAAGTGGGGCGGCAGTTGGCAAGTACTTTTCCGCCCTTCGGAATCAGGAAATTTACACTGGGTGGCATGTCCGGCGATAGTCTCGACAACAAGCGTCTGAGTGCCAGAGAGTGTCTTGCTGCTAGGTGTTTAGAGCGATTAGAGGCTGGCTGGCGGGCATTGGGCAGTTGGCATGTCACCATAAAACCCGTCGGGCATCTTGACCCTTAAGCTCAGCCTCGCCCAGCCAGTGTTGGAAGTCGACACAGGGCAATAGAACTCGAGAGCCGTCTTTCCCTGCCATCATGGATTCGAACCACGTCTTCGCCCTCATTGTTGGTGGTGGTATGTCTGGCATCACCCTCGCTGCTCAGCTGCTCGACCAGAAGATCCTTGCACGAGGAGAGTTTGTGATTGTCGACCGCTGGAACGACTATGGGGGTGTATGGGAGGCCAACAAGTACCCCGGGGCTGCGTGTGACGTTCCCAGCCATGCATATGTCCTGCCATTCTTTCTGAATCCAAGTATGGCGTCTAATCTCCGGCGATGGTGATACCCTGCAATTACTGACACTGACAAATGTAGCATGGTCAAGAGAATATGCATCGCAACCGGAGATCCAGAAATACTATGCCTCAGTCGCTCAGCATTACAGGCTGCGGGAGTGTTCTATCTTCAACACCACAGTGATTTCGGCGACCTGGAATGAGGACACTCTGAAGTACACTGTCGTGGTCAAAGACAATACCACCGGAGAGCAGAGCACCTGGTTCGCCAATGTGGTCGTCGACGCGGGCGGACAGTTCTGGAGACCCAAATATGCAGACATCCCGGGGGCGGAAAACTTCAAAGGAGCAGTATGGCATACATCTCAGTGGCGAGATGACTTTGATCTGCGAGGCAAGAGGGTTGCCATGATCGGTACAGGGCCGAGCACTGCCCAAGTTGCTCCACGCATTCAGCCTCTCGTCAAGGAACTCATCCTCTATCAAAGAAGTGCCACTTACTGCATGCCTCGCCACGACAAGCAACAACCTGGCTGGAAGAGATTCTTGTTCAAGTGGTTTCCGCCATTGCTGTGGGCGTATCATCTATGGTACTATTTCAGCGTAAGTCGGCTTTCCTGTCCAGTACCGCATCACATTCATAGAGGTCAAGCTGATCCAGTGTCCCGCTCTCTTATAGATTGAGGGGCGCAAGAAAATGTGGCTCTCTGGCACTCCGGAGCAAGCCCAGGCAAGCGCCTACGCCATCCAGCATCTGGAGACGACGGTCAAGGATCCGATTACACGAGAAAAGCTGAGGCCGACTCATCAGTTTGGATGCAAACGCATTCTTGTCCTGGACGACTGGTATCCCATGTTCAATCAACCCAACGTCAAACTCATCACCGACAAGCCCGTCCGAATCACGGAGGATAGCATTGTCTCCAAGCCGGCACAATTGACAGGTGTCGAATCGTCCAAGCAGGACCCCGTCGACGGCTACAACCCCGAGCTACCGGTGCCCCTGTATCCCGCTGCAACAGGAGGGTCAGGCGAGGTCGAGGACAAGATCGACGTGCTGATCTGGGGCACTGGGTTCGACATGACACACCAAGGCAGCCACTTCCAAGTCAACGGCATTGATGGCGCCAACTTGGAGCAACTCTGGGACAAGACCTCGCCTCGCGCGTACTATGCTGTTGGTGTCAACAAGTTTCCCAACTTCATGATGATGCTTGGGCCCAACTCGGCCAATTTCTGGTCCAACTTGACTTTGGTCTGTCTTATCCAGGCGAGATACAACAGCCGATTGATCAAGAAGATCCGAGACGAGTGCCGTAAAGCTCCCTACGCTCTGAACGTGAGTGAGAAGGCACAGGAAGACTACAACAAATTCATCTACGGGTCCATGGGCAACATTGCAATCCTCTCTCCAGGCTGCCACAACTACTATACCAATGACAAGGGAGAGGCGACGTTCTGGAACCCGATGCATGGCTGGACTTATGCATGGCGCACCTGGTGGCCGAAATGGTCCGACTATGACCATTTTGGCCCTGGACAAAAGGCAAAGTCGACCAGGAAAACGGCAGAAACGTTGGTTGAGGAGGTTGAAGCAGGTCTATAAGCCCAGAGGAGAGGGTCTTCTGTATAGGGATTACAACCATTTTGACGTGATCCCCACCTGCTCAAGAAGATAGATCTATCCTGCATATTACAAAATGCGAATATTGCATTGCCTTGGCTAGATTCAGGTCTATTGATAATTCTCCTTCTTTTCTCAGCAGTATGTGGTGGTTCCAACCTTCTGAGGCCTCTCGTGGACCCACAGCAAGTAAAGCGGTTCTTCTCCATGGTTCCGAACGCCATGCGCAAGACAAGGGGGAATATATACACCATCCAATCTTCCAATCTCTTCGTTCTTCTGGCCGCAATTAACCAGAGCCTTTCCTTTGAGGACGACATAATGTTCTGCCGTCTGATGACTGTGAGGGACGATCTTCTGCGCCGGCGGCACCACCGTCATGCCAATCGAGACCTTGTCATTCTCTACCGCGTCGCCACGATTGAAGTTCTCGTAACCCGAAGGTCCAGCCACCCAATTGACCATCCAGCGCGAGAACTCAATCTCCTTGGCACGATAAGCATCATAAGAAGGCTCCAGGTCGACGAAGTTGACCACCGATATCTCATCGACCTGGGGCGGACCAGTATAGACTCCATCCATGAAGTAGACCGAGGTGCCCTTTTTCTCGATGTCATCGTGCACCCATATCAGCTCACAGTCTTCGGAGCCACAATTGCGAACGCCATGAGGCACCCCCTTGGGGATATAGACACAGTCGAGTGGCCCGGCCACATGTTTCTGGCCTTTGCCATCGTATCCTTCCAGCTGGCCCTTGATGACAATATAGATTTCCGTGACACTGTGATAGTGGAGGCCTTTTTGCCGTTGGCCTACTCCCATGTTCATCAAGCCTGTGACTGTGTTGTGGCTGACCTGTGCCGTGTCTGGGTTGGTGTTGATGTGCCCTGGCGGACCGCCAACCCAGGTGATGAGCCAACGCATGAACCCGGGCTCCTTGGCCGCTGGAACATGCCACGACGGTTCTAGGTCCTTGTACGGAATGATGCGGTGGATGAGCTGTGAGGCTTCAGCCACAGCATCGGCTTTGACAAAGGCTGTATGGGGCGGATGCGTCCCATTCGCCAGATCTGGGACAATATCTTGCACCATCTTGCCCGTATCCAGGAGTCTCAGACGTCTTGGTCAGTAGGTCTCAGGTTGAGACCGCGGCGGGCTGCAGACGTTCTGAGAGCTGAGATGAACCTGGAGTGCGGAATATGGGAACTGATTAGACCAGGAGTATGGGGCAAGGCACAGGTAGGGAAATACTAGTATTCGGGGCTCAATAATGTCCTCAGTCTTGATCATTGGATTCCGAAGTACCACGTTCAGGGGCATCGAATCCCGTGGTACGTAGAATCCTGCACCAGGTTGACTACTGTACATACCTCAACTTCGAGACTGTGTCAAGTATCATGTCTGTCCTATCATTGACGTCGGCACATTCGCTTCGGAGTAGTTTGTCGGATTGACCTGCTTCCACGGCCAGTGTAATCTTCAATGGCATGGACGACATTGGCGACAATTCCGGTGGGTTGACACTGGCCCCCGCTAATATATTTCTTTGGATTCGCCCGGCGGGGCAGAACCTCCCTTCTACCCCGGAGTCTCCGCACGTCCAGAAGATCGAAGACACTACGTTCCGGGGCCCCTATCTTTGTTGGTCTCTCTATAAGCCCATGACTACAGCTGGAGCAACCACCATAGAAGAACCAACCCTCCACTACTTGCTCCCTAGGAACCCTCCTCTACACAACAAATATGGATCCCACACCGGTCACCGCCATGGACGACAAGCGTAGCCATTACAGGGCCAAAATGGTGTTGGCTGTCGTGGGCATATCAATGGGAGCAGTTAGTTACGCGTATGCTGGTTCGATCGTGGGTACTACTTTGGGTCAGTCACCTTCCAAGTGTCACGCTCCTGACACGTGACCATAGTTAGATTAGGCAGGTTAGCCGAGGCAGCTATATACCTTCGTGCCTCGGCCTATATCCTTATTAAGACCTTCTATCTTTAAATTTATCCATTATATACCCCGTACGGTTCGTAATATATTTAAAGACTACTATTCTACGCTCGTGCCTAATAACGACGAGCGATACTAAGATTAAATTCTTTAAAGTACCTAGTACCTCGATTAGAAATAATCTTAGCGAAACCTCTTCTATAACGAAAGCGTTATTCTTTACGTAAGTAAAGACTCGACGCTAACTTACGCTTTACTTTACGAACCCTTTTCCTTCTTTAACTTAATATCGTACGATATTATTTCTTACGTAAGTAAGGACTCGATATCTACGCTATTAAGATCGAACCTTCATTTCTTATATCTTAGCTACTTTATATAGTTCGCTACCTTAATTTACTAAGATAGTCGATAATTCACTTTTACTACTATCGACTACCTAAAAGTGAAAGTATAAGTAAAACGGGACCTTACCGCCTTTACCAAGACTTAGGTACCGACGACGAGTACTTAAACCTGCTCGTCCCCCTCCTCTCGCACTTCTACTTTCTCCCCTCTTTATACCACTCAACAACACTCGACTGCCTACCTTCTATCGACTCGACAACCGTTGTTAAGAAAACCTCTATCAAGCTTCGGTATCGCTTGATAACCTCATACCTCTCGATCTTCGATCCTCCTCTACCTCGAACCTCCTTATACCTATCTTATACGAACCGAAAAGAATAACTATACGTTAAAGAGATAGATATAAGCTATACCTACTAGGCTAAATTTATTATATAAGAGCGTAGAATATTACTATACTTCCCTCTTAACGTTAGAAGGGAAGATTATTACTCTTAACTATATTATATATATACTAGTAGTAATTCCTTATTATTAGACTTATCGGATCCTTTAGTACGGCTTAGGATCTTCGAGTAGTAATTTAAGGTTATAAATCTAAAGGTTACTAGTAAAGTTAGGTAGAATTAATCTTCTTAGAAGACGTTAAGAAAGACGACTTAACGAGATTATTAACTATATAGCGTCGTTAGTAGGACTATATCGTAGTTCTCGACTACTACTCGGTCGATTATAGATAATTAGTTAGACTTAAATATAAAATAAAACTATATAATTAATTAAATATCCCGATCTTCCTTAACGTCCCTAATTAGCTAGAAATACTTCTAGTTAAACCTTACGTTCTTCGAGGACTCTAGAAGGTTTCTCTTAATCGTCGTTATTAGATTCCTTAGTTATATTATCTAAACGATCTTTCTCTCCTAAATAGAGAGAAGAAGACGACGAAACGAGTAAGGTATACTCTATTTATAATAATATATTCCTTAAAGTAGATATTACTATATTACTTACTAGATCCGACCTTCCTAAGGTTTATTCTTAAGGCTTCGACTTAAAATTTCTTCTAGAATAGAAGACGTCGAGTAATAATCTATATAATATTCGAGTTACTAATAATCTAGATAATACTTTTCTTAATCTATTTAATAAACTTCTTTTCGATTCGCTAAGTAATTTCCGAACCTTTATTAATAGTTACTCCGACTAAGCGTTCTAATTAATATATCGATTAATAGAAAAATATATTTAAGTTATATTTACTTATAGCGATAGTTAAATATTATTAAAGAAAAAGAAGAAGGATCTAAAGCGAAGTCTTAATAATATAATTACTTAGAATATAGAATAGATAAATATTATTAACGAACTTAAAGATTAGATTCGTATTTATTAGGAGAGAGGCCTAGTTCGGAACGATCTCTTAATAATAGAAGGCTTAAGTTAATAGACGAAATCGTACGATCGAGTAGTTAAAATCGGAAATTAGATTACTTAAGAAAGAACTATATATTACGAATATCTTATTAAAGTAACGTACTTCTACTTCTTAATTATCTAGAGTTATATATCCCGAAGACGACTCGGCTAAAAAAGATAATAATTCTATTAATTATTATAATCGTTAGATCTATTTATCTATTCGCTATATTATCTATACTATAATTTATATCTATTATATCGAAGGAGAATTAGTCTATCGAATAAAGATACTAGATCCGGAGAAGTATAAAGAAGATAAGAGTAAGTATAAGTTATAGAAATCCGAAATATTCTATAAGTTAGAAGCTAAGTCTAAATACTTTAATCGAGTTAGTAAGTTACTAAAGATTAAATATATTACTTCTCGTTTAAAGGGATATATATATAAGATAATTAAATCGGAGTTATCTATCTATACTTCTATATATCTTACCTTCTAAACGTCTAAGGAAATATAGAAGTCTTTAGACTAGTACTTCTAGGATTACGATAAAGAATTTACTACTACTATAGAATACGAGTAGCTTCGATAAGATATAGACGAAACGTTCGATAACTTCTTATTTAAGTTTAAGAAAGCTATTATTCGTTTAGACTTAATAGAGAAGACTTATATAAACGATCTTATAAAGAAACTTAATCGTCGCCTATAAAAGAGAGTTAACGATAATTACTCTACTAAATCTTTAAGAGACCTTATTAATAAATATCGAAACTAAGAGAGAGCTATTCGAAGTAAATATATCTAGCGAGATATTATAGATAATAAGCCTTTAAAGGTAATAAATCGAGTTATTAAGAAAACTATTACCTCTTTAATAATAACTATTCGTAAAAATAATAAATAGTATAAGGTTTCTCTATCTAACTCGCTAGTAAAGTTATTTAAATTAATCTTAAAGCTTAAAGTATAGTTACGTAAAGCTAATAAGTACTTCGTTTATTATCGTAAGAATTATCGTCCTAATAATCCCGACTATCTCTATATAAAGTAGAAGAAAGCTAATACGAAAGCTACTTATCTAAAGCTCGATATTACTTTCTTATATCTTAATAAATCTATCGATAACGAATACGAAACTAATAATAGAGAATAAGCTAACTCTAAAGATAATAGTAACTCTCTATCGGAAAACTAAGAGTCCCGGATTTAGAATACTTAACTAATCTAGAATAACTACCCCCTAAGCGAAATAAAGAAGATAGTACTTAACTAAGTTACGTACGGCTATTAATAGTAAGTATTCCTAATAAGTATAATTACCTCGTCTTAAATAGTATTATCGAATCTAAACGAAGATCGTTATATTAAAAGATGTCACGAATCGCTCCGCAAGGTCACGAATTCGATCAGGTTTCCTGATAAGTGGAAGATGGGACGAAGTATTCCAGTAGGCTCAAGGGTAAGTCAGAACGAAAACTATCAACCAAAGGTATGGTCTAGCTTGTGAACGAAGTTGACTACGAGAGAACTATGAAATGCTATGGAAAGTCTAACGACTATATAGACATAGGAAACTCGTAGTGCTTAGTCATGCTTAGTTGCTCACCTACTGAGCGCCCCTGAGCGCCTGAGCCTGGTCACGTGACTGGTCCTGCACGGGCTCCGATTTCCATGCTGTCCCGTGACGCTCGGCATTCCTTCCTGGTATGTATGGTTGGATGTCATGCGTCCTTGGTCCCGCATGAATCCTAACACTTTCCCCCCTCCAGAACCGACGTCGACCTCGACGTACATAAGGTGAGTGTGTCCCGCTCTTGTTTTTGCTTTCTTCTTTCCTCATGGCTAACCATGCCTTAGCGTATTTCAAAGCGTCCGCGCACTTCCTCTGACCGTCGCCGCGATCTTGTCTCTCGAATCGAGTCTTTGGGTTCTGTTCGTTCCATCATGGGCCGTTGCACTCCTTGTCAAAATTCAAACTCGGTGTGCATAATGTTGGATGGATACCACAGGTGTTCTTCTTGTACGAAAAAAGGCGTGAAAGAATGTGATGGGAACTTCTCCGTGGAGGAGTTCGATTGTTTGACGGCGAAGCGGAATCGTTTGGTTGAGGCTGCCCGTCGCAAGGGTGAAGAGCTTCAGCAATTATTGGCTTCCGCAGCCAAAATCCATGCCGAAAGAGAGCGACTTCAAAAAGGAGTCTGATGATTTGTTGGAAAAACAAAAGAAAATGTTGCTTCGCGAGGCGAATGCCCTTGACGAGTTGGATCACCTCGATCCTCCCCCCTCCAAGCTTCCTCGACTGTTCTTGTCGGGATGGATGACCGGTAATTGGAGGAATTGTTCGAGCTAGAGCCGGGAGCTCTTCTGGACTTTTCTGGACCTATCCCTTTGGATCACCCGTCCTCTTGACTGGTGGTACTGTTTTAGCATTTCTCGGGTAAGGTGTCCCTCCGGTTCCCAAGTGTTCTCCGAGTCGTTATATCCTAACCATTTGACTAGATAATGTGGTTGTCCATCGATGGGTTGGCAGTCTATGATCCTTTCGATTTTATAGCGTGGTTCTTGGGTTTCTTCGTCGATTTCCACGGGTCCTGGTCTGGCGTTTGTGTGTGATGGTTCCAGCAATGAAATGTGAAAGACTGGATGGATTCGTATTGCCTTTGGTAGTTCTAGTTCGAATGTCACTGGTCCTAATTTCTTTTTGATTTTGTAGGGCCTAAGTCTAGTGTAATCAAGTTTGTTACTTGGCCTCTTCGTTTTGATATTTTTTCTGTGAAGGTAGACTATCCCCCCTCCTGGAGATCTGGTCCCTTAGATCTTTTTCTGTTTGCAAATTTTGTCATTTTCTCTGAGATAAATTCGAGTTCTTTGCTGAGTGTTTTATGCAGTTCTTGTAGTTTTGCAACTGTGAGTTATGCTTTTTCTGCAATTGGTTTTATTCTCTTTGGGTCTCTGTCAATTCTTGGGTGTTTTCCGTAGTTTGCGTAAAATGGTGATATTCCCGTTACCGAAGCGTTGTTGTTGAAAGCGAATTGTGCCATTGGTAAAAGAGTGACCCAATTGTCCTGTTCGTAGTTTAGGTAGCATCGTAGATATTGTTCGATTGTTTGGTTTGTTCTTTCTGTTTGTCCGTCTGTCTGTGGATGGTATGCTGTCGATAGCTTGTGTTTGATCCCGAGTTGGTTAATGAGTGATTGCCAAAATTGTGACTTGAATAGCTTGTCTCTGTCTGAGATGATTTGTTCCGGTGTTCCGTGTTGTGAAAATATAGTTTTGTTGATCGTGTATGCCAGGTCTTCTGCGTTTGATGCCTCCAAGTATAGTATTAAATGAATGTATTTCGTTAGTTTGTCCTGGATCACTAGTATGCTGTTATAGGATATGCCCGTGAGAGGCTCCTTCGATTTTGGTAGCTTAGTAATCCAATCTATGGTGATTATCGACCATGATTCTTGCGGTACTGGCAATGCTTGAAGCATTCCGTACGGCTTGTGCCTAGCGTGTTTCGTTTTCATACAGGTATTACACTTCTGTATATAGCTCGTGACGTCTTTGCGTAATCCTGGCTATGTGAAGTCTCTTGTAACAAGTTCAATCGTCTTGTTTATCCCTAGGTGTCCCGCGGTTCTCAGATCATGTCTTTCTTTGATAACTTGTTGTCGTTGTCCTGTGGACAGTTCGATATCCATTATCGTGATCGATTCTTGTTCTGGGATGTGGTAGGTTAAATAACCCTTTTCCTGCTTGAGCAAGGCTGCTGGTTGTGGTTTCGTGCCTTCTTTTTATAATCGCTCCGTCTGCTTAGGGCGTCTGCTCTTTCATTCTCGTTTCCCCTAACGTGGGTAATCCGAAAGTTGTATGACGCAAGGGTTTCTGCCTATCTGACTTGTCTGCGATTGAGGGTTTTTGTCGTTGTCCAGTACAATAGGTTTTTGTGATCTGTGTATATCTGAACCGGGTATTTCGATCCTTCTAGGTATACTCTCTACTCTTTTAAGGCTTCTACTATTGCGAGTAGTTCTTTGTCGTGAATGTTATAGTTGAGCTCTGGTCCAGTTATCTTTCTCGAGTAGAAAGCAATGACTCGTGTCTTCCTATCGTCCCCTTTCTGATTCAATGTTGCTCCGATGGCGAAGTCTAAGGCGTTAGTTTCTAGAATTCCTTCCTTTTCTGGATCCTAGATGGCTCGTATAGGCGCTGAGACCATCTTCTCCTTCAATTTCCTGAAGGCTTCCTTGTATTCCTTGGTAAATGCGAAGGGTACATCTTTTTTTGTCAGATTTGTTAATGGCGTCGCGAGGCCTGAGGAAGCCTCCGATGTATTTCCGATAATAATTAATGAGCCCTAAAAAGGCTTGTACTTCCTTGACGTTCTTGGGTTCCGGCCATTCTATGATTGATTTGACCTTATCCGAGTCTGGCTGAATTCCTTCGGTGGACACGATATATCCTAGGAATTTGATGGAATGTTTGTGGAACTCATATTTGCTCAATTTGATCGGTAGGTCTGCTTCTCGTAGCTTCTGAAGCACCTTTCTAATATGCTGTACGTGTTCGTCGTACGTTTTCGAGAAGATAAGCATATTATCTAAATAGGCGACAACGAAGTCGTCTAAATATTCGCGTAACGTGTTGTTAATGAGTTCTTGGAACGTTGCTGGTGTATTTGTTAGTCCGAAGGGCATGACCAAATACTTATAAAGCCCCTATCTGGTTCGAAAGGCAGTTTTCTATTCTTCTCCTTCCTTTATACGTACTCGGTAGTAGGCGTCCCTAATATCGATCGCTGTGAACTATACGGCTCCTAACAGTCGGTCTTGAAGTTCGTCGATCCTTGGTAACGGATATCGATTTTTGATAGTGATATCGTTAAGTTTTCGATAGTCGATATATAGTCGTAGTCCCCCGTCTTTCTTTGGTGCAAAGAGGACCCTATGTGCTATTGGCGATTTCGACGGTCGTATGAACTTCTTTTCCATATGCTTCTTAATATATTCCTTGAGGAAATCCTCTTCTCGCTTAGATAAAGGTATTAGTCCACTATAGTGCGTGGGTGTCTTACCTTCCTCGAATACGATCTCGTGATCCTATGGTTGGTATTTCGGTAAGGCTGCTTCGCCTTCTCTTTCTTTGAACAGTTGCTCGAAATCTTGATATTCCGAAGGAAGGGGTTGGTCTGTGCTTGCTAGTACCCTTCCTTGCGGTCGCACCTATATGGCTCGTGCCATATGGTGTACCTTTGGAGTTGATCTTACCCCCGTTCTCTTTCCACTGCATTTTAGAAATTCGAGTGTTCTTTCCCTCCAGTCGATCGCTGGGTTGTTCCTTTGAAGCCAGTCCATCCTAAGTATGATGTTATACTTGATGGGCGCTATGTCGAGCGTGATATTTTCCTCGTGGTCCGCAATCTTTAGTCGTGCCTGTACTTCTTTGCGTATCCACCCCCCATCGTGCTCTATAGGGGACCTATCTGCTATGTTCAGTGGGTAAGGTTCTTGCTTTTCTCGTTTTCTATGTTTTAGTCGTTCTCCTGTTTGAAGTGATGTATAACTTCTGTTTGCGCCGTAATCTATCATGACCGTTACCTGCTCGTGGTCCAACTCTGCCGTGAGGGCTATGTGGGTTCCTCGATAGGTAGTTGCTATGCATAGATCCTGAGGCTCTGAGGTGAGATAGCTGCGCCTCTTTAGGCTGTCTCCTCGTCGTTTTTTGTATCCTGAAAGTGAATATGCTGTATCTCTCGGTATTTATATGTTTCTAAGCCACAAGTCCATCCTTATCGAATTATCTATTCGAAGACCTTTGTGCTGATTTTCCAATGCGGCTATTCAGGGTCAATATTAAACTGATATATATGTTGGTGACCTCCTAGGCTGTATTTATCGTCACTATAAGGAAAGTATTCCCAATTATAACTTGGATCTGACCTTTTATTAATAGTCAATAATGCTTACCTTTTTTGCGTAGCTGGCTCCTCCATTGGCGGTTATTCAAACACGTATCTTAGGACGTCCGATGGTATTTCCAAATCCATCTTTGTCCTGTTTTCGTCTTCCTTATGTATGTGGACTTCTGCCGAATATTGGCATTCTAAGTCTTAACACACACCGGTAGATCCACCATAATGACTGAATCTCTTGGTGTTACCGTGTTATTAAAGACCTCGTGCTGGTGTTGCGTACTAAGTGGGCATTCCGGTCGTTGGTACTAGATCTTTTTCCAGTAATTTGTTGCTAAGATGAATTTCTCTTTAGATGATCGGATGATAATAAACTTGCTGATTTCCTCGTTGTCCGAGGTTTCACTTTTTTCCTGCCTGCATTATGTCGAGACTCTCCACTTGTTCCTAGTCTTCTTCATCCATATTCTGGAATGGGTGTAGTATCATTGGTTCTCCTAACACCTCGTGAGAGTGTGGATTTTCCTTTTCTGCGTATTCCTGGTTTTTGTAAGCGAAGGCTGTTACTATAGTCCTTGCCTTCTTCCTTGTATAAGGAGCGTAGACCTCGTGCGTTTTGCCATAACGTGTGTTAGTCCAATGATATTTTGGGTCGCATTCTACCCTCCTCCAGTGTTCTGTTTCGAACATGATGAAGTCTGGTCCTTCTGTAAGGATCTTATCTCGTAGGATCCGAACTCCCTTGGGTTCCACCGTTATCTTGCTCTAATCTTCAAATGGATATAGATATGCTTCAGCTTCCTTGACAGTGTGTGTGTGTGCAACGTCGCGTAGTTCACACCTTTCCGCCGTATACTGGCTAAGCATGACGTATTCTTCGTGGTCCTTTGGTGGGTCGTCCGGTGCATACACTATGTGTCGGGTGTTGCATCTTTCTCCGTGGAATCGTGGATCACAATCTACCGTCTCGTGGTATCGTGTTTTGATCACCGCAAATTGATGACCATTTATCGCGACTTGGAACTGTTTCCTAATTCTCTCAATGGGTATCTTGGTGTAGGCATTACTCTTCTGCACCTGGTCCTAGTCGTCGTCTAAGACTGAAAGTTGCTCCTTATCCTATGTTATGTTTTTCAACTTTCTTGCCTTGCGCTTTCTCCGTTGAGGGAACTATCCACTTCCTTCCTTGTCGGAATAGTGGATAGGGTAGGCGTCGTCGTAATATGCCGTCTATGAGAGTCTTGCGTGCTCGATGGCTTCTTGACGAATATCGCCTACGGCTTTATCCGTAGCGTCGTTATTCTCCCTGTTATGTGGGACTTGATCTTCCTTCTTGACTGTCTTGGTCTTAGGTTAATCCTTCTGTGCTGCTAGCTCCGCTGTGCTGTTTATTCGTTCCGGGAGTGATATCCCCAGCATCGCGAGTCTTTTCCTCGGTGACGTCGTTCGAGGTTCTTCTTTCGCATGTTCTATGCGTTTTATAGGAGTGTCGGCCTTTTGTTCTCCTATACCGGCTGAATCATCCATTATATGCAGTTATTGGGCCTTGGCATGATATTTCTTTGCCCTGTGGCCGGATTTACTACAATTATAGTATAGGTTTTCTTTCTTGCGCCTCTCTCTCTCTTTGTTTCCTCCGAATCCGGTTCTCCTGAAATGTGGACCTCCTGACCGTGAGGGTCGTCCTTGTTTTATGGCGTCTAGATCTATTGGATCCCTATAGTTGGTCTGATAGTTGGGTCGGCTTCGGCCTCCTCCCATGGTGGGTTTCCTAAACTATCCTTTCTTTTCTATTCGCCTCTCGTAGAGTCTGTTGTCGATCTTAATTAATTTCTCTACGAGTTCTTGATATTCGTCGGGCACCTCTTCCATCCTGTCTTTCACCGTGTCACTGAGTCCTCGATAGTATGCTGCTGTAAGGGCTTTTTCGTTCTATTCTACGCGTTTCTCCAATTGCTTGAATAGCGCGTAGTACTGAGCGGTAGACCCTTTTTGTTTGATGTCGTGTAGTATACGTTCGGCTGTTGCTTCTTCGTCGGCAACTCCGAAGACTTGCTTGATCTTGACTTCGAAATTGGCAAAAGTGTGGAAGATAGCTCGGGTGTCTTTATCTATGCCTGACTTACTGCTGGCTTCTAAGTAATCGTTGAGGGTTGGCTCGAACCACGCAAAGGCTGAGCCTTTGAGGTTCAAGGCTGCGAACAATACTTTGTCAGCAGCACCTAGGTACTTCTTTGGGTAAAGCTTGAATACGGCCTTGAGTTGAGTCAAGAACATTTTCAGCTTGGCTTTGTCCCCATAGAAGTGTTCGACCCTGATATTGTCCTTGGATGCTCCGTTATCTTTGTCCATAGTAGATAGGCTGGCCGGACCAAGGTTGCTGGATCTCACCGATCCGGTTGGCGATTTGGGGCGAGAGCTGGCCATACTTCTGATGTCCTATCTTCAATCAGTAGGGTAGTCAAAGTGTCACGAATCGCTCCGCAAGGTCACGAATTCGATTAGGTTTCCTGATAAGTGGAAGATGGGACGAAGTATTCCAGTAGGCTTAAGGGTAAGTCAGAACGAAAACTATCAACCAAAGGTATGGTCTAGCTTGTGAACGAAGTTGACTACGAGAGAACTATGAAATGCTATGGAAAGTCCAACGACTATATAGATATAGGAAACTCGTAGTGCTTAGTCATGCTCAGTTGCTCACCTACTGAGCGCCCCTGAGCGCCTGAGCCTGGTCACGTGACTGGTCCTGCACGGGCTCCGATTTCCATGCTGTCCCGTGACGCTCGGCATTCCTTCCTGGTATGCATGGTTGGATGTCATGCGTCCTTGGTCCCGCATGAATCCTAACAAAAGATAGTAAGATATAAGGCTATACTCGACTTAGGCGCTACGACTACCTTTATAGATACTCGTTTTATTAAGAGATATCGTTTATCTATAATAAGGCTTCTAAAATCTTACTTCTTAGAATTAGCTAATAAATCGAAAAGTAAACTCGCTTACTTTACTAAGTTTCGTTATTCTCTAAACCGTTATATAGAGCGACTAACCGTATATATAGTTCTAAAGTTAAGTTACTCTATAATACTCGGACTATTATAAATAAGTAAATATAATATTAAACTCGACTTTCGCTCTTAATTAGTTACCTTCTCTTCTACCTAATACTATTACTACCTATCCGAAGATAAGAGCGAAACCGTATATAGCGCTCGAGGATCTCCTAAGAGTTTCTCTACTCTCTATATAGACGGATTAATAGTTAAAACCTTAAGTATTCGTAAGTTTTACGACGCTATTTAAGGAGCTAATACCTATAATACCGTCGTACTCTAGCTAAAAGAGATATTAGAGGACTATAAAGACCTTACTTCTCTATATCGATAGCTATTATTTAATCTATCTTACTATATCGTTAACGTTATCGACTTTAAGAAGTTTATAGTCGAGAAAGAGCCTACTAATTCGAGAGATAAAGTTTCTAAGATATATTATCGATTCCTTAATCTATTCTCGAAGAAAGCCTTAGAAGTATTACTATCTCTACGATCTAGTATCGATTACGAAATAAGACTAATATACGAGAACGCTAATCGATACTCTTATAAGAAAACCTATAGAATAACTTAGTAAGAACTTATAGTAGCGAAGAAATATATCGATAAAATACTCGCTAAAGATTTTATTTATCTATTATTCTTTTCTATTACGTCGCCGGTAATACTAGTAAAGAAGCTCGAAGAAGACTTAAGATTTTATATTAATTATCGAGCCTTAAATACTATTATTATTAAGAATAGATACTCTATTCCTCGTATTTAAGAGACGCTCGACCGACTCTATAAAGCTAAATACTATACTAAATTAGATATTATTACGGCTTTTAATAGGATTCGTATTATTAATAGAGATAAATAGAAGATAGCCTTCGTTACTCGATTCGGATAATTCGAGTATCTAGTTATACCTTTTAGGTTATATAATACTTTATTAATCTTCTAGAATTATATTAATAGTACCTTATAGGATCTACTCGACGACTTCGTTACGGCCTACTTAGATAACGTCTTAATATTTAGTAACGATTTAGAAACTTATTAGAAATATATCTCGATAATTCTCGAACGCTTATAAAAGGCTAGTCTATATATCGATATCGATAAATACGAGTTCTATACGAATAAGGTTAAGTATCTTAGAATAATTATCTCGATAGATAGACTACGTATAGATCCTACTAAGATTAAGACGGTTAAGAACTAGCTAATATCTCGGTCGATTAAAGATATTCTCTTATTTCTCGGATTCGCTAACTTCTACCGGATATTTATTAAAGGCTTTAGCCGTATTACCTATTCTCTTATAGAACTTACTAAGAAGAGCGATAAGCTATTTATCTAGTTAGAGAACTACTAGGTAGCTTTCGAACGCCTAAAGTAATAATTTATAAAATATCCTATTCTATAATATTTCGACCTCGATACCGATATATATATTAAAGTTAATACGTCGGACTATATAGTAGTAGAAATACTATCTTAAATAAATCGAGATAGAAAATACTATTCTATTACGTACTTCTTAAAGAAGATAAGTTTAGCCGAATATAACTATAAGATCTATAATAAGGAGTTACTAGCGATAGTCTAAGCCTTTAAGGAATAAAGACTAGAATTAGCCGGAACTAATCCGGATAAGCCGATTAAGGTTTTATCGGATTATCGAACGCTAGAATACTTTATAACGACGAAATAACTTAATCGTCGATAAGCTAGATAGAGCGAATTTCTATTAGAATTCTATTTCTAGATTTAATATCGTCCTAGAAAGTAAGGAACGAAGCCTAATAGTCTTACTCGTAGATCTAAAGATAAGCCTAAAGACTCTAATACTAACGAGAGAGTTTAATACTAATACTAAGTAGTATTAAAACTATATAATCTAGGAAAAGAAGTCTTACTCGCTTATTAGCTAAAGATAGTATCGATATTAACTAAGTCGACTATCGAGTTAATAGATAACAAGACGGTCCTCGAAAAGATCGAACGAGCCTACGAAGAAGATTTAATATTAAAAGAGATTATAGAGAGTTTAAAGGACTTCGTCTATACTATTACTTTTAATATTATTTAAAAGCTAAAGAGTTAATATATTTCGCTTAACGACTACTATCTAGAAGATAATAAGGTTTAGTATCGAGAGAAGCTATAGATACCTTAGAATAATAAATTACGTACGATTATTATTCGCTCTTATTACGATAGTCCTATAAGTAGATATTCTAGTTATAAGAAGACTCTAAGGATATTAATAGAATCTTTCTTCTAGCCTAGAATAATCTAAGACGTTAAGAAGTATACTAAGAACTACTATATCTATCGACGCTCTAAGGTATTTAGGAACGCCTATTTAGATATACTATTATAGCTATCTATTCCTTAACGACCTTAGTTAGAAGTCGTAGTTAATTTTATAGTAGAACTTCTACTAAATAAGAGTAAAGTCGACGGCTTAATATATACTAATATAATAGTAGTTATAGACCGCTTATCGAAATAGAGATATTATATACTATATAAGAAAATCGATACGGAGATAACTATATATCTCTTCTTACGATACGTCTTTACTTAATACGGATTACTAGAGTATATTACGTCGGATCGAGGGTTAGTATTTACGTTAAGGTTTTAGAATCGCCTATATAACTATTTAGAAATTAATAAGAGAATATCGATAGTCTATTACTCTAAGACGGATAGATAGTTAGAGAACTTAAACTAAATTATAGAGTAATACCTATATATATATTATAACTACCTTTAGAATAATTAGGTAGACCTTCTTTCTATAGCTAAGTATATAGCTAATACTTATATCTCTAAGACTACTTAATAATCCCTATTCTATACTAACTATAGTATTTATCCTAGATTCGGTATTAAACTAGTAATAGCTCGACTATCTATAATAACGAAGGTATTAAAAGATATTAATTCTATTAACGCTTTCGCTAATAAGATAAATAAGTTATATAAAGTTCTAAAAGACGAGATAACGATAGCGTAAGTTCGGTATAAAAAATATATATTAGGAAGATTATCTACGTCTATATATAAGAAAGAAGACCTCGTATAATCAAATACGAAGAATATTCGTATAGAGAGGCCCTTTAAGAAACTTAACTATAAGAATATTAGTCTCTTTAAGGTACTAGATAAAGTTAATTCTCGAGCGTATCGAATCGAGCTACTATTAATAATAAAGATATATAACGTCTTTTATACGTCTCTACTATATTTCGTAGCTAATAATCCCTTACCTTACTAAAAAGAAGAACCTTAGCCGCCTAAAATTATAGAATAAGAAGAGATAGTAGAAAAGGAATAGTAAGTCGATAAGATATACGATTTACGTCTACGAAATAGGAATCTTAAATATCTTATATAATTTAAAGGAGTAAACCTCGAATAGTTAAGGTAGAAAGATATTCTTCCTAGGTACGAAGACCTAGTAAAAGGGTTTTACAACGAGTAAAAGGATAAACCCGGACCTCTAGATTCCTTCTAATACCTCGTACTAATAATATTAAATAAAGTAGACTCGAATCTATAAGTCTCGAAACGATAAAAGAAGCTAAAGAAGTTCTTTAATAAGATATACGATAAGTAATAGAAACGTAATCTTCTCGGATTACTACTACTCTTCGGTATTATAAGGATATCGATTAGGAAGTATAATCTCGAATTACTACTACTCTTTAATATAAGAATATTAATTAGGGAGTATAATTATAAGTAAGGTTAAAGATTATACTATACTAAAAGAATTAATCCTTTATATTCTTAATAACTATTAAAGTAACGGTCTTCTAGATAGATATACTAACGGAGTCGATTATAAGGACGTTACTCTATATCTCCTAGTTAATAGCTATCGTAGAGATAGACTAAGATAATAGGACTTTCTAACGTATAGAATAAATCGTTATTACGTAATAAATAATATTTAACGTCTAAAATCGTCTCGAGATACGATAGGTTACGAGAGGTTATTATCTAAAGAGGGTTATCTTTAAGGCCTAAGATACGGTTTAGAGGGGGGTAATATTACGCTCCTAATACGTAACTATAGTTAGATTAGGTAGGTTAGCCGAGGCAGCTATATACCTTCGTGCCTCGGCCTGTATCCTTGTTAAGACCTTCTATCTTTGAATTCATCTATTACACACCCCGTACGGTTCGTGATACCAAGGGGTTTGATACAGTGTTGTCCTGACGTCTGCACCAGGCCAGCCATCATTCATCGCATACATGGGATTGGCGACCAACCCTAATGCCCAAGGCCTCACGGGCACCGTCGTCGGCTTGTTCTATGCTGGAGGCGTCTTTGGCGCCATCCTCAACACGTATCTGGCCGACAGCGTTGGCCGCAAATGGACCACAGCTATCGGAAGCATCATCCTCGTTATTTCGACCGCTTGTCTCTCGGGCTCGGTCAACATTGCCATGTTCATCGTCTTCCGATTCTTCGTCGGTCTGGGGTGAGTTTAGTCCAACAGAATGGAGCAAGTTCCAGAGAATACATATTGACAAAGTGTAGAGCTTATATGTTGTACCTGACAACGCCATTATGGGTTACAGAGCTTGTGCCTCCCCGAGGCCGCAGCATTCTGGTAGGCATCGTCGGCCTCGGCGGCGTGGTAGGATACGTGCTGGCCGCCTACGTCGGAGTCGGCTTCTTCTACTACAACTCGCAGCATTCAGCGCAGTGGAGAGCGCCCCTTGCAATCGGGTGTCTCCCACCTCTTTTGCTCCTTGTGTTACTGCCTTGGCTTCCCGAGTCGCCCCGTTTCTTGTTGAAGGTTGAAAAGCCAGAAAAGGCGTGGCTTATCGTGCGAGACCTGCATGCAAGCTCTGCCGACACCGAGCACGAATATGCCCAAGCCGAGTTCTTCCAAATGAGAAAGCAGCATGAACTCGACGCCTCTCTGGACGGGTCCTGGGCGGCTATCTTCAAGCGTACTTCCTACCTGAAGCGAGCTGCCATCGCCTTCTTCCTACCGGTTATGCTATACTCGACAGGAAACTTGGTGGTAACCAGTACGTATCGAAGTGGTCCTGATAGGATATAAATCTAACTGCCTTGACAGCATATGCCGCTTCCGTCTTTGCACAGCTAGGCTACGATGCCGGAGACTCATTGCAGCTCTTGGCCGGCCTTTACGTCGCCTCTATTGTGGCAAACCTGATCTCTTTAACATATGTCGACCGAGTCCCTCGTCATATGATGCTAGCTGGTGGAGTGGTCTCCGTCACGGTCATCATCTCCATCGAGACTGCGCTTCAAGCAACATATCTGGGAACCGGTAACAAGACTGGTCTTGCAGCCACCGCCGCTTTCTTGTTCTTGTTCCTGGTCTTTTTCAACTTCTTCCTCGAGGCCATCAGCTGGTATTATGCCAGTGAGATCTTCCCCACTCACCTACGCGCAAAGGGCATGACCATTGGCGTCATCGGGTTCTGTTTGGTTGACATTCTCTGGCTCGAATTGGCCCCTACTGCCTTTGCTGAGATTGGGTGGAAGTACTACCTGGTCTTTATCAGCATTTCCGTTGTTTCGGCCGCCGTCATCTTCTTCACCTTCCCAAATACATTACATATGCCGTTGGAGGAAGTTGCGAAACTCTTTGGGGATGACGACCTGGTTGCTGTTTACCAGAGGGATATCCATATCGATCACGAGAAGCACATGGTGGTGGAGGAAGCTGCTGAGATTGAAGATATCGATTCTAAACCCGGATATACCAAAACCCAGGCGATTTGAGCGTGTCTTGTGGTCTGTCACAGAAGACTGGGTTGTCAGCGGAATCTGGGTGTACTTGAATAGGGGCTTGTAGCATTGCACTCTGGCCCAGCCAACGACTGACCAACGTTGGCTCATCAAATACTGTACCTTTCCTGATACACTTTATTCTAAAGACGTTACTCTCAAGTGATCAAGTGATGCTGTCTGATGCCTAGTGCTGTATGCCCGCTCCACAGAGAAGTTGCCAGCTCCTCATCGGCGTAGGCCAGGCCAGCCACTTACGGAAGGTGGATTCCCATTGCTCCGCCCACCGAGTAGAAATGTCTTCGAGCGTACAACAGGAAAGGGAATCCGGAATGTTCGCTCGAACTGCCATACACTTATTTCCGAGCACCGAGCTTAGGGTCCATAGCCATAGGTGAGGGCACCAGGATCTGGACCCTCGACGAGCCGTCACGTCACGGTATAAGGGTAAGATTCAGGACGCCATACCTGACTGTAAACATCGAACAACATCCAGACTCAGACTCAGATTCACCACGTCAGTTTGCCCCAGACACTTGGAAATCAGAGCATCCTTCAGAGAAACCGTGGGCCGAAATGGGTTCAATCGGACCAGTCGACAAGTAAGTCATAAACCGCATCGTACGGACATATTGAGCTAAAGCCAGGCATCAGGAGCATTGTCTCTGAAGTAGACGGCGTGACTGTCAACTTCGATCCCATTGAGCTTCCAGGCCAACGGATCGTCCATGGCAACACCTTCCCCCTAGTGCTGAAGATGAGCAAGCCAGACGGCCAACTGAGCTTGGACGAGGCTGCGGCAGCGTTGCGAGATCTCTCGTCTCGAGGCATCACCACCCAGCTCCTCAATAAGCACGGAGCCGTGATTCTCCGAGGCCAACCGGACTCCTCGCCGCGTGCCATGTCGGTCCTCGTCCACGCCGCCGAGGAAGGTCGAGGCCACTTTCCATACGACCAGCTCGGCCTGGCCGGTAGCCGGACGGTGCATGAAAAGGAGGTCTTCAGTGCATCCGAGGCACCGCCAAACCTGTGGATCTACCAACACAACGAGTACTCGCGGTACACCAAGTTCCCGTCCAACATCCACTTCTTCTGCCACAAGGCGCCCGAGAAAGGCGGCGAGAGTCCGTTTGCCCACAGCGCCGAGATGTACGACCGGATTGCCGAGGAGCTGCCCGAGTTCCTCAAAGATCTCACGGAGAAAGGCCTGATCTCGCCAGACGTGTACCGACCTCCGGGAAAAGAGGCCAAGAACTTCATCTTCACCTGGGCCGGGCCCCTGGCATTTGGACGAGACATCAAAGAGGGGGATGACATGGAGACCATGAAGAAGAAGGCGGAAATCCAGGCTGCTCGCCTGACGCCACACTTCTGGTGGAGGGACAATGACGAGCTGGAAGTACATCAACATGTCCCTGCTGTTCGGCGCCACCCGGCCACAGGGAAACCCGTCTTCTTCAACAGTCTCGCGGGCAGATACGGCACTGCGTATGACCGTGGAGCAACCGATCCTCCTTACATTGGCGACGATGGCATGGCGTTTCCACCGGCCACCTATCGTGACGGCACGCCCATCCCCAAGGAATACCTCCACCGCACCTGGGAGATCAGTCAGGAGATTGCCGTCTTGATCAAAACCCAGCCGGGCGATCTGGCACTGGTGGACAACTACCAGGTCTCTCATGGCAGAGCACCTTGGTTTGAGGGAGAGCGTAAGATTCTGGTCAGCATGTGGGATACCGACAAGCCAGAGGAAAAGATCTTGGACTTTTGATAGCTACATAGTAGGTAGCTCGAGGAAGGAATTCAGTTGTACGAGCTTGAGGAACTGGGTTGTATGTATGTGCTATGTGCTATGCTTTACTTTTAGTCCCTCATTGCCGCCGCCCATGCCGCTCAAGGCACAATTACAGCCTTTACAGGAATCCCCTGGGAAACCAGTTCCAAAGCTTCCTCGAGACGCTCTAGCGGAAAGCGATGTGTAACGAGTTCTGCCAATCGAAACCGACTGCCGTATTCAGACGCAATCTCCACGGTGCGATGGTAGCCCTCGACCTCAATACCCAGACTGCCGATGATAGTTAGGTTCAAGTTATTGATTCTGACAGGGTCAATCGTCGTCGCCGCCTTTCCCGAGTATAATCCCAGAATGAGGTATTTCCCATTCGCTCCCAGCAGATTGAAGCCTTCTGGAAAAGCTGGAGCAGCTCCCGCCGCCTCGACGACAATACCAGCCCCTCTGCCCCGAGTCAGATCCTGGATGCCCTTCCTCCGTTCCCCGACCGTAGTGTTTGCGACGGAAAAGGTCCGAGTCGCGCCCAACCGCGTCGCCACCTCAAGCCGACTCTCAGGATCTCCAATCACCGTGACGGTGCGAGCACCAGCCAGAGTAGCCAGCAAGGTTGAAGCCAGGCCGACGGGACCAGAGCCCTGGACGACAACATCCACTTCATTGCTGATGGGCCCTAGCCTAGAGAAACCTCTGAGAGCCGTGGGCATCGCACACCCGAACACGATCACGTCTTCCGGCGCCGTTCCAGTCGGCACCTTGATGAAAGTGCATCGTTTGCTGATGGTGGCATATTCGCGGAACCCTGCTGCATTCGGCCCTCCCGCCGGCACGGGCCAGTTGAGGTCTTTGCAGCGCAGGGGATTGGAAATGCTGCATTCCCTGCACGTGCCGCACGGCGTCGATGGCAGCCAGTACAGCATGTCGCCGACCGCCAAAGGAGCACCGCGGCGATCGGTTTGGATTTCGCGGCCAAGAGCTTCGACGATGCCGATGACTTCGTGCCCGAAACATATCGGTGTTGCTGGCGCGGCGATGTCGCCTTTGAGCCGGTGTGCATCGCTGCCGCACACGCCTGCCATCACCATGCGAGCTAGGATCTGGTCGGGCCCGGGGTCGGGACTGTCTTCCTCCACGATCTGTATGGGGTCGCCTGGCTTGGTGAAGATGGCGACTTTGCCTCGTCTCATGTCTGTTATTGTGATTGTGATTACTGCGTAGTCACGAGGGAGTAATGACGGCAATGGCCTGAATCATGATATGTTTCGAGGAGATGTAAAAAGTCCAGTAGTTAGTAGTAGTCTGGAGACAGGACTGTTATGTCTAAACAAGGCATCAGGAGGTCGAATCCAATACTAGTCGCTTGTCTGCCCATCCTGTTGAGCTTATTCCTCATGCCATGGCTTGTACGTACCTTACCTGACGAGTCATCCACTTCATGGTCTCAGGCTCGGAATTTGATGGGTCCAGAGCATTCCGGACCAATCATTAGGCAGGAACTTGCAAGGCTGAAGTGGGTCAAAGTACGGAAATGGATGATATTGATGATATTGGCTACTAGACGTCTTAACTTTGAAATCCTCATCTCCAATCGCCGCCACTCACAAGATGACAGGATGCTCATCGACGCTCATCTCGTTGTCTAGTGTGCCAGTGCCATCAGTCTTACGGCCAGGCGTGCTCTCTCCATGGCCCCCAGCAGTCTTCACCGACCCAAACGAGATCCCCTTGGCCATGGGATGCCCAGTTTCCGACTCAGGCTCCGAGTATTCAACATTGAAATCGGCTGGGTTGGGGCTGATGACCATCTCATGGTACTCTGAAGTGGTCCACGGCATGTTGACCGCCTGCCGGCCATGTTCGTTCACGTAATAGCCTGCTCCCGCGGACTCCCAAATGAGGGTGCTGTTCCGGGCGTCGAGTCGAGCTTGATATTCGTCGTCGACGGATTTCTTGACCTCCATGCTCTTTGCGTCGTTTTCAATCATCCACACGACCGCCTTGACGGCGTAGCGCGCCCAGATCTCCGCCCACGAGTAAAGACTCCCGCCGCGCGGCTGGTGGTTAGGCCCGTAGAGGGTGAAGAGGTTGGGGAACCCCGGCATCACCATGCCCAAGTAGGAGCGGGCGCCGTCCTTCTTCCAGCACGATTCGAGAGACACGCCATCCCTGCCGACGTAGTCGATCGGGAAGAAGTATTTGCCGACCTCGAAGCCGGCCCCCAGCACAATCATGTCGAATTCTCTCTCCTTGCCGTCCTTGGTCAAGATGCCGTTGGGGGTGATGCGGTCGATGCCTGCGGTGACCAACTCGACGTGCGGCTGCTTCAAGATGTCGTAGAAGCCGTTGTCGACGACCAGTCTGCGCACCAGCGGCGCATACGTCGGAGTCAGCTTGGGGACCAGATCGGGCCGGTCGCGGAATTTGTCCTGGATGAACCGGGTCAAGGTGGCGCGCACGTCGTCGTTCCTCGCGTTCACGCAGCCGCCTTTGGCCTCGTGCTCTGCATCCACCACCTGCAGCGCCGCCAGGTCCAGGCTGCGGAAGTACGCAGCGTAGCAGTACCAGTTCCAGTAGTACGGCATGTTGTCGCACAGCCATTGCATGTGGTCCTGCACTTTGGCCCGGTACCCGTCGTACGCCACGATCCAGTTCGGCGTGCGCTGGTAGACGGCCAGGCTCTTGACGCGGCTTGCCAGGCCCGGCGTGAGCTGCGTGCCTGTCGACCCCGTGCCAATCACCGCCACCCGCTTGTCCGTGTAGTCGACGCTGTGGTCCCACTGGGTTGTATGGAACATGGGTTTCTGGAAACTGTCGATGCCCGGGATATCAGGTTTCTTGGGAGTCGCGAACAGCCCGCTGGCGCTGATGATCGAGTTGGCCGTGACGTGCTCGTCCTCGCCAGTCTCTTTGTTGCGGATGGTCAGGTGCCAGGTGCTGGATGGCTGGTGCCACACCGCGGCCGTGACTTCGCGGTGGAAGCGGAAGTCCTCCTTGACGCCGTACTTGGAGGCGACGAATTCCAGGTATTTCTGCGTCTCCTGTCGCGACGCAAAGTATTCCGACCAAGGGTAGTTCTTCTCAAACTTGTACTGGAACAAGTAGCTCAACGTGTCCACGCGGCATTCGGGGTATGAGTTCAACAACCACGTCCCCCCCACGCCGCCCTGTCGCTCATAGAGCACGTAGGGGATGCCCAGGCGTTTGAGCTGGATCGCCGTGGCAATGCCGCTCAGGCCGGCCCCGATCACCACGACGCGGTGCTTGGCCAGCTTCTCCAACGGCGGTTTCTTGCTCCACTCCACGCCGCGCGGGTACTCGTCGAACGAGAGTTCTTCGTAGCCCGGCAGCACGTCGCGGTCTTGAATCATGTGTCCGGCGAAGAGGTTCATCAGCTTCCTGGCTTCCTCGACTGTAGGGGGCGGCGGGACCGGCGACACCCCGCCCTTCAGCAAGAAGTTGACGGCCTTGTCCTTGACAATCTGCACGTCCTGGTCGCCGAGAACATAGTCGAACAGGACGCCGCCTCGAATCTTCTGCTTGCGGATTTTCATCGTGGCCAGGTCAGGATCGCCTGTGACTTGGTATAGCGCCATCCGCAGGGCGTTGATCCCGGCCTTGTCGACGGCTTCGTGCACAAACGCTGCGTCGACATGGCTCGGGCTAACACTGGTGTCGCTCTGGCTTGTATCTCCATTCATGAAGGGCGACATGGTTGAATCTGACCGTGACCGAGCCTTGGTGTTTGCATCTTCGGGATTATCTCTTGCTTCGTTTGTCCTGTACTTGGTAGATATATACTGATCGCCGCGCTATACTGTGCCGTCCTGTACTGTGCTGTGCGGTTGGCCGGTTTGACCGTCCCATCATCCACTCTTCGGAATCTCCACCGGAGGCCGGAACCAAGACGAGGTCAGGCCATATGCATGTGTGTTGGGCCAGCATCGCACACGCTTGCTCTTGCTCTTGCTTCCCGTAAGTCCGAGCTGCCGGCTTGTGCAGCTACATACCACCTACATTATAGAATCGACTATGTTAATAGGTGCGGGTGGGTCTAAGGCGATAGTCCTTAGAAGGGTCCCCAGGGGATATGTGTGCATGGCAGTGCAGTGGGGATAGTCTGTAGTAAACTTGCAAGTCCGAACTGTATATACATACGTATTGCGAGACGAGATGCTTGTCTACATGATATGTGTGCTAAAAATGCCGAAATAGGTTGGTCATGGCTGACATTTGTCCTGCTTCACCGGTCACTATCACCACCGGCCAGATTTGGCGAGGCTGGTTTTGGTTCCGTGGCCATCGCCTTCACCTCCGCCTCCACCTCCTGGGTGAGAATGCTGGCGCCGTCCAGCACGCCATTCATACCGACGAAGCTCACGATCTCCAGCATATCCATGACTTGTTGCGGCGTGGCTCCCAGCTGGATAGCATTGCGCATATGGATCTTAGTGCCACGGTTATAGAGATGCGTGGTTGAAGCATCAAACGCACAGTAAATAAGCTCGCGGATCCTAGGCTCGATGATATCGCGGGTATTCGGGAGGGAGGAAAAGCTCATGTACGCCTCGAAAAAGTCCGGGTCGAGGCGCAGAACTGGATTCCACGTGTCGGTCCAGAACTTTCGCCGTTGGATGAAATCCTGTTTGATGGCTTCACGGTGCTGGTCGTTCTCTAGCGCTGGAAGCATGTCTTGCTTGCCTTGCTCTTCAAGCACCTCGAAGAGAATGGGGACTGCTTGGGTCACCGTATGGATCCCAACCAGGCTGGTCATCCCTATCACCTCCATGATTTCTTCCTTTGTAGCCCCTACCGACAGCGCAGCCTTGATATGCTCCCGCACGCCGGGCGAGTAGAGCGTCGTACTGCAGGCTTGCACGGCAATCCAGATGAATTCTTGTTCTTTGGGTGTCAGGCTTGCCCGTGACTGCGGCACATTGCGCATCCTGAGGTATCGCTCGAAAAGCACGGGATCGAGGCGAAGAAGATCCTCCCAGCCTTGTGTCCATGAGCCATGGCCTTGGAGGAACTGTTGCTTGAGATCTGTAGAAGAGGAAGAAGACATGGTGGGGGCCAACCTGACCCTCTCCAGCGAGAGTGAGAGTGATAGGGACAATGTGACTGTTGAACTGGGGAGGAGGACAAGGTCAACAACAACAGCGACTGAAGCGCAGCGCAACGCAACAAGTTTCTAGGAAATGAGATTTCCCACTGGGGGCCAGGCCCTCGCCCAGTCACTCCCACTCCCACTCCAACATTCCGTCCAATACCGAGGACCCGCTCTGCCTAGGGTACAGTTTGCCCTCGCATATGAGTAGGGAGAAAGGAACGGACAGACGCTGCAGATAAGCAGAAAGCCCTCTCGCTCGATTAACGAAATCTTTGCCTAACGATGGATACAGTTAAACAGTAAATGAGGAGGAGGGAACCCCATCTTGTATTAACTGCCAAAGGACATGTGCATAAACGGGCCTTTCTGATCACCTACCTCTGTTATACAGCAAGTCGCAGGGTCACTGCCAGGTAAGGCAACGTCCTATCCGTACTAGTATTAATAATATGCACGACTGCACAGGCAACCAGAACCGTTCGTTTGGTGTCTGTCCACTGCCGAGTTGCCGGCCCCAGACGAGGCCAAAAGGCGGGGTTGGGGTTGAGCTTGGGCTCCCCAGATTGACGAGGTAAGACAAGGCGCAGAAAGACTCAACCTCGATCTCAATTTCAGGCTGAGGGTGAGGCATGATAACTCTCTATTGCTTTGGTGCCAGTCTCCTCTAATCATATTTTGGTTGTCGTGTTCTTGCTCCGTATCTGTCAATCCTACAGTCTCAGCCTTGTCTCACGGCGCTGGTCGACCCTTGAATCTGCATTTCTTTCAAGCAACACTGCCTAAGGAAAGATTCTCAGCTCTTTGGCAAGCTCTTGGTCGTGATGTCGCAAGTCACTAGGAGTACGTCACATCTTCATTGCCTGTAGCTGTGATGCTTTCGAAAGGCCTCATCAGTGACCCCACTGGGCCTCGAATCATGACTGGCAGCATATGCCCTGGAAGAATCTACTAACAAAGATGCGTAGGTCCTCCCTCGGTTCAGGGCTACGAAGATTCTGCAGTCGGCGATGTGATAGAGGTTGCTAGTATAGCTCCCCCAAAGGCACCTCTACAAGAGGCCAAGACGGCACAGAAGCGAGGCCGAAATGTGTCCAACGCCTGCATCAGATGCCAGACGCACAAAGTCAAATGCTCCGAGGAGCCGACATGTAGTCAATGTCAAGCTCTCAACCTCGCATGCGAATACAGCTTGAAGCCAAGTCGAAAGAGACGCCAAACGAACGTCGCAACCTCGGGCGAAGCTCCACAGCATGGGATCCTCATGCAGATGATGGAGCGCATAGCAGAGTTGGAACGGAACTTTGCCAGCCTCATGATGGATGTCAAGGCCGAGTCCGACCAGGCCAGCATTTTCAGCCGTTCAGCCTCCCACCCAGCAGATGCAGGCCCTCCAAGCGATTCCACATTTGCCAACATACCCGAAAAGGAAATGTTTCGTGCACGCACTTCCCTCATCGAGCAGTTTGGGGTTCTGGATCGTTCGATAGCACGCGAGGCCGAGGCCGAGACCGCTACTCAGCAAGACTCCAGCCTGGAAGGTAGGCTGAAGCCCGAGCCGGTGACGTGGTCCGAGCTACCCAGAAGCAGCGAGAAAGCCGCCGAGATCTTGGAGAGAGAGACGAGACACCTGGACTTGGTGTCCATTCGGAAGGCGGTCGACACCTTCTTTGCCTATCTCAATCCACACTATCCATGCATCAACGAGAATGCATTCCGGCCGCTATTCCAAAAGTTTCTCAACAACGAGGACATGTCGGAGTTGAGCTATGCGGACAAGCAGCAGTTTCTGGCCCTTCTCAACCTGATCCAGGCCGAAGTGTCCATCCTGAGCGATGAATGGCCGACGTCGACTCGTGCTCCGGCCTGGGAGGAATTCTGTCGCGCCGAGAGCATTCTCAGCCGGCTCACGTGGCTGGGGAATGGGAATATCATGACGATCCAGTGTCTATTGATCAAGGCGAGGTACCTGCTGTATGCTGAAAAGGCCAGTGGCGCGTACGATGCCATGGGCAGGGCGGTGCGTCTGAGCTGGCAGCTTGGCCTACACGACCAACCCTCGTGGAGCGGGCTCAGTCCATTCGACGTGGTGATGCGGCAGAGGATCTTCTGGACCGTCTTCTATCTGGAGCGTAACATTGCTCTACACGCGGGAGCCCCGTATCTGATCCGGCAATCGGACTTTAAAGTCGAGCTGCCACCCAACTTGGCCGACTCGTTGTTGTTTCCCGATCAACCTCTTCCTGACCCCGAAGGGAGCCCGACCGACACATACCTCGCCGCCGCCAGTCGATGGGGATACCTGACTTCCGAGATCTGGGACACCATCTATGCCGCCAATGCCGAAAGGCCGGCCAGCGCCGAATTCATCGCCACCATGGACGCCCGCATTCAGTTTATCGGCAGTCGTATCCCCCAGGAGCTTCAATGGGTCAGGAACATGGACCGCTTGGATGGCCATGGGCCGGTGCCAATCTATGTCCTTCGCCAGAGTTCGATTCTGTACCTGGTAAGTGAGCCAGCCATCCGAAAAGGGGCAAACAAAGTGCCCCTGATATACTGATACTGATACTGACTGTGGGGCTTCCAGCGCATGAATCAGTTACGGTTGCTCCTCCGGCAAGAACGTATGCTGAGCCTGAGCTTTGACGACGAAATGGCCAAGGATTGTACGTCGATTGCGTCGGCCTCGATCAATGCCGTCTACGCCTGCCACCATTCGCCAACCCATACCTTGATCAGCCGCTACTCGTCGTGCCTCTACCTGAGCGGCGCGCTGTTGCCTTTGGTCTGTGTCATTGTCAACGACGAGAGCGATTATTTCATTCGTAAGGACGCCATTGAGGCATACAACAAAGGCTTGTCTATCCTACAGGATCTGGTCCCGAGCTTCAGTGCGGCGCGCCACACCCTCCAGCGCCTGCTTCGCATCACCCGCACCACCGAGAGAGCTATTCGAAGGTTCCAACATGCCGAGCAATTCCCGCTTGACCCCAACGAATTCGACACCGAGACTCTCGTGCTGCAGATGAATGATTTCTTCGGCCACGATCACGGCCAGCACAGTGATTGGGAAATGGGCTTGTTTGGCAGTGGCCAAGCTGGTCACTACAGTCTCGAGACAACGGAAGGAATGTATGCCGATCTTTCTACAGCCCTGAGTACGTCAGGCTGAAAAGGGGTGCCTGAAACCTGTCTGATGGCCCCACAAGGGGGTGGAGCAAACTACTGGAGGTCTCTCCAAGTGGCCTCGCTCTCCATTTGTGCCCGGGTCGGGAGCAAATTCCATATTCCGAACGGTTGGAATCCGGGGCCGACTGGATAAGACTTCCTCAATGGGGTACTCTTCTTAACCCAACGAGATCCAATGCAGTACGATTGATCCCCTCGACAGCTTAGATTCCTCAAATCAAAGCAGAGATTCCATACCGTCGGCCCTTCCCATGGCACCAGCACAGGATGGCCCGCCCATCAGTTCAGCTATGGAAGAGGTCAAGGGCATCTTACCGCCGGCCGAGTTAACAGCAGAAGCCAAGGGCGAAGCACCCGGACGTGGTCGACTGTCCGGCAAAAACATACTGGTGGTCGGAGGTGGACAATCACATAACGACTTCGACCCTCATCCTCCCATTGGGAATGGCCGGGCAATCTGCGTGCTACTGGCACGAGAAGGGGCGACCGTGGTGGTGGTTGATCGCTCACTCTCCGCGGCCGAAGGAACGAAGGCTTTGATTGAAAAAGAGGGCATCGGATCCGGCCTCACGCTGGTCGGAGATGTTTCCACCGAAGAAGGCTGTCACGCCATAGTCACACAAGGACTGGCATTGCTCCAAGGCCGGCTTGACGGGCTGGTCATGGTGGTGGGCGTGGTCGGAGCCCCGGCTTCTCTGCCCAAGCCCTCGGCTGCATACTGGGACTTTGTGATGAATATCAACCTGCGAGCACATTACCTGATCCTCCAGGAGGCTCTGCCTCATATCGAGAAACAGCCCGCAGGCGGCGCGGCGGTGTGCTTGAGCTCCGTCGCCGCCTACCTTCCTGCCTCGCCCGAGCCTGCTTATCATGCTTCCAAGGCCGGTCTACAGGTGCTGGTGCAGAATGTCGCATATCAATTTGCTCCGAAAGTGCGGGTCAACACGGTGGTGCCGGGCCTGATAGACACCCCGATGGGCAGAAGCGCCGGCACCCAGATCAAAGGCAGAAACGCCAGTGCCATCCCATTGTCCCGACAGGGGACTGGCTGGGACATTGCGTATGCAGTGGCATGGCTTCTGAGTGGCGAGAGTTCTTTCATCACTGCCCAGAACATTGTTGTCGATGGTGGCCGGATTGGCACAGGCGGGAAAGGAGCCAAGACGATTAACGCAGTGACTGAAGTATCGTGAATAGAGGGAATGGAAAGGGGCCCTCAGGGGCCTGGGAATCCGATGGCCGGGCCGAGTTCTCAGGCATGACATACGCTACGGTTAGGCTGCCCTGGAGCCCGGCTTCAAAGAGAGTTCCGAGGATTCCGGGCAATTGTACACTTTGCCTGCTTACATAGATGCCAGTACGTACAAGCAAGCAAGCAAGCAGCTGGGTAGAATCTCCCTATCCAGGAAATATACAGTACAGTACATGGGAACCTAGAGTCTCTACGATCTAGACCCAGCCAGCCAGCCAGCTGACCATGGAGGCATCTCTATTCCGCTCCAAAGTCTATGTCATCACCGGGGCGGCCGCCGGCATCGGTCTAGCCACAGCAGCCCAACTAGTGCAGCACGGGGCATACGTACACGCCCTCGACATTGTCGCCACCGCCAACCAGCCCGAAGCCCTCACGCAGCTGAGTCGACAAGGCCAAATGACGTACCATGAAGCCGACGTACGCGACCGGGCAAAATGCCACGCAGTGTTTGCCAGCATCATCCAGAACCACGGCCAGATCGACGGCGTCGTCAACAGCGCCGGAACGTGTCCCCTCGAAGGCGAGCTGCCGGGCGACGACCTCTACGAGAGCTGCTACGACGTCAACGTGCGAGGAACATGGATCGTCGGCACCGAGGCCCTGGCCCAGATGAAGACGCAGGGTTTCGGCAGCGTCGTCAACATCGGCAGCACGTCCAGTCTGGTCGGCGTCGCCCGACTGCCTTTGTATACGTCCACCAAACATGCCGTATTGGGTCTGACTAGAAGCTGGGCTCTGGACTTTGCCAAATATGGAGTCCGTGTGAATATGGTTGCGCCAGGTACGTACCTAAGTAGGGGGCCTACTGTACATCTACAGTGTACAGTGTACACCTTGAACAAGATCCATTCAATTCATGTGGCGACGAGAAGGCCGGTAGCTGACCCTTTCTTTCTCTTGGCTGCAGGTCCGACTGATACCGCCATGTCTCGCAGCCCCTTGCAAACGGTCATGGGGCCGAAGTTTGGAGGAAACAAGACCGACGATGAGCTCCTGGAGATCATAGCAAAGGGCATTCCGCTAGGCAGACTGGGC
The DNA here is from genome assembly GCA_024611085.1 of Exophiala sp. LBMH1013. Classification (NCBI taxonomy): domain Eukaryota; kingdom Fungi; phylum Ascomycota; class Eurotiomycetes; order Chaetothyriales; family Herpotrichiellaceae; genus Exophiala; species Exophiala sp. LBMH1013. Next base: position 1,994,958 of record JAMFLB010000002.1, read on the forward strand.
CAGCCGGACGACATTGCAAACGCCATCCTCTTCATGCTGAGCGGGTTGTCGTCGTTCATCACGGGCCAGATTCTTCCTGTCAGCGGCGGATATCAGTCGTAGCGGACGGAGGGGAGGGTCATGCTGATGCTGGCTTCTGGACCGACTAGAGCAGAGCAGAGCAGAGCAGAGCAATCAATCAAGGCTACAAGGAATCGTTCCGAAGCCCCTTTGTTCCAGATCAGAGTTTGGCCTAGGCAGAGTATGATACCAAGACTTCGATACTTGCGGATTGACTGAGGTGTGCAGAATGCAGAACCAACATTCCGGGGGAAATAGCCATAAAGCCCTGTCCGGGATTCGTTTAGTTCCATATTTCCCTAAGGTCCAGGACCCTGGTCTCTCCTATCTTCGTTCCCCTGCAGCTTGAACCGATGTACATACCATTCATTGTAGTTCCGGAAATGCACATCTAGACACAGAGAGACAGGATGTTGATGCTCGGTTCCTTCACACTACTAAGTAACAGATAGCTATATACGGCTCCATTTCCCCAGAATCCCCCTCCCCCACAATCTGTCTGTCGATCCACTCTATTGTCTCGCTCGGCACCCAGCATCGCAGCATTAGGCACGCTGTCCACAGCCAAGCGACTCATTGCTGATCCGGACATCAAACACTCACAGCCATGGAGAAGAACCACTCGCAACAAGACGTCGCCTATGTCGAGGATGCCAGCCCCGACAGGAGCGTCGAACGCCAAGAGGTGACGATCGACAACTCTCCTGACGAGGCACCAGAGGCGTATAAGCTGACGTTTGGGAAACTGATGGCCATCTTGGTAGGGCTTCTCTTGTCTTGTTTTATTTTCCGAACAGGATGGTAGTGACATGGACCAAACCGCTGACCGGCATGACGATATGATATAATAGTCGTTTCAACTCGGCTACTTCTCAGACACCTTGGTCGTCACCATGGTCTCGACAGTTCTGCAGACCATCAACAAAGACCTCGGCCCGTCCGCTTCGTACGCCTGGATCATCACCTCGGTCACGGTCGCCGGCGCCGCTGCAGCCTCGGTAGTAGGTCGCTTTGGAGACATCTATGGGCGCAGAAACTTTCTTCTGGTTGGAAACCTGCTCGCTGTGGTGGGCACCGTCGTGGCAGCCACTGCAAAATCGGTCAATACGGTGATCATAGGTGGCTGCTTCATTGGTGTGGCCACGTCCATGCGCCAGCTTGCCTGGGCTTGTCTAGGCGAGATTGTGCGGAAGAAGGACCGTGGTCTGGCGTTTGCTTTTCTGCAGCAAAGCCTGGGAGCGGCTGCTGCTTTTGGGCCGGTTATTGGTGAGTTTGAGTTTGATATTTCGATTCATATCATATGCCGGAATCCTGAGGCGATGCGATGCCATGCGATGCCATGCGATGCCATGCGATGCGATGCGTTGCCTTTCAACAATAGAATCTCAGCTGACCAGCCAAACAACCAGCCTACAGTTTCATCGACAATGGCTCGTGGAGACCGATCTACTGGCTGCCATTTGCTCTGGATGCCACCTCGTTCGTCCTCGTCTTCTTCTATTACCATCCCATGAACCAGTATATTCGGGAACAAGGCCAGACCACACGAGGCCAGCTGCTCGAGACAGACTTCATCGGCACTTTCCTGTACATGTCTGGCGTGGTGATCTTTCTGTTGGGTATTTCATTTGGCGGGCAGACGTTTCCATGGTAAGTTTTGGTTTCGAAGCCATCCCCTTCCGTTCCCTTCCTTTCTGCATGTGTCAGGTAGGTAGGTTGCGCTACTATCAGGACAGCAAGGCTGACCACCCATTTGCTGTGTGACAGGGCTTCTGCGGGAACGATCGTCCCCATCGTGCTAGGGTTTGTCATCCTAGTAGCACTAGGCTTCTACGAGGCGTACGCGAAGCAGAAATACGCCATCTTCCCACCCGAAGTGATGAAAGACTTCCGCGGCTTCGTGGTGCTGCAGATTGCCACCTTCCTCCTCGGCATGCTGTACTACTCGATCGCCGTGCTGTGGCCGGCGCAAGTCCAAGCGCTCTACGCCACCACCAACATGAACATAGGGTGGTACGCGGCGACGGGGGGCCTGGCCAGTGTCGTCTCGTGCCCCATATTGGGCTTCATGCAGAAAAAGGTCCGGCACTCGCGCTGGCAGTTGTTGGTCTACACGGGGCTGATGACCGTGTGTTGCGGCTGTCTGGCCACGTCGACGCCCACATCCAACGTCAGCTCGACGGCTCTCGTGGCGCTGTCGTTTGTCTTTGTCTCGGCCGTGTCCATCTTCGCCACGTCCATGGTCCAGCTCAACGTTAAGCACGAACATATCGGCGTCGCGTCCGGCTTGATCGTGACCATGAGAACCCTCGGCGGCGCCGTCGCTACCACCATCTATCTCACCATCCTTAACAACAAGCTCACTTCCAATCTGCCCAAGTATGTCGCCGCTCCGTTGGCCGCGGACGGCGTCGATCCCTCGTTGATCCCGGATGTCATCGTCGCCCTTACCAGTGGTGCCACTACCAGTCCCGTGTTCGGCCAGTTGAGCCCAAAGGCCTTGTTTGACGCCGTCGCCGGTCTCAAGGCTGCTTATGCCAACGCTTTTCGACTGGTGTATTTGGTTTCCATTGCGTTTGGGACCATCGGTACTGTGATCGTCGCTTTTGCCTCGGATGTCGACCATTTGATGACCAACAAGGTGGATGTGGCGCTGGTTGAGGGTGCCCATATCAAGGTCCAGACCGATACTGGAGAGGGTCACATCATCCGCCACGATGGTGATGAAAAGTAGGGGGAGGGGGAGGGGTGTTCGAGGCAGGCTTCTTGACCTCGAACAAGATGCTGACAACAAACGACACCAACCGCCTCGCCTCTGTCCCAGTGAATGGTATGGAGGATCTGATCCATAGGCTTGATACCCTCCAGTGTGAATGGCATGTAGATTGTATAAGGGTCGTGGTCCACACCTCCAAAAATCGACGAGATTTCACTCACAGGTGTACTCGGTTCGCTAAGTTACTTAGGTGTATCGTATCGTATCGTCTCACCAGGTCGTGCCCATCCAATAGTCCGAGTCAAATATCATGCCACTGCCACCGCCACCTCCAAAAGGCAGATCATTCCCAGCAGCAGGAGTAGGCAGATGACTCAGAGGAAACAGGACATGCTGATGCTCCATCAAAGGTTGAGCGCCGGCAGAGATGCATGCAGTGCCTCCGTCATCGCCATCTGGGCCTTCATTCGGAAGTTCCGGCAAAGCAGGATGACCGCCATTGCTATTACTCTGCGCAACGACAATCAAGTCTGCCATCTTAATGACGCCATGAAACCGCTGCAACAGCCGCCTAGCCAGGTCGAAGTCGCGCGCAATCTCCTGCAGCAAGTGCACGGCTTCTTTCCACAGGGCGATGGTCTCGGCACGCACCGTGGGCAGCGTGTCGTCCTTGACGATGATGCAGCTCAACGGCGTGATCACGCCTACTAGGTACATTGTGGAAAAGTAGCGGTCGGTCGCGTCGGCCGAGGTGCGTAGCGAGTCCTTGAGCGTTTCGATCGAGCTGGCTGCGATCTTGACCACTTCGTCGGCCATGTGGTTGTTGAAGCTCAGGCGGGACATTCGGTCCTGGCGGATGCGTAGTCTCATTGCGTTCATGCGCTGGATGGTTGGAAAGGGGATGGCGTCAGTATCAGGTAGTATGTAGCATGTAGGCATAGGGGGGTGTAATGTGTAACGAATATAAGCATAGGGGATTCAATGTGTAAGGCATATAAGCATAGGGGGTCTAATGTGTAAGGAAGTGGGATGCTTGAGTGATGGACAGAGAATCGAACAGACATCCATCCTTACCACTCGGTACATGACTTTCTGGCGCCACACGTAAGAATCCATGCGGCCTTTGTTGCCGCTGCCGCTACCGCTGCCGCCACCGCTCCCGCTACTGCCACCCTCGGTCTCCCATTGCAGCTGACGCGGCACGTCGCGGATTTGCTCGAGGATTTTGGCATCGAGCGACGCGATCTGCGAGTCGGACACCGGCTTCGGCGCGCCCATGTACAGCATAGTATCCCAGATGTCGCCGCACAGTTCGGCCCACCTGATGACGGCGATGAAGTAGGGCACGAACGACTGCTCGGGAGTCTCGTCCGGGAGCGGGCGGTGGGGGGGAACAACCCTCTATCATCCAGCGCGGGCGGCATGTCGACACAGAACTCAGACGGGCGGAGACTAGGCGGCAGGCCACAGCTGAGCGAGACGGCCCGCTCGAGCGTGAACAGCGAGTAGAAGACTCGTTGGCGCATGACCGTCTCAAAGGGGTCGAAGCTGTGCGCCGCCCATCTCGACTGGTCATGCAGGCCGAGTTGCATGCAGATCCGGGACCGCGGTGCCCATGATGTCGTAAGCCTGGTTGAAGCGCTCTAGGTACAGCAGGTATCGCGCCTTGAGCAGGAGACACTGCACCGTCATCAAGTTGGCTTTGCCCTTCCAGATCAGGTCCTGTAGGATGCTGTCGGCGGTGCAGAACTCGCGCCAGCCACAGATGGCATCGGTGTCGGAGCAGTCGCCCGTCAGGATCTCGACTTCGGCGTGGATCAGGTTGACCAGCGCCAGCAGTTGAGACTGGTCCAGCTCGCTCAGGTCGCGGCCTTGGTCGAACACAAAGCTGTCGAATTGCGCGCGAAACTGGTTCTCGTTCAGCAGTGGGTGCAGAGGGTTGAGCCGGCGGAAGAAGATGTCGAAGGACGCTCGGAAGAAGGCCCCGTTGTTGATCCTCACTGCCCGTTCCGCTTGACATGGGTCGATGTCTTTGCTCATGACGGGGCTTGGGCCCGGCGGTAGAAGGCCTTCAAGCGCGCCAATGACTCCAGTGTCACTGTCACCGTCACCGTCACCGACACCGACACCGACACCGACACCATTCGCCCGCTCTTGTGGCCTCGACGTCTTGTCGTGCTGCAGCAAGTCGTTCACTGGAAGGGATGTGAATCCCCCCTGGCAGGGAGGTCGATCCGTCCAGCGCATAATCGACAATGTCAGTTGCTGCAAGGCCTGAGAAGTCATCTTGAGGCGCAGGGGCCGTCACAGCCACAGTCACAGGGACAGCCACAGCCATAGGCTCAGCCGTAGCCGTACTCGTAGCTGCAACCGGAGCCTTATGGACCTGCTCCTGCTCCTGCGCGGGCCCATTGGAAGACAACTGGCTAGAGACCGAGTGGCTCCTCCGGGCGTCCAGCTGCGGGTCGACGACCGTTCTCAGCTGCGAATAGTGACGCTCCAGATTCGACAGTCGGGCAGTCATGTCGATGACGTGGTTGGAGAGCTCGGTGGTGGTCGAGTCATCCTCGAACGAATGCCACCGTTGACTCCGGGGGGCTGTGGTGCACATCTGAGCGCCGTTTCCGTCGCCTTTCCGTGTACAGACAGGTTTCGCCGGCCTTGCTGCACTCGGTGCAGGTGAGTCCACCACTGCACTGTAGAGTTCAAGGGTCAGGGAATGATGAAAGGAAGCCAGAAACAGCGTTCGGTTTAGGTGTAGAGTATACGCACTTTGACCTTCCTTTTTCGACAATTGATACTGTATCCTGTCAGCGAGACAAGGTACAGGCTTCAGGCCAGAGGTCTTACCAGGCCTGGGGGATGTATCCGCTGCGCTTCTTGCGTGTGGACAACCCACTGGGCTGGGAAATCGGGTCATGGGAAGACGCAGGCTGCCGGAATCGGTCGTCGTTGTCGCCTACCAGATCGGCCATCGCAAAGCAACAGGAGCAATCAGGTGAGCCTGGGAGTGTCAATGGAATCGAATCCTCAGAGGAATCCGGAATACTTTTGTTCACAGGCAGGGCAGCCAGACACTAAGGTGGAAGACGGGGGAGTCTTATAAATTCCGAGCTTCCAAGTAGCGGGGAAGACATGTGGGGCTTGTGTGGAAGAGCTGGGGAAATCGCCCCTCGCCCGGGACACGTCTGCGTCTGGACCCTTGAAAGCCGGGGAAGGTTGACCCACTTTCGGGCCGGTCTAACACTGCATGGATATTATGCAGTACTGCCTAGGTACCTGCCCACACTCTCCTTTCATAACTGCAATGAGTGATACTTTGTGCACCCTAGCTAAGGCATATGTAGCATCATAATCGGGACAGCCTGGTATGCAGAGCAGGAGTAGGAGCTGCTGGTAAGATGAAAGGGTCCAGCTCTCTCGTGTTGACCAGATGCGGTCCCAGTTGATCGAGGTCAACCACTCCCAACAAACGCATCGAGGTCTCCAATTCGTCACTCAATACTGGAACAAGTCAGCATTCTGCAGAAATGAGCAGTTTGGATCCCTTACTTTGAACAGCCTTGCACACGCCTGCCGTGCCGTGTGCGCTGAGGGCGTACAAGAACGGCCGACCTAATCCCACGCCTCTCGCTCCAAGACACAAAGCTTTGATGATATCTGTAGCCCGTGTCACTCCGCCATCCACCAGCACCTCGCATTGCTGCAGCACATGAGGACAGAGGTTGCGTATCTCAAGCAGTGTCCTTAGCGCACTAGGTGCCGAGTCCAGTTGCCGTCCACCATGGTTGCTGAGGTAGATTGTCTTGATGCCACTTTCACAGGCCAGTAGAGCATCCTCGGCCGTTGTTAAGCCTTTGAGTCCGAATGAATCGTCGTCTCCCCAGGCCTCACGGATCCATACGAGTTCATCCCAGTCCAAAGTCGAGGAATAAGGACCTCGTAGCACGAAGACTTCATCGTTGGAAGACGATAATGAGCTCTGCTGCGCGGCCTTCGGTGTCCCAATAACAACGGGGGTCTCTCCCGCCTCCAGCGCCTGTTCAGCCTTGTACCTATCATCCTCTTCGCGCTTGCCCACGACGGGCGTGTCGACAGTGACGATCAAGGTGTTGAATCCTAGCTGTTTCGCCCTGGTGATCGCAGCCAACGTCTCACTTTTCTTTTTCTTCACGTACAGCTGGAACGAGAGACTCCCCCTTCCTCCGTCACCCTGCATACTCTGCACCAGGTCCTCCAGAGAGACCGAGGAGGCAGTGCTGACCAGAAATGGAATGTTGTGTTTTGCTGCCCCACGAGACAAGCATAGCTCGCCATCAGCATGTCCCAGTCTCGCCAGCGCGGCCGGTGCAATAAACAAAGGAAGACTGCTGTCGTGGCCCAAAAGTCTCCGCTGCATACTTACCCGCTGCACATTTCTGAGCACGCGAGGCCGGAAGCTGATCCGCTCCCAATCCTGCCGATTCACTCTCGAAGAGTGTAGATTTTCCGAGGCTGAGCAAAAATAGGTCCAGGCCCGTCTGTTGAGGACCGCCTTGGCGGCTTTTTCAAAGTCATCAAGACATAGGCAAAGCTCCAATGGCATTGACTGAGGGGCGGCAGCGACAGCGACAGCGACAGCGGGCTCTGGCTTCGTTGGAGCAGGGCTTACCGCCGGTTGATCAGCTAATCTGCCCAGATGCTTGTCTGAAGATCGTCGTTATCAGGTCGTCACGCATTTGGATATGGAATCGTTTCTCACCTGCCGGCAATTCTTTCTCGATTGTCCCTGGTGGATGCACTGGCAGATACTCTTCCGTGGCATCCTGCTAGCTATCAGCATTTCATCCTAGTCACATGCTCGTCTCTCTCACTTTGCCGCCATAACGCAGAATGATGTTCGAGCCGCCTGGATGATGCTCCAGAAAATCCGTTACATCGTAGACCTGATGTTGAATAATCACCCAACAGGATTCTGGTGTGTTGTGCTTCGCAACTTCAGTAGCCGTCAGCATCATATTGCAACCCTGGACAAGGAACAAGTCGCCTGCTTAATGCGTGTGGCAAAATCCTAGCAATCAGGAGCATATCTCCCATGGGTTTGAAAGGCATCCTGTATTACGGTAACCAGGGGATCGACTGCCAAAAGAACGTAAGCGTCCTTCATTGGATGTCGGAATTACATACGATCTCGGCACCGGTCAGTAATCATCTAAATCGACCAATTCTAGCCATTAGGCGCGTGGGATGAAGGACATCTACCTCACTGTCCACCAGGTAAATTACAATTGAAAGCCGGTGCGCTGTAGATAGTATAGGCGTTACAGACGTTATAAAGGCCGGTCTCTATATTGTAAGGGGATCCACTCCGATCATCATCCCTGGACTGCTCCTACAGGTCTTGTGGTAAACTTAGCAGTACCCGTAGCAGATCCGATAACTGCTCTCTGGTACAAACCCAGGCCTAGAAGATTGCCAGGACATTCGCCGGGCCAGCTATGCCCTTCGGGACGTTCAACGGCATGCTAGTGAGGAAAAACGTGTAGCGGCGCTGACGAGCACATTCTTCACTCAGAGCCTCGAGATCCCACATTTCACCTATCGGCATCCCCCAACCGGCCAACAAGACCTCATGAAGGCTCACTTTCTCCAGCCCCCCCGGCTCGCCCTCAGGCTTGAACGGCAAAGTCTCAAAAGCGACTCCATCGCTAGCCACGGCACTGAACCCCGTATTCCACAGCCACTCGGCCATTTCTTTCGTAGTAGCCACACCTCCCAGTCGCGGAGGCGATCGCATAGCCCAATCCTGCCTTCCAGCCGCGTCGAGGGCACAGTAGGCCTTCGTCCATCCCGAGCGCACGATAAGAATATCCCCTTCGCGAAACGTGGTGTTTTGGAACTCGGCGCACGCTTTCAACTGAGAAAGCGAGATCTCATGGCTCTCGAGAAGCTCGTACTCGATCTTATTGGCAGTGGCGTACTCGAGGTAATCTAGCAGTACGCCGCGACCTGATATGCCCTGCTTGCACCACAGGCCCAGGCCCAGCTTCAGACCGGCGTCGGGACCTGAAATCTCCGCGACCGTCACGCCGTTGTAGCACACGTTTTCCTTCTGGTAGCCGTAGTGTCGAAAGCCGTCCCATTGGGTCGAGCACTGCGTGTTCATCTCGATGATGTCGTCGTGGACGTTGCGAGGCTGCTTGTGGATGATCTTGTGGTTGAACCCCATTCGATTGTGCGACGGTGGTGAAGGTATGTCGAGCGGCAGATTCAAGCCTATTCGTTTCCCGGTCTTGATCTCTGCTGCTGCCTTGACTGTGCATCTGTCTGTCAATAGGTTGAGGGTTCCTAGTTCGTCGTCCGGTCCATATAATCCCCAAGCTGAGAATGGCGGATCGCCTGGACGCAACGGCAGTGATGAGAATGGTGGTCGGGGTCGCGATCTCTCTGGTAAAATACCCATTTTGGGTGGAGGTCTTGCTTTGTGCGCAATCTTGCACAGCAGTGACAGTGAGGGCGAGCAAATAGTCGCTTTGCTGGCCAAGTTACCTGTTTCTTTTCCTAGAGACAGCTATCTGGATTGGATGGTATCCAAGCCATTGAGAGCACTTGATTCTGCCTAGGACCGTCTTGTCCCTCGGTCGGCGGTCACTTCGGAATAGAACCGCGATTCCGGGGAACTAGTAGCCCCAATGCTAGATCGACATGCAGTGTTGTTGCATTGCAGCGCATGCCATGGTATGAATAAGTCGATCTCGAAAGCAACCAAAGCACTCCGTATCTCTATGTTGTATACGACATATGTACTTGTTCAGTGAGACCGAGATCGAGCCAGGCCTGCTCCCTGGTCCTTAGCAAGAAGAACCACGAAGATGACCTCCACAAGCAAAAGCCACCGTCAAAGGGAAAACGCGTGGATGTCTAACGTCAACCAAGAATTCAGCCCTCTGATCCCCAGTATCAACGAGGCATTCAAGAAAATATGGACATACAGCGATATAAGCGAGTTTCGCAGCAACTGGACGACGACAAGGGCAAACTTTGCCGCATACATTCCCAGGGATGGCTATACGACGCGGCACGTCAGTGTTCGTGTACCAGATGGCGCTGACATCGACGTTCGGATGCTCCGGCCGACCAATTCCGAAAACGAAGACCTACCCATGCTTTTCGTGCTGCATGGTGGAGGCTGGGTAGTAGGGGGCCACGACTCGGAGAGCTCCATGTCTCAGGCCGTGTGCGTCAAGAACAGAATGGCAGTCGTCAGTGTGGACTACCGCCGAGCTCCTGAGCACCAGTTCCCCACTGCTGTGAATGATGGCTACGATGTCTTCAGATGGATGTGTGCAAATGCTTCGACATATCGCATAGACACTTTGAGGATCGTTCTGGCCGGCACCAGCGCTGGAGCGAACTTGATAGCCGCCCTAGCCATCAAACTGCGCGACGACAACCTGAACCTGATGGACGGGGTGTTGGGCCAGATCTTGAACCTCCCTGCGGTGTGCCACCCAGATTACTTCCCATCGGGCGAGTTCGAGCTAGACAGTTATGAGCAGAACGCCGATGCGCCGACCATCAATGGGCGCTCGATGCGCTGGTTCTGGGCCCAATACTGTCCTGACGCTGGTTCTGACCCTTTGGCCAGTCCTCTGCTTGCCAAAGACCATACTCGGCTGCCTCCTGCCCTGATCCAGGTTGCTGGAATGGACCCATTGCGCGACGAAGGCATAGCTTATGCCCGGGTGCTCGAGGGGGCCGGCGTGCCGGTGGAATTGAAGACTTATCCTGGCCTTCCCCATGGATTTGTCCTAGCTATCAACATGGAAGTGGTCGGCAGCTACTACAAGTCGATGGTTGAATGGGTTGAAAGCAGACTGAAGGACCGGTAATGCACCGCGCCATGGGTGGATACAGGATCCAGAGCCTTGCATTAGACCTCGGAATTGAGTACGTACTTTATTCGCGGTTGGTCAACGACTGTTGGTTGGCTAGTCCTAGCAAATAAAGAGGTTGGTCGACTTTTGTATGTGCATTGCATGCCGTCGTCCGCGGTTGGATGATAATACTATATTGAGTATCAGCTGAACTGATACTCAAGCTGAAACTCTTCAGGTAGACACCTCTCTTTCTTCATGCTTTGTCCTTCCTCTACGAATATAAGTGCATGTCCTCAGGGCAAATGACTCGACTCAATGTCCCACTGTACAAAGACCTCCCTATCGAAGCAGATGCGCCTCCCGGATCGGCGTGGGGCGTATTTGATCGAGACGGCCAGCGCGACGTGTATGGGACTCTGAATTTCATCACGCCCGAGGCTGTCGTGGCTGCCAAAGCCGAGATTCGCACCGGAGAGTCTACGGTGCTGAAGTAAGTAGGTCCAGGGTATAACTTATCTTATACCCTCCGTGGTCTTACCAGACACTGACAGCACGAGTGCTCAGCCTCCCATTACATCTACCATATCACCCTGACCGGATTGGCCGCTGTGTGTTCAACCACCGATTCATCTCGGACGCGTTTGACATGAAGGCTTGCGACGATGAAATCAGGCTCAACACTCAATCCACGAGCCAGTGGGACGGCCTACGTAAGTAGGGCGCTTACAATACTCTCCTTGAGCATACTCGGTCTCATGGCTCACAGTTCATTACGCTCACCAGCAAAGGGGCCAATACTACAACGGCGTCACTTATGAAGCAGCAGCTAAATCCCGGACTAACAATGATCTTGGTATACAAGGTGAGTAAAGCCTCTTCTGCGGGTGTTTCACTATTCCACAGACCCTTTGCTTACTCTGGCCCCTCCCTACTATGCAGCGTGGTCTAACCGGGGTGGCATTGTCGGTCGTGGAGTCCTCATCGACTATGTGCGGTACGCCGAGAAGAAGCAGATCCTGTATGATCCGTTAGGGCCTCATGCCATCTCGTTGAAGGAGATTCAGGACATCATCACAGAGCAGCATTTGGATATACGCCAAGGAGACATTCTCCTGGTCAGATGCGGCTTGAGCAAGTATGTGTTGCAATCCGGCCCCGAGGACAGAAGCCCCTTCGACTCCAAGGTCCATGTTGGTGTCGATCCCAGCCCGCAGTTGCTGGAGTGGTTGTGGAACCAGAATCTGGCTGCAGTCGGGGGAGATGCTGTCTCCTTCGAAGCTGTGCCAGCTTCCGACGGTAGCTGTAAGCTGAACCCGCCCTTACAAATCTCAATCCAGAGTTCATGCACGTCAGAGCCCTGGACATGCTTGCTGACCGAGTGATTGTGTTCAGTTATGCGTATCCATGAGGCATGCCTGCCGGGCTGGGGGATGCCTATTGGTGAACTGCTGGATCTTGAGCAATTGGCTCGGATTGCGGAGAGGAATCAACGATGGAGCTTTTTCTTGACCATATGTCCATTGCGGCTTGAGGGTGGAGCGTCAACGTTGGCAAACACTCTTGCTATATTCTAGCCAGATGACCTTGTGACCTTGAGGGCGGTTGAGCTTGCTCTTTCGGCCGACCCGAGATGTACGATCTCCACCATGCAACTGGTGTGGATCAAGGGGGTTCAGCACACGACGGAGGAAGTAATTTGGAGGTAGGAGCAATGGATGCATTCCAGAAAGATACTATCAGGTAGCCGTAGGGGGAGCCACTGTATCTGGAGGGATGCTAGACGTTCTGTCGAACTCTGTCTTGACCCAGAAACCCCATGCCATGGAAGAGGGGGAGGGGCTAAGGCTCAGAAATATCTGACATCCCCCCCCGTCGGAGACTCAGCACAAAGGGCAGTCAGCATCACCTACAGTAACTCGTCTAGGCATTACCGCCTCCGGGTTCCGAAGACCTCCCATAATCTAACCACCCTTGACATGTTCTCCCAATTGGCTAGGCTTAGGGAGGGAGAGGTCGTGTACTCTGACCACCAGGCCTTCCGAACGAGATTCCACAGTATGCTTTCAAATGCACCACTGAGCGTGGCCCGGTGACTACTGTACGTCTACACAGCATCGCCGACGAGAGAAATCTGCGGAGTACAGTAATCCTCAACCCATTGTTTTGGTAAAGAAGACGGTGCTGCGGCTTTCGTTACAGCGCGACGGTTCGCAAGGAAAAAGGAGCCAGTATCACTACCAATGGCGGCACCTAATGACACTGGCGACGCTGCTGGCGCTCCCCATACCTCGCTTGTCGACATTGAGAACCCGCCTCGTTCCATCTTCCTGAACAACAAGGTGAGTGAGTGCCTGTGTCTCTGAAACCGATCAAGCATCCCAAGGTTCAATTGTTAAGCGTTTCTCTCAAGTTCGTCCAAGGAAAAGGCCAAGTCCTGCCTCTTTTCAACCCGAAAGACGGAAAGAAGATCCCCATCGAGGCCCGGGCTGCTTCGCAAGAAGACGTCGACCAGGCTGTGCGGAATGCTCGCGAAGCGTTCGAGACTGGACCCTGGTCCAAATGGACGGGAGAACAGCGAATGAAAGCGATGATGAAGCTTGCGGATCTGATTGACGAGAATGGCAAGGACATTGCATACTTGGAGAGCCTTTGTTCTGGCAGGCCACTGAGTATGCTCTTGAGGGAAATGCCAAGGGTCAGCAGCACGTTCAGATGTGAGTACCGCCCCAACCCCCAGACACAGACACAGCTTTCCGGAGGGTTGCACTCCCTGGCTGAGCTGAGCTGACAATTCGGTATATCTAATAGATTATGCCGGGTGGGCAGACAAGATCCGAGGCGACTCGTACCCTGCCGAGGATGGATTCTACAAAATCGTGCGCAAGGAGCCTCTGGGCGTCTGTTGCGGGATCACGGCATGGAACGCCTCCCTGATGTTTTGTTCGTGGAAGAGCGGGCCCGCGCTGGCCGCCGGGAACACGGTCATCATGAAGCCGTCGGAAAAATCCTTCCTAGGCACGCTGGCCATCGCAGCGCTGGTCGACGCCGCGGGCTTCCCTCCTGGCGTCTTTCAAGTCGTGGTGGGTGATGGGAAAGTCGGAGCCATGCTGTCCAGCCACATGGACATCGACAAGATCTCGTTCACCGGATCCACTGCGACTGGGAAGAGGATCCAAGAGGCTGCGACCAAGAGCAATTTGAAGCGGGTGACGCTGGAGCTCGGCGGCAAGGGTCCTGCCTTGGTCTTTGACGATGCTGATCTCGACAAGGCTTTGTTCTGGGTCACGCTGGGCATCACGGTCAACACGGGCCAAGTCTGCGCTGCGACGTCGCGACTGTTGATTCAGAAGGCCGTGGCCGATGTATTTTTGGGAAAGATCAAGGCTGCCCTGGGAGCCATGTCTGAGAGCTTGGGCGCTGACCCGCAGGACCCGTCTACTACTTACGGTCCTGTGGTTGATGCACAGCAGTTCGAGAAAGTCATGCACTATATCACGGAAGGGAAGAAGACAACCAGTGTCCTGACGGGTGGCAAGGAATACCACAAAGAGGGGTATTATGTTGCTCCTACTGTCTTCCTGGACCCGGCTCCCGACGAGAGCATATGGACCGAAGAGATCTTCGGCCCGGTCTTGTGTGTCAAGACATTTGAGACGGAAGAAGAGGCTATCCAACTGGCCAACGATACCCAGTATGGATTGAGCAGTAAGTCAGAGCTCTGCCTACAAGAACGACATCCAAACTGACACACTGGGTCTCTCTCAGGCGCAATCTTCACCACCGACATTGCTCGCGCTCTCAGGCTTGCCAGCAGCGTCCGCACAGGCACTGTCAACGTCAATTGTAATCTCATGGTCGGCAATCAAGCCCCTATGGGAGGTTTCCGGTATGTTATGCCCATAGAACCCCAGGCAAGTCCGGGTCCGTCGGTTTATGCTAACGTGGTCAGATCGAGTGGTGTTGGTCGGGAGCTCGGAGAGTATGGCTTGGCTCAGTATACTGAAACCAAGACAATATGGGTGAGGTAAGGACCCTTGTTTCCCTTCCCTTTGATAACGGCCGAAATTGATGTATCATTATAGCATGCAGTAGGTCACCCTCCTATTCAGCGGTCAGGGGCCGGGACGATTCAGCTGTTTAGAGACGGGAAATACCAGAAGACTCCCTTTTCTTCCTCAATGCTCTATAAAGCCGACTGTACCAGGCTGCATGCATGATCCACGAGGCTGCAACAAATATTGTAGATGCATTATTCGCCATGGGTTATTGGGTATACTATTCCATCCCAGCCAAGAACCCCCTTAAGCCTTTAGTACTAGTATTGTGCTGAAGCCAGTGAAGATACGCTGGGGACATACCGCAAATCACGTACTTGCAATTGCAAGACGTGCTAAGCCGAGGCACAGCGGGCATGTAGACCAACGCAGCAATGAACGTGGTGGTGTAGTCGGTCATCTTTTTCCTGTCGTTCCGGAGTCTCTGGCGTGTCTCGGCCTCGGACCCATCAGAAGCCCCGTAGCCGTAGTGTCGCTGTAGCTGTCGCTGTCCCAGTCACTGTTGCTTGCCCTATGAAGGAGATATGATACTGTATGTACTAGTCTGACTTGATCTTGCTCCTGTGGCCCTAGTGGGAGTAGCTTTGGTGAATACTTATATCTCCCCTATCACATCCCTCCCTACTAGATTCGAGAAGTCTAGACCCCTTCATTGCTCGAAGAGGACTGAGCTTAGCCAGCTGTTATCAGACCACCGACAAATCCTGGCATAGGTTCACGAGCGATGGGTTCTTCCAATCCAAAAAGACCCGTGCGGATCGCAAACTGCTCCGGAGCGCGAGGTATGTGTCTGTCTGTCCGGCGAGGCTGATGTAGTAAACTGGACTGGACTGACTTCCATGAAGCTGATCCTCCAGAGTTCATGCTCTGGCAGGCTCAAAACGGGCCGGTGGATGCGATCACGGGAGACTATCTTGCTGGTGAGTGATCAACCCCGGGGTCTCGATCTTTCCATGGCACACGGCCGACTTGGTCGTTGGCTGAGGATGGGGTTGAGGCTGATGGTCTGTTCAAAAAGAGATCAACCTGGCACAGAATGCAGAGAGTCACGCAGCAGGCAAGCATCCGGGTTACGAAGAGAGCGCGTTGGAAGGGATCCGATTGACGCTCGACTTGATCAGTGAGAAAAGAATCAAAGTCGTGCTGAACGGTGGGGCGCTGAATCCTAAGGGTCTGGCGCTGGAAGTCCAGAAGATGGTAAGTGATGAAAGCACAGCACAGCACAGCACAGCACAGCAAAGCACAACACAGTACCCGGCTCTGCTCGCTTCTGGAGATGCCGAGTTAGTAGCTAACGAAGGAGATATATGTAGATCCAAGACAAAGGATACGATCTCACTGTTGCGTATGTCTACGGCGACGACTTGCTGCCTCGCATCAACGAGATCGTCGACCCGCAAAAAGGCCCACCAGCCCATCTGGACCAGGAGAACGAGCGGGTCAATCTGCTCAAGAACGGCAACGACTTTTTGCGAGACCCTGCGAAACCCATTGTCACCGCACATGCTTATCTTGGGTCCCGGGCCATTGCTGTTGGTTTGTCCCAAGGCGCGGACATTATCTTATGTAAGTAAAGTTGCTTTACCAGCAGCAGCTACAACTACAACTACAACTACGAAACCAAGTGCTAAGCGAGGTTCAAAACTCTAGGTGGGCGAGTCTCGGATGCATCGCCAGTGATCGGCCTGGCGAGATGGTGGCACGGATGGACCGAAACAGACTTTGATGAGCTGGCGGGATCGCTCGTTGCAGGCCATTTGATTGAATGTTCTGCCTACGTACGTATACTTTGCTTTGAGTGATCGGATGGGCTACATGTTCGCCGGTCGAGTCATATGGTGGAGTCATACGTATGCTAAGATGACAAAACAGGCGACGGGAGCAAACTTCTCCGGATTCGAAACATACCCCCCTCGAGGACTTGATCAACCTTGGTCTTCCAGTAGTGGAGATCGACCAGCACGGAGACTGCGTCTTGACCAAGCACGACGCGCTCAACGGGTTCGTGACCGAGGACACAGCACGGTCCCAGCTACTATATGAGATCCAAGGCGACATCTACCTTAACAGCGACGTCAAGGCCGACCTGAGCAACATCTCGATCCGCGAGATCGGCAAAAACCGCGTCCAAGTATCGGGTGTCAAGGGCGGGCCTCCTCCTCCCACGACCAAATTCGCCATCTTCTACAAGGGGGGGATACCAATGCGAACTGGCGCAAGCAGCAACGGGAACACGCGCCTCAGTAAGAAAGAAGTTCCAGCTCGTCGAGCTGCAGATCAAAGACCGCCTGCGGAAACTAGGCAAGCTGGAGGACTTCGACCTTCTCGAATTCCAACATGTCGGAGTACCGGAGGAGAACCCGTCCAGTCAACTCGCAGGGACCAGTCAGCTGCGCATCTTCGCGCAAGCCGCACAGCCCGCGACGCTGTATCTCCTGCTCAAAGCGCTGATGTGGCATGGCATGCAGCACTTTTCCGGCGCCCACGGGTCCATGGACTACCGTACTGCCTTGCCGCTGCCGTACCTGGTCTACTACCCCGGCGTTGTGGAGCAAAGTCTGCTCGACGAGGGCGTTTGTCTCCTCAGCAGAGAATGTACGGCCGACCAGTTCCAAGCGGTCACTCACTCGGCAGGCCACAACTCCGTCACCGAACCGCTCGGTCCACGCGCCAACTACGAGCCTACCGACCCGGTGCCGGTGTCCTCGTTTGGCGAGACACTGGCTGTGCCTCTGGGGACGCTGGTCCAAGGTCGGTCAGGCGACAAGGGGGCCAACGTCAACCTCGGCCTCTTTGTGCATACCGACGAGGAGTGGGACTGGCTGCGAAGCCTGATGACCTCGGACCAGATCAAGAGGCTGATGGGCGCGGACTGGAAGGATGAATACTTTGTTGAGAGGGTCGAGTTTCCTAACCTCAAGGCCGTGCATTTTGTCATTTATGGCACTTTGCATCGCGGCATTAGCAGCTCGCCTTTGTTGGATGGATTGGGAAAGGGGTTCGCCGACTATATTCGATCCAAGTACGTGGATGTGCCGGTGAGGTTCTTGAATAAGTGACGGATACTGTGATACTGTTTGTACGGTTATACTATCCACCACTAACAATGAAGAGGACATGGCATGTATAGTAAGTATCCATCCATACGTAAGCCGAAAAAGTCCATTTTGTGCCGACAGTCTCAACGTTTCCTCCAGAGCCGGAGATACTGTAACTTTTCCACATTATAGAGGATGGGGAGCAACTCTCAAGGCCGTTCTACCGTCAACATAAACCTTGATCACCGCCTCTCCTTTGTCGTCAGCGGCGAAAGTCTCCTTGCCAAAGCCATAGACAACCCCGGGCTGGAGCCTCTTCAGTCCTAGTGCAAAAGTCCCGCTACCAGCAGAAGGATACAAGACCATGTCGAGGTCGTTGGACGTGTGTGAACGAGCCTTGGCCACCAGCACGCCAGGGTATGGCACCGAATCTAGGATCGGGCCAGCCAAAGTAGCATTAGAAGGTCCCTGTCGACGAAAGGTCAGCCGGGAAGGACATCAAATCAAACAACACAGCAGCAATGTTATGTGATGCACCCCATACCTCTGAAATCAGCCATTTCCAGTCTTCCTTGTGCAACAGTGACGCCCGGACCATACAGCTGTTGACACTATTACTGGCCCCTTTCAGCGCAGTAGCACCAGTCTTGGTCGTGGCCTTTCCCAGACCCGCCACGCATTGATCGATGGCGGCTCTGCGGACCTTCTCATCGCCATATTCACCCGCGACATACGCCAGCATGGGCAGCAGAGCATACTCGTTGGTCCGGTACAGGCCTGGGTCGATTTTGTCGGCGCCCACGAGGCCCTTCAACGTCATGTCGCCCGTGGCGTCGTCGTAGTCGATGTTTTCCGTGCGGAAGATGGCCCACATCCTCCTGGCAATATGGTCCATGTGGCCCCTGCACAGCACGGCGTTGACCAAGTCGCTGAGCGCGCCACACAGGCCAGGGATGGTGAAGCCCGTGATACTGCTTCTGATCGGCAAGATACTGCCGTCGGGCTCGGTGAAGTTGGTCACCAGCGACGCTTCGAATCGAGGCAACAGGTCGCGGGCGTAGCTTGTGCCGAAGACGCGATCATACAGAACCAACCCCGTCATGCCTTGCAGGTTGCACGGCGTGTAGATCCAGTTGGGCTCGCAGGCGAACAGGCAGTAAGCGTCCTCGCTCCACTGTTTCACCAGCGACTTGACCACTGAATGGATGTCGTGCTCGTAGACCTGTGTCTTGCTGATTTGGAACTTCAGCGACCCTGGCTGCGTATAGTGCTGGTCCCCGGTTTGGGCGATATGTAGAGCGATTCCCAGGAGCAACCAGCCCGTCACCATGATGTTTTCGCTCTTGACAGGATCAAAGTCGGTGGAAAACTTCCCCCATAGTGTCTCCCACTTCCAAAAGCCCATCACCTTTGGCGTTAGAGACTTCTCGATGAGGTTTCGGTGGGCCTGGGCGACATAGCCGTGGAAATTGGGGCAGTAGATCCCCTGGTAGGCGCCTAGACAATACATCATCTCATAGAGTTGGTAGCGAAGCGCTGCTGTCTGGAATTGGTCGATGATGTTGAACCCGGTCCACTCGTCAAGAGGCAACAGGCCCATGTCGACGGTCCATTGAATATCTCGCAGCTCGGGCAGGCCTAGTTCACGATCCTCTCGCGGTCCAGGGGACACAGCAGCTGCATCAATCGTCTCCAACGCCGTGGGGATGAATGCATTGCGAGTCTCTCTCTTCGCGCGTCCGGCCTTCCTCGCTCTGGCCGATGCGCGGTTGAGGTATAGAACGAGTGCGGCTAAGATGGTGACACCGACAACATCAGCATAGGCGAACAGTTCAGAGCCTGCCACTGTATAGGCGCCTCCGGCAGAGAGAAGCCAAAGACCAAGGGGGAATGCTAGGCCTCCTGCTCCGAACCAAGCGAAGAGACACACCGGTAGCAGCGCGAATGTTAGGAGGAGCAGTACAGCCGCTTGCCAGTTGGCGGCAGCAATGTACCCTGCACCGGGGAAGAGCAAGGTAATGGCTGCGGCCTTGGACTTGGAGGAGAGGTGGACGACATTGGTATTGAATAGAAGGAGCCCCGTCAGAACCGAGACCATCCACGAGGCCAACGTCTTCTTCTGCGCGGCTTGGCGTGCTTTTCCGGTGCTGGTGCTCTCCGGTATAAGCTCCTGCTGGGCTGAAGATGAGGTAGGTACGTTAGGTTGATTCTATCAGGTCTAGAACGGACTGACCCAGGTTGCTTTTCTCCTTGCCACGGCCTGTGTTGTAGGTGTCGGCCGTTTTGGGCACGATATTGATGCTCTGGTGTAGGGCCGACATCCTGGAGACAGCTTTAGCACATTTGCACCGCCGTTACTGAGTAGTTGCAGAAGGGGAATTCATGGTCCAGGGATAAGATACAGTGGCAGCTGATATGCGAATCTAGAAGCAGGAAAGCGTCCAGAACCCCTGGGGAGAATGTACCGTTCCTGTCAGACATTTCTGACAGGGACCGACACAGACCTATGGAGCCACCGCGTGGAATCTCCGGGGGAAAGGGGGCCTACACTTGGGGAATCGCCTCGGATTGATTGCTATAGTCCTCTCTGTACATTGATGAATGGTGCATGAAGCAGCTTTTGATTCACCACCGTCAACATTGAGAGAGGCAGTCTGTCTGTCTGCTGGAGCAAACCCGTGGTTCCAATCGAGGTCGTTCTTCTCCGGTCCCCCACCCAGCACAGGAGATGAGATGGCGAGCTTTGCCGAGAAACCACGATACACGCCCCAGGAGGAGGTTGACCTGAAGCTCTCAACACTCCGCCAAACCTTCCGATCGGGCAAGACCAAAGACCTGGCGTTCCGCAAATGGCAGCTCAAGCAGTTCTGGTGGCTGGTGACGGAGAATGAGGACCGTTTCTGTGACGCGCTCGCCAAAGACCTCAACCGCCACCCATTCGAATCGTACGCGACCGACATCCTGGGCTTGAAGCAGGACATTCTAGCCCACATCGAGCACCTGGAAGAATGGGCTGCCGACGAGATCCCCGACGCCGGCTTCATCATGGGAACGCTGGGCAAGGCCCGAATCCGCAAAGAGCCGTTAGGCGTGGCGCTGATCATCGGCGCCTGGAACTTTCCCTTTATCCTCCTGCTGCAGCCCATGATTGCGGCCATTGCAGCCGGCTGCACGGTGATGCTGAAGCCTTCCGAGCTCGCCAGGGAGACGGAAGCCGCGCTGCTGGATCTCGTGCCCAAGTACTTCGATCCCAGTGCCTATACGATCGTGACGGGAGGCCCGCAGGAAATGCAGCATATACTCAGCCTGAAGTTCGACCATATCTTCTTCACGGGCTCGGCAAGCATCGCTCGCCATGTCGCCGTCGCTGCTGCCAAACATTTGACTCCGACGGTCCTGGAGCTGGGAGGTCAGGGCCCAGCTGTTGTCGGTCGGACGGCAGATCTGGCCACGGCAGCCAAGCGCATCTGTTATGCGAAATTCATTAACGCCGGCCAGGTTTGTTTGTCGGTGAACCATGTCTTTGTCCATCCAGCGGTGCATGACGAGTTTGTGGAGCAGCTGGTTTTCTGGAACCGCCGGTTTCATGGCGCGGGCGCGGGCGCGGGCGCGGACCAGGGCGAGGCCACTACTACCCAGATGGGAAAGATTGTGAATGAACGGAATTACGACAGGCTCCAGTCCATCGTCGACCAGACAAAGGGTAAGATTGTCTATGGAGGGACGGGTGATCGAGCAACGCTCCGCTTCCCATCTACAGTGGTCGACGATGTCGGGCTGGACGACCCAACCCTATCACAAGAGCTGTTTGGCCCAATCCTGCCTGTGATCAAGGCCGATACAGAAGAGGCCGTGCGGCAAATCAACTCGCTGCCTCATCCATTGGCAATCTATATTTTCAGTCAAGATGGCCAAGAGGTCGACTACAGTAAGTGCCCAGTTGGCCCTTTTCCTGCCTGTCTGCGGTATGACATCCTCTGATTACTGTTTCCAGTCCTCAACAACACACTCTCTGGGGGAGTCACGGTCAACGATGTCATGATGCACGCCGGTGTCCATGGTGCGCCTTTCGGAGGCGTGGGAGAATCCGGCTATGGATTCTACCATGGCAAGTATGGAATGGAGGCTTTCTCGCATAAGAGAACAGTTGTTAGTCCACCATTGTGGCTAGACAGGCTCATGGGCTTTCGATATCCGCCCTTTGTGTTTGCGAACAAGGCCAAACTCGAGGTGAAGAACCATTTGGGATTTAAAAAGGGCGAGACGTTGAAGGATCAGAAAGTCCACAGAGTCTCCCAGAACAGGGTTCCCTGGAGTAAACTTCTGGCCGTCGCAGTTGCAGTAGCCATTAGCTATGGCCTGGGTGCCAGAGTCCTCACTGGAGAGCGACTGCGGGAGGGTATAAAGCGAGCAACCTCTATTATACAGGCGAGGGCTTGAAGAGCAGCAATACAGTGGTTTCTCCTACTCGAGAAGGGAAAAATCCATCGATTCTTTTCATGAAGCCAACGGTTCCTTTGCTTGCGAAAGGAGTGACGCCACCTGGGGTCTCAAGGCAACGTCTCTAGGCTTCAGCTTGATCCAGAGAGCCGGCTTCTGCCACAGTAAAAACACCTTTTGATCCAACCAGCCGTCGATGGCGGGAGTAGGTTCGAGGTCGAAATTCAGGAGCAGCCGCGCCAGAATGAGACGCATCTCAACGTAAGCCAGGCTAGAGTAGAGGTTTGTCAGTCACTGGCATCCGAGGCAAGGCGTAGGCGCGAGATTTCAACAACAAATGGCCCATGGCTCATAGAACAGAACTTACTTGCGGCCAATACAGTTCCGCGGACCATAGCTGAATGGCTGAAGGGCTGATCGATCATCCTCCTCGAACCAGGACTCCTTCAACCACCGTTCCGGCAAGTATTCCAAGGGTTGCTTGAAGTGCTTGCCCGATCGATACATGGCCCAGTGATAAATGGCGACTGTGGTCTGGCTTGTATGTTAGGACACTGGTAGGACTGCTGTAGGGTTTGGCTGATCGTTGACTCGTGGCCAGCGGGAAGCAAAGCAAACCCGTCAACAGGGTCATACGTACATTGGGTGGCACGTATCTTCCAGCCAGTATGTCTCCCTCTTTGGTCCTCCTCGGCAGAGCGCCAGGAACAGGAGGATATAGACGAAAAGTCTCGTTGATACAGGCAAGCATGTAGTCCAGCGAGTTGACACTTGCCAGGTCGATCTGCTCTTCCGAGGAGAATTTGCTGCGGATCTCCTGGACCAGCTTTTCATACACCGTCGGGTGCTTTAGCAGATAGTAAGTGGCGCCGGAGAGAAGCGTCGACGTTGTTTCACTCCCACCCAGCAGGATCGTGTCGGCGCTTGCAATGAATTCTTCATGGGTGAGGCCATTGTCGGGCGCAGCCATTCGAGTCATGAAATCCAGTCGGTCGGTCTTCAAGCCCAGACGGTGCAGAGCCTTGTGCTTCATCAGAGCAATATGAGCTTCCAACCCTTTCATGATTCTTTCCGGGGTGAAGAGAGCCATTAGTCTTCCCACCAGGGGATAATGGTCAGCTGCGCGCTTGTAAGTGCCGGCAATGATGACCTCGAACATGAAGTCGATCCACGGGTGATATCGGGATGTTTCTAGACATCCGAATGGTTCGGCAAATGCCAGATCGCCAATGACATCAAAGGTGAAGAACTTGGAGGTTGGTTAATTCAATCATCCAGCTTCAAGGTAGATGGGATTGAGTCAGTATATGCAGAGGCATAGGTTGCTTACATACATTGTACCATTGGACGATGTCGACTGGTTCGTCTTTCAAGCTCAACTCGCGAAGCCGGGCAATGAACAAATCAATGTAGTGCTGCACCACCGGCACTTGATCTTGCAGAGCGCGTTCGGAAAAGCCATGAGAGAGAAGACGTCGAAGCCGGCCGTGTCGCTCGGTGTCTGCTCCGATGATACTCAGATCTCCCACCGCGGTGTTGAGGTAGAAATTGGGATCCTTGGGCACCTCTCCTTTGCCGGCTCGATGGCCGTAAATGTCCTTCCATGCCCGTGTGTCGATGTATGCCAGTTCATCGGGCGCAATCCGGACCACGTCGCCATACTTTTCGTGAGCCTGATGCACCGCAAACGGCAGGTCGCCGCTCAGGAGAACTTTCGTGTACCAGAGACGACTGCAGCGGGCCAGAAGGGGGCCGGGATAGGCAGATAGGGGATGGAAGTACAGATTGTAGATCACATAGGCCGCGACACTCAGCAATAACAGTGTGCCACCGTAGATGGCAGCCGTTGATGGTGACCAGCTTCGATAGAACATGGATGACATTGCTCAAGTCTTTGGCTTTGGCATCTGGATTGGCGACAGTCTGATGCATATAGATATGCATGGCCAGTGGCCCGGCCTGATATGTCTTTTCTTGTCTTGTCTAGCTGGATCAGCGCCCTAGCATTCAGTGTCTGTTGGAAACTTCTCCTCCTACAGGGTTCTGCTCGTATAGAGGGTGGAAATTCCACATTCGGAATCTGCATACCGTCACAATCTTCCCCGCAGAACAAAGCGGGTCAATGTCCACAATATTCCGAACCTGGGGACCAGATGAGATCAGATCCGATCTTCCTTCTGACTTTGGCCGTCAGAATCTTCTGACTCCTAACTCCAGAGAGAAGGAGAATCGCCCCGGGGTACGCGAGCCATGGATGGAGACCCCGCTGGTTCCTGAAGTTGCGGAGGAGAGCAGGAGCCCGACCTGACCGGCGGAATTGAGAGGCAGTTCCATAGCAGGTCCGGTCCGTCCATCCAAGGCCGACAGCTAAAAGCGCCAGCGTGTTAAGACGTACTGTAAGTGCTTGTGCATTGTGCATCGACTCTCTGAATGCAAGGCCCTGTATTCAGAATACGCGACACAAGCCTCGAGTCTCTGTTCCCAACATCACATCATGACATCAGACACCGGACCAAAACCAAATGGCCATGGCAATAGCAATAGCAACAGCACGGCCAATGGAAGTCAAAGCGGCATGGGAAACAGGTCAGTCACCACCGCTCAAGGCAAAGCAGCCAAACCGACGGAGTTCGAGACGCGGCTCTTCATCAACAACGCATTCGTCGACGCCTCGTCCAAGGAGTATATCACGGTGACCAACCCGTTTGACGACACCATTGTCACGGAGCATCTCCACTGCGCGAGCGACGGGGATGTCGACGCGGCGGTAGCGGCGGCCAGAAAGGCATTCAAGCCGTGGGCGTCGATGAGACCGCAGGCCCGGAGCGCGATCCTGCTCAAGTTTGCGGACCTGATCGAACAGAACGGCGACCGAGTGGCGGGCCTCGAGAGCATCTGTGGCGGCACGGCGTACAGCTTCATGAAGTCGATCCACGTGCCGTTCTGTGTGCGCACGTTCCGCTACTACGCCGGCTGGTGCGACAAGATGGAGGGCGAATCCTTCCCGGCCGACAACGGCTACCTGAGAATCGTGCGGCATCAACCGCTGGGCGTGTGTGCGGCCATCATCGCGTTCAACGGGCCGGCCATCATGTTCGCGATGAAGGCGGCCCCCGCCCTCGCCGCGGGCAACTGCCTGGTGCTCAAGCCTAGTGAGAAATCGCCTCTGTCCACGCTGTATCTGGCCCAGCTGGCAGTGGAGGCTGGGTTCCCTCCGGGTGTGCTCAACGTCGTCAACGGGTCAGGGGGCGTAGGTGCCGCCATAGCGCGGCACATGGATATCCAGAAACTATCCTTCACCGGCAGTGTGGCGGTGGCCAAGAAGATCGCGGCATTGGCCTCGGCCAGCAACTTGAAAAAGGTCACGTTCGAACTGGGCGGCAAATCTCCAAGCATCATCTTCCCGGACGCCAATCTCGACGTCGCGATAGCGTGGTGCACGAGGTCCATCACCGACTCGTCGGGCCAGGCGTGCGTGGCGTCCTCGCGCGTCTATGTGCATGAGGATATCAAGGCCGAGTTCCTCCGTCGGTTCAAGGAGAGTTTCGAAAAGATCCATGGCTCCTACGGCGATCCGTTCGACGAAAACAAGACAAACGGCCCGATTGTCGATCGCGCGCAGCACACGAGAGTCTTGGACCTGGTGGAGTCGGGCAAACAGCAAGCAACCCTGATCACGGGCGGTGCGAAGATGCTGGAGTCCGGGTGTTTCGTGCAGCCCACCATCTTCGCCGACTCGCTCCCCGATGCCAGAGTGCACAAGGAAGAGATCTTCGGGCCTGTGGTGGTGGTCAATTCGTTCCGAGACGAAGACGAAGTCATTGAGAAGGCCAATGACACCGACTATGGACTGTCAGGTGCAGTCTTCACGCAGGACATTAACCGCGCTATGCGTGTGGCGGCGGAGATCAACTCGGGAACGGTAGGTGTCAACTGCTGCGGCATGATTGATCCTCAGGTCCCATTTGGGGGGTTCAAGCAGTCTGGCATTGGCAGAGAGCTGGGGAAGTACGGCTGGTTGGATTACACCGAGACCAAAACCGTGTTCGTCAAGTGAGTGGCCCCCTGATTTCATCTTTGTTCCCAGAACGCAGTACTGACAAGGCTGGACAGTGTATCTTACTGAACGACTCTACTCCCAATCGTCACGCCCATTGGTAATAGGACACAGCAGAAAAGAGTTTCCGCAGTTGGACCAAGACGGAGCATCTATTTGGTATCTTAGATCAACCCAAGCGACGCACTAGTATTTCCTTGCTTCAAGTTGAGCCATAAGCAAGCATCACTGTTTCCAATTTGTCGTCAGTCCCCCATCTCTAATGACAGAAGTTCCCCCAAAGCCATTCCAACACTTCTCCATCGTGTCATTGCAGAACTCTGGCCTCCATCTCAGAAAATGTTTCTGTCCCACGACCTCTACGGCGGCCCCGACCGTCTCTTCCTCTCGCTCCAACAACGCCTCTACCACATTCGCAATCTTCTGCAAGGGCGTGAACGTCTCCTGGTCCATCTTCGCAAAGGCCTCGGAGGGCATCAACCCCGTAGCCACGGCACCGGGACAGATGCAGCTGATGTGAATATTCTCGTTCCACAACCTAGATGCCAGGGAGCGAGTGAGTCCTACCACCCCGTGTTTGCTCGCCGAGTACAGTGGTCCATTGGGGGCTGGATAGATGCCGGCCGAGGAGGCAAGGATGATGATGGAGCCTCCGGGAGAGCTGTTCTTGCGAAGGAAGTGTAAGCCGAGATAGACGGTCATGATGGCCCCGTCGAACATGACTCGTGTCGCGAGCATGTTGGGTGGTGGCGGGATCCCGTCGGCCGTCTCTTCTTGTCGCGCGTAGAAGTTTGCTCGTTCAATGATACCGGCGTTGGCGAAGACTGCAACCAACAGCAACAATAAACCAAGTCAGAAAGAAGAACCATTGGATCAAGCGAGCGCTCGCTCGCTCACAGGGGGGCCTTGGGCAGGGCAGGGCAGGGCAGGGCTGGGGAGTTGTCACCGAAATCAATCCGTCCATATTCCTTCCATGTCCTGGCGAACGCATTTGCCAGCTCTTCGTAGACCGTGACATTGGCCTTGGTGAAGATACCGCCGACCTTTTTGTGCGGCGGATTGACCCTCTTTCTCGTTCAGATCCACGATAGAGACTCGCCAGCCTGATCGGGAGAGCGACTCGGCCACTGCAAGCCCCATGCCAGAGGCTGGTCCATAGCATGTCAGAAACACATATAAGATGGGGTGAACGGTCAAGGGACTTGGATTTCTACTTGCCTCCTCCGGTAATGATACATACTTTGGATGTCGACATGATGGTTCGAGCTGAATGGGTTGAACTTTGAACTTGAACTCCAGTATACAATGCAGTTGGTGCCCTCTTTGTATTGATGTAGTAGAATTCCAATCTGCTGCGAGGTCGCTCTTGTTAGCTTTCAGGCCCCGTGATTGGCAATGCCGATGGCATTCCGGCTGGGCTTAAAAGGCTACTGTAATTCCTTATCATCAACCAGCCTAGTGTCAGAAAAATCCTCGGCTCAAAGAGTGCCTTGGTTCACGCCCCGCCTCTAGGGGTTCCCACTCGGACTTTTCTGAGGTTTTGAGGGTAACACTGGGTGCTACCCACGGCGAGTGGTCTACTACAGTACATCAATGAGCCAAGCGAGGTGGACAGGACCCGGACTCCGACGCAAGCCCAGGTCGATATTCCTGTTACTACGTATATACATATCTCTCTCGCTCTCGCTCTCTCTCCTCTCCTCCCAGTATAGATCCGGTTGACGCTCGCTCAAAAGGTGTTACGGAGCCCATTACAGTAAGCTGCTACAAGGCTTGATAGGAAAAGATGCGGCCACTTCCCCGTCTTCAAGTTAGCCGAGTTCCCCGTCAAGTGTGCGGATTTCGCATGTCCATATATGATAAGAGCACTTACGATCTGAACAATCCAAAGAAGGATACTTGGCAGCGAATTCCCTACTGATCCTCCACTGCAGGAGCTTGTCGATACCATAATTAGTGGACAGCGGATGCTTCTTGGGCCTGAGTGAGCGCCGGTCAAAGGCTGAACCAGAACCACTGCTGCTGTCGGTTGAGAGCGAGCTTTCTCTACCACCCCCACCTCCAATGTCAGTTGTGACTTGGGCCATTCGTAGGCCGATCTCGTTCGTGATGGACGCGACAGCTCGATGGTCAGGACCGGGCATCAAGGTGGTGTGCGCCATGTCTTTGTACCGGAGAGGCGTTAGGGGCGAGCCGGAGCCGGAGCCGTCCATGTTGGGGAAGACTCTGCTATGGAAGAGGTCGAGCACGCTGAGCGAGACGCGCATCTGGCGCACTTCGACCACGGTGTTCAGCACAAGGTCGCCGATGATATGGTCGATGTTGGATCGTCGACTGAGCAGGATCAGCTGGTCGCGAAGCTTGGGCCAGTTGATGAAGTCGATGACTAAGGGATGGCACACGCCCTCGGAGTACTGCAGTGGTGTGGGACGCAGAGGTTCGGGGATCGCCAGTCGGTTCGCAGTGGTGGGTTTGATCCGCCACCGCATGATATGCTCCATCACTTCGTTGGCTCCCTGTCAAAGCATTCAGACTATGCGTGAGATTGGAGATCGAAAATCGGCGCGGCCATGCGCCACTGGAGGGGGAATGATGGACAGTATCACAAGGTCTGACTTACTATTCCGTATACATATGCGTCAAGTCCCGCGTACAGTCCAAGCACATTGATTGCGATGCCCGCCAGATCCTCCACCACCTGGTCACTTAGGCGGTGGGCGTATTGCTGCTTCAACGTGGCCGTGATATGGGGCGCTGCCAACTTGTCAGCTGTGATGGGCATGTTCAGCATCTGCAACACATAGACGATACAGCCTCGCTCCACTATGTCTGCCAGTGCCGTGCCAGACAGATTGATGGTGGCGTCTTGCGGTCTCGTCTCACCCGTCCAGTGCGCAGTGAAATCCATGCTGAATCCCAGATCGAGGACAGGGTCGACGACGGACTCTGCGTTGAGCATGTCGGGCGCGTTACTGAACTGGGCCTCTTCCATAAGAGGAGTCCATTGCAATTCATCGAAACTGGGGAACGCTTGGCTGTCGTCAAGTCCAATGGAGGAAGCCTTGTCGCCTGTGGAGCCTTGTTGGGCTGGGGGGTCCGAGTTCACACCTGTAGCCGTAGACGTAGAAACAATCCCAATTTCAGGCCATACATCATCACGGTCAATGTCGTCTTCACTTTCCACAGGCCCGCGTAAAGATGTCTTGGACTTGGGTGCTTGCTCGACGTGTTTTCTAGGAGCCGAGGTCTCTGATCCTAGCGGTGCAGTCTTGGCCTGGCCCAAGATCTGATCGAAAATCTCATCATCTAGAGGGACCTGTGTCTTAGTGATGCATTGCTGGAGAGAAAACGCAGACAATAACAAGTACCTGCAGTAGCGGCTGCACTGTTGCTGATGCTTAGCAGTTTCTTCCTCATTCGGAGCAGAGCCGCCTTGATCTGTTGATTCTCCTCGAGCAGCTTCAAGTGAGCCTTCATCAGGGCCGTGTGGTTGTCATCTGCACCGTTTCTGCTGGCTTGGATCATGTCTAGAAAGGCAGCCAAATGTTGGGTTTGCGCCAGCTGCTTCTCCCGGAGACATTTCTGCGAGATGCGGTTCTGCGATCGCTTCCGAGCAGCCTTGTGACTCTGGGCTGCATCGGCTGAAGAAGGCTTAGGTCTCGGGTCTTGGTCTTGGTCTTTGCCAGCTGGACTCTTCCTCTTGTTGCCGCCTCCATTGCCGCGTGCCGACATGGTTGAGGTTGGCGTAGGCAGGCCGTGTGTGTCGTGGAGGTGGAGGTGGATTGGATCAATCAAACCTTCAAATGATACTCAGTACAGCGGTGATCCAAGGTACGGAAAAGAAGAATGCTTCCAAGGCCTCGTGGTTACCGAGCCTTGGGACCTCGGCCCCTCCCCCGCTTCTGGCAACAAGCGGACGGAACCGGGCCCCTGAATTTCCGGGGATTGACATTGACCTCCAAGACACGATTATTTAGCCCAATCAAAGCCTCCTTTGTTATTGGCGATCCACACCGTCAGCCTTGCTTACTAAGCTAATGGCTGACTGTGTTCATGCATCGGCCGGCCATTCTGGCTCATCTACACCCAAGAAGCAGCTGCCAACATCATATTTGAGTTGTGTCTCGCCCGAGTAGGCGACCGCAGGCCCCACGAAAGTCACGGTTTCCCCCTCCTCGCCGCCCAGCCTTGCGGGCATGGTGCTGAAATAATCCTTGTTGAAGATCTGCGGCGACTTTTGCTTCAGACTTATGACAGTTTTGCCTACCAGCCGCGGCATGTCGTCGTAGTGTCGGAGCCCTAGCACGGGAGTACCGGCGTAGAGCTGGCGCAGGTAGTCTTTCGTGGCGTCCGAATACTCGCCCTGAGCCAGCAGGAATTGGTTGTAGTAGTTGAGTGACACGCTCAGCAAATGGCCACCACCGTGCTGGGTCCTTGCCACTAGAGCGGTCATGATTCCAATCAAACCGATAAGACCCGTCTGGTAGTCGCTGTTGGGCAGCAGTGGCACCACAGGCTCGCTGCCAGCGAGGTTGAGGAAGCGGCCCATCAGGTGCGAAACACCCGTCACGCAGTCCGAGATCTGCTGCCAGCCCGGGCGGTGGGAAAATGGGCCAGCCCAGCCATAACAATTCTCCCGCACGTACACGATGCCTTTGTCTGATAGATCCTGCACGGCCGCCGGTCCAAAGCCCAGGCGCTCCATTGCTCCGGGTCGGTAGCCGTCGATGAAGACGTCGGCGTCCTTGATCAGCCTTTGGAGCGTCGCCTTGCCCGCTTCGCTCTTCAGGTCCAGAGCAACGTCGCGCTTGCCTAGGTTGCCATCCACCAGTAATGGACCCATGTCGGGATTGGAAAGACACGATATCCGCAGCACCGTGGCCCCGAACAGGGCGCACAGTTTCGCAATAGTGGGCGCGGCAATCACGCGCGAAACATCCAGCACCTTGATCCCTTCCAGCGGCCGGTGAGTGGAGGAAGGGCCTGGCGTCGGCCATGCAACTGGCTTCTGCTCCGGTGTGGTAGACGGGAGCTTTTCCAGAAGATACAGGGAATGTGATGCGATGGCCCGACCTTGCTCTGACTCCTTGAACGCTTGAGGCGTGTTGCAGATCGTGCCGGCCTGGCGATATTGCTCATTGGCCGTCTGATCCAGGACGTTGGAGTCCCATTGGCGGGTCACAGAGCAGAACAGGTCGATTGCCGATGCTTCGTCGAGCTCCGGCCTCGAGATAGGCAGGTTGAGCATTGTGAGAGTTGGGGTTGCGTTCATGGAGCCGTGGAGATGGAACCATTTGCCGTCTTTGGTGGGGTAGATGTTGGTGGCCAGGCGGCGGTATGTCTCACGCGAGTTGCCTAGATCGTATCGCATATATCGTTTGGCAAGGCTGGGTTCCTGCAGCGTCTTGCCGCTGACTGTGACCACCGCGGAAGAAAAGAGAAACAGAGTCGCAACATCCGAGTTGACCGAGACTTTCTGCACAAGCCCGTATCGCTCGTTGCATATCATGTTGCCGAGTGTAGCTGCCAACGCCCACAGTGCAGTTGATGTCTCAGTCATCTTGCACGGGCATGGCACCACGGGGGTCTTGGTCGTGCTCCGGTCGATCGTTGTGGCCGGGGCAAGTCGCCCTATGTTGGCCGGAAGCTGGAGCCGTTCATCTTTCAACAGCACCTCGTTGAAGATTCGCTCCGCCTCGTCATGAACCGAGATTTCGCGTCCAAGCACCGAAAGAGGTGTCGCTGCTGTCTCGGGGGACATGCTGGAGGCAATCGGGCTGACGGGCTCTAGGGTGCGTGCGGTGCGCTTCTCCCAGCTATCCTGCCCCGATTTTGTGCAACAGGTGCCAATATATGATATGATTGAAGCGGTTCCACATGTAGAGACAAACAGGAACCCCTCAAATGTGCTGTGGGTTACGTTGGCAGTGTGCAGTAATCTTGGTCAGAATATTCCGGCTATGATTCAAGTACTGTACCAACACTGTACCTCGTACATACAGTAGTTCAACAGCCTTCTGTGTCCACTCCGGGGTTCGGCTCCTATGAGACAGCCGAATCCGGAGCTTGAGCTTGACTTCCTTTCCGAGGAGACAGGCGTCGCCCGACTTGTGATGCGCCCATAAGGACCTCCCCAACGAACTTCTCCACCTGAAACTTGGGGCAACGGCGACTGCTGGATCCTTCGACGTTATAGTTGTACTGTAATGGCAGACACCTCGAGGCGAACGCCAGGTTCAGTTACCACAGAGCATTCCACGCAGCGCGATAGCAACAGATTTGGCAATCCGAATCCATGGGCCGAACCAGCATGGTACAACGTGCTGTCGTCGCCTTACTATAACGACAGTCACCGCACACTTCGCAGGTTCGTCAGAACGTATATTGACGAGAACGTCCTCCCACATGCCGAACAATGGGAAGAGGACGGCCTTGTTCCACTAGAGGTTTGTACTTACGCCAGCTTCGTGAGTGTGTCCTTAAAATGTGACGCTGACAATAGAGAGCAGGAGACTTTACGGTTTGCCCGCGCCGGTCTCACGCTGCAAGATGTGCCTCCAGAGTATCGTCCTGGCACCTCTTTGCCAGCCGGGATTTCTGAATCCGGTAGATATTATCTCTAGGCCCGAAAGCTGTGAGGGGTTGCTAGCACGCTTACTCACACTGAATCTAGATTGGGATCCATTCCATTCCCTCATTGTTGCGGATGAAAAGGGCCGCATCGAAAGCGGTGTGAGCGCCGGGCTGTCCTCCGCCTCGGCCATCGGGTTACCTCCCGTCATAGAGTATGGAACAGAAGCTCAGAAGCAAAAGTGGCTTCCGCACATCATCACCGGCGAGATCAGGTTTTGTCTGGGAGCCACAGAGCCGACGGGAGGCTCGGACCTAGCAAATCTCAAGACGACCGCGGTGAAGACGGCCGACGGCAAATCATATATTGTCAATGGACATAAGGTGCGTATTGTGCTTGTACTTGTACTTGTACTTGGCAGATATACATAAGACTTACCAGTAGCTGATTGCCTGACTCCATGACAGAAATGGATTACCGGTGCTTTAGATGCCACGCATATGACCACAGCAGTGAGAACAGGTGGCCCTGGAGCTTCGGGAGTATCTGTCTTGGTCATTGAAACCGCCAGTCCTGGCTTTTCTGCTCGGAAGATCAAGAACAGCGGCGCCAACGCCGGCAGTAAGTACACTACATACACTTTCATTGAGATTGAGCCCGAAATGCACTCTAACTCTATGTCTGGAAAGGGAGCGCGTGGGTGACCTTGGATAACGTCAAGGTGCCAGTCGAGAACCTCATTGGCAAGGAGAACGAGGGCTTCCGCACCCTCATGAGCAGTAAGTGTTTCAATGTTTCTTCCTTCCTCATTGGATGCTGTACCAGAGTCTGGACACACAGTGACGGCTGACGGCTGACGGCTCCATGCAGACTTCAACAGAGAACGCTTCCTCATCGCAGTCATGATGAACCGGAAAAGTCGAACGTGCCTCTCGGTGGCTCTACAATATGCGCATGATCGCGTCACGTTCGGGCAACCTCTTATTGCGAACCAAGTGATTCGACATAAATTTGCGGCTTTGGCCAAAGACATAGAGGCCCACTGGGCTTGGCTGGAGCAGATCTGTTACCATGTTAAGATGAATGGGTGGACTACGGATCTGGCGAGCCGTATTGCTCTCGCAAAAGTCTTCGGAGGCCAGATGCTTGAAAAGGCTTGCCGCGAGGCTCAGCAGGTTCTGGGAGGAGCTGGGTATCAGAGGGGAGGGAGGGGTTGGCAAGTTGAGCAGATCAGTCGTGATTTACGCATGATGGTGATCGGAGGTGGGAGTGAAGAAATCATCGCTGATCTTGCTGTCAGACAGGAGTTGGCATTGACCAGGCGACGTGGTTCGAACTTGTAGTGTTCGAATGGAACTCCTGCATTGATGGGTGGGTACCTGTACTCCAGGGGGAGACTTTCTATCATTATTGGTGCTTTGAGTAGAGAATGTGGTTCTCGCCCCATAACGTTCCTCGTAGATAGTGATTTCACAGGGCATTCGTCCGCTTGGAACGAGCAAGACATACATGTAAAGAGAAAGTGAGGCTCCACTATAGCGTCTTTTTTAGTATTCGTCAGGCTGATCTCCTCTACACCCATCGACATCACTGTAGTGACTATGAAACAAGAGGCTGAGAATGTCCTATAGCTTCGACATCTTGGCTGCTGCTTCAACCCTAGCAGGCAGCATAGCCCGCATCACCTTCCCAGTCGGATTCTTGGGTATGACGGGCAGATAGTAAAGACCACCACGAATCTTCTTATAAGGCGCAACCAGTCCGTTTGTATGCTGGAGGACGCGTTCAAGCACAGCAGGATAGTCGTGTTCAGCCGTGGAAGGCTTCAGAGTGACATAGCCCACAGGCACTTCTGTCTGTTGTGACGGATCCCAAACGGCACATACAGCAGCCTCGACAACATCAGGGTGAGAAGCTAAAATGTCCTCGAGCTCTGCTGGCGCCACTTGGTTTCTGTAAGCCGTGCAGTGTCAGTGACGCCCAGAGAGCCATGATCAGCCCGAGAGAGAAGTGAGTGAGCATACGTACCCCTTGTACTTGATCATTTCCTTCTTCCGATCCTGGAACCAGAGGAATCCATCTTTGTCCATTTTAAGCACGTCCCCTGTCCGCAGCCACCCGTTATGGAACTCCAGTGCTGTAGCTTCAGGGTTGTCTCGATAGCACCTGTCAGTGGCTTTGTCAGAGAGAGAATCTTGGCCTCAATGCATTTCACAAGGGACAAGGAACCGCACATGAACACGGTGGGACCTTTGACCAAGGCCTCTCCTGGAACTCCAACGGGGACATCTCGTAATTGATCGTCGACAAGCCGAAGCTTACTATATGCCGCAGTCAGACGTCAGTCGGCCATATATACAACAAGATTGCTTGTTGTCCAAGACACTTACACACTTGGGAACAATCTGCCCACACTACCAGACTTCTCCACAGAGCGACCAGGTCTCAATCCGCACACGGCAGCCTCACTCATGCTGTAGCAGACGATGTCAGTCTCAGATAGCACAGCATGTACATAGAATCTTCCTCTCACCCGTAGGATTGAACAATAGAGACACCCTTGAGGACGTGCTGTAGCCGTTTGACCACCTCTGCCTGAAGCGTGCCTCCAGCACAGACAATGGTATTGACGCTCCCAAGCTGAAGTTTCTCGACCTTGGGATCTTTCGAGATGGCCACTGCTGTCGGCGGGACCATTTTCATGCTGGTTGCTTGAATGCGTGAATTCGCCTCCAGCCATTCCTCATAGTTGAACTGTTTCATGGCCAGAACATAGTTGCCGATGTAAGAGGGGACTAGGACTGCTCCCAACAGCCCAAACATATGTGCAACTTGCTTATCTTAGTAGACGACCACATATGATGATAGGGGCAGGCCTCACAGGGTGCGTAAAACACCTCTCTCTCACGACAATTCTGGGTCTCGGGATTGGCACCCCTGGAAGTCAGGAGGTGAGCGATGGCTCCGTAATGACTCCACTGCACGCCTTTCGGCTTCCCACTCGTGCCGGAGCTGAAGACTATGGCGGCTGGATAGTTGCGGTTGTCCTTTCCTGACAAGTCGAATGGCTCTATGGGCTGTGAGCCCTCGATCGTACCCCCGAGAAGCTGTTTCTGGACTTTAGTTGACATCTTTGGGCCAGGTTGTTCATAGCTAGGCACATACTGATTCTGGAGAGTCTCCTGCCAGGTCCACGAGTTGAGGCTTCTGGGTGATTCTCGTGCTGGCGTTGAGTGCTTGTTGGACCCTGTCGCGAAACTGCGAGTCTACCACCACGAGCTTGGGCCTGGCGATGACTAGATAGTGCTCGATGTCGTAGGTGGAGGCCAGCCAGTTGATTCCACTTTGCCCAGGTTAGAGTATGGCCATGACAGGCTTTTGTTCCCACTGAGCGACTGGAGCAGCTTGAACCTTACACAATTATACCGCCTACCCACATGATTGAGTGGGCAAGCAGGGAATAGTCAACGCTATTCTGGGCGAGCACAACCACGGCGTCGCCGACGTTGACACCATACTTGCTGACGAGGGTGCCGGCGACTCTTGCTGCATCTCGTCGCAGTCCACCGTAAGTCAGGCTTTTCTTGGGAGGAGAAAGATCCTCGAGAATGACCTTGTTCTCGGGCACATCGTCGGGATTTCGAGCACACAGAAATTGATGAAGCGACACGTCTGTGGGGACGTGGAGATCCGGGTAGATAGAGTGGTATACCTTTTCCATCATGTTGCCATCGAGGGAGATCATGCTCTTACACAAGAATAGTTCGGACGATCTGACTGCTGGATTGTGTTCTTTTGAACTCCAGATGTGGCAGATCATCTCGGGAACAACCAATTCCAGGATTCCGGCTTATAGCACTACTTCATAAACGCGGGTCAATCACCCCGGAAGGAAATGTTGATATTCGGGAAAACTACTAACTAGCATTGACTCGGCATCATCTCTGCATTGTATTATGATACCGGGTATTTGGTAGGCTCTGTAGGATGCTCTTCTTCGAGAACCGCTACTGCCGTCCCGTTGATAACACTACTAGTAGCGATGTAAGGATACAGCTTTGCCTTTGCCACGGTCACTTCAGCGGCTGGTGAGGCTTCAGCTCGGTCATCACATCAGCACCTCCATCCTGAAAGACAACACGTAACCAATCCGGCAAGCATCTCGTTGGCGCCGAAATGTAGGAGAAGGCGGGGATCATGACATTTTGGGCTCTCCCACTCCATATGATTTCGCATATGCGCTCTCCAACATCAGCCGGACTCAGCCTCGGCATCACAAAGTTCGAAGGGGCTTTGATACCCTCGAACATCTTGGTCCGCACGGCGGAAGGGTTGATGACGGAAACTCGCACGGCCGGAGCCTTATAGATGTGTTTCAGCTCGGTCTGGATTCCCTCGTATATGGCAACTGCCGCAGCCTTGGTGGCGGCATAGTCGACCACACCGGCGGTAGCAAGATACCCGGCCTGGGAAGCTGTGATTAGGAAATGACCGTGGTTGTGTTTCACCATTGATGGAAGGAAGGCTTTGGCGGTCCACAATAAGCCTAGGTTGTTGACGACAAATGTCCTGGGACAGAAACGTGAGCTACTTGTCTTCCTCCGGAATGGGATGAAGACCAGCAAGTTCACTTACAACTCAATATCTCTGCCCGATGCCTGTAGTATTGGTTTACCCCGACAGATCCCGGCATTTGCCACGACGCAGGTCGGGTTTCCTACTTCCTTTTGGACCCGAGCAGCTACTGCTTGGACATTTTCGAGATTGGTGATGTCGCATTGGTAGTAAAATAGGTTGGCGGCTGAAAGCAGCGCATAGCGAGTTGGAGTCAGTATTAGTGTTATGAAATGAAGGAAATGTCAGTGAATGGATTTTGGACTCACGGGCTGAGTATGTCAGAGGAAGGACATCCAACACCACGACCTTGCTGCCCCTTTTGGCGAACTTCTGCGCTGCTTCTGCCCCGATGCCTCCAGCAGCACCTGTAACCAGTATGATCTCTCTATCCCAGTCGAACTTGTCTTGCGTCCCGTTGTTCATCGCCCGGCTGCTCAGGGCACGATTGAGGCGCAGAAGCAGGCCTGCGCTTACTAGCTTCAGGGCTTTCCATTGGACATCAGGCACCTGCAACTGGTATCCCAGCAATGAGTGGCTATCTGGACGGACCGACAATTTGTTTTCCGTGAGAAGGTGCAGTCCCAGGGGTAGAAGGATAGACACCCATGGGTTGAGTATCGTGGCGTCGATGAATTCAAGCAGGTGGCCTACAGAGAACTGCATGATTTTCGAAGGATATGATGATTGTGTGTTTGAAAATATGAAAATATAGCACCGGAGATGGATGTGTATATATCTAGTAAACAGTCGACTTAATGCGATTTCATAGTTTCCAGCTTCCGATCATGGCCAGGATCTAGGTCAATACACTTCCGCACCTTGCAACATGCCGTCCGTCTGTGGCCGGAACATTTGAACAGTGTGACTGGAAGTCAGAAAGATCTGACAAGCCCAGTACGAGCCGCTGCTGACAAAGAGAGCTACGGGAGGAGGCGCAGGACCCACCCCGAGACGATCATCTTTCCTAATTAGGAAGGTGTTTCTTGACTGCTCGTACTAACTGTATGCTTTTGATACTAGCGCTTCTCTTCCACTATTTCCAACAATCCCTGTAGACTCTCCGCCCAAAGCACGGTCTAGCCGCAGACTATTGAAAGCGACTCCGAGGCTGGATCCCATCATAAGGAAGCCAGCGACAGTCCTGTCATGATTAGCTGTGCGTTCAAAAGTCTCATAGTGGACTCACGGCGGCAGACTGATTCCCCATCTCTCGCCCAATCCCATAGCCAGAGGCACGGTGGGGAGATTGTAGACGCATGTCCATAAGATGTTGGCTCGAATGGTCGAGAAGGTCGCTCTCGCCAACCTCAGCGTGGGCAGCAGTTGGCCGATGGAGGAATGAAGCAGAACGACGTCGGCTGACGCAAGAGCCGGCGAAGCCAGTCGCTGAGGAGCAATTCCCACAGATGCCCCCGCCAGAGCAGGAGCGTCATTGATGCCGTCGCCAACCTATAGATAGACAGACACCTTAACGTCGAAGTCTGGGCTGGACGCAGAGTTGAGAACGTACCATAGCAACCACTTCTGTTTCTTGCAATTTCCTCACCAGTTCCAGCTTCTGGTATGGCGATTGCTGGGCCCAGTATCGCTCAATATCTAGGGTCCCGGCCACTTCAGCCGCAACATCCTCACGGTCACCGGTCATCTGCTGATATTAGATTCCTGATGCGTACGACAACAAGTCTTCGAGCAGAACCGACCATGTAGACTTTCAAACCCATCGATTTCAGTACTCTAATCGTTGAAGAGGCCTCCGGATGCAGTTGGTCCTTCATTGCCACATACCCAGCGTAGGACCCGTTCAAGGCAACGTAGACGCAATTTGTCGTTGGATCTAGCCATGTACTATCCGAGAGAGCAAGATCGATATCTTGAACTCCCCCTTCTAGCAGATGCTGCATGTTCCCCACGAGGACTGTGGTTCCGCCAATCGAACAGCAAATGCCACGTCCAGGGGTATAAGTGTAGTTGTCGCGTGCAGTCTTGGTACAACGTCTGGCTGGAACGTGCTTGCATATCGCCTCTGATGCCCAATGTTCGCAACCCTCCTCAGCCGTTCGCACCAGTTGCCACCATTGTTGGGGTTCCCACGCGCCGTGAATCTTGAACCCAGTTATGGTCATTCGGCCCAAGGTCAATGTGCCTGTCTTGTCGAGCACGACAGCCGTGATGCGAGATGCTTTCTCAAACGCCCTCGCTCCATTTTTGACGATGATACCGTTTCGTGCACCCACCACTTCTCCATGTCAGTTGACACACACTCGGGGGAAACCATGTCTGTTAATACTCACCGGAGCCGATCATCACGGCCATGGGCGTGCTTATACTCAGTGCACAAGGGCACACGACCACGAGCGTTGCAGTCATGTACCGGGTTGCTGGGAAGATGCCCCAAGGCAGCCAGGAAATGAAGGTAAAGAGGGCTAAAAGCAGCGTTGCTGGGACAATCAACGAGGACATTCGTTCCGTCATCAGCTGAATGTCTGACTTGGAGCTCTGGGCCGCGAGGACGGCGCTGATGATTCCACTCAGCCGGCTCTCCCCGTCATTTACAACCTCCACCACTGCCGGCTTCGAGCTCGAATTGGTGGTGCCAGCAAGACATATATCACCCAGCTCCTTCAACACGGGCCGGCTTTCGCCAGTATGATAGCTCTCATCCAGCTCAAGACGCACTGCACAGTTGTCATCGTCGACTAATATGCCATCACAAGGGAAAACATCGCCAGGACTGACTTCAACCACATCGCCCGACCGAAGCATGCTGCCTGGTATTCGCACTTTGGAACTGTGAAGAAGAGCCGTGGAAGGAACAAGTTTGGCAATCGTTCTAAGCGTTGCGGTAATTGACGTGCGTGATCGTGTTTCGAGATGTCTTCCCAGCGAAATCACAGTAATCAAGCTCGCATTTGTTGCAGCGTAGCTTTCGTGGACACTCGCAGCATAGCAATAGACGGAGACCGCGTACGCAACCGACGTTGACCAGGCTATGGCAAAGTCCATCGGCAAATGTCGCAAGCCATTGTTGCGTAGGGCCATGAACGCACTCCGGTAGAATGGAAGGCCGAAACCAAATTGCACAAAGCCCGCAAGGATAAGACTGTAGAGTTGTCGCTGTCTTGGATTGCCAACCTGATCCGGTATGGCATGTAGCACCAGGATGGGGATAGTGAAGAGGAGACTCCACGAAAACGCCTCTCCCCAGTTCCAAACAAAGGCCTTCTTCTCCTTCTTTCCATGTCCAGGAGCTGTCGACGAATCAGAAGCAGAAAATCCTGTGGCCTCTATGTCCCGTCTGATGGCCTCCGCTGTGGCGAGCAATGGATCGTACAGGACGACTGCTCGATTAAGGAGGAAACTGGAATTGACTCGTTTGACGCCCTTCCTCTGCAGCAACCTTGATTCGATACTTGCCGCGCAGCTGGCACAAGTCATGCCCTCGACCTGATACTCGCTCACTTTGTCAAGGCCCAAATCCTCGTCTGGTACCGATATGTCCTCTTCCGCGTCAGGAGCATTGTCAGAGAGTCTGGAGAATGCGATGACTTCGTACTTGCGTAGGAAAAGGGCGACGATAAACGCCCCATAAACGCAGCAGCTAGCCATTATCGCTGATATGGCGATCTAACAAGGGGCGCAATGCCTTGTGAAGAGTTCCAGCGAGATAATTTCATGTGATTAGGACCCTTTCCATGTGCCTGTATGTCCTTGTGGTGGGCTAAGATATGATCTTGCGATGCTGCTATGTCGATTTGGTAAGAGCCAAGGGAATAGTGTTAGTAGCCTCTTTTGGCCTCTTTTGGCCCCTATTGCTAGACCTCGGTCGAAGTCAATCATTGGTGGGGTTGCGATACGTTCGAGCGCGCATTGTGGATCGGAGACGGGGTCAGCAAACCCTGACATACATTCTCTTTATGGTGTGTACCATGTATTTTCGTGCACGCAGAGATCAAGCTTAGGCCATGGGACAGTTTGAACGATCATCACCTCCAGAAAGAAGCTCTAAAAATCAAAGAATCTTCAGGTCCAGAATGACCAAGTATCGGCATCGTTTCTGTCAAGTGCCTCATGATACGTCGCAATGAGGGACCTTCGGAATCCGGAGAAGGCTGTATTCCCATTCACCAACAATGCCCGACGAGGCTGGATCACCTTCGCGGGCTCGGAAATTGTGTCCGGAATTCACGAATATGGCTGCCCAGATATATACGAAAGGGAGACTTCCATCCTGCAGACGATGTCCTTCCTACCATAAGCAGACGATCTCGTTTACCGTTACCAGCCCAGACCTGTTCTTATTCTTACACACCGCAGTAATTGTCGAACCGTCAGTTTCGTACGATATGGGCAGCGCAGGCGAAACCCCCCAGTGGAGCATCAAACAAGTGCATGCGACATTCGCCGCAGAAATCCACGGCCTGGACCTTTCCAAAGGGATCTCCAAGGACGACTTCGAGGCCCTACGAGACGCAGTGCATAAGTATGGAGTAGTGGTTGTACGCCAGGCGAATCTACCCGACGACGAGGCTCATGTGGCGTTCTCGCGTCTCTGGGGGGAAGTCGAGAAGAGCAAATACCGCAGTCCATACATGAGATCGCTGCCGTGCGTGGAGATCTTCGACATTTCCAATCTGGACGAAAAAGGCGAAGTGGTGACGACCAGCAACGAACGACGAACGACGGCGATCCGCGGAAACGCACTCTGGCATTCCGACGGCTCCTTCAACCCCCGGCGCACCTATATCTCGTGTCTGAGGGCTGTGGAGCTCCCGCCGAAACACACGGGCGGCCATACCGAATATGCCGACGCGCGCACAGCGTACGACGACCTCCCCGAAGAGACCAAGGAGAAGATCAAAGACTTGGTCGTGGTCCACTCGTTCTACCATAACCGCAAGACGGCGAATCCGGAGTCACCGCTTTTCAAGGACATCAATGTGCTGGACATGCCGACGGCTCGCCAC
The DNA here is from genome assembly GCA_024611085.1 of Exophiala sp. LBMH1013. NCBI lineage: Eukaryota > Fungi > Ascomycota > Eurotiomycetes > Chaetothyriales > Herpotrichiellaceae > Exophiala > Exophiala sp. LBMH1013. Next base: position 2,037,335 of record JAMFLB010000002.1, read on the forward strand.
AAGCTGGTGACTATTCACGAGCCGACGGGGCGGCCGATGCTCTATGTCACGTCTTATAGCCATCATATCGAGGGCATGCCGATCGAAGAGGGTCAAGCTCTGCTCAAACAGCTCGCCGACCATTGTAAACAGCCGAAATATGTGTTCGAACATCACTGGGATAGTCCCGGAGACATTGCCATCTGGGACAATACTGCCGTCCTGCATCGCGCCACCACAGGCTCGTATGAAGGCAAGTATCGGAGGGATATGAGGAGGACTTGCATCTATGATTCTGGTGAGCAGGCTTATGGGTTGAATGACCCGGAACTGGCAAAGACTCAAGGAAACTCCAGCTAAGCTGGGAGCCCGGCCGCAGAGCATGACTAGCCGTTTTGCCAAATTTGCCTCGAATGGAAGCCTCTTTATGTATGTATGTCTATAGCAAAATGTCCAATTTCAATTTCAATTTCCATCTCGGGGGGGGAGCTGAGCTTGATGAGAGATCAATGGCACTTATATATATCTTGCCCTGGAATCATCAAAGTCGAGTTCCTTGACCATTTCCAAATACTGGGTAATCAATCGAAATCAAATCTGCCCATCACCCGGCCGGAATCGATCCCTTACTGAATGGTCTATTTGGTAAGGGGTGTACCTGACAGAAGATAGTCGAGGATCAACAATATGCGCTGGATAGCTTCCGACGATCTCTCCTATTCTGTAGCGCACATCTATCTAGACCGAATACCAGGCTGTCTATCAAAATATGGCCACGGCATTTGGAGGCGAGGCGACACCTCCTGGAATGTTCAAAGGCACGCTTGTCAGGAAAAAAAGAATATCTCTTCAGACGAGCACATGTGGCTGCCAACTTCTCCAGGTCCCAGAGCTCGCCGATGGGAGTGCCCCATAGAGCAAGGAGATGCTGATGAAATGCTAGGAGTCATTAGTTCCTTCTGGCATTTAGATCTGGTAGTCGACGTTTCTGGTCAGAATGAGAGGGGATGGGATGGGATAGGATGGCAGTGTATAACTCACATGGTCTGTCATGAGGATAAGGGACAGGTTCCCAAGCAAGAGCGTCACCAGCGACGGCGGAGAAGTGCTTGTCCCAGAGCCATTCCACGGCTTCATCAGTTGGGGCTACACCCACAGACTGCTTATGCGGGTTTGCGAAGAAGTCGTCTCGAGCCTTTGCATCAGGGCATTCATTGTACCATTTGATCAGGCCGCTGCGGACGATCAAGATGTCGCCTTGCCGGAACTGTGTGCCTTGTTCGCGGGCTGCTTCTTCGAGCTCGTCATGGCTGATTGCATGGTACTCGGTAGGCGAGTAGTGGATGTGGTGACGGGCAGCATATGCGACATAGTCAATGAGCACTCCTCGGCCGACGACGCCTCCTCTGTCATGCCACTCTGCAGTTCTAGGGGTTACCAAAACCAAAGCCCAGATAGTATATAATATAGCGAGATGGTGCAGGTGCTGCGCTACTCACTATCAATTCCCAAAAGGGGGGTTTCCTGCACTTGATCCTCCTGCACACCATTGTAGCAGGCACCGGCTTCTCGATGCACCACGTGCCGGAGACCATCCCATTGAGACCCTGACTGGGTGTTGATAAGCACTTCGTCGTCGAAGCTGTTGGGGCTCCCTTTGGTTTTGTTGTTGATGATGGTGTGGATGAGCTTTTGCCTTTGAAAGACCGGAACGTTTGGTTTGGCGAGCGACCAACTAGACTCCCTACTGTTAGGAGTGACGTGTTCTAGCTTGCTGCTCTTAAGGTAAGTAGTCACTCACTTCAATGACACTGATACCCCTTCCTGAATCTCGCTTGCAGCACTCGCTATCACTTCAGGTGTCAGGAGATTGAGCGTGCCGAGCTCATCTTGCTTCCCGGCTGTATCCCAGAAGCCCCAGGTACAACCTACAGGCAGGTTGGGCTGTCTGGGCAACTGGCGGTAGGATGGAAGATGGTCCAGACATTCATGAAAAGAGATGACTGCCATCCTTGGGGAAACCTGAGGCCTGCAGAAGGACAGTTGATGCGAGGGTTCTTCTCATTTGTCGGCAGCTTTGGGGGCTGACTTCGCGCGGCCTGCCATTCGATTTGGCCGGAATCCGGAATTTGCTCGTAGTCGCAAGCCACTTGAAGTAGGCGGGACCGTGTTCAGATGCAAGATAAACCATTTGGTGAGTCTAGTTGAAGCCAATCTGCTCTCACAATCTCGACCTTCCCGTCTGTTTCTAAACGATCACTTCGAATTCCGCAATGAGCTTTCTCGTCCCAGCCAAAGCCAATGAGACGCCCCTTTTGGGCTGTACCCTCGGGTTTGGCACGCCGCTCAGTGCACAGCTGCTGTCTCGGGTGGGATACCAGTATCTGCTGATTGACATGGAACACAACCCATTGTCATCCCGAGAGGCCAGTCTCCTGACTCATGTCATCGTCGCGGCATCCGGAGGGAAGTGCAAACCCCTGATTCGAGTTCCCTCCCATGGGGTCGAGTGGATCAAATGGGCCTTGGACTGTGGGTCATCGGGCATTCTGGTGCCAATGGTGCAATCGGCCCAGGAGATGGAGCAGATCGTGCAGATGGCTGTCTATCCTCCGCGAGGACAACGCAGTTTTGGGCCGACTATGGCGCCCTTTGCAAGCCTGGATCCTGCCTCCTCGACATTAAAGTATATGAATGAGACGAGTAAAGACGTGGCTGTGGTTGCCATGATTGAATCAGCCCAGGGGCTCGAGAACGCGGAAGACATCTGTGCTGTTGATGGAGTCACTTCTATATTCGTTGGGCCGGTCGATTTGAGGCTTTCTATGGGGTTGGTCGGCGGAGAAGGCTCTGAGAAGTCGTATCTTGACGCATTGCAAAAGCTGGTTGGCATTTGCAAACGTCGAGACAAGCCCATAGGCATCTTCGCAGCAGACGAGGAAGCATGTAAGAAGAGGGCTGCCGAAGGCTTCAATTACATCCTGGTAAGCACCATATCCTATACTGCTATCCTCTAAACTGCAGGCGACAAGGCGAATGCTGACCACCATCAGCTTCCGGGCGAGGCTGCCATCCTTGTAGCAGGAGCAAGAGCACAACTCGAGGCGTGTGCGAGAGGCGTGAAGAATGCCAGACTGTGACTTGGCAACCGGGGCCAACTGAATGCTGTGCTCTCCCTCGTCCTAGAGGTGCCTGCCTCTCTGCCTCAAGCAGTCCCCCAAGAAACCAAGCCATTGATTGCAATGACAAGCCTCGTTCCAACTCTGTGGCACATATCACGTATTCCGCAGGCCTCCATGCACTGCCAGTGTCGTGCCTGTGACAAAGCTGCTTCGGCCACTGGTCAGGAAGATGATGCATTGAGCAATCTCTCCAGGCTGGCCAATGCGACCCATGGCTATCTCCTGTGGACGCTCCGCTGCTCTGCGCTCGCCCATCTCACCTTGTGGTAGGTCCCCCAAGATGGGCGTCTCGATCGTGCTTCAGTAGAGGCGTGTCAGCAACAAAACCAGACTCCTAGTCCTCGCAAGGCTACACTAGTAAAAGTACGTACCCTGGACAGACAGCATTGACTCGGATGCCGTGGCTGGCAAACTTGACACCATCCTGGATGATTCGGCGTCAACATCAACACCCTAAAGCGGTGCAGTCGATGGGTTGAATAGATATATCATCTCACCGACTTGGACAATCCAATCACACCATGCTTCGACGCCACGTATGCCGGTAAATCGCCATTACCCATCAGCCCAGCCTGGGATGAAACGTTGACAATGGCGCCTCGGGCGGCGAATTCAGAGTGACTGTTTCCCATCCCCGTTATCAGTACCAGTACTACCTACTTTCGTACACCGACCAGACTCCTCTTTTCAGCGTGGCTCACCTGCTTGGCAGCGCCTCCTGCTGAAGCATTGCGTTGATCTCGGCTTTCGCACAAAGAAAGGTTCCTCTCAAATTGACCTGATAGACGTCTTCAAAGTCCCTGAGCGGCAGCACAGATGTATTGCCAAATCGAATGATTCCGGCCACATTGGCACAGTAGTCGATGCGTCCAAAAGTCGCGACGGCCTGATCCACCATGTTCTGCACTGATGCTTCATCTCTGACGTCGACGGCGAGGGCCAACACTTGAGAGCCATGACATTGACTGGCGATTTCGTGTCTTGTTTCTTGAAGAAGCTCGATATTCAAGTCTGCGATGACTATGCGTTTGCAGCCCTCGACGGCGTAGAGGATCGCCGTTGCTCTCCCAATCCCTGCGAAGGACGTTGTCCTGGTCAGATAATAGTAGGTCAGGTCTCCCGCGAATAAGACCTCCGAACCGTTGTTCATCCGCCATACCTGAAGCAGCACCGGTCACCAAAGCGACACCTTGGAAGTCCATTGTGGGCAAATTCTTCCTATATCGGACATATTGCTGTGGTTGGCTGAGTGTACTTAAAGTGACAAGTATTTCAGCACCCTGGCAGAAGCATCTCCTTACGGTGACCCAGGTCATCGTCCGCCGGACCTGCTCGGAATTTTCGACAGAACGAATGGGGAACTTGATTATTCCCGACTCCCGATTTCCTATGACTGCCATGCCAATAAGAGCACCCGTGGGGAAGAGAGGAGTAAGCAGACCAGGAGAGAGGGGGAAAGAGACAGGACTCCACCAGAACTACTACATAAGTAGTCGACGGCCTCGAGTACTAGGTACTTATACAGACAGGTTGATGTTGGTGGATCGTTCGCACCCTTGACTGTCAAGCATCTTATCATCCATAGGACCTTCAAGTTGCCACTATGAAGTACACGACTGATAACGATGCGGAAGAGGGACTGTTCGTGAATGAAGCGGCTCCGATCAAGCTGTGGCACGAAGGCGAGAACATAGAGGAGGAGGTGATAGGCAAGGACAGCTTCAACGACCAGGGGTTTGTGCTGCGGGCCAAGGCCGACACAGGCGAAGATATCCATCTGTGGAGCTTCATGTACCAGCAACGGGGTCGAGAGTCCATCATCCAAGCCGATGTCAACCAGATGCTACTTATTTGTGGCAGATTCTCGGACCAAGACAAGGAGTACATGAACCCATTTGCCAACGCCACCACGATCAACGTCGGCCAGGATGTGGCTGACTACTTCAAGCCAGGATCGATCAAGATCTCAGAGGATGCAGACAAGGTGGTCTGGAAGTGTGAGAACCTCGAGTACATCTGCACACCGCCCGAATGGCATATCCGGGGCGAGCGCGGAGGCGTCAAGGTGGATATCAAGTGGACGCAGGTCAACAACGCCTTTTGGCATCTAGGAACCTTTGAGAACCTGAAACGGCCTGGCATGGCAGGCTACGTCGTCCACTGTCGCACGTCCGGCACGGTCGAGGTCGACGGCAAAGTGATGAAGTTCAGCAACCAATACGGCACACACGAACGTATCACTCAACAAATTTACGTGCCCGATCGCTCGGGCCATATGGGAGGCAAAGGCTTACACTGGATGCACGGCTATAGTGAGAGCTTGGACTGGTTCTTGATGCGAAGTGACGTTGGCAAAGGCCTGGGCACGGCGATGATTAATGTCGGCGGCGAGCAAATCCTGCTCGAAGACCCCAGCAGTTGTGGCGTCGAGGAGAATGGCAACTGGATCGACCCGTTGAGTCGGGTGGTCACTCCTTATAAATGGCGAGTATGGATTCGTACCCCCAAGGGATGCCTCGAGACTTTGGTTCAGAGTTACGCACGGCAGTACTACACCTGGGTTCGAAGAGGAGCCACCCTGATTGTCAACCAGCATTGTGCTGACGCCCAGACCGACTTTACCTTTCCAGACGGCAGGAAGATCTCAGAGAAGCAAATGGTCAGTATTGAGCACATGCGGACCTTTTATCGCCAGCTCAGCACCATTCAGGGTCGCGGTGGACCAGAGCATCTATTTCAGTAAGTAGATATAGAGTCAAGAAGGCAGCCTTATGAGCTCAACCTGTGAGAAGCCTCCATGATCTGCTCCACATGTTTCTTGGTCGTACTTGGTATTTGAGAACCGTTTATCTTGAGTAGAAATCCTACCTACAGCCTTGGAAAGTATAGACATATCTTCCCACAATCTTGCCTGCTTTCATGTCTGCAATTCCCTGGTTTATCGTGTCAAGGTCGTGTTTCTATTTGCTCGGATCAGTACATCTACCACGTACTCGGACCGTAGGACCAATCCCATGTCTTACCTCGTAGATGGGCTTGATGCCTCGAGCGGCAGCCAGTTCCAAGCAAGCAAAAAGCTCTTCTTTGGTTCCTTGGTTCGTGGCTGGCATCTGGTCAGCTCCCAGTAACGACCCAAGCCCAAAAGATCAGGGGCTCGTACCTATCAAGGAAATGTCCCGCAGCACCATGTCCAATATATTGACCGGAGTAGGCGAATGGGGGACCCCAATGGCAATCACCTTGCCGTGGTGGCTGGTGACCTTGAAGGCGAAATCGTATGCTGCACTCACGCCACTGACCACAATGGTACATACAGCCTTGTCAGCAGCTTGTGCAGCGTCTGGCTTGGAGCTGTCAAGGGTGGACTTTGCACCACATCTCTTCGCAAGGTCCAACTTGTCTTGAGCGACGTCAAAAGCCTGGACATCAAATCCCATTTTATGGGCATATTGGATCACGAGGTGGCCGACTCCACCGCATCCAACAACATTCAGCAGGGTTCCGGGAGCCTGATACTGCGCGGCCTTCTTGACGGCCCCATACGCTGTGACCCCGGCACAAAGCAGAGGAGCAGCCTCTTCGTCCGTCAGACCTTCTGGGATCTTGACCGCCGACACGGGATCGACCAGCGAATACTCGGAGAAGCCGCCAAACATGCCGGAGAAGCCAAAATTCGTGCGTGACTGACAGAAGCGATGGTTCCCAAGCAGACAGGAGCGGCAAGTGGAACAGACCCGTGACCCGGGCATGAATCCCACCCGGTCGCCAACGTGGAAAGATGATGGTGTTGCTGGTCCCAGTTTGACGATGCGTCCAACGGGCTCATGGCCAGGAACGTATGGAGCTGTGGCGCCCGTGTAGCCTGCTATGCCTGCAAGGTCACTGTTGCATAGACTGTTGGCCGTGATCTTGACCAGAAATTCGCTTCCAGCAGGTTCTGGGATCGGAATGTCGTCTTTCACTTCCAGTTCTTCATTCAACTATGACTCGCCACATCGATGGTCAGTACAATGTACAGTATCAACTCCCTGTTGTTCTCGACGGCCATCACCCAGACTGGAGACTCACCTTCACCACCACCGCCCCTTTCATTGTCTTGGGCACCGACGGTGATTCGCCATTGCTGAGACCCGTCATTGTGTTTGTCGTCCTTCCCTGAAAGAGTAATGAGATTGATTGCTTGTCGTCTTTATCTGCTGTATGCCTGCCACTGCTGTACTACAGTAATACAGGACACACAGGAGCCGCTATTTACGCCAAATCGGATTGGATTCTCGCATCTTGCTGATCGCCGGTGGCAGCCACCAAACCAGAGTCTTGCGGAATCATGTCTTCCCATTCCGAATGATGCCGACTTTTCAACCCCAACTCCATGTCTCCTCCCCCGGACCCCAGACCGGTCGGCCTTTCGGCCAATTGAGAGCTAGTCACCCTCGCAAAGCCGGGGTAAAGGAAGCATGGCAGAATTTTCTGACAAAGATCTTTTTATGTTTCAAACGCGCGCAATGCACAGTGCTTCCGAGCCACGCTACTGTCGCCAGGCTGATGGATGATGTGAATTGAGACTGTCTACATTGGGGTCTCCGGTGCCATTCTTCCGGGTGTACATACATATGAAACGATGGTTCTTGCCGTGCAGGCCAAAAAAAAGAGACGTACAAGGTAAGTGCTTCGAAACGGACCATTTCAGCTCGGAGTCAAATAGGTATATACCACCTACACTACTATTTCAGACATCTCTTCAAGTTTCGTGTCACACGTCAAAGGCCTAGCTTCTTGGAGTCCTATTCCAAGTTCTCCCCGCAATGGTGGCCGATCCTCGAGGCTTATGGGAGCTGTATCCTCCCATCTTCGAGCCCAAAAGGAAGTTGAAGGTGGTTTGCATAGGGGCTGGAGCTTCCGGGCTCCTGGTGGCATACAAACTGCAAAAGCATTTCAGTGATTTTGAACTGGACGTGTACGAGAAGAATCCCGACATCTCGGGAACATGGTTTGAGAACCGCTATCCTGGGTGCGAGCCAACCTCAACAAAGCAGCACAGTACGAGGCTGGAAAGGATGATACTAACTAATTCGGGGGTAGATGCGCATGCGACATCCCATCACACTGCTACACATGGTCCTTTGAGCCCAAGACGGACTGGAGCGCCAACTATGCCTCGTCCCAAGAGATCTACCAGTACTTCTCCGACTTTGCAACAAAGTATAACCTGCGGCGATACATCAAGCTCAATCATCCCGTCATAGGCGCCACATGGAAGGAAGACCTGGCACAATGGGAAGTACAGGTGAAGAACGAGCAGACTGGAGAGGTCTTTACCACATCCTGCCACATCCTCATCAATGCCGGCGGCATTCTCAACGCCTGGAGGTACCCGCCCATCCCGGGCCTCCTGGACACGTACAAAGGCACAATCTGCCACTCTGCCGCCTGGCCTGAGAACCTAGATTATGAAGGCAAAGTGCTTGGTCTCATCGGGAACGGATCCTCCGGTATCCAAATCCTGCCCAACACCGCTCCCAAGGTGCGCAAGCTCAAGACCTTCATTCGCGAGCCTACCTGGGTGTCTCCCCCCATTGGGCAAAGCATGCAGATTTACAGCGACGAGGACAAGGCGCGGTTTGCCACGGATCCTGCACACCACTTGGAGCTGAGGAAACAGATTGAGCGCGGCATGAATGGTCAATTTGCCGTCTTCCATGCCGGGTCCATCGCCCAGCAGCACGCCCGGGACCATATGCTGGGTGAAATGAGACGCAAGCTTAACAATCCCGATCTCGAGAAACTGCTGATTCCGCAGTGGTCGGTGGGCTGTCGAAGGATCACGCCAGGGCCCGACTACCTGGAAAGCCTCTCGCGAGACAACGTCGAGGTCATCTTCGGCGAAATCACCCGGATATCCGAAAAAGGCCCTGTCACGGCAGATGGCATGGAGCATCCTGTCGACATTTTGGTATGTGCTACAGGCTTCGACACCACTTTCAAGCCTCGCTTCCCACTGGTCGGTAGGACTGGCGAGGAACTGGCCAAGGCGTGGAAGGACGAGCCAAAGGCGTACCTTGGAATGGCTGTCCCAAACTATCCGAATTACTTCATGACATTGGGTCCCAACTGCCCGATAGGTAACGGTCCCGTGTTGATTGCCATCGAAGCCGAGGTCGACTACATGATCAAAGTCCTCACCCGGTTCCAGAAGGAGAATTTCTGGTCTTTTGAGGTGCGCCCGGAGCCCGTGGACGATTTCATCCGCTGGAAGGACGACTTCATGCAGAGGACCATCTGGAATGATGAGTGCCGCTCCTGGTACAAGGCTGGCACTGCTGACGGCAAGGTCGCCGCTCTGTGGCCTGGCTCCACTCTCCACTATCTCGAGGCCATTCACGATGTGAGGTGGGAAGACTTCAAGATCGTGCACCAACCAGGTCACAACCGTTGGGAATTCCTTGGTAACGGCCACAGTTCGGCAGAGAAGAGAAATGGCGACTTGGCATATTATATTCGCAACCATGACGATGCATACGTCGATCCTTGTGTCAAGAAGAAAGAGGAAGCAAAGAGTGAGAATGTACCGAAAGGAATCATTCCTCCTCTCGAGGATCTTCGACCTGCCACCGAGACAAGTGCAGATCAGGCCAATATATAGTACCTAGTACCAAGTATATACTTACCTGCCAAGTGTCTCTATATAAATTTGATGTATGTACTACTTAGTAGTCTCAGATACTATGATAAGTGCCTAAGGTACCTACCTACATACTTATGTGCCTAGTACTTAGTATATAAGTACTATGTAGTACTTAGATAGTTTTAATCGGTATCGAGACGGTATCGAAGCGGCTTCAGTAGGTACCTAGGTACATAGTTAGTATTTACATAGCAAGCCTCGATCGAGAGTCTAGGTATTTAGATTTGGGATTTAAGATTTGAGATTCGCTAGCTTTGAGAGTCTATATAGATTCGAGTATCTAAATAGAGTTACTAGGTAAGGGTACCTAAGTTTTGTCAATAGTGGGACTCGAACCCTAGGTACCTAGGTAGCTTACTAAGCAATTTTTTTGCCTTTTTTTGATCTATGACCTAGGTATGATCTAGATCTGATCGCTGATCCGGATTATACTAAGTAGTAGGGTCAAACCGCTGTGAGAAAATCAACAGTTTAAGGCACTGATCTAGATATGATCTAGGTATGACCTAGGTATGACCTAGATCATATTTAGATCATAAGTAGATCCTAGATTATGTAACCCCCCTCTATATAGGGCACTACATGCTGTAATTTCAAGTTATCTCGAAGCTTGAAGCTCGAAGCAGCCTTAATACCGTCTCGACGCCGTCTCGAGACGGTATCGATACGGTATCGATACAGTACCGAGATAGTATCGGAGCAGCTTCGGAGCAGCGTCAGCCTAGAGTTAGAGAAGTTAATTAGTACCTAGATTTAAACTCTCTATATGTATATTAGCACTATTGTAGCCCTCTCTATATGGTGCTAGCTCGATTCTAGCCCAGGCTAGTACCGGGCTAGGGGTGCTGTAGGTGAGCTAGGCCGGGCTAGTAGCGAGCCAGACCGAGCTGGTACCGGGCTAGTATCGAGCCACTAGGACTTAGCCCACCTTAGCTCCCTTAAAGTGGGCTGGCTCGAGCTGGCTCGGTCTAAATCGGTCTAGCTCGGTCTAGCTCGGTCTAAATCGGTCTAGCTCGGTCTGGCTCGGTCTGGCTCTGTCTAGCTCGCTACCAGCTCGGTCTGGCTCACTACCAGCTCGGTCTGGCTCGCTACCAGCTCGGTCTGGCTCACTACCAGCTCGGGCTGGTGCCGCTCTAGAATCGAGCTGGCATATAGAGAGGGCTATACGGTAGTACCTAGTAGCTAAAATATTTAGCTAAGGCTTATTTTAATCTTTAATCCGGGTTTAATCCGGGTCTGATCTGGTTCTGATCCGGCTTTAACCTTGGACCTTTGACCTTTGACCTTTTATACTATACCGTATAGCCATCCCTATGTGGTGCCAGCTCGATACAAGCCCAGTACCAGCTCGGTTCCAGCTCGGGCTAGTACTAGGCTTGTAGTAGGATAAGGCCGGGCTGAAACCGAGCTGTACCGAGCTGTGTCGAGCCAGACCGAGCTGAGAGTGGGCTGTACCGAGCCAGCCCGGGCTGGGGGTACTGGAGGTGAGCTGGTAGTGGGCTGGGACCGAGCTGGGAGTGAGCTGGCTCGAGCTGGACTGAGCTGGACTGAGCTGGACTGAGCTGGACTGAGCTGGACTGAGCTGGACTGAGCTGGTACTAAGTGCTAGGGTATAGTAGTGCCAATATATAGAGAGTTTAAATCTGCTTTAATATGTACTTCTCCGAAGCTGCTCCGACGCTGAGACGGCTTCACGTCCTTAAATCGGTGAGAATTCTCGAGAGTCGATACCGTCTCTATACCGTCTCTATATAGTATCGAGACGGTAGCTTCGAGCTTTAAAGAGATTTTTTTGAAACTTAAATTTTTTTAAAGACTCTAGTAGTAGTAGTACTAGCTATATAGCTATAATAGGACCTTCTATATATGAAATCTTAGGTTTAGCGCCTAAAATCAAGTTATTAGAGCGCTAGCGTAGATAGTTATAGCGCTAGAGCCTTCCCGAAATAGCCGCTTTTAGCGTATTTAGTGTAACCTTAAATCTAAAAATAGTAATATAGTTTAAATTTTATATATAAGCTACCTAGGTATTTATAGACTACTATAGATCGCTAGAACTATAATAAACTAAGTAACTCTATTTAGATACTCGAAGCTATCTAGACTCTCGAAGCTAGCGAATCTCGAATCTCGAAGCTCGAAGCTCGAAGCTCGAAGCTCGAAGCTCGAAGCTCGAAGCTCGAAGCTCGAAGCTCGAATCTCGAATCTCGAAGCTAAATAGACTCTTGAAGCTCGAAGCTAGACTCTTGAAGCTCGAAGCTCGAAGCTATATAGATAAGTACCCTCTAGATACTCGAAGCCGTCTCGATACGGTATAGATACCGTCTTAATACCGATTTGAGGAGGTTTTCTTCCCCAGAGGGTTTCCTACTATATAGACATAGGCAGACTCGCCTCATAAGCTTAGATTAGCTTGAATGGCGTAATGAATATTAAAAAAAAAAAAAAAAAAAAAAAAAAAAATACCGATTTGAACTATAAGGGGGTGGGCATGTAAGTACTTATTTAACTAGATAAGGCCTATGTATTTTGATCTTTGATCCGGGTTTGATCCGGTTCTGATCTCTGATCTTCGCGCTTTATCTGACCTATATCTGACCCACGCCTAACCTACTTAGTACCCCTGATCTGTCGGCTGAACAACCTAGGTCAACCCTAGATCGAACCTTGGTTGAGCAATAGAAGGAGGGTGTACCTTGCTAGGCATGCACTTCCACAACACGAACAGTTTCCAGATGACTGACATCTTCTTTCTTCTTATCCCCCTTTCCCACTTTTACTTCCTTCAATTTCTCCTCCTCTTCCTCCTTGACGATAGAAAACCCTGTCCAACCGTCCATGGTGGCGCGGCATTGCTTTTCATAATTCTCAATGCCTCCAATATAGGTCATAGGCTCCGCCTTCTTGCCTGGGATGTTGCCGCCGGTCCACCAGGAGCTGGTGAAGGGGAACAAGGTACGGTCGTTCATGCTGGTGATCAACTGCTTCCATTCGACTTCGGCCGAGTGCAGGGGCTCGATGGCCTTGATCTCCTCTCGCTCCAGCTTGGCGATGCTGTCCACTACGAAATCGACTTGACATTCGAGAATCGTAGGTCCGTTGGACAATGCCGTTGGGGCTGTAACGTAAATACTCAGGATTAGGTATGTCCTCGTACAAAAAGCAGAGTAAAGTAGCAGGGACACCGGGCTCAAAAGCAGAAAGTGATCAACTTACCTTGTGGACTGTATGTCATAAACATGTTTGGAAACCCAGAACACATCATTCCCAGGTAGGTCCAGACGCCATCTTTCCAGACCTCTTTGATATCGACGCCGTCTTTGTTCTTCAAGCCCATGTTCGTAAGCCTGGATCACCACCCGGGTTAGTCACTTGTACAATGCATCTTTGCGGCTTGGATCGTTATGTCAAAACTCACGAGCCGGTAAAGCTGTCAAATCCTGTGGCCAGCACAACCATGTCAAACTCCCTCAACTTGTCGGTCATCAACATGCCAGTAGGCTCAAAGGACTTCAGTGGAGTTTTGTTCAAATCGACAATCTCGACGTTGGGCTGGTCGAGCACTTCATAATAATCATGTTCCAAAGGGTTGCGTTTCGTGCCAAAGTAGTAGGGCGGCTCGATAGGGGCCATGATGTCGCGTTTCGCTGGGTCCGAGATCCTCTGGCGCGTCTTTCTGGCCCAGAAGTCGTATACTTCGCGGTTGGCTTTTTTGTCTAGAAGCACGTCGTTGTAATTGCACATCTGGAAATTGAAAGCTCCGCGTGCCCACAGCTCTTCGAACAATTGTTCTCGTTCTTCCTTGCTGACATCGAAAACACCACATGGGGGCCCAGCGTTGGGGAACCCTGCCCGGGACAACCTCCCTTGCTCAAACAATCGCGCCAGGAATGACTTCCATCCCTGATTCTCCAGCTCGGACCAGGGCCGTTGGCGCATGGGCAGACAAATACTGGGACGGCGGAGAAAGATGGTGAGCTGTTCCGCCTGTTTGCCCAGTTCCTGGGTGATTTGGACGGCAGTCGCCCCGGCGCCAATTAGCGCGACCTTTTTGCCCCGGACATCGAGACCTTCTGGCCAGAAGCCCGAGTGGTGGACTTCGCCTTTGTATCGATCGAGGCCTGGGAAGTCTGGGATATATCTGCGATGGAGAAGACCTGTAGCCAGGATCAGGTATTTGCTCGTCGCGGTATGGCCTGCATCGGTTTTGACGGTCCACCGCCCACGCTGGGCGTCGTATGAGGCGTCAATAACTCGGGCATTGAATTCGACGTCCTTGCGCAGGTTAAGCGTTGCATCAATATGTGCAAAGTAGCGCCGCAGTTCTGTGTGGTCGGGAAATCGCTGGGAGAAGTTCCATGTCCGCCAGACCTCCGGGATGTTGAGTTGGTAGAACGGGGTCTCTGAGTCGACGCGGGCCCCTGGATAGCGATTCCAGTACCACACACCGCCAAAGTCTGATCCTGCCTCAAACGTTTGGGTCTTCAAGCCCAGTTTTCGAAGGCGGTATATTGCCGAGATGCCGCTGAGACCCGCGCCTACGACGACGACGTCTGTTTCAATCGGGGTTCTCACTGCTTCTTCAGAGCCGTGGGGGTGGCTTTGGCCGTTGCTTATCGCCGTCACCGGCTTGAGGTTGTCGGCAGTTGCGTGCACTTTCGATGGATCATTGCCGTTGGCCATGGCAGAGCCACCATCAGGAGTCTGGGAGTCGTTTTCTGCGGTCGGGACAGTGGCGTCGTTTCCTCCGGCCACCACCGCAGCAGTCTGGGTATAGTCAGGCACGGCGTCCTGATCGACTGCGACCATATCTCCTTCCAGAGATGCCAAATTATCTCCCATCGTTGAGTTCATGTCCTTGGTACAGACTTGGTGTATGGATGGAGAGGGAGGTTAAAAAGTCTTTGCCTTCTGGAGTGCATGGGCATTTTATTATGGCATATCGCCATCCATCTTGTCCGGGGCACACGACGCATGCAGACCACCGAACAGAACAAGGATGTGTCCCAAGCCTGGAGGCGTCGGTTAATGTGGGACCATGTTTCGCGGAGTATCGAACTTAGATCGGCGAGGGTGGGAGTGAAGGAGGTCGAAGCCGAGGCTGCTACTCGGTAAAGGATCGACCCTCAGGCCCCAAGACAACAGGGGAAGCCTTCGACACCATTACCACTTTGTAGGTTCTCCAGGAGACTGGGGAAGATGTGCAACGGCGACTGCGGAGAAACGGGCCCCCTGCCCCGCCCCCAGAGTTCCTTGTGACGGTTTGCGAGTCGAGGATTGTCGACTCGCTCTGAGCTGCAAAAGTATGCATGTTGCAAATTCCGTCGGAATCCACCTCACTGGACGCATCGTCCATCCATAGCTCCCTCTCTTGCTCGAATAGGACGTCGGATGGTTAACAGTTGGGAGACTGCTGCCGAGGCATTCATTTTGGGTTTGGCTAGCAAAAGTCAGTCATACCGCCGCGGCCTTCATCAGCAATAGATGAATACTATGTAGGTACTTAGGGTATTGAATTCTGGCGGCTGACCGTAGGAGAAGTCTATCGTGGGGTGAAAGACATGATGTGATTTCCAAGTACGAGAAGAGACCTGCTTGCATCCGGAGGAAGGTGCCAAGACCTGAAGACGTCAGGTTCAATCCTGAATGGCTCAACCAATCAGTGCCTCAGCCTTGCCAGGAGTTGCAGCCTGATAGGCCTTAGCAGGTGGTACCTCAGCCTTGACATGGAAAATATCCAAACTTTGCGTGGCTCTTAAGCTCCAAAGTTGCATCTTTGCGATAGGGGATGCTGTCCCTGCTGTATTCTAACCATCGAAGCACATAAGACTAAAGATTGGTAGAAGTGATATGAATGCTTTGTATAGAATGCCGATTACCGTCTCCCAGTGCCGCCGCATTGCTAGGACCCCTTTTCGCTGCAAGAATACTCGAAAATCACACCATGTCGCATTGTCACAGAGGCTTCATATTTGGGTTCGGCAATCCCTACCACTGAGAGGTCATTTCGCAGGCTCTTCCACTATACTTTGCACATTCTCCTCATGTGTTACCATCACCGACTTGCCTTCCAAATCGTCTAATGGCTGTGCGACGACAACACCTTCCAGCTTCTTTGCCACGAAACCCGTCATTTCCGCATCCACATTCTTGGTGACGAAGAAGGACGTGATAAGCCCGACGCCGCCAAAGGCGATGCATGCATAATAGACGTATTGGAAAGACGCAGAATAGGCCTCGACTTCCGCAAACTCAACTGCGGCGACGATGGACTTGCTGATGCCGGGCACGGCTGCGAAAGCTGAAGCGCTCTGTGCAGCGATTGCCTCAAACAGAGCCGGCAATGAGGACGCGGGTAGTCCGGCTGTGACGGCTGCCACAGGTATTTTGCTTGCAAGCTCGACTTTCAGCTTGTTGTTCAGGATCGTGACATAGATGGCCTGAGCGAGAGCACCTCCCAGTGAACGGAAGGAGCCCATGGTGCCAACGACAAGCCCAATTTCCGCGGCGTCTTTACCCACCTGGGCAACAAGAACGACGAGATTTTCGACCACGCCGCACCCCAGGCCAGTCAGGAACGCACAAGAAACCGCAACACTACGCTGGTCGGGTCCAGCCTGGCTCAATCCGGCGCAGAAGGCGATCATGAAGACGTATGCGCCAACGAGCTGGAGGCGGTGGTGTCCAAGCTTTTTGAAGACGAGACTGCCGAGCATGGTGCCAGTTTGCGTGCCGCAAGCCAGCACGCTTGCTAGCCAGCCGTCAACTTGGAGGCTTGAGGCGTACACGGTGTTGACCTCTATTCGAAACCCGTCAGACACGACCAGAGAAGTAGCAGTGGGGACACACTCACGTGTAGGCCAGATGATGGTCAGGCCGTAATAGAACATACCGCCGATCGTGCCTGAGACCATGGGCAGTAGAAAGCCCCGTGGGTTCCGAACCAAGAATGCCCAGGGCAACAAGGGTTTTTTGGCTGTACCGTTTGCCTCTGCCGAAAGATTTTCAGTCCCGGAATTTTCTGAAAGGAAACTATACTCACCCCAGACGAAGAAGGAAACAATCCCCACGATACCCAGTACAAGTGTGGAAATCACCGCAGCTGAGTCCCATGGATACTTACTTCCTCCCCAGTTGATTCCCAGGAGAAACAAGACGACACCAACAGTCCAGATACAAACACCGATATAGTCGATTTCTCTGATCATGGCCCTTCTTGACTTGCTGGAATGCAGCTTTTTGAACGAGGGAGGGTGATAGGATACGAACAGAAGCACCAGAGCCAAGCCTTGGAGGATGATACACAGGTAGTAGCACCACCTCCAGGTGGCAACCTGTAGGAAGTTGTGCGCTGTGCAGTTCAATCAATACTGGTTCCATATGGACATCACCCTTGTCTGGCAACTTACAGAGATAAGCCCCGAAGAAGGCAAATGGAACCACTGGGATAAGAGTGAGGAAGTACCAGTACCCCCGGTGCTTGATTGGCACCAGTTCTCCTATAATCATGGTGTAAGACAGTTGAACTGCCGCCGCAACACCTATGAAGACAGACGCGCCGATCAAGGTCCTTATGTTCGAGGCAGTTGCGGCAACGCTGCACATATCCTGTGAGCACTGTTTTCACCAGACGTGTGGAGGACTAACATGGCCCCGATCAGCCCAAACAGGTTCCCGATGACAACGAAGTATCGTCGGCCTGGACAGACGTATTAGGAATATCGCCTGACAGCGTTGCCATAGCCAGCCTACCAAAGATGTCGGACAAGCGACCGAACAACATGTATCCGAGAGCGACACAGATGGCCCAGACGACGGGAATCCACACATTATCCGGGTCGGGTCCTGTTGGGCAGGTTAACATTCTTGTCCGTCGTTGAGGTCGCCTCCATATAGTTCGATCGGGTCATACCGATGTCTGCATTTATGTAGCCGATGATGCCGACTGGCAACAGATAGGCAGCGTAGGCGGCGCACAGAGACAACGATGTCCCCAGGACAGTACCGATGAAACGAAAGCTCCGATAGTATTGTGTCCCCAAATGCTCGCCCCCCTATTGCATCCGCGGTCAAGGTGTCGGTGGTCGTGATCCGGGTGAGGTCTGCCATGCTGTAAGAGCTTTTGCAATAGTGCTCGCGGTGTTTCAACAGGGACGATGATGTTGAACGAGATGTGACTGAGGGGAGTTCTGCACCCGTTCAAGTCATGTAAATATCTTCTCCTGCGTTTGAGACGGTCTGGGGTTCAGGCGTTTTAAGTCGCCCTGGCGTAGGCAAGGAAGTTCACAGCTCGTGAACCTATCAAAGACACCACAGTCATCGCAGAGACCATATCTTTTACCCCAGAATTCCCCAGACTCGTCTCTTGAACATCCCCACGGCACCAAGTGGAGCATCCCTCTCACATGTGGAGGGAAGCCTTCTTTATCAGAACGAGGCGCTTTCTGGGCTCCGACTTGGTCTTTGTGGGGCGGCTAGTGGTATCGTGGTTGTCGAGAAACCTCGACTCGACTCGACCGACTGGCCATTTCAGCGACCAATCCGACAATCCCAAGATACAGGTGTTTCTGCGCGTACAATCTCGTGGTTTTCTTGTCGGTCAGCAGGGGGAGCCTGTCCAACATGCACCCAGTCGACGCCTGTCTCAGGACTATGGCCGGTATCCTCTCAAAAGCGTCTATCTGATCGTTGTCCGTGGCTGTCCGTTCGAGGGATTTGTCTGCACCGCCTCGATGTACATTATGTCATACGATTGCAGACGGAAACAGGTATTTCCGAGGAAGCCGACCTTGACTTCACCGAGGATCGAAATGCACATGGAAACCGACGGGAGCCGAGCTGGCGCACAGCTTTGCCTAAAGAAACGCTAGACTCTGTCTTGCGTGGCGATGGTCCGGTGGAACGGAAATATAGATATAGTTGTCAATGGACCCCCTTATCTGGACAGCCTGTTAAACCGTAGCCTACGATTTTGAGACTCGTTGATCCGAACAAACATACAATCCTCCATAGAAATGCCACTCGAACTCGCAGAAGAATGGCAGGCTTTCGAGAAGATGCTGGGGATGCGGCCCAAGATTGCCGGCAAGGACATAGCAGAGATCAGAGAGAATATCGACAAGCAACGAGTCGGCAGGCCTCAACCTGGTCCTAGCGAGACACTAAGAATATGCAAGTATTCCTTGATGGCCATCCATGAGGCTGGAAGTAAATGGGCCCAATTAACCCGTAGCTGACAATGACAATCCCGGCACAGACGACGAGGAGCTCGAGAACTTCAAAGTCAGGATCTATACGCCTAAAGACGCCGAAAAGGTGACGAATCTCGCCATGTTGTATGTCCATCAATCAATGACCCCATTGCCTTGACTCGTTTCGTTTGGGATATATCGCACAGATCAAGCATTGACCGCTCGGTGTAGTTTCCGTGAGTTTGTTCTCCCTTGCTGGCACTGCAAAATCCGGAAGGCTGACGCTTCGTGTGCGCGGAGATGGCGGCGGCTTCTGTGTCGGTGACTTGGACAGCGAAGACGGTAAGATGCCGATATTTGTCTCTTCGATTCTGACTCGGATACAGAACTCGCTCGCTTTCTCGCTGACCAGGGGTCATTGACTGTTGTGTCGGTGGAATACCGTCTGGCACCCGAATATCCCTGGCCGGCATCCCGCAACGATTGCATTGCAGCAACTAGATGGGTGAGTTATAGCAGTATCAGTGTTCACATCATTATTGACTGTCCAATGTTTCGTCCAACTCTAGGCCCTCAGCGAATTTGGACCGTCCGACCGTGTTGACGCGGCCAAATTCGTGCTCTGTGGAACTTCTGCCGGTGGTCAACTGGCCCTTAGTACCGCTGCGGCCTTGATACAAGCTGGATTGCCGCCGAGTGGCATTGTTGCTTTGGCGCCTTTGACCGTCGGGGAAAGCGCAGTACCGGCCAGCCTGAAACCACGATATCAGTCAATGTCGGAGAACGCAGATGGGCCTGTGGTGGACAAGACTCTGATAGATCAATTCATGCGTGGGTGGCATCTCCTTCCTGCTCTGTGGCCGCTGGCTGACGTTTCTTTCACACACAGGAGCAAATGGCCATGATGACACCGATTCGTCGTTCTCGGTGCTCCTATCACCGGTTCTGCCCAAGTTTCCCAATACTTATATTGTGACATGTGGAGCGGACACCTTGCGCGACGATGGCAGACTGCTGCAATCGGAGCTGGCCAAGCACGGGTAAGTTGGGTCTTGCTGTTGCAGCAGAAGCAAGTCTGTTTGACACATCGGTACACAGCGTTCCTGTTAAACACGACGACTATCCCGGGTACCCTCATGTCTTCTGGGCGATGCCTGGCTTGAAGCAGACAGAGGCGTTTAGAGCCAATCTTCTGACTGGCTTGAAGTTTGTCTTGTCACCATAGTGGTCTGTCAACCCACGATCCATTCATGAGGATCAGCAGATTTGAATAACGGTCCCTGGCCAGAGCTGGAGATAGAGGCCACGAGACCCGGTGCGTTGGCTGTAGTCTCCAAGCAGTATCATGACAAGCGTATAGATGGTAGATGAATGATGCTCTCTCGAAGAAAATAGAAGACAAAATGGTAGAGCTCGCGGACTTCTTACCTTTCTCATTGGCACAATGTAACCTCTGCATCACGTCTGAGGTCAAGTCCCCCTCGGTAACTCGCTCCTCTTCCAACAGCTAAGGACCATAGTTCAACGGCCCTGGATGAGTACCGGCAATCGAAGAGGGATGATCAGACAATAGGAAGTGGAAAGGCCATGATCCAGCGAGTCATATGTGCACACAGCTGCTTAACTCCGGATAGAGTCTAACAAACTCAGGAGCCATTCTCCAGGAACTGAGATCATAGACAGCATTGGCGAAATTCGGTTCGAGTTGGAATTCCCAGGGATCGTCGACCGACTGCGAAATCAGGGGCACGTCAACTGACTGAAGTAAGCCCCCCATCCTTGGCGTCGAGAAAGAACAGAAAGTACTTACCCTGGCCAATGAGCCACGGCGGAGGCTCCCATTTGAGGGTATAGAGTGAATTGAGATGTTTCAGCAGCGTCGTGTCTTTGTAATTCTCGTACGTGTAGACCAGCTTCTCACGCAAAAGCGGAAACACCAGAGAGTCAATGTAACTAGGGTGTGCGACCGACAATTGCGCCTGCGTTGGCCGGTACCACACTGGAATCTGCTGGTAATTTTTTGAGGTTGGAAAGGCCATCCACTAACTCGATCAGTATTGCGGAAGATCAGACTCATATAGGAGGAAGGATCGCGTACCAGTAGCAATCTGGTCATTATCCAGAATACGGCCACACTGGTGGTTTCAGTAAACCCCTATTTCTAAGAGTTTGACACTGTGGGAGGGCAACTCACATTTCCGTGTCCGATCTCCTTTGCTCCGGCTCCAAGTTACTCTGTGCCTCGCGAATCGTTCCCGCAACATACTTGGCAATCGACGTCCTTAGAAGTGCAATGCAATTGGGCACGGGGAGACTGGTTGTAGTCAAATTAACTCTGTTGGGGCAAACGTCTCTGAGAACACTGGTAGGATTCAGGCCCGATATATTATCCCAGAGTCCCTGATAGAAACTCATGAGGCTCGGACTGAATATAGGCAAGAGAGTGCCGAAGAATGTGTCCAGTTTCTCCTCAGCCACGACATCTGCGACAGCATGACCAGCGGATAGATCAAGATGTTGTGGAATACCGTTGGTGTGGAAATCAGGCAGTCCTGCCGAAGTCCTGTAGATCGACGTCTTCGCAAGTGGTGATGGATGGTGAAGCAGATAGACTGACCGTGCTCCAGGCAGATAATCCGATCTGAAGAAGTTTCCCAACAAGTCGACCCCTGCCGTTGATGATGTTATGCTATTCGTATATTCACCCACATGGATTTCGAGATTTCCGTCTGCTGTCGGATTGAGCAGTGTGGAAAGTGTCGACTGGTGCCCAGGTCTAGTGCAATCGCCGCGAGGTGAAACCTCGGCAGGCAGGATTGGGCTCTGGTATGACTCCCTAGAATGCTCGACTCCGGCCACACTCGCTGAAGGGGGCGATGGCGCTGTTTTGCTCTGGATATTGTCCAAGGTCAGTTTGGCCGAGCTGGCTAGCTTTTGGTGCTCATGAATGCGGTCATGGAGAGCCGCATTTTCTGCGAGTAGTTTCTCAATGATGCTGTCTCCGCCACTGCCCTGGCTACTCAGCAACAATTGAATGCGGTCTTCCAGCCTCGCAATATGCTCCTTTGTGCGCGTGCGCTCGAGACGACGAGAACTGCGATCGGCTGCTCTTTTCCTCTCCAGGGCACGCGCCTGCTTCTGTGACCCTGACACTTAGTGTCTGGAACGGTCGTAGTCAAAGAAGCGGTCCTTACCTCGTCTAACGCATAGTTCTCTTTCGGCATTGGAGCGCTAGGTCAACCTCACGTCTCAATCCCGGTGTGCAGGTGTAGACTTTCCGTCCGGTGAGTGGTTAGACAGCAATCTATGCTGAGCTGCAAGGCATGTGCTCATAAGACAGCAGGGTGGAAGGACTTGTTGTCGCAGAATCTCGACTGGACTCATCTCAACTAATGTTGACTGCGGACTCCAAGAAGTAGGCAAACCTGAGGCATTTGCGGGGAAGAAATATCTCCGGCCGCTTTACCTCGGCCAACTAGGCAGCTAGCTGAATAGGAGAAGCGGCGCACAGTTAGCACACAGTTCCCACATCGCTTATTCAGCAAGGTTCCCAGTCTAAGGAGATAGAGTCCTTGCTTCTAGGGTCCGCGAGGGAGATTATGTTGGATTGGCTCAAGGCTTGCATTGCATTGATACCAAAAAACACGCTCAGCACATTGGTAACTACTACTGACCCTTGAGACTGTGCGTACGCCTGCTGTCCAGCCTGCGAATTTTGTCTAAGATCAAGGATCGTATGAAAGCCGTCTCTTGGACTGTCTAATTTGCCCATTGTCATTATGATCTACGCCATCTTCCAACGTCCCGAGCCTCTTCCTCTAGTCCAGACAAACCAGCATTCCCGCACGAGTGTAATACTCAACAAACCCCCACTGCTTCTGATTGTTGGGTAGTGTCGCTTTGTATTGGTGGCATGGTAAAATCGTATCGTCACCCGGGGTGCTGGATGCAGTTACACCTTCTTGAACTCCACCTCAACATTGCGCCCAACTTCCAAAGGAACATCCCCACCAGTGGTCGTCTCGGCTGGGAGACCAAAGACCCCGGTCGACGCCCGACGTTCCTGATCCTGGTTCTGCGTTCCGATCTTCCCAATAACGAGCCAAGCTGGAACCAATGCGATGGCCCACAGCGCAAAATTCAAGTAGACACCGCCAACCTGGGCAAAAAGCTTGGTAGCGTTGAGACCATAGCTGAGAGCCTGCCAGGCCGATTCTGTGCCTCTCAACAGGGCCGCAAGCCTGACGGTCTCCGCCGGTGAAGTTGTTATCTGGCCAATGACAAAGTACAAGTATAAGTAGTTGATCTGGAACCCGATGACCAGAAACAGAAACAATGTGAAGCCGGCTGCAAAGCCGTGAGTTCCATCGGCCCAGTCGTAGCTCGGATGAGTACGACGATAGCGGGTAACTAGAACTGTAGCCCAGATCCACAGACCGAGCTGCAGAGTATTGATGACGAAGAATGAGGTGCGTGCTCGTAGCCGAAGCGAGGTGCGGGCGCGGTCAAGCCATAGACCAAGGACATTTCCAGCAATGATGGCCACTATTCCGGATAGGAACGACCCCAGTGCTCGCGAGCGCACTGAGAACCACAGGGATGAGAAAGTGAACATGACCGCTTCCGTGTACACGGCCTGACCGATGAATGGTACAATGAGCAGGAAGTTCTTGGTAAAGAAGAGCCTTGTCGTCTTCCTGATCTCGGACCAGGGGTGCTCGACGATGGACAGATCGACTTTCCGCCCGTCGGTTCGCTGGACCTGCCACGGGTTGTTCAACAGTAAGGCGACAAGTGGTCCACAAGCCTGAAGGGCGATGAAGACCAGGTACACGGTGTAGGATACCTTGCCTGCACTGGCCTTATGCGCGTTGATGCCGACGTTGATGGCGCCTCCCAGGACCTGGCCGGACAGGCGAAAGCTCAACCAGAATCCAAGGAATTTGCCTTGATTGTGTGGTTCGGGGTACGCGAGTGCGATAGCTGCTTCAGCCATCCAGAAACCCCCCGCCGAGATCCCGCAAAGTGCAGCCCCAACAAGCACGAACCATTCTGTGCCGTATCGGTTGTTCGTATACATGGCTGCCGCGTAAGGAGCATACCCCATGGTTCCGAAGACCAGTGCCCACTTAATGCCAATAAGACGAACCAACGCACTTGAAAAATAGCACGAGACGATCATCAGACAGAAGGTCAAGGCATTGCCAGCGTTGACGAGATACGGTTTGGCCTGTCCAGCGGCGCCGAGGGAGTTCATCGCACCCCACAGTCCAGGGGCGGAGAAGTTTGCGACCCCCAAGATTAAGGCATTGTAGAAGGTAGAGCGGTACCATTTGATATCTTGAGGGAAGCTATGTTAGTATGTGCTGGAATGCTTGGGAAGAGGCATATGTCGTCAAAGAACTGGGGCTGACTCACGGGGTCGCTCTTTTCCCTGTCCAGCATGCGCTTCGTTCAACACATAGGTCTCTTTCGGACTCATTTTTTCCGAGGACGGTGCTTGTACGCTGCTCCAGAAGAGTGTTGTCTCCTATAGTCAATGTGGAAGTTGATAAAGAGAGAGGCGGGGGAATGATGAGCCAACACTTATACCTTGGATACCGCATGCCTGGGGTTCAAATTTTTTTGCTTAAAGAAGTCTTTCCAAGCATGTGTTCTCGTGGACCTGCCTTGCTTCAGTCCCTGAGTGGCAAGAGCATGAAAAGATTGGCAAATTGCCGTCGCAGATGGTGCGATTTAGTCTGTCACCAGCTTCCTGCCATCGTGGCCGAGGCCACAATTTTGGATCCGCTCGGACAAGAGGCCAGCAACCTGGCCTCCTCAATATTTTGCAAGATCAGGTAAAAATCGCCCAGTCGCAATTGAGTGCATCCAGCGTTGCACCGTTGCTCCGAAGGGGGCGGGTTCACTGGTTGTCGAGTTCGAAGACAACAGCACCACTCTGGAGACGATATCATCCACAAAAATTCGGCGCCCCGCCATTCTGCATATAAGATCAACGTCAACAAGGTAAAGATCCGCTGCTTTTTCGTGTTGATGGTAATAATGGAGTTCTGGGAGATAGGATGCTTGCGCCCAGTATCTTTTACAGGAGCCGGGGCCGATGGCGTGCTCGCACGACATCTTGACGAATGTCCGGGGTGCTCGACCATGGAAAAGGTAAGTCTTGGATCATCATAAGGGTTTTCCGCCAAGTCAGCATTCATACAATTGCCTTCCTGTGACTTCGGAGTTGCCTGATTACCTGCATCCTTCGCCACAGCTATATCTGGAGCGTGTAAAGACCTACCAGAGACGACAGGCGCTCACGGCTGTAGGCAGGGTCAAGGTCAATCTACGACCATCCTTGCTGACGCCGCAAGTTGCCATGTTGTATTCTTCATTGTCCAGTGCGCTTCTAGGTAGAAGTCTGTCCACATCGATGCCGATAACTGAATGCAAGACAAGTATCGAGCGTGTTTGCAGAATATCGGCGTCGACCGAACGTAAGTTACCTGACACTGATACTGTAACGATAGGACTATGTCCTGTAGTACCCCATTTTGAGGTGTTCTTGAAACAAATAAAGCGCGTCATACCTGTCGCTGTATGCGCATAGATGCTGTGTCCGGTGTATGAAAGTGTAACCTTTTGCGCCTCGCAGGCATCCACCTAGGGTAGGTAGGTACTCAGACAACGTTGCCAACCAGTACACCAACATCGGGGACTGGGCCTGTTAGATGGTAAACCTAGGACAAAACAGCAGCAGGCCCAGGGATTCACGACCTTCCAGTCCATCTGCTCGGTATGTTTTTCAATACACTGGCCGATTTGGCGATTCACATGGTGCTAGAGTGATAGTATCGAGGACATCCGAACCAAGTACCTTCCAAAGGCGAGGTTGGCTGCGGTGTTTAGCAAGATGGGTAATGCAGGCCTGGTAGGTAAGGTACGTTTGAAGCCTTGTATTGAGCGTCACACCATGGCTTGGAGCTATAACGAAGCGGCTGTGTAGAAGATAGACATATCGAAGAAACAACTACTTGTAGGAGTTGAGGTGCATAGGCGGATATTAGCGAAGTCGGCGCAGGCAAAGTTTCGGGCGCTCCGCCGAACCAGCACTGGAGATTCATACTGGTACGAACTGCAGGTTGACGGACCACCAGACGAGCACACCAACAGTCCTCCCTCGAAGTACTTGTGTAAGTGATTGATGTCCCAGGCAGGCTGGATGGCCGAGGTCATACCTGATACGCATAGGAAGTCTCCCATCGCCCAACCGTCTGCTGTCCCCATATGTAGTGGTGCTCCTTGACATTCGGACGAGCGAGCAGCATGTCCTCGACGCCTTATCTCGATGCCCTCCGCAAGGACGGGTTCGTCAAGATACCCGACCTCCTTCCTCCCCATCTTCTGCTAGCTCTGAAGGCATGCTGCAAATATACCACCGATAGGGCTCGACAAGGCAAATGGCCGTACGTTCGGACAGTACCCAAGCAGTACCCGCCCTGGCAAGAGTGGAAAGCGGGGGACAATATCTGGGGCGTACAGCATCTTCTTCACCCGAACATGAATGTCCGAGATACATTTGCTGAGGCTTACTTCTCCGACGAGGTGCTGTCAGTTGTGAAAGAGTTGGTAGGTCTCAAGGATGATCCCCAAGGCGATGACATGCTGGTGATGGAGTTGTTCAACCTGTTGGTCAGTCCGGCCGAAGAGCAGGACTTCGAACTGTGCTGGCATCGAGACGATATCCGGCCAGATGTCACCCCCGAGGAGGAAGAGAGGCTGCTGAAGGAGAAGAGTCCGGCAGGCCAACAGCTACACGCCCAGTACAACATCGCTTTGTTTGAGGATTCGTCTCTCATTGTCGTCCCCGGCAGCCACCGACGGATTAGAACCGAGACAGAACGGACCGCCGCTCCTTATGAACATCTGCCCGGTCAGCTTGTCGTGGAGCTTCGGCCGGGGGATGCCGTGTTTTACGATAGCAATATTCTTCATCGTGGAAGCTACAAGGGCATTGACACGACGCGCGAGCTTGGCCGCATGACACTACATGGCTCGGTCGGTCTAGCAGGGCATGGAAATGAGCGGGCACGACAGGTACTGCAGCATGCCGTTGGTGAGTGGGTGGACAGAGCACAATTCTCGATCGAAGGCCCCAAGGGTGAGCGAGCAGAAGGCATGCGAAGGCGACTGGTTGAGATGGGCAGCGGAAAAGATCTGGGCTATTCGTTGGTGGGATAGGAAAGTGAAGCATATTGTTGCTATGATCTTGAAAAGAACTGTCCGATCCATTGTGATCGCCGTGTTACATATAGCGAGTAGTATACCAAATCTACCTTATCCTGTACCATGGTCTGCGTTGTAGCCTGATGATGCTGAAACCCTGGACGTGGCTTATTTATTACCCCACGGAGACGGTGACAGACACCAACACATCATCTGCCCACTTCTTATTCCAACATCTCCTCTCTACCACAATCTCATGACAACTAAAGTACCACGACTGCCCTCTTCCATTCCCTCCTGGGTACGGAGACGAGAAGAAGGCCACCTCATAATCTGATTCCTGCACCTTCACAATGGCCGCCGACTTCTCAACCATCAAACTGAACCCGGACAGTCATGTCCTGCTGGTGATAAATCCACCCACTTGAAGCCAACGAGTCCTTAACTGACGCAGCCACTGCAGGATCAACCTCTCCTCCGTCTACCCCATGAACTCGTCAAGCGGAACTTCAGAAATACACAACGCTACGTGGAGCGAGAAAGAGACCACATCTTACCAGCACTCAAAGACACAGCCAACGCCGCCCTCAATTCCTCCCAGACCCCCGAACAGACGCTGGCGTCGCTGGACGCGATGATACAGCGAATGCAGACATTCAAACGCAAAATCGAGAAACTGCACGCCGAAGAAGAGACGCTACACGAACACTCGTCAAAACGCATCCGACACCTCCAAGAACTATACGAGATCCCATCCCTCGTGGACGTCAAGTATGACAAATGGGCTCGGACTCGCCTCGACCGGTTGATGGTAGACTACCTCCTTCGGTCAGGTTACTCGAAAACCGCCGCCTCGCTGGCCGAGACGAAACAGATCTCCCATCTCATCGACCTCGACACATTCCTGACATGTCACAAGATTGCATCCTCCCTAAACCGGGGCGAGACGAAAGAAGCACTGGCGTGGATCACAGAGAACAAGAACTCGTTAAAGAAGCTGATCACGGCACCGCACAAATCTACAAATCTGGAATTCGAACTCCGTCTTCAACAGTTCATCGAGCTCGTCCGCGCCGGGACGATACCGAAGAGGCTAGATGCGAGGATGCACGCACAGCAGCATCTGATGCCTCACGCCTCGTCCCGTCCTGAAGCGATAATGCAAGCGGCAGGTCTGCTGGCCCAAGAACCTGGCACCCAAGCCGAGCCGTACCGGTCATTATTTTCGCCTTCTCGCTGGCACCATTTGTCGAATCTGTTCGTCGAGACTCACCACACCCTACTATCTCTGCCCGTGCAGCCACTTCTCCATGCGGCCTTGTCCGCCGGTCTGTCGGCTCTGAAGACGCCAGCATGCCACAGTGCCTATAACCCTGCCAGCTCCTCGACTCCGGGACACGCCCGGATCGCCACAAACACCTCGCTCTGTCCCATCTGTAGTATGGAATTGAACGACCTGGCACGCGACGTACCGTACGCGCACCACACCACCAGTTTCGTCGAGTCCGACCCTGTCGTTTTACCAAATGGTCGCATCTACGGTCGGGAACGTCTCGAAGAGTTGCAGCGCAAGCTTGCAATGGCTGGTATGGGTGGTGGTGAAGGAGGCATGCATGATCTCCAGATTGGCAAAGAGGGTGTCGTCCGGGATCCCACCACGGGAGAAACCTTTACCTGGGAGCAGGTCAAGAAGGTTTATATCATGTAATATCTTCCGGATATGTGTCGACTGGACTACATTGCATGAGCTGGCGAATACTTAGCACTTCCGTCCAAGACCCTCTGGAGTGGGATGATTCCAACCAGAAAGGATAAGCTTGATACAGATGGCATCCATCTACACGAATACTGTCTGTAAACATGTGTGCGCATAAGGCATTCAATCATTCATTCGCTTCATTTCTCCACCTGTAGGCAGGCACATTCTAAGTACTAGGACTAGGACGCGGACTGCAATAAGTGGTATCGACATCAACATGACATTCCACCAGCATTCATTTCCTTATTCCGTGAACGACACAGGGTGTTTGTTCTCCACGCAACCAGGCAGAGACCATCCGACATTGTATGTTGCAGTACTCCGGCCAGCAATGCAGGCCTTGACGCTCGTTCGAGTTTCGATAAATTGACTCTCACCTTGCTGACCGGACGGCGAACTGAACGCCAAATGCTCAATTCAGGCAGGGTCAACAGAAAGGATGACATCTAGTGAGCCAGATATACGGTATAGCGGACGCTGGGCTCCATGGCTCCATGACTGCATGGATTTGATTGATCACGACTCTCGAGTCACGTCAATGGCGCCGCAGCTCGTCAAGGTCGCTTCACCTTCTTCGTTTATGTCGAGGAAACAGCCACCCCAGTTCTCGTAGGTGTAGCAATCGCGGCCGGGTCTGCTGGTGGCCTTCCGGGCGTGGATCCGGGACCGCCTCGTCGCGCAGTCCCACGCAAACTCATGCTCATACTGAGTGCTCGATGACTATGGCCGTGTGCCGTGGCATGCCGGTGACTGTGGCTGAGTGTTGAAACGTCATGTTTGCCTGCAGAAATGTCCCATTAGTAACCTGCCACACCTGCTGCCACACGGCAATGTTCCCAAAACTAGGGGTGGCCTTGGACTTAAAACTTACCATCACAACAAGCCCTCACATTCTCAAGACCACCAAATCCGATTTCTTCTTGTCGTAGCATTTCCCGTCGAAGCTCTTCCGCCGAGTCGACGCGTCCATCGCTGATGACGCTGGCGTCGTAAATGCTACCCCCTTCGCTTCGACCGCCAGTTGCAGGATTGGCACGGGTCGTTTCTGCAGTCTCACTCATCCTCCGGCCCCGTCCAGTTACTGACCCGATCATGCGGGAGAAACGGCTGACACTACTAGCCCTGACTGTGCGATCGCGGTCAGCATCGTGAGAATGGTCGGCTCGGCTCCTTCGCACAGTCGTATTGGGCGCAGTACGAGTGGCAACAGAGTCCTCAGGAGCGCGCGGTGCACTCGTATTCGCAATGCCCGCCACACTACCTTGTTGCCGTTGAGCTGCCGAGGCTCGATTGGAGCTGGTTCCACGGGTGGTTCGGGAATTGTAGCTTGACAGACTCATTCGACTGCCAGTTGGGGCCAAAGTCGCTCCATAACCTCCAGCATTCACGTTGAATTCGTTCACGTCGTCTCCAGTGATGTGCTCCCCCTCGGTCGCATAAGTCCCCGACTTGACATCGTCGCCCCGAAGCAGCAAGTAGTTCAGCGCGTTGAACCATGTTTCATGTCTTTGGCCGGTAGTGGCAGTGAACCTCACGCGTCGACCGGGGGGTAATAACCTCGAGACTTTTTCTATGAAGACCCGGGGGGCATCGGGTTGTCGTCATTTACAACCTCAACACTTTGTATGAGCACACTCTTCGCCTTCAACTCATTCCTTCCTGCGGTCTGCGGATCTTTATCCGACCAGTATAGAGTCTTGGTATATGGGTGTACCCAGAAATACCGGAGATGGCGTGTTTCCGACATCTCTGCCCGACCTGCCTTTCGTGTGTACTTCCACAGAAACTCTCCTATCATGGTCTGGGTAATCGCCTGAATGATTCTTGGGTCAGTCCCGAACCCATGAGGTCCAGTCTGTGCATGAGCATGTATATTGAACCGCTCGTCAATTTCCGAGGCAAAGGACGACATGGATGACCGATGGGACAACTGAGATGTGATTGTGCCACGCTGACCTCGACTGACATTAGACGTCCGCGGTGCGTTGCTATCGCGAGTAGGAGAACGTATGGGCTCGCCAGGGGTCCTTGGACGTCGCATTGCTGATGCAGGGAACGCCGGTGGTCCCATGACGGTCGGCACAATGCTAGATTCGCTTTCTCCTCGAGTGGGCGACGCAACCCGGCCACCAGCCTTAGCAATGGCTGCCTTATGGTCGGGCGGGAGAGGTGGATGAGATGCACTACTGTTGGAAAGTCGCCGGGACACTCCACCCGACGCTCGCTTCACAGGAGACGTGTTTGAAACGGTCTGAGTGATTGCTGGTTCTAGGTGTGTTGCCGTCAACTCGCTGCTTCGACGCCTTTCCGCAGGCGTCACCGGACTGAGGGGGCTGGCGATGGCCTCCGATGTCACACTACTGTGTGGCAATGGGGCAGGAATAATGCTTCTAGGTCGAAGCGCCTCATCGATTTGTTGGGCAGTCAGAAGCGTCTGTGAGCTCTGGTCATTGCGAGGGATGAAAGGGGCACTGTCCTTTCGGTCGGGCCGCTTAGACGCTGGCAGTGAATCCGTTCTGATGGGAACCCTGTTTCCAGATGCGTCCTTCAACGGGCCCCTCTCCTCTGTATGGGACTCGACAGCAGGCTCTTCTTGCTCGCTTGTTTCGTCCTCGGCGATGACGGGGACGGGGGTGTCCCTGGATTTTGAAAAGCCCAAAGCCGCTACAGCTGATGCAAGCACACCAATAGCATCTGCCTTTTCCACTGGAGTCGGACGAGCAGGAATGTCGTCAACCTGCGCCGACGATGCCATACCAATCGATTCTGCCAAGGGCTCCGCTTGGATCGGTTCTGTGGCTTGCGATTGAATGCCGGAGAACGTCAAGATCTCAACCGCTCGTGGCGCCAGCGTCGATGTGGGCCTGGTAACATTTTCCGGAGACTTTGGTGTAGTGTCATGCATCAACAGACCTGAATAACCGAGAGGATGAGCCGGCTGAGCATGTGGGGTGGTATCGATTTCCGAGTGCGACATCTCCGGGCTTTGAGCTTCGTCCCATACGGTTTTGGGTGGTGTGATGAACGCCGTATTTCTCCTGGGAGACTCTTGCAATGTCCTCTGAGGAGTGTATTGGGTGCCGTTGTCCATGTGCTTAATAGGTGAGGTCGGGACCGTCGGAGGCAGAGGGAAGTCGGACGGCAATGGTGTTCGTAGGTCGTCGTGATCGGGAGATGGCGGTTCCATGACTGTCCCTGCATCGACTGGGACACCAACAGGAGTACGCTCTTCTGATTCCCACGGTTCAGTCATGGTCCCAGAGTCCACCATGGGCGTTTTGACGGTGTTCAATGCTGTCGACTGCCGCACAGCCTCACTGCTCGGAGTGTAGATTGGGAACCCTGGAGTAGATGTTGCAGAAGCAATGCTGGTTCTGCCGGGAGTGCCGAAGCTAGAGGCATCATCCAAACCACCAAGCTCCGCAAAAAGACTCTGTTCAGGAGCTGGGGGACTACGATCACTGGTGATGGTCGCCGGCGAATCTCGGGACGCAGCATCTGACAGTAGACTTGTAGGTGTATGATCAGTAGGCGCTCGAGATTGTCGGGCGAAGGATTGTCTTCCGTTCCATAACCGAAACTTGTGCGATTGAGCGAGAACCGGTGTCTTGACCTCATCTTCGTCCTCGCCTGCGGACGTAGAGGCAGTGCTGATATAAGACTGCCTATCCCCAGCCGGCTTGAACGTGAGACTCGGTCTGAGAGCTTGGCCAGGAGCCATGCGTCGGATGTGCGAAGCTGTGTCTTCCGTCTCAGTCAGATCGTCTGTGCTGTCGCCAGCTAGACTCTCTGCCCCTGTTTGGAAATCTTCACTTTCGGTGGCATGGCGCTCGTCTGCGGTGTCGAAAGCACCTTCTGTTTCATTCGCCGTCTGATAAGCGTCGCTCACATCAGTGGTACGCCCTTCCGCAGCCACCGGCGCGCCCAGGTGCCTGTGATGGGTTGGGGTGTCCACAAGATGGTCTTCCCATTCTTCATCCTCAAGTTCGACATCAGTGCGTGTCCGCCGGCTCCCTCCAAGCATATCGAGGCGGGCTGGCTTCTTGAAAGTGTCCGACTTGGTCTTTTGTCGCTTGTTTCCGCTGCCTACGGAACCATCTCCCCGTCGTTGCTCAAGCTCGTCTCTAGCATCCTGCAGCATACGCTTCAACTCGATCTTTTCCGTCTTTTCACGGTGGATGTTATTTTTTAAATTCTGGATCATCCGATGAGCATGATGCAACGAACTTCTCAGGGTCTCGGATTCCAATCCTCCGTGCCTGGGCGTCGCCTTCGTCGGTGACGGAGGCGGCGAATTCTCCAGATCGTCCGAGTCGTTGAATTCTTCGCCATGTTCATGGTCTGCGGACATCTCTGTATCAGGATGTTGGCTCCGCAGGCGCGCAGCAACAGCTCGAGCCAATTCGTGGTTCTGGGCGGTCAACTCCTCGATTTTAGTTTGGAGTGATGCTCGCTCGCTATCGCCCAATTCTATGGTACGCTTGAGAGTGTGCAATTCGGCATCGTGGGCCTTTCTCGCTGTGGCATGTTCATCAGTCATTTTGTCGAGAGCCAGTCTGATCTCGTCCATTTCGCTTTGCAAATGATTCTTCTCCGCCACTGCGGCCGCGAGACTAGCAGTTAGCCTTTTCTCTCGATCAGCCGCCTCGCGAGCGGACGCGAGTAATTCATGCGTTTGTGTTTCGAGGTTCCAGTTCTCATCCTTATATTTCTGTTCGCTCTCATCCAAGGCGCGCAGACGCTGGATGAATACATGCTTGTCCTGCTCCAAACGGTCTCTCTCGGCATTTGCCTGCTTGAGTAGGTCATCCCGTTCGGCGACAGCACTCTGCAGTTGCCTCACTTGTGCTAGAAGGGACGTGCTGATGTCGGCCGCGAATTGCAAGTCTCCGGCACGATTGCTGGGCTGATTCCGTTGACGCCGGCTAGGAGCCGTTACCTTGGTTGGAGACGCCGTCGCCTGGCTGGATATGGTGGATTGTTCGGGTCCTGGCTTTTCTTCACCGCTGACCGCTCTTGATTTGGGACCCAGCAATGCTCTTGCTATCTCTTTACCAACATCGTTATGCTCTCTCTCTAGATCAACCAGTCTCTGCCGCAACTCTGGTGAAATCTCCGCATCACCCTGTTGTTCTTCCACCTCACGTAACTTCTCGGTAAGCTGCGACTGCTGCAGCAGGAGGGATTCTCCGAGTTTCTGGGCATCCTGAAGCCGGCGTTCGGTCTCGGCGAGATGCGCGACTATACTCCGCTTGACCTGGGACGGTGATGTGCTTGCGCCCAGCGTTATCGAGTCAGGATCGACCAGGCTCGAGTAGCGGTGAGCATGGGACAACCGCCGCGGCTGGACATCGTCCACAAATGGATCGGACAGGTGGTTCATTGAGGCGTGTAGGCTGTTATTTAAATCGCTTTCACTTCTTGTGCTCGTAGCCGTAGCCATGGACAGTGCGCGGGTACACGTTGATTAGATACCGCCGAACGACACTGGTTAGGGCGATGACCGGACCTGTGCTTCAGCGGTGTTCATTTCGGGGCGCACGTAGAGACAGGTAGGCGAGGATAGGGAGCCTTTCGAACAGTCAAGACTAAGGATGAATTGGTTGAGAGACAGTGGTCATTATTGATGGCATAAGGAGTGTTGTCAACACAGGAAATGCGAACTCGGCGAAGGGGCGGAATGATTGGTCAATGTGTTGTTGACGCGTTCGGGCAAAAGTGGGAGCTGGATCTGACCGGCCAGTCGTAGGCGCAGGTGGCACACTGTTGGCAGTCAACCAAAACCTGTTCTCGATTGCAGTCACTGCACAGGTGGAGTGGTATGAGAGACGGTGTTGCAGGTCAAATGTAGGTACAGATAGTATCACTGATGATGAACAAGTATGAAGACGTTGGTTGGTACAGTACCTACCTAGGTACTCTAAGAGGTACGTATATTCCGTAAAACTACCTTAATGCTTGATTCAGCCGTTTATCTATGCGCAATAATGATGAGCAGGTCACTCCGGCCAATCTGTACCTGCTGGGCACCTTATAACTACACAGTTGGTGGCAGCTCGGCTTCCACAGGCGGTATATCACTGTGTTAGAAGTCTATCTCTTCACCTCATCTTCTGGTTTAGTGTGGCTACGATGGCTATCGCATGTATTTTCGGGATCCTGGACTCTAGGTACCGTTGCCGCCAGGTCGCAGAAACGATTAAAAACTATACTATATGTACAACGTGCGCATTAGGCTCCATGAGCAAGCAACATTCCACACTGGGTACTGACCGCCTGCACCAACAACGTGGCCAGCGTTGAAGCCCACGTAGGCACCTAGGTAGGCTGGAGCTACCCTCTTGTCAAGGATATATCCAGTCAAGGGTTAATCAACAACCGGGCGTAATGTAAAGCGCCATTCCGAAGCGCCCTTCCGATGGCGGTGTGCTGGATAGTACGGCCTGATTGCAAAGGACCGAGTCATAAGGAGCAACCTCTATGTCCATCTTTGGGATGTGGATTCCGCTTCCTTGAGCCCACCAATTCTTTCCAGATCGAGAGATTGAAAACGGTCGGCATCTTCTTTCTGGTATGGTGGGAGCGGTTCCCGGTGGAGAGGTTCCATCCCGACGCTTCCAGATTCTGTGATGTGAACTACTACCACACGACCTTGTTGTTTGCGGCCGGTGTTGTTCTCTTCATCGGGGAAAGTGATGTGAATCTCGGGAACAGCGGCTGATGGTGGACTCGAGGAGTTGTGTATGAGGTTCATCTTTTCGTCGTAGACAAATATGGATTCGTTCTTGCCCTGAGTATCGAAGTTGCTTATTGATCGGGAACGATGATGTGAATGTCCGGTCTGACGGTATGTTGGTAGTGAGGCTTGCTGTCTGGCTATCCGT
Source organism: Exophiala sp. LBMH1013 (assembly GCA_024611085.1). Lineage (NCBI taxonomy): Eukaryota > Fungi > Ascomycota > Eurotiomycetes > Chaetothyriales > Herpotrichiellaceae > Exophiala > Exophiala sp. LBMH1013. The sequence goes on from JAMFLB010000002.1 coordinate 2,073,229, forward strand.
TTGCGGCGTAAACAGAGCAAAACCAAGGAGCAGAGTGAGGCGAGCAGAAGGAGCCCAAAGAAGACAAATACCAAGTGTCCCATTGCGAATGTAGTTGAAGTGCCGCCGTTGGAAAGGTCGGAAGAATCGCGAACGCGGAGAGTAGGGTAGTGTATCGTGTCCATGGCAGGACTGTGGTATCTTCTAACCGTCCTTCGAGGGTGTCCACGAATACAGATCTCGAAGGATCAGGCTGATGCCAGGATTTCCGGGGGTCGGAGAATGCAACTGCGATGGAGGGGGCAGTTGGGCTGAGAGCTAAAGACTCGACTCAACTCGACTGCTTCTGAATTTCCCAGATTTCACCTCTTCTTGTGAAGTAAGAAGGCTGGCAATCCCAAGACGCGTAGGCGTGGCATGCAAGATAGGATCTGAGATGCGCCCTTGTCGGAAGTCCGTCCTGCACTGGGCGGGTCAGGCGTGTGCTTGTGGCTGGAACAGAGAACGAACGGACGGCACGGGCTCAACAAAAGAGTGAAGCTGAACACTGCCAGAGAGAGAAGAGCGGTTTGGAAGTGAAGGACAGGTGACCTTCCCTGCGACAGAAACCGAGCTGGATGAGTCGTAACAGCAATCTGGGTAAAGAGAATCCGGGACAACAAGAAGAATATGAGCGAGCAATCTACAGGATTATTATTGTTGTACCTAAGATGTGCATACGTATTATTGTTCCAGGCACCTACGTACAAGCACCTACGGGGGAATACTGAGCAACATCGAGATGCAGTGGGCGCCACTCCAGGCCTGCAGGCACTAAAGTGAGACTTGCGGCGCTGGCCATCTCGCCTAGTTGTGCGGGTTGACAGGCATGTGAAGGGAGCTGGGCCAGTGACAATTCTCCCCCTGCCACCTACTGCTGACCTCCACCGAAGCCACCGAGCTTGAAAACCCCTTTGGCTGCTTCTCGCTGCTTGTTTATCTGTGGAATGCTCACTGGCTTCTACCAATCACCGATTCCAATCTCCATTTGCCCTTCCAAGCACCAATTGATCTCTCCATAGTGGGGAGTGAGTCTCCAGTATTGTGGACTTCATACCAGTGCGAGGCGCAGTTTGAGCAATTTGCGACGATTCAAGCAAAGCCCCAGGCATTTACGGGAATGGCGTCTAGATGCCCGGCTTGAAAATAGCAAATCAACAACAAACAAAGTCAACAAGAGTAGCACTTTTCTACAGAAACTCTGAGATTCAGATTCATCCGAACCATGCCGCAGACCATGGTTAAAGATTTTGTGCTTCGTTAAACCCAAATCCTCATCCCTGTGCTCCCCGTTTGATATGTCAGGGGTATGAAAAGTAAAGGTCGGCGACTCGGTATCGGCTGCTGTTGGCAGCGGCAGAGGTTCCCGGGGCTTCGAAGAAAACAAGAATCCGCGATTCGATCTGCGCGTGCCAAGCAGACCGCTGATCGATAAACTTGAAGCCTTGTCTTGAGCCCCATGATCGTGTACTAGGTACCTACCTAGGTAGCTTCAGATAGATCTTGACATGATCTGGCTGATGTACAGCTACAGTAGGTCCAGTCCGATGATGCGCTCGAAATTCCATAAGCAGAGAACATTGACCCCCTTCACATCTTCTCTCCAGTTATCTTGGCGGCCAAGGAGCAAGCAGTATTCAGAACCAAGGCCTTCAAGTTTGTACCGCGTTCCAGTGCGGGTCTGTAACCATGTACTGTTCTTCGAACCATATCACAGCAAGGCGAAGTCTCCCATATTCTCTCGCCCCAGACGTGGGTATGTAGTAGTAGCATGTCGGTGACTTGCGTTGCTGCTCTCCACGCCCAGGCAGCCGGATAGTTCTTAGCGACCAGCGCATATCCGGTGAGCTAGCGGTCCAAAGACTTTGTCATATTGGGCCACGTCAGTCGCTTCCGCGCGCAGGAGTGTTGTGTTTCAGGTGGGCAATGGGATTCATTGGACGGAAAGAGGCTACCGTCGGGTTTCCAGTGGGTGGTCGGAGAGGAAGAACAGACAGAGGCGTTAGACGGATCGACAGCGAGGAAGAAGCACCTAGGCAGACAAGGTAGGGTAGTTCACACGCCTACCACGTAGGCATAGGCACTTGTAGGAAAGGAGGACCTGGTTCCTGAGGTATCTTAGGAAGTCGCTGTGTACCTACCTAGATACCAGGAGGTAGTGATGGTTCCCGTCCTGTTGGATAAGGGCACTGGGCGCGCTGGTTGAGTAAGGTACCTGGCTAGTACTACATTTCATGAAGATACCTGGTATGCGACATCCTTGAACCAACCCGAGATCCAAGATCTTGCAGTTAGCAGAAGCGGACAGTTGTGAGCAGTTCCCGTGGGCAAGGGCATCCCTTAGCCGTGCGATGCCTCTGAATGCCGTGAGCCATCTCCGTCTGGTCGCAAGGGGCCTGGCGCTATGATCGGAACTAGGGCGGCAGTACTAGTAAAAGTCATACACTGGCAGGCGATGCCTGATGTGCGGATACAAGCCACAGGCATCGTCCACGGAAGCCATCCGAAATTCACCACGGCATAATAAGGATGTAATGATAAATTCAAGCCCCTTGCGGTCTAGAATTGGAAGCCTAACGAGCCCCCAGTCCGCAGTCCTTTTACTAGTGGGCTTTGGGCAGTTAGTTGGTGAAATGCTTATTAGCGAAAAGCGTGGCAGCCATATGCTTCTGGAGTCATAAACAAGTGTGACAGCGTGTCCTTAGCCCTACAGCCCCACTGACTTTAGGTGCCTCCTTAGCCCCATTGAAGCCTAACTTCTGAAACTTCAAACTTCTTTAACCTCCGCCCAAGCCTGGAAATGATAATAATAAGGCACTTTTGCTATCTGGCCGCCAAAGGGAACGCTCCACTAGAGCCCGCTTGTAGAGCACATCGCCCGTCGATCTGGGGTCTTGACACTGGGTCCGTGGTAGTGCCTGCGCATCATCCTCAGGTCCTCAGCCGAACGACAACTTCTTTTCTGATATACGTATCCGTCCAGTTTAAGGCTTCCGTCTAGAGACAGCAGCAGGCCTACGCCGTCAGTCTGTTGCTCATCCGTCCGTGTAACCCGTCGTCTCTTTCGATCTTCTGTGTTGGCTGGCTGCTGTTTGATCCACCTGCTGATCACTCTCTCCCCTCACCGCAGAGCCTGCTCGATTAGCCCACCAACACCATACACCCATCAGATTTGCGCCTCGCGCTGCACGGAACCGGGCGACGCAGCATTCCACAACTTCCAACTTCCATCCCATCCCATCTTATCCCTTGCTCCATGCCCGAATCACGGTCGAACCGCTGGTCTGCTAGCGGATGCTCTTCCTCCCCTCGCGACCCCTCTGCGTCCTCCTGTCGCTTCCCGTCCGTTGCGGAATCAGGCTTAGTCGGCCATGATTCTCATTTGCCCTGCGGCTGCCTGCTGAGATTGTACCATCTCTTTCCTGGCGAACGAAGGGGTACATGACTCTGCCAAACCTTGCTTCCTTCGATTCACCTTCGCCTTTTAATTTCTCCTTCGTCCCTCACCTTTTCTCCTTGTATTTGTGACGGGATATATCATGATTCGGCTTTGGTGTACATCTCACCCTACATATCTTCAAAACTAGGTACAACACTATATCCATGGCCCAGGATGCTAGTTTGACAATATTGCTGACACTGCTACGTGCGACAGTTGCTATTCGTCTTCTTCTGGTCGTCGATACATCAGTCCAGCCTGCGGGCCTAAAACCTGAGCATTGTACGCTTATGCGACCATAGCTGCCAACCTCCCTCTCCCACTCCGACCGGAGGCACCACGAGTCATAATGAAGGGCGGCGCTACCTTGGAAAATGTTGGTGTGGCCAAAACACATCCTGCCTTAGGAGGCTAACAAATAAAAAGCAGAGACGCAACGGGCGGGTGTCCGCATTCGAACAGACTCCTTCCTCACAGCTGGGCACGGGCGGCGACTACGACATGGCGAAGGATGTTTGGTCTGCCGCTCCTAATATCTGGAGTACTAATAAGTCGTTCTTAGAGGCAGATGACGACGATGACCCCATAAGACGTATGTTCAGCTCAACGCGAACATGGACCCATGCTGACGGTATGCTTGTACTTTCAGCCTCGCCTGTCCGTCAGATATCAAATTCTCGTTTTGGTCAGGCTAGGCTTGACACAAATTCCTTCCTGGCATCTAATGAATCTGGCAATGAAAATGCCCTGGCCTCGAAATTGTCTTGGGGCTCTACGCAAAACGGCAACGGCTTATCGTCCAGGTCAAGAGGTCAACCACTGTCACCAACAAAGCAGAAACAAAACCAGGGCCTGGATTCCGTGGCCAACAACTTCCATGGTGCTCTGGAAGATTCAGGGTTGTTCGCCGGTAGTTCTCCTGACGTGGATGACGAACAATATTCTGCCAGCGGGCGGCAGTCCCGTCAGCCATCCTGCTCCGTCAATACCACGGTGCGCTTCCGACAATCTCCTCCCCATGCAACTGACTTCACTCAGAATCAAGATGAAGCTCACCGGGCATTCCATGCTGACAGGTTCAGCGCAAATGGAACCTTTGCCTCGGCCGCTGGAAATAATAACGTCCGGGAATACTCGTCGAATGGACACCTCCCGTCCAACGGCAACGGTGTGACTTACTCACAGCACCTGGGCTATGCCACGACCAGAGGGCCAGCCGACCGGGAACGGGCTGAAGGTCCTTCAACATTTCAGGTGGCCATGCCGTACGGGAATGGCAAGGAGATCACAGTGACCGAGGAACAAATTCGGCGTGGCCTGACCCAGCACGTCGGTGATGCCCTGCGGTCTCTGCATGCGCTAAGCTTGGACCGGGCCCAAGACACAGGAGCCGGCGCCCAGATCATCCCCACGCGCCGGACTTCGGTTCCCCAGCCACAGCATCCACCACAGAATATTTTAGTCCACCTTGTTGCGCCACCTGCGTCGACACAGGCAGGGCCCTTCCATGCTGCTGAACGCAGGTTTGATCCCTCAGCAGGAGGAATACAAGGTTCTGGATATCACTTCGACCCTCAGATTGCTCCTCAATACAGGGGTCTGCCGCAGGCGGGACGGATACCCTATGCACAATCGGCGAGTGAATGGAGAGGCAACCTGCACAGTCCGACCTACCCGGCGAGTGGCACGCCCCCCACCGGGCCGCAGTCTACTCGGAGCACTCCCGCAAGTGGTATTGCGAATCGCGCCTCCCATAACGGCAGATTTATGGGAGATCGGAAGTCTTTCAATCCAGATCACTACGGTTTTGAACCTTCGACATGGATGCCTAATACCATGCAGCCCCAGATGGGCAATGGCTACCACTTGGATAACCCCAGGCCTGCTCAGCCAGTGCGAATGAACCCTCTTGCCCACCCATACATTGCACCAGTATACGGCGGTTCATATGGTTATCATGCACTTCCCCGGATCCAGACCCGAGAGTCAGACCAGAGTCAAGTCATCAGAAGTCCATTACTTGAGGAGTTCCGCGCGAGTAGCAAAACGAATCGACGCTTCGAATTGAGAGATATCTATAACCACATCGTCGAGTTCAGTGGTGACCAACATGCCTCCCGGTTCATCCAACAGAAGCTAGAGACGGCCAACAGTGACGAAAAGGAACAGGTCTTCAAAGAAATACTACCAAATGTCCTCCAGCTTATGACGGATGTGTTTGGCAACTATGTCATACAGAAAATGTTCGAGCACGGCAACCAGTCGCAGAAAAAGGTACTGGCAAACCAGATGAAAGGCCACGTTCTGAGTCTCTCGACGCAAATGTACGGTTGCCGTGTCGTGCAAAAGGCATTTGAACACGTTCTGGCCGACCAGCAAGCCGAATTGGTCAGAGAATTGGATGGACCAAATCTGCAAATACTCCGGGTGGTCAAGGACCAGAATGGCAATCATGTCGTTCAAAAGGCCATCGAAAGAATTCCTGGCCAACATATTCAATTCATTGTTGACGCACATCGAGGACAGGTGGCGAAGATGTCCACGCATCAATACGGCTGCCGTGTCGTCCAGCGAATGCTCGAACATTGCCGACCAGAATCCAGACGCATCATCCTGGATGAACTTTTGGAACACACCTTACCGCTGATCAGTGATTCGTATGGAAACTATGTCGTGCAACACATCATTCAAAAAGGCGAGCCACGCGATCGGCGACAGGTGGTCGATATTGTCCTTCAACACCTTCTGGTCTTTTCTAAGCACAAGTTTGCCAGTAATATCGTGGAAAAGAGCATCGACTGCGCTGATGCGGACCAGCGTGGAGCAATCCTCCGTGGACTGATCACGGCGGACAACCATGGCGTCTCCCCGGTGCTTGGACTCATGAAGGATCAATATGGCAACTATGTTCTGCGTAAGTGTCAATGGTCCAATGCTTACCTCCTCGCACTAACAAGCAACAGAGAAGGTGCATGCACAGCTCCGCGGTGCAGAGCTCCAGCGCCTGGAAACCGAGATGAAGCGGAATTATCCCATTCTGAGACGGAGCAGTTATGGGAAACAGGTCCTGGCCATGGAAAAGCTTTTGTTCAACGTGGTCAACGTGGTCAACGTGAATGGCCCGTCCAGCATCAACACGAGCAGCCGCAGTTCCCGTCCCTCAAGCACCGATGCTAGTACCAACCGTGAGGGTGCTGGTAGTACTTCTTCAGAACAGTAGGAGCATAAGAGTCGGTGCATCGGGTGATCCATTCAACATGTCCCTGTCAGTATTTCAACTCTGAGAGTCGGACCATCGAGTGGTCTCTTCAACATCCATCACTGCCAGTATATCAGCCCTAAGAGTCGGACCATCGAGTGGTCTCTTCAACATCCATCACTGCCAGTCTTTCAACCCTGCTGACGAATGTGGCTACCTCACCACACGCTGAGGTTTAGCGAGGCTATTGACTGTCCGCCCCATTCCTCCCTGAGATTGACGGGTGTTATGGTTCACACACCTTGTTCGTCTTTTCTATGAACGGTCGTCTGGGTTCTCTGCTTGTTGGCTAGATCGCAAGGAGTTATGACAATACATCAAACCACGCCCCGAGGGAAAGGGCATCATTGGAGATAACACTTGATATTTCTGGTAATGGTTGGACCAGGACAATATTTATGGGGAAAAATACAAGCTTTACGACGAAGAGAACGACAATAAACACATTACATTCCACACCCTTCTCAGTCGAGATTGTCTGTTTTTATGCATGGTGGGAATGCCATTTGAGTAAAGAATCTTTCAGTCGCGCGTCAACATCGTTCCTTGGACAAACACAGAGCGGCTTGACTTTGTTTTCATTCTCTGCAAAACCTGGTATTGAGCAAAATCGTTGGATAAAAAAGCTGGGTTATTGGTATGCAAATTGTGTTACTGTTCCCCGTCTACGTAAGGGTCCTTTCACGAAAATGAGGTTCTTTGTCAGAGAGGATAACAACATGATATAAACCGTGTGTTCTTGAGCTGTTGATCTTTTTTCCAGACAATGAAGAACGGATCCTACGAGCGAAGAAAGAAATTGGACGTTCGATGACCGGTGGTTTCGAAGTCGATCTAAGGGCCCTCTGGGCCCAGACTAAGGTTCGGGGCCCAACGTTAGCCTCGAGACCGTCGAGGTGTTGGTTATTCTCGAGACTGGGATCTCACCATAGGAGGCGCGGCGGACGATGGAGGAGCGTACGACTGTGGATAGGACGCAGTTGTTGTGTCTGACGGAGAGAGGGTGGAGGATGACATGGTTACGAGAGATGAAGGGAACGGATTTGAAGGGTGTCAAAGGTGCAACGTTGATCGAAGGAGACGTTGACTGACACCACCATATAAAAGCTGATAGGCCATGGCGCTACCTGATCTGTTGTGCACGGTGCACGGTGCACGATAAAGATGAGATGGACGATTCAACGGGCGTATACGTAGCCAGGCAGCTGGGAAGATGGTGTTTTGTTATGAGCGAGTTCATGACTCCAATTTCTGCAGCTGCGCACTAAACTCGACTTTCTCTCCACCACAATCAATGTACGCCGCTTCAATCGTATGCTTGTCTACTCGCTTCTCGACAACAACCCCCAACATGGTTGGCGGCTTCATCTCGCCTGTTCCGCCTTGTCCACCCTGGGTTCGTTGTCCCCGTTGATCGTCCTGTTGTGTCTGCAGTCCCGCCCCAGTGGCGGCCAGGTCGTGCCAGCGCCATGGATGCTCTGTACTCAATCTGGCTAAGGAGGGGCCAAAAATGGAGGATAGTGGCTCTTACTGCTTTGCCTACACTCTCCGATGCCCGTGGGCTGGCGAGAAGGTATCCCTAAGCTCTCGCCTAACCACGTTAAGTCCACCGTCGGTAGCTGGACCGCCTGGAACAGCAGAGTCGCATTAGACCATCGTTTGTCGTCGCGAGTCTCTTGCCCGCGAATTTGGTATTCCAGCGGTTGTTTGTGCTCTTGCGAGCCTCGCCTGGACTGGGTTCAACTTCGATCGAGCGAGACAGACCCAACTGTAGGCATCATCCAGGATGGCCACTGTTATGTCACCCGTCGAATTACCTACAGGGCGACGCTCCTATTACCACAATCCAAGACCTCGGCCCGACATTTATGATCCCAATTGGATTCCTATACTGGAGACAGGAAGGACCAAAGCCGCATCTTCTCTGAGCGAGACAGATCTGTCCTCGTTTCCTCTCACCACATTCTCATTGTTTCCCAGCCAGGCCCGATCCGGCTCCAACTCCCCGAGACCGCGGCAAGGCATCTCGCATAACTATTCCAAGAGTTCACTGGCACCCGAAAGCGTGACACCCGAGTCAAGGGCGCAGAGCACAAATGACATTGTCGAGCCGCTACCGAGTAGGGTAAACACATACAGTCAACCTGTTGAGGTCGGCCAAGATGAAAAGCACCATCATTCGCCGTCGACAGGGGCAGGATCGAATGAAGAGCAGATGACGGTGGACACAAGAACATCAGCAGAGCCTGTTAGTGCTCCAAGCACCGAAGAGACCGCAAGCGTTGTGGAAGAAGGGGATACAAGCCGGCAAGAGTCAAGTCGACTGCAGCGTGAAGGATTGCCGACTGACTCTTCAACGCTGTCTTCTTCGCCTCCGACCTCGACGCGAAGAATCACAGTGCATCCGCCCACTTCCAAATACAACCGCAAACCCGTGGCATCAGTGACGGCGTCAGTAAGACCTTCACTGGTTCCGAGTTATCCTCAAACGGCCCAGGAATCGCCGCGTATAGGCCCGACTCTGCCATGCCAGACGTTCGCCTTTCCCAGGCAACCGCCCGCCGAGCCTCAAGCACCGGAACCGGCTGCTCAAGTCTACCCAAGCAAATCCAATGCTTCAGAGCGACGGCAGCGTGCGTTGAATTCTCATCCCTCAGACTTGTCACTACGAGGACATAGCACACCCAGTCCTGATGATGTTGAGGTTGTCGCGCAACCGCCTCCAGCCCGTGCAAAATCTCGGAAGTCGACAGACTCCCGACCGACGACGTCGAGGTCCATCATTTATGATTCACAGGTTCCTACGCCTGCGCCTACGACTCCGCTGCCTGAATTACCTCCTGAAGCTCGACGGCCACCGACACGCGAGAATGGAAGTCAGAGACAGACTCGTGCTCTTCCAGATCGTCTTGTTCCGGCTCCCAACTCCCACCTCGGACCGTCCGAACACGCTGGACTGGCATCGTTCATGGTGGAGAGGAACACTATTGTCTTCCGCCGGTTTGACGATGTGCATGTGCGACTTCTGTTGTGTTTACAAGACGAGATCTCGCAGCTAGAGAGGGGAGTTATTGAACCTGGAGAGCCAGACATCATCAGACAGCCCGGCTGAAAGGATCTTGCAAAAGGGGAGGATCTTGCGGGAGTTGAGAAAACTCGTGGGCGAATACGGTAAGAACGCGGCCTTCAAAGCTAGATCTGCACAAGAGACTAATGTGGAGCAGATCAGATGTTCACGACATGGAGCAGGATGCAAGCCAAGAAAGTGAACGAGACAACAACGAGGGGAGTTGAAACAGTGGCTTGAACGACCAGGGACCAGCGCCGGAGCAGGGCTGGGGATCTCAATACAGCAGGATCTTTTGTGGTTGGAAGAAAGTAAAGATCTCAGCAGCATTGGCTTGAATGAGAAAGATCTGTCCGCACCCGGACAAAAGGCGTCGTCGGGAAGTGTCGGTACTGGTAATGGTAGTGGTGGAAACGCTGGATGGATGTCCTGGTTCAAATGTGCCGGCAAGAGAAAATAACATAATAATGGGATGATATGCTTATGACCTTGGGGGTGTGGGCGCTTGGGACAGCGTGGTCTTTCTCGGCATTGGACACTGGAGGAGTTGTCTGGTTTCGGGAGCGAGGATAAGGTACTTGGATAGTGGTAAAGGTCGTCTAGGATGACAGCGTTGAACGATTTAGAAGGGCATGAGCTGATCTGAGTCTCTATATGCAACGCGTACAGCGAGCGCCTCTGCATCTTGGTCTTTTGAGGAGATATCACACCTGTTTTATGCCACTTGTATCACCAGCGCCGGCCATATACCTGGGTACGTAGTTATCTGCACCCATATACCTACCTATACCTAAGGTACCTAGGTACGTATCTACCTGGATCTACCTGGTAGGTCAGGTCCTGTATTACATGGTCGTCCATTGGAACCTTGGACCCTCGGACCTCGGATCCGATTTCCCCGGATTCTGATGCTGCAGGGTCCAAGTTTCTCCGGGGTCACGTGTGCACAGATTTTTGCCTGTCATTCATCAGCTTCAAGTTCGTCCAAAAGCCTCAGCCTCATTGAATTCCCTCATCACTTGGTTTGTTAATTGTCTATCGCTGCAGCATTATATAGACCCTTGAACATTGCTTTCGATGATGGGCGGATACTTCAGATGAGCAGGATTATTTTCTACTAGTCACGACCAGCGAGCAGGACGTTCGTTACCAAGGAGGGACTGGGATCCATTCCCAAGAATCTTGCTACGGACCTATTCACCCCGTACAATCGAGAAGCTTTTGAGACTTACTTCTACGGCATTATTGGTTCTTTACCAGGGTCTTTGCAACAGCTGCTTGTCATCAAAGATCAGAGGAAACCGTTCACGACCAAACTCATTCACTTGGAGGATCCACAGCTGTGGGTTTGATCATGTTCCCTCCACAACAAGGCGTCTCCCTCGACCTCGATGCTCTCTCGGGTATCTGTGGATCCATCTCTATCGCATGCTGGGTGGTGGTTTTTTCACCGCAAATCATCGAGAACTTCCGTCGCGGATCGGCCGAGGGATTGTCGATTGTGTTTATCATCGTCTGGCTTGCCGGCGATGTGTTCAATATCCTAGGCGCCATCCTACAGGGCGTTCTGCCGACCATGATCATCTTGGCCGTGTATTATACCTTGGCGGATATTGTGTTGTTAGGTCAATGTTTCTATTACCGCGGATTTACGCTGAGTGATGAGATCAAACCACGGGAAAGAGAGGACGGTGGTGAGACGAGACCCCTTCTAAACAACCACGACAACAACGGCGATGCTCGGCCTCTGCTTCACAGCAACCCCAATACTCGACCGCCATCGTCATCACAAGATGACGAGAACAGACTCCGACCGGTGACTGGACTTCGCCGACATCTGTCGATCGACGCGGCTCATCTATCACCCGTGACGCCGCTGATTGACGCGCCGAAACCCAATGACCTCCCTACAGCCGTCAAGAGCACCAAACCAATGAGTACGTGGCAAACGGTATTCTTCAACAGCTTTGCCATTTTATTGGTTTGCGCCGCGGGGATTCTAGGGTGGTGGATCGGCGCATTGAAGTCGCGCCACGGACACCGACATCATGACGATGACACCGAGCAGCCCTGGGAACCACTGCAGTTCGACTTACTTGGGCAGATCTTCGGATACTTGTGTGCTCTGTTATATCTGGGCTCACGGATCCCGCAGCTCCTGCTCAACTATAAGCGCAAAAGCACGGAAGGGGTCTCATTGTTGTTCTTCCTGTTTGCCTGTATTGGCAATTTGACTTATGATATGTCTATCTTTGCCTATTCGCCTGTCTGTCGCGATCCGAACAACTGTCAGCCGGGAGAAGCTAAGGCGCTGTATTTGAGGTATATTGCTGTCAATGCCAGTTGGATTGCTGGCAGTTTGGGGACGCTGTTGTTGGATTTGGCCATTTTCGTGCAGTTTTTCTTGTATCAGAAGCCAGAGGAGGAATATGTCAATGGAGAGGATGGTGCTGCTGAAGATAGGAGACAAGGTCTTGCTGCTTAGAGAAGGACTGGAAGAAGTCATGTCTTGAATCTTGGCTGGGGGGTTTGGTTTACATTGAAAAGAAAAGTTCATGTTTCTGCTTGGATGGAGGTATAGAAGGATTGAGGAAGTCTACAGGTCACGATATCGCATCATACTCGGCTTGAAGGAAATGGGACAGGGAAACAGTCCCACGAAAACCCAGCCATGGTGGAAGATGAATTCTATTGTCACTTTCCAGGTGTACAATGTACTTGCAGGATGGACGGCTCTCCATAACGGCGTTCAGGATGGATGTGCGTCACTCTGGGTGGATGAGGTGACGATTCATCCGAAGAATATCACAATTACCCGACCTGAACAATCTACATCATGAATATGAATCGTTCAGTCGAAATTGCATGTAATGCTAAGATTCTACAAAGCGCCTCACCTACGGGGGTAATGGTGCCGTATATCAGCCTCGTCCATACCGTATGTAATTGGTGGAGTCACTTAAGTGGCAGTCAATCAATGTCTCTGGCAATCACGTGCATCAAGCCATCGTTGCCCCGTCAACACAAGAATGTTATATACCGACATAACCGGAACAAATAATCAACTTCAGAAACCAATCACAGCCCACCGACGTACCACTGACTGCTGAGTGATTGACAGACAGACAGACAGACAGCGTTCGTGCTTCGGTTTGCGCACAGAAGTTAAAAAGGCAAAAACACAACAATCCTACCTGGTCTGGATTCAACCAAGTTTACCATCCCTCACCACCGGTCGTCTGACTCGCCTGACCTAAAGCGACCTTGTTATATCCGACATTGTCAACCGAGAAAGTCATTCCACCTGCGCAGCGACATACCTCGGAACCAGGAGACCTCAGCAGTGAACATCGAACCAGCACAGAGTTGCCTCCTCTCTAGTCCAACAGACTGTCTACCTACCTACCTACCTACCTACCTACCTACCTACCTACCTCCCAAGCAAACAATGTCTCCCACCAAATTCTCCTCATCCTCTTGTTCCGCAGCGACGACAACGACTCCACTCTCCGAGCGGTCTCCTAACACCGTGTCGCCGTCAAAAGCCAAATCATCCACGGAGAAGGTCACGACATCAAGCATGGAGGACAAGCATATCCCTCGCTTCGACCATACTGCGCAGAAATATGCGGTTACCACGGCCCACGGCCAGACTCAGACATATATCTCGCCTTCGGACGCTATGCAGAGTCCTACGAGCAAGAAATTGAGTGAGATTAAGGGCCGAAGATTCATGTAAGTTCAAGTTCTACAATGACCATATGTTCATGTATTCGTACATCTCTGTGCGCTCGTCTGTGGTTTCAGAGACAGCCCTTGGAATTCTGTGATATGTTGTTCCTTTGCACTGCTATACGCGATGCTTCCATGGAGCATAAGGCACGACTTTGGCAGAGACCCCAAACTAAGCCCAGAGAAATACCCCCTATACACCTCTGTCAATCACCATCATAACGATTTTCGCTCATGGAGTTGATTCGATGTTGTGGAAAGGAATTTCAGCTAACACCACCCCTCGATCTATTAGGACCGCAAAACCACAGACTCTGTTCGCCAAGACGGTGAATCAGAACCATGAAAGCCTGAGTTCTCGGTCAAGAGACTTGAAATAGGAGACACACGAGCCGAGCCGGCTTGAGGAGGAGTTTGGGAATGCTGGCCTCTAGGCAGGATAACCCCAACCCGCGAGGCTATCTGCCCTCCTTATTTATTTGAATTTGGGGTTCCGCAGACGGGAGGAGGTTCTGCACGTTGTGGCTCGAAGGAGTTTTGAGTCTCTTCCTATCGCGGAGACAGAGGGAGGGGAGACGGTGTTTGGATGTATTTTAGTCTACCTACTCTACTGACGACTACCTGCTTACTGTATGTCACCTCAGTATGGATGGTGTATTGCTGTATAGAAACGGACTTGCATTGGATTGAATTGAGTTGCATTGGGTTGGGTTGATCCAGGTGTGGAAGACATTACAGAAGACATTACAGAAAACATTACAGAAAACATTACAGAAAAGGAGAACAATACTGAGACTCGTAAGTGTGTGCAGGAGTAGTAAGTGACACTACCAAGTACATGAGAGGAATAGTAAAAGTACTCGGTACTAGAAGGCGTCCTATAATGGTACATTATATCCTGAGAACACGAAAGTCGTTGAGAAAAGTTAGAAGATGATAAGGAGAACCGAAAAGGACTTCATCTCAGTCGATTCGAGACACAGTGAAATGCTATGGACGGTACCTATGGACGGTATGGATGCTATGGACGGTAGGAACTGGCTCATAACATACGAAACGAAGGTGTTGAAGCAGCCGTCAGGAGTTGTAACCATATGGGTATATAGAAGATGCGGCTGAAATACTACTATAGAAGAGTATACATACTATCTCCATATTTTACTGTATACTTCATATACCTAGGTTTATATGATATAGATGAGGTATGGATACCTAAGTCTACTATCTGCTTGCCTCCTGTATCGAGTTGAGTCCTACCGCTTCATACTTTGTCCGCTTTAGTACATTGTTGGGATATTGAGGTACAAGTAGGGGCCTTGGACATGGACACGGACAGCACATGGTCAGCAACATCATGGTATTGATTGTTTGCCTTCTGCTCAACACTGGCTCGTCCGACAGGTACAGACAGGTACGCACTGATAGATGGTCGGTCATAGCATATACATAGAGCACCAGGTCCTTTCTCTCGGATCTCTCTCCATTGCAGGCCGCATGCATAGAATACCGCTGTTCCCCCATAGCCCTCGGACAGACAGGGACAGTTGGACCACTGAAAAGCCGTGATATTCGAGGTGATACCACGAGCAAAATCCGTACGGTTGTCTCACCGCAAGAGCCCCGTAGACCGTGGGTAATGTGACGGGGTAGCCACCACCCGCTCGTATCCCCGATAGATCTGTCCACCATGAGCATCTGACACCCCGATGATAGGACAGAACTGCAATCAGATCGCCCATGCTTCCACATCATCGTCTTCATGAATGAAAGGCTCGTCAATCTGCTTGATGGCCGACTCTCCACACAAGACACACTGATCAGCCACCAACCCATCGAGCTCCTGGACGAGTTTCTGCCGTTGAACGCCGACACTCAACCCCTGGTTGACCTCTGTTTGCAAATCCTTGATTCGCTTTCTCTTGCTGACGCCCGAAGTCTCCAGTACCCGCTTACCCAGACAATCACTGTGAAAGGCATGCTGACATGGAAACACAAAGAATTGCCTGCTGAGAACGGGCAATGTGCAGATCCAGCACCGTTCGCCCGCTTCGACAATGGCATACCGGTGGTCCAAGGCGGCAATCTCAGCCTTGATCTGTTCGGCAGTATGTTGGGACAGATCCATCTCCTGCTTGAGACTGTCAATGTGTCGCGAATATTCCTCCAACGCTTCACAGATCTCCTCCTTGAAGTCGTCGATCACGACGAAATCCGGGAAGAACGGAATCATGTCTTCGATCTTGAGCAGTTCGCATCGCTTGAGGAATTGGATGGCTTCTTTGATCGACGCGGCCTCTTTGATCTTCTTCTCCGCAATTAGCAGCCATAACCGCTTTCTGACTTTCTCGTTATCCTCGATCCGATCGGCTACAATGGCTGCCAGATCAATATCGTCGTGCTGCAGAGCCAGTTCTACGGCCTGTTGAAATTGTCCCATCGCGCTGTAGATGTGGACACAAGATTGAACCCGGTTGTTCTGGATGCACAGCCTCAGGGCAAAATCGGCGTCGTACAGGGGAGGCGTCGGCTGGCTTTCGAGGTACGTCAACAGTGCGGTTTCGGAGTGGGAGGGATGTGATGCCATGATGGAAATGAGTGTATTGTGCACAGAAGCAGGCACCTCGAAGTTGTTGGACACGACGTAATTCAGATATCGAACGGCTTGGTTCTGATTCAATGGTACGTTAGCGTTCTCGTTATAGCTGAGCAAGGCTGGGATCATCTTTTGAGGATCGATATTGCTTCGTCGCATGAGGATTTCCACCAGCCCAGTGGCAACATGGGTCATAAGCACATTGCTGTACCTATAAAACGTTTCGGGATTGGTTTGCTTGTTGAGCACGGACAGCGCTTCGGTCCATTTCTCCCGTTGCACCCAGTACGACAAGACATAATCATAGTCGGCAATGCTGTTCGCGAAGAAAAGAAGCTCCTCTTCCCGGTCATGGCTTGATATGACCTCGTAAACCGTCTGCGCATCGAGGTCTGATTTGTGTTTGGTGACAAAGTCTTGGTATTCGGCTCGAGTCTGATCCAAATCCCTCTTGGCACCCCCGGCATCCGTGTCTTCCGACAACTCTGCCTTTGTGGCCACCATATCGTCGAGAGAGTTGAGTTTGGCCATGAAGATCTGGATCAGCCAGGTCGCTATCATGACGCGTTGCATGATCGACGACTTCTTATATGACTCCAACTTGGCAATTAGATACTTGCGCAAAGCATCGTCTTGTCCGTTGTCAACCAAGGACAAGCAGACCTCTTCGAAGGCTTTGCTGCTCTTCCCCCATACATTTGCCGCTTCGAGATACTGTCCCTTGCTCGCCAAGTAGTCGCCTGAAGCCGTTGCAACCGAATCTTTCTGCGCGGCACCTTTGGCGTACCGCAGAGCAGCGTCATAATCCTGGTTCTTCAGCATGATCTTCCAGATATCCCGTTCTTCGTCGTTGGCCACGACCTCGTAGATCTCTTGGTTGGTGAAAAGCCAATAAGTGTTCTTTTTGATATCAGCCACTAGCCCGAGCGCACTCTGGCCTGTTTCGAGCACGGCTTGATCGTAGACGACGCTCCCATCAAGTCGATTGACCGCGACGACTCTGCCCTCGGCCAACGCCAAAACATGCCATTGGGACAGAATCGCCGAAACAATGGGATCTTGGATGAGTTTCCGTCCTCCACGCGCAGACATAGTTTCCGGGAATACAGAGCGTGGATGCAGCTTTGCCTCACTAAATATCTTCGACCCGAGACTCGATGTGACCGGTGAGGTCAAAAGCTTGCCCGTCAAAACGCCTTGTGAGTATAACCAAGCGAAACTTCGATCTGGATCAGCTCCAGGATCCTGCGGCTCAGGCGACACCGACAAAGACGACGGTGCGGTCGACGAAGCACCAGTGGTCTGATGGACGACAGGCGCTTCTCTCGAAAACAGATCGGCATATATCGACGCTGCCCCCTCCTTTCCTCTCCCGCCGATTTTGCCTATCCAGTGACAGAGGCGCGTATGTGATGCCACCATTACCCTTCGTATGTCGGGTCTTCCTTCAATCGTCTCCGCCCATAGACCTGTAACCGCGCCATCGGGAGTCTTCCAAACATGTGCGGAATACCGTTCTTCACGCCGATAGAACTCGGATGATGGCTCGATGTAGATTTCATAAACATTCCCGTCCGCCGCTCCGACTAGGATCTCCCGCGTCGACGCTGTTGGCTGCGACGGGTTCCAGGCAACAGACTCAATCAATATTCCTTTTAATCGGGACAGGGCTTTGGGTTGTTTGGATTGGCTGTGAAGGTAGAAATTCTCCCCCAGGGTAGTGCTGATGATCAAGTGGGACGCTGAAGGATCGAGAAACATGCGCCGGATGAGGCCGACCTCGCTGGTCTTCTTGGGAAGGTCGACATCTGTTATGGCTACCGTTAGCTGCCGGGTTGAATGGACGCAATGGACGGAGGAACCAACCGTCAATGTCCGAGGGGCTCTCCAGGTCTATACGGAGAATGCGTCCAGTAGCAAGAGCTAGTATCAGGACATTGTTGGCAACCTGACCGGCTACAAAGTCGGAGGCAATGTTGAACTGGAGCTGGACTCGTTCGACGTTGAATATGGGTAAGCTGGTCTCGACATCCCCTTGGGCAAGGCCGCGGGCGACATACCCTTCGTCTATGTCGAGCGCCATGGAGCGCTATGGCAAGGGAGAGTTCAGGACATTGCCGGGCTTCGATCTGTCTGAGAGGATCGCATTGAGCATCTTTGAACGTTCCGCGTCGTTACAGGCCGCAGTTGGTTTCACGTGCCGTGCCGCACAAGGCTGCGTCATCTGCACGTGATCAAGCACAAGGCTGAATATACATGTACCTCTGTACCGATTATCTTCAAGAGACCAAACGTCTCTCCTGAAGCTTCAGAGAAACAACATCCATGGTCCTACACAACCATCACTATACACGCATGACACCCCTCTATAGGGATGTCATCCAGTTGCAGTTACAGCTAGGGCAAAGAGAATTCAAGGACATATCAGTGGTGGGAGGCGCGGTGACTTCAATTGATCAATTACTACGAGGTAAGTTCCCATACGTATTGAAGCCCGGCAGAAAGAGAAAAGAGCATATCATCCCCACGGCCACGCACATACTCAAGAAAACTCGATCATGCTTTTGAGTTCCAGTGAACACCTGCCCCAAGCATCGACAGGTGAACACCCCGCGAGCATACATCCGCGTCACATCAAGTCAAATCAAATCAAATCCCTCCCAAGCCAAAGACCACCCACCCGATTCATGTCAATTTAAATATACATCATACATCATACAGCATACAAGCCCCATCGAGCTCTCCTGAACCAGAATTCCGATCCCGTTTTCCAAACTCAAGTTCCACCACATACGTATGCAGCTGCAGCGTTCACTCACGCCTTGTGTGTTCCCTCCACAGCCTCCACAAACTCCAACACTTCTTCTGCCATCTCATCCGTGACTCCCGGCAACGTCACATCAGGCAAATACTTGCTATGACTCTCGCGATGGGTGGCAGGCCCGTCGAGGAACCTATGAGCCTTCTCAGTGAGATCGTCACTCAAACCAGGCCCCGTGCCTTTAGACGTGCGCATAAAGTCGTGGGCAGCCTGGGCAGCTTCATCCGTGACTCCGCTGCTTGACCGGCGAATCGTGCCGATCAGGAATTCATGTGCCGATTTGGCCGCGTCGTCGGATATGCCACTGCTGGTGCGACGATGGCTGGCACCTGTTGGCGCCGCTGTTGTTGGTGTGTTCTGTTCACTGGCCATTTGAATGATCTGATTCTCGAGACTGTCTCCTGATATCCTTGTGTTTGTTTGAGATTTGCTTGATGGACGGGGCATTCGCAGTGGTGATCTGCTCAACTTCGAGTGTGCAGAGGTCAGAACCTCGAGCAACGTCTGAAGTCAGAAGAGCGCTTTTTGTCATGTTTGAGGGGTCGCGTGCCCGTGCCTGGGGTTCAGGCGGGGTTTGGCTTGTCGAGCGGCTGCTGGGGTGTGTGGTAGGTAGACTTCAACCACTTGAACTTAGAGAGCAAGGCAGGCCTTGATTGATTCGTTAAATGTCATGAAAGGGTAGTCTAGTGAGGATACCAGAGTTTGGGTTTAGGGGTCCTACAAGGCATGACTGGGAAAGTCACCTTGATAGCCGGTAGCTGGTAGCTGTGGTGTGACAGAACCGGTTACATCCCAAGGTACACTACACTCGACTTATAAGAATAAATATCTAGATATGAGATTGCATGTTTACAGATACAGACCAGCTCTGAGCACCGATCCCTTCCCCACTGTCGTCCTTAGTCGTGGTACCCGCTTTCCCGTGGTTGGGAGTCTAGCTAACAGCACCGGCTAGGTCGACGAGGCTGAAGAGAAAGGGGGTACCTCTCTAGGGACCACCATGGATATCTTTAAGTACAATACAAAACCCAATCTGGTATACGATCGCCTCACAGTCATAATCGATTATCCTTTTGCTATACAGTAAAAGAGAATGTACCGAAGTCTTAGGTCATTCTGGGCTGAGAATACTTGGGAGAGAATAGAGACAGGGAGACAGGGACAAATAGAAAGCCATCAGTCATGTATCATGCGGGATTAGGACAGAATTCTGCGCAAGGTAGATATCAAGTTTGATTTGGATATTCTTATCCGTATGCGCCTGTCCCCGTCCCTTTCCCTATTCCTGTCATAAGTCATACTCCTTCATTCCTTTGAGAAGGTATTTCGCCCACAATGCTGGTCAGCTTTGTTACTTTTGCAGTCATCATCTCCAAGAAATCACCGGATCTCTTGAGCCATTGTTGAAAGTGGTGTACGGGATCCCGGCGCATCCATGCGGCATGGCATACCCACGCACATTAGATTCTCGTAGCCGTCGCCCACAATGATTTCCATATCCCTTTCCGTTGCCTTGTTTTTCGATATCCCTGTCCATGTCCATATCTGCCTTCCGAATCCATTCCGAGTTGACGCCCTACTCGTCAAAAAGTCTCTCAAGCCCGTCAAGCCAGCAATCGACAACCGCAGCTCCTCCTACGTCAGCATTAATCCTCTTCATCTTCCGCTCGTTGAGCTCAAGTTTCCTCTTTTCTCGCTCCATATGATCTCTCTGGCAATGCGCACAGCAGCGATCTATCGGCAACTGTCCTTCAAAGGCCATCCCAAGCATGAATCTCCGACGAGGGCAATTTGGGACCCAACATGACGAACACCTAGGTTCTCGTCGACTTGGAGCTAGAGGGATTTGATCCAGGGCTCGCCAGGGATGTGCATCACGGCGACCGGTTGTCGAGTCTGAATCATGACAAGGGTCTTCTCCAGGCTTGCTTGTGTTCTTATTCTTAGTTTTGCCCTTGCCCTTGCCCTTGCTCTCCATCCACTCAACCAACGCAGCCTTTCGATCGGCGAAACTGCCTTTCCACGCGGTATCAGACACAAAGAACCAGTTCCGGTTCCTTGTTGCTGGAGCCCGGCGTTGTCGTCTTTCCTTCATCTCGGCGCGTATCTGCCATGCCTCCAGAACGCTCACAATCTTGCGCTGGAAACGGTTCAAGTTCATGAGATCGACGTCTTGACGTCCTTTCTGCTCCTTCTCAAAGCACGCGACACATCCCCACCACAAATCAAATGTGCCTGTGCCGCAGTTGGCACAGACGCCTACCTCCTCGTCCGGATTGACTAGACTCTGACCTTCAAACACCCATTGACGGATTCGATGACGTTTCCCGGTCTTTCGAACCACATCGCTCTTTTTCACCCAGTTCTCTTTGTACCATCTGCCCTCGATGTTGCGGTAGCGTCGCATACAGTCCTTGCACATTCTGTTTTGGGCGAATCTCGCTCCCAGCCCGGTCCCGCGATTGCTCATCTTCTCCACGAAACACCATAGTGGTTTAACCTCTAGGCATCCGTAGCACGTCAGTTCATTGGCCGGCCGTTCCACGAGTCTGAAGTCAAATGCGGCGTATAATAGCTCCCAGATATGTCCAAGGCGCTGGCGTGGGTTGATGCTTCTGTAGGCACGGTACTGGGCCTGCTCTACTTCCAGGGACTGTTGAATGACCCGCGCCCTGACGCGTCGGACGAGTTCCGGGGCCAAGCGTTGGTACATTGTACGACATGTCTGTCGCAGGGCAAGGAGTGTGTCAAAGTCGAGATGACTTGCGGCGAGGATGTAATGTATGTCTGGTGGAAGGATTGAGAGGAATGGGCTTGCTTCGGGTAGAGATTCTCGAGCGGAGTGCGATTTATATGGCGTTGGAGACCATGGAATTGACAGAGGGGAATGTGCTGCGCCTGTGGCGATGACTGATTGTGTCCTTTTCCAAACGGGGTTGTTTGCTCGTGGTTGAACGACATCTATTAGAGTACAATTCTTGCCGTGTGTTGTATTTGTGGTGGATGAAGCAGGACCACGGCTGGGAATATCGTGTTGGCACCCGACTTCCATATGCAGATTGGAAGAAGACTTCGGCAGTGAACGACCAGACGGACAACCAGCCTCGCTGGTGCCAGGTCTCTCCTCCATAGCCGTGACTCTGATGTACTGGCAACCAAAGATGGAAGAGTACTACATCGAAGTAGCCCACTGTGAGGAGAATAAAGCAGCAACGTTCTTGATACCACGAGAATATGCCAATGATGTGTCGGAGGTAAAAGAGGATCTATGTGATGAATCCGCCGCGTCAGGCTGAAAAGGCGACCCTATGATCCGTGATCACCCCGAACCCCGGAACAAGCCGTATAGTAAGAGTGTCAAGTGGAGTGTCTCAAGGACGCTCGATAGCCTGTAGTCTGGGTTTCCTTTGGAGACTGTCAACCGTTCAAGACCACCCATGTATCGGGCTGACGCTGGCTTGACGAAAGACTTCGTACGTGGATGGATTGTTTAAGAGTCGAGGTCGAGGAGTTTGGTCCTTCCAAGGCAGATGACAGGGACAAGGGCAGGGATCGCACTGGCACCCGGGATCAGGTTGGTATTGGAAATAAAGTCAGCCACAGAGGAGAAGGTCAAGTTGTTCAAATGTGATGAGAAGAAGAGGGACGAATGAGATTCACAGTCACAATCAATCAATCAATCAACCGTGAAAGTTGAGTGCTTTGTTGTAAGGTGACCAAGGAAGTTTACTGGTGGTACCGTGGCAATACAGTCGGTGACGGACTACGGAGATGGGATGACGGGGTGAAGTGCCCAGAGAGTGAGAGGGAGGACGTCATAGCTGTAACAAATACAGTACGGAACACACAAGACCATGGTTGTCACTCAATCTGCCTGCGCCTCCCATGGCCACATACATATCACCATCTACAAGGTAGACAGAAAAAAGAACGAGAAGCCTAATGTTGTCGGTACTGTACACATGTATTCTCATCACCCGCCGCTGGTTTGTGTATGTTCTTAGCGACTCACTCATACCACAGATGCCACAGTCGCAACGGATGCCAACGTCTAGACCGAATGCATCAACGTGTATGCCCAGTGCCCAGTGTCCAATGCTCATGCTCCAAGTACAAGGACAAGTGCAAGCACAGGATATCGACAACCAGATGTCCCATGCGCATCAAAATCGCGAACCTCCTATCCAGGCCAGATCTACCTACAATCCGCATATGAGAAAGACCATTGCTGGCACATATGAGTAGAGCACTCCAAGGTCGGTCTCGTGGTCCGCTAGAGACGTGTAGTAGTCAAGACAACCGTCCAAGCGAGTCCTGCTCACCCGATAGAGGGCCGTCTACATCATGGACATTAAGGAGTTTCGTGCATACGCCTAAACCGTACAAGTCAGCGTCTGTTCCGTGTTACATCACGCTCGAGTTGGCAAATTGCTACAACTCACCATAGGTTTGATATCAGGGTGCGGGACGGCATCGAATTGATGGTATTCCAGCTTCAAATCCGGCCCAACGTTGATGTACGCTCCCTTGTTCTCCGTAGTGTCGCAGTATTTGGGGGCCGAGAAGACTAAAAGTGATGACAGTCAGCCAACAGCCACACTCTCGGGGGCATCAATCGCAAGCTTACCAGTAATGCATCTACCATCATGCTCGACTTCATAACCGTCCATTCTCACCTCGTGACTCCGAATGACAGCTTCCAGACCGTTGTTCTCACAGAACTTCTTCGTGACATCCGGTCCAAACTGTAAGCCGACACCACGTTTGCTGGGTCCTCGTCCAGGCTGAGGCTGGGGGTCCGTCCACAACATTTCCATCATCAAGCCAGCCTGACCGGGCTGCCGTTGCGCATGTCGATCGAGCTTGCGGATATCGTCCAGAGTAACTTTATCGTCGGAGAACAAGCCACCGTGCAGAACCAGATATTTCTTCCCAATCAGCGTCGCCAGTGGAAGCGCCGAAAACGACTCAGAGAACAATTTGAATGTCTTCTCGTTGTATTTGGCCTTACATTCGCCTTCAAACCCATACACTCGGTTCATATCGTCTGTCTCATGGTTTCCGCGGTTCAGGAAGAATTGTGACGGCCGTAACCATTTGTAAGCGTACAAGAGTAACGCAATCTCCGTAGACCAAGAGCCACGATCCACAAAGTCGCCATTGAACAGATATGCATGCTTGTCCGAAGGGTAGCCGTTCAGTCTAAAGATCTCCAGTAAATCAAAGAACTGTCCATGCGTATCTCCGCAGACTGTCAATTGTGTGTCTGGAGCAACTTCGGCCTCGACCATGGTCGGTTCATTGTAGACGATATCTCTGACGGCTTTGATGATCTGGAACACGTATTTCTTGTGAATGGTCTTGCCATTCTTGAATCTCTGGATCATGTCGTCAATGAACTCTTGTGTCATTTCGTCTTTTAAGCGCACGCCGTCGTAGGCCGCATCCACCTCTATCGAGTCGATATCCAGATCTTCGAACGCGGAGGGGGCATCGTCGACCTCGATCGCCTTCAGGAATTTGACTTGCTTGATCAACTTTTCGCATTCGGCCAGTTTGAGTTTGGCTTCTTTATTATTCGGTTCTTTCCGGACCACGGTCTTGAAGTCTCGAAGGGCATCTTGCGAATTTAGGATTGCTGTGTTGGCCACTGCTCGTCTCCAGTATGCCTGGACAGGGAACAGAAGTCAGAAGATCCATAACTCATAATCCCTTTGATAAGTCACCATGCCACGTACCTTGATGTAGTCTTTATCTAGTTCTATCGCCTTGGTGGCGTCCGCAACCGCATAGCCGTAGGCCTCGAGCTTGATGTTCGCCTGAGCTCGATTACAGTAAAAGGACGGGTCGTACGGGTTCTTCTCGATCGCTTTCGTGTAGTAGTCGATCGCTGTCGGCCAGTCGTGTTCTTGGAACGCCTTGTTGCCCTTGACCTTGAGCGCAGTCGCCTCGGCTTTGTCGGTGGCGGAAGGTGTAGCCATGGTCAGAGAAGGGAAACGCGGCTTGTGATGACCAGACCAGAGGGAATCGCGGCAGAGGTAGGAAATGTACAGTGGATGCCAATCGTCGTTATTGTATCATTCCGCGACTAAATGTGTGTGTCCGACAGCTGTACAAAGTAACTGTGTTGTATACAACGCGTCGAATTCTTTTTGGCCGCCGAAAGTTCTCGATGCAAGACAAGAAGTTGAATAACGGAGCCACTTTTTTTCCTCGGGATCTAGCGCCTTGTTCGCACCTAATTTTTGCCTGCACCTGTTTGCCTGGAGA
The DNA here is from genome assembly GCA_024611085.1 of Exophiala sp. LBMH1013. Lineage (NCBI taxonomy): Eukaryota > Fungi > Ascomycota > Eurotiomycetes > Chaetothyriales > Herpotrichiellaceae > Exophiala > Exophiala sp. LBMH1013. The sequence goes on from JAMFLB010000002.1 coordinate 2,098,428, forward strand.
TGCTGCGCGGAGATTACGGTTAGCGGTCGATCTGCCGCAAGCTTAATTGGCGCAGTTTGCTAAAGGCCTAAGACACGTACAGCAACTGAGTTTGTCTTTCACATCTCTTTGCACCCCCACGTCCCTTCTCATCGCTACATCCTATCATCTATCAAACAGTGAATCGGCGTTCAGCTCTGTGTCTGTCAAACCATTCACTCTTAACTAGGGTCGCGCCCAACTGTTGCGATTGTCTGGCTGTGGTCTGCGCCTTGACAAGCGATTGTTGTGCAGCTGTCCTCCTTCATCAGTTCTCGCCTATCCCATCCTCATAATGTCTGGTCGCGGTACTCGCCAGCGTGCTTGTATGGTCTGCTCCATTGTGCTAAATGCTAGTGTGAGTCTACAACTGCGACGCTGACACATTTTGAAGTGGTTACTGACCTAGCCTAGGAATTTTACAAAAATGGATGTCCCAACTGCGAAAGTATCCTCGGTCTAAGAAACTCCCAAGACGCCATTCAAGAATGTACATCTCAAGTCTTCGAAGGCCTGATCATGATGGGCGATCCCAAGGCATCCTGGGTGGCAAAGTGGCAGCGACTCTCGAATTACGTGCCGGGCATCTACGCAGTCAAGGTTGTCGGACAGTTGCCGCAGGAGATCATCGACACTTTGGAGGACAATGGCATGAAATACATTCCCAGAGACGGTGCTTCGGTCGAGGATGATGTTGCTGCATAGGATGCGGAAGCGGAAGTAAGATCGTCGCAAGATTGTGATTTCAAGGAGTCGGCTGGAATACAGCGTTGAGCGAAGCGTTTCTGGGCCGACAGCAGCTCGGGAAGCGTCCCATCTTCATGGCTGTATTAATTCACGTCTATGTTGGGTACTACGGAGGATGCGATTATCCAGAATCAAAAACGACAAGCATTCCATTTTGGTCCGGGACTACGCCGGACTACAGCAAAAGCTACAAACTCTCCCGCCTAACAAGGATACTCCATTTTCACCGAGCATGGCCCTTTTAAAGAGACTTGGCCAGTTTCTCGAAGCCGTCAAGCAGAATATCAGCGTGATGCTTCTGGAAGATCAGCATGGGTCGGAGTCGCACCGCCGAGGCACCACTGCCACCAATGTTGATTCCCAGAGTCTTCGCCTTAAGCAGGAACTCATCGCGCTTGGGGTTGTCAAAGGCAATGAAAGTACCTTGGCCCTTGCCACGGAGGTTTTGGAAGTGCTCAGGGTATTGCTTGGCCAGTCTCTCAATCTCGCCATAGAGATAGTCACCAACCTTGGCAGTATTTTCCACCAGGTTCAATCTCTCAATTTCGTTGATGATGGCTCGGAAGAGAATGGCACGAGCTGGGTCACCCATCCAGGTGTTGAACTGTCGGTATGGCTTGTTGGGACGGAGATCAGGGTTGCCAAAATAGTAACCCGCCGTTTGTGCTTTCTTGGAGAAGGTGACAATGTCAGGAGGATCCTGCAGGTTCCAGTGGTCATGTGCCCAGAATTTACCTGTGGCTCCAACGCCCGTCTGGACCTCATCCACAATCAACAAGACGTTATTGCGGCGGGTGACTTCTCGGAGTCCTCTGAAGAAGGCTGGGCTTGCGTGATTATCACCACCCTCAGACTGGATAGGTTCGACCACGACCGCGGCTACTGGGTTGTGATAGGTCTTGATAATATGTTCAGCTTCTTCCAAACATCTCTTCTCTTCTGCGGCGTTCTCCTCCACATGCTCCTCAAGGGGATATTTCAGATTGGGAAACGAGCATTGAGGCCAGTCAAAAGCCGGGATGTCGAGCTTGTGGATGGGCTTGCTCCGGGTGGTAGACAAACTGCCAAACAGACGTCCGTGGAAGGCAGTCTTAAAGGACATGATGGACATATCAGGCGAACCTGGCTTCTGGTTCTGCATGGTGCTGGTCAACTCTTGCTCGGTAAAGTCCACGTCGGGACCACCACGCTCTTGCTGCTTCTTCCACATGAATGCGGCCTTGTATGCCGTTTCGTTGGCATCGGAGCCGGCCATGGCGGTGAAGACCTGGTCCAGCCCCTTTGGCGCGACACGCAAAATCCCGGTCTTAAGGATAGACGCCCAGTCATGCGAGGGGAAGTTGCCCAGTGCCGGTCGGTTGATCAGAGAAGAGATCATCTGATCCGACTTGGCGGCCTCGAGAAGACTAGGGTTGTTGTAGCCAACTGGGATGGAGGCAATCTGAGCGTAAACGTCGAGCAGCACATTGCCGTCCGGATCGGAGATGTAGTTGCCATAGCTTTTCTGGTAGTTCGCCAACATGTTCAAACTGCGGGTGTCGAACACCTTGTTCAGCTCGGCAATGTGCTCCTGGCTCTTGGGCCCGGGAATCGGTGTGACCACATTGGGCTTGACCGGTTCATCAGGGAGGAAGGATGCCTGGGCGGACGATGAACTGGCCAGAGACCGGACGGAGGTGTACTTGACAAGGGACCTCGCCGGGGTCGCCAGACGGCTGCTTGAGCGCAGGCCGCTCGAAGCTCGAAGAAACGAAATCATTTCGCAAGCTAATCGGTTCGTCAACAATGGTACTTTGCAGCTCGTGTTCGATGCGGGGAGGCCCGAGAATCGGAATGGAAGACAGCGATGATTTCGCTCGTCGTCGTCGTCGTCGCTGGACCTGTAGTGACGAGTCAATTAGATGGAAAAGACACGTCCGACCGACCCTGACCCACGAAATCCAACAACAAGCTTGGAAGGAAGTACAGGGTGGCCGTGGGCAGTCTAGAATTTTATCCGCCTGGCTTCAATGACTGCGGCATGCCACAGTAGGGCGTGAGGGTGAGGCAGGGCGGAGAACAACGCAAAGCAGGAGGAGCGGAGTGTTTGCATAGACAGCAGGGCTTCGGGTTGATTTGTCGCGCTTATCCACGCTTAAGTTCGCCTGGCGAACCAGACAACTTCGCGCCCTCCACCTCATCACGCCAAAGCACAGGTCGAACCCGTGGAAGGATGCCTGTTGGGAAGGGCACATCCGGCATGGTGGAACGGGTCCGATAATTCAGACTTGATTGTTGTCCGTTATCGGTCGGTGTGCGAAAAGGGGACCGCTCTTCGTGTCTGCTGGCAGGCTATCCCGAAGCCGGAACCACCATCCATTTCGAGATTCTAGAATATTATTTTCATGGACACCTCAACCTGACAGTACTTGCACAGCCAATTCCAGAATGGAATAAACGGCGACTCTTATGAAGGGATCTGGAATCGCGAAGACCACGCATGGACTGGGCCTTCACAAGGAAGGGGACCAAAGCAAGCGAAGCGGATATCAGCTGAGTTGAACGGGTTGTTCATGATCCTCTACCTCAGGATGCTATCTATCCGAAGATAGGTTCGGCAATGAAACATGGATATGAGTTGCTTTGTATTTGCTTTTTTGTCTTCATATCGCCTCTTACACTTCCTTTCGTTCAATATTATCCATGACTTGCTCGTCGCTCAAGTCTTCCTGGCCAGGAGGATGGTCTGCGCGAGATCCTTCTGACGCGCCCTTTTCAAAATCCGAAGCGGTCTTGGAGTGTTCTGCGGTTCTTGTCTGGCCTTTGGCCTGAGGGTCGTGCACCACTCCTCCAGGCACTGCATGCAATCTCTTGGAGGCGACGTTGGCATCGAGCGAATCTCCCGTTCCGGTGAGGATGTCATTTACATCTGTGTCTCGGGTTGTCTATGACGGTCAGCATTGACCCTTGGAAAAAGGAAAAAGACACTATCCTCGGGATCAACTCACTCTTGGAATGTCTCCTGGGTTGTCCGCTGCCTCGGCCAGACTCCGGGCACCCAGGTTGTTTGGGTCGTCGGCTGAGACTATCTGATCTGGACGAGGCTTGGACGGAATATATCTGGGCTCTGCGGCATCGGCAGGGACGGTCGTGCCATCCTTTGCCATGTCGAAGAGATCACCGCCACTGTTGCGTCCGGCTTCAGGCATTTTGGATGATGTGATGGTATGTTGGCTGGTAAGGAAGTGGTTTATGTCGAATGGTATCAAGGCGAGTCAAGCAAGATTCACGAGCCGGTCGGAGATGATTGTGGAAAGAACAAATGTCTTGAATCTCTTGTTATATTTATTGCAGTACTGAACATAAGGTAATCCTATGATATATTGTCCTCATTGACCTCGTCGTCATACAGCGGAGCAGATGATGTCACGGACGGTCGTATTGCTCCTCAAGTCTTCGGTTTCTTTCTGCACGTCGTTACTGGACGTCACGTTATCAGGGTTGTTTACGGCCCAGCAATCTCATGCAGGAGTCAATCAATCGTAGAGTCAGTGTCTGATAGTCGTTGTGGTAGCGAATGGCTGCGATCTAGGGTGCCCAGGGCCGATATACCCCTTGATACTCCGTCCGATGGGGCTGGGAAACACCGGCCTGGAGAGTCGACATTGTCAGTTGTCATACTGTCATACCTACCTAAGGTATCATCTACAGTCAACAGGACCAGTTGGTGAAAAGTAAATCATACTCGCAATCATGTACCAACGTAGTAGTTTCTGAGCCGTCGTCCCCCGCACCAGCAAGATACCGAGGCATAACGACCGACGGCTGAACTCCAGTCTACTGCCAATACACCACTAGGCATTGAAATGATACTTCAGTAGAGTGTCCCTACAGTGCCATCGCGCCCATTCAGAACGGACGAACTACCTACCTAATTACACTGATCACCCAAACTCTTCCTTGACCGTAACCTCAAGCGTACAGCATGGACGGACCAAATAACGGCATCGTCCTGTACCATTATTCCTTCTCTCCCTTTGCCAGGAGAGTCATATGGTATCTGGCCCTTCGAGGCATAGACTATGCGGAATGTGTGAGTCGCTGCGTGCTTGCGAGGGAGATAATCGGCCAGTCCAGGCATTGTGCTGATATTGGCGTAGAAACAATCGGTTGTTATGCCTCGACCAGACCTCAAAGCGATAGGAGTCAACTACAGGAGAATCCCTGTCATGGCCATTGGACGGGACATTTACTGTGACACTCGCATCATTCTTCGCAAGCTAGAAGAGTTCTTCCCTGACGGGGCACTGGGTGCCACCACAGCAGAAGGCAAAGCCATTCAGAAGTTCCTGGAAATCTGGACTGTGGAGGCTGGCATCTTTGTGCGGTCATCGCAACTCATCCCTACCAGCATGCCACTCCTCAATGACCCTAAATTCACCAGCGATAGGGAGGATTTTTCGGGCCGGTCCTGGAGTAAGGAACACATTGCAAAAAATAGACCCGAAGCCGTGGCCGCTATCAGGAATGGCTTCAAGTTCCTTGAAACGACGCTGCTCGCAGATGGCCGACACTGGGTGCTCAAAACAGAGACTCCGACCCTAGCAGATATTGAAGGTGAGCAGGAAGTACGGTACAGTTCACTTACAGGTCGGCTAACCAACAAATTCAGCTATTTGGACCTTTGACTGGTTAAATGGGATGAAGGGGGCCCTTCCGCGCGAGTTGATCTCTGAGAAGGTGTATCCTAAAGTGTTTGCATGGATAGCAAGATTCAACGATGCACTCAAGGCCGCCAAAGCTCGAGCACCAAAACCCGCCACTCTGGACGGAGACGCTGCTGCACATCGCATTCTCAAAGCCTCATTTGCGGAGAAAAGCTTGAGCGTCGACTCGGCGGACCCTCTTGGGTTACAACAAGGCGTTGAAGTGGAAGTGTTTCCTATTGACTCGGGTACACGCCATCGCGACCGGGGACGTCTGGTTGGCCTGACGGACGATGAAGCCGTGTTGAGCACACTCTGCGGTGCCACCGAGGTGCGCCTACATTTCCCTCGGACCGGATTCAGAATCAAGAGTATCACAGGCGGAGGAAACTCGAGATTGTGACCGCTGCAGGAGGCACATCGCCCTCCAATGAGACTGTAACTCGCGCCGAGCCCGACAGATCATCCATGTTTGTTTTTGCGCCAGAACAGCACTGTGTGTGCAATCCATAACCATATCACATGTTATCCCCGTGCGACTGATCGACGGCCGGAGTGCAGACAGGGCGGATCGACATAAGAACAACTATCGGTCGTTGATCAGAGGAAAGGTGTTGAGTGAGAGAAGCGCCTGGGGTTGTAGGCGGCCGCTCTGTCTGCACTGTGGCACCCTGATAGACTGGAAAGAACCAAAGCTTGCTCAGGAGATATCTCCACGACCAGTCGCTGAAAACAATTCGTCTTTCCGCATCTGTGTGGACAATCACATGCCGGACGACACAGGCTTGACTGCCGTAGATGGCAAGATACCCGTGTGTAGGTAACCTGATTCTCTGTATCCAGAAGAAGGCATATTGTTTCCGGAGCTGCTGACAGCTAGCAAGGAGGCGGCGTCAGGCTATGGTACACACGTCTCGTTTAAGTACAGACGGGTGGTGAGAGGTTTGGGTCCTGGAGGCCCTCACCAGGAGCATGCCGATGTCGACCAACGGTGCCCAACGTCTGCCTCGATTACCCGTTGTTTGAATGCCTGAGCTCGGTCAACCCGCCTAAGCGGCGTGACGCAGTGAAATACAGACAACGAGTCGCTCCAGAGTCGTAGTAGTAGTGCTGGAGGAGAATGGATGCCGCCAGTCATTGCTGCCCAAAGCAAGCGGATTGGCCCGTAACAGCTGACCACCTGTTGTCTCTGCACCCATAATTGGGCACAGCATGCTGGGGTTACAGACCCTTTCCAGTTTCCTGGCGAGACATGTTGACGGGGCCATGGTACAGTAGTAGTACTATCCGGCTGCGATGCTTCAGCATCCGCCTCGACAGTTCCTGACTATGGTCACTCTAGCAGCCCAGGAAAGAAGCCCGGCGATCTCTTAGATGCCAATCAGGTTTGCGGGACAGGGTAAGCAGGTACTTCTGATCCGGTGACAGTGAACGACGCAGGATGCTATGCTATGTGGTACCCTCGGTATAGAAGAGTATTCGTGTGAGGTAGGCATGGTATACGGCGATGGAGTCGACCGGTCAGGAGATAGGTGAAAAGCTGAGGAGTAAGAGCGATCTGTATCGAGGAGAGAATAGTGAATAGTAGGAAGTGCCTAGCATAGGTGCCAGGCAGTTGGATGAGCCAACGCATAGGAGTTGTGGCAGGGTTGGGGATCTGGCCTGCCAGTGTAGCAGAGGACAGAGGAAGGCTACCTACCTACCTAGGTACGGTAGATACCTAGGTAGCTTGTTTGCCAGGAGTCAGTACCACTTAGGTACCTGTGATTGTTAGAGATGTTTGTCCCTCTCTGGTGGTAATAGAGTGTCTGCAAAGATGTCGGGTTGATAGAAAAATCGCAGAAGGTCATTACTGTGTGCTATATGGTTGGACCATTTGACTGGCCGAACCACCACTGCAGAATTCAACGCATCTACCGTACCACCTAGGTAGGTAGGTACTTAGGTACGCTACGCTGTACTCTGCTGCTTGTGGCTCTCTGATTCCGTCAGGCGACGAGCTGGAAGCTGCTCAGCCGCTTCTCATTATGCCAACTTCCGCATCGCCTCGCCTCGCCTTCCCCGGATGCTAGATGCCTCAACAGCGATCCCTCTCTTCCACTCACCGCAATCCACGCTTCTGTTACCTGCATTCCTGGCGCCGCGATCGTCAGTCGTACTGTAATCATCCACACTGCATAACGATACGACGGTTCCGGGGAGCCAACCTCCCCAAGGATCCCCAGTTCTTGTGGAAGACCGGTCCAGGGTGTCGTGCTTTGGCGGTAGTACGTATCCTCCTCCTCCTCCGTCCTCATCCCGGTACCTACGGGCCAAGGAACACGTCCGCCGAATACACAGGAAGTAGACGCCGGCCTTCGCAGGCGCTTGTCCTGGCATTAAGAGGAAGATCATACCAGATAGATAAGAACTGCTTGTCGGTGGAGTTTCAGAGGCCTTCTTCAGCGTGGGTGGTCCAGAGTTCAGTGATTGGTGGCACTTTCGCCTGAATCCGCTGTGCGGCCCAAAGCCCAAGGGAGAAAGCGTTTCGCTGCCTGCGCCAACTGTCAGATCCCTCTTGTCTCCCACAGAGCCGTCAACCAACTTTCCACTCTTACTCCTCCGTCAAACAATCATCGCGCACTCTCTCCTACGAGCTCGACCCAACTTGGCTTCATTGGATCTTAATCTCCGGACTTCCTGGAATCTCCAAGCCGGTGGATCTGGTACCCCCTGGAGACTTTGCCTTCGCTTACTGGGACTCGAGCAGCTTAACCTTACCCGCTTGTCCTGCAACGTTTCTCCCGACGCATTTCCTCTCATTTGTTCATTCGCTTTCTTTGCTGCCCAACGGACCAAGGATCGAATTTTGCACACCACCCCGAAATCCTTTAAAGTATCTGTACCGCCAGGATGTCGTCGCGCTTTCCAGATGATCCAGAACACCGCCGCGGCGAGCCTCGTCTTTCCTCCAGAAGAGAACCTCGCGAGCGTGACCGTCGAGAACGTGTTGAACCTCCAAGAGAAAGAGAAAGGAGAATTCCAGCCGACCGTATGGACCACGATACCAGAATGACTGAAGCCATGGACACCCGAAGGGATACCCGTTTGGACCCCCGGATTGATAACCGTATGGACCCCAGGATGGACGCCCGTATGGATCTCAGGCCTGACCAACGACCTAACACGACCTCTCGTCTTGAACCGAGACCTGATCGTGTTATGGATAGCCGTGGCGCAGGTGCTGAGCCAGATGTTGTCCTGCTTCGTGATCCCACCACAGGAGAGATTTACCGGGAAGTGAGAGCCCAACCGGCGAGATCGCCCTTTGCTCGGGATGAGCGTGATTACGACGCTCCCCCAAGAAGTCGCGCAGCCATGGATGTCCCGATCACCAGGGAGCGTGAACCCATAAGGCCAGAATACACAGAGTACTTTTGCCCCGGTGATGGGATTGAAAGAGAAGTGATCCAACATGAAATATGCAAATACCTTGGTCAGGATGCCACTTGCCGCCCAGGCCGAAACAATGAAGTATGCTACACCAGCGGTAGCCCATGGTAAGTGTGGTCTGCTAACGCAGCCGCGTAGGGACGTCCTGGATATTGGGTCAAAGCATATCGACCGTTTACTACAGTATGACTGGGACCCTCCTGGTAGTGATTCTTAGATTTGACGCTGATCCGGGCTGGGTAGGCAATGGAACAGTCTCTCCGTGAGGAGACAATCCGATGGCAACGAGAACGAGAACGGAGGGCAAGGCAAGGCCGTTCGCAAGGTATGGCTTATGACGAGAGGCAATCAAGCCGATCTAAGGATCCTGTAGGTTCCTATGCCGAGATGCAAGCCCGCCAGGAAAGCCAACAGCAACAACAACGAAGATATCCAGGAGAAATGGACCTTGACGACGACGATTATGCACGCCCGCCTCCGAGGCATCGTGATCTTGAACCTCGTCCTGTGGCCACTGGTCGTGTTGCTATTCCTGTTACTTCCACATATCCACCGGAGTCCGCCTACCCTGCGCAGTATACCATATCTTCAGCCCAAGCAATGTACGCTCCAGGCCAGTCTGTATTCCATGGATCTGAAAGAGAACCGAGGACCTTTCCTGGCGGGAATGCTACACCTCCCTCGATCAGCCGATCCGGCCAAGTAGCGGGAGGTTATGGACAGCCACCTTATTCTACCCGGGCAGGACCTCCCGTCACCACGGCATCAATATCTGGTTCTTATGATTCGAGGAGAGAGATGATGGGCGCTCCATATGGTCCGGGATATTCCGACTCACGTAGGCATGGCAGAGGATGACAACCTTGGTCATGCCCTTATGAATGATGACTCTTGCATCTTGATCCCGGATGTTGACCTTGATATACCTGGGATACGAATCGAATTAGAATCCGAACAGTCAGCGCCTATGGATTTACCTCTGGGATTCGGAGGATACGTCGCCTCAAGATGACCGCGTTGCAGCATTTTCAGACCTTGGATTGGCACCGTGGATTACTATGCAAGCGACTGAACTGGATTGTTATGGCAGCATTGACGAGCCCAAGGCTTTTATGATTCCGGAGAGTCCACAGGCTCGCATTGTCCTGGGGTTGCAAATGTTTTTAAAGCAGATCAGACTCTGGATTTCTCTTTCTCCAACGGCATTGATCTTTTTTCCAGGTTCTGGCAGGGCTTTTTGGACTACGACGCAAAATGGGATCATTCCAAGATTGATACACCTCTGTGGCAGATCGGCCTACAGATTGGAGTTGTTTTGTACCTAGCATTGGGAGGCGTCAGCAAACTTGATAACGAGCTCCGATTTTTGGTTACTGGAATGATGGAATACTAATCCGACGACCTGCCCACCTCTCTTTCTCCTTTCTATGGCTGTCCTGAACTCGTTCATCCCCTTCATCTTCTGTCCACATCATTCCAAGGTCGTCGTCTCCTGGCCCGACGACATCCGTCCATTCGGCATGACTTCTGGTTTACCGCCATTGGCAATTCTAGGGACCAGGGCGTTTCGTGCGTGTCAGGGTAACATACCAACCACCGAGGGCACAGACCTACGTTGAAGACGAACAGGGACCACGATGCACATCCACCTTTGAAGGCATGCTGCCCATCGAAACCAAACTGTCAATATCTCCTTCGCTGCTAAAACAAGCCCAAAATGAGCTGGACACCACACTCTTTACTCTCGAGTCTCACTGACATGGGCATATTCTTCTTTTCCTTGGAACGGCAATAGACGGCCTCCCACCTCATCTGACTACTGACTGGAAAGAGGATGCAATGACTTGCTGGTACGCACCTTTACGAATATTGGGAAGCCATCTGATGATTGCACTCTATAGGTGATTCGATGTCAGGCTTGATCGAAACTCGGTCTATTCACATGTTGGACCTAAAGCCCCTTCGATATGGCTTTCATGTGATGCGTCCTGATGTTGTGTTGTACCCCTTTCTCAAATTCACCTCACTGTTCACTTTGTTTACGGCGGACGCCCATATTGCAGCATCGATATTCACATATTGACACAACAAAATTCAACTTCACTTCACTGCTCTGGCACCGCGCTAGGACCAAAGCGATAAATATCACTTCGCACGGCGTCTTCTTCTTTCTTCGCCCTTCTCCCTTACTTTCATCCTTCATCTAAAACTTCGCAATCTCTGACTTTCCTCCCACCGTGATACAATATCATCTATATCACGATGGCGTCTTCTGCGAAATCAGAGTATCCGCAGTTCCTTGACGGCGACGCCCTCCTCATCCTTTCAACGACCCAAACCTACAAATTGCACTCTCAGGTTCTCTCCACGCATTCGAAATTTTTCGCAGACGAGATTGCGGCCAAACCTGCTGTACGTCTGACCGCTCAAGCTCGTCGCGAGCATGCTGCTGCATACCGCTTCGAATACGTCCCGTCGGTTGACAGAGGCGAGCCCGGCAAATGGGTGCGCAAGGTGAGAGAGAACTGAATGTTACTGTGAGCCTGCTTCAACAGCCTACTGACCTACATGCCATCAGGATTTAAATGAGCAAGGTCGTCCCCCTCGTGGTAGCGCGCCTCTCCTTCCGGACTTCGACAACGGGAAGGCGGAAAACAATGTATACCAGGCATGGGAGTGGCTCTTTGGCATCTTTTACAACCGCGAACCATCCTTCGTCAATGACAGTTTGGCTACGGTGCTCAACGATGTGGTTGTGCTCATTGAATGTGCTGAATCCATTGGTGCGGTTGAGCATATTCGTGATATTGTCGATCTCGCTCTCCTTCGTCAAGACCATTCGCTTTGGACCTCGATCATGGGAAACCCGGTGGCTTGGCTCGAACTCGGCCGTCGCGTGTGTTCAGCCACCATCTTCACCGAAGCTGCTGTGCACTTGGTCGGTCAATGGGGCATCTTGCCGGCGGATATCAAGGACAGCATCAGCGACGATTTGCGCGAGTTTCTCGACAAGAAGGCAAACGACGTGGAATTGGCCAAGGAAGGCGTCGAACTGCGCATTCTCGGCCACTATCCTCACTTCATGTTGCGCACTGCCGCCGAGAAACCGGGCCGTCCTTCCTACTCTGGCGACATCTACATGTGGATGGCCGTCTGCTTCTTCCGCCAATGGTTTGCACAGAGTATCTCCGACGACCGCACCCGTCGCGCCCCGGACGGCGGTATGAATTTCTATACAGCCCTGCACGAAGGCGGACAGGCTTACTTGACCCATCTCGACTTTCAGGAGTTCCACCGTTATTTCCCCATGAGCATCAAGGCTTGCCATGTCCTTGAAGCAAACATGGGCGTGCTCAAGGAAGATGTCAAGAAATTCGTCGGTGACCTGATGATCGAACGCACTCATCTCAAACGTGCCGACTATCCCTCCATCACTTGGTTGACCTGTTGCAAGATCGAGAAGGAGGAGGTGCCGTGGGAGATTCCAACTCCGAGAACTAGAGACGATGACTTGAGAGACATGTATGAGCAATTGGACAACGAAAACAACGCATTGTTCGTCCCCGACCACGGAAAATCGACTTCAAAGCGCAAGGGAAAAGCTGCTGCCACCAACGACGACGGCGACCATACTCCATCCAGACCGAGAAAGCGTGCTCGAGTCATGGATGGCGATGACGAGGAATTCATCGACCCCAACGATGATGATGACTTTGATGACGGGACGGGCCTGTTCATCCCTGAACGTCCTGATTTTGTCCTGCGCAACTTGCATGCAGCCCAGGCTGAGGCCGAAGATGAGACTGAAGCAGACGCTGACGCTGACGCTTATGCTTATGCCAATACTGAAGCCGGCGCCGACGCTTTTGCTTATGCCAATACTGAAGCCGACCCCGAGTTGGACATTGACCCTCAGCTCGATCCCGACCTTGACCTTGACCTTCCTCTGTGAGCTTGCGTCGTCGCCACAGTGTCACCAGCTCTACAACCAGTTACGACATTTGTCCTCACGTTGGCTTGGCTCATGCATGGCGAAAAAGGAAAAGGCACCTAGGTACGTGAACCACGGCGACTGCTCCAGCTTGATTGTTTCGCATTTCTGACTTTTTGACCTGGCAGGGACTGATGTTTGCCGAAGGGCCTCATCACAGTGGGAATCATCACGGTTCATGGACACGCATGGTAGTTGCCCTGGTGGTTTGTTGGAGTTTAGGAGTTTTGCGGAATCGCGGTTTGCTAGCCAGTTCAGTGGGCTGATTCAGATACTTGTTTGGACTGCAGACAATGGCTTTGATGGGCGAGCAGAGATTCTTGCTCAAGAGGTGATTCAGCATTCACACGCTGACTAGGCTCTAGCATAGGACTAGACTATTGACTCAACCATCAAATTGTATGCTATGTAGTCATCACTGAGTTTACAGAAAATGGGTTCTTTCTTTGACCTTGAAATGTTCTTGTTCCTTTTCATTGGGCACCAAGGCAAAGCATACTAGTAGGCTACGTTAGGTATGCATTGGCATTGTAAGTATGTACAATATGCTGTGCATACGAGAAAAACTGAGGAGGAGCCTTGTCTGCTGCTTCGGTCCAAACACGTCAACACGTAGAGGCGGTGTGGTTTGCATTGTTCCTCGTGCAAGAGAAAGGATGATTCCCAGTAGGTATTGATTCGATTGTGCTTTTGCAGTGTCTGGCTCAGTTGTGGTGTCGTGTGGTAGCTATTCGGGGTCGTCGAAGCCCTCCGGGATCTTCCTTGGACCTTTGGGAACTAGATCATAGACGAAATGTGTTAGCAGATCATTCTCCATCTTGAATATGGTGGGCACACAGTGACAGAAGATGTCTTGTTCCTGTTGGTCTCTTGTAGCAAACACAGGGTTGTCCTCTTCTTAGGCGCGCATGGAAAACCACATCTTTATATCTTCCTCTTCAACATGACTTCATTTATATTCCTCTTCCTCTTTCTCTTTGGGCAAGTAAGACTGCTCTGACCCTGGTCCCAGTCATGCACCTCCACTCCGCCTCAAGTCTCGAGGGATTAAACAAGAGCAATAGAAAAGTAACTCACCAGGATAAGTCAATGGCATCCTCGGAGGATCTACATCGCCAACATATCTCCTCAACGGGGGAATAAAGGCAAACGAAGCCGGGCCTAGACCTCCAATAACAACGCTCCAGAATATCGCGGGCTTCTCGTGCGCGGCCCACCGCAGGTACCGGATCGGTGAACCCCAGAATCTCTGAGGAGCGCCGGACATTGTTGGCTGTGTTATTTGTTTTGTTTTGAGAGCGGGGTAAGGATAGATAGCAACCCCACGGAGCAGGGAGGTCGGCGGAGAGAGAGACTGTGTGTGCTGAAGTAGGTCGCTTGACGGTCGTCGAAATGGAGGGGGTAGCGATGTGTTGCGAAGTGGCTAGGTCCACCGCTGTGACGTTTCTGGAGCTTAAGAAGTGTCAACGAGACCAGCGCGTAGAGGAGGGCCGTTATGTCTGGCTCGGGATTGTATGATGTTGTTCACCAGCCGGGGGACGGGTCGGTCACGTCGATGTTGTATCGATCAAAAGAGGCGCATTGGAAGTCGGAGCTCGAACGTTCACTGCCAGTTCCCAGCCTGATCCGATCTGAGCTTGGCAATACGGTGGGGTGGAGAGTGTATTGGTGCAAGGCTGTGTGAAGGCTGCCAGATACAGGCACTTAGAGGTAGCTGCAATTGACCTCAACTGAAATTAGGTAATATTGAGCGGTTTATACGTGTTGATGTAGTTATGGTATGATATATCATGTCTTGAACCTGGGTGCCCTCAACTACAGCGTCTATACTGACTGTGACTGCTTAGATTGCCATTTGGTGTTCTACGCTGGCCGTACAAGATGCTTAGGTAAGGTAGCTGATATTAAGTACGGAGCCGCGTACTGACTGACCACGTCTCCTCTGCGGAGAAACAACCGTCGCTTACCTTGCATGCGATCAGAATAACGGGTAGAACCTCACTGCCAGCATCTCAATGAGCGTGCAGTTGTAAGCCCACACTGCGCCTCTTGTCGTCACTTGGTTTCAAGATGCGGCCCTTATCTTCTTTTTGTCTACTGTTACTGGCGTTCTTGGGCGTGGTGTCGTGCAGAAGCGCACTGGGGGACAGAGTGCTTGTCGTCCTAGAGGATGAATCCCAGAAGGGGTTGTATTCCAAGTTCTGGGCTGACTTGGAAGGTATGTTTTGTCTCCGGGAGTTCGCGAGGTTTCTGGCTTGCTGACCGCACCGCACTGTCTAGCCCGAGAGTTCAAGTTGTCCTTTGAGTCGCCTAGAAACGAGCAACTGTCGCTATTCAGACATGGCCAATTGGCCTACGAACACCTACTTTTAACACCGCCGAAATCCAAGGGTGAGCCTCTGCCTCCAAGTCTCCCGGATTCATTGTGCTGAACTTGACCAGGCTATGGGCCGTCATTGACCCCCAAGGTTCTCCTCGACTACGTCAACGCAGGCGGAAACGTCCTGCTAGGCCTCTCGTCCGAGTCTGGCACGCCCTCTGCCATAACCTCCCTCCTCCTTGAGTTCGATATCTCATTATCTCCTGACAAATATTCCGTGGTGGTTGACCATTTCAACTACGACGCTGTATCTGCAGCGGAAAAGCATGATGTTCTGCTGCTGGAACGCCCTGGACAGTTGCGGCCGGATGTGATCAATTTCTTCGGGGGTGACGGCACACTGGCTGTACCAAAAGCGGTAGGACAGACACTTGGGCCTGCAAGCGCATTGATTGCCCCAATCTTGAAGGCGCCCAAAACTGCCTACGCATACAATCCTAAGGAGGAGGCAGATAGCGTTGAGGAGCCGTTTGCGACTGGATCGCAGTTGAACCTCATTTCTGCTATGCAAGCTCGCAACTCTGCTCGAGTCACTGTTCTCGGGTCTTTGGAAATGTTGCAGGATAAATGGTTTGATGCGTCTGTGCAATTGCACGGGGGGAAGACCAGCAAGACCGTCAACCGGGACTTCGCAAAGCAGTTGACCGAATGGACGTTCCAAGAAGTCGGCGTCCTAAAGGTCTTTTCCGTCCAGCACTACCAGATCACCACGTCAAGCAAGCCTACGGAAAACACGACACAAATCGGGGAATATAACCCTGAAATGTACCGGATCAAAAACGATGTTGTATGTCTACCCCTCTATTCAAGCTGCTACGTGTTCGCTAATCATGATCAAGAAATTCTCCATCGAGATCGGCCTGTACGACCGGACGCATTATGTGCCATTCGTCGTTCCCGAGACAGATGCCCTCCAGCTTGAATTCACCATGCTCTCTCCCTTCCACCGTCTCCCGCTCACCCCAGCCGTTACCACCGACAACAGCACCATCTACAGCACGACCTTTACCACACCGGATCAACACGGCATTTTTGCGTTCAAGGTCAACTACAAGCGACCGTTCTTGACTTCAATCGAGGAGAGACACCAGGTCACAGTCCGACACTTTGCGCATGACGAGTGGCCTCGGTCGTGGCAGATTACCGGCGCGTGGCCTTGGGCCGCTGGACTGTGGAGCGTCATTGCTGGGTTCCTGTTGTTTGTCATTCTGTGGCTTTACTCTGAGCCGCCGAAGGAGGAAGTCGAAAGAAGGCGGAAACTGAGTGTGAGCGTGTCCAAATAAAAAGACACTGGATTCTCTGAATCTCTGCATCTGGTGTTTCCTGGCCGGTAAGCGCTGGGAAGAGGTGCAATCTGTATATTTCCACGGATTTGATTGAGATGGGATATCTCTCCTGAATTGGACGACTAAAATGAGGAATAGATAGAAAAAGCTTGATTCGGTCTCCCTTCTGTCGCCTGATCTTTTAGTTTCGCGGTGCTTTTTGTGCCTGCCTCATTGCCCGCGGCTGTTGTACAATATTGTCACAGTGGAGATATAGATGTAAAGTAGATAAAGTTACACTGCTCATCCTGAGAGTGGAGGGTGTCCTGACCGTCGAAGCCACGCAAATTCCACCCCGGCTTCCTCGCCCTTTCATCGACCATGTGGGCTGTGGACAGTCTGTATGCGTAAGTATCGCGACCACAGTGTCGAAACGCCACACGTAGTACAGCTGCCGCTTCAACATTGACATTCGAGATCGTGAGCTTCCACACTCAAGTGTTTCTGCCAGGCCTTAAGACCGTCCCGAAACTCCGGCAAACAGACAAAGGTTTGGCTGACTCAAGGGCGGGCTCCGTCGACGTCCAGTCGAATTCGTATCATGGCGCTTTAGTCATGGCGGCCACGGTGAGCCAGCCAGACCAACGATTGATGTCGAGTCCTTTCTCAATATCTCGTCACAGGGGCCATTTCCTCTTCTCTCTTCTCCTCTCTTCTCTTCCAAGCAAGCCCGACGAACCGGTACCAGGCGGACCCATGCCATGCAGTTGACGTGGACGTTATTGTTAACTTTTCACCCATTCTAACCAGCAGTCACGCACGACAATCTTTCTTTTCAATTCCAGGAAACTTGAATCACAGACCCCGAGTCTTACTTTCATCGAACCCCAACCCCTGCACCTCTCCCCTCTGCTCCTTCTTCATTCCCTCGACGACATCAAACGCCGGTTTCCCACCATACAGCTGACCGGCGCGCTGGCCTGAGCCTTCGAGCTCGACACTGGTCGCAATGGGCGCGTTGCCACGGAACCGTTTCCTCATATCGATCATTCCTCTCTTGCAGTCGCGAAACCCGCGTTTCAACTGTTGACATTGTTCTGGAAGCGTGTCGACGAGTGGGGGGGATAGGCATTCGAGCGCGGTGTGTCGTTCAACCATTATACAGTCTGAGTTCTGTAGGCAGGCTGCGAGAGCGGCGCCTAGAATTGGAAGATGAGTGATTGACAATGAATTTTTCGGCCGGCCCGTGACGCGAAGTCTTGGAGAGGAAAGGAAAGGAAAGGAAACTGTAGGATCGGGGAACGAGAGCGGTACTTACGGATGTCTTTACATGAGGAGGGCATTTTGTCGGATGGGCCGCGGTCGTGAAAGAGTGAATGGAAGTCCTGTATATGTATGTAGGTCAGGCAGGTCGATCGGGGAGTATCTTCACTCGGTAATACTGGCACGTCGCCTTTTGTGGAGGGGAGCAACGATCGAGGTAATTAATGATTGAGGTATAATCCTGGTCAAGTCGAGAAGTCGAGAAAGGTAGGTACTTAGGTACTCGGCGGTTCTGGTTGGTGGCGGTGGACTGATTGACTTCGGGTGAGTTGCTTTTTGAGAGGGCAGATGCTCCGCTTTTTGCAGCCTTGTGCAGCCTTGTGCAGCCTTGTGCAGCCTTGTGCAGCCTTGTGTACTTACCCTACCTAAGATAGCCTCGCGTAGCCTCGTGCTTCTACCCCTGAACCTGGGCCTCGCGGTTGAAATTGGATTTATCCGAACATGTCACCCAGGGCCGCTTCCCAAGACTTGTCTCTGCATGCGAGCTTCGATTATATGCGTTGCGCGCTGTAGGTGCTTCTTATCCTTATCACAGTAACCGTAGCGCAAGAGTCATTGCATACGCACCTCAAGCACGGTGCTCTGTAAAAGCTCCAGGTTGATGTATGTACATACTATGCCAGGCTGAACATGTCTTGTCAAACCTCACGCCCCAGACCCCTTGGAACACTCCCAAACTCCAAGTTACCCTTTAACATACACGCCCAATCGCCAATACGCACAAATCGACCAGGTAACGCTTGCTGTTAGACACTGTGTCCCAATCCTGTCCCATTTCTTTGCAAGCAAAGACCTCCGTGGGGAGGACACTGACCGACACTCCTCGTCTGTTCTGTCATTTGCACATCAACATTTCCATTACTGCTCTGCTCAACACATCTGCCGGGCACATGATGGTTGCGATCACGAGAAATTCTGCGTGAAGAACGGCATCACTTTCTCCAGGCACCGCTTGACCTCGGCAGCTTCTCGCTCCATCTTGGCTCGCTGGGCCCTCAAGCTCTCCAGGTCGTCCTGCAACTCCCTATGTTTGGCCTGCATGCTTTCGTGGCGTCCAGAAAGAGCGTCCTTCTCGTGCCGCAGATCCAGTTTCTCTCTTTCGAATCGTTCGACGTCAGCCATGAGGGCAGCCAGCTCGCCTTCTTTACGCCGAAGCTGCTCTTCATGTTTCACGGACGCCGAAGACATGGTGGTGATTTGCTTGCGGAGTTCCTCGTTCTGGCCTTGTAATTCTCGCAAGAGTTTCTTGGTAGTGGTAAGGTCTGTGTTGGCGGCTGCAAGTTTGCTTTCTGCATCCTTGTCCACCTTTGACAGAGTATCTTCAAGATCTTTCAGCTTCCGTTCTTTCCCGCTGAGCTCGCTTCTGAGAGCTCGGAGCTGGGATTCAAACTCCTCGTTCTGCCGCTTGTGCTCTTCTGTGCGAAGACCTTCGGCCTTTTGTAGCTTCTTTTCCAGATCCTCTGTCGTCCGGTCTTTCTGTGCCAACTGACTTCTCAACGATCGAAGCTCTTGTTCGAGGCTGGCGGCTTTGTTGTCTTTTTCCCGTTCCGCTTGCTGTAGACTGGCTTCGACCTCAGCGATCTTCCGGTCTTTGGCCCCCAGCTGACTTTTGAGAGCACGCAGTTCCTGACTGATGTTCTCCAAGCGATCGTCGTTTTGCGAGTGAGTCCTTTCGATGTTTTCCAGTTCATCCTCCACCTTGTCGAGTTGTCGTTGTAACTCTTTCTTCTCCGCTTCCAGTCTGGTAATGATTTGTCCAGCCTGAAGAACCTGCTCCCTTCTAGTGGCCAGCTCCTCTTCGGTCTTTTTCTTGGAGTTCATAGCTTCTTCTAACTGATCTTCCAGAGCTTCCTGCTCCGCCAGCGCTTCAGAAAGTTTTTCTGTAAGCTCACTTTCACGGTATTGCAGCCGCTTGAAGATCTCTTCTTTGTCGAGGGCCAACGCTCTTTCGGCTTCCAAAGTCTGCTGGATGCGTTGGACTTCGATCTCGGCGCGTCTGCGCTCGTCCTCGATTCGATGCTTCTCAGCTTGCTCTTGTCTCATCTTAGTCTGCAGTAGGTCAATCTTCTCGTCTCGTTTCTTGACTTCACTGGCAGTCCTGGTCGCTCCAAGCAGAGGCTTCATACGAACAAACAGACGCCACCATGGGTTCGCCTGCAGATCGAGGTACACGTTGAGATTCCGCTGGATGACTCTCGTGGCTTCTGCTCGATACAACTGCTTGAAGGCAACTCGACGTTGCATGAAACCGCGAGCTACTGACTGGAACCTGGACATGATGTCCCGAATGAGGCTGTCCCGCTGTTCCTCCAGGTCGGCCAGCACACCGGCTCTGAAGAATACCTTGGTCAAGCCGACCCGATAGTTGGAAGGGTCCATCTTCAAGCAACTCAGCATGATTGTCGCAGCCTCTTGCCCACCGAGATACCCTCTGGGCATATTCTGGCATAGAACTTCATACCTCGACCGGAACTCTGCGAACGTCAATCGATTGGGGAAGCCAGTACGTGCTATCCTAATGCCCTCCAACACACCGTTGCATCGCAGTTGATCCAGCACCAGTGGTGCATTGAACTGTTTCGGCTTTTTCTTGTGGTTGGGGAGGATGCATCGAACGAAATGCGGTTGCGTCGAATGTAGCTGCCGCATTAAACTGCTTAATTGCTCCTTGTGTCTTTGGGCGACCGTTCGGAACAAGCCTTTCTTGACGCGACTTCGAGGGCTGTACGGCTCATCCACATCTTCCACACAGTCCCCGAAAAGAGTGGCAATGTGCTCGTCTTTGGAGCCTGCCAATAGTCGGGTGAGGTTGTCATTCAATGGATCCTTGTTCTTTTCCAACCAACCCTCCGTGGAATATTCCACCTCTGCCGCATAGTGAGTCAAGATGAACCCTTGCCTGGTACGAGCTGGTGCATACTTGGGAGTCTTCTTCTCCCAAAGTGAATGTAACTTGTCTGTGAAAGACTTGTCCGTAGCTTTGGGCATCACCGAGTCCTCGTCCAGACAGGAGAATATTCCGATAGGATTGGGTAGTTCTATCAGGTCGATGGTCGGCTGAAGGTCCTTCCCAAAATCGATGAATTGCCATTCGATCTGTTCCCGAGCATATTCTTCTTGCTCCAGAACAAACATGTAGTGGTTGAAGAACTGTTGCAACTTTTCGTTGGTGTAATTGATGCAGAGCTGCTCAAAGCTGTTGTTCTCAAAGATCTCGAATCCGGCAATGTCGAGTACTCCGATAAAGTGACTGTCATCGCTACTGACGCCACCCCGGTCGAGCTGTGTGTTAATTTTCGACACCAGATCTCCAAACCCGCGTTCGTAGATACCTTTGGCCAAGGCATCCAGGGCGAGCCGTACCTGTTCCGGCGTCTGGACCTTCTCCACCCACTCCCGGCCAGCCTTCACCTTGGGATGCAGCAACCCTTTGATGAAAGGTTCTGTCTGGACACCCATTAACCGACAGGCCTTGTCCACAGATGCTCGAGCTTCTGGGGTCAGTGTCGCCTGGTCTGCCGCTCTGCTCTCTTGCCGGACAGAGACATTGCCCAAGTGCAGGATCGCAGCGATCGTCTTGAAGATGGCCGTCTGTTCCTTTTCCGAGAAATTCATAATGTGAAACGCTTCGATCAACGTGTTCCACTCGTCACGATCGGATACACCACTAATAGTGTCGTTTCCAGCTCTTATATAGGCAAAGTCCTCGATGTCCATGCCGGAGATGAGCAGCGCATCCCTCATCCGCTGGTCAGCTCCGGCAAGCAACTGATAGAAAATATGGTAGCTCCGCTCCTGTGAGCTGAGTTTCACAACTCTGGATTTCTCGAGAAGGTACCAGTCGATGAATGCGCCAGCGATCTGACCGGACCGGGTGAATTGGATTCGAATAAATTTGCCAAATCTCGAAGAATTGTTATTCCGCACGGTCTGAGCATTTCCGAACGACTCGAGGATCGGATTTGCGCGAAGGATCTGCTGGGA
The DNA here is from genome assembly GCA_024611085.1 of Exophiala sp. LBMH1013. Classification (NCBI taxonomy): domain Eukaryota; kingdom Fungi; phylum Ascomycota; class Eurotiomycetes; order Chaetothyriales; family Herpotrichiellaceae; genus Exophiala; species Exophiala sp. LBMH1013. The sequence goes on from JAMFLB010000002.1 coordinate 2,120,253, forward strand.
CAAGTTCGATAGTTGTTTACCGGGGGTTCGGCCTGTCAGTGGCGTATCGAAGTCGGTGGTAGCAACGGCAGCAAGATATTGAATAACCTTTTTGGTATTCTCAGTCTTGCCTGCACCAGATTCACCCGTCACAAGAATACTCTGGTTCTCCCCCTCCTCGACTAAACGGCGGAATGCTGCATCTGAGACAGCAAAGATGTGGGGTCGCGTGTCTTCGCGAGTCTGGCCCTTGTACATTCTGATGTAGTCGTTCCCATATATAGGCAAGGGACAGTAAGGATTTATTGTCACCAAGAAAAGCCCCGAATAGGTGTAGATGAGATCAGCCTGGTACCGCGTCTGTAGATTGTGGATGACTGAAGCCTCATTAAGATGCGTGAGTTCTGCCATATCATCGGCCTTGTCGAACTTGGCAGGGTTGACCTTATCCACCTCCTCAATGTCGACCTCGACTTGAGCACCTGATTCAAATTGTACCAGTACCTTGTTCCCAGGGAGGTCCTCGGTAATCCACCCTCGCACAAAGGCTTTCTCTGGATCCTTGACCCACACATATCGCTTGCCCGAGAAGTCATTTTCGCCCTCCAAGGCGGAAATCTTGTCCTCGCTTCTTCGCAGCTCTTCTGATTTGATGAATTTGGGGGCAAATGTGCTTGAAGTGCTCGCTTGCCGTTGAAGTGAGTGGGTGCGAACGTGTGAGGGTATAGAAGTCAGTGACGTGGAAGGGGAGTAGGACTGTTGGCGCTCATGTCGGGATGATGGTGTAGCGGTGGGAGATGCAAACAGTAACGATTTCGAAAAGCTCATAGACGACATCGGTGACGCCGCCATGGACATATTGGAGTTGTATGAGGTGTTGAATGGGTGATGCGGTTGAGAAGGACCGTTAAACGGCGAGGTGTCGGGACTGCGCTCGTGGAGCAGCATCTTGCCGCGACAGAGACGACTCCTGTATCATATGATAGATAGGCACTGTCAAAACATGACACGCGTATCTGCTCTTCTCGCAGTAGGGTTGGGATCAGTGCACGGTGGTTGTAGCTTTTTGGTTGCTGCAGACCAGCCGTCATGGACACTGACAAGTCGTGGATGAACAGGCCGAACAAGTATTTGTTGATAGACTGGGATTCGCTGCCTAGCAACGGTGCCGTAGTACGGAGTAGGTCGTCACTGTCAAGATCACGTGCTGGAATGCCAAGCGACCGCGCTCTGACCTGCAATCGCCCACCGTATTCCGAAATGTGACTGTGGTGAATCTGTGTCGCCGTTTAAACTGACCGCAGTCTCGACAAGTGATTTTCGCGAGGGTTGTATAGCGCCAGCTCATTCCATCTTCACAAAGGTCCCCTACGTGTGTTGCGACAGCGACAGTTTCTTTACCGAAGTGCCTAATACTACTGGGTGCGCTATCACGAACTACGGACTACAAATGAATCCCTTGTAAAGGTAGCTGACGACAACTCCTTCCGCATCTTCTTGCGACAAGGATAAGTGGACGCGAGCCAGCAGTAAGACTCTTCTTCCTCAAAGCTTTGTGCATGTCTGGATCTGCGAGCCTTTTCAATGATGTCTATTTCTGGCTCGTTTGAAACAGAGTGCCTTTGTCGGCTTGCGAAAGTCATCCAGTGATATCCAAAATCTCCTCCGTCGCGGTACAGTGCTCTGCCCATCGCAAATGGCGCATCCGTACTCCTCGACCCCGATGTATGGGGCCACGACCTCATACACGCCGCAACAACCATACTACCCTCCCTTTCCACCTAATGGACTGCAGCAGCAGATACATACTCCTCCAGGCTTACCGCAGCAACCTCCACAACCGCCAGGCTCCTACCAGCAGAGTCCCTCTACCAATGGCCCGAGATTCGACGCAAATGCGCAGATCCGTCCTCCGGCGGCTTCATTTCCTCACTTCCCTCCTCCTCCTGCCGCGTTCAATCCGGACCTGTTCAAGCAGTTTGCAAGCGCAGGTCTCCCGCCTCCGCCCCCTCCGTCATTTCCTCCGGTACCTCTACCCACAACTGGCTACCCACAGTTTTCGTCTGCGGTGAGCAACTCGGCTCCATCACCCTACGCTCCTCACAATGCAACTGGAAATAATGCGCATGGTTTTGGATATGGTCCAATTGAACAAGTACAGCAACACCTGTCAGATCCTTTTGGTGGCGGATCAGATGGTCACGGTGAGAGCAGGGACTCGCGAGATTTCCGCCGGGGCAAACAGTCTTACGGTGCGCAAAATGTCGCTCAGCACGGGTCCTCTTACCCGGGACGCCACACAAAGACGACAGACAGCGACCTTGGTACGTATCCATAACCTGGAGTGGCTTCTCAGCTAATTGTTTTAAAGACAAGGATCTTCCGTCCTTCGGCTCCAAATCCGATCTTGACTTGTTGTTCGCCAGCGTCCGGGGCCAGGCAGAAGAAACATCGACCAAGTCAGACATAGGCAACGCCGCTTCGACCACCCAATATCGTACAAATGATGGAAACGTGTCGCGTAGGTGGCAGGGAACTCGAGGTCTCAAACTTTGCTGACTTATATCTAGCCTACGACCCGTCCCGACCTGCGACTGTCCAAGATCGTGCTTCGGGCAGTTTTGGCACGTCCGCTACTTTCTCGCGAACTACAATTTCCAAACCTATTGTGAGGACGTATGAGAACAAGTCTCCCTCGGAGCTTAGGCAGCTTGCAAAGGGGGCTCTGCTGTCCCTTGCCCCCCACAACATCCACTTCAAGGACCTTGTGAATGAGGGCGTGGATCCACAGGTATTACGTGGTCTCTATGGCGAGCTCGGTATCAAGGTCGCCGCTGAGGAGCCAACGTCTGCACCGGAAGTCCATGAACCACCATCACCGTCAGAAACCGTCGAAGTGCGGGCTACCCAACAAGCTGGCACAGATACATTCATGCAAGATGTTGGGGCACCCAATCCCCCGGTGGAATTTCAGGCGCCGCCACCCCAGTCGTTCCCCGGCGCTGGATCAAGCGGATCAACGCAGAATGCAGGACCACCCCTGCCAGCGGCGCCGGTTGTTAAGGATGTCCAATCAGTACTAAGTCCCAACCTAGAACGAAAGGATCGCATTGCTCAATTGCTTGCTGCTAAAACGGGCCGGCCTTCTCCCGCGACTCCAAGTACGGATCCTCCTGCTAGCGAAGATTCGCCGATACCAACAACAGTCACGAAACCCGCTCAGTCGGCGAATACCTCTTTGTCCTCGAACCTCCCGACCGGGACAGAGCACGCTCAGAACTTGTCCAAAGCTAGAGCTCAAACAGAAATAGTGAGGCAACGGATGGAGCAATTAAAACGCGAGACACAAGCAAAAGCTGAGGCGATCACTGTGGCCGGTACTGCAGCAGCCACATCAATTGCTAGTGCCAGCCACACCGCAGCCGCGGCGCAGGCGAGCTCTCAGCCCGGAGTAGCACTGGTTGGGACCGCAAAGGCGGGCCCGTCCCCGAAATCTACTTTCATGATTCCGGGATTATTCATGACTTCGAGCGGAAATCTTGCCTTGGAGGAGACTCCCCAAGGGCAAGCAGTGGCTAGAGTCGGAGATGATACGGAAATGGCTGGCAGTAGCAACGAAAATATTGCTCAAGGTGCTGTTGCATCGAGAGAACCGCACAGCTCACCGTTGTCATCAGTGCCTTTGAAACGCTCTTTGAACCTGGACGCTGACGAGTCGACCTCGGAGCCTCAGGCGAAGAAGGTAGACATCGGGGATCGCTCTCAACTACCAGCCGCTTCAGAGGATGCCGGCAACGACGATCAATCCGAAGGAGAGATTGTTGAGGAGTTTGAGGATGATCGGATGGACACGCGTGCAGAAGCAGTATCTCAGAGTGCTGTGGAGGGTGACGACAGTTCTGGTGGAAATCCTACTCCCGGAGGCTCTACGGCTCAAAAGCCAGAGACATCTCTTCCTTCGCTGACGGCATTGCAGCAAGACTCGGGAGATGCAGGCGGCGAGAGCGGAAGTGGGCAGCTGTACCGGGCGAAACAGTCAGAAATCGAAGCCATGCGCCGAAAGATAGCTGAACTCGAACAGCGCACCAAGGTGAAGCGGACGAAAAGTCAGATGGAATCCTCAATTGCATCGAACCCAGCCAGCCCGGCATTGGCTGCAGAAGGACGACAGTTGAGCAGTCCTACAGCTTTACAACCTTCGGCAGGAGCAGGAACAAGTACTTCCTTAACCACAGGTCAACGACCAGTTGCAGGACCGCGGCCGATCGCCAAATTGACTCCAGCGCAACTTGCCGAACGAGCAGCGGCACTGAAAGCCGATCTACTGAGACAGCGTGCACAACGACAGCAAGTATTGCAGGAAGGCCTCCCTGATCTCCATGCGGAAGTGCAGAACACCGAGGATCGTCTTGACAGAGCCCGTGCCGAGCTTGCGCGTGCTCAGACAGAGGCTGAGCAGCATCGAACAGCGTTGGACAGATTGACAAAACGGGTCAAAGAACTATCAGAAGAGATTGCCGAGATCGAAAAACAGCTGCATGAAGGTCGCTCGGGCCAGAAACAGTTCTCTGATGAACTGCAGCAGATCAAACTCGAAAAGCTCGCAGAATCGCAAGAAGCTCGAAAGACTCCTGTGAAGGCGGCTGAACCTGTGATTCAGTCACGACCTATCACAATCACTCCCTCTTCGCCACAGCTTGGTACGAAAGTTTCGAGCAATGCAAATGACGACTCAACACCCACCTCGAATCTTCCCAGTCAACCGACGTCCTCCGACGCTACCTTTGAAGCCTCCGGTACTGTTCGACAGGCGATTGACGTGGACATCGGCGGCGTATCCGATGTGCTGTCCCCAAATACTCCTTCAGAGCTTCCACTCGAACCTGCTGCTCCTTCTCAAGATGGTATGGAAAATGAAAACCCCTTTCAAGCAACTACAAGGGTTGATACGCTCCAGACGGATGCGATGGAGATCTCGCCGGAGCCGGAGTACGTACCCGAGATACACCGAACTCCACCGCCAGCCCCTGACTCCCGCCGGTCATCCAAAGACACTTCCATGGACATGGACGATGAGAATGATAGTGATGGAAGTGTCAGTATGTCCGATAGCGGTTCGGAGGTCGAGTTAGATGGAGAAGACTATGAGCCTGCTGATGTCGACACAAGCCAACCCATGCAACAATCTGATGAAGATTCCGACGAATATGACCCCGAGGAAGCTCCTGTGCAGGATAGGACGCCGACCACAGGTGTTGACGAGGAAGATGTAGACGAATATGAGCCTTCCGTCCATCTACATGAGACCGAGGCTGGCCCATCAGAAGACGTGGCAGACGAGTCGGCGGACGAAGGCGAAGTCGTGTCTACGGTGTCTCCCGAGGGCAAAGTTGACGATGCCGAATCTGGGCTGCAATTGACAGAAGCGGACAGCGTGACCAAAACGCAAGAGGCACCTGATGCCGATGCAGCAGAAGCAAATCCTGATTCGGACGGCAACCCGCCCTCGGCCATTCGTTACGTTCCTTACAAGACGCCTCTCAGTGGATTCAAGACATATCGTTTCCACCCTGCCTACAACGACACGGTCAAGACGGGATATCGATCGTTAACCTACAGCAACCAGATCGACCCATCCCGTCCTCTGTGTCCCACGGAACTTTCTGGCGAGCTTTGCAGAGACCCAAAGTGCGAAGAACAGCACTTCAGCCAGCTCGGTCTTTCTGGTACGTGATCTAGATGAGATAGCGCGTCGCCATTGTGCTTTACCATCTCATTCCTTCCAGCAGAAGCCCCATTCTTGATACTGATCTATTTTCCTTCTCGCTCGCATAGATGACAAGATTCTCATCCAAATGAGTTCAGCCGCCGACATCAAAGACAAAGCGGTAAGAGACCAGTTCATCGCCGGCCTGAAGCAGGTTATCGCGACTTTGAAAGCCCGGGACGTCAAAGAGTTCGAGGAAGTGGCGAATGCACTATCGACGTATCGGCGCAACTTCTTCGCAGAGAAGGATGATGCTTCCTAGCGAGTGGATGCTAATGCTACCAGAGATGGCGAGTCTTCGTGGTTCAGCTGTGTCTGTGTATGTGAGACTCGATGCTCGCATTAAGCGCTCGTCCGGTTGGCTTCGACTACACCACAGACCAGACGAGCATGACCCAAACAACCAAGCTGATCTAAGCCACTATGCCGTGGGGAAAAGTCAAGGGCCAAGAGTGTCTCTCTGGGGTCGTTGTATTTTGTTGTACAATTAGGACATTGGATGGCAGTGATGGAAAGGGGTTTGCCACAAACAAACGAGCCATCGAGATGTTGAGAGCATGAGCAAGCTTGAATCTTGTCTCAAGGCGTTGGACTGAGTCGCTCAGGCTTGATGACCGGATAGATAGCTTGCTATTGATTGTCGAAATAGGCATTTCCATTACTCTCATTCCTGGTCGACTAGTCTAGGAATACCTCATAAGAGCCATCCAAAAAGAGCTGTTGACCACAAAGTCCAAGTGTCAATCCCTCAATCTCGCCATGTCCCTGTCTCCTGAGAACATAAGCGTACGATCCGTACAGTCAGTCATCAACATAACGCTGCATACATGTATTTCTCCCCTTGACGCCGCGACCGGCCTTTAATAGTCCCCGAAACAAAGAGCCCTGTGGTCCGTTTCCTTATGGAGCTTGTAATAACTCTGTCCCAGCCCGAAACCGCCCACAACCGGGATAATATCATACAATGACTGGCCCAAGAATGCACATCTCACGCTCATTCATCATCGAAGATCCCACAGTTGGGATGCAAAGCATAAGTCAGTCGTTGGCCAGGCGCGGCCGCAGCCTGGTCCTCGTCATCGTCGTCTCCAACGAGACCTTCACCACGGATGGGAATGATCACATTATCCTATTCAGAAACCACCAAGTTAGCAAGTTGATCACACGTCGAGGGACACGAGAGGAAGGCTGTGTGACATACCCGAACCATTCTCTTCAGCACCTTTTTAGCCAACGACCTCTCGGCATTAAGTTCGTCTTCATTGCCGATAGTGTCCTCGATCTGCTCGAGATACCAGAGCAGCAGCTCGTCATGCTCTGGGCCTTCACCGGTCTGGTCTTCCAGGTCACGGATGCGCGAGGCCAGCATATTCTGGATCTGGTGGTACTTTTCAAACGTGATTTTCGTGGGAGGCCGAGACGGGGCAGGGGTTCCATCTGCGTGACTGTCTGGTTCTGCGTCGTCCTGGTGGTGAGCGGCATCGGCCATGGGACTGTCACGGTCTTGGTGCGCATGCTGGCCGCCGTTGGCGCCTTCGTCGTCTTCTTCGTCATCACCTTCGACTTCGACATCGTCCTTTTCCACCGTGATGATTGACTGGCGCAGCAGTGAGAAAGCTTCCAGGACCATCGGCTCAGTAATGTCTTCGACACAATTGGCTTTTGCGATGGCTTCACTCAGCCGGATCAGCGACTCCAGTTGCCGGACGGTGATGCGATAGCTGTTCCTGCCTAGGCCGCCGGCATCGTTGGAGCGGAGTTCCTTGTACTTCTCGACGAGCAGCACCTTGGCCTCGGGCGTGAAGACAGGTTTGAAAGTCCGCGCAAACCGGATATATCGTTGCAACTGCTCGGTTGAGAACTCCGGCTGCACAAAGTCGTCCTTCAGCATGTGCAGGTTGACAATGTGGTCGGCAAGATGCCGGTCGATGTTCTCGTTGCATTCGTCGAGAATGACGAAGAATAGATCGAATCGCGACATGATGGGCGCCGACATGTTGATGTTGGCTCTCAGCGTCGTTTTGCGGTTATATCGGCCACCGATGGGGTTGGCGGCGGCGAGGATACTCGTGCGTGCGTTCAGCGTCGCGTGGATGCCCGCTTTCGCAATAGAAATGGTCTGTTGTTCCATGGCTTCGTGGATGGCCACTTGGTCGCTGATATCCATCTTGTCGAACTCGTCGATGCAGCATGTTCCGGAGTCGGATAACATGAGAGCACCGGCTTCGATCGTGTGTTCGCCTGTCTCTTCATCTTTCACTACGGCTGCCGTCAGACCTGCTGCGCTGGAAGCCTTTCCTGAAGTGTAGACCGCTCGAGGCAGGAAAGATGCAATGTATTTGAGGAACTGCGATTTCGATGTCGACGGGTCGCCCACAATGCAGATGTTGATGTCGCCTCTTAGGGGCATACCCTCCGGTGTCATCTTCGATACTCCGCCTAGAAGTTGCAGCAGGAGTCCTTTCTTGACGATCTCGTGTCCATAGACCGTCGGGGCAAGACTCTGCACAAGTCTGCTGTAGATCTTGTCGGAATGGACCATGTATTTGAGGTCTTCGATCTCAGCATGTGTCAACGTCTCAAGATAAGCCTCTTGAGCTCGTTCTCCGCTGTCGTACTGGTCGAATAGGTCAGTCTGGTGGAGAGAGTTGAGAATGTTGGTTGACTGGCCATTCAACTGGTTGGCGGGCTGGCCTGGCGTCGTCGTGTCCGGACAAGAGAAGCATGCTAGGAATGCCATCCGGTATGTGAGGTCGCGTACTCCCAAAGACTTGAGACCTGTCACACCAGATCCGCCGGCATCTGCGCCACGGAAGTTTCTGTTGTCCTTGGATGCCTCCGGTCGCACGCCGGGGATGCCAAGTTGAGAGACATCCGGCACGACAATCAAAGTACCGGTGAAAATGCATCTTTCACCGGGCTTTGTGCGCTCAACCTGCTCCCCTCGAAGGATGACATCCATCGTGCGTGGCATGCTTCCGGTTGGGATCTCGGAACTGTTCTCCTGGATTCGACACCGTTGCCAATCCACAAAGCTGCTGTTCCGGATGTCTAATCGCCATGCAACCTTGTTGCCACAGACCAGATTGGGACATACGTTGGGTTCTGTGTATTTGAACGTTTGTTCCACGTTGGGGACTGTGGTGTTGCAGGCCTCACAAATGAACGTCCCTAGAGCCAATTCTGGACGGACTTCAGATGTTCTGGTGACAGTGCCGGAGACAGAGAGCAGTTTGCCTATCTGATCTGTTCGCAGTTGCCGTACCCTTGACACAACTGGTAAATTGTAAAATGCCAGCGTAAACATCTTGTCAGTTTGTTGATTGACGGTTTTGTCTCCTTGGCTGCTCGCTTCACTGGTTGCATTTCCGGCCATCGAGGTGCCTGCTTGAGATGCGTTGCTGGTCATTTGGCGGTGGTCTTTAAAGTATACCGGCTCATATTTGGCCAGGAGGTTATGTAGGGCTTTGGTAAGGAATGGGAGGAATCGATAATACTGGCTTGCTATTGCATCGGCGAGGATCGGGCCCTCCTTGTAGGATAGTAGATGTCTGTAGTCGACATAGAGTGTGGAGAGCTGGAACTCCCGCAGACCATGAATCTGGTTAATGTAGTATTTATCCGTTTTCAATTCGCTTGACGGAGGTAACGCGGATGAGGATGTTTCTTCGGTATGTGACTCGAGGAAATCCTCAAAGGCCTGCTGGACTCTTTCTCCCGCGCGATCAACCACTTGGGATACATTTCGATCCAACGGGTTTCGGTTGCGTCCTCGAGCTGCGCCCACGATTTCATCGTCGGGGAAGATGTCGGCTTCTGAGGGAATTCCATTGCTTTCGGAGGGGACTGGACGACCACGGGAAGAGGAAGGAATATCGTGCTGAGTGCGTCGTGGGGATGAAGGAGCAGCACCATAGGCCTCCGAATTGAGAATCGAGTCCACTAAGTTCGCCATGGCTGCGGTTCCCGGGTTCTGTTCGTGGAATGAGTTGGAGGAATTGATTAACGTTGGACAAACACAGTCTTCGTTCAGGAATGAAATCTAGCCCCTGTAACACGAAACCGCGTTCGCACGCGTCGCGCGTAAAGTGGTTCTTGGCGTGACGGGCCGAGTCACGTGTCTGGCTTACGACATCTCGTTTCGCTTCAGAATATCCATCAGCTTTATTATATTCTACGAAGCTGGTGTTTCATTTCTTTCCTTCCTACTATCAAGGACGACGACTCCAAGATCTAACCGCAGGAAGCGAACAACTCATTGCGGATGCTGTCAAGCACGGGGTATCTACCAGGGAGAAACGATCATCGTAGGACGGGGCAATCAGCGGTAAGGAATTAGAAGATGTCGGAGCAGGCACGAGAGTGTCCCTTCACTACACAGTACTTTATGATGTGGTTGATATAGTCCATAATGACTAGTAACCATCCAAAGGCTCCAATACGTCCTGTTTTATTGCACCGGATTTTGTACATTCATCAAAGCCAGAATATATCTTAAGCATGGGGTGGTGGGATCGTCTGGCAGTTTATTGTATAGGTACAACGGGGGGTTGTGGCGGCTTCAAGCCACCCAAAACGCCCAGGTGAGTGTCCACAAAGAGACATGCAGCAAGCCCACAGCACTGGAGATTCGGAGTGCCGAAGGTGCTTCTAGGGCCTGAGGAGCTTATAAGGAGATCACTTATTGCTGTAGGGCTTTTTCGAGGTGTTTAGTAGGGAAATACCATAACTGCACCGGTAGGCCTCCAAGGAGGTGCTTGTGTACTTTAGGGACGGGCTACCTCCTCCCTAGGTACTAGTTAGGAGGGTATCGGGCCCCTAGACCGTATACTCGTCGATTACTGGGCACCTACTGGGCACCTACTGGCCACTGTCTTGGTAGCTGCTCCTGCGCCCATGCAGGTGGCTGGTGTCATGTTAGTAGCGGCCGCAGTCTCACCATCATGACATCTCATCCACAACCTTGACACAACTCACCTCGACTTCCTGAAACAACCTCCCATTTCCCAATGCTCAATCTACATGCCGCATCTTAGATCCAAACCCGCCTCCTACGGTCAACATCAGCTTCGCGTTTCCTCCGATCACCTTTCCGCCTTCCAACACCGACCTTACCACCGAAGCGCCATTAAAAGTCAACCTGGAGAGCGCCACCGTCTCCCTCGCGTTGCGCGCTTTGGCTCCATCCCCGGCAGGCTTGATTTGCTGTGGTGACCATATACCTGCTCGAATTCACGCTCGGCCCTGCCTCAAGATTGCCCACCACGGCGTTGTCGACCTACACCTCTCTCGACACTTCTGACGACAAGACATATATTACTCCTCCGCCTCATCCTCCCACCTCGGAACCATCTTCGTCGGGTCCACCCACCTCTCGACCACCTCCATTCTCCTCCCTCTACTTCCCTACCGACGCTGAACTCGATAGTCTAAGGGCCACCGTTACAGAGACTGCATCGGAATCACTCCTAGCCACAGCTCCGGCACCCTCCTTTGAGGAGGCTCTTGCCGCAGACGAAGCCGAGTCTAAGGCCGAGGCTGAGACTAAGGCTGCTCTTCCGCAGGACACAAAGGCCCAGTCTTCCAAGGCGATCGAAGACGGGGAGCCCCCACCACCTTACACAGAAGGCCCGAGTCCAATAGACTCGTTTACATACGTGATGGCAGCTGCGGGCGGTGCTTCCAGCATCATCACCCAAGTTCAGCAGACAGCAGGTCCCCCAATCAATACATTAGGAGGTAGGTTGTTCCATTGCAAGAATCGCATTGCGCAAGATACTGATTGCTTTACCAGCGGGGGAAGCTGCGGCGGAAGAACACATTACATTGGACTTGAGGTACGTCTGTCGCCCATCCAACGAGCCTGCGGGACTGACCGCTGTACAGAGGGACGCAATTCACCCTTTCCCGAGATGAATTGTTGACACTCCCCGAGTTCGTATTGCTGTCATTATTCCCCAATGGTCTCCTTCCAGACGGTCACATGAATGCATTCCATGATGGCGATATCTATCCCGTCGACGTATGTCTCTCTCAACCCCCTCATGTCATTTCTATCCTTGGCAACCCTTATATTTATATCGGAGATGTAACATATGTTTCACAGTATGACCCGGCCTCCCTCCAATATATGTTAAGCTTCTTCCGTGATGTCGCGCAATCAATACCATCGGCATCGCCTTCACCAACAACTCCGCCCGAGAATGATCCGATGTCGATTGAGCCACTGCAAGGGTCCACCAAGGACATGCTCCAAGACAGAGCGGGGATCATTGTTCTTAGAGAGGATCTCGACTTTTACGTGATTCCTCCTCGACCGGACATTGAGCAATTGGAAATGACCGAAGTCAAGCGGGCGGCGGGTAGATCTCTACTTAAGCAAAATGGCATCTTCTCAGGGCTAAAGAGAAGTGAAGAGGCTGGAACAACGGAGCAGCATCTGATCGAAATGTTGACCGCTGGGTATGTCTGTTCGATCCGTTGACTTGGGAAGATTGGCTAATCAATTAGTGGTTTCAATCACGATGATACCTGGGGTCATCGAGCGGGAGAGCCGAACAAGGCGGTCATCTGCAGTCTGGCTCTGGCTCGCTTACGAACGGACATCAAAGGAGACGTTGCTGGCAGTAACGCTGTCGGTATGGCTCAGAAGTTGTTACTCTTTTGGCGGAAGCCTGCGCGAAGGTGTTGGTGGGAGGGGGTCGAATTAGAAGATGTTGAAGGAGTTCCAGGCAAGGTGAAAGTGTGGATACGAAGAGTGTGGACTCTTGAAATGGTAAGCAATCTGAGCCGACGACTTGCCGCAGTTTTACTTACATTTGATGCAGAGCGTTATTGGCCTTCGGTGACACGACGGTTGCGTTCGTTAAATGTCTTCATATTCTGTTAGGCACCGGTTATTTCATACCACGGTCGATTTGTGATATCCCACAACCAGGCATTGTTCAGGAGCTTTTTTTCAGCATCGGTGCACGCATGCAGTGGTGTAAAATATGTACACAGATAGGATGCACACAACACGGCAGACCTTCTGTGTTCGATATGGCTTTGTTACCACTAATTGTGTCCTGGAAGCGCTGCTATGGGAATTGTTTCTGATATGAGGAATCGGCAGTCTGGAGACTCATCCAGATATGGGCGAGGCGAGGCTATAGAAAGGCTCCGACGAGGCTGTGGCAAGGCTGCGGCTTATGTAAGATGCGCGATGCAGGCTTGGCGGTGGGAAGTGAAGGGCGAGTCGCGATACGAACATTTCATAGATGTAGACACGGCCCGCGCTTTACAAACAACGTGAACTTGAAGACCGTCTGTCCTAACACTTGGTCTATCCGTGAAGTTGCAGTATTACTGGGCTCTTCTATTGCGCATTATCCCACTTTTGCCATGTTGACCTAGTGTCTCCCTCCTTTCCAACCATGGCTCCAGCGCAGTCTTTTGTAACCAGCTACGCTCCTCGTATTCGCCAGTACGCCAACACTCTCCTCCAGCCTGTCGCGCAGACTCAAAATGTCGTCCCAGGCAGTCGCACAACTAAGCGCGGAACAACTATCATCAATTATGCCGACGATGCCTATGACGAAGATGACTTTGACGACAGTGAAGGCCCGAGGCGACCGACAGGTCTGCGGTCACTACGGCGGGAGGAACTAGAGAAGAAGGAACCTCATCAAGTAAAGGTCGGCAAGGAACTACATGAACCTGTGGATCTACAACCGATATACAGAGACTGGATTATTAGGAGGACATCGAGACCCTTGTAAGTTGAAGGCCCTCGGAGCTGGTGTCTGGACAATGTTAACAGTATTATTTCCCACAGAACCGACGCGCAGGCTCATGTTCAAGCACAGCTGCCTCTCACTTTGATACCGATACGCATCGATCTGGACGTACCCCCCTCATCAACCAGAAGCGCCCTATCCGCTCCCTCGCAATGGGACGGACGTGGGTGTAAATGCTTCCCCTCCCAATGTTCAAGAGACCGGAGATGGCTCCAGGATACAAGATTCGCGACATATTCCTGTGGAATCTCCATGAGGAACTGCTAACTCCTGATGATTTTGCGCTCAACTTTGTCCGCGAACTCGACCTACCGAACCAAATCACCCTCGCCATGAATATCAGCCAACAAATCCGCACCCAGTTAGAAGACTATGCTGGAGTCGCGATGCATCCGCTGTTTCATACACAACCGAAACGTGTCCAAACTGCAGATACTGACAATGCGCCGACCCCGTCAGCCATGGCCAACGGAAGCTCTAGGGATGGGACGCCTCGGCCACTACTGAGAAGGTCAATATCTCGACCAACCTCGACCACACCGGGCACACCAGCACCTTCCACTCCTCGACCAACAGCATTAAGTAACGGCGCGACCGTCACAGCGACCGCCGTGCCCTTACCGCGAGAACCACAGACAGAGCCTACGGATGATTCTGCCGAAGATCCTTACCTCAACCCTGATGATACGTACCGTTGCATCATTACATTATCCATTTACCTGTCCTCCAAGCTCTATCAAGATAAGTTTGAATGGTCCTTACTCCACCCACCTGGAGCCGCAGAAGCATTTGCGAAGCAGACATGTGCAGACATGGGGTTGGGTGGGGAATGGGTCATGGCTATCACCCATGCCATCTACGAGGCTGTACTGCGATTAAAGAAGGAGGCTTGTGAAGGCGGGATGGTAATGCTTGGAGGTGGTACCTGGGGTGGAGGGGAGATTGACAATCAAGCAGTGCGGCCAGAAGAAGGCGCTGGCTGGAGATACGACATTGACGATTTCGGGGCGGAATGGGAACCAAAATTCGAGGCTCTGAGCAAAGAGGAGATCGAAAAGAGAGAAGGTGACCGGGAGCGACAGCTGAGACGGTTACGGAGAGAAACTGCTAAATTCAGTTCCACTTCAGGCATGCTACCAAGCGCTCGAGAGCAGGAGGCGCAACAACGCGGTAGTTATTTCGACTACATGTCCGTTGGGGTGAATGGCGATGAAACGCCGCAGATGGGCCGCGGAGAACGGAATCGAAGGAAACGGAGGTTCCGGTCCACCAGTCCTACATCCAAGGCCCAAACTCCGGAAGGTGGCAGTTCTGCTGGTGCTGGCTGGGGAGGCGAGGGCAACCGGCTACAAGAAAACGAACGGCACAATTGGAGATGCAAGCATTGTCTGATACCGGGCAATGCGGTATGGGCTGTTCGAGACGGACCGCTTGGACCAAGAGTGAGTGATCCTACTGCCCCACCCCCGTTCATGACTTGACTCAATACTGACTCTGAGATCATAGACATTATGCAACAATTGCGGCTTGGTCTATGAACGAGACAAGAAACTCCCCGTCTGGTCCAAAGGTCTTCACCGAAATACCATTCCGCTGGGCCGATAGCATCCCACCTCAGGTCGAGATTGAGATTGACCATGTAGTTCATTTCTTCTTTTCCTTCTTTTTCTTTTTATTTCGCCTTTTGCAATCGCTGTGGGACGTCTTCTCATGCCTCCGCTTCTCTTGTACCTCAAACATATGGAATTCGGGAAAGGTGTGGCTTTAGGGCCCAGGGTGGGCGGGTCTCGTTTCCTAAATCCATGTTGTTCTTTGTCCTCGCTCTTTGTATCATGTCAAGTTTGCATCTTGTGGAGAGGAAAGCAGATTGTTCACGCGGTGGGTTCATGCTCCAGGGCGATAAATAAGGCGTAACGGTCAAGAGAGAGATGTTGGGTGCGGTTGCATCGGTAGCAAGGCGTCTGGATCTTACATGTGGGCTACAGCCCAGGGGTGTACGGAGAGGCTGTAAACGAAAATAAGATCGGGCCGGGCCGGGCTGGTCCGTGGATATGGAATGAGAAAACAAATTTCTGCGGTATCGATTGCGCCTGCGTCAATTGAGATTCTATTGCTCTATTGCTGGTCGCAGCCAGTTTTGACAATGACATGGATATAAATGAATGGATCGAGGTTCCATGCTGACATCAATACAGAAGATAAGGATCAAAACCCAGATCGGGTAAGGATTCAATATACCTTGGGGGTGAGGGAATGTGAATCAGGTATCAAGCCGCCTCCTCGAGCTGTTTCTGATACCGTTGGTTTCTCAGTTCGGTCAAAGGGAGGACGATATCGCAGGTTGGCGTGGTAGACTTTGCGAGACGTTTCACCGCCGCCAACGACAGGGTGAATGACTCGAGCTCCAGCGGCCGGCCGCTCTCCAGGTCCTGTAGCATGGAATACTTGTGGTCGCCGGTACTAAGCGTAAAAGCAATTCGTTCCGACACCGGTTGAGGGATAGTGACGCCCAAGGCATTCCCGACCGCATCGACTTCCTGCAACATGGACTCGAAGACCTTCAAGACACCAGGCGAGGAGGCAAATCCATTCATATCGGACATGGTCAAGACGGCGATCGGGTTGCCGCAGACGCTGTTTGCGAACTTGGTCCAGATCTCTCCGCGGATGTTGTGGGTGACGGTGACAGTGAGGCCACCGGCTTCCATCAGATCAGCCAGCACTCTCAGCCGTTTGGACTCGCTGCCGTCCAGCTCTCCCAGTGCATAGTGGGCGCTGTTGCCGTCCTGTTGAGTCACGCCCGGAGCAAGCCGGTGTGCAGCACACCAAAAGACCACGGGTATGACTTGGCTGGGCGGCAGGACTTGCCAGTGTCTGTCATCGGGGTCGATCTCGGTCAGTTTGGCGTTGTTGTGGGGGCCGAGGAAGTTGTGGAAGAAGTAATAAGGAATCCCGGTCGAAGGGGGGAGGATGGTAGTGTTCGGGCCGATCAAATGTGATATCTCGCTCAGGACGTTGGCTGTCTGCTGGATCTTGAGCGTGATAATCACGTAATCCTGTATCCCCAGCGTCGCGGCATCGGTGCTGGCGGTAACATCAACTGTAAACTCCTCCGTCGGCGTGATCACTCGAATGCCATTCTTCTGGATCGCTGAGACGGTCTGCTGGTGGGCGATCACCGACACTGAGGCTTTTCCAGTACGCGCAATGTGACCGGCGATGTGACAGCCAATGGCGCCGGCGCCGTAGACACAGATCTTCGGATACATCTTTTATCTTACATGATATTGTTCTCACATGCTTAGGCAACTCCTCCTAGTATCTGTAGTAAAGTAGGGACAAGATGAAACGGCGGAAAAGGTTACCGAACTTTCGTCACATATGGTATGACAAATGGCCCCTTTTCTCAGGGGCCGGTTGGTGGACTGATTCGCATCTCGGGGCCCTTTTTGTTCCGCTGCTGTTGGCTTGTCGTCTATCGCCTACTCGAATCCTACATTCGTACGTACTGTGGTAGATTTGAGAGACGCAGCAGTTTAACGCCATTGCGCCATGGCGCATTGTAAGGCATTGGGCCTTTCCAATCAAGTGAGAGAATGGCTGATGAGGCCGGCTTTGGCTCTTCGTCGCACTTAGCAGATACCGAAGCGACAGTGCATTCCGGCAAAAGCGGCAGATTTTGACAGGGCTCTCCCAATGATTTGCGCATGGGCCTGGGAGCCCGAACACCTCCACGTCCCGATATCCGGAGGCTATGGGCGGAGGAGTGGGTCTTCAAACCCCATGCCTGTTGTGTACCTTTTTTGCGGAGCATCCAGTACAGTACATAGCCTGGGGGGAATCTCTCGCTGCATGTTGGTGCACATAGGGACTGAGCCTTTGTCTAAGCCGTCTGCAAACAGAGCAGAAGCATCCGGCCTCGTCTAAAAATGGGCAGCTCTGAGGACCTCCCCAACCAGAATGACGACCTTCGGGAGAACGAAAAGGACAAGACCAGCTTGTCTCGGCAATACACCAAGAAGAAGCGCCCCTGGAGACTGTCCGTGACGGATTTTGGTGATATCTTGGACTACCCATATCGTGGGAGCGGAACTGCTGAAGATCCGTACATCGTGGAATGGCTGGACAATGATGCCGAGAATCCAAAGGCCTACAGCGACAAGAAGAGATGGAACGTCACACTCCTCTCGGCTTCCATGACCCTTTGTGTGGCCTTTGCATCTTCGGTGTATTCTGGCACGGTGGACAAGATCATAGAGCACTTCCATTGCAGCGAAGAGGTGGTTATTCTCGGCATGTCGCTCATGGTGTTGGGTTACGCGGTTGGACCGCTTCTCTGGGCGCCGCTGTCTGAAACCGTTGGTCGCCGAAACGTCTTTCTCATCGCATTCGCCTTCTATACTCTCTGGACATCCGTCTGCGCAGCCGCTCAAAACATCTGGACGCTGATCATCTTCCGCTTTCTTTCCGGCACCTTTGGCTCCAGTGCTCTGGTCATCCCAGGTGGTCAAATCGCCGATATGTTCAACACAGAGACGCGAGGGATCGCAGTTGCGGTCTTTTGCGTCGCTCCTTTGATGGGACCTGCCCTTGGACCCATGATCGGGGGTTTCCTGGGTGACGCAGCTGGCTGGCGTTGGGTCATGGGCTTCCTGGGCATTTTCTCGGGCGTGTTGACCGCCATTGGGTTCCTTCTTTTGCCTGAGACGTATAGCCCTGCCATGTTGCGATCTCGAGCGAAGCTGCTCTCGCAAGTGACGGGGCGCGTCTATTTGACCGCCATGGACGCTCGCAATCCACTCAATGTCCGGGAGCTCGTCAAACATGCGTTGATTCGTCCGTGGATCTTGCTCTTCCTTGAGCCCATTGTTTTGACCCTGACGGTAGGTGGCCAGCCTCTCTCCCCTAGGATTTGGCCCGTCAACTAATATCTGTTTAGTTATACATGTCGGTCGTCTATGGTACACTCTACCTTTGCTTCGCCGCCTTTCCCATTGTCTTCCAGGCTGGCCGTGGCTGGAACGCAGGCGTGGGTGGTCTTGCTTTCTTAGGTGTCCTCGTCGGCTTCCTGGTCGGAGTGGTCATTGTCATTTATGATAATAAGCGATACGTCCGCTGGCATAAAAAGACTAATGGGTTTGCGCCCCCTGAATGTCGACTTCCCCCTGCCATCTGGGGGGGCATTTCAATCGTGGTCGGACTGGCTTGGTTCTCGGCCACCAATGGCCCAAATATACATTGGGCAAGCCCTATTGTTGCTGGATTTCCGTTTGGCGCGGGATTCGTGTTGGTATTTCTCTGCTGCGCAAACTATCTGTAAGTGGAAGCATCTCCTCAACACCTTTTCTTGCCCCAGATCAGATATCAAGGGACGCTGAGACGCTGACATGTCAATTCTAGGGTTGACGCCTATGTTATTTACGCAGCATCTGTTCTTGCTGCCAATTCGGTCATGCGTTCCCTCTTTGGTGCCATCTTCCCACTCTTCACGACCTACATGTACAGGGTAAGAAGACTCGTCCTCCTCCCTCGATTGTATGCTCACATGTGTATAGGATATCGGCATCCATTGGGGATCTGCTGTCCCCGGTTTCATTGCGCTGGCTTGCTGCCCATTTCCCATCCTCTTCTATCTGTACGGGGCGAGGATTCGACGGAAATGCAAATATGCGGCCGAGGCGGCTATGCATCTAGAGAATGCTAGAGTTGACCTAGAACGGCGGACGAGCAGGGCAACAAGCCGGGCCGACCTAGAGTATGCACAGAGAGTTGCATCAAGAGAATCCGAGATGAGAGCCGGTGTGGAGGAAGAAGACGAGGCTGCAAGGGAGGATGGTGTGAAGTGGTGATTGCCCTGGCAGAGTGTAGGACTGGTCGATACCGAGGAATATGCTGTGTCAAGCACCCAAAATGACTTTTAGATAGAATGCCCATGAGGTAGGCAGCTGGTATGCGGGACGTATAGACGGACGTATAGACACTATAGCATCAGTACCTATGCTGCTCGTTGGAGTGGGAGTTCTGAAAACCAAGTACGTTGAAGGTCAAGGTAGGTAGAGACGGTTGGCAAGTGATGCCAATGTTCCTCTTGCTGCCTGTAACTCCGTCCAACAGACTTTAGTGACAGAAATAAGCTTTAGCCGGTAGTAGCGAACTGATGCCAGACAAGCTCTGCACTAATCTTATCAAGTTTATCATGGCCAACATAATGAACGTTAGCGTGGGCCGGGGGTAAGTGCCGTCATATACTGCGTAGGGCGGCATGACCCTCGAGCAGTTTTCAGCTCGTACACTGCGGGAAGAGCGCGCTCCCTCTGATACCCATTTATTATTGTTCGCATGTCGCTCGTTGATGCCAGATCAACCAACACCTCCCATCGCAAAACCAAGGCCTACTACTACCCCTTACTCCCAAACAAGACCTGGAACTTGTTGATCCGGTTGTCTCCTGAAGAGGACTCTCCCACAAGACGCAAACGTTGACACTTCGACCCAGCTATGCGGTAGTGCTGTACTGAGTACACATTTGACACCCATCTTCTCATTCCATCTGCGACACATCATCCTCCCAGTCTACGCTCTCCTCACGGCCTGTTAAAGTCGTTGCAAAAATGGTAAGTTCTGTCAATTCAGCCATCAGCTTCAACTGGTTTCGTTGCGCAAGGGGTACACGGACGTGTCTGCATTCTGCCGTTGGGAACTGCAACCGTTGCGGAGGAAGAGTTGGGTTTATACAAGGCCGAGGCACTGGATTGGGTGCGGGTGATCAAAACCAATTGATGGTGCCGGGGGCTCAACGGTGGGCTGCAGATTGGAAACTATGCTGCCCGAGAGGTGCAACTGCGGTCTGAGGACTATGCTTGCATATGGGGTGGAAGTGCGTCGGTCTGGCTTGAGAATCACACTTAGCTTCGCGCAAGGGACGCCACAGAATGAAGGGGAACGTTGGATACCTAATGGCATGATTTGCTAACTCAAACCTGCATACAGGCGCAAGTCATTGCGAACTCGGGCCACGATGATATGATTGTACGTTCTCCTCCTCCTCCTTGACCTCGCCCTGCTGTCGTTTTCCTTCACGATTCCCTACACCACCAGCTACACCCCCATATTTCTCATCTCACCGGATGGGCTTCTTGCGCCGCTCCGAAATTTCCTCAAACCACATCCCGGATTTGTATCGAATTAGCACAAGTCCAAGATTCTAACATGAAGTTGCATAGCACGATGCAGTATTAGACTACTACGGCCGACGGCTAGCAACATGTTCCAGTGACAAGACGATCAAAATCTTTGAGATTGACGGCGACCAGCACCGGTTAACAGAGACACTGAAAGGGTATGCTTCAATATGTTTCAATCTTCGTCGTTCGGCAACCGACAGCATACATGAATTCAGCCACTAACCAATTCTTCATTACAGCCACGATGGTGCCGTATGGTGCGTATCCTGGGCCCATCCCAAATTCGGCACTCTACTCGCTTCTTCATCCTACGACGGCCGCGTCCACATCTACCGCGAAACGCCCTCGCAGCAACCCAACCAACAACCTACATGGTCCCTGGTCTTCACCTCCACAATCCACACAGCCTCAGTGAATATGGTCTCATGGGCACCACCGGAGCTAGGATGTCTACTTGCCTGCGCCTCATCTGACGGCAACGTCAGCGTTCTCGAATTCCGCGACAACCAGTGGGCGCATGTCATCTTCCCGGCGCATCCGATGGGCGTCAACGCAGTAAGCTGGGCCCCAGCCGGTGCTCCTGGCGCGATTGCCCGCAAGGACGGCGGCGCCGGAAGCCCTCCCACACGCCGCTTCGTCACCGGCGGCAGCGACAACGCCGTCAAGATCTGGGACTTCAACAGCTCGTCGCACACGTACGAAAACACTACGGTCCTCCCCCAAGGCCATTCCGACTGGGTGCGTGATGTGGCTTGGTCGCCTACCCTGCTGTCCAAGACGTACATTGCCAGCGCCAGCCAGGATAAGACCGTCAAGATCTGGACCAATTCGACGCCAGACGTGGCGCCGGGTTCGTGGACACTGGCTAAAACACTCGATTTCGATGCTGTCTTATGGCGCGTCAGTTGGAGCTTGAGCGGGAACATTCTGGCCGTTAGCGGTGGCGATAACAAAGTCACATTGTGGAAGGAAGATCTTAAGGGCAACTGGGAGTTGGTTCGGGAGGTTACAGAATAAAAAGAGCTTATCCAAGCTTCTGACGGACTGTGATTTCCAAACTTGCTCGGTACCCATTGAGATGACTGGCATCTCATGTCAAAATGTTAGATACTGCAAATTGACGTGCATACGCCGTAGACAAAAACCTACCATGGGATGGGCCTGTCAGTTTATCTCAGATCTCACGTCTACTGCATCCACTGCTATCTTTGTGCTGGAGATCCTTCATTGCTTCAGATAAGAGGATTGTTTTATTTCGAATATAGTACGTGTACAGCTGTAACATATGTATGTACCTAGGTATACACGAGTGACGACTCTAAGTGGAAGCAAACAGCTTTTTTACAGGGTATACCCTTTCCACTCTTTATCAAGACGCCTCTTCCCTTCGACAGTGCCCTTGAAAGCCTGAGCTTCAATCACCGGCTTACTCTTGGCCGTCTCATATTGTTGGGCAATACGGTTCGCGGCCTGGATTTTGGCGATTGAGGCTTCGCGGCCGATGATTTCAAGGGTCACGGCGACTCCAGGCCCACGTTCACCGCCCAGCAATGCCCAGCGCAAGTAATGGTAGAGATCGCGTTTCCACTTCGCAACATCTGCTTCGCCAGTCTCGCCTGGGAGTTGGTGTTCCAACAGGCGCAGTTGAGAATGCAGCACGGCTTCGCTCCACTCGAACTCGGGAACAAGACACAGCGTCGACGCCGCTACACGCAGATAATGTAGGCTGGCTGGCGCAATTCCGGCCTCTTCGAGCTTCTCCGCTGTCGGAGGCACAGGCTCGAAGAAGATGGAGCACTGTTCTGCGAAATCGTGGGCGGAGCGGTACGGCAAGGACTGGATTTGCAGGATCCTTGCTAGCACGTCGCGCAGAGGCCGTTTCGCCAGAAACTGCATCACCCGCGCGGCGCCGTATTTGGTCAAAACGGCGACAGCGACGTCGCGGATCATTTGTTCGAATGGTTCGCCTTGGGCTTCGACCCGGCGGCGCGCATGCCTGACTTGCAGGTATTGCAATTTATCAAAGGAGACAATGGTGTTGCCCTTTGTGATTTTCAAGTCGAACAGTCCCTCAAGCTGCGCCAGGTCTAGCACGTCGTTCTTCTGCGTATGAGACCAGCCTAACAGCGCGGCGAAGTTCACTAGTGCTTCGGGGAAGATCCCTTTCTCTCGAAAACTGGATATGTCCGAGTCGAAGTTGCGTTTACTCAGTTTCTGCCGGTTCTGGTCGACAAGTAATGGGACATGAGCAAACGAAGGTGGCGCCCAGCCCAAAGACTCGTATAGTGCGACGTGAAGCGGCGTTGAGGCCATCCACTCCGAGCCGCGCACCACATGGGTGATGTGCATTTCGTGGTCGTCGCATACATTGGCCCAATGGTATGTCGGGAAGCCGTCAGACTTGATGAGGATCGTGTCCTCATATACGGGCTCATCCACTAACAGCTTTTTGGTCTTGTCTGCTCCATGTCCGCTCCTGCCATATACTAGGTCGTTGTATCGCGGCCATATGTCCGGTGAGCGGAACCGGATTACATGCTGTTCACCGCGATGTGCTCGGTCTTCGGCTTCTTCGGGGGACAGGTGACTGCATTTCCTGTCGTAGCCGAGATTCAGGCCTTTCTCATGGCGACGACGATTGAGTTCGTCAATACGCTCCGAAGAACAAAAGCATCGGTATGCTCGACCGGTAGAGAGAAGGTTCTCAATGTGCTTCTTGTAGACAGGTATTCGCTCGGATTGTCTGTATGGTCCGTAAGGTCCCCCTACTATTGGGCCTTCGTCCCATTTTAGACCTGCCCATGTCAAGTCCTCGTAAAGTCTTTCTTCGGCGCCAGGTACCGTCCGCTTTGCATCGGTGTCTTCTATGCGGAGAAGGAATTGGCCATGCGTGGCTCGGGCGAGTAGATAGTTGAATAATGCTGTTCGAATGGATCCGAGGTGTAGGTTGCCTGTGGGTGAGGGGGCGAACCGTGTTCGAGCCGGTTTATCAGGAAGTTTTCCTCTCCGTGGAGTGGCAGCATTGGCGGTGGTGGACGACTTTCGAGTCTTGACGAGAGTTGCCGGCGCAGGGCGAAGGTGGTCCGCTACCAAGGGCTGACGTGCACGGCACGATCTGCAGATCCAGCCTGTTGCAGAGGCAGAAACGAGCCCGGCTCTCGGGCTTGTCCTCATGTGTAAGGGTGTAGGACTAGCGAACGGTTGTGGCAAGGCAACCAAAATTGCTGGTGGTTCGAATGCGCGAGAATATTCACGGCGAGTCTGGGGAGATTTGGGGCGTCGACACGGAAGCACCGCCTAACCAGCAGAATACCTTGGGTACTGTGTATAGTAGAATACTGTCGAGTACTGTGTAACGCTGCCGGCTACGTTAGTGCTCCGCCGTAAGACTCGAATCATGCGAATCAGAAATCAGCCTTATTAACTGCAACTATTATCGCCGCGAAGTTTGAGGTCAGGCACTATTGCAAAAGACTCTACCCACTACGTACTGGAACTTTCAGGCTGTTGACCTGGCCAAAGATAAAACACCAGACTCTATTTCTTCTCTCTGTTCACAACTGTTTTGCCATCCAAACATTAATCCTCTCCACTAGTCCCTCTGAAATATTCACCCTCAACAAAATTCAATATGAACGGCTCTCCCGACTCGGAGAACAAAGACGTGGATCTTTATGAGATCCTCGGCGTCCCTAAAGATGCCTCGCAGGCCGACATTCGAAAGGCTTACCGCAAGGCCGCCCTTGCCCACCATCCCGACAAAGTCCCGGAAGACCAGAAGGAAGAAGCTGAAGCTCGCTTCAAGGCTGCCAGCCAGGCCTACGAAATCTTATACGATGACGAGAAGAGAAGGATGTACGACATGCACGGCATGGCAGCCTTTGATAGTTCCAGAGGAGGACCAGGCGGCATGGGCGCCGAAGTCAACATGGAAGACATTCTGAATATGTTCGGTATGGGCGGAGGCATGCCTGGCATGGGAGGAGCGCGGAAGATGAGACGAAGTCCCGATGAAAACCAGAAATACGAAGTCACTCTTGAAGACCTGTACAAGGGTAAGACGGTCAAATTCTCCAGCACCAAAAATGTCATCTGCTCCAAGTGCAATGGTAGCGGTGGTGTCGAGAAAGCTCAGCCCAAGGAATGTGCCACCTGCAAGGGCAAAGGTGTTCGACAAATCCTGAGCCAAGTGGGACCGGGAATGTTGACTCAGCGCATGGTCGAGTGCGGTGCCTGTGAAGGGACCGGCCAGGTATGGAATCCCAAGGATAAATGCAAGAAGTGCAAGGGCAAGAGGGTCACCGAGGAGAGAAAACAACTTGAACTCTACATCCCTCGTGGCGCCAGAGAAGGCGACCAGATCAGACTGGAAGGCGAGGCGGATCAGGTCCCGGGCGCCGAACAGACGGGAGATATCATCTTCCATCTGGTCGAGCTCCCTCATGAAACTTTCCAACGTGCTGGCAATGATCTGACGGCAAAAATCCACATCACTCTCGGCGAAGCTCTGACCGGATTCCACCGCGTCGTTCTGAAGCATCTCGACGGCCGAGGCATCGAACTCAACCATCCGCAGACACCAGGCCAGGTTCTTCGACCTGGTGAAGTTCTCAAGATCCGCGGCGAGGGTATGCCTTTCAAGAAGAGCGATGCTAAGGGTGATCTCTATCTCGTTGTCGATATTGAGTTCCCCGAGGATGGCTACTTCTCAGACCCGGCTGCCTTGGACGCTCTACGGCAATTGCTCCCACCACCTCCTCCACCAGTCGAGGCGGATGAAGCTGATGAAGTTAGCTTCGAGGTCGCTGATCCTGATGAGATCGGTGGCCAGGAGGGCCACGATGGCTGGGAAGATGACGAAGGTCCTCAACAGGCTCAATGCCAGACTCAGTAAATGGGCAGGTTGCAGTGATGGATGACAAGCTACGTGATGAGTTACGATACCATGGACGAATGGACGCATCGCAGTGGATTCGCGTGGTGTGCCGCTACAACGACGAACAAGAAAAAGAAGTAGGCGGTGATGGAGAGGCAGAGGCGGCATTAGACGGCGTTCGGTTTCAAAAACAGCATTTCGCACCGGCGTTGGGTATGACTAGACACTGGATCTGAAATGATGGATGTCAGCAGAGACGACAAGTCGATTTGAGTGACAACTCTACCAGACTCTCGACCTGAGCGATGATGTCCATCGACGTGATGTGTGAGGTGCCGCGTGAGGTGCCGCGGGTCAGGGCCAGCTCTCATGATGTGATGTTTGTCTGCTGAGACAATCAATGACTTGCTCATAATGACTGATGTTAGACCATTGTCCTGAATTGTACGTGTCTTGTTCAGCCAACCAAACACCTAGTAGCTGTCTATGGTGTTGCTGCCGTTCCCAGCCGTCTAATTCCCCGGTTGTATTTTTTGCCTATGTATTCCACAGCCTCGGTGTGCTATAAGATCTATTTCGTGGCTTGACATCTAACATATTCTATCCAGATCCCACCATGACACTTTTCTTTCTCTACAAATGCGGCTCCGGCTCCGGCGCGCCCGACGCCTGCAATCCAGCAAACTTCTTATCCAACCTGTCCCGCGTCACGCGATAACACTTGGGAAACCAGGTATCCAACCCATCCTCCACCTTCTCACCTACGACCATTCGAGCCGCAGCCCTAGCACACAAGAAACACAGAACCATACCATGGCCCTGGAACGAGACGTCAAGAAACAAGCCCTCTTCGCCCGGAACAGGCCCGACAAAAGGATACCCATCGCTCGAGAAGCCCATAACACCACTCCACACCCTGCGACACTGGCCGTCAGGATGATCAGGTCCCCACTGGTCTCGAAAATAGGTGGTTTTAGTACACTCGAGCAAATACCGCGCGCTGGCCTCATCGTAGGTCGAGTCGTCGGTGTTGCCGTACTCATTCACCCCGTCATCTTGGGCGACGTGCATGCCGCCGCCAATAACGATATCACCTTCAAACTTACTCCCCGCGGGCCGGGAGATCATGTATTCGAAATCGCCCTCATGGACAAACGAATAGGTTGTGGGCAGGCCCTTCTGGGGCATTCGCTGGCCGGGTCGTTGAGCGGTGACTACGCCGCGCAGGGGGACAACCACGCCTTGCAGCTGCGGGTAAAGATGGGCAGTATATCCGTTTGTAGCGAGCACGAGCTTGGTAGTTGTGATTGCTCCTCGAGAGGTTTCGACCGTCCAAACAGCTGGTCCTCTCTGGTTTCCTGTGTTTTCCTTTTTGTAAATGCTATGTGCCGGCGTGTTGCATTGCAGATTCAACCCCTTCTTCAAAGATAGTTTGAGCACGCCAATGGTGAATTTATATGCGTTGAGACTGCCAGATTCGTACTCCAGTGCTCCGATGCTACCTTGGGCCAAAAACCGGGTAGCCGTCTCTTGGGTATTGTGGAAGATATGTTTCGGGGCGTTCGGCCCCATTAGCCTTTCCATCAGTGCGACGGATTCCTGGGCTGCGTGCCCCTGATGGGCGTCGTAGAAGACGTCGACCGTCTGGCATCGTTTCGAGTCGCAGTCCATTCTGTGGTCATTGGCGAACTGGTGTACGGCCACCATGGTTGTATATTCCAACTGGGTGATTTTCATGGCGTCTTCCGCCCCGACGGCCTTGACGTTGTCGTGGAATGAGCGGTACGTGGCCGTCTTGGTGTGGCCGCCTTGGGAGGGTGTTAGACATTTGCACTTGCATTTGACTTTGGCATGGTAATGAGCATTGAATTGGAAAATCAAGTATCATGGCTCCTCGTTTCTGTGTTGTGTATAGCGTGTACGTGTTGGTAGGGACCTACCGTTTCGACCACTGGCGCCGCTCGCGGCCTGACGCGCTTCAACCAGCACGACATTCAGACTCGGGTTCGAGCATAACAGGTTGTAGGCTATGCTGGCTCCGCTGACTCCAGATCCTATGATGACCACGTCCGCTTGAGAGGGTAAATAGGGGTTGGAGCGGTGGTCTGCGATATCTGACGGAGGATCTTGCCAGTATGATTGTGTAGGGTTGGGCCTGGGGAGCCCAGGAGGGATTCTGGCTCTGTCTTCCATGGCGATGAACAGGAGGAGTATGAATAAAAGATGTAGTTGAGGTGATCAAGTTCTCTGTGGCATTGGGTAGAGCGATACAATACTGTATGACTGTGACAGTACGCGACGAGGCTGATACGACAGGAGATAAGAGATAAGAGATAAGAGATGATATTATGATATCATGTGATGCGAGGCTCTGTACTCCTCACGTGATAGGTTTAGATCATGTGACAGTGTGGCCTTGCACGTGATCTGGTCTAGGCTGAACTTCGACGGCACCGCTCGCCGCCTCATTCGACGCTCAATTCGTTGTCAACCCCCGTCTTCTCTCTGTCTATCTTTCTGTCATTGTTCACCACCAATATCGCCCACGACCCTTCCTCCCCCATTCCATCCGTCGATAACCACCTGCGAAAATATTACACGGCGGTCCAGAGTATCGACATCATCTACTCCCTCCTCTTCCTCTCGTTAGCAGCCTCTCACCACCCCGAACCGTCGATAGAGACCGAGCACCCCACCGATCACGAATCGAGAAGAAATAGCTCGACTCCGAATCGTTCTTCTTTTCGCCCTGCGTTCGTTGTTGGTTTGCGAGCGCCAAAGTCCTCCTCAATCGATACTCTTTGCGCAATTTGATGTCCTGGTCTGCGTCGTCTCGACCGACCGCCATTCCACCATCGCCAACCTCTTCGCCTGAATCGGGTCTGAAGCGACGGCGCCTGTCTGACCCTCACGCCACATCGCCGAAATCTCCTTCTTTCATGTCAGTCGCTACAAAGAGTTATGTCTCTTCCTATGGAACAACCCAACATCAATCCAACGACGAGATGTCGAGTCGTGCGTCTCCAAGATCTCCGAGTGGTGCAGCAACGTCATCACGGCCGATCCAGACTCACTCTCTCCCGACTCCAGCGCATAGTGTGACAGGAATGTCTAGTTTCGATATGACAGACGATACAGATCAACATCGCGACAAGCGGCCTAGAATAGGTAGAGTTGGAAATGAAGAGGCCGATCAGATGGAGGTGGAACCAGTGACACAACCCACCAACCATGACCGGCAAGATATGATGGACACCGATGGCGCGATGGATGCGAGTCTCAATGCCGAGAGTAAAGTGTCGTCGGCGCCGCATGAGACCCCAGGATATGGCGCGGTCAAAGAATCTAGTTCTGCTGGGGACGAGACGACTCTGGAACAGCTACAGAAAGATATGGGTGAAGCCTTTCTTCTCTGCCGATCCAGTAAGACTCTCCTCCTCAACCTCCCATCACTCGCATTGTTGTCTTCTCCGCAGGTTTGTTAACATGATGGGTATTGCAGAAGTCGAGCGCCAGCGGCCCAACCCGCAGCAACATCTGCTTGCATTGTACGGGCTAGGTCCATTATTACGCAGCGTTGCTCGAACAGATCCCAAGACTGGCGAGAAAATCAACAAGCTGCGCAAATCGTATGAAGGACAGATCAAGAATTTCCGGCTTCTGGGGCGCAATAAACCCGTCAAAGCGGAGCGTAATGTCGAAGAAGATCAACCTGGACCCTTGCGGCGCATGGCCGGATCGTCACCATGGGGTCTAGAACCGGATGAGCAGTGGCACGCCGAACACGCGCGATCCAAGATTGAGGTGACGGTGGATTTCAAGGCGAAAATGAAACAAGCAATGCACATGCAACCCGGTACGGTTAGGAACAATGATCACTGGGAGGATGTTCTGGGGTTCGACAAGCCGAAGCCACCGCCCTTTGGGCAGCCACAACCTATTCCTGCTCCACAACCAGCTCTGTCTCGAGTGGCGAATGGTGCAGCGGTCCGTACACAGTCTCAACCTGTGTTTGGGACTGCCGTTACCTCGGAGCTGAAAAGACAGACTCGTGGGAAGAAACGAAGTTATGGCGAGGACAGTTTCGCCGGTTATGGAGAAGGATACTCGGATGGGGAAGAGGGCGATGACGGGGATGACTATGGCAGCCAACGTAAGCGCAAAAAAGGTGACTCTGGTGGCTTCGTGAGGGTGGAAGCGATACGATGCTTGATTTGAATGGACAACTGGTGGTGCTTCTGACCTAGTTCAGGTTTGTGCTGAGGTTCAGGATCAGGAGGTTCAATGGCGTGGCTCGTCTCTGACAGTCCAGACGACAGCACACGGGGGTTAAGGAATGTCCAAAAAAGCATCACTTTATGTTTTTCCCTGGTGATAATAATCCATGAAATTGGGTGTGGGCAGAGAGAGAGACATTCCATGAGGGTCAACAGGTCCCTTACATGGTTGATTGTGAGCTTTTTCTCTGCAATGACCACCGCAGGAGACGTCAAGATACCCCTATTCTACTATGTGAGAAACAATAGAGTCGGAAAGCCGGCTTCTGTAATGGCAGATACCTTGAGACATTGGTATTGTGTCATCGTGCTTGGGCGTGAGCCTGACCTTGACCTTGACTATGATCTCGCCATTGACATCAGTGAATTGAAATCGAGTTCGAAGCTGAACTCAACATATGAACGTACAAGATATCGGCCGGTGGCCGCTATGTTGCCACATACTAGGTACCGTAGTCAGTGAGGCAGTGATGTCGACGTTGACGTTGACGTTGACCGTGACGCATAGGTAGGATAGTAAGCTTATATTCATACGGTACGCCCTTTGGCAAGATAGAGATCCCTGCCTGACCACTGCAGTGTGGTGAGAGGCAGCCAGAATTGAAACTGGAAGGGCGTGCATGGTGGATGGATACGTCAGTTGCGCGAATATGCGTATATACTTGAAGCTTACGTTATATGCAATATCAATATCAACATCACCATCAGAACACACAAACACAATAGACATCACCCTCCCACCACCCAGCTCCTTACACAGGTATATACTAACCTAGATTCAACACCACCACCACTACCATCACCATCACCAGCAGCAGCAATGGCCACCCCAACCTCCAATGAAGCTCTCCCTCTCCCAATGCCGGAACCAACAGTCCCACGCAAACCATTATCATCATATAAACTTCTATCCTTCGACATCTACGGCACCCTGATCGACTGGGAGACAGGCATCCTACAACACCTCGAGAACCTAGTGACTCGAATCCCGCACGACGCACCGGAAGAAATAGCACAATACCGACGTCGGAGTACCACCCCCAGCAACAAGGAGAAGGAGAGCAACAGCAACACTCCCGAGTCCCAGCGCGACAAGACTCGACGGCTCCAACTCGCGTCGAAATTCAACGAAATCGAAGCCTCCCTGCAAACGGCGTATCCGGACCTCCCGTACTCGCAGATCCTAGAAAAGGCATATATAAGACTTGCCGAGGACTTTGGGATTCTGGGCAGCGCAACAACAACCACAACCACTACAACAACAACTACACGATCGCAGATCTACAGCGAAGCATCCACCTTCGGCAGCAGTATCAGCACATGGCCCGCCTTCCCCGACACGGTCGAAGCCATGGCCCGGCTCAGGAAGCACTACCGCTTCCTCATCCCCCTTAGTAATGTCGATCGGGCCAGTTTCTCAGGCACGCTGTCCGGTCCGCTGAAGGGCGTGGATTTCTTCAAGGTCTACACCGCCCAGGATATCGGGAGTTATAAGCCTGATTTGCGGAATTTTCGATACCTCTTCGACCAGGCCAAAGCCGATACGGGCGTTGACAGGGACGAGATCCTGCATGTTGCGCAGAGTCTGTTTCATGACCATATCCCTGCTAAACGGGTCGGGTTGGCTAGTGTTTGGATTAATCGGGCTGGGGCGGGGATGGGGAGTGCGGGTGGTGTCAGGGAGGTTCATGACAGGGGCGAGGTTGGGTATGCTTGGAGGTTTGGCTCGTTGGGCGGATTCGCTGATGAGGTAGAGAGGGAACTGGCGGTGGAGCAGGAGCAGGAGACGAAGTAAGAGGGGAGGTAGAAGGAGGAGGGAGGCTGCATGAAGGGGGTTGGTGTACAGTCGTGGATTATGAGAATGACGAGGTATCATGGTACCTACCCCCGTTGGTAACTACTTGGCTACAGTATATACCATGGTAGGACCATCGAGGGCAGACGTTACGGAGAAGAGGGATGTAAGATACCTTTGTAGGACAAAATAGTAGAGTCAGAGTCAGAGTCATATTTATATATCGATATTGATATTCATGGCGATGGTGAGGTTCTGGTTCGCGTCAGCCTTGTCTGCAGGTCCCTACCTACTACCTACGTATCTCCCTGGCAAGGCTGGCTCTACACTCTGCAATCCATAACAGACCAATAGAGCCACAAGGCTGGAATCATTCAAGGCTGACCAAGTGATCTTGATCTTCCACAGGTGGTTTCAACATTGGGACATCATGCTAAGAGTCCATATATCCCATGAATGCGACAACGATAGCAGCTTAGCAGCTTAGCAGCTCATTATGCCTTCTCTGATGGTGCGAAGTATTATAACGACGCCAGCGCTTTTACAGTGTCTTGTACGCCCACTATACCAGGTACCTACCTACCTACCTAGATACAAGCTACGGTAAGAAAGGTCCCCAGACTCGGACTTTGTTGAAGAATGACAAGTCCTCCATAAGGTACATCACAACGTCACTTCGTGCAACTCTCGAAGTAGGTACATATAGTCTGACAGGCCTCCGGCCACTGTCCCTAAGGTAAATAACAAATCCTCCTCGCTTTGAGTAAAACTACCATCGAATCATTGGATCATAAGGTATTTATCTCTTCACTGCATCCGGCAGTTGAATCACCTTGTAGGCCTACTTTATTCTTTCGGAAACCAGAAACGATAAGGTATGGGTGAAGTCGATTGTCAATTCACCCTCAATGGATCCAAGTACACTGTCCTGAAGTATACCCAGCTCAAAGACACAGTGTATAAATTGGATCTCGACCCAACGCAGGAGCTGCCATTGCCATGCCCTTCGACCATCGTGGTCAAATGTTACCTCGATCATGTCGACAGAGGACCTGCCCTCGACAGATTCGAGAACGAGCGAAACGCATATCACCTTGCGGCCGAACACAAATGGAACCAGAACCACCTGGTGTGTTGTTACGGAGAAGTACAAGTACAAGTACAGTTCTAATCACAATCACAATCACCATCACCATCACCATCACCATCCTTATCCTTCAAATTCGCATATGGACTGGCACTGGAATATTTCGATGGGCGTCCGCTATCGAGAAGCCGAGTACGAGAGATGAGCGAAGATGATTGTGGAAAATTGGCCCGGGGTGGATTCCAGCTGATGGCACAATTCGCAGAGGTGGGACTTTGTCTGGGAGACCACGGTCAAGACTCGGTCATGATCAAGGGGAATGGCGAGAGTGAGAATATGGGTTGGAAAGTACTGGATTTCGACTAAAGCTATATTCGTAAGTCTACATACGCCGCCCTGATCCAAAACAATGCCGAAATGTGCTCCATCCTTCAGGCTTGCTGGATGGATGCTAGAGACAACGGTCACGGCCAGTGTCAGAACGCAAACCAAGCGGCCGTCTGCGGTGAGCGGTGATTGATGCCGCTCTGGTCTGTGGTCGTTGCCTCGATACTAGACGGGATGTCTGATGTCCATATTGAGGCAGGTAATGGCTCGTCCACTGGCTAAGAACTCGACTTAACCATGATTGTCTGCATCAAGACCAACAAATGGCCTGGGGTATGTGCAGGGCCAGTTATCATGGTGACTTGGCAGTTTTGAATGTTATCCGCAGCATGCCTCCTCAAGTTGCCTGCAGCATGCCTCCTTAGCAACGGCACAGTCGTGACATTCGAGCATAAGGTATGGATGATTGTCGTCTGAAGTCATAACTCGTACAGTACATTCTGGGGAAAAGGGTATAGGAGACGAAACTCATAATGTGACCCTGGCGCCCTCAACCTCAACCTCGACCATAGCCACAAACACAACCACAAGCGCTGATATGGATATTGCTTAAAACATAGTGGTCCTCATCAATCCTGTCTCTGTCCACACGAGCAAGCTCCCTTGTCAAGCATTCCGCCCCCTCCATCTGATACATGCATGCCGGTTGGTACTCCGTCTGCTTCGGTACCGTAGGTGTTCGATCAATCGTCCTGATGCCTGAGCCGCTTGGAACACCATAATCATCACCATCCCGCGCTGCATTGACCATGCCAACCTCCCCAACACCAACAAATATCAGGACATAGGTTCGTTATGTTCAGACCTTAGGAGGAATTTCTCCCGATCCCTGACTCGGAGTCAACATCTCACCACCCGATCCAGGCAAAGCACTAGACTTTCCACCATGCTGCATCCCCGCTGTCGTGGACTGTGCATTGCCAGGGTCAGAAACACCCGCTCCAGCGTCCGACTTTGCCGCGCCAGCATGACCGCTCGTGCCGATGATTCCGGATCCAGCACCTGCGCCTGCTTTGTCTGTGGAAGGACGTTTTCCTTCAAGCCCGAAGAGGGCGGAGTGCGAGTCTGGAGCGACACCTTTGCCTGCGGTAGTGCTGGTACTGGGATTGTCGGACATGATGAGACCGAAGGATGAAGGTATGGAGATGGATCACTTGGGATTTAGGGAGGGGGTTGGGCTAGGACTGTAGACTTGAGGTGTCTCGTAGTAGTAGTTCTGCTTAACTTGTCGGTTGTCGTCGATACGTGAGGTATGGTAGGAAAGGTAGGCAGCTGCCTCAGCTCAGGTGGTTGTTGTATGCAGGCGGCACTTATGGATGGCTCGAAGAAGACAGTTAGAGATGGAATGGAATGGATGGGATGGGACGGGATGTAGTTTCTCGTTAGCGACGAACTCACTGATAAAATGCTGTAAGAGTAAGAATTAGCATCAGATCATCATAGCATCAGCTGGCTGATATATGATGTTGGGAGGGCAGCTGCCTCTTTCTACAGCATGCGATGCGGTGCAGTGCCAGTGTCGAAGGCTGTTGTTGTCGATGACTTCATCCGCATGACTCTGACGACAGTGCCACACCGATAAGAGCCGGGGGCCATTAGGCGTTTCGCATTGCGAATTAGGCATTGGATCGCCTAACCGTTAGAGGGGCCAAGGGAAGTCTCGCGGGCCTGCGGGGGTTAATGACTGGGCCCGGAAGAGCAAGCCGGGGCCTAAGAAGTCCGTGATGGAGCCCTGAGTCTTATCATACGCTGGCCGAGAGTTGAGTCTTTATCATCTCAGAGTCAAAGATGCAGTGGCTGAACTGCTCGGTTCAAGATAAGAAAAGATTGGTAGCGAGAGAACTGCTCGAGCATGTGCTGAAGTTCAGCCTTTCCTGTGATGCAGTGATCATTCCTGGTAGCTGCTTGAACTCTTGGATCTGCGTTTCCATCCAGCTGCCAGTCAATATCATCAACCGCCCTATAAGCATTCCATCCACAGCATCTACTTTGATTCCCGATGGAACAGCTGCAACGCATTCTTTCTGCAAAGCTTCTCCCGATCCTCCTGATCAGGAAACACCTCTGGCAAATACCGGTCATGCTCCTCAGACAGCGGCGTCACAATTCTCAACGGCGTGAACGGAAAATCACTCCCGTACAATATCCTGTCCACCGTCACATACTCCAACAACCCCTTGATTTGTTCGGGGAATGCCCATCCCGCCGTATCGAAATAGAACTGCTGGTTCAGCCTCTCTTTGACCCATGTAGGAGTCACTTTGGGGTCGAGTCCAGGGAGGTTCAAGGCTGGCCCAACATTGGCAAATCTATTGATCAGAGGAGGAAAGGCACCGCCCACATGAGGCACAAGGAACGTGATGTTCGGACACCGACTGACTGTGCCTGATAGAAACAGATTGATTACTGCACGGGCCGTATCGAACAAGAATTCGAACATCGGCCTGGGAAACTCCGGAAGAGGTGTCGCTGCTGGTCCCGCATGAGGCATACACGGTGTTGTGGGGTGCATGAAAACAATGGCTTTCCGCCGGTTGAGCTCGTCGAAGATCGGGTCAAAGTCTTTCTGTCCAAGGTAGGACCCGTGGAAATTGGTGAGAACGGTGAATCCATCGGCGTTGAGATGGTCCAGCGCGTACGGGATCTCTTGCAAACAACCCTCGACATCGGCCAGGGGTAAAGAAGCAAAGAAGCCAAACTGGTCGGGTTTCCTTTTCTTCAGATCGGCAGCATACTCATTGACATATCGCGTCAACTTCCGTGCGAATGCATTGTCGCCTGCCTTGAGGTGAGTGCCAGGAGAGCTGATACTGAGCATACTCTTGGTAACGTTGATCGTCTTCATCATGTCGAGATGATTCTCTTCGCTCCAAGGCTGGGAGTGTCAGTTGTCAGACCGCGTACAGATGGTGAACGC
Source organism: Exophiala sp. LBMH1013 (assembly GCA_024611085.1). Taxonomy (NCBI): domain Eukaryota; kingdom Fungi; phylum Ascomycota; class Eurotiomycetes; order Chaetothyriales; family Herpotrichiellaceae; genus Exophiala; species Exophiala sp. LBMH1013. The sequence goes on from JAMFLB010000002.1 coordinate 2,156,300, forward strand.
ATACTGGGATCCCGGGTATACCGTCAGGCTGTTTGTGGCCATGTTCAGCGAGTGCCTCACGATATCCTCTACACACTATCAGTCAAGTGCCTGTTATTCCCGAGGTAAACTGACGGAGGTAAGTAGTGAGAGTGGCAGTCGATCTTGGGATATGGAGACATGGCAAGAGAAGCCAACTCTGGCTTAATCCGAGAGCACAACAGGTATATTGTCGAGATATGAGTGAGTCTTGGTTGGCGATGATGTGTTGTGTCTGGTTTATATGTAGACACCGCACCGCGGGGCGCCAGCGGAGTTGGAGTTTGGCCGGCCCTTTTTCAGCGAGCCGGTTGGCGGACGGATCCTAGCAGCGGGATACAACCGGAGTTGTTTGCGTCGCAGTTCATGTGGGACGCATATGGTGAACAGTGGCCCCGGACGTATATCGATTGGAAATGTGGTGGTACATGTCCAACAACCATGCCACACTTCCTCCCAAGGCCCTTTTTCGTAGCTGATGCCCGTTTAGGAGCGCTGCATTGTCAAATGGCCATCCCATGTCGACAACAGGTGGCTGGGACCGGGTTGGCCATATTCCTAGCAGTACCGGTATATTTGGCGGAGGAGTCTTCACACTGTTGCAAAGCGCAGTGCCGGCTTCCCATGTATCCAATCTTGTGACCACGCGAAGTAAGCCGTACGCACTCCATGTCGTTTCCGATCAAGTGTACCCTCATCGTCAACATCTGACACACCTTGACCAAACGACACCTCTGGTAAAACTGCGCATCAGCCTCCCAGTGCTTTTCCAACCAACTCTTTCGCGCGATCACTCAGATCCATAGCCAAAGCCAATTCCTGACCACGTTTGCCCATCTTAACCCAAGTCTTCTGCAATATACTGACAATCTTATCTTCGTCATGCGCCTTTTCGAACTCGTCGAACTGATCGTCTAAAAAGACAAGACACGCAACATCCTCAATGACCTGCGCATCGGGGTCGCCTTTGCCTTCGCCCTTTTTGAGATCTTCCTTGGCGATCAACGCCGCCACCTTATCCGCCTCTTCAACAGTGTAGTCGCATTCAAGACACAGCTGTTTGACTTGCTCGGCCTGTCTCTTTTTCAGGAACGTCCGCCATGCAAAGTACCCGGCTTTTGTGCGTGGGTACGAGTCGCGTGGAACCTCCCAACGGCGAAAATGTTGGGCTCGAGCGGCCGTCACGAGGAGAGGGTCGGCATTGGGAGTATGCAGGTCGAGATACTTGGACATTTTCTGCGCATAGTGTAGCTCGTAGGGGATTGCTTCTCCATTGATTTGGACCGTGTTGGGATCTTCTCTGTGCGCGGCGTCGATGAGCTCTAGGGCTTTATGCACGTTTGGAGGCATTGTGAAGGCTGCGGCTGTACGAGAGATACGTCGCGGCTCAGCCCCTGTAGCAAGGAATGCAGCTCAATGGCGTGTCTAGACGAGTGGAAATGTGCCGACCTCATGCTCGTACCTGTGGCCGACAACAAAATGATAATAACCACAGAACCTTCATTTCAAGACGACGTCATTGCTACACGTACTTATTTATGTGGCTTGGGGGTATTCAGTGTAGCAAGATATGTACATGGCACCTTAATGTCGATATCAAAGGTATTCAGGCTGAGGTACCTCATTCGTAGAGCTCAACACCATGGGATTCTCCTCTATAGATAGAAGTTGTTGTTGTTGATCAGCGGCAACGACTGTGGCCATAGCATAGCCTACACGGATTCTGTCATTTTAAGTGGCTTTCTCCTCCCGAACAAGACCGATCGACATGTTTTATCAGATTTCACCCCCATGAATGGGTAAAACAACCACCTAGGTGTAAAGCGCAAGTTAGGAGTTTGGTCTAACATGTCAAAACGCAGCTGGCAATTGTGTCTCTTTCCAACCTCCCGGGCCCTCGATTTCGCTGCTGATCCCTCTATCCGACAATACCTTATGCAGATGCCAGTCATGTTCTGATGATCAAACGGGTTGTCGTGCCGTCCAGTATACCTGTAAAGCCGCCGACAGTCTGCGGCAGAGACGAAAATAAGCCCCTTCGCCAGCCAGGACTGCTTGTAGGTCAGTCTTCGGTGAGGGCGACAAGGTCATGTTACGGCCTCTGCCGTTCGATGTCTTCTCTGCACTTTTCTCGCGGTCTTGGGCTGTCAAGTCACTGCGATGGAACATTGCTGCTGCCAGACTGACTGAGCATGGTATCTATCGGACCTGGGTGCGCCGCTTCTGCTTCACACCCGGCCTTTCGTTCCCTTTCAGCAACGCCACAGGCGAGGAGCCAGGAGCTAGGAGCTGACGGAGGCTGAGGCTGCAAGCAAATGCCAGAAGAGATCGACACACGCAGACACACGCAGTCACATGTGTGCTGTATGTTCAGCAGGGAATGTAAAGCACTGGCCGGCACAGAAGGAGGCATGATAAAATCCAGGGCAACGAGCAGCCACCAGACCTGAACCGCCAGCAGGGACGAGTGGACTATCACAAGTTGTCTCGACCTGACCTCGACGGTCAGCGCAGGCTGTCACCGAAGTAGAGAGGCTTTACTGGCTGCGCTGGGCATCTGTATAATCTTCCTTGTAGAGGGAGGGATCGGCCGGGTCTGCTAAGGTATCCATTGCACATACCCGTGTATGTCTGTTCTGCGTGTCATCCTTCCATTAGGCCTCCTTCTTGTCTAAACTGTCCCCCAGGCATCTCCTGCTTTTCTTCTTGCCATGTGTAGTTTGTAGTTGTATACCTGCTCTTCAAGACCGATCTATCCTTCTGCGGCCTGCGTGCGTAGGTGGAATCCGAGCCTACAGGAAGTCCGGAACCTCGAAAACATGGACAAGGTAGTACCGCTACTGATCGGAATTGCTGTTTGGTGCGATCTGAGTATGCCATGATGACAGCCCACGCGTTGTCCAGTTTGGATCGATACTCTGACCTGTTAGATGTCAGCTGTTAGATCGGTGTGAACGTATACATATTCCATATATTTCTCCCTTCCCGCACCTAGGTGGTAGGTACGGCCTTTGAGGAGACCTAGCTGAGGTCAAGCAGAGCTCATAATGACAACGACTTTGGTGACGGTGATGGTGATTCCTGTAGGAAACTACATCTGCGGCACAAAGAGGTATCTAAACATCCGTCTTTTTGGCTGACTGGTAGTGATACCCTGTCATTCTGTATAGTACGTTGATGGGCTATATCACCGTGATCCTATAACACCCTGATCCTGCGCAGGCAGGCAGTTCCACGTCTCCCAACCAAACCAACTAATCAATCATACAATCAACTCAATCACGCCCCTCCCTCCCTCTTCGCATACTCTTCCTCCATTCGCTCTTCATACTCCGCATCCGTCACTCGCTTCTGCTCGCCTAGCCCTCCGGTCGTGATACGACCTTGGCCCGGCTGACCAGCACCATTCGTGATCGGTTGATATTGCTGTTGCTGCTGCGAGACACCGTTGTCGATAGGGACACTGGTTTTGGTAGTGGTCGTCTTCTTATGGCTGGCATTGGCGCCCAGGGACAAACTGCCCGAGACTGCTCCGGCGGCAGAAGCCCCTGCCGACGCTACGGCCTCGGATGTCTTTTTGAGGAATCCCGCGTCGTCCGACATTTTGATGCGTGATAGTGATAGTAGTGATGGTGCTGTATTCGTAGACAAGATCTCGCAGAGAATCTCAGTCTGAAGCTTGGATGCTTCGTCTCAAGTCAGGATCAGACTCGACCGACTCTTCAGCTTTTGTATCCCAATGTATCGAGGGAGTCCTTCCGCAACGTATGTTCCAATGGAAGGTACCGCTGTGGACACGGAACACACTATAAGTATATAAGATAGTTTCTCGAGAGAGGAGCTAAAGTAAGTGTCTTTCCTTATCCGTTCGACAACACTGGCAATAAGGATCTCTTCGCAGCGTATACTTAGAAAACAGGTATACGCCTCAAGTATATAGGCAATCTGATCGAGTTGAAAGCCAAGCAAGGTAGACAGCAACGAGCAAAGACCAAAGGACGTCGAAATATACTCTCGAGGAACCTATCTTATAACCCTGCTGATCCATCCATGACATCTGACAGGATCCCTTCCTCGCGAAAACCGGTTTTTGTCAGAAACCTTTGCGGTAATGCCATACGCCACTTATGCCACTATGCCACAGCCACAAGTCGTAAGCGAACGCTTTCCTGTTTAGCCGCGGTGGTTTCCGGAGATGCATGGACGACGAATCTGCGGGTCAGGGTTTCGGTGGATGTGGCCCTTTGATCGCTCGCTTCGTCAAGCCATCGATGTCTTATATTCGGGTTCAAGTTGACTGTTGGATCCGATTGGCTGATCTGCGAATGACGGATGAAAGACATGCAGTTGGGGTGAGTTAGCGGCTGTATACAATGTATTTTCATGTCATTTGAACTTTTCCGCTTCAGTTGCCGACAGCCACTGTAATATCACGTATCATCAAGTCATGCAATACGATTGGTTTATTCAACCGCGTTCTTTGTTGAGTTCGACAATAATGCGATGTGCAGGCAATGTGCAGGCAATCAAAGAACAATAACAACAATGACAAGTATGGAACATGGATTGAGCAAGACGGGATCATTCGGTTTCCTGAGATCTGCTGCCTCGATTACCCTTGAACCCATGCAGTATGGTGTGCGATTTACCGATCTTGATTACATAATATTGGCCGACAAGGCTGCGCTATCAATTTAATTCTCCGATGTCAGCCTCGTGACAGCTACGACTACATGTCAAAGACGAACCTGTTCAATGTCAATTGTAACTGCGCACAGAAGAGCTCAGATCAAAACTTTGCTGTTGCTAGATCATCTCAAGTCCCTCATCGTTGAGGCGCGGCTGCATGGAGCTCAGGTTGCTGCGCGATTCACCTTCACTTACCTGTATTCACTTACCTGTAACAGACGATAGACACCGGCGGCGCATTCTGCTCGATCAAAACCAATGTATGATTCTGCTGCGAACAGTGAGCTTCACTGGCGATTCTGCCTTCGCTGATTGTGTGGCCCTCCACTGCCTTGCTGCATTCTGCTCCCTTCCGCTGTAGTCTTCGCTGTGCTGCTGTTCGATTCCGCGACTTCACTGCCAGCCGTACTCTGATCCACCAGAACAATAGATGATCTCCTGCGCAAACGGCAAACTCCACGTGGTACTGCCTTCGCTGTGTGAGTGGGCCCGTCGCTGTTTGCTCTGCTCCGCTTCTGGCTTCACTGTGCTGCTTTTCGATTCTGCGACTTCACTGCCAGCTGTATTCTGCTCCACCAGAACAATAGATGATTCCGGGGCAGATCGTAAACTCCACAGGCTGGACTGCCTTGGGTGTGAGTGGAATCGTCGCTGCCTTGCGCTGCTCCGCTTCTCGCTTCCGTGCGTTGCTCTCCAATTCTGGGACTTCACTGCTCGTGACGCTATTCTGCGACTTCACTGCTTCCTATTGTTGTTTCTGCCGTACCCCGGTCACTGGACCCGCCATATTCCTGCGCACTTCACTGCTTCCTATTGTTGATTCTGCCGCTGAACTGCCTGCGGAACAGGCAAGAAGCTTGGCGAACAATACCCCTGCCAGCGACTTCACTTCCAGACTCACCCTCTCACCTATAAGTATCTCCTCGACTTTCCCTCTCTGCTTTCTTTTCTCTCTTCATACACACTTTCCTCAACTCGAGATCAAGCAATCAAGACAGTCACTCGTCTCTTTGCTCTTCCAAACCAAGTGTGCATACAAACTCAAGGCTTTCCTTCAAACAAGATTGTCCTTTTCTCTCTGAACTCTTCTCTCTCTCTCTACTCTGCAAAGCAAGAGATTCTGACCTCACTTCAAACTCACCGCACGAACCTCACTCTTCACACTCCAAACCTTTCTCAACCCACGACACAAACCTCACCTCTTCACACTACAAACCTTTCTCAAACAAGAAGACGGGAAGACAGATCCCGCAACAAACAAACCTTCCACAACAACAAACAATCCGAAGAAGACAATCTTGTCAGCATAAGACACAATGCATTCTACCATTCTCTCACTTATCTGCCTCTTCTCTTTGCTCCTCGGGCCCTCAGTGATGGCACAGCGCATCACTCCCGAGCAAGTCCAAGTCGCTGCGGCCGGTGCCGCCGTTTTCGGTGTGCTCGGTTGGCATTTCCTCCGACAAGGACATATCGATATCGATATAGGTATCGAGAATGCAGCGACACAAGTCGACACCGGCGTTGCTGGTTCTGGTTCCGTTTTCTCTCTCCGCTGGTCTCTCTCACCGCTCCCTCATCATCGGCATGGGCAACCATGACCGATATGACAGCGACGACCGCGCCGGTTCCTCCAGCTCCGACTGGTTCGGATTCTTCTTTCCCCCCCTGCAACACGCGTATTGTCCGCGATGTTGCTTTCTACCATTGGCACTGGCCTGATTGGGTCGCCCCCGTCCGAGACGCCCTTGACAACATTCTACTGGGCCACCCACGACGACAACTACCGCATCATCGACGTTCAAGAAGTCGTCGGCTGGAGAGTGGGCAATTTTCGAGGCGACAAGCCTAGCAGCTCTTACAGCACCGCGGTAGTTGGCGATGCCAATCGCAGTGCCAATGAAGGGACCAACGAGTCCAATGCTTCCTCCTCCTCTGCCACTGCCAACACCTCTTCTGCCATCAACACCACCACCACCAGTCTCCTGCACACCATTTCGGCGTTGCCGACTGGAGTTCTCACCCTCATGGCATCAAAGTGGCAAGAGTTGGTCGCATCGTACCACCTCGGCGACAACACCAGCGAACAGATCGGCAGATGGCTATTCACTCTGGCCCGAACCCAACTTGTCAAGTCCATTGGGTTCGTGGTTCATTGTGTCCTGTATTTGACAGACATAATGGGCCTGTTTGCATTCCTGGTCGTCGCCTTGGTCGGTCGGTACTCGTGGTTCCTGTGCAAGGAACTGCCCTCCCTCTTTCGCCAATACGGTCCAGTGCTCGCATACTTGATGCAGACACTTATCCAAGGCATGCTGGCGCGATGCGCCGAATGGACGCATGACCTTACCGTGGCGTGGGGGGGGAGGCGCAACGGCGAAGCAATCTTCGAAGACTCAAACTGGAAAACGCGATGCGTGAGGCTCAGCTACGAGCCCGGTCACTCGAGGAGTTGATCTCCGGTAACGAGCAAGAAGATGCTCGCCGTCGCCAACTGGTTAGCTATCTTGACCTAGAAACGACAGGTCAGAAGGAGTTCAACAACCGCGGGAAGTCTGGATGGATGCCCTTCCCCAAGGTCCAACGGCCGATGGCCTCAGTGGACCAGGGTACCCAGACTGACGACCTGCCTGCTCCTGCGCCAGTGGCAGTTCCTGCACCCGCCCCCGCCCCTACCATCGCCCCCACCACCGCCAAAGCTCGTGTCCTTTACCCCCGCCATTATGCTGCTGGCCGGGTCCGCAGGCCGCTTTCGACGCTGCCTAAAGAAGCCCCCCTTCTTTTCGACGGGCATCTTTCCCACCGGCCAGCAGCCCCAGTCTCTCTTGCGCCCTTCTGTCACCAGTCCTCAACCGAGACCTCAAGCCACCAAGAAGTCCCTCGATGAGGTTGACTACGAGTCCTCCGACGAGGAGGAGCTCGCGAGGTTGAGGGAGAGGACCGGGTTTTACGCCAGCCGGGAGCCCCTGTCCACCATCAACCAACGACGGGCCCGGCAACAGGAGGCGGAGAGACTTGGCCAGATGCCGCCCAGTTCGGGGATTGTTGCCAACGTGGTCGAAGTCCCTGCAAGCGAGTCGCTCGTCGCTGCGGCTGAGCAAACTCAGCCGAGCATGCAGGAGGCTGAGACTGCAACGGAGCAGCTTTCCCCCGTGGCCGCAGAGGCCGTCGTCGTCGTCGAAGAGGCTCTTGCTGCACCAGAGGCGATGCCTCTCGAGGGTGCACAGTCTCTTGGTCCTCCTGCCCCCATGGCCGGCGCCTGGGTAGCTGAGGAGGAGGTTCCTGAAAAGGTCTCTTCCGAAGCCGGATCGGTGGCATCTCTGGCTGAAAAGTCGGAGGTGTCTGCTGTGTCTGAGATCCCGGCCGGCGAGGAGGACTTCCGTCCTGAACCGACAACATCTTCTCCTCAATCACAGCAAGACAAGCCCGCTGATGAGGAGAAGCAGGACGGCGACGATGATGACAAGGCGGGCAAGGACAACGAGGAGGACGAGGGAGACGACAGCGACGACAACGACGACGACACCAAGCCTGATTCGGAGGGCTTGTCGTCGGCCGTTTCTCCCGCAGCCAACGCAGAGCCCCTGTCCAATGCAGCTCTGCCCACCAACGTGAACCTCCTCGGCGAAAGCCAGGAGGTTCCCAGAGTTGCAAGACAATCCCCACGGGGGATCTTGCGGACGGAAAATGGCACCCGTCAATCTTCAGCCCGTGTCCGGTTCGCTGAAGAGATAGACACGTGCCATTTCCGGGGGAGATTCGAGCCCCATGGAGGTCAGGGACCCCATGGATGTCGTCGCCAGCACACCGACGGCGATGCCGGTGCCAGCACAGCCGGAGCCCGAGGCTCCTCAGGTTCCCCAATTGCCTGAGGTTGTCGAGGGTGAAGGTGAGCAGGCCCAGGTCTACCAGGCCCCCACCCCCGCCCAGCCAACCATAGTCCGCCCGACCGAGATCGAGTCGGCGGTGCGGACTAGACAGCGGGGGGTCGATGGTGGCTGGCAGACGCCGGCTTCAGCCTGTGCGTCGTCTTCCTCGCCTCGCTGCGGCGGGACAATTCCAGACGGGCTCAGTGTTTGCCCATCTTTTCCCATCCCCTTCCGCTGCCCCTCAGCCAGAGCCTGAGCCAGTTCAGCAATCGAGCCAGCAGCCCCATGGGCTTTTCCCTGGTCTCGTGAACCAGGGCTCTGCAGATGCTGAGGGCAGCACGGCCCCAGAAGTGGACATGGAGGAAGGCGTATTTGAAACGCCGGCTGTCCAAGACAGCTTCCACCTCCCGTCTACCATGGACGTCGATCGGGATGAGGAGCCGCCGAGAGAGTCACAGCCAATGGAGGTTGATGCGGTCGAACAGACTGCAGAGACAAGTGCGGACTACGCCGATGGCGAGATGCAGGATGCCCCTGCACCAGTCCAGCTGCCTCCAGGAGCCTATGTCGGAGAAGACGGGGTCATTGAGCTAGGCACATACACCGGCCTGGGGGAGAGAGACCCCGCGGTGCTCGCCTATCGACAGCGCAATGACTCCGAGAGCGACTCTTGCTCCGACAGCTCCGACGACTCGGCGGCTTTCGAAGCATTGATGGGCAACCTGGATGTCGACGAGGAGGGCCACTATCGGAGCAGCCCTGAGAGCCAGTCAGAGGGTGAAGACTCTGACTCAGAGAGCGGTGAGAGCGGCGCTTATAGCGCAGACGGCGATGCCGTCGACGGGCCAGAGAGTGACGAGTCGGATCGTGACAGTGAAGACTCTGACCTTTATGGTCCGGCGCCAGAGAGCCGGCTCTCTGAGCAAGACTGGGCTCTCATGCGACGATACTGGCCCGACCGAGCGGCCCGTCTGGAGCGGCAGATGGAGGGCGAGTATTCGTCCGAGGAGGAGGACTCGGACGAGGAGGAGGAGGAGGATTCGGAGGAGGATGGGGAGGAGGACGGGGAGGATTCGGAGGAGGATTCGGATGGGTGGGAGAGCCAAGGGGGCAATAGCGGAGGATATGGGGGAGGGGATGATGACAACGGCGATGCCGTTCAGGAGTCAAAAAGCAGTCAGGAGACTGAAAGCCGCCGTGAGGAGGGGAGCCAAACTGGCCAACCTCTACCTCGACAAGAGGTACCACCCAGTTGGAGACAGGTTATGGACGCGATCGCTGATCTACCAGAAGAAAGTCTGGTAGAGCCTTCGAGCGCCGAAACGATGGTCGTCAATGGCCACGTTTGCTTCAGTCCTGCCTGGGTGGCTACCAACCCCGGATTCCTGCTCAGCACGGCTGGACAAACGTTCCTTCAGTGTAATGAGAGGTTTCGGAGGGAATACGGCTGGAAGCTCATAATGGCTTGCGAGGCCCTGAGGAGGGGAGGAAGTCATCAGGGGGGGAAAAGGCCCAGATGGGAGTGATCTGGGAGGAGGACAGGGGGTTTCCTCGAGGGTGCTGAGAAGGAAGCGGTATCCGCTAACCTTAAGGCTACCCTTGAGCAGGACGGGAGGTGCTGAGAAGGAAGCGGTATCTATCCGCTAACCTTAAGGCTACCTACCCTGAGCAGGACGGCAGTTTTCCTCGAGGGTGCTGAGAAGGAAGCGGTATCTATCCGCTAACCTTAAGGCTACCCTTGAGCAGGACGGCCGGTTTCCTCGAGGGTGCTGAGAAGGAAGCGGTATCCGCTAACCTGAAGGCTACCCGAGAGCAGGACGAGATTCAAGCCAAGCCATAGATCTCGGAGCCAACGGAATATGGACCTTGCTGATGGAAAGAGATTCAAACCAAGCCATAGATCTCGGAGCCAATGCAACATGGACCTTTGCTGATGGACATTCATTTTGCTTTTCGATTCCTTCAACGGGCGAGTTGTACAGGTTTGTTGTCAAAGTTGGGGTCTGGTCCATTGCATGAAGTCGGCATATGGAGACAAGCATCGGCCGAACACGATATGTTTTCCACCAATCCACCAAGGTTCGTCCCCTTTCACCGGCCGATGTTGATTAACTAACCACTCATAGAAGACATCGGTGGGACAGCGCCGTATACAACCTCACATCGGTGGCGCTCGGTGTATCTGGGACGAAGGTTGTCGGGAGGATTGTCAACATTCTTGCTGATCCACAAGGCACAGGGGATGGATGCTGCAAGGACGGTGCCAACACGATCCGACCGAGTGAGTGATAAGCTTCCCAGTTTCTGGACCACGCACTGCAGCGGTCGAGAAAATTACTAGCCGCTGAAGCAATACGACTTCTCGTTCGACGTCCAAGTTGTCTGATCTCCTGTCGTGGGTATCGATCGGGTCACTACTGACTGGGAGCTCCATGGAAACTCCATGGAGATGGGAGTCTTGCCAAACTCAATATGCGCATTGCTCGGACGACTCGGAACTTCTTGAGTGCCAGGCTCGCCGCTGACGTTGTCCCGCATATGACTTCTCATCTTATCATAGGCGCGGTGATCCCGTTAAGCTCCATCTCGGACGAAAAGGCCACAATGTCGGGTCCGCCGGGCATGGCAGTAAGCGGCTTCTCGGGGGGAGAGTTGAGGAGTCGAAGCTCCAGACCCTGGAGTGGGAGGAAATGACAATTGGTGGGCTTGCACACATGGAGGAGACCTGGAGAGTTACGCTTTTCTTGGGTGGTGCTCCTTGCTCCGTATGGTGATCACTGACTCAGCCCATTTCGAACGGAGCAGGAGCATGAAAATGGTCCGGCCCTGTTGCTAGTGACTCAGAGTCCCCGTGTGAACTCTTGTCCTCGATGGGAGCATATGAAACGGACTCTTGTGATGTCCTCCTCCTTGAAAGTGAGACATGCCTTCAGGATTCTGAGACGCAGGGGGGGTTGGCTGCTTGGGAAGACGCGAGGACAGCCATATTGGCAACAGGGCTCGTGTTCGTACGTATAGGCTTCGAAGAGGACCCGTACGGACAAGGAGATCAAAGGCTGATGGAATCGGAGCAAAACCATCCCATATTGGCATCGGAGGAACGGAGATGATGGAAATAAGGAGCTGAAGATGCAGCACAGACGCAGCAAAGATGGATCATGGATGGAGTTGCTTGGACACCCTGATGGCTGTATCAGGCATCGGCCACAGCCATGTCAAAGCACAGTCCAATCGCTACAGATGCCAACTGTGGTCAAGTGGGTGATGTGGTATCTTGGGGGACGTGTCTAGACGCCTTTAGGCTCCATTGACCGGCGCCGTAGGCATCACGGCCCCTAAGATACCCTATGCTTAGTGGCCCACCAATCCAGTGGGGACGTTTCTTACAAGGCGTGTTAGGCGGCGAGGGCTCGTCACCACTCCGGCCCTGTCACAAATTCATTCTCACAGTTCTTTTGCAGGGCCCTCAAAACTCCAGGCTTCCATCAAATAAAACTTCTAGTGCCTGTTTCTGCCTCAGATCTGATACAAATCGATTCAATACCCGCAAACTCGTCGCCTCGTCTCTTGTCTAACTGGTTTTCCACTCTTTCTTTCCTGCTTCCTCCCTTGTGTGGTTCGAGAGAACATCAGCAACTCGTTACGATACGCTCTTTTGTCCCCCCAGACCGTCCTTGCCACCCCAGGATAATGAGCCCGTTGGCTGACCAATGCTGACATATCCGTCCTGTGGTCGATCGTCCTCGGGTGTCTGCGTTGTTTAGGGTCACCACCGACCTTGCGGAGTCCCCTTGGATTTGGCGGCCTTCAAGCCTGGGAGAGGTCACTCTCAATCGGTTCTAGGTCACCATGGACCATCAAGGCAGTATTGACAGCCTAGGGTTCGACATGTCCCAATTCGTGTCTCACCAAACACCGCAGATCTTCGGCGCCTACAACCCAGATGGCACTCCTATGCCCACGAACCTTTCCTCAGGAAACTACATGAGCGATTACAATGATGGCCTCGGGGATGAGAATGACCCCAAGCGCCGGCGCATTGCGAGGGTGCGCTTCCAAGCAGTTTGAAAGACATACTTCGGGCTCTGACATGTTTGGCAGGCTTGCGATATGTGCAGGAAAAAGAAAATCAAATGCGACGGGAAGATGCCCAAATGCGGTCATTGTATCAACTACAAGACGGAATGTATCTTCACCCAGGTGGAGAAGAAAAGGAATCCACCAAAAGGGTAGGGTGACACCAAAGCTTGCTTGATTTTTTTGGATGTATTGGACTGATGCTGGGACAGTGCCAAATATATTGAGGGCCTTGAAAACCGCCTCGGCCGCATGGAGTCTCTATTGCGCATGTCCGGTTTGTTGACTGAAGACGAGGCTGGTAAAACCGATCTCGGCACACTCGAGAAACGTCTCGCCGAAAAGGCTTCTTTCAACGCAGCGCAGGGAACAGATTCACCGGGACCGCAAAAGAGTGGCCCAAGTTCTTCCGCCCCTGAAAGCTCCCCTCAACAGACGTCTCGGAGGAACTCTCATGATACGCCTCGTGAGTCCTTTAACACCCCAAGCGCCGACGGCGACAAAACGGGCCGGGAAGATGTCGAGAACCTCTCGGAGGCCATGTGCTCACTTGTCACCAACAATGTGGGCGAAACCAGATATATAGGTGAGTGCGGCCATCTGTGCCGCCTTCACTCCGGCTAACATGATCAGGGTCGTCGTCCGCCTTCTCCATTTTTTCCAGTAAAGGCATCGAATGGGTCAACGAAAAGACAGGGGACACCTCGTTCCAAGAAACAATCCAGAATGCCGTCAACGAAGACGACAACAAATGGCAATATTGGAAGCCTGAGATATTCGGTGACATCTTTGTCCGCCGAGTTTTCAAACCTTTACCGCCGAAGGAAGAAGCTCTTTCATTATTCAAGGACTTCTTCGAGAACTTCAACTGCATGTTCCCTCTATTCCACGAACCTACATTCATGCACCTGGTCGAAAAGCAGTATTCGCGCGATCCCTACGAGGGCAGTGGCTGGTGGGCCAGTATCAATGTCGCCTTGGCCATTGCTTATCGCATTCGAGTCATGAGCAATGTAGTTCCTCAAGAAGACGACCAAAAGGCCTGGTTATATCTGAAGAATGCGATGGGGGTTATCAGCGAACTTACAATGCGAAATACCGACCTCTTGAGTGTGCAGGCTTTGCTGGGTATGGCTTTGTTCCTTCAAGGTACACCGAACCCACAGCCTTCCTTCTTCCTCATCTCTGCCGCCATCAGATGTTCGCATACAATTGGCCTCCACAAACGAGGGTCGGCATTCAACCTGAATCCCATCGAGGCAGAACAACGCAAACGAGTGTTTTGGATTGCATACCTCCTCGACAAAGATGTCTGTCTTCGGGCCGGAAGACCGCCTGCGCAAGATGATGATGATATGAATGTTGAGTTGCCCTCTGACGATCCTCCCGACAACATTGGCAATGTGCCGTTGGCGGATGGGAAGAGCAAGATCAATCTGTTCCGACTCATGTGTGAATTCGCCATCATATCCAGCAAGGTCTATCGGCAACTCTATTCCGTTCGGGCCTCGAAGCAAAGTGACGGGGAACTGCTCAACACTATCGGCGAGCTTGACAAAGAACTCGAGGCGTGGAAAGACAGCATTCCGATCGACTTCAGGCCGGAACACGAAATCAAAACAACTCACACTCCACTCGTCCTGCACATTGTCGTCCTCCACTTCTCCTACTACAACTGTCTGACCACCATCCATCGAATGTCGGTCCACCATGGCTATTGGACCAGTCGACTCTCTGAATATGCCATCCAAGGACTCAACGCTCGGCCTCTAAACCCTCGAGTCTTCTCCTCTGCAGCTCTTTGCGTTTCAGCCGCCCGGGCATCTATCCATCTAATCAAGTATATCCCTCAAGGCGACTTTGCCTGCGTCTGGCTGATCCTGTATTTCCCCGTCTCTGCCTTGGTCACGCTATTTGCCAACATCCTGCAAAATCCGCAGGATACGCGCGCCCGAGCGGACATCAAGTTGATGGATCTTGTCGTCAACTTCCTCACTAATATTGCCCGTGATGAAGGCTCAGGGTCTCTCAGTCGCATGCTCACCGTCTGTGCGGAGTTTGCTCGTATCGCGAGGGTTGTTACGGAGAAGGCAGAAAGGGAGGGCTCGAAGCGCAAGCGCAGGCTTGTACCTGAAGAGGTGATACGTGTCAATCAATCTGCCATGGCTCAAGCTCAAGCTCAAATTAATGGCCGGGCTTTTGCTTCACGGAGATCAAGTGATACAGGATCTCCTCGCGGGGCCGGGACTGTTCCATCTGCCACAGGAATGCCGACTGCACCAAATCAAGGAAATGGGTTGAATACGAACCCTACGTTTTTCAACATGCCCAATCTCGACAATGAATATGCGGATGTCCTCAATCAACCTGGTATGAGCCCGGACTTGAATAACCAGCATCTGCCGCAGTCAACCATGTCTCCTCTAAATCTAGGATCTTTTCAACAACCCTTTGTCCCGCAGGATCTCTGGCAAATGCCCATGACGTTCGAATGGGATTGGGTGGACTTTGGACAGTCTTCGGCCAACGACTTCATTTTAAGCGACAATCTGAACGACGGAACGATGCCTCAGCATTGAGGCGGAACCTCAACTCCTAGCTTTGTATTTTCTGCCCTGCCGGTCGACTCTACGGTCTGAAACACGGTCACAGCACGGTTACGGTTATGGATTCCGGGCATACATGGTCAATATGAGCGGCAACACTGCCAATATAACCACACCCTGTACATTACTTATATGATACCCCAATTAGCACATCTCTCTGATCGTTCGATACCTTACCATCTTCCATTGTTGTTCTTGTTTTCCTGTACTGGTTCGGAGGAGAGATGGGAGGTGGTATGTTGTGATTCCGTTGCATCTACCCTCTCAGCCTTGCCATCGGCGCACAGCCTTGTGTTGCTCATTTGCCCTGTGGGCATCTTTGCTGACTGTTGGTTGTTGCTATCAGGGAGGCCTCCCCAGAACATACCTGGCTGTTCTGCTATGATATCACAGCCTGCTCACAGAATGTCCCGGAAGATGCCTTTGTTATGGCCGGCCATTCACTACAACAATACTAAGGACCCGCAGCTTCACTCCAGCGCAGGCTTTCTGTTTCTAGTCTGTCACTTCACCAAGGCAGTGACTATTTGCTTCTATTGTGGAGTTGTTCCAGACCCAAGGCAGCTGCAAACCCTGCGCAGTGGAGTTTCTCATTCACTTATTGATGCACTTGTTGTCACTAGCCCTATTGTTCTCAATAAGCCATTCACTGCCTTCATTCACTGCCTTCATTCACTGCCTTCATTCACTGCCTTCATTCACTGCCTTCATTCACTGCCTCAGATCCTTGGCCTACAAATATCTGCACACAGGACCTTGTTCTCTCTCTCTCTCTTTCTTCCTTTCTTCTCATCCTCTCGAACCTTTCTGCTACCTACCGATATCAACACCGATTTGTTTCCTGCGCTGAGTGCGCAGGGAACAAGTCGCACAAACAACCGCAAACACCTTCGCCCTCAGCAATTCAACCTCTCTCACCTCACCCTCATCACCTCATAAATTCTCTTCGCAAACCTCTCACAACCATGGCGATGGATCAGGTCTTCTGGAAAGCCATCCTGAGGTCACTCAGGGAGTGGGTATTTGGCCTCAGTGGTATATCATATACCATTGAGGCCCCGAAGCAAGCTGACTTTCCGCCCGCGTCGACGGATTTCGGAGGGGCTTACCTCTTCGACGCAAATTTCTGGAAGGAGGAGGTGACGGTCCTCCTCCAGCACAAACAAAAGAGTCCGAGCGAAGACTCGTCGTCGAACGAAATCAACTTCGTTCACTCCTGCCTCCTCCTGCCAGCCGATCTGGCAATTTTCAACCCTGTCTGCCCAGTCATCCAGACACAAGCGCACTATCAAGTGCATGAAGCGGTGGAACTCGCCGCCACAGACGTCGCCATCTGGCAACCCGGTTCGGAGGGTTTGCCAGTTTACACCTGGACCGACGCTTTCCGTCCTGCCTTCCTGTCCTCTCTTCCGGTTCCCTCTTTCCTGTCCCTTGTGGTCCTCGTCGCCTGCCTTTGTTCTTGCTGGTTCACATATGTGGCCAGTAAGTCAAAGCGGGCGCTCGAGGACACAATCCTCCAACAAGCGAGCGTCTTGAGGAGGATTCAGAGCATCATTGATGCCAAAGATGGCGAGCTGGGAGAGACCCAGGAGGTCATCGAGGGGTTACAGGCTGGTCTGGATGCTCAGGCCAAGGAGCTGGCCGATAAGGAAGCGATCATCGCTAACCTGAAGGCCACCTTTGAGCAACGGGCCAAGGAGGAGGAAACGGATCGGGACACAGAAGCCAAGGAGTTGGCCGATAAGGAAGCGTTAATCGCTAACCTGAAGGCCGCCCTTGAGCAACGGGCCATGGAGGAGGAAGTTGGCCGGGACAGACAAGCCAAGGAGTTGGCCCAGAAGGAAGCGTCAATCGCTAACCTTAAGGCCGCCCTTGAGCAGAAGGAGGAGGAGGAGGAAGCTGTTAGGGAGACAGCAGCCAAGGTGTTGGCCCAGAAGGAAGCGTTCATCGCTGACCTTGAGGCCTCCCTTGCGCGAAAGGAGGAGGAATGGGACGCTGGGCGGGAGACCCAGGCCAAGGCGTTGGCCGAGAAGGAAGCGTTAATCGCTAACCTTAAGGCCTCCCTTGAGCAGAAGGAGGAGGAATGGGGTGCTGGGCAGGAGACCCAGGCTGAGGCGTTGGCCGAGAAGGAAGCGTTGATCGCTAACCTTAAGGCCTCGCTTAAGCAGAAGGAGGAGGAATGGGGTGCTGGGCGGGAGGTTCAAGCCAGTGAGCTGGCCGAGAAGGAAGCGACAATCGCTAACCTGAAGGCCGCCCTGGAGGGGGCTGAGAAGGAAGCGGTCTCCGCTAACCTTAAGGTCACCCTGGCGCAAGACAAGTCGGCGAAACTTGTCGATGTCACCAACGCCCTTGAAGGGACGATAAGGGGCCGGGACACCAAGATTGGTGGTCTGGAATCGGCCCTGGAGGAAGCCAGGTCGGCAATCGCCGGCAAAGACGACAAGCTCAGGGAGCAAGAGAAGGCGGTGCAGGCCTTGAAGTTGGCGGTGGCCTCGAAGGCCAAGGAGGTGAATTCGCAGAAGAGTTCCCTCGGTGCCCTGAGCTTGTCGGTGGAGGAAAAGGACAGGGAGATCAAGCAGCAAGAGACTGCGATCGGGGCCCTGACCCTGTTGTTGGAAGAGGCCGAGAAGGCCCAGAGGGACCTGGAGCGCCAGCTCGAGCAGGTCAAGGAGGAACAGCTGCAAGTGCAGACGGCCTTTGCAGAGCCGGGTCAGCAGAACGTCGGCGATGCCGACGAGCTGGCCCCAAGCTTTGCTCAGACTGTCGGGCCGATGGCCCTGCCGCAGACTGAGGTTCTTCCCCTGTCTCCCGCTCCGGTTCCCGTTCCCTGCACATTCGAGGAGGAAGTCGACACCTCCTTCACGAACACAGCCGCCGAACTCGACTTTTCGCCGACAACTCCGGTTGTCGAGGCTGTTACTCCTCCTGTGCGCGTCTCTTGGCCGGCTGTGGCGCCTGCTCCAGCCCCTGCTCCGTCTCCGACGCCCGCTTCTGCTTCGGTCACACCTGGTGTGCCGAAGGTCAAGAACAAGGGCAACGGGGCAGGTGACTTGCTGTTGAGCAAGTACGCCACTCCGGCTGCTGCTGCCCCTGCTCCTCCCGCTCCTCCTGCTCGTGTCTTCCCTCCTTCGGTGGCAGCTTCGGCTGTGGAATCACCGTTGGGCTCAAGGGGTCAGAAAGACACCAGAGAGCATATCTTTTTTGAACCCAAGGTGAAGAACCTGGGTCATGGACCGGGCGACTTGCTGGCTAGCAAGTACGCCACCCTTCCTCCTCCCCCTCCACCAGCCAAGTCGGCCCGTGCGGCGTCGACGGCAATCACCCCAAGCCCTGCCCCTAGTGCACCTTCCCGGCCGAAAGTTGAGAAAGACACCAGGGAACATATCTTCTTCGAGCCAAAGGTGAAGCACATGGGGCAGGGGCCGGGTGATTTGCTCGCCAGCAAATACGCCACAGTCCCCGCAGCAGCAGTAGTACCTACTGCTCCAAGCGGTCCTTCTCCTCCTCCTCCTTCTTCCGGACCAAAACGGTCTGGATCCGTTGAGTCTCGCGCTGCGAAGGCCAGCCACGCACCAAGTGCGCTGGGTGTACCGACGCGGCCGAAGACCAAGGTCGAGCGAGTGATTGACTCGCAGACAACTGCGCGGGGGCTGCCTGAGTTGACGCCGAATCGGCCGAAGACTCAGGCGGAGAGAGCTGCTGAAGCCGCGGCCAAGGCTGCGGCCAAGTAAGCTCGGGCGATTCGACTTGGTGGTGCCTGGGTGGGAGTATGGGTGGTTGAACAGGGAATTTCGCGGAGGAAATGGTATTCAAGTGGAGGATATTGGGGATCAAGCGGAGGAAACTGGTATTCAAGCGGAGGAATTGGGAATCAAGGGACCAAGCGGAGGAAAATGTACGAATGTCAAGACATTACGAATGAACGAAGGAAAGGGAGAAGACCCAACGATTGTGGTCATGATACAGTCTTCCACCATCAACCTCAAACAGTTGATCGTGCTCGTGTGGTCAGAAGGGGCAAGAGTCGCAGGACATGCTATGCAACAGACATAGAGCATTCTCCTCAAATGATACCCATGCCTTGCAAATCCAAAAACTGCTCCTAATTCATTCAGGCAGAACAGCCTCCCTCTTAGATAACCCATCAATTCCGGTTCCAGAACTGGCTCCAAGTTGACATTTCAGTCTCCTGCTCAAGGCGTGATATCAGTTCATACCGGCATAACATCAACATACACCAGCCACGTCACTCCATGACGCTCTACAAACCGACACCATTAGCAAAGTTCTTGCAAGACAGGCAAAAGCCCCATGTCTTTGCACAATTGAACTCGATAGACTCCTGGCTACTGGACGGGCTAGTTGTAGCAGCGCCATCAGAGAGAAGAATGATATCGTAGCCTTTTGAATAAGCCTAATAGTAGCAGCAGAATTGCAGAGTCAGTAAAGTACTTCCAGACGTGGAGGGAAATGCAGAGGCAAAGGCAAAGGCGGAAGGCAAACCACTTACATCCTGGATACTCCCACCAACACACTGATCAGTATTGACACCAGCAAACAACAGAGTCTTGACACCTTCTTTGTCAAGAAATTCGGTACAAGCCGTGCTGGCGCCCCAAAGACCCGACATGCGGTTCTTATGAATCCAGACATCAGGCGGACTAGCTTCCAGTCCTTCCTCATACGCCTGTCTCAGCTCCGGAGTGAGGTCGGCGTTCCAGGTATCACGCATCAACAGTCTCCCTTCCTCGACGGTCTTGTCATCGAGCGAGACTGGCCCAATGTCCGTGCCTAGACCTTTATAGAGGCGCGGGTTCTTGCCTGGAGGAGTTTCAATCTTGGCGTCAATGGTGGTGAATTTGTCGCATCCTTCATTGACGCCGTACGAGTCGATGGCCGCCTGTTTCTGCTCGATGCTGGCATACGACTCGAACTGGTCGGCTAGCACGGTTTCATAGCCGAATGCACGCAGTGTGCCGGGTGGCATGGTGGCGATTTCCTCGTCCGTCAGACCCCAGTTGAGCCAGATGATGCGGATGCCTGCTTTGCGCGCGGCCGGGATCGCGTGCTGTAGCAGTTGCTGCTGGGCTTGTAGGCCTTTCGAGTCCACTGGCCGGCCGAGACTGGGCGATAAGAAGAAATTCTGCATGTCGATGATGACGAGCGCGGATTTGGCCGGGTCGATGGTTATAGGCAGCGTTGTCGTTGTCAGGCTGTAGTTCGGGGTTGGGCTGGCTGAGGTTGGTGTGGGTGGGTGTGTGAGGTCAAAGCCTTTCGTCGAGTCGTAGAGCCAGAATGTGCCTTTGGGATTGCCGATGATGGCTTTGCGATGGCTTGGATCTGTGTTGTTCATGATGAAGATAATGGATCTGGATGTTGCTGTGTGTTGGGTGGTTGTAAAACAAGGTGGATGGCGACGAGGCTGTGGAAGTCAGGGGCCGATAAGCCGGCAAGGCTGTAATGTAAGCTGGAGTAATCAATCAATCACCGCAAGTTGTATGCTCAGGATCGCAGCCACAGGGCGGTAAAGGTAGGGAATCTAGTTTAGCAGGAATGCTTGATGTTTGCCACGCTCACTGATGGGTTTCTCGGGATTAGATAGTCATAGCAGAAGAGCAAGGTGATGGAGATGTGTTATATCTATATGTATCTCGTCCATCAGCCATGACACAGGCGGCAGATAGATAACCCCCCCTCCCCTCCCTCCCCCTCTACCTCCGCCTCGGTGCGATAAGCGTCTGAATAGGAAGGAGACAACGGCCGGAGAACTGAGCGGGAATATTGGTCGAGGCGAGGCATTAGATGGCCTTCGCTCTTGTCCGTATGCGTGTCTGTGATCTGTGTCTGTGTCTGTCTGTGCTTCTGATGTTGTTAGGCGACGTGGTTCTATCAATTGCATCGAGCGCAGCCTCGGGAGTAACTCGACTCACAGTCAGTGCAGACCTCTGGCAATCCGGGTCTCGGTATACAGTCCCATGAGATGCCAGGAGATGCCTCCCATGAGTGAGAGTGGCCATGATGAGACACTCTCTGAAGGTATGTTGTCAATTAGCGGCCAAATGCACAGTGGACAGTCGGTGACCTCAATTGTCACCCTGCAATCATCGGTTCGCAACCCCACAAACTGCAAACGCAATGCAGCTGAACCTCAGAATCCCATTATTCCATACAATACACACCACACGACTCCCGGTTACATACCTTCCATTGCAACAACTAAAAGCTATCTACCTCTTCATTGCTGCTTTGCATACCTTCGATTTCGTTCTATCCTGTCTCTGCTCTTTGCCTGCATAGCGTCTACACTCAGCTATCTGTCTTGCATCATCTCAAAATGGCTCTCCTTCAAGGTCGTGTGAAAAGTATCCTGTCAGGCGACACTCTGGTCATTACCAACCAAAAGGGCGCTGAGCGCACTCTGTCTTTGGCCTACATCAGCGCCCCTCGACTGAGACGTGAGGGTGACGAGGTAATGCTTGTCCAAACACCTCTGCACGCTCTCGTCAGGCTAACCACTACTATCATATAGCCATTTGCCTTCCAGTCCCGCGAATTCCTCCGAGAACAACTTCTGGGCAAGGTGGTCCAGTTCCAAGTCCTCTATACCATCCCTACCACGAAACGAGAGTACGGCCGAGTCAAGGTTCCCAACGGTGCGGACTTTCCAGATTTGATCGTGCAAGAAGGCTGGGCCAAAGTGAGGGAGGATGCAGGTCGAAAAGAGGAGGATGAAGGTGCTCTGGCATACCTGGACAACCTGCGGTCACTTGAGGCCGAGGCCAAAGCAAACAATAAAGGTCTATGGGGAAAAGCGGCCCCGATAGAAGACTCCTCCGAGGTGCCTGATCCCAATGCTCTGGTGGAACAATACAAAGGCAAGAAAGTCGAGGCTATCGTGGAACGTGTCCTCACGGGTGATCGCTTGATCGCTCGGATCTTGCTCACACCCACAAAACATGTCCAGACCATGCTGGTCCTGGCTGGGGTGCGAGCTCCTGCCACGAAACGAACGTCTCCAGAGGGAAAGGAGATTCCAGCCGAACCCTACGGCCCAGAAGCACATGCCTTTGTGGACGAGAGACTACACCAGCGAAAATGCGCCGTCGAACTTCTAGGGGTGACGCCGCAGAATCAGCTGATTGCCAATGTCCTGCATCCCAAGGGTAACATTGCCAAATTCCTCCTGGAAGCTGGCCTTGCCAGGTGCAATGACCAACATGTCACGCTGCTGGGCAATGATATGGCGCAGTTCCGAAACGCGGAAAACGCGGCCAAGACGGCGAAAAGAGGAATCTTCACCGGCGCTGCGGCCACAAAGTCTTCGGGGGTACAGGAGGCGGACTTCATCGTGTCGCGGGTTCTGAACGCCGAGACGATCTTCATCCGACCGCGAGCGGGCGATGAACGGAAGGTGACTCTATCCAGCATCCGTCAACCTAAACCTTCAGATCCCAAGCAGGCTCCTTCGGTGCCGATGCAAAGGAGTTCCTGAGGAAGCGTCTGATCGGCAAACATGTCAAGGTGTCCATTGACGGCAAGAGGCCGGCCTCGGAAGGTTTCGAAGAGCGAGAAGTGGCCACGGTGACGGTGAATGGGAAGAACATTGCGCTGGCCCTGGTAGAAGCAGGCTATGCCTCCGTCGTCAGGCATCGACGGGATGACGATGACCGGTCTCCTGACTACGACGCCCTATTGCTGGCCGAAGAGACCGCCCAGAAGGAGGAGAAGGGAATGTGGTCGTCCAAACCACCCGCGAAACAACACTATCAAGATTATTCCGAAAGTCTGCAAAAGGCCAAACTGGAAGCTTCGGTGCTACAACGACAGAAGAAGGTCCCAGCTGTGGTTGACTTTGTCCGTTCCGGCTCCAGATTCGTCGTGCTTGTGCCTCGCGACAACGCCAAGCTGACTTTTGTACTTTCTGGCATCCGTACACCCAAGCCTGCCCGACAACCAGGAGACACGGCCGAGCCTTTTGGCCAAGAAGCATATGAATTTGCCTACCGAAGATGCATGCAACGAGATGTGGAGATTGACGTCGAGAACACGGATAAGGTTGGCGGCTTCATTGGCACCATGTACGTCGGCCGGGAGAACTTTGCAAAGGCTTTGGTTGAGGAGGGTCTGGCCGAAGTCCACGCGTATTCTGCCGAGCAAAGCGGTCATGCCAATGAACTGTTCGCCGCGGAGAAGAAAGCCAAAGAAGCTCGCAAAGGCATGTGGCACGACTGGGATCCTAGCAAGGAGCACGAAGAAGAGGTAACCGGTCACACTGCTAACGGTGCCAACGGCACCAATGGAGAGACGGCCGAAACCACCTCAAGAAGGAAGGACTACCGTGACGTGGTAGTAACCAATGTGGACGAAACCGGCAAACTCAAGATCCAACAAGTCGGCCCAGGGACGGCTGCTTTGACCGAGCTGATGAATGCGTTCAAGTCTTTCCATCTGAACAAGGCCAATGCCCAGCCTCTTCCCGGCCCACCCAAGGTTGGAGATGTTGTCGCCGCTCAGTTCACCGCGGATAATGAGTGGTACCGTGCAAAGATACGACGGGTGGACAGGGAAGGAAAGAAAGTCGATGTGACATATCTCGACTACGGCAATTCCGAGACCATTCCGTGGAACAGGTTACGGCCCCTCACTCAACCGCAATTCTCGACGCAAAAATTGAAGCCCCAGGCCACCGATGCAGTGTTGTCTTTCCTGCAACTCCCCACGTCGCCGCAATACCTTCGAGACTCTGTCGACTTTATCGCGGAGCAGACTGACGGTCGAGACCTGGTTGCAAATGTGGATTATGTGGCGCCAGACGGCACACTCCACGTTACCTTGCTCGACCCCAAGGTCTCCACCAAGATTGACGAGAGCATCAACGCGGAAATCGTGCGAGAAGGGCTGGCCATGGTGCCGACCAAGCTCAAGGCATGGGAGCGACAGGCCACTGAAACATTGGCGCATCTGACAGAGCTTCAGGACGAAGCCAAGAAGGAGCGTCGAGGCATGTGGGAGTATGGTGATTTGACGGAGGATTAGACCATATGACTGCGATTTAGGACGGGTCCAAAAGGGGCAAGCTACTAAAAGCAGGAAGCAGGAAGCATCAAATATCACATATCAAAGCATCATTGATTTTACCCCGTGTATTGATTTGGTAGTCAGCCGATAGAATTGGCAATCTATGAGAGATGAGAGGACCAGACCCCTGGACTATCCCTGGACAGCCTTGTCTGAGTCAGCTAGAAAGAGTGTGCTTACATGATCTATGAGGCGCAATAATAAGTGCAAAGTTACTTCAGCTGACATGGATGAAGTGTGAGAACATTGCGCACAGTCATCATCATAATCAACGCCATTTCCCACCTCCATTCATATCCCTTCACCAGTCTCATGATATACTAACCCACTGCTGGTGTCTTGCCACAGAAACAAGAGGGAAAAACTGACCAAAAGTGCTTTCTCTGCCTTCGATCGCTGCTCGGAAGGAATATGTCCCAAAGCCGAGTCCGACATGTATGCATAATTAGGCGTGTCTTACATAAAAATATAAGACGTGGCATTCAGTTGGGCATGAAGTCAGTAGATTGGATGATATCAGCGGTGCCCATATCTGGCCCTTGGCACCCAAAGACAGAAGCCTAAACACCGGCAATTGGCGCCTAACGTGATGTCTTGATGGGCGTCACAAAGGAGATTCATGGGTGTTCTTTAAGCAAATACTGCATATACTAGTACCTGCTGTTCCCCCTAAACTCACTGCTCCCGGGTTCGGCATCAATACTCGGTCTCCCCGACCGCATCCCATGCATCCACAACAATCAATCAAATTAAAACGGACGAGAGACTCCGTTCAATCTGACTTCTGACACCGTTTGGATACTTCCACCCTTTTTGCTGCCGTAGCGGCCTTGTCGGTTGTCCCGCTGGTCGCTTCTACTGGCCGCCCTTTGAACTGACTTCATCCCGGCCCGCCCGATCAGATCTTTGGCGAGCATCCATTCTACTATCTATCGGCTGGACAGTGCTGATTTATTCTAAATATTACTCGAATCTTTGCAACGCGCCTGAAATGCTTCTAGATCTACTCGTCTCTACCTCCAGCTTTTCTTAGACCTCGGATTATCCGATCCCGTCGTTCTCGTTCGTATTGTGGCCTTAGCAAGCTCCTCACAACTATTTCCTTTGTCCTGAAAGTTGGCTGCGGTTCCACGACTCGAGTGTCGCGGTCGAACATCGGCGTCCTTGTAATTCCCCCCTTCGAGCCGAGATGAGCCAGCTTTACAGAACCCTCACCGGTCAATCGCAAAAGTCGCATCAGTCGCATCAGTCAGAAGTCTCTTCACCGCCTGGCCCAACCTTGTCGAGGACGACGACGGCAGACCCGTTGAGTGGCACCCTCAACCACTTGACCCCGGTCCAGGAAGAGAAACTCCAGCAGTTCAAGGAAATCTTGCTAAAGGGAGGATGGTGGACACCAGACGGAGTCAATGGCAGACCCAGCCACGATGATGGCACATTACTGTACGATGACCTCGATCTCGATCTGTACAACCATGAGGTTTAAGATCTCGGGCTGACTTTGTTACTAGCCGATATCTACGAGCCCGCAAGTTCGATGTCAATGGCGCAGTTGGTCAGTTCACCGACACAGAAAAATGGCTGAAGGAACAACGAGTGGAAGAGCTATATGACCATTTCGACGTCGAGGCATATGAGAAGGCTCGGTTGATGGTAAGCCAGAAGTCCCAATGCGTTGGCGGCACCAGAAAGTCTAACATTATGGGTGTTGGATAGTATCCTCAATGGACTGGCCATCGCGACAAGCGAGGCATCCCTATCTACGTCTACCAGATCAAAGGCCTCGACAACAAGAACGTGCAGAAGTACCAGAAGGAGTCCCAGGCCTACAAAGACAGCCTTCCCTATCACAAGAACCTCTCCACACCGGCCAAACTGATTCCGCTTTTCGCTTTGTATCAGAATCTGCTCAACTTTGTCATGCCCTTGGTTTCGACTCTCGAACGACCAAACCCGGAAGTGCCTGTGACGAATTCTACAAACATAGTGGACATTTCGGGGGTTGGACTGACCCAGTTTTGGAACCTGAAAGGACACATGCAGGATGCTAGTGTTCTGGCTACTGCGCATTATCCAGAGACCCTGGACCGAATATTTGTACGATTCCGTCCTTTTTGCAAAACCGTATAACATACCAAAAGCTGACTTCTTATCAGATCATCGGAGCGCCGTCCTTCTTCCCTACGGTCTGGGGCTGGATCAAACGATGGTTCGACCCAGTCACGGTCTCCAAAATCTTTATCTTGAGCAAGCATGATGTGAAATCTACGCTTTCCAAGTTCATGGAGACGAAAGATTTCCCTAAACGATATGGAGGCGATCTTGAGTGGGAATGGGGCGACCTTCCTGACTTGGACGCCGAAACGCGTGCGGCTGTGGAAAAAGACGGCAACAAAGGCTGGGTGCGAGGCCCGTGTTTGTGGCTACAGGGCCAAAGAGTCGTGGTCGGATCCGTGAATGGCAAACCCAGATCTCCGGACGAGCAGGTCCAGAAGATGAAACCGGTCGTCTGCGCTGCCGACTATACAGAGACCCCAGTGCACCCGGACAAGAAATTGTCCAAGACGTCCAAGCCAGAGGCAAACATGGCCAACGGGACGGCTGCTGTGCATCATCGTGCTGAAGAGGCCGCTGTGGGGGCTGGAACAGATGGCGCAACAGGAGCCAATATGATGGCCACCGAGACGAATTCGGCGCAACAACCGATGCCAATGGTGTCGGCACAGACGCATGAACCATCCTCCTCTTCTCATCCTCATCATAACCACCACCATCACCATCATCACAACCACCACAATCGCGATCGTAATCAGCATGTTCAGCCTCAGCATCACGCGCCGTCTATGCCTCAGCCAGGTCCCGTGCCTGCCCATACCCTGGCCATGACCGAAGCAGTAGCCGCTACACTTGTCTATGAATCCGTCTCAGTCATCCCAGCAAAGGGTAACGGGCATGCAGATCCTACACAAGCACAGCCGGAAATGACTGTTGCGAGCGACCCTTCTAAAGGCCTTGCGATCGAAACAGAGAGACTGAATCTTTTGGATGATGGTGCTGGTGCTGGTGCCGGTGCCGAAGGAAATGGCAGAGTGCACAAAGAGGCTGACGTTCACATTGAAAGGCCGCCCATTGAACGATTCGTGACAGCCCCTACTGAGGTCTAGATGCTGTGTAGGGTTCAAAATCGGGGAACTGCGAAGTCAACTTGATAAGAGCGAGGTGTCGGAATTGAACACAGGGAGGCGCTCGTCAGTTGTTGTCCAATATGTTATTGTCGATGTTGCTGAGCGAAATTTGAATTCGACTGTCTACGCCCTCTTGACGACTAAGCCGGCTTCGAGCGCTGTTTGGTAACGTCTGTTGCTGTTGTCAAGTCGCCGGTGCTGCTGCTGGTGCTCCCGCTGTGCTCCGAATCCATCTCTGCTTTTCTTTTTGTCGGACGCAAACGCCTTCTGGAAGATCTATGGCCAGGCATCGCCATCCACGGCAGCTTGACCATCCTTTTTTGTCTGAACTGATGTTTTGATGCTGTCGACGATCGCCAAGGCGTGTGTCGTTCTAGAAGGACTGTCCTCGGATTGGTCTATCGCGAAATGAAGGAGCATGGAAGACCCATCGATCATACGAGCGGTCCTATTGCATCGTGGGACAGGGAATAAACCAAAGCAACGCAATGCATACAGTGCCGCGCAGTGCAGTGCAGTACAGTACAGTGCAGTGCAGCATACCCTTTCAGCCAAGGAAGACTGGCGGTTCAGGTGGTTGTGTCAGGGATACACCAAGTACTCCGAGCCATGCATGCCATGATCTGGTCTCATCCACGGAGGGAGAGTCATCACTATCTATCACATTGGAGAGACTGGATGGTTTGAAGTCGAGAACATCGCATTGAAACCGATTGATTTGGTCGAACTGAACAAAGTAGTTCCATCGGTTCCATCGGTTCCATCGCTTGCATCGCTTGCAGTCATTGATCGCAATAACGTAGCAGTCAGTAGCAATGTTGCACTACACTTACCAGCAGTTGGACTTGAGCTGTTATTCATGTTTCTTGCTTGCTTGCTGTCTACATACCCTACGCTACCTACCTCAAGCAATCAATCGACTGATCAACCTTGGTTAATCCTCCTTCAACGCAGATCGCATTACTTCACTTCACTTCACTTCACGTCACATACCTTACCTGACCTTACCTGACCTGACCTGACCTGACCTGACCTGACCTGACCTGACCTGACCTGACCTGACCTGACCTGACCTGACCTGACCTGACCTGACCTGACCTGACCTGACCTGACCTGACCTGACCTGACCTGACCTGACCTGACCTGACCTGACCTGACCTGACCTGACCTGACCTGACCTGACCTGACCTGACCTGACCTGACCTTTCCCTGGTCTTGCATTTTCTGGCAGAAAGGAAAGAGAGAGAGAGAGCGAGAGATGGGAGAGGAAAGAGAGGCAAAATGACAGGCTACACAACCAACCAAGGACGCGAGGAAGGGCGATATACAATCGTAACAGAGGCAGACTACCTTTGTACCTGGTACCGAGAGGTCTGTTTGGGTCGCATTGGTTTGGTTCCAGCAACCTTCTTGCCGGGTCAATTGTCACACTGGTACTGTCCTGTCTCCCCTGGTACCTAGGTGGGAAGTGCATGGTATGGTATTCATTGCATGCGTTTGTTCCCTTTCGTTCCGTTTCTCTGTGGTCGTCTTCTCCTTCAGTTTTGTCGGAGCGGTGCTACGAGTTGGATTGGGATGTTTGTAGAGCCGGCAGAATGCTTCAAGTTGGTTGGACTTTTGTATGTATTTGACTATTTCTTGGGAAATATATGCTGCGTGCTCCAAAAATCCAGGGTAGACAAGGCTACCTCAGGGGTTCTTCACATTCATATTCACATTTCCCCAAACATCCGCGCCGTAGATATCAGCGGCAGTATGATCCCTTGCACAATCTCGCGAGGTTTCCTTGTCGAGACGAGAAAGGATATCTGTTGTGACTAGCGCGTATGATCGTAGCCAAGATAGACACGGTCAAACGTCTGTGACATCCATACGATGTGATGCTTGGGGCGCGGTGTCATGGCTGCTATCCGATTATGCGGCAATGCCAATGACACCGCAAGCAGGGCGAGCACCGGCGTTTCCTGTCTTCTTGCTCTCCTCGGTGTTGCCTCTGCCGAGATCATCGGTGCCCGCGTGGGTGACCACAGTTCGCTGGCGACCATGTTAGTATCTATTCAGTGTCCACATGTTTGACCATCTGGAACTTACTCCGAGAACGCTGTGTTCACCAATCAGCTTGATCAAGCTGTCGCTGACGCTGCCCTTGGCATTGCCTTGGGCATCGGTCTTGATGTTTCCAAGGTCACCGACATGGCGCTCCGAGTCGGTTGGGGCACCGTGGGTCTTGCCGAATGGGTTGTCTAGAAGGGAGAATTGTCAGCGTTTATGACTCAAGCAAGGCTCTTCCAGCAACCGTGATATGCTTCTCTTGGGCTGTGTTTTCCTCTGGAGTAGGGCAAACATACAGTGAGGACCGGCGCTGGTGCATCCGTTGGTGTTGTCGCCGAATTGGTGGATGTGGAATCCACGCTCAGCATTGGGGTCGTGGCCGGTGATGTCCCAGGTGATGGTGGTCGGGGCAGACTCGGATGGTTGCTCGAAGGTCACGGTTCCGGTGACCTTGGAGTCTCCACGAAGGACGGCAACTGGAAGACGAGAAGGTTAGCCCATTGCTGCCGGTCTATGACTTGACTTGCCAGCACTGCTGTCTGCTGCAAGGTGGTTATGGGGACGTTCGGATGCTGTTGAATGCTGACAAACTCCCAGCACCGGGCATTCCGCAGTGTCCAGCAGGCGAACTGGTCGAGGACATGAACCTACCTGCTTTAACCATTTTGACTGATTGATGGGTTTGGGATTTACAGGTTGAAGAGCAATAGTCAAGATGAACAGAAGTATCGGACGCCGAGATTGAAGAAGATGGGAGAATGGCAGAAAGGAAGAAAAGAAAAGGCGTAATCAACGGGTGGAGTTTATAGGTACCTACCAAGAGGAGGGACGGCGATGATGGAATTGAGCGCGCAGCTTCTTAGTATTTCGCTGCCCCAGGGACAGCAACGGAGATGGGGCTCTGAGCTTCACACATCCACGGGCGTCTACGGGCATGAACGGGCATCCTCTACTGCTGCTGCTACTTGTATCATTGGTGCTATAGGCACCTAGCAGCTACCGATACACGCGCCGATGAAGTAATTGACGGCCGAAATGAGGGGCAGCTTCGGGATGTTGTGCTGCAATGAGGGGCTGCATGCCACGTGATGTGCTGACCAAGACCCACGGAGTTACCAGGTCCGTATTCCAAAAGCCGGAGACGAGATCACGTGAAGTCACCTGACGCTCTTCCACGTTCCGGCCTTTTCCAGCTCCGGCCGCCGTGATATCAAACTGCAGCATCACATGTGTAGTACTTGTAGAAACGATTCGATCCTTACTTCTCATAGCCATCATCATCTCGTTTGATGATTGATGAGGCGACATTCTCTGCATCCGATTGACCTCATGGTAGATCACGTCCGACTCATCGCTTACCTCTTGCATTGCTGGTAAATTCACCTGCTCCGGTGCATTATCACCAGATCCATGTTATGATCAACACGAACGTGATAACCAGAAAGATCATTGCTTCTTTACATACGTGCCCCTCGAGATTCATATTACCATCATCGCAGAGGACGCCACATCTGTCCATCTATCATCCTGCAACCTCTCTGAACAGTAAGTCCGGAGGCCTAACCGGGTCATCAGGCTCAGCCCGCTCCTTCAAACTCCCCCCTCTTCCCTCTGTACCTATGCGGTCCACCACGATGTCGATCGCCGAGAAAGAGAATCTCCCCAAATTCATCAAGGCGATGGAGTCCATCTACGGACCATTTCCAGAGCCTACAGAGCCGGACCTTCCCAAGTGGAGTCCCCCTCCAGCCGCCGAGGGACATCGGGGTCGTTACCTCTGGACCGATGGCTTTGCCGTGGTCAACTTCTTGACGCTCTACAAATTGACGGGCGAAGAGCGGTACCAAATCATGGCGGCAAACCTGGTATCCACAGTCCATAACATTCTAGGCTACACGCGGGATGGCAAATCGAGGCTTCCTGGCGCCACAGACGACCACCCACTCAACGGTGGCTTACGGATTGGAAAGTTGGACGAGTCCGGTCCGGATGCGGATGGACAATACTTCCACTACCTGACAGTATGGATGTTTGCTCTCAACCGTATGACCGTTGTGACAGGCAACAAATGGTACAACGACCAGGCTGTGTCCATGGCCAAAGCCATTCTTCCTCACTTCATGACAAACATGTCTTCGAGTAGACCCAGGATGTATTGGAAGGTCAGCATGGACCTTTCTCATCCACTCGTCACGTCCGAAGGCAATCTCGACCCGATTGACGGATACGTGACGTACAAGCTGCTTCAAGACACAAGTGACGACCAGACGATCCTCGGCGACGAAATCGCCGCGTTCAAGAAGATTGTCGATACCAAGTGGCGATATTACACGTCGAGCGACACCCTGGACCTGGGAATGACTCTGTGGACGGCCCATTGGCTCTGTCTGGAAGAGCCCTGGGCAGCCACCATCGCGCGTCGGGCCATCTCTTGTCTCGAGTTTCTGGTGCGCGATGATTACTTCGAGGAGCAGACGAGTCGCAGGTTGGCGTTTCGAGAATTCGGTACAGCCCTCGGGATCCGTGTGGCAATGGCCTGGATGGATGACGCGGATAGAGCAAACACTCAGCTGCAAGCCCTTCCAGACCAGATCTGCAAGACATGGGAAGAGGCCGGTCTGGTACCAGAGCCTACGAGGCAATTGCAAGGACGGATGGCGGAACTCATGCCAATCACTGCCGTCATGTACGCCTCGGCCCTGATTCCTGGGATGATGTGCCGGCAGTCATGATTGCCATACAAACCTGTCTATCTACAAAACGACAGGGCCACGGACGTTTCCATTTAGTGATCTTGCCCATCGTTTCTGGGTCTGACAGTAATATGATATTCCAAACACCATCAGCGTACCAATGCGTATCTAGACTTTCTAGTCCATCTTGACCCGCTCCATCGTCCCAATGCAATACATGCTTTTCCGATTCCAGCTCAAGGTTCAATCCATATCAGCTTCTACCAAGCGCCCAAAAAGCGAAACCCCAACCTCACTCAGTGACCACGCCCTTGTTACGTCGTTAGTGGTCATGTCACTGCTCCTCTTCATCCTTCTTTTCCTGTCCATAGCCACCCAACCCATCCAAACTCTCATAAGTCTTACCCTGGCCCAACTGATTCCTCGGACCACGCTCGACCAGATCCTCCTTCAACCACTTCAAGACCAATTCGCCCAGTCTACTATTCCCGCTCCGAGTATAGCTATCAGTTTCGGCATCATACTTGGCCATGCTGCCCCACTCCTTAACGCGGCCCAAATGCATATGCACGAGATGCGTAGGCCAGCCGACCAAATTATCCAGGATATGCGTAGCATAGACGACGGTAGCGCCTCGTCGCTCAGTCTCGGCACGCAGCCAAGCGAGGAAATTGCTCCGACTAAGCAGATCCAAATCGACGGTGATTTCGTCGAGGAGCAGTACGTCCCAAGGGCGAATCAGGCCCATGGCCAACTGGACGCGGCGCCGCTCGCCGTCGCTGACGGCATGCATGCGCCAGCGGAGGTCGATGTCGAGAATGCGCACCAGCTCGTCCCGCCGCTCCGGGTAGTGCGAGCCGCCCACGGAGTCCAGCAGGATCGGTACCGCGATGTCGGTGCGCACAATCGGGTTCAATACCCATTCGAGCCCGAGGTAGGTCACGCCTTCGAGCCCGGCTGAGAAGGGGTCGACGCCGCCGATGCTGATCGTTTG
Source organism: Exophiala sp. LBMH1013 (assembly GCA_024611085.1). Lineage (NCBI taxonomy): Eukaryota > Fungi > Ascomycota > Eurotiomycetes > Chaetothyriales > Herpotrichiellaceae > Exophiala > Exophiala sp. LBMH1013. The sequence goes on from JAMFLB010000002.1 coordinate 2,189,561, forward strand.
CGACGGTGCTAGTCTTTTGCCGGAGAGGAGGCGCAGGAGTGTCGTCTTGCCTGCGCCGTTCGCTCCGATCAGAAGCGTCCGGCTTCCTGCTGGCAGTGCGAGTGATATGTTGCGCAGCCCTAGTGAGCCGTCGGGGAATTGGTAGCTGAGCCCGCTTACTTTGATGTCGGGCGTGGGCGGCCCTGCGCTGGCTGGGTTGCTCATGGTTGGCTCTTTTGAGGGTGGACGACGATGAAGAATGTTGAGAAAGCGTCCGTCTGACTTGTACTGTAGGTATGTAGAGTAGGTCAGGTCAACCTGGCTGTTTGCTTGTATAGAGTTCCCTATACTTGTACGTAGTAGGTACTCGGGAGTCACTACCGGGGTATAACTGCTTGTTGCTGTTCGGTTGAGTAGTGTGTTTGTCTTTTGTCTTTTGCAGGTAGTTAGGCAGGTAGGTATGTAGGTAGGTGATGTATCCGATACCTCGTAGGAGGTCGGTATATGGCTGTAGACAGCGAGCTTTTATGGGGACATGGACACTTGCCGTCGGTGGAATTAATATGGGCGGACTAGACCGTAATAATAAGCCCTGCGGTGTGACAGGCCTGACCCGGTTGCCCGAAGCAGTAATTGTTTCTGACAGCAGAGTGTATCCTGTCTAGCAATGAATGTAAAAACCTTGATGGGTCGGCTGGTTTTTGCTGAGGTTGAAGCTTGAAGCTATTACTATGAATACGTATTATACTCGACGCGGTGGTCTCGCAGCACTTCAACCTCAACCGGCGCCGCAACGAATATTGAAATTTCGCCCTGGTGTACCGCCGTATACTAGGGACCTTTCAGGTAGAGGTATCTTACTCTGAAGGGGATCTCTCGACTTGTGCAGAAGAGTACAGTATCGCTCAGGATGTCGACTCAGGAGCCATGGAGAAGTCAAGCATTGGCTCACTTGCAGCTCTTCCCATCTCACCCAATACACCAGTTCTACATGCTCGGTTGAAACAAAGATTGAAAAAGACAATCGTATTTTGGGTATACCTTACAACATCCAGCAACGTTCTGCGCCATCGCAACGCCCTGCTTTCTGGCCATGATCAAACAAAATCATTCTAATTGCCTGCTCGCTCAGTGGTCGCTCTAAACCATTGAATAACCATTGAGCAACCGCCCAAATTGTCCCCAGGTCATTCTGTCGGCAGAGAAATGAACCAAAGACTGCTGCGCGTCTTAATTCCCGTGTCTTTTTGCCATGACTCCCTCCATGTTGGGTGGTGATCCGAGAAGCTTACATCACTGGCAGTAGTTGGCCGGAAACGCCCCTTTGACTCCTCTTAACTCGCCCTGCCACCAGTCATCGGTACTCTCGGTCTTCTTCAGCACTCTAATCCGGTCGCCTTCGCGAAATACCAGATCTCCTTCGCCTTGACCCTCGAAATCGTACAGAGCCGTCACAAATAGCGACTGCTGGGAAGGTTGGCGCGGAGGAGGTGGCGGCGGACGCTTCTTCTGGGCAATGGAGGCTGCGGAGGGTTGTCGATCACGGGAAAAATAATCTGTGTTGGGAGCAGCTGGAGAGTAGGACAGAGGAGTCTGGTAGACAGATTGTGGTGATGGACTGGGTTGGATGTCCTGAGGCGATGTCGGACTCAGCAGCGTATTTCCTGGGGACGCAGAAATCTTCGCCTTGGTGGCATGAGATGGAGAAGGAGGTAAGACTCGAGCTGGCGATACAGACTGCGTACGACTGAACGAGGAATTGGCACTGGGCCGTCGATACCCGTTGACAGGTGGTTGAATGTTCTCTTGGTTCATGGGGGCTCGGATGGCTTTTCCATTGGCCAACAACGACAACGATTCAGCCTGGTGTTGCACGGGTTTGAAGGCATCGTCCCACAATCTGATAACTTCATCCATAGGAGGACTCGGCGATGGGAATCCCTCCTCCGTACAATATCCGTGCAGCATGGTGTAGTAATGTCCCAGCAAGCTATTCTGGATCTGGACCTGAGCGCCTAGGAAATGCGGGAGCAGCGAGAAGACCGAAGTCAGTAGACGTGGTAGACAATGTCGCAAGTGGTCGTCGGCCGCAGCGTAGGTTTCAGTGGCAGCCGCAAGATCGGCTTGCGCCTTCACCAGCACTGCATTATCTCTCTCCGACCGTTTGGTTTTCTTCAGAGCCGAGTCCACCCTGTTCTGGTATCTTTCAAAGTCCAGCTTGCGGTCCTCCCTCTTCTTGATGGTTTTCCTCATTGTTTGCAGGTGGTCTTTCGCATCTTGGGCCGGTTTGATCAGTCTGTCGTCCACTTGAGCCAAGTCACCCGTGAGATCTCTCTTTAAATCAGCATATTCCGATTTGATCCTGTTGGCTCGACGGAGGATGTGATCCGGGGTTTCGGCGGGGACACGGCCCTGGTAGTCATCGCCCGCGCCGACAATGGGAGTGTAAAGGATCTCGAACTCTTCGAAGATGTGGTGCTGGTGCGTCAGGATGGATACCCACGATTCACGCCATGCTTTGGACGCCTCGATGATCTTTTTCACGGTTAGTGGACAAAAGTACACTCAAGGGGATGCGGCGCTGTTCCACGGACCTTTGTCAACAACCGATCTGCTTCCTCGAAATCTTTGAGAAGAAGTGACACTTGTTGTTCGTCAGCACTCCTCTTCATGTATTTCCCGAAATGCCGGTGGACGCTCTGCATGGTGGCTGTTGGGCGAGGGCAGACCCGTCACCGCGGCCCTGATGGTATCCTCGGAAGACCCAGAATGTCAAGACAGATACCACCGGCATAAATGAACTAGGAGACGCCTAAGAGGGTGTGTTAACGCGGGAACAGCTTGGTGGCACAACGCCGCCAAGGAGAGGAAAGTCAACAGTTGTAGTAGTAGTGAGGGCGGTGGTAGTAGTTCTTCGTCTCCCTTTACCCTGTTTTGGTGGCCAGGTGCGGACTTGTGGACATTGACTTTCTGCAACGCAAGACAAGACGCGTCACTCGACAGCGATCACGTGAAAATTTGAGGCTGTGTTGCATCCTGATACGGATGGTTTCAGATTTGCATTGTTCTCTCCTTGAGGGCCATTCTACAACCGTCTGTCTCGGAGACTGGCTTCCAGCTACCTGTGGACTAATAAAAGGAGCATTGCCATGTCTCGTCAGTGCAGCAGCACGATGGCGCCACTTTGTCATATTGCGTCTTTGTCTCAAGGTGCCGCCGTATTATAAAGGGCGACTTGTGGTACGTCGGAGCACAGTTGACTTAATTGACGCGCGTTTCACTCCAACTTCACGGCTGACATGCGACGTTCATCCACGGGACCAAAAGACAGCCACGTCAGTCTTGCTCTTCTGCGGTGAAAGCACAATGTCTTTGAATACTTGGGCACCCGGTAGTTGTAATTATGGCAACTACTGTTACCTCGACACTACGAGGGACTTCGAGTCTCGCAGTTGCTCCGACACAGAACACCGCCCCGGTTCATGAGTTCCGTTGCCTGTATACGCGCGATTTACACAAGAAGGCGAAGAAATGGCACGATGGGTCCCTCCGGTTTCACACCTTCAATCGACGCGTCATGGTCTATGATGATGCCAAAAATTATATTGGCGACCTCCACTACACAAAGGAAGAGGAGTTTGCTGAAGGCGTGGAGATACAGTTGGACCGTGGGGTCAAGGTGGAAGTCGGAGAACGGTTAGGAGAGACGCAGACTGATCTGGCACCGATTCTCGAAAGACAACGGCCAGAGAAAGCTGTTCCACAACCCAAGCAGTCGACACATTCGACGACTCGTCCGAGTGCAGCACCCTTTTCTCAGAGGCCCAAGTCACTGCTTGAGGTTTTGGGACCATCGCAAGGGCGACTTGGTCGGTCACGCTTGTCCTTGCAATCGCCTTATGACCAACGACAGCCAGTTTCGCGTACTGAGCCTGCCCACCCTCCGGCGAAGAAGAGACGAGTATCCAGCGATAAGGAGAATAACAACAGTAATGGTTTTCAACTACCCAACCCTAGCCATGGACTGGGTCATCCGGCGGAACAATCGAGCAATGCCATGGCGCTGTCCAGTCCTCGAAGAGAGCTACCGATCCAATTCGAAGATGTACTGGATATCTCGTCAGATGAGGAGCCAGTCCCAGCGCCCTGCAGAGATGCAGGTCGGCAGAGTATGCAACCTGAAGGCGTCTGGAAGGCAAGAGAGAAATCCAAGGAGAAATCCAAGGAGAAGTCCCAGAAGAAGCCCAAGGAGAGGTCAAAGGAGAGGTCAAAGCCAACTTCTGAATCCTCAAGTCCACGTCAGGTCCCCAAAGAACGACCGGTGGAAGGCCCTCGCCAGACCAATATTTCTAACAAACACACAATAGCTACCAGACCCGAACAATCGACGATATCTCGAGTGACAACTGGATCGCGATCTTCTGTCCAGCAGACTGCACGATTGTTGCTAAGCCAGCCCAAGCCTAGGCCCAAATTGACCTGTATGTTGCCGTTCCACAAAGATGCAAATGTCAGAGGCGTATCTGGTACTTTGAATGATGAGAGTCCAAGTCGGAACATCAGCGTCACGTCTCCAATACCTGGACGCTCGGAACCACGACTTCCAACCCAAGAACGACAACCCGACTACACCGCTGAACACCACAGTCCCGTGCAGATCTCCAGTTCTCCTAGCTCTGCGCCCGGAGTTTCTCGAGACATCAGCCGTAGCACTTGCAGCCCGCTTTTCGTGCCAGAGGAAGGCGCAAAGCAGAGATCACCTTCTCCGGCACCCTTACTCACTCAAGACGACTGGCCATTTCCTAGCTTTTCTGGTACTGGACTTTCGCAAGGCCCGGCTGGGCAGCAACAGTCACAGGGACATGTTTCCAACCCGAAGAATAAAGCAAACACGAATGAGAATAACGACCCTCCTCTAGACTCAGTTGCCTCACAATCGATCACAGAGATTCGCGAGGACGCTGTTCAAGATGTCGTTCCCCGGCCGCCGGTATTGGCGATCCCGGTCCAAGAAGTTGACGGACGTGCATTCAAACGAGTCTACTCCGAGAATGATGCCATAGGCCACGAAGCATTAGGCCCAGTTTCCAATCATCTTGGTGGTGACAGACGAAATCCCTTGCGATTGCTAGACAACCTAAACGCCCGTCGCAGTCCAGCCCAATCCAGGAGTCCCCCAAAAATACAACGGTGGGCGTCAGATAGTGCTGCCCTGGAGAAACCGTCCGACAAACAAGCAAGGCTAGACGTACCGGAATCCCCGAAAGGCGAGGTGGGACCATGGACTGCTGAAGAGGCTTTTCTTCTCTTCGACTGGTGGCCACCGGACAAGGAGGCACCAGATTTCTGGAATGACCATGTGGACAGACCCTCAGTTAGGTCTGGTGTCTCAGGGCCTGGTCAAGGGTGTCGCACGGGCATTACCACAGCCAGACAGTTTCTTCGCGACGATGTAAATGTGCTATGATGGAATGAATCATGATTGTTGCTGTTACACCCAGTTAACCAGGTTCGCTTGCCGGGGTAATATCAGTCAAAGTAAACATATTCAACTGAGACTGCGAGGCCTCTTGAATGATAGTAATATCTCATGCTGGCTTGATACGAAGATTCTGCATTCAACCAGCTACCCAAGTACTATACCCGTATCGAGTTTCCTGCCCCTACATCTCAGCCTCGTCAGCTCAACGGACTTATCCGGGCTCCACAATCGTGATATGCGTGAGTGGAAACGTGAACGTGATCCAATTATCAACGACGGCGATATCAATCAACCATGACCACGCTATCTTCCACTCCTCGACGGTTGAGATGTTCGGGAGGTACCGACAAAGGTGGGTGAGGGTAGTTTCTGAATCTAGACTTCCAGCCAACCCTTCCATATAATCCTCCACTTGTCGCATCTTATCATACTTATCTCCTCTCAAACCAGGCTCGCAGTGTACATTATATATATACCTGAGATCCTCCCCATAGTAACACCCAGCGAGCCTTGGACATCCAGCATGGCGACATCAACAATGACGGCTCAAGCAGTCGCCGACCCTCTATCCGACACTAACACCACCACCACCAGCATTCCGAGCCATGCACCCATCACGGCACCAGCATCAGCATCAGCATCAGCACCAAGTATTCTAGAAGAAGTCGAAGCAGCCCAAGCACAGCTCCGGTCCCGTCTAGCCGGCGCCCTGAGCCAAGCCCCAGCCAACATGCCCCAAGAATCACTACCATCAGTACCACTAATCGACATTGGCCCATCCTTCGACGGCACACTAGCATCACGACAAAAAGTAGCGGCGCAAATCCGCGAGGCGTGCGTGACGACAGGGTTCTTCCAAATCAGCAACCACGGCATCCCCGCCGACGCAATGGAAGGGGTATTGAAGCAAGCGGAACGGTTTTTCCACGAGCTTCCCGACGCGAAGAAACAGGCCTTGCATATCAAGCACTCGGCGCTGTTCCGCGGCTACGAGCCCCACGACTACACTTATGTCAATCCGGACGATAAAGCTGGCAACGACCAACAGGAAACCAAAGAGGGGTTTAACTGGGGGTACGAGGAGTCGTTGGACCCGACGGGCGGTGATGGACAGTATGTCGAGCTGGACGGCAGTAGGCCCGATCCGCAAACTGGGCATGGAAATGTCTGGCCGGCTGAAGACGATCTGCCGGGGTTTCAGGCCGGGATTGCCGCGTATTATGGCCAGGTGTTGCAGTTGGCGAGACATCTGTTTCGTCTGTTTGCCTTGTCTTTGGGCGTCGAGGAGTCGTACTTTGACGACTTGATGACTCACCCGGGCGGGATTGCCAGATTGTTGTATTATGCTGGCCAGCCGAGTGTTGAAGACAAAGACAACAACAACAGTGGTGCTGGAGATGCCGAGACTCAGCAGGACACTGCGAAACTCGGGCTCGGCGCTCACACCGACTACGAATGTTTCACACTCTTGCTTTCGTCGGCGAACCCGGGCCTGGAGATTCTGTTTCCGCCGTCGCCGGAGACGAACAATCAACCTATTTGGCGCCCTTGTCCGGTCCGGCCGGGCACGTTGACCGTCAATGTGGCGGATTTTCTGATGCGTTGGACGAATGGCTTGTACAAGTCGACCATCCATCGCGTCGTGAGCAAGCCTGGGGCGGCCGAGAGGTATTCCGTGCCGTTCTTCTTTAGTATCAATTATGATAGTGAGGTCACGCCGTTGCCGGAGCGCTGTGTCGGGAAGAGTAATTTCTTGCCGTTGAAGGCCGGAGAGTATGTCCTGGAAAGGTTGAGGGCGACGCAAATCTTGGAGGAGAAGGAGAAGGAGAAGGAGAAAGAACGTGAAAGGCAGTAGAGATACATAGTTGTCTGTGGAAAGCAAATAGGGTCTGAAGATGTAGAAAGAACGCCCACCCTTAAAGATGCTGAAACGGCGAGAGGAGTGAGTGACAAGATTGTCTCGACACCCTCCAAGTGTTGTCGAGGAGAACAATTTATATTCGGTGACCGACTCTAACAGACATGAAACTCTCTATGCTGCCCAACTCCCCGGTCATAAGACACGATTAGGTAGGTTGTATGTGATGCATTCTATGTTGCGCGTGCACTCCTTGGTCGACTGTCCAGGTCTATTGTTTCCTCACCGTGTTGTATGTTGTACATCGCTGAAAGTCCGTCGCCGTATACAACAAGCCGTAATGCTGCCTCTCGGAGAACCTCAAGTCCTCAATTCTGCAAATATGTATGGCAATATGACCACGCATGCCTTCCAAAAGATCAGTATCCCCTGGACAAGGCTGAGAGGGAACAAGATAAGACCGTTTTCTCGAAATAGGATCCAGATGCTCCACAACGCCACGCTGAAGAAGTGATAAAACAAAACAAACGGCCGCCGAATGAGAGCCGCCAATAGTCCCACAGGTTCTTCGATGCATTTGCCACCCAATTGGAAGTAGCGGAAACAGCCCCTTTGAAGATACTTGAGCTGCCAGTCATCTGCGGCAAACAATGCATAAAGCGCCATGGCCAGGATGTTGATAATTGAAGTCAAAGCTTTCCGCCGCCAATGGAAGACTCGGAACTGCTGCAGAACGAGTTTTGTGTCAGACAATTCGGGCACCTTCTCCGGGGATAGGAGTTCCGATATCAGCACCACGTCGTTAAGCGCAACGGACATTCCGCCTCCAGTCAAAGGGTGCCGCATGTTCAACGCGTCTCCGAGGATCGCGAGCCCCGGCGTCCGATTCATGGTCGGGGGCAGGAATGAGTTGGGCATGCTGCGAAGCGTCCCCTTCTCTAGTGCAGCCTGGAAAGACGGCTGTACCATAGTAGGTAAAGATGGTAGGACAACTTTGCGGAGATGACCCTTGATACCGCCATTGGCCGTAGCCGTCGACGGGAGACCCTCTGGTACATCTACCAACACACGAGTCTCGTGGGTACCAATCTGATAGAGCAGGACCGGCGAGTTCTCGCCAAGGACGACAATACCGTGGTGAGGCGTCGGCAAAGGACAATCGATCAGTTCCAGGGCCCAGAACTTCGACTTGACTTGAGGAGTGCGATTTATATAGTCTTTGCGAAATTTGGACGCATATCCATCACAAACGACGGTCAAGGAGCCGAAAAAATAGTCTGGCTTCGTCTTTGCCGTCAGAGTGTGGACACCCAAGATTTCTTTGGTATGTGTGGACGTGATTAAGGAGGTGGCTTCGGTCTCAAAGACCGAAATGTTGGGATGCGCCAATGCCGCAGCCCGTAGTTTCGAGACAAATCGCCCATGGTGGAAAGATCGCCCTTCTGGGTTCGAGGACTTTTCCGATGGTTCTTCACCCGAGTTTGTGTCTCGCGTCACGTCGGCTGGATAAGGAATGGCTACCGATTCATCATAATAGAGAACGGTGTAACCCGTGACGGGAATAGCATCGATGCCATCAAGCGTATGCCGCAGCCCCAGTTTAGTCAACGCCTCGTAGCCTCCTGGTTGCAAAAGTTCTCCGACAATCCGATCAGGCTCCTTGAGCGATTTCTCTAGGAGTATGACACTGCGCCCTTGATCTGCCAACGCCACCGCCAATGCGGAACCCAAGACGCCTGCGCCGACGATAACCACGTCGGCTTCGTGATGTATTCTCCTCCGCTTTTCGCGAACGTCTGGCACTGAGTCGACGGAAGAATCTGAGGAGGAGTCGAGGATGAGAGGCATGCTGGGAGGGAGGTATTTGAGGTCGTGCGGGCGCACTTAGGTCCTATTGAGGCATGGGGCGGTCGTCAGGACCGATAGGAAGAGAGAAGTAGGATCCGAAACGGAATCAACACAAATTTAATGTCTTCCACGGAGTAGGGGAACAATAGCCGTGGTCTGAGATGTGGTGTGATAAAGCAGAAGTCGAAAAGTAGAGTGGAGGACAGATTAATGTGTCAATCGGGTAACGACCAAGACGATGCTTGCCCAGATGAATGGTACGTATAGGTATGTTGTCGTTTTCAGAGTTGCGATTGCCCGTGCCCACACCACAAGTCAATTACTTTACAAGTCAGAAGTGGTTGAATCATGAGGACGAACAAGGGTCCAGAGAAAGATGGACAGGGGCGCATTTTCCGGGTCGTACGAGCGACGAGCGACTCAACGATTGAACTATGCAATGTACTCCACCGGGCCGATATTCTCAGCCTCGTCGGGCTTGGCTCAGTGGCTTCAGCCTCGTCCTACCGTACACCGTACACCGTACACTGTACACTGTACAAAGCTGTGAGAGGAACCTTGAAAAGGAGACTCTCAGCCTTGCATGTCCGTACGGCAGTCTGCGGTGTGTCGCTAAGATAGCTACACAAACACCTTGATGATGATAACTCCTATACTGGTACAGCCATTCGTGAACTCGGCATCCCTCGCAGTCCACTTACTTAGGTAACAATGGTCACATTCTCTTCGTTCAACCTGCTAATCGACTCCCGCCAAAGGTTCCCCCTTGCCCCAATCCCAGAGAATTGTAATCTTTTTTTATCCGCTCTTTTTTGGTTGCAGTTTGTACCTTGCACCACAGGAGGGCTATCTCACTCTCGTGCAGCTGTTTCTTTCATGAACCCAACCTCTTCTTAAGAAAAACTCAGTGGTCAGAACATCACAGATGCTGGCTTCTTTTTGAATGCGTCCATTTCAATGCCACCCCATGACCGGGTATCCTCACTTTGGAAAGTATCAAAAGAATCCTTATGGCAAATGATGCGGCGCCTTGCTAGGCCTCTGTATTGGAGGCGTCAGCATGCAATCGGTGACGGACCCTTTCCCCGAAAATGCACCAAACTCCGCGGTCAAGACCAAGACATCGCCGGCAACACCATTCCTGCCCAGTGTGCTCTGAAAGGAAGTCCCGTTTGTGCTAGATTGACAACCGCCAACAGATTTTTGTCCATGCATAACCCAAAAAATATAAAAGACTAGATGTGTGCTGTCGATACCAAAATGCTCCCAAGAGAGAGAATATGGCGCTTCGCCCACCTCAGGTCCTACCAGAGCCAGCAAGCTAAACCACCAGCGTTCGAGGGCAATGGCGCACACAGTGTGTAAGTCAGGCGCGGTGAAGTCTATGAACACCCGCAAAGGAGCCCCTAGCCACCTTTCCTTAGGGACTCATCGGCTGGCAGTGACTCCCCACCGGAAACGTTCGTAAGGTGGACATCGTTCTCCGAGTCCACCGTCTTCTTGTTCTTTCGCTTTTTCTTCTGTGTTTGCCAGCCAGTGGCCAGGGGCAGATTAGGATTCGACGCCGGCTCAGAGGATCCAGCCGAGCCATTCGGTCGTGATGCCAACGGGCTGAGTCCCGAATCCGCATTACTGTCGATTGCCAGGGTGTCGTGTGCATCTTCCGGCGCTTGATCATGTCGGCTCGGAGCAACGGATTTAGGAGACAGGCACCCAGAGCTGAATCCCTCTACCCTCGGGGACGGAGTCCGCACTTCCTCCACGGAGGAGAGCTGTCTATCCAAAGGCCAAGCCGTGTTTGCAGCTTTGGGCGTGGCCCTCAAGCTTTTCAGGGCCACCGAATCAGTGGCTACTGCTCCCCTTGCGTGTGATTCTTCCGTAGGGATGCTTTCCAATAGCCTCAGCGGTAGGTGTCCATTCATGTACTCTGAAGTTCTCACCGACTGCCCAGACCGCCTGCTGTTCTTAGTCAGGCTTCCCGATGGACTCCTATCCAGATTTTGAAAATCTAGGATATCCGATTGTGATTGTTCGTCGGAGCTTGAGGGAGTATCAAAAGCCAAGTCATCGGACGTCGACGCGCTGAAGTTGACATGCTCATCAGGTTCCACGGATATCTGAGTAGTCTGTCGACGTCTCGGCGAGTTCACGGACCCGTCCACAATCAAAGGGCCTGACCTCGGCTTAGGTGGCATCATTTTGGTATCGGCACCCTCAGAATTCTTGTGGACCGGTTCCTCGATCGCCTGGTTTTCAGACGCCTGTGTTGAGACTGCCTGCAGTGGAGGGCTCTGGGTCGTCCCAGCATTTCGACTTGCTGCCGGGGCCAGTCGCGGAGACAAGCCCCCGTGCTGAATGGCCAAGCCTACGTGAGAAGGAATGGGAGAAATCGTAGTGCTGTGAGTATATGCCGATAATGATGGAGACTGCCCAACATAGTATCCAAGATACTCTGCTGGTCTTCGAACTGGGTCATACATGGCACCGGTTATGCCCAGTCCATTTTCCAGAAATCCAGGAAACTGTTCCAGCTGAGAAGTCGAGGAAGCAGAGGACCTTCGGCCCATGGCAGCATCTGCTGTACCAGAAATGTCCGGTCTTGAAGGCATCTGGCCTAACGAAGAAACTGGGAATGAGCGAGCAGGCTGGGACTGAGCGCGCAACGAGCCTCCAGGGGATGATTGTGTCACAGATGTCCTTCGGGGATACCTTCGTGTGTCCGGCATCACAGAGTTTAGCCTTGGAGACGAAGGATTTGTCACAACGCCTTGGCTAGGCCGAGCAGCACCTAAGAATGGCGAGGGAGGAGCAAAACGTTGTTGGTACAAGGGAGCCGACATAGGAGCTCGGCTCACACCGTTGGCCTGCCCATTGGTACCAGCGTCTCCTCCATCATCCTGCGAGGTATAGTGTACATACCCAGGGTGCTGGTGATAAGTAGATGCCAACAGTCCCCTCTGTCGAAGATTTTGTTGGTGCAGTTGCATCCTCAGTTCCTGCTCCTGCAATTGCAGGTATTGGTACTGCTGGAAAAGCTGGTCGTGTAGAAGATGTTGCTGGTGCTGCGCTTGTAGCTGCAGTTCTTGCGTCGTCATCTGGAATGGAAGATTCCGCAACTGTGTTGAAGTCCGGCCAGCAGGGTTTGATGGTCTTCGACCACTGCTGTTACGGGGCGCCTGGTTGGCATGCCTGCCTCCACGTGCGCCATTTCGCCCTCCCCGAGATGGTGGCGCGGGTGCCTGTGTTGTAGGCTGCGTCGGAGGTTGCGGAATGACTGGCCTTGAGGATGGGGGAACGAAATGCTCGGAGGGTCTGATTTCCTCAGCGGGATAAACGAATTGTTCGCAGCATGTATCCAGTTTCCCTTCTCCTATGAGTTCGTACGCCCTGCGCAGTTCCAGATGGATACCGCGCATCGACGTGTCGTCGGCGGTGTTGGCCAGGTTCCGGGATATGTTGAAGGGCTCTTCCACACACAGACGGTTGTCCTGAAGTAGATGCCACGATTTTTCAACCTTCGGTAATATTCCACCTAAGCGGACCGAGACCACGTCTTGTTCAAAATCAAACTGGTGACCATAATAGCGGAAGAAATGAAACAGTAGTTCACCAAGGGATGACTTATTCGGAGCCCCAAAGTCCTTGTAAGACTCCACGTTGCGATCGAAGGACACATTCACGCCGGCCAGGAATTTCGGTTCCAGGTTGGGCGCCTGCTGCAAAGCTGGTAGTATTGGCGGATCCCTGGTTTGTAGAAAGTTCAAGGCCAAACATATCCAGGTGTACGAGCTTAGGGTGCCTCCAAGTGCTTTGACAGATCAGTATCGCGCGTAGCTTCTGAGAGAACAATAAAGAACATACCGGCGTCATTGAGAATCCTCCTCTTAGCCCAGTACTTGATGATCATCGCTAGAGGCCTCACCCGGCTGTCAATACTGACGTACGTCCTAACCAGTTCCGTATTCTCGAGGGCGAGAGGGTTGTTGACATTGATATCACAGGCAACCTGTAGTTCAGGGTCCCAGATCTTGACAATCGGGACTTTGGCGCTGGAAACACATACTACTCTTTCCATACCATGCTTTGCAAGAAGATCCGCAATCGAGCAGACATGCTCCATTTCCTTGCAGTCAGTGGTGATGCACACATCGACATCAGAGTCTAGAGTCCCAAGCTTGTTTCCCGTGGACCCAAAGACGTTGACATTGATAGAAGACGTAGGCCATCTCCCTCGGAAGATTTTATCAAGCTTTTCGAGGAACCGCGATCTGCGTTCTTCGCTTTCAGCGGTGGGTTGTAATGCTTCGTAGAGCTTTCGCATGTCGGCGGTAAGCCTTTCGTCCTCTTTATGGGTCAGTCTAGCCTTTAGGCCCGACTTGACTTTCTCCAGTGGTTCAGGACCGAGTGAATATGGGACGCGCCGTCTTGCCCTCGCCATTCCGGTCTCGTATTTACAGCCTCCGTATTGTTTTCGGCCTGCAGGCGGCGTTTGACTCTTATCCGAGGGGAGGGATATTGGGGAGCCATTTTTGGCCGCGGACCCTGGCGGTGGAGAGACTCTTTTCTCCGACCGAGACCGAGGCCGTTGAAACGGGCTGGGAGGTTTTGAATGAGGAAGAGAGGACTCTGGTACTGCTGGATGTCTTTCAGAAGTGGCCTGCGCCTTGTCCGGCAATCCCTCCTCCATTTTTGAAACCGCAGTCTTTTTATATGACACGGTCATTGGTGTTGTAACACTCTGTCTACCATCTTTCGGCGCTTTATAAGTCATACGACTGTCCAGGTCGACTGGACGTGCAATTCCAACGACACTGGTAGGTCAAGTACCACGTGTAGGGCAGATGCTATATTTCTCAGTCCAAAGGATGGTTTACCACAAGGAAAGTGCCCGAGTTTGTGTACCTCCGTCCTCAAGGTCGTGGGATGTAGTCGAGGGAGCGGGGACCCGCAGTGTATGCTCAATGCGTGCTTGAGCGAAGGGCAGCCAGGACGGTCTCCAAGGCGCAGCACGCGTCAGAATCAGTTCGTCGGAGCCTGAGGTAAAGGGCCGTTTGCCGGCGAAGAGAGAGGTGGTGCGTGGTGAGTTGACTGTCGAAGGGCAGGGTCTGAGTAAGCCCTCGAAGGGCGACGGAGAGAAACGGGTCTGGTACAGGATTCTGCGGCGGCACGATTGCCGGGACGGACGTGAAGAAGCGATCGCTTTACAGTCTTCTCAGTGATAGAGAGGCCCAATTAACCAGTGTTGGAGTGAGGCGTGGTTGAAGCAGGCGAAATTGTCCTTTTCTTGGGGCGACTGAAGGGAGAATACGAATCGAATTGGCGATATACAGGAATGAGGATGCGAGTGGAAGCAGGATAGACAGTCAGACGTGCCGGTAGGAGAGACGACAAGAACGAAACAAGGAGAGGCAGAGGAGAGAAAGTGTTGTAGAAGGTGAGAGTGGTTGCGAGGTTGCAGTCTACAGTCTGCAACAAGACGATCCTGACTTGTTCCTGGCTGCCACAATGAGGACAAGAATGGGGAGGCAGTGAGTGGTAGCGGTAGCGGGTAGTACGGTACAGTATTAGGCTAAGGAACGGCAGTAGGTTATTTTGGAGGGTAGGTCTCGGTAAGTGGTAAGTAGTAATAGTGGCTAGCGGCCAAGGACATCGCCCATCACCACCACCTAACAAGCCCATTCGAGTATTCTTGATTGGGCACCAGTAGGGCTTCGTGGGAGCATCCACACATCATATGTTTACAGGTCTGCCTTCAAAGAGACTGGCAACTCAATACCACGTACCTTCTGCCTTTTAGGACAATCACTTAAGCAATAAGGGTATAAGGTACATGCACTACCTTATGATTACCCATGGGCACCTTATCATGTGGTGGCGTAACGTGTTTAACGTATTACCTAACCTGTATTTCACCGTCTCGCTGTGTCCTATCCCTGCCCAGACTCAGATAGAGCAATCTCGTGAGCATTAGCAAGGTAAACAACTAGCCCTCAGATGATCTAGCAATGGTACTCTAATACACTCTTAGCACGAGCATCTTCAAGACTGACGATATTCATTTCAGCCTTTGAACTATCCTGGTCTGGTCAGTCACCGCCGATCCCCAAGGCCCATGCTTACCTAGAGAATCCAGAATGAATCCTGTCCAGTCGGCGCTCTCATCTCCAGCTGGAGAAGGTGGAGGTCTCGCAGGGGTAACTCGGTTGTTTTCGATTGAACCTGTACAGACGGTGGACGGACAACATGTCAGTGGCGTACAGCAGGGAGCTATAACGAGGGTAAGATGGATTCAGGACGTGAGAAGTAGGTTCAGCTTCCTCAGGTGCTGTGCTAAGTTTCGACCTTCGCTGCGAGAGACCGCCGGGCAGGTCAGCCCTTCGAAGCCTCCGTCCATCGCATACGCTGAATCTATCAGGACATATTCCCGCTGGAGATGGCTCACCGTGTCCAGCTGAATCAGTAACGTGCTTACATGCTTATGCACCTGCGAGAGAAATCCTTTTGGGTATGCAACCACAATGCATACAGGGGAGACGCAGACATCGAAGGGACTCGCCGTATACGCATGTTGTTCTTTCACCATCTCCCCAGCGTCAGTCAGCTTTTGTCGACGTCGGGGGGGCGGTCTTCCTTGATCGTATTTGCGCCTCATGGGTGCGACTTCATCAAGACGGCCTGCGCCTCAATCCCAATTATAGAATGGCGCCGTCCTCTCCATATTTAGTAGGCGGCTTTATAAATGGATCTGACCCTGAATATGGCGTTCGTGCCTCCTTTTATTCCAGCACTCTAGGCCTGGGGAGCCCTGATATTGCTGTTCCGGCATCATATTTTCGGTTTGATCTGGTTGCCACGAAGTACGTGGGATATATCTGAAGCGAAAGAGGATTACGGGTCGCTAAGACAGACCGCTCTCAGATCCGTAATTAATATATACACTCGCAGAGACACTGAATAATAAGATCTACAAAAATGCAAGCAGCCATCGGCATCAAAGGGCACAAGAAGGGGTGTAGTACCGACCTGTACTATGCCATCAAATCCTGTATATCGTAGGTACCTAGATATGCGAATAATTCATGTGCCTATGACCTCGTCAATATTCATCATTGGGTGACATGAGAAGGGGACACCGATGCACTGTAATATAACAGTCTTCTTGGCCTGTCGAGTCGAAACACAATCCGTGCCTCCGACACCGCAACGCTGGCCATGGAACTTAGGTAAGTGACACTCGAAGTCCATGTCTCACGGCCAGTCACCGACCTAACAGGGGCAATTCTCCAGTACTTGTAGAATGGCAGGAGAGGGCGACTCAGGTATGTAGGTGCGCAAACTTACTTTAATGCACACCTCTTTTAAAGGCACTCTGGACGCTGTCAGTAACCCAACCAAGTTTGTGGAACAGCATGAGGGTTCAGGAGCAAAGAGACCTTCCTCAGGCCAGATGACAAAAGGGAGCCCTCAGCGAGTTCTGGGGTACTTCTCGAACGCCTGGTACGGGCGCGCATGGCATCACGGGCTTGTGACACCTTGCGCGCCGAAGATTGCTACGTCCTGCGTGCGAGACAGACCGACCTCGTGGTCATCTGCCTGCAGGCGACCGAGACGGGACAATACTGCTTTTGCCCATCATCATCATTGGAGGCAGCGAGGGTCAAACCCAGGATCGTCTCAGGGGCCCGATGGCATACTCCGTCATATTGTCTGGATCACTTCTCCGCTTGGACAGCTCGTGTCTGCTGTAGCGCCTTGCCTTGGGTGTGGCGTGGCGTGGCAACGTGCCCTACGTCTTTTGGCGTCACGTCCCTGGCCGGGATTTGATTCAGATGTGAATGAAAAGTGAAAGCAGCTTGCGTCACACAGCAGAAGTCCATACGTCTTCCCCGGGTCATCACGAGCGTTGGAGCCCAGACCGAATAGGTGTTGTAAGGGCGGCCGAAGCGCCTATGTGTTGCCCGAGAGCCAAGGAGCTGGTCTTCGGCGGTGATTTGGGCATGGGAGCTGGAAGGGTTCGTTTGAGCCTTTTACAACCTGGGACCGTTGCGATGATGAAGAGCTGGAACTTCCTATGCCGCGTAGTGGTTGCTCGGTCACAAGATATACATGCCTCAGACCACTATGTGTACCGATCGAACAGAGGCATATACGTTGTCTCGAAACCTTTTCCATTGCGTCCTGATGCGATGAAATGTAGGTAGGTAGGTAGGTAGGTAGGTAGGTAGGTAGTAGTCGGTCGGCCGTCGGAGTTCTGAGGCAGGGCCTAGCAAAGGGAGATTGGCAAGAATGAATCCATCGTCTTGGAACACCCACCTCAGAGCACGCGAAATACTAAATCACAAATCAGTCCTAAGTACCGACGTGCCAACAGGTCCACCAAGTGGTGTCCGGTCGCATGGCAGGGAGACTTGTGATGGTGCCACAGTCATCAATTGGTTCAGACCTCGGGACGCCAGCTGCGTGGGCACTTTGCCCATCTACAACACTCCACATGCCCCGGAACGTATTCTAGCATCTTTTCTCTTTTCACAATCTCCTTTGAAAGGTCTAAGGCAGGCTGTATGACAAGCTCGGCGAGGCTGCGAGGTGGAAATCGTAGGTCCGTTCGTCAACGGTGCACCGCTGCTTTGGTACACCCAAAAGAGTCCACTGAACCACCTCTCGAATGAAGAACATCTCATCGCGTCGTCCGCGGCGATCCAGTCCTGCGCCTAGAAGGAGTGCGCTTTAGCAACTCAGCCGGTCGACACTAGGCGGAGGATGTCCCGCCCGAGGTCGTACCAATCGCTCCCATAAGAGGTCACAAATTGTTCCAGACTGGCATGCGAGGAGTGAGGGTGAAAAGGACCTGGACCGTCGTACTTCGAGCCCTGTGTGGGAGCAACAGACATAAAGCCTCCAAGCGATGAAGCAAGAGCTGGGGACACATGGTCGAATTTATGGAGTGCAACGATGCCTACCTAGTTAAATAAATGTGCATCTTCCTAACTATAGCGCCCGGGGGATCCAGACTCGGAGGATCCAGAATTCAAGCTCGGCTTCATTGACTCTCCTTCAAATTTCCTCCCGCTCCGACCCTCGCTCGCTGGACCATAATTGTACGCTGGAATTCCCTTAGCATATTGTTGTAGAGTAGTAATAATTAATACCTTCTGACTCGCCCTTCGTCGGGTATAGTTGATTCCATAACATTGTCAAATATCACAGCATCATTCCGAGTCTCCCTGACCTGCTGCTCTCTCATTGCGACTCTCGCCGCCGGATAATTGCCATCAGCAAAGGGCTTGCCTGCGCCTTCGATCAGTCCATCCGGTCCATCATCGTAAGTGCAACTCGCTTGCTCGCCTTTTTTTGCCCGGTGGTGGCAGTTGGCCTCGGACGAGACGACCGAATCCCACTGTCCCCATCATTGGTTCGAACCGGCCGATCCTCGAAAAAATGCCCTCTCCCCACCCAAAACTTCGCACCAAACCATGCCAGAGCAATACAACCACCACCACCAGTCCACCCCCCTCTCCCATCCAACTGCGTGCTTCCTTTCTACCGTCTTCTAGCCAGTCGCATCTTTCATCTGTCGCCTTTGATTGTTTCATCGTTAAAGCGCAGCCGACTTATTTGTCCTTGGCTAGTTTGAGGTTCTGCAAATACCTCCCTGCGCTCCTTTCGCTACCAGCGTCTCCTCGACAAAGACATCCCGTTCTCCTGTTGTCCCGTGTCGAGAAAGGCTAGGGCGGACAATGTCGTTTTACGAGCCACAAGGATGGCAAGCGCCTGCGAGGCAACCGTCCTGGGAGCAGCCTCCCCCGCCGTCTAGGTCAGGTCGGTACCATCTGGGTTGAGGCATCTGTGAGGAGAAAGAGCTGACAATTCTGCTAGGCGCAAGTTCAACCTCCCAGCGCGAAGATACCAATGCCTTCGCCACCCAGTTTGAAGGTTCGACCCTTAGTCCGGTTCTCTATCACATATGCTGATTTGATTTAGAGGTGGATCGAGTCATGGATAATCTTCTGAAGAGCGGCAAGTTCTATACTCCCGGCCCAAGACCTGTGCCTCTGTCTATGCCAGGCGGTGGTCGACCTGGGCAAGATTTCGGTGTGTCCAGCCTGGAACGAAATGATCAAGTCAATCGTGCTGATCTGATAGCGAAAGCGCCTCGCATGTACGGCGGACGTCACGGCGACTTCGATCCCACCCGAGCCCACCCGGGCGCAAACCTGCAAAATTTCTATGCCTCACAGAGGCATCAGGGACGGCATCCTGATGCCGACCAGGTGGCGCAGGCAAAAAGGAGGATGGCGGCTCAGCGAGAGCGCGAGCTCCGCAACTATCACCAAGAACAGCAATATAATCGAAGTAAGTGCATCATTCGCAGTTGGAGTCCTGCCGTGTTGACTGACTTTTTAGTAGGCGTATTGGCCGAGATGTCGTCCAATAAGTCTGATCGTTCGATGAGCCCCAGTACCTTGAGCGAAGAAGGGCGCCGGGACTTGATTGCTCGTCAACATCGTGCTTTGTACGGCGCCGAGAATGCCGCTTTCGTCGGTCAAGTTCCGTTCACCGGTGATGAGGCTACCCATCGAGATCAAGGAGCCAATGTTCCCACCAGTGCAGCCGGGGGTGTTCGAGGTCCTTCGCCTCGTGGGGTTGACCCCTTCTCTCTCCCCGGTCAAGCCCAACCGGGCGAAGGAAATACGCAAGGCGGTCCCTCTGGTCAAGACGGGCCCCGTATCGAAAAGACGGCCTCCCCATCGGCACAGGCATCCTCCGGCTTTGGTAACTATGATGGTTCGTTGCAGTCCTCTGGGAAAGCGCCAACGCCACCTTCTGGAGAGGAATCGTCGCATTCTCGCCAGATCTCCAAGTCCACAACGGCGCCAATCAACAGTGGCATGGGACCGATTGGAAGCCGGCCCAATGCCCAACAGGCACCTAATCAACCTCTCAACAAGCGAACTACATCACCACTTCCATCTTCCTTGGGTTATGGATTTGGATCCAACGAGCAGAACAGCGACCGAGCTAATTCGGCAAATTCGACATCTAACGCCACGAAAGAGCCATCTGTGAACTCTGGCACAGGTGCTTGGGGTACCGGAAGTGGAGTCTGGGGCTCCAACAAGATTGGGGCTACATCTGTCTGGGGTTAAATGAGCTACGATGGCACGACCAGGACATTACGTGTTTTGTATGCGCGGGGTTGTGTTGTCCTTTTCAGCATATCTTCGGTGTACAGTGCATTCAAAAGGTGGAGAGTCAAGGTTCGGGATCCTGCATGTTGGTGTTGTTTGATGCTTCTGCATAGCGTTCTGGGGGAAGAGGACCTCTGGAAGCCGTTTCATTCGTTCGCGCTTGGGACTCTGGAGTTTCTACAGCCGGTGCAGAGGGACGAGTGGGAATCCGTCAATATCTCGTCAACATCAAAAGTGGAAGTTGCTGCATTGGGAATTTTACGTCTGGAAGGTTTTGATGGCGCACACGTCCTGCGTGGTTGGTCAACCGGGAATGCGTCCTGCAATGAGAAGTTGCGGTAAGACAGGAATCATGGGTTGTTATGGGGCTGTTGTCTCTCGTTATAATTGCTTGAGCAAGCATGGCTATAGGCTTTTTGGCTGACATGACATGGTCCTTGCAAGGCATGGCGCTGCGGGTATTTGAGGAATCTGGCTTTTATCTGAACATTTGCTGGGTTTTGGAGGGTTACTGATTCTGGAGCAAGAGCAAGAGCAGGATTGCGGTACGGATGGCCCCTGGAAAGGGGGAGGGCGGAAAAAGGTCGTCGTCCTCGTTACTATCATCATCTACCACGTGATCGATGGTTTTGCTGATGGTGATTAGGATGGGTTTGGGTCGGGTTCACAGATTGGTCGATTGACCCATGGCCGAAATGCCTTGGTGCTTCTGATACTGTTCAGAGCAGCGTTAGGGAAGACAAACCACGTCGCAATGTTATTATGGTCCACTTTGACGCCCACTGTTGATTTACGCCAACGGAACTATTTGTGTGACATCTTAGAAACTCGAGGCTTCATTCCCACATCCGTTGTAGATGATGATAGTCTACGACGACTGTCCACCAGATATGATTAGCTATACGCAAGTGAAAGTCTGGCCCAGTTCCGGGTTCCCATGGGGCGTGTAACACGTACCGTGTTTGCCAGAATGAATGGTAGCTGGAAGCACTTCACAGAGAAGCCATAGCCGATCAACCCAACTTTGATTGGAGCCATGTATACCTAGTCAGCTGAATATATCGGCTGAGAAAAGGTTTAAGCTGTAATTGACGGGGATTCTTTCTTTGCTCACATTGACAACTAAGCGCCCGCTCTCCTCTCATTCTGGCAAGACATGTTCCTTATGTTCCTCTCGATGGTCTCTCCATGTTCTTTCAACGGCCGATCGATACACAAGGGCGACTTTTGAAGGACCACGTACGTGTTATCCTTCATGCTGAGCAGCTTCGCCGATGATTAGGTAGGGCGGTTACTCAAGAAAGTGCAAACACAAACAACGACATACAAGGGGCGGTGGAGATGTCTCTCACGTGAGCCGTTACCCAGGAATCAAGATGCTTCTGCTTTTTCGTCGAAGAGCTAAGTCCCCGTGCAGGTGTTGGCAACAGATGGCCGATTCCTGTGACAGTTCCACTTACCGCAATGCTGTTGTCATCGTGGAGAAGCATTGGTTCTTTGTTTGGTAGGTGATTATGGCAAGGCTGAAGAGTAGCCTCGTCGAGCCCCTTGACTGCAGTCAATCAGTGGATCATCACGTGATGGCGAGATCGGAGTTACTCCAGAAAAATTTGGCCAGCCTTTCTCCACGCAGCAATCGAGTTCTCCAATCGGAGCCCAGTTGTAGTAATGGCATTTCTTCTGATGAGATATTTGTTCCCTCCGTCACGCAGTGTACTCATCCTGCCAGGTGTGGACTATTGCAGCAGGTCCTGGTCGGAGCCTATTTATTCGGTTTCCTCAAAGGGCGCCGCAAACTTGCCCAAGATTAACCGCGACATGTCAGCGGAGTAGCGTTTGGGAATAAAGGCTGTCCAGTTTGCGACTCTCTAGTTCTACCTCCTCGCCGCCGGACGCACGATGGTATGTACACGATGGCAATGGAACGAACTTCACTCTGACCCAACTTCAGGTCTCACCACGGGGCCTCGCCCCTTGTGCATTTCGAGCTTCAAGCCTGTCCACTCGAGTACAATGGCAACCGAGCCGCAGTTTCCACAAAAGCGCGGAACGTGTCCAAGAAGTCTTCCATGCGCAACTCGAAGACCCAAACGCCGCCGCTATATTCTCCTCAATGAAGACTTCTCCCAAAGTGCCTCAGACGCTCACGGAGAAGATTGTTCAACAATACGCTGTGGGGTTGGCCAAAGGCAAATATGTGAAGTCGGGCGACTATGTCACGATAGCACCGCACCACTGCATGACGCATGATAACTCGTGGCCTGTGGCCTTAAAGTTCATGTCGATAGGTGCAACCAAATTGAAAGACCCGAAGCAGATTGTGATGACTCTCGACCACGACGTGCAAAACAAATCCGAAAAGAACTTGACAAAATACAGACAAATTGAAGAGTTTGCGAAGAAGCACGGAGTGGACTTTTACCCTGCTGGACGGGGCATTGGACATCAAATCATGGTTGAGGAAGGCTACGCATGGCCCGGAACATTGGTTGTGGCCAGCGACAGCCATACCAATATGTACGGTGGCATCGGCTGCCTTGGTACACCTGTTGTGCGGACCGATGCCGCCAGTATCTGGGCTACTGGTCGCACTTGGTGGCAGATCCCTCCCGTGGCCAAGGTGACTTTCAGAGGAGTCCTGCCCAAAGGTGTGACTGGGAAGGATGTAATTGTGGCACTTTGTGGTCTGTTCGACAAGGACGACGTGCTCAACCACGCAATCGAATTTACTGGCTCAGAAGAGACACTGCGAAGTCTTCCCATTGACTCCCGGTTGACCATCGCAAACATGACTACCGAATGGGGCGCTCTAAGTGGATTGTTCCCAATGGATGATGTGCTGCAAGGCTGGCTTCGAGCCAAGGCTACGATGTCGGCCCTGGACGCTTCTGAAGGCAGACCACCAAATCCTCGTTTCTCTCACCCTCGGTTAGATGAACTGTTTGATTCGCAACTCACCGCCGACAAAGGGGCGCAGTATGCTAAAGAGCTTTATCTTGATCTGAACACCCTCTCCCCATATGTGGCGGGACCGAATTCGGTCAAAGTTGCCACGCCTTTAAACGAGCTCGAAGACCAGGACATCAAGGTCGACAAGGCTTATCTGGTGTCTTGCACAAACTCGCGTGCTTCGGATCTTGCTGCAGCTGCCAAAGTCTTTAAGGACGCAGCTGAAAAGAATGGGGGCATAGTGCCCAAGATCGCCGACGGAGTGAAGTTTTATATTGCCGCAGCTTCGCTCCCTGAGCAACAGATTGCCCAGGATGCTGGTGACTGGCAAACACTCATTGATGCCGGAGCTGTCACCCTTCCCGCAGGTTGTGGACCTTGTATTGGTCTGGGGACTGGGCTGCTAGAACCCGGCGAGGTGGGAATCAGTGCAACTAACCGAAACTTCAAAGGTCGTATGGGCAGTCCTGATGCGAAGGCCTACCTTGCCAGTCCCGAAGTGGTCGCAGCCAGTGCTCTCACTGGCAAGATCAGTGGTCCCGGTTGGTATGAAAGGCCAGAGGGATGGTCTGGTGTGATCAGAGGTGAAGGCGACGGCATCAAAGAAGAAGATCGGATGATTACTGCCGATGAAGCATTCCAAAAGATAATCAACCAGTTGGACAGCATGATTGAATCCGCCGAGGATACATTGGGGCAAGCAGAGAAGGCGGCGCCCGAAACGACGACAGCCACCACCGACGTTTACCCTGGTTTCCCGGAACGACTCGAGGGGGAGATCGTCTTCTGCGACGCAGACAACATCAATACAGACGGTATATATCCTGGGAAATACACCTATCAAGACAATGTCCCGGTTGAAAAGATGGCTGAAGTATGTATGGAGAACTATGATCCGAAGTTCTCGTCAATTGCAAAGCCCGGAGATATTCTGGTGGCTGGCTTCAACTTCGGATGTGGTAGCTCTCGCGAGCAAGCAGCCACTGCTATCCTGGCAAAGAAGATCCCTCTTGTGGTGGCAGGCAGCTTCGGCAACATCTTTTCTCGAAACAGCATCAATAATGCATTGATGGGATTGGAGGTGCCAAAGTTGGTTCGTCGACTGCGCGAAACGTTCTCAGAAACTTCGCCTCCTCGGACATCTGATCAAGTGACGGAGCCCACAGGCAACAAAGAGGAACAACAAAGCCTCGACTCCCCTCCGCCCGCACCCACCCAGACGCGCGAAAAGCAACTGTCCCGCCGGACTGGTTGGACGCTGGTTTGGGATGTGAAGAAGTCGCAGATCGAAGTCACCGAGGGGCCTAACGGGAAGAAGTGGACGGAGAAAGTGGGAGAGCTGCCTCCGAACGTGCAAGAGATCATTGCAAAGGGTGGTCTTGAGAAATGGGTACAGAAAGAGATCTCTGCAGCCTGAATATTGGGTGAATCTTCGACGGGCGATTGTGAGACAAGCCAGCGGAGCGAGGCCTCCACAGGCAAGACCCGGTTTCTTGGGTAGAGCAAATCGTGCACTCGGCACAGTTGATAACGAAGGGTCAAGCCGGGGTGCGGAGTTGGCATTTGGCTACATGTCCCACACTTGCCATGCATCACATCGACAGCCCGGTCAACAGGCGGCACCACAACATTGGTGCTCTTGCAGACCATGAGGGTTTACCATCAAGGTGTGGCTGGGAGTGATAGCATGTTGGGGTGGAAGTACTGAGGCAGAGTCGATGGTGGTCACCGACGCCTGCTTGCCTGCCGGTCTGCAGAATCTGCGATGGTCTTAGAGCACTGAATTGTTGGATGTGAGGGCGCTTAAGAGGGCTTTTGTCGTAAATGCTCACAGAACAAGATCTTGTAGGATACGCATAGTTGGAAGCCAAGTGTGGACTATCAACTACTGATTGGACGCTGTTACAGAGGTTTGACCGACCTCATGCCTAAGTCATCGGACATTGAGTGTCCATGAGACTGTTCAGACACCCTACGCCGAAATGTACCTCCGATTCAAGATAAAGCATTGAGTGAAGACAAGTAGGTACGTATAGTACATCTGAGTACCTACCTACTGTGTACAGGTATGCGAGGCTACGGTTGAAAGGGGCATCGGCACACCCTCTTGGCAGTCGAAGCTTGGCCAAACCTAAAACGCGCGTACACAAGATGAAAGCAGGTGATGGAGGCGCGCAGTGGAATTCAGGCTATGCTTCCCTAAGGTATACGTACAAGTACATCTAGAGAACTGTGACCCTCTGTCGACCGCCGCTTGGACCTTTGCTTTGGCAATCTTCCCTTCCAACGGACGGCAAGAACTGTCTCACCTCTGACGCAAGGCGAAACCAAATTCCTCGACTAGTATCTCGTCAGAAATAGGGCAGCCCCATTACCGCCGAAACAAGACTCAGCCTCAAGCACCTTTTCTGCTGCCGAGTTCCGGGTCTACGCACGCCTTCTGGATCGGTTATCGGTCTGGAACCGTTCAGGCCGTGGGTGCACGACCGGAAAAGAATTCATAACCAGGCATCATCGTCATATTTCCATGCCAAAGGTGTCACGGGCCTGTCAGAATACCGCCCAAATCACCCTTCCTGGTGATGCTTATCTGCATGGAGGCTACCAAATTGGCCCAACCCGTCATCAAATCCCCCCTGAGCTCCCGCGCTGACCAGTCGACAGTCCCAGTCATTATTCGCGCGGCAGGGGATCCCTAACATTAATAAAAAACCTTGCGAACTCTAATATTATTATCCCTGCGTTCATCTCGAACATCATGGCGGCGGTCTTCTCAGATAAACAACAGCCTCTGTTTTCTCATCTTACGCGGCCTCGTGAGGGCTTTGTCCAGTCTTCACAACACATTCTTTCAGACCAGTCAATCGTTTCGAGCCCGGCCAGGACTTCATCGTTAGAACCAGCGAATCATACTGTCTTCCCACTATCATTCCCGGCAAAGGTTATACTTGTCATGGTTGCTATTCCTGCATACTTGTTGGCCTCTTCGGCTTTTTCATCCCTAGGACTCCTGACGCCTCGCGACACGGTCATTCGCTCACCTGCACCAGAACCCGTATCACAAACATCGTCTTCCGGAAGCCCTTCAGAGTCCTCCGGGAATCCGTTCGGATCCGTGATAGGGCCTTTAATCGAGACAAACTTTCCCGACCCAGCCATTATATATGTGGATGGCGTTTCTTATGCCTTTGCGACCAACAACCGGGGTGTCGGTGCCGATATGATCCATATCCAGATGGCCACTTCTTCAGACAACCAAACCTGGAAACTATTAGACCACCATGACGCTCTTCCACAGGTCGCCGCATGGCAAACTGGCGCCCGGGTTTGGGCGCCAGACGTCGTCCGACTTGTAAGCCACACTGCAACTGAGAAGAGATGCCTTGAGTGCTAACAATTCCTAGGACGACGGCTCGTTCGTTCTTTACTACGCCGATGCACTAGCAGCAACCCCAAGGTTCCACTGTGTGGGTGCTGCTACTTCCCAGAATGTCATGGGCCCTTATACGCCCCTTGACCGGCCTTTCGCTTGCCCAGATGTTCATACGAAGGGTGGCGCCATTGACCCCGATGGATTTCAGGATCCTGCCACGGGCAAGCGCTATGTCGTCTATAAGACGGACGGCAATTCACTTGGCCATGGTGGCAGTTGCAGCAACAGCGTCGCTCCAATTGTTCCCACTCCCATCATGCTTCAAGAGGTAGGAGCCGATGGCATCTCCTTGATCGGCGATGCCATTCAAGTCCTAGACAGGGATGACCTTGATGGACCTCTCATCGAAGCCCCATCACTCCACCGCTCCGACGAAGGGATCTATTTTCTCTTCTTTAGCAGCAATTGCTTCACCACACCCAAGTACGACGTGTCCTATGCAACAGCTAGCAATATCTACGGGCCTTATACAAAGTCTAGTCGACCCCTGCTAGTCACTGGTGACGCCGGCCTTGTTGGGCCTGGTGGCCTCGACATTATCAAGGGCGGCAATATGGTCGTCTTCCATGGACATATGACGATCGACAACGACCCTGCATACCGGAAAGAAGCTGAAAAGGTTGCTGCTTCATCCGGAAAGCCGCTTAAGGACGTCAATTTACCCCTCGTCAGAGGTATGTGGTCGGGGACTGCAACCTTCAAGGGAACACACGTACTGCTTGACTAACAAGCGGTTCTTTCTGCCCGTTGACTTAACGTGATTTAGAATCTTTTGCAGCGTTTTAGCGAATTTCACCAACATTTCCAGTAGATATGTCTGTGGCATTTTCCTTTGTTTGACTTATATGAGAGCGTCACTGCCTGAGCACACGAGCGGCACGAACAAATCCTGAATATGTATATACAAATACATGTCCTTACGAATGTCTATACCTGATATTATATACCTAACTTTAGACAGATACCATCCGCAGTGGGTGTCGGTCAGACAAGGCTCGATTTGAAGGGGGGAAATGATGCCAACCCAGAAAGGCAGGTTTCCCGGACTCCGAGCTCTCTGCAATTTTGTTGCACCATCAATTCAATATTGTGTCCTTTGTCGTTCGACACAGACAGCAAGCTCGGCCTCTTTGCTTTCTAGCCAGGACCACCTTCAAGTCTGCTTTTCTTCGCATGAGGCCATGCAATAGTCTCGTCTTTGACCAACTCCCACACTCCATCACATAATCACCAACAATGCCTCCTCGAATACCCTCGTCGGCTGCCTCGATCGCAGCGAAACCTACTCCCTCTGTCCACACTCATTGTAAATCATGTCTCAACCGCGCATTCTCTTCTACTCCTTCATCTCAAACACAACTCCGACGCCGCATGTTCGCCTGGCTGCAACAAGGGCCCGGTGCCAATTTTAAACAACCTCTAGCAAATTCCACAAATTATCTTTCGGCGTATGATAAAAAAGGCAATCTTATACGCGAGGGCGGGAAGAAGAAGTCATCTTCTCCTGAAGCGCCTCCTGAAGGACCGGAGACAGAAGATGTCAGAGCGCTCGAGGAAGCTGCGGATGAAGAACCATCATTACCGAAAGAAGATGAGCAAGACTTACGACCTTTCCCACTCAATTTGAACTTCATTTCGCAAAGTATACTGTCGGACGAGCTCCGTGAAGAGATTTGGAAGCGAGTCCGGGTGGATGGCAAATCCGTTCGCCAGGTCTCCGTTGAGATGTCGGTGGATATGCGCAGAGTGGCCGCCGTTGTTCGTCTTTTCGAGATCGAACGAAGGATGATTGCCGAGGTATGTGAGACATGTGCTCTGCTTTGTTCTCCTTTTCTATGCCTTTTACTGTGATGAACAACCAAATCGATTAGTCTTCCAGACTTCCGCCATGGTGATCTAAAAAAACAAATTACAACTCTCTGACCTGGTTCTACTTACCAATCACTCAACTCTTTCCCTTGTCTATCAAGACACAACGCTAACGAAGCCTTTGGAACAAATTAGAAAGCACCTCTTGCGATCCCATACGCACGAGCCATCCACTCCATGGTTCCTGTGAACAAGCTAGACCCTCGCACACGCAAGCCAGTGGAAGAGCACGAGACCATCAACGACCTCGAGCAACATCCTATGACATTTCCGCAGATCTTCTGGCCCACGTCCGAATCCCGCGCCTTCACCCGCACGGATGCCGGTCGTGTTTTCAGCGCCGCTCCCCGTTTGCCAGACGAGCAGGAACGTGGTGAGGATGTCCCTGAAGCTTGGCAAGACACGACACCCGAGATCATCGGCAAACCAGGCCACCAGCATCCGGTGCTGAAGCCGGCAGACGCGCGCATCCCGCATCCACATTTGATTGCATATGAGAAAGACAAGCTTGACCGGTCGATCAGACCAGGTGAGGTCCGGGCGCGGTACGTTGAACGTCTACAGGAGGAAGATGCCCGGCGTAAAGAAATCATCGAACGACAAGCTCGAGCGGAAGAGAAGAAGAAAACACGCATCGACACCGACCGCTGGCAGTTTGTCGTCACCGAGGTCACCGCCACCAGAGAGGGTACTGGCCTCGACGGACGTGGCACCAAAGCTCCAGGATACAGGTACGGTGTACCCAGCCAGGAGCGGAAGAAGGGACAAGTCAAGATCCCTACGAGCGTACCTGTCTAATATGACCATTTTGCCGGTCTTTGTTGCTTGCTTCTGTAAGATCTAGATGGTGCAGAAGAGAAGGATATTTGACACGTCTGATGGTGCCGATGCGTACTTGGTCGGATGGAGTCTCGCTAGTCTCCTGCTGTTCAGTTTGACTGAAACCTTGATCAAGGCAATCTCTGTCATGGTCATAAATCCATCTGCTAGCCAACCTAATGGTGTATTATACTATAGGATTTCTTTATCACGATAGGGTTATGGAGTGAAAAAGACCGGAATTGGTCTAGCAGAATGAATCCCTTCAAAAGAATTGCCTTGACCCAACGTACAGTACGTCGCCTTGATTTAAGCCTTGAGGTCCTGCTTCCGCCTGCTTTTATGATGCTTGCTGTGACTCCGACTGGACTATGACAACCAGAACAGCACGTTCGGGGAAGAGGGCAAAGGAAAGAGATGGTTGAAATTGCCCATTCATTGGGTATTGTTCCTGCGATGTACTCGGTCCCTATATTTGAGAAAAGTGTTGTTTCTGAAGCTGCTATACAACTAATTTGTGTCTATGGCTGTACTAGCGGGCTTCCTTCGCGACGTGGTTGCAGTGGCCCTCTATAGGAACAGAAGATTAAAATGGAAAAAGATGATTATCCTTCGCGTTCCGTATTCCGCGAGGGGCCAAGATGAGAATCGTAAACTTCATAATGTCATGGTCCCGCCTACTTGGCTTGGGAGGGGGTTGAGATGCCTTTGCTGGGGGAGCCTTCGCCATGTCTAAATGTGCTCTCGAGAAAAGAATAGCAAGTGTCGACTGCAAGACCCTTCAGATAGTTGGTATATCCAAAGCAGAAGCACCTCATGCTCAGATTCCATCCCGATCCTCGCAACCAATCTCTCTGCGACACTGATCAGACGTCTTCGGCAAACTTGTTTTCATTCACGCTTGCAGGCATGCTACGACTGCTCGGCTTCGCTAGCAGTTTCTTCCTGCTCAGCTTGCCGCAGAAGGCCGTCTTCAGGCTAGGCAAAGGATCCCTGGCTTCTGGGAGGACAAGCAACAAAAACACCAGGGTCACGCCAGCCGTGGCAGGCAGAAAGCCGTAAAGGTAGTGTGCCGCAGGAGCAAAGTCATGGGGCATGCTGAAGATGGCGCATGCCAGCGCAAACGGGGCGTATATCAGAGCGATGATTGTCAAATACCGTGAATAGTCTGCTTGACGGATAGATTCCGTTTCGATCAATGTCAGGGACGCCGTGTTTTGCCACAAGGAGACTGAATGCAGGTGCTGCATCTGTGAGTCGCATTCGGCACGATAGTGGTGCAGGTCGATCAAGAGGCTGCGGTAGTCCTCGGCCAGATCCGCATCCTTGCTGACATAGGACTTGATGCGCGTGAGAATGGGTTTGTATCCACTGAGCATCGAGTCCAGAGATATGCATTTATCTAGGATTCTCTTCGTCTTCACCAGGTCAGCCGTCAGGGAAGTTGAGATGGGTTGGGTCTCGAGCGTGTTGCGAATGTAATCGAAAAAGTTGCTGCATTCGCTCGCGGCAATTTGAAACGCCGGTCTCATGATATTGATCATGTTTCTGTCCGATGGATTCAACTGTCCTTCTCGAGCCATAATCTGCCAATGCCGGCACAGGTCGTCGAACGGGTTAGGGCACATAGGCCTTGCACCGCATTCGCGGAAATCATGCCCGTCTTTGCTCAGGGGCCGTCTGTGCTCGATGAAATCGAGATATCCTCCATGATAGCCGGTTACATCCAGCCGTTGTGTCGGGGAATACGCTGCAAACGTCGATTCGAGTCCGAGCGTGAAATGAGAGATGGGTGGATCAACCAAGACGACACATAACCATGGATCAAGTGACTTCTTCAGGTAAAACGAAATCTTTCGACGGGCGAAGGCGACCTTTTGTTTACCGTGCTTCGAACATACCTCCACCTTCCGACGATAGTTTCCCTTGCAGTAGAGCTTATCGATGTCGACATCCTTGCCGCAGTTTGCTGCAACAAATGCACAAGGATATTCAATTGTGAAGAAGTCTTTTTGATGGCGTAGGTTTTGAGACGCGAGTGGAGATGCTGCATTCACCTCTCCAACAGCTCCAATGCCATGATCTGCAAGATGTGAAGCAAAAAAAGCCGGTTCAAGTTTCAGAAGGCCCCCGAGACTATCTACCACTTCCGGACTGATGTTGTTGACCATGATGATGCGGCCTTGGACACCGGATGCTGGAGGAGCTGGAGCAGGTTTCTTGGTCCATTCCTTCAATAACACTCTTAGTTTCGTGGTGTCTGAAAGGTCTGAAGTTCTAAAACTTGTCGTTCCAAACTCCAACAGGATCGTCGTTGATTGCTGAGGCCGTTGGGCACTGGGATTTCGGCTGGCTTCTAGACCCCATTGAAGGAAGTCATCAAGGCAAGCGAGGTTCTGAAAGCCATGGCTTCGTAAAAAGCAGACATAGTCGGTATAAGTCCATCGATGGGGATCTGACGGCGCCATCGTACAGGTTTTGCAACCCTGAGGTTGCTGATGAGAGAGCATCACATTTAGGACCTAGAACGAGCAGAAGGCTTCGCTGCTACCATGCAGAGTTGACATAGATGTTGAATCACACAGAGAGCAGTAGGGAGTTTCAAGGCAAAGGCAGCAAGTGAGAGATACGGACACAATCATGGACCAAACCTGGCAAACCGGGTAGGAAGCGAAGCATCAGCTCCAGTCCGGTCTCATGACTGACGTCTGCGAGGAAGCACTTCGATTAAGGACGGGCTGGGGAGTACCTGTTAGCTAGAGTAGTGGAGGGCGAGATTGGATAGCCTCGACATGGGTCATCTCTGGGGTTCCCTGATGGTGGTTGATAAAGTTCGGCAGCGGTCTTCAACGACGAGCTTATCCCGAGCACCTCATCGCCGGGTGCATATCAGACTGTTGGCTCAACTGCGACAACCTGCATAATCACATGTTGCGCCGGCACATCGTCCGCCTGTGCTCCAGACTCGATAGACGAAGTATACTGATCATCTTAGCGAAGCTCCCATCTCGAAGCCGACCTTGCGCTGACGTGCAGGTTGCGGAGGTAAACAAGGTGGTCGGTTGCGTACGCAATTCATTTGGCAAAGCGGCCGTTAGCTTTCCCGCCACAGAAGAGGATCTCGGTTAGCGGAAGGATGGTGGCCTTGTTGTCGGACAAATCATTGTCTAGGAACCTGAGGTGGGGGAGAATGATGGTGTTTGTCCCCAGCCACCGAGACTTTGTGCCATTGTTTGTCCAGCGATACCGAGCATGGAGGAGGAGTGAGACAAGTGCACGTGTCAGATGCAGGATTACAGCTGTGCAAGTCTCATGCAAGGTCCGGCTGAACGTATGGATAGTGCAGGGTGAGACATTCGATGCGCCTTAGAAGATGGTGTTGCAGACGCAGGTCACCGTGAACGCAGGCATGCGGCGGGATTGAAATATGCCAAGCCAGTAGATGCCAGGAGAGCATTGTTTTGTGTGTTTGCTCCGTTTGTGCTTTGTTTGCACCCTCTGCCTCACCTTACAATGCGGTATAAATGAACATACCCATAGGTGTGTCTGTCTGCAGAGAAGGCCATCAGAATGGCTACGGACACTAGTGACCCCGAAGTAGCCGCGCAGGCGACACTCGATCTTCTGCAAACACGTCTCCATCGACTGGAATTCCTGCTCTCTGGCGGAAGCAACGACGAAGGCATCCCTGAACCACTAACACCACCTACTCACAACGATGAGACAATTTGGGCGCGGTTGGATTCCCTAGCTGCTGAGATGGCCAAATTGAAGCAGCATCAGGGGACTGCCGGTGAGGTGGTGCGCAATGTGGAGCGTCTATGTAAGCGAAGACCCCCAGAAGTATGAGCGACCGGGGAAACCTGCTGATCATGGCTCCAGCATCTACGTATCCAGACATTTTCTCTCCTGCAACGGGTTCATCTGGTGTACCAAAATCAGAGGACTTGAGTACATTGGCATCGATTGTCCTCGCCCATGCGAGCTTATTTCCCGAGACCGCTTCTAGACTGTCATCGTTGCAGACGCTCCAAGTCCCTTCTGCACAACAAAGCTCAAAATTGGCTTCGCTGATTCCAAGACTCGCTCAATGCAAAGAGACTGAACAAAGCTTGGAGGTAGATATTCGAGAGCTCCGAGAGCGCAGCGCAAGATGTCTAGAATGGTGGGTCAAGGTGGGAGTCATCGGCACGGGAGATCTATATGAAGACTGGGAAAGAAGGATTCATGAAATCGAGAGACATCTTATCCGCTCCGAGCGACGAGCGAGAGAGGAAGAAGGATACTTGTAACTAAGTGACAGACCATGAGACACCCATACTTCGAACAGCCAATGTGCTTGGGGACAGGAATGGTCTGACTTGGCTCGACATGGCATTCGCAAACTCATTGACCGTCTTCTCAATACCGGGAGTTGCAAGATGAAATCTTGGATCGTCTGCGACACGAAAGATGTTATCCGACGCACCGAGCGGGAGGACTCCCAGGACCAAGCTGCGCCTTTCTCGGAGGATTCTCCCAACGGCCCGGAGAAGTCGACCTCCACGATCGACACAGGGGTTTGGTGATCGAAGCGTCTTGCGGCATCGCTCAGGCACGCAAACATTGTACATTATTGATTAGTGGCTGGACGATTGTTACGCAGTTGTTGTTGATGAGGACATTATTCACGGGCCAACATCACGCTCTGTCGGATCTCCAACGGGGCCGAA
The DNA here is from genome assembly GCA_024611085.1 of Exophiala sp. LBMH1013. Lineage (NCBI taxonomy): Eukaryota > Fungi > Ascomycota > Eurotiomycetes > Chaetothyriales > Herpotrichiellaceae > Exophiala > Exophiala sp. LBMH1013. Next base: position 2,223,699 of record JAMFLB010000002.1, read on the forward strand.
TGCTCACGGACTGCATTTGCCAGCCACAGGGAAAAGTGGTCTGTGGAATTGCGGGAGCTTGCTTGTGGCGGTGCCAGGGGTGAAAGGTGGAGGCGCCAGTATTGGTCGAGAACGAGGGATCAGCCATGTCAGGGGAAAGAGTCGTGTCTCACCCAATCGTCGTCGTGAGGGACCTATCGCGTTTCATCTCGCAGAATTGAAGTCGGAAAACAAACTTTCCGGCACGAGGACGCGTCGCAGAAGGGCATGGGTGGCCTCTTGGGCGATTCGACGGCGTAGCAAACGAGATGACCGCACATATTAGCGCAGGCAATCTGGAATGATAGTCTTGCCTAGATAGCAATCTATCTGGCTCAGATCGAGTTGCTCGTGCCACCCAGCGCATGCTCGCAGTGCAGACGAGCGCGTGGCTTGTGCGACGGAATAGGGACCCAGTGTGACCGAGGGACGAAATTAGGTTCGCAGAGACGGTTGTTGGTCTGAGCATCTGAAAACCTGAAGGATGCCTGATGGAGCACCTTCACTGGCGTGTTTCTCTCCTGACTGTCCACTGTGTATAGCAGCAGTCAGTTACTCGATGATACCCTGCAAGCACCGATCAAAGGAAGAAATTGTAAATCCAGAGACAGTGCATGATTCAAAAGGCGGCGAGTTGAAACGCGTTGCAGGGCTTGTTGAAGGCTTGTAGGCCGTTGGTTAAGAAATAGCGGTGTTAGTAGATGTTAGGGGTTCGCAATAGGGCCTGGGGGGTACCTAAGCGATCAAGTTATTACCGGGAAGCTTCTTAGCTGATGCCAGTCCCATACCCATCTGCTCCTCCCACACTGCATCCGCCGTCTCCCTCTTTTTCCACCTCCCATCCCATCCCTTGGTGTCCCATACAAACTAACTTTATCCCTTTCGATGCGCTTTTGCCTTTTGCCTTCGACTTCAGGTTCAGACAACCTCGTCCCTCTTCTCCAATTGATCCTTCTTACAAAATTCTATTTCTTGCTCCTCACAACTTTCAGTATACGAATTATCACACAGCCTCAACCGCAACCACTCACACTCATTCAGGCTCCAGCATTCCCCTTACCGCTTCTGCTGGGTATCAACCCACCGTCGATCGTTATTCTTTGACTCGTCCTCCTGCTTTTCGCCTCTTGTTCGCAACCAGCAACTGCGTTGTTGGCTTCTATTCTTGTTAGCCGAGTGCACTCGAAAACCCGGACCACACCACCAGCGTCGTTGCGAAGCACAGCCATCCTGCGCTCGGTCCTTTTACCAGCCAGCCTGCGCCTGGACTTTAAACCCGCTCTCCCAGGCCTGACACCACGACTTCAATCTGTCGACTCCTTTGTCCGCGACAGGATCACTGTGTTGCCAATTGTCTTGACCCAACCACCACGCCTTCGTTGAACCTTCATGCCACAATACGGATCCGCGTATTCCCCCTCCTTACAGAAGCACAACATGTCGCACGCTCGAAGAGGAGGTAGCATCGACTTCGGTCATATTATCGGCGACCCTTTCGCGTTGGCAACAATATCAATCAGCCTGGTAAGAGAGTTGCGGAACTTGTGCAAAGCATGCACTGACAGTACAACAGCTCGCGTGGCTGATCGCTTTTATTTCCTCCATTATTGCCAATATAGAGGATCCCTTCCCGAAGTATGCCTGGTGGACTGTTGCCTACATGCTCTGCTGCATCCTGGGCGTCGCGTTTGTCTTCGCCACAAATTCTAGCGGCGCTTATGCAATTGCTGTGAGTACGGCCAACCTTGTCTGAAGAACTTCGCTGACACTATTAGATCGTCGGTTACCTCGCTGCTGGCCTCGTCATGACAACATCCGCGGTCAATTCTTTGGTTTATCAACCGCAGGGTGCTATGGAGGCAGCAGCAGCAGGTCATATCTTGCTCTCAATGGTGACTGTATGGATATCGTCCCGTCAATCCTGTTGCAAACTAACGGCTTATAGATTGTCTGGATCTTCTACTTCGGTTCTTCGCCAACCGCTGCGCATCGCGAATTTATTGACCAATTCGCCTTACACAAAGACCGCAATTCGTTCCGCGGTCCTGCGCAGAGTATGACCAATGCCTACGATCGTCCTCAAACGACAGCTTCTGCTCAGCCGCCTCAGATGTACACATCGGCTCAGTTGAACGGCTTTGAAACGTCTTCTCCTGTGTCGGGTTATCCAGGCGGTCCTGCAGGATCGGCCGCACGACCATCAGTGCAACCCGCCTCTAATACAAGCGCTGCAGCCGCGGGACAAGACGCGACCCAACCTACCGAATACCCGTATCGAGCCAAAGCCATCTACAGTTATGAGGCCAATCCGGACGACGCCAACGAAATCAGTTTCAGCAAGCATGAAATCCTCGAGGTTTCGGACGTCAGTGGTCGTTGGTGGCAAGCAAAGAAAGAGAATGGCGAGACAGGCATCGCACCCAGCAATTACCTGATCCTGTTATGAGACCATACCAATCGAAATTGAGATCTTGTTGCGACCAATTCTGGATACGGAAGCTGTAGGCCACCAATGAGGCCTCAGTGTATTCTTTACGACTATTTGACGACTTTGCTTTTCTCTTCTGTCCACGAGTTGACTTGCCGCGCTGGCTTTGGGCCGCCGCCGCGAGGTTCTCGGATAGGCCATGAGACCATACCTGTTAAGCCGAATTATCACCATGAGATTCTGGTGGGACTACTCCAGTCGACTGGTATTGGTATTGTGTTTGTCTTCTCTTCTTCTCTTTGGTCTACGACGGAACGGTGTGAATTTTTCAGGGACTGTACAGGTGTCGGGCGCAGAAGGGAGGAAGCCAAGTGTATGAAGTCTCTTATGACTGACTGATTGACCGGGATTTTGGTGGGCGAGGACTGGAGCACTCCTTCTTTTTACTCTTTTCCCTTTCTGCTTCTGAGGACGACAAAACAAGGTGTACGATTTCCAGCTGAGATGACAGACTTGCGGGCAGACGAGCTTTGGCAATCACGAGTTTGAAAGGATTACGTGGCCGCACAGGGGAGAGGGCCGGTACGTCATTTTGTTCAGATAACATAGAAAGAGTCTTCACAGATCTTGACATTGAGCTTGTGCTCAATGTAAGAATGATACAGGTGCCTGAGCAGTGCAATAAGGGCTGGAGATAAGTGGAAAGAAACATTCAGAGCAAATCAGGAACTTGACTTCTTCGGTTTGCATCTCATACATTTTTCCAGATTGCGATTGACTACTAGTATGTCCGCCATGCAAGTCAGCGTCCACCCAGAGTAATTTCGGGATATGCGGCGGCTGTGAAGAGTACTATTGCACCAGGGCCAGCCGAAACTAGAGCACTCGGGTTGCGAGACCATCGTGCCTTGAAATGTCCCGTAAACCATTGGGCACAGAGACTAGGTAGATGATGCTGAGCAGGACAGCTTGGACAGAGACCTGAAATGAGCCGCACGTACTACCCAGGTAGGCTCCTATTTCACCAGGCGCGCGGCTATATTCGCGCTGAAGAAAGGCGCAAATGATTCGCCGACCAACTCCAGGTTCATGGCTAAAAGCAACTTAAACGCTTAATCGCTCAATCAATAATATCACCAAGAACCAGGCTCGCGACAAGTGCGTGGACATGTTCCCAAAAGACAATGTTTAAGGCAACACTCCAGACTCTTCCAATTTATATCCTATCACGAACAAAAAGGGCAAAGATAGGTATGGACAACTGGCCGGTCATGGTCACCGCAGTGGCATATGCTGGCTCTGATTCCCATAAGCGCCCGTATAGCTGGTATCGTAATCATGGAGTCCCAAGCCATGGTGGTTCAAGGGACTCTGGGGCTGCTCGGGCGCCAGGTGCGCAAGATCGTCGTTGTCGGCCTGATGGACCGGGGCGTAGGTATCATTCTCGAACGACGTCTTCCCATAGGCATACACCTGTGTTCCTGGGCCATGATACGCGCCGGGGTCGTCAAACTCCTCTTCGGTGCGCATATTACTCGAAAAGGCGTCCTGGGTCGGATCGGCAAATTCGGGGTGTTTGCCATCTGTATCTGCGTCCGGGACGACTTCCGCTCCACCTGTCATTTGTGAAGGCATCATGCCTGTGCGCTTGTAGGTCATGACAGCACGGATTGAAAGAAAGGCCGTAGCCACGAACAGAAGCATCTCCAACACCCCGAACACGATGATCGCTTCGCTCAGCTTACACCGGCCTGCACTGCCGTATTTGAAATTGTCGCAGCCTGATGCGTCTTTCTTGTCGCCTTTCCCTTTCCCGGCTGACACGTACGAGGCGACCGCTGCCCAGGCGCTCAGCCATAGAATCACCGAGAGGCCGTCCAACGAAGCAAAGGCGTATACGTTTGCGAAACGTTGGGCCCGGGTCCACATCGGCGCCATCACTAGGTATACGAGGATAGGGATTGTAAGCCAACACTAGAGTCATGTCAGTGGTTCCGTATAACGGTTGGTATAACGGTTGCCTTGTGCGCTTGCGGTGAGACGTACCAGGCCAAAGTACCAGCCTACTCGGCCGTCCGTGTGTCCTTTTCGTGTGAAGATGGCTATTGTGAGGATCCAGGCCAGAAATAAAATGGCTGCCTGAGTGCCATGGATGGCATTTTTTATTCGCCCATACTTGTCCAAGGGGACGCGCATCTTTGAGGCAATGAACGGTTCAAGAGAGAGACTGAATACCACGTAAGGCGCAAAGAGTTTCGTGAGGGAGGTCAATTGGTTGCCTGTAGGTAGGCTGAACACAAGTGGTAGGACTGCTGATGCTCGCCGGGGAAAGGATGCATATATTATAGGGCAATGAACATAGGTGAAAGGATGAATCAAGCTGACTTTTAGGGCGGTGTGATATACAGAAAGACAGGAAACGGAGGATAATAAAGTAGGCAGGTGTTGGGAGATATCAATACGGATACTAGAGTGTCGCAGGTTATTTTCCAATGCAGTGGATGCGTGGTGAGGCTGAGTTGTGCTCGTGTAGCGTGGCGCAGTTTGGGGTCGGCTATGCTAGCATCAGGCTGAATCTTGTCGGATGGCATAGCTGACAGGTCCTCCAGCTACGTACTGAAACGAAGAGTACCTGGTAACAAGTTAAACATACAGATCCAGTGCTACAGCCTTACCTACGTAGGTACCCAGAGAGACAATCGCCGCGATTCAGAGAACAAACATACCTACCAGGTAAGCTGCAGAAGGAAAAAGCAAAAACAGATACGCAGTGCCTGGTTGTGCTAAAAGCATGGTCAACAGAGCCCACCAGACAGTTTGTCCAGTACCTAATCGGTGCCTAATATGGAGAGGTTAGAAGGTACCTAGCACCTGCCTACCTAGGTAGGTACCTAGCGAACTCTTCAACCCAACGACAGGTGTTTGCCTGTTTGTCTGTCAGGTACAATCGGAGCCACATGTGACTTGATATGCAAGTAAAACAGCTAAATATGCGGAGGGCACTAGTCCTGTTTTGGAAAAGCGTAGTGAGCGTGTGCATCATCTCTGTCGCTCTTGCATCTTCACTTCAAGCTGATGATGATTCTATGGGTGACTGCTAGTTACTTGCTGTTTGCTTCCGAGGCATAACAGGCAGCGGGTGACTTGCCCCTTCCCGCTGGTTAATGTCACTTAGCCTTGCCTGTTTCGGATAGTCGCTGTTGCTTGGTCACTCATTATTCGTTTACACCTTCCCGCTAATGCTGGCCCCACCGCAACTTCCACTAACTTTGTTGCCAGCTAAACTAATTTTATTATTTTCTCAGCCTGCGACGCCCCTTTGGATCTTCCCTTTCTTTTCGTTTCCCATCAATCAATCATCCTTCTTCTGATCACAACCCGAGCTCATCTTCAGACAAACCTTTGAATCTAGGGCACTCAGCTACCCTTCAAACCCCTCATCCAACCGAATTCCCAAGGCAGCCTCTAGCTACCTGAGTTATTTCCACTCCACAAGTCATTCCGTCTTTCGCGGTTAATCACAACACTTGTGCCTCAGCCACAATGTCTTCTGCCGTCGACAACCTCGCCGAGAACCTCAAGAACGCCAGCATCGAGGATAACTCTGCTGCAAACAATGAAGCCGTCCTAGCTTCTGCCGCGGAAGGTCGTCGATTGTACATCGGGAATCTCGCTTATGCGACAACTGAGGTGGAACTCAAGGAGTTCTTTTCAGGCTACGATGTGTATGTTGCCCATTATCTTTCAGTCTTTATTTCATGTGCTAATGAATTTTATTAGGGGAGTCAACTTCCATCCCTGTCAACCCACGTACCAACCGCCCTGTCGGATATGCTTTTGTCGATCTGAAGACTGCCGAAGAGGCGGAGAAGGCAATTGAAAACCTGTCTGGCAAGGACATCCTTGAGCGCAAGGTCTCTGTTCAACTCGCCCGCAAGCCCGACCAGACTGGCGCAGCTGAAGAAGGTGCTGAAGGTGCCGAGCGCAAGCGATCCTCTGGACGTGGCCGTGGCGGTCGTGGTCGCGGTCGTGGTGGCCGTGCTCGGGGAGGTGCCAGATCTGCCGTACGTTACACACGTGGATTCTCCATCTGGCAAACCATTACTGACACTGGGCAGGACGGTGCGACCTCTGATTTCACGGAGAACCCTCTTCCTTTGACCGACGTTACCTCTGAAGCCAACAAAGCCGCCCCCCAGTCTGACTCCAAGCCCCGCGCTCCCCCGTCCCCCGAAGCAACGTGGACCACCGGAGGATGGTATCCCATCGACTACCAAGGTCATGGTTGCCAACCTGCCATACGATCTTAGCGAGGAAAAGGTAAGCATTGTCAAGTCCGCAACGAACAATCAGAATCTAACAAGCGCGTACAGCTCAAGGAACTTTTCGCCGCCTACGAGCCGGTCTCTGCTAAGATTGCCCTTCGCCCCATCCCTCGTTTCATGATCAAGAAGCTCCAAGCTCGCAATGAGCCTCGCAAGGGTCGCGGCTTCGGCTTCGTCACTCTCGGTTCCGAGGAGCTGCAGAAGAAGGCCGTGGAGGAGATGAACGGCAAGCAGATTGAGGGTCGTGAAATTGCAGTCAAGGTCGCCATCGACAGCCCTGGCAAAGAAGACCATGACCAAGAACACGACACTGCTGGGAGTGGCCAAGAGAACGGTACCAACGGTACCACGGAGGAGGTTGCTGCCGCTTAGATGAAAGCCCGGCAAAGAACCTGTACACTTACCGAGATGAAGGAGTCGATATTCTGTTAGCAAGGCATGCTCTTAGGGAGAAGGGAAGGCTTGACTGCTTTTTCCACCTTTCAAAAGGGTGGTGCCGACGCTGAAGTATCGCACAGTCAAGAAGGTTGATGGATCAGCCCGGACAACCGTATTTTTCTTGCCAAGTTGGCTGTATCCCCCAATACCTTATTATCATTCCTCCAAGTCTGATTTTGTCTTTTAATGGTTCTAATGGTGATGACGCTGGATCGGATGTCAACAGATTACAGGTTGGGACGACCGTAATAAGAATAGTGGCTTGATGGTATGTATTCGTGAAGTGATTGACTGCTATGATCGTCTAAGCATAAGCTTGAGGAAGAATACCGAGTAGCTCTTAGATTAGGCGGCTCAACCTCCCCTCTTACTGTCACGGTCTTGCATTTTCACCAGTTCACTGCCGTTCTGGTGAAGCAATCCCCAAGCTCTCCGGCATCAGGTATCTCCTGATGTTGGATAAAGGTTTGGGTCACAGTGTTTCAGCGGCTTGAGATAACATGGTGCCATGGTCCGGCAAGATCCGGTACCTTTTTCTGTCGCTCCATTCAGACGGCAAAGTGGCCAAGGCACGCATGACTCGAATTCTCTCGAACACGCTGGGGCCATGGGCTCCAATTGGTGTCAAGTCGTATTGTCTACTAGGTGTCACGCTATTTTCCCAGCCTCGCGTGGCGGTGTCCAGGCTGACGAGGCTATGAGTTTCGATAAGCGATAGGTTACTCAGTAGAACGACGAAATGCCCCGCCAAACCACCAACCACTTCGATTTTGAAACAACAGCATCAACGCAGTTGGAAAATAGAAAGGCAGGCTTGGCCGCACTGCAAGTAGCTGTCCTAAACTCCTCTGTACCCCTCTGTAAGTGTTTTTGGGCCAACCTGACATCTTACGTCGCTCTGCTGCTTCGTGCTCAACACCGTCTGCCAACTTCCCAGTTGCGCGATAACAGGCAAGGCGGTCACTACTGAGTCCCAATCACTCGACTCTCCAGGCTCGACGATTCATTCCGCATTCGCATCAAACTATTGAGAACGACGAACTCTTCCAGAAAGACCCTGAAGATCTAGCCGACCTGGTATCAGCTCCTGCTTCCGCACTTGGAGCGCAGGGTGATCTGTGATCTCGCTCTGGAACCAAACGAACCAAAGATCTAGTCCTTCTCGCTTGCACGGTCGCCACCTTCCCCGTTCTCTCTATATTGCATCACGCACATGTCGCAAGAATCGTTCGAAGGTGCTTTAGCACACCCACCTCCCCTTCTATTACCTCCCAGCTCTGTCCAGGTTGACCCTTCCTTAACCCTTCCTCCACCCGCACCGACAAGAGGCCATCAACGCTCTCGAACGACCACCGACCTACCACCGTTGTTCAATCGAAATCAGTCATCCTCACCGACGAGATCCTCTACTTTCTTGCCATTCCTCCGCCCTCAAAGCACTCGGTCATTGTCTCCTGAAAGAGTTTCCGTCGCGGATGCTGCGGCGTTTGCGTCCGAGCCATCTTTTGAAGAATCCATCTCCAAAAAGAAGTCTGGAGCGGTTGAGAAGCTAGCAAGTTGGTTTGATGGTTCATCGGATCCTGTCAATATCAGCCTGATCCCGTCGCCACGGAAGGAAAAGCTCGATCTGGTGAATGAGGCGGAAACAATGGCGACTTTCTTTTCTGCCAGTCAGGAATCTGTAGACACACTTACAAGGAGACCCAAGAGACCCAGTCTGTCAGGGCCTACGGTCTCCAGCACTTCCAAGTTCAGTTTCTTTCGCCGAACGACCGTGCCGGATCTGTCCTCCAACGACGTGGATTCAGACGACCTGGCACAGATGGACATCCAGCAGGCTCTGTTTCCACACGGTGCCCCGGATGAGTTCTCACCTGCAGCTTTTAAAAATCTCCAACTCAACGCCCAAGGAACTTTACGCCGGTTTCAACAAGCCTACATTGATCAAACAAAGTCACTGAGGTCTGCCGTATCCGCCAAAAATGTTCAAGCAGATGAGCTGGAGGCTGCGCAAACGAGAAATGAGCACCTCAAGCTTCAATTGCAGAACATGGCTGAGAGAGCGGCGGAGCAGGAAAAGGCTATCGCCGAACTCAGAGCACAGTTGGCAGTGCAACGATCCTCTCTTGAAACACGCCAGTCACATCACCAAAGCATCAGGATGGTTGAACAGGAGTACGAGCCCGATTCGGGCTTTGTGCAAAAGTACCGCAGGAATCGTGCATCGGACGTCTCGACCTTGGGAGGTTCAGAAGCTGGTTCAGAAGTGAGCTCAGTGGTGAGCGTGTTTTCAGAAGCAGTGTCTGCAGCGCCATCCCATGCTACGACGGTCTCGGGCATCACTAACCTAGCCTATACGAGAGATAACTGTCCCAGATGTCACGGAGTCAGTGAGTCGGAAGCGTGGGATGTTATCGGCATGATGAAACTGGAGTCGACAGGATTGAAACAACGCATTTCTCAGCTTGAAAGCGCTCAGGATGATGCGCTGGATTTCCTGAGCGGACTCAAGTTGTCCTAAACAAGGATATGGATGATATACACAAGTTTTATTTCGACGACAGATACCCGATTTGGAGTTAGAGGTCACATTTTATAGGTTGAGCAGCACAATTGTGTATACCGATAGACATGGACAAACAACAATTGCACATTTGCTCCTATTCTTGTGGGATGCGTTTCATTGGTCGACGCCTCAGACAAGGCTGGATATCAGCACCGCCTCCTTTTCATGCCCCAGCCACCAAACCAGCCACCCTCTTATACTGACGTGTGTCCAATCATCCTCGAACTTCAGTTATGGTCGAACCGCCATTAATTCGTCCATGGCGAGGGTTGTCGACGAACAAGCCTCCAGTTTCCAATGCCAGCAGGTTGCGCAGTGAAGTGTTTCGTTTGTAGGTGATGGTGAAGAATCACTGAGTACGGTGTCGTGTGTCATCTCGCACCGCTCTACTCCTGGCTTTCTCTATGTCGTTCTGAACTGATCCTACACCGCCGTCCTTATTGTCCACAAGGGTTTGAAGATGTCATTTAGTGGGAGGACTCCCGAATCACTGATTCCACGCTCCGACTCCAAGAATCCAGCAACGACGTGTAGAGGAATCACCTCGACGGGAAGGCCGTGTCGAAGAGCCCTCGCAGCTTCGCCTAAAAATTCCCCAACTCCTTCTCCCAGTCGTGGCGCCGGAGTGCTTGCTGTGCTGAATGGACAACATGCAGCCGCCTTCTATTGCTGGCAACATCAAGATCAAGCAGAACAGTTGACCGCCAAAAATGACAGCAGGACCACTGTACATCCGCTAAAGGAGAAGTCCAGCATTGATACTCTGGTCGAGCGAGTAGGGATCTTGGATCTCGACGACGCGGTTTCAGACCAGCGCAAACAGCACCGTCGTCAGCATCCACGCAGCCATGGACCCAGCCGACGAGAGACGCTACCATCCGGCTGGAACGAGATGCAAAGTCCCTTGATGAGCGTACCTGAGGAGATTGTACGGCGTCGAGTTCCATCGATAGCTCGAAGTCCACCTCCACCTCCACGATCGAACCTGAAGTTTTCCTGGGCTTGCTGCATACAGGCTGACGATGACGATGCTTTACCTCCCTCAAGGGTAAGGCCAGATAGAGTCCGGCAATCGTCCAGGCTACCTAGAGAAGCCAACACAGTGCAGTCTGCCAGACCGGAGATGGCACAGTCCAGCGACAGATTACTATACATGAACCCAATCCCACAATCCACGTTGGTAACGCCTATACGACCAACACCAACTGCAAATGCGTCCAGTCATTCTCAAACACAAACACTTCTCTCGCTGATCCCCACTCACCTCTCTCCACAGACTACTTCGCTTCTACTAGCCGAGTTGTCACGACCGATCTCTTCCGCCGACGAGGCCGGCTACATCTACATATTCTGGCTGACTCCAGACAGCGACATGTCCAAACCCGACGATGAGACCGCTTCCTCACTGCTAGACGAGGATGACGACGACCCCTTGGTATCAAATACGCGGTCTCAAAGGACAAATCAGACGTTGACGCGCTACGCTTCTGTTCGACGTCCTCAATCGCAATCTGCACCGCAGCGCACAATCACTCTCAAGATCGGCCGTGCAGCAAACGTCCACCGGCGCATGTCTCAATGGACCAAGCAATGCGGACAGAACATCACGCTGATCCGCTATTATCCGTACACAGGATCCTCCAGCCAGTCTAGGTCGACTCCGCTTTCTCTTCAGGGCCGAAAAGTCCCTCATGTCCATCGTGTTGAGCGCCTGATCCATCTCGAACTAGCTGAGAGGCGCATTGTAAAGTCTGAATGCGAGCAGTGCGGACGCGAGCATAGGGAGTGGTTCGAGATCGAGGCCAACAGAGCCGGGCTGAAAGCTGTCGATGAGGTCGTGCGGCGGTGGGTGGCATGGGCGGAACGGCAGTAGGAAATGGAATTTCTGGACAGCACAATATGTACATCCGGACACATAGGTAGGCTCTGGCCATGCAATATTGGGATCCTCTTCGACACGTAGCTCATACGAATGATGATAATGAAGAACATACTGGCTACTGGGCTCTGCTACTATAGTGCAATTGGAAGTCTTAACTTTATCATCTCTTCACTGAATACTGAAAAGCAAACCAGAGATATAGACATTCTTGTGGGTTAAAGACGGGCACCAATTCTTCTGGAGCCTTCACACTGCATATTCAGAGTGAAATTAGCGTTTCAGCTTGCAAAAAGATTAACCTCTACTCCTAGCTAAGGCTCAACAGAGAATGAGCAAAAAGAAAGTGGAGAAGCTGGGAATCGAACCCAGAACCTTTTCCAATCGTGTGGAACGATTGATGCTAAGGAAACGTCATACCACTAGACCTGATATGAATGAGCATGTGTGTGAGTTGGATGAGACGGATTGAAACTTACCACATCCCCTAATGAGCCTGGCGGGCTTATTTGATGCTGAATTCTTGCAGATTTTGTTTATCAGCCTTTGTCAATGTGGGCCTTTCCGGGCCGTGCTGGTAGTGCCATTTCGGTTGGCACCCCACCCGGCTCCTCGGGCCAATAATCGATCACTTCTTAGAGCACGTACTGAGAGCAGACAAAGCTGCCATTAATATCAGTTGCTCTCACGCCCTTATGATAACTAGGCGTGTTGTCAGCTCACAGCGAGTGTTTTCGGAAGGGATTTCAAGAGAGGCAATGAATGTCAAGAATGGCAATGCCCAAGAACCATGTGGTTGTATTGTCGCTGCACAACGGTCCCTAGTCCAGCCAGGTACACCGACTGCCTGGATGCAGGCAAGGTGGTAAGTGTCTTCCCATATCACTGTCAAGTGGTCATCACTATCAGCATTTCACGCACTACTAGATTTCCATCATTTGGGGCGGAACGGATTGCTGAAGCTTCTCTCGAACCAGAGGTCGCTATTCTCGGTTATCATTGGACAGCCTTGCCAGATGCGGTCGCGGCTTCCTCGAACGCACCGCAATTTCCTCAAGTGTCTGGATTTCACCCTTATACTGACGTCCTGGCCTCGTTCAACATTGAATAGCTTTGTACATCCTTATGCTTACATTCACCGAAGCTGATAGAGCATGATTGTGTCCTATGCTGAAATAACCAGGTATATTGCGATGGCAAGACCAGCCTCCATCATCGCCGAGATTCGGCATTTGTCACCCCCCAGACTAGGGAGGGAAAGACGCCATGCTCGCAAGGCCACTGGCATTACTTACAAACAGAAACAGGGGGCAAGCCGTCTACTTATTATATACAGATGTCCAGCCTATTCGGTAAGGGACATGTATGCCGATGGAAGCCTCCCCATCTTCATAAGAGCATTCTCATCTGATCATATCAGACGCACTCTTCGTATCCAAACCCACCACTGTCTACCATGGCACATCCGTTGCTTTCCTACTATTGTGGCTTGCTGACCTGGGAGCCCGTTGACTCCCACTCTTCCTTTCCCATCACTTCACTTCACCTCACCTCACCTCACCTTACCTCGCCTCGCCTCGCTCGCCTCGTTTCTGCCACCTGATAGCCCAACCCTCAATAGGACTCAACGCAGTATTTTGTTGACTGATCAACTCATGCGCACGATACTTGTCAAAGCAATCCGCATACTTTGCTATTGCTGGAAACACGAGGAGTGTCACCTTGTTGATACGACATTGGCTGCTTGACTCCGAGCTGAGTTAAACCTGTCCTAAGCCGCCTTCTCTTATTTCCGTGATACTTCCCTTGACCTTGTCCCTTTCACATTGCCTCAACCTCTCAACCGCCTCATTGCAAGAGTCTTCAGGACCGTCGGTTACGGACAGTTCGCACAGGGCTTTTGCAGTCAGATCGATCACTTCCTTTCCCTCTGTCTGGTCTTGACACACGCCTCTCGCAGAATGTCGACGTCTTACAACGGAGAGGCACGTCGTATTCTCGCCCAGAAGGGCGTGGGCATGTCTCGACAAGATTCTCGAATCTCCTTCAACACCTGGCAAGAATACCGTGACACCTTGGGCCTCGCCGCGGCTCTAGAACAAGAGATATCAGAGCGAGAGGAGACGGAACCATTCACTACCAGGCTAGTACTCATTGAGCATGAAAAAAACAACTCTCACCAATACATTGCCATATTCACAACCCCTCTACGTCGAAGATCAAAGCTGTCCGTAGGTGACCTAGCCTCTGCATTTCTGTCCAGCAGCCAGGGTCTGCCCATCACCGACAACGAGTCTACCGAGTACGATTCGTCATCGGAAGGGAGCACTTACAGCTCTTCCACCTCGCGCCGAAAGCGTGCACGTGGACGCTGGGACGTCAGAATCCTCCTGCCGATTCCGTGGAGCGGGGCTGGGATTGTGACGGCCTTAATAGAGCGCCGGTGGGATGCGAAGCACGAGCGGTATCTTGACGCGCAAACGGTCCCCACGATTCCTCGTTCAAGATTCAAGCAGATCAAGGGCCGGGGGACTTCAGCCATCTTGAGGCAGCTGCTAGCGGAAACCAAACTCTCTGCCAAAATCATGCCACAGGCCAGACACAGCGTTTTCTGTTACGTCTTCCAAGGTTTGAGCGAGCTTGGACGTAAGAGACGACCAATGGCTCAAGATGTCGCGACGCTTCTGCTTGGAAGAAAGCAGGATGAAGTTCGTAAATATGACATTTACGAATCCTTGCGCAACAGCTCCCTGGCCTCGGAAGACAACATGAACCTCAACGACAGTCAGAAGGCGGCCATTCGGCTCGGCCGAGCCGCTCCTGCTGGATTCGTCATCTGCCATGGCGGACCAGGTACTGGCAAAACCCATTTTGTCGTACAAGCAGTAACGCCTTTTCTCCTTGATTGGACCAGAAAGCATCACTTGCTACTCACTTCTGCGGGCAACCGGGGCGCTGATTCAATGGCAAATGGCCTCCACCTTCAGCTACAGAGACTGATAGCTGACAACAACACTCGTCCAAACGTCTACGTTATCCGTCTCCACAGCATCAAGACGGAACGGGCCATAGCTCTCCTCGACGCAGAACGGGACCGCAAGGGAGGTCTTCTGAAGCAGCAGAAGGAGGAAAAGGAGCGAAAGGAGCTCTTGAGGTCCTCCAATCCCACAGAGCCTGGCCAGTCCGAACCATCAGGCGAGGAGTCGAATGCCATCCTTGCGCACTGCGAGACTCATGCTGCGTGCAAGTTCGAAGACGTGGCTGACGAACGAGTTCAGAGTCTTGAGCTCTCTCTAGGACGCCGGATGCTTCAAATTGCGGGACTGCAACCTGGAGGGCCGCCGATGATTGACTTACCCAGCTTTACCGACTTCAAGGATGGGTACGAAAGATACCGGAACGGCGACCGTTTTAGCAAGGAGGAGTGGGCAGATTTCGAGGACGCCATTGATGGGCTGATGGAATATACAATCAGCAATGCTACCGTGGTGTGCGCTACTGCTGCCGGTGCGGCCGATTCTTTCTTTACCAGCAACTATCAAGAAGCGGAATTGATTGTGGTCGACGAAGCTGCCCGCCTGCCAGAATACCAATGGTGGCCGCTCCTTGGCCTCTATCCCAAGGCTACAGGAAAGATTATGGTCGGAGATCCAAACCAGTTGCGTCCAGAAGCAGAAGAGAGGTACGAGTTGAGTAACCCGTACCAGGAGCAAATTGGTATTTCGCTCCAAGAGCGACTCCAAGCTACAGGTTTCAAGTCCGCGTTTTTTACCGTCCAATACCGTGCGGCTCCAGAGATCGCAGCTATCTATAACAACGTTTGTTATGAAGGTCGGCTAATGAACGATGACTCTACGCTTGTGACAGCACGGCCGCTGGGACAAGATATAATTAACCACAATCAGCAAACGTACGGCATATCCACACCTGTCATTCTCTACAACGCGCCGAATCCAGAAGAACAGTTTAGCGGCAGCGGCTCTAAGTACTGCTCGCAGTATGCCATTTTGGTCCTCAAAATCTTGGAAGATCTTCTTGTGGCTGGCTTTGGCAGCGATATTAAGCCTTGCTCTATCGCCATTTTAACGCCGTACAGAGAGCAAGAAAGAATTCTTCGGATATGCAAGGCCATGATGAGCCGAAAGTACAGCACAGCATCCGAAGTCATCTTGGAAACCGCTGGAAAAGTGCAGGGCATGGAGTATGACATTGTTATTATCGACCCTGTCGCCGTTAGCAAGCCCGGCTTTCTGGACAAGAACCGCCTCAACGTGCTTTTCTCTCGGGCCAGGTACGGGTTGTATGTTGTCGGCCACTACCGTTCGTGGATGGAAATGTGGCGTTCAGGGACACTGCCGTTCCAGAAGTTTGCTAAAGAATTGAAGAAGTACCAGGTGTCGTGGCCAGAAGACCAGGAATTGGCTTCGCAATTTTTTGATCCAGGATTGATCGAAGCTTGATGTCTGGGCGCAACGACTCCACGGTTCAACGTTCGTATGATTACTGGCGATGATGGCTCAGGTACGGACTGTCGTTTACGGGAAAATATTCTGTACGACAGGTAGTCCGGCTGGAGAGGAATTTCGAAGGCTTTTCGACTGCATCAGGGGCAGCACCTGTATGAGACAGGAGGAGAGCTGGAAGCAATTCGGCGCAGAAGTGTTGGATCAGGGCCAGACAAGTCTAGGATGGCCAGACAGTAGCAATGTTCTTGTCCTACAGGACAGACCAGACAGAAATAAATCATGCTCTATTCAAGCATGATGCCTGATGCCCTGATTTACCATAATGGACATCAGCTTAGGACTACCTGACTACCCGACCAGTACCTCCATGATTGTATTGATGTGCTTTTCGGTTTTACCCAGCAACATCCTAAAAAGGTCAAAGTAATCCACGTTGAAGACCACCGCATGCAGTGCTATCCGAGCCAGGCATGCATGCATGCATACCCTCGACGGCCGAGGCGAATCTGCACATTCGCTGGATGATTCGGGAGAGAAGCGATACTGCCATTGCATACCTAGAATGTTGAAGAGAGTCCGAGTAGATTGATCTCCGTATCAGCAATGCATTTATATCCTGCGGTGATCACAGGCACATACTTGAGACGGCTTCGTTTGCTGTAGTGATTTTGCTAGGCTGCGACTTGCTTTACCGAAACAACATTAGCCATGGGTTATAAACATTTCTTTTATTCTTTTTAACCACGATAGTCATGTCAAGACACCTCGTACATGGTTACCTAGGTACGTCTTTCCACCTTCATCATCCTCTGTGCATTCGAACCGGGTTCGCAGGCGCAGATTGACTTTTGACAACTGACTCTGGATTGACCCCAACGCTTCCACGATATCAACGAGGACCGGCCCTCTTTCTTTTCATATCCGAACGACATTATATTCCCTCGGTGTGAGAGAGTTCCAAGCGATTCCTCCCCGCTGAACCAATTGCGGCTTTGTTTTTGTGGCCACTGAGTAGCATAACTCCTTCGAGAACGGTCAAACTCCATCGCAATGAGTCGTTAAAAAAAAGAGAGCGAGTTGCATAATATTGCCGCTTACATGCGTCCAGGCATGTCCCCACCCCAGGCACTACCAAAGTTTGTGCTATTTTTGATCCTCAATCGCGGCATGTCATCGTCTGCCTCTTGTTGTAGCTCTTGTGGCTTGCTTTCCTCGGCGATTTCTGGCGAGTTGGACTCCTGCTTGGTCTTCTCTACCAACTCATCCAGCTTCCCGTCAATGATATTGAGGAAAGTACTGGATTCCTTGGTCTCCGCACTGGGATCAAGCATGAGAGGACCTTTGAGAGGTGGATCTTCTTCTGGTTCATGGATCGGCTCCTGCTCTTGTTCTTCGGGCTTGACTTGCTTCGACTCATCATTCTGATCATTTGCTGCGGAAGTGAAAGAAAAGTAAGAGTCGGAGTTCTCAGAGGGCCGTAAAGGAGGCCGTCTGGTGGGAGCTGGCTCCAAAGGTTGTTCTCGTTTCGGAGTCAGACCGTCGGCACTTTCCACCTCAGAAGACATGGTGCCTTCGAGAGCCATTGGCGTGTGACCTGCATGCATTTTCAACTTTTCGTCCAGAGGAGAGAGTAGAGTGTTGATATCAACTTGCAGAAGCCCCTCCGCGCCTTCGTTTGGCCGTGCTGGCGGCGTTTGGATAGGAGAAGCAAATTGAGGACTTGTGATTCCAGTATCAAAAGAGGATGCGAGAGCAGACGACTTCAGGGTGATGCCATCAAGAGTTTTGTCCACCTGTTCAATAGGTACGGAAACGTTTTCCTGCCCGCTCGAGGTAGGAGATATTTCCTTGGACAGAGACGGGAGTGGTTCGTCCTCAGATATGCTGGGAAGATGAGCAACATCATCATCGCGGGAGAAGACTCTGGTGACTGGCGGTGTGCTCTCGGGTCCCTTCCATACGGGAGGTGGTGCATTGGCGGGCTCAGCGTTGAGTCGGTGAGTGCCGTCGGTGCCAAAAGACTGGAAATCCGAGCGGAAAGACCGAAGACTAGCAGTCGAAGAATCGTTGCTTGACCTCCTCTTTGGATCTCTTGCTCTGTTCAATTTCCACTCTAATGCAGCAATGCGTGCTTTGAGTGCTGTCCGCTCTATGTCCCACGCCCTCCGCTCAGCCTCGTGGGCTTCCCTCAACTGTGTATTCCATAAACGACATTGTTCCATGTAGGCGGTGATGTCTATTTCAGAGTTTGTATTCGTGATTTGAAATGTATGTCTTGGTAGCTGACTGGCAGAGGGGACGGGTGGAAGGAGAGGAACATTTGTCGTGGCTATAGAATGGCGACCCTGCGGCCGAGATTGGGTTATCTCAGAGAATCGGACGGCTCTTGAAGTATTTTGACTGCCATTGTTGTCTGAAAAGCCAGTCGTGGTTTGGGGATGAGTGAGAGGAGAGTAGTTGTCTGGGTCGTGCTCGAGTGCTGGTGTGGGATCGAACGCATGCGTTGGAGAACGCGGAGCCATTATGCGTGGAGGGATGTCGGGTCGTGTCGAGCGAGGGCTCGGCTGAGGTAGTTACAGGAAGAGGCTTTGACGAAAGGAAAGGAGCTGAGCTGGATGTAACACTGCCCTCTGAAAGGGAGAGAATATAGTCCCGTCGGCGGAGTGGAATCGAAAATGATGTGTTGGCTGGAGATGCCGAGGTCGCTGGTGTATGAATAGCAGATTGTAGTGCAGAACATCAAAGTTATCCACTAGATGGAGGATGCAAGATCGACGTTGCGTAGATTGAGTTCATTCTCGGGAGAAGAAATGGTCAGGCTTTAGAGTAGAGAGAAAAGTAGATGAAGAAGAGGCAGCAAATGAGTGAGCAACACCGATGGTGCGGTCGTGGCAGTGGTAGTAGTAAGTGGTGAGGTTGTCATAATGTTGGAGGCGTAGACGCAGGCGCAGGTAGAGCAGAGCAGCCAGGGTCCGGGCCTTAGGCCTTTCGTTCATCCGGTGTGTGGGAATTGTGACGATGGCCTTCAGATCGCCCCTAAAAACAACACCTACACAAGTTAGAACTGTATCGACTGGAGCACCGTTTTCGCTGGCTTCTTTTGCTCCCACTTTAATAATGACGTGAGTCTAAGACTGGAAGATTTGCACCGGCGTGGCCCGTGTTTGCACCCTTTCCTAAGCTTTGACACTTCTCTGGCGACCCCAAACAGCCAAAGAGAATGTTTCAGGTGGATTAATGGGTGCTGGATCGGGCGTTAGACGCAGCCTTAAGGCACCCTCAGCGAATGCCTGGAAATCACCCAAGCTTGACGCCGGGGAGAGCCGACAAGCACTATTAGGGGTGCATAAGGGTCTAACTGGTCGGGATTTAGGGGGCTCGCTTGAGCCACTCAGGTTGTTGGGTACCTTGCTTAGCTGCTCTGTAGGGAGCAGACCCTGCGCCTAACACCTAAGTGCCTGGCTAAAAATGTCCATCGACCAGCCTGGGCATGTCCAAAAAGGGGTCCATATCCCTCAGAATTCTCCGGGCAAACAAAAAACATCGAAGCACACGACAGCAGACCCGCCTGCGCTCTGTCCAACATCAAACATCAACATCAAATCCGGACTGTATGTAACACCGCCATCCATCAAGCCCACAGATATTGCTATCCCATGCAGATGGACACGTGGCACTACCATCAAAAGCCGAAGAATAACCTGCGATCCTCCAAGACCACCTGTCAAGCCTCATCGCACACCGCTTCCTGCTGCCTCAACGCTATTTCCCACCGTCGCCATCGTCTGCCTCGAGAAATCGCTCTTGACCAGCTCCACTTCATTGCCTCCAACATTTGGACAATTTATTTTGTGGCACAGTAGCGCTGCCACCCATGGAACCACCTATTGAAACTTAGTCCATGTTCTGCGAGAAATCATCTGTGGCATGCGGATGAAAAATTTGCACTGCTGCTCACCATAATCAGACTGCCTCATATCCACATGTTACCTCGAACGAGAGTCAGGAGTCGGTGAGATAAGACAAATCAGGGCGGCAGTGACAAAACAGGCGACAACTTCTCTGATATCGTTGAAACATTGAAACATCGAGGTGAGACTTCGATGGTACACACCTGCCATGCACAGCTACCGGGTATCGGGTGCTTATCAAACCGGACAAGAATCAAACATTATCTGGCGAAGGTGATCTGCTCTTCCTGGTGAACCGATGTCGAGGATGTGTGGCACGAAAGAGACTGTCTTGAAGCACTGATTCGGTGACAGACTTGCCAACAGATACAGGCCAGGTGAGCTCTGAGTAGGACACTCCTACTTATCACATAACATCAGTTGGACAGCATTTCCTCCCTGGAGCATATCTCTCGAATCCAAGCTCGCATGACTGAAAGCGCTCGACAAAAGGCAACCATCCCTCTGATCCATATTCGTGCCTCTCTGGAAGAAGGCGATTACTATCTCGCCACTCCCCCACAATTCCACGACCACTCAGAGGGTAGAGGACAGACATGAAAATTGAAGAGATCAACGTCCCACGTTGAACCTCTGTCCAGAATAGACTGTGTCCAGGCGGAACTGACCTTGCTTGTCTCGATGGTACCTGAACGGTTCCGGCCGGAGGAATAATCAACTTCGACAAGCGGCTGATTGGTAAGACATCTAGCCTGGATATCAGTCTATGGGATCAGCCGGTCGTATACCCAAAGTGTTAGAGGATGGACTGCCCACCGCAAACCCCATTTCGAGAGTGATGGTCCAGATGGTCCAGATGGCGCAGATTTCGCAGGAGCCCCTGTCATGGCAGCCTTATGTATCACGTGAGAGGCTGACCTTTTGTCGCCGAATCCTCCAGCACTGGCATTTGCATTCTATCAAATCCCGTCTCAATGCACAGATATACACCTTTACTAACAAATACGTACTCCAAAGAATCTGAGCCTCAAAAATCTGAACCCCTGTCTGAGGAACAGAGCATACTTTCTGGATCCGAGTGTTATATCAGCTTCCCGCCCTTGAATGTATCATAGTCAATCTCCTCTGCATGCTTTCTGTCCGCCATCGCCCCATAATTGCAAACAGATCTGAAAAATCATCCTTCAGCGACTTCACATTTGGCAACTATATCCTTCTCCACGTTCTACGGACTCATAATGCTCGAGACTCCATCAAAAATCAAACCGAAATGCCGATCTTCTCCTTTGGCAGAATGGCAAACACCGTCCCGAGTACAGCCAACACACTGCAGACGATAACGAGCGTCCAGTCGAGGATGCGTTCCGGCAAACTAATCACCATGTCGTCGGTGCTGAAAATCTTCAAGTAGAAGCTGACCGGTAGAATAATGCAGATGGTGAAACAAAACGCCGAACCCATCAAGGCCATGATACTGTCGAAATCCGGAAAGCTGATGGCAATGACGAGCGGCAGGATGTTGACCACAACGGCGACAGCACTGCGCCCGGCGCGATGCTTCCAGCTCTTCTGGCTATGTAACCGCGCCTTCGGGTCCATCTCACGTAAATCAATATGGAACTTCTTATTGAGTGTGTCCATGATGGGCCGATTTGAAAGCGGTATCTTGGTGATGGGGATGATGCAGATTAATACCACCAATATGGCCGAAAGTACCTGCGGATAAGAGGTGTCGCGGAGAATATTTGACGTGATTTCATCCCGCACTTTATCGCCGAACATCAAATAGCCGAGCACGGCCATAGAGAGGTCCAGACCATAGGTGAAAGTGTAAGTGTGCCGCACGGCGCGGCCATATTTCTGTGGATGCCGCATATCTTTGTAGATGGCCGGGAAGACGCTGTGACCTCCCCAGGGAGCCATAAACAGACCTAAGCTGAGTGGCAGCGTCATCCAGTTTTCAGGGAAGGCATATGTCTTAGCCACCTCCCTTAATGAACCTGGACTGTGTGGTTTGATCAAGCCATCGACAAAGACGATAATAATAATGCCAAAGCAGCAAAATATTCCAATCACACTGGTGATGCTGAGGGTCCGGAAAGGTACAAAGTTCAATGGAATTAGACCTAGACTGATCAGGGTCTTCCACTCGTTCACGCTTACACCAGGAAGCAGCGAATTCATGCTATCGCCGAACAATATGATCAAAGCCACATTCGCCGCGGTGAGTTCCAGGATGAAGAGAGCCTCCACCGAGTTTCGGCCCCAAGTGTCAAATGCCAGGAAAGCAATATCTCCATATGTTGTAGACCCAATGTTCGTATCGAGGCATTTGGCCAACAGCTTCGCTGTGTAGGCGGTAGAAACGGCAGCCAGCGTGAGGAGAATGAGACCCATGATCCAACCCGAGTATTTGATGCCGAGTGGGAGGGCCAGGATCCCGACGCCTATCAGGACATTGGTGGAGTTGAAGACCGTCATGGGGACGGTGGACTCGCCTACCGTGCGGGTGATAACCTCGCCGTCAGGGAGAACATCTTGTTCGAGCTCCCGGTGAGGCTCGTCCTTGAAATCTTCTGGATGCTCCCTTGCTCGCCTGTTGGCTTCTTCTTGCTCGGCAATGAGGATCGATGCTCGTTGCTGTGCAGCGGGTGTAAGCCTTGCAGATATGCTTCCATAGCTTGTCCCCAGCTGGGGGACTAGCAGTGGCCCCGAGCCAAATGAGTCGGTAGTGCCCTTCTGAGACCGTTGATGTTCTTCTGGAAGCAGGCTTGATTCCTCAGATGGTTCTTCCCCCCTCAGGTTGTTCGTCCTGCAAGGCATCCTCACTTCCGTTCCGCATGTCATAGGCATTCAACTGCTGCCTCAGAAGCGACCGGCTTTGTTCTGTAGTACTTTGTTCGCCATATTCTCCGCCAGCTTCTTCCTCGTCGCCTTGGAGAATGGAGTATCTCCGCACAGGGGGTAATCTCTCGAAACCCGGCAGCTCTTTGAAGTGACTTGGCGAAGTTGTCAATGCTATTTGGTCCACCCAAATACCGCAGACTGTCGAATTTTCTGCCTATCGAGGAGGCCCGCCGTGTTCCGGACGTGTTCTCATCATCGGGAATTCGATTCTGAGCCTGCTGCGCATTGGGAGTGGAGGAGAGAGCCGCATTATGTTGTTCGTTCTCTGGAACAGACTCAAGGGAGCCGAAGGAGGAAGCGCGTCCGTGTTCGTAGGCGTCCCAGCTCGTGGGAAGGGCCGGTCTATTGCGATGGTTCATGCTGATCGAATTGCTACTGAGAGACCTGGGTAGGAGGAGATAGCAAAAGCTTAAGCGCTGGCTGATCTAGATACGTAGTTCAGGCATAGTGTGAGGAGCGGCAGACGTCGGAATTGGTACGAAAACAAAGCAAATGACCGCCGGCATTCCAGACTATGAACAAAAATTTGGAGGCAGAAGGATTCGAGCAGGGCACCCAGGAAGGCAGTCCCGATCGTGAGAAGATCGTAACCGACTCGGATAATGCCATCCAGGACAACCCATGGCAGCAATGTTCATTCTAGGGACGCTATAGGCGCGAGGAGATGAGATGAAGATTGCGGCGGGGATGATCCCAGTAGGGTTCTGATAAGAGAAAAGATGGTTTGTCTGACAAAGGAATAGACGGGGAGTGTGTGGATAGGCCTGCGACAACTGCAGGAATGTGGGCGGTCACAACGTCTGATATTCGCCTGCATGGCACGTGACCATCCCCTGGCTAGAGTTTTCGACACATCGATATTACGCTGTCTGTCAGGCCCTGCGGTGCACATTCTGCTAACGCCGCCGTCGCCGCCACAGTCGTACACCGCACAACAGTCCTGACGCCCAAATCAACAGCGCACGCAGCCCACCAGCTGCGGATTCCATCCACTCGCCGACTCGCACGACCTCACTCGTTTCAACGTCACCTCAGACTCATACCAGACACGAGGTCTCTCTTCCATCTACCATCTCCCGCCATTCATTCTCTTTTCCGCCTGCTCTTTTGTTTCTGAGGATTATTCACCTGTGAGCAGGCCGCCTTTGGTCGGTCACTCCGCAAACATGAGCGCTCCACAGCAAAACGAAGCAGAAAAAAAATATCGAGATCTGGAAGGTCAAAAAGCTCATCAAACGTCTCGAGGCCGCCAGGGGAAATGGAACATCCATGATTTCCCCTCATCATCCGTGAGTGCCCGCCCTTGCCGACTCCAAGCTATTTGATGGATTAACAGTCATGTCTAGCCCCCAAGGATCAGATTTCTCGAGCGGCCAAAATGTTGGCTGAAGAGTTTGGTACAGCTTCCAATATCAAATCTCGGGTAAATCGTTTGTCCGTCCTCTCAGCCATTACCTCGACCCAGCAGCGGCTGAAGTTGTACAACAAAGTGCCACCGAATGGCCTTGTTGTCTACTGCGGTGAAATCATCACCTCGGAAGGAAAGGAAAGAAAGATCAACATCGACTTCGAGCCCTTCAAGCCCATCAATACTTCCTTGTACCTTTGCGACAACAAATTCCACACGGAGGCTCTGAGTGAACTTCTCGAGTCTGACCAGAAATTCGGCTTCATCATCATGGATGGCAACGGTGCCTTATTTGGAACCCTCAGTGGTAACACAAGAGAAGTGATCCATAAATTCTCGGTGGACTTGCCAAAGAAGCACGGTCGAGGTGGTCAATCCGCTCTACGTTTTGCTCGTCTCAGAGAAGAAAAGCGTCACAATTATGTACGCAAGGTCGCTGAGCTGGCCGTGCAAAACTTCATCACCAACGACAAAGTCAATGTTGCCGGGTTGATTTTGGCCGGTTCTGCCGACTTCAAGAATGATTTGGCCCAATCCGACATGTTCGACTCTCGTCTTCAGGCCAAGGTTATCAAGGTTGTCGATGTGTCCTATGGAGGTGAAAACGGATTCAACCAAGCAATCGACTTGTCTGCTGAGACCTTGAGCAACGTCAAATTTATCCAGGAAAAGAAACTCATCGGCAAATACTTTGAAGAAATCAGCCAAGATAGCGGCCGAGTCTGCTACGGTGTGGAAGATACGCTCAAGGCACTTGAACTGGGAGCGGTTGAGACCTTGATTGTCTACGAGAATCTGGACGTGACTCGCTGGGTTCTCAAGGCTTCGGATGGCACCGAAAGGATCTTGCACACCACCAAAGCTCAGGAGTCCAATCGTGAGCAGTTCATGGACAAGGAGACCGGTCAGGAAATGGAAGTTATCGAGCAGACTTCGTTCCTGGAATGGCTTGCCGAGAAGTACAAGGACTTCGGCGCTACGTTAGAATTCGTCTCCGACCGATCCAGCGAAGGCAACCAGTTTGTGAAAGGATTTGGTGGTATTGGTGCTATTCTGCGCTACAAGGTCAACTTCGAACAGTTGGCCGACGTCGACGACGAGGATGAATTTTACGATGATTGACAATTCAACGAACTCGCAAAAGAGCGCGATGGGCAGTCCCAAGGCAGTCAGCAGACATCTTCAAGCAGCTTGACAGCAGCTTCTAGCTCGGATCTGCCTCGCGATGCCATCGCGTCTCAGCCACGGCAGGATCCAGATGCTCGAGAGGCTCCCAGCAAGCCACGTCTCAAGCATCTCGATAAGCTGGGCACAAACGGCAATGCTCTTCATCTTGCGGAGCGGGCAACCGCGCCGCCGGCAAGGCAAGACCTCGGTCTAGTCCATGGTGTGTACTGTTTCCCATCAGCTAAGGTACAACATACTAACCTTTCATCGGCAGGACGATCCAATCTTCGCAACATGGCTATGATCTGAGTTGGAGACGGCGTTCAGCTCTGGTGGCCGGCCCATACCTCGGTGTCCCTAGAATGTCATTTAGGTACTACGAGATGGCCCAGTCCATCGGCATCGGAGCTGATATAAGTCCAAACAAAAGTTGTCGTCTAGTTGAACGACCCTGGGGCGTTTACCGTTAAGGGTCGCGTAGGGCGAAGGACAAGATGCCGACTGTGTTCCTGGAGGTCTTCTTGTGAAGACAGCAAAGCGACTTGTCTTTGTTCATTCGGTGCTCATTGAGCCATCCATTCTTTCATGCATTTTGAGCTTTTATCTTGGTCTACTTCCGGGACAACTCCCACAAGCGTGGCCCCACAGAGTGAGATGTTCAATCGGCTCAACTTGAAAATGATTGTGTCCTTGACCCGATCAGGTTGGCCGCACTCCTGGGCTTCAAGTATGTCGTTATACAAAATAGTCAATCCTTACATCGATCGGTTTACTCCATCATGGTATCACTTCGTAATTGATCCTCGAATCTGCCGAGATACCTCAGACTCTCGGTGAATTTGCGTAGGTCTTGTAGCATATTCGTTAAATTCGGTTGTTCTTGGTCGTCTTGTGCGCCTTGGGCAGTGTTCGGCGTCTCCTCCTCGCACTCGACGAAGAAGACATACTGCCAATTCCGCTTGCGGCCGGGCCGCGTATCGATACTCGTTAGGTTGAACGAATATTGTCTGAACACTGCCAATGCGTCGGCCAGACTGCCTGGTCTGGTATGGTCGATGGTGAAGGTAATTAACGATTTGAAGTACCGAGACTTCTTGCCATTCTCATTTTGAGGGAGAACCCATGGCTCGTGTCGACTGGAAGGACCTCGGCACTGTTGGCGCTTCCGATTCCGCAAGACCAGAAACCTCGTTGTATTCGAGCCAGGTTCGTCCTCGATGTTCTCTGCGAGACATACCAGATTGTGTCTCTCCCCGGCCAGCTTCGATGCTATAGCCGCGCTAATCCCAGAGCCCGTCTCCGTCTTGGGGTTTGAGCTGGCTTCACGCGCCACCAGTTGTGCTGCGGCCGAGGTGCTGCCCACATCAATCCGCTCTACTACATTCGGCGGGAAATGTGCCGTCAGGAACCGACCACATTGGCCCCAGACCTGTGGGTGGGTATAGAGTGTGCGAATCGACGTCTTTGGGTCTTCTAAGAGGGGTTCGGCGGTGGTGCTGTCGCCTGTAGGACGTTGTGAGGTCGGTGCTGTCGATGCTGTCGAAGCGACGAACAAGCAATGGTGGACGGGGAGATAGTACTCCGCGCACACTTCCAAGTCAGGATATAACACAGTAGCAGCAGACTCTGACTTGGCACCGGAGTCTAGACCACACTGGGCCAGTAAGTCAAGTACTTGCACGACCGAGCCGTTTGTGCTATTTTCTATGGGGACCACTGCATAGTCGTACGATATTTGGGCCTGGCATTTTTCTGCGTGTGATGGAGAAGATGCGTTCTGGATCGCCGAGAAGATCGCCGAGAATGAAGGTAAAGGATGAAGCGTTACAAGTGTTTGAGAGGCAGAGGGAGAACTCGTAGACGAGGAGGATGAGGACCGTCGAGGTTCGAAGACTCCAATGGCTGCTTGGTGAGAGAAGGAAGCTTCGGGGCCTAGGTATGCGATGTTCAATGGCGTGTCATTCTCCGTCATGCTTGGTACCCGTCTGGACAAGTGAACGGGCTGCTTCCGGGTTAGATAGAGCTGAATGTACCTAGGTATAGAGAGTGGCCGCGGGGTTACAGGATCAGATTGAATAGTAGTACGTAGTAGTGGCCTTTGAAGCCTGCAGGTGTATGCGGTGACAATATTTTGTGTTTTGCTTCCCCGAACTTCAGTTTTGCGGTCCACGGTTCTCTCCGCACTGCATCGAATGAAACTATGCCGCAACGGCGGAGCAATGGAGGCTTCTGGCAGTTCCGCAGCCTCGTCGGGAGCCCAGGGCCAGCCGCAGCCGCAGCCGCAGCTTCGACATTTCTTCGATAGAAAACACCCCAAGAATCAGCTCGTACGGGTGATATCAAGGTGGAGGTAACAGTGATAATGGTACATTTCTGGCTAGAAGATTAAGAATATTGTCGCGCCGACAAGACGCCGCCCGATGGTGTTGCCTCCACGGGGGCTCATCAAGGAAACAGACAACGCCGGCCCATGCGTGCCTTGCGCCTTCTATCAATGATGTCCAACAAACGCTTCAGATATGCCCAAGTCCTTGTCCAACAACGACGCTGACACAGCAGTAGGTCTGTACTGTACACCCATTCGAACTGCATATCCTCCCTAATAACCTTGCCCCAATCGTTGAAACACCAAGGTCAACGTGGTGTTCTATTTTACATGCTCCGATCTCTTTCGCAGAAACACACGCCTGATTCCGCTCATGTCGCTCAGGCTCATACGGCTCTTCGACCTCATGGACAGACTGGAGCGGCGGCTCTTCGCATCGCTAGCCACGGACCCTGTGCTGGGACTTGAAGAGAGGGTCACCGGACTCGAATTCGAACTTGAAGTCGACCAGAAGGAGGAGGTTCGCCTCGTCATGGGCGTGCTTGAAGTTATTGTAGTCGTGGTTGTTGTCGTCGTAGTCGAGCCGTGAACCATAGTTGGGCCGCCTCCGCTCACGGCTCGGGCTTTGCCGACCATACCCTCAACCCAGGCTTCATTACTGGCTGTGCCACTCGTCCCAAAGGTAGCTGCTCGTCGTGTGTTCATTTTCGGACCAGCAGCACCTAGGGGGATATAATTTGTTGTTGTGTTGGGGGGCGTGACTACTGTGCTGGTGGTCACGCCGGGACTGCTAATGGAGACGGGCCGTAGGTTAGATGGTGAGCTAGCAGTACCCGAGGGGGGTGAGGAATGGATTGTATAGGAATATCGTCCATGATTAGCGACACTGGGAACAGCGTCCATGTTAGTTCGCGTGGAAGTCGTAACTGTTGGAGATGTCGCTGTATAAGATGATGGAATAGCTGGTACAGGTGGTGGAGTCCATGCACCATCATTTCGAGGAGATTTGCGGGAGGTTTCAGGAGAACGAGGTGCAGACGAGATGGGCTGTCTCTTGGAAATGACCAGCTCAGGTGACGAAGGTTGGCCAAAGCTTGTCTGAGCTATTGATGGAGATGTTGTCTTTCGACGACTCTGAGCGTCTGACGCTCCAGTCCCGCTGGCAGTACCCGCAGAATCCTTTTGGCTGCTGTTGGGAAAGCTGGCCACCTCCAGCCGGCCGTCAACAATGGCCCGGCCCCCATGATGAAGGCTATATTCCTTCAGGTATTCCCCCAGATCCGCCCAGCCTCCGCCCACGCGGACCATGACACGCTGACCATCTCCCACTGTCCTGACGAACAGTTTTACGGGAGGGGTATCACGCGTTGGACCGCTGCGGCTCAGATGGTATACACTGATCTCTGGGTCGGTAGAGCTGCTTTTGCGGCTGGAAGGCTCGCGTTTGGCCGCCGACAGAGTCAGAGAAGGTACTGGAGTGGAGGAGCGGGTGGACGATGTCGAGGACGGTTGCGCAGAGCTGGATGAGCCGTCCTTCGTGAGTCGAATCTGAGTTGGGAGCTTGGTAAGTATGTCCTGGATCTTCTCCTCAAGGGACGCTCCACTTCTCGGTGGCTTCAACGAAGTCTCTGAAGAGGTTGTCGAAACGTTCACAGGCTGAGATTCAGGGTTATTTTCCTTTTCGCTCTTTGTTGTATTCCACACCTGTTTGCTGTTGTGGGAGGATGACAAGTTAAGGCCGTTTGCGGTGTTTCTTTTGCTCGATCTTCGAGGAAGAGACGGAAGAGATCTCATCCCTGCATACTGCTCCTTGCCCTGAATGTGCAATGGCTCAACTTCGAGTGAGGGCGAGGCCAGTGGGGTCGAGCCTGCTGATCGAACCGGAGAGTATTGAGGTGGGAATGAGGCTTCCAGCTCAGCCAACGGCGTCCTGGCTTTGGGCGAATCAGACCCTGTCAACTGTCTCAGTGCCTTGGTTGGGGTACTTTCAGGACTTGAGGGGATCTGAGCGAGCATGTCCCAGCTGACAGTACGTCTCAACATGACCTCTCTCAATTGCTCCTTCGGTACGACTTCTATCGACGCTGTTGACGCTCTCTGCAAGACGGGTGGCCTCGCCGCCATTTGCTGCTGGGCAGCGGAAGGGTTTCCAAACCATGTGAGCTCATCCCGACTTGTTCTAAAAGGATTGTCCACAACATTGACTTTCGGACTCGGGAGCACGCTGGTGGTTCGGGCATCCATGATCTCGGCGTTCGATATGTCAGAAAATGCAGAGTATGTCGAGTCTGCGATCGAAACTTTGGACATCTCTCTCTTCTGTGGCCTTTCTGAGCCGGCAGATCAAGCCTTAGGGGAGGGTTTGCGCCTCACATATGACTCGTCTTTCGCCGCTGCGGTCGAGTCCTGGGGACTTGGCTGAACATCAATAGCAGAGGGGACTTGCAACTCCTTTGGCCGTAGTACACTCTTCCTTTCCATAGCTTCTTCTCCCTGGTTGGGTCCATTAGTCCATGCCACATTGCCGCTCTTCGCCAATAGTTCGTTCTGGAGGACTAAATGCTGGGCATCTACCACCCAAGCAGCGTAGTCGAGCTCAATCTTCTCCAGACTATCAATCCAACTTTGTGGGAGAGAGTCCTCCTGTCCCTCAAGCATGTCAAGAAGTCGATCGACCCATCGTCCTAAGTCGGAAACACGCCCGCCCAGAGCGAGTTTCCTGTTCTCAAAAGAAGCGCCTGTGACGTTTCGTGCCAAGTCAGGTTTTCGAATCTCCTGGAATGCTGCCTCGATCTCACGTTGGGTGGACTCCATGACACCAAGGAATGTAGGAAGGCTTCGCACCACCCTCAGGCGTATGTCCCATGTATCAAGCAAAGCATTCAACTTGGCCAGGTCTGGGAGAGCTTGAATCACGGTCGCCGTAACTAAGGCGGTGAAATCCCGCATTCTGCCATAGCTGGCCCGGTTAGCACTGGGCTTGGGGGATGTCGGTGAGGATGTAGATGGTACATGCGCCTCCAGTACGTGGTCTTTGATGCCTTCGATTCCCAAACTGTCAAGGTCATCTCTAATCTCCTCGAGCCTTGCGTCGTATTGATCCGCTAACACCACTGGCAAGAAGCCCCGATATTCACAGTCCCTCCCACGGGCTTCTCGTGGATTGATAAACCCTAGTCCCAGAGTCCGCTCTCTTTTGCCCGGCCACCTCCAACGAGATAGCTCGTTATGCCACTCTCGAATCTTTTGTGCAGCGAAGGCGGCCCTTATACCAATCTCTCGCTCTGCGGGTGTTGCGTCCCCAATACTCGAAGTCAAAACATCTTGAGCAGTTCCACCAGGGATGATTTCAGTAGCCTGGAGAGCCTTCAGTGTCGAGTCTGGGGAGAGATTCCCAAGCAAGGGATCAAGCTCTTTGACAGCGAACTGAGCTTTACGGCGAGGCGACCGGGAGGGAGAGCGCGAATCCGTCGGTAAATTGAAGCGAGGAAAATATGGAATGGTGGGAGTAGAGACGGCCATTATCTCTTTCATTTCCCGGTCTTTGTGACTGTCTTGCCAGTCACGAACCCTTTCTCCTTAACAGAATGCCGCCCAGCCGAGACCGAAACGAGGAGCATGCTGAAGCTCTACGAGCTGGCCATGTATGAGCATGTACCTGCACAGCCAAACTGGTCAGGGCCGTGCGGTGGTCAGACCCAGTATGTAGTCGGGGTGCGTGCAGAAGGACAAGTCGGGACACTCGAGGGAGAGGATGGCAGTGCGGCGTACAGGTAGGAAAGGTAAGGGCCCGTTAGGATATGATACAATGATATAGCGAGTGGTGTTGTTTACAGAGGCGCAGCCTCTGGAGACTCCTGTACAGCTTTTTGCCTCCCGCCGAGGTTCGGTTGTGAGGGACTCGCCTGCGACCCTTAACAGTAGGTGTGCCTGTATCCAGAATCAAGAAAATTCATGGCATGAACCCATCCAGGGGTATGGAACAAATGGTAGTGGTAGATACGCGAGCTTCATCCCCCACTGGTTGGTGTCGAGTGGTGCCTAAACAGCCCCTGGCGCGTTGTTGAATGACGCGACTCTTGCGCTTTGGGTTTGGTGCTGTGTTCTATCCACCTGAAAGTTGTGGGGAGAGACGCGGTCTCGCGTGTGTGAAGTCTGAAGGGCTGCATGATGGATGAGGGTCTGTGATCCCGCACCCTTCCGCTTGGTGCTGTACTTCTGCTCTGGCCTGATATGTACGTACTGGCATACACGTTCTTGATTCGCAGTTCGAGCACACCTCAAGTCACTATGCGATGCGTTTCAAGAGCCAGATCAAGAATGTGAACCTTTTCGCAAGTGAGCTCAACCCGCATCCTGCCCCTCCAAACAACTCCCTGCTAATGCCGCCCAGAGTTCTGCGCTTCTTTGGCTTCACTCGGGCAGATTGCCTGGTGTCGACTGAACGACGATGACGTCCAATTTACCATCATCCCCGACAAGGGGAGTCAGGTCTGGTCCGTCTTGAAGCCGGAAACAGTCTTTGAGACGTACATACTTCAATCTGCATCGCCCAGGAACACAATCAACCTAGAGGTACCCATCCAGGCCCTATCCAGAGCCCTCAAGTCGGCATACGGTTCGACGTCGGCGGAGATCCGTCTAACCAAGAAGGACAATGTACCCATGCTATCATTGACCATTGTCACCAACTCTTTCAGCAGTGGCAACAGTCTTGTCGCGGCCCACTCTACCGCCCGAACCGGGGTTGAACCGGGTGAGTTTGATTTCAACGATGACATGCCCGACGCATCGTTCATTGGAGCCAATGGAGGAGGGCCCAGAGAAAGAGAGACTATCATCACACAAGATATACCGGTAAAAGTACTGCCCATGGAGGTTGTAGAAAGGATCCATCAGCCTCGAACTCAGGAGCCCGACGTCCACATCTACCTGCCGCCTCTTGCGCAGATCAAGACAGTATCCGACCGCTTTACCCGACTGGCCGTTGCCACTACGAAGGGATCGTCGGGGACCAGCCCTCGGTTAGAACTCAGTGCCAACATGCATGGCTCGCTCAAGATATCAGTCAAGACGGACGCGCTCAACATTACAAGCCGCTGGAACGGGCTCCTCAACCCTGAACTCGACCCAGTTTCCTTCCCCGGCGGATCGCAAGCCGTCAGGGATCATCCCAGTACTAGAATGAGAGAGTTGGGTGGGCCTGACGGGGAGAATGAAGCGGGCTGGTCGAAGGTCCGAATCGATGCCAAAGACTGGTCAAAGGTTCTGAGCGTGGGTAGAGTCAGTGCTAAGGTTATTGCATGCTTTATCAACGACAGTGGCCTGGTGTTGTACGTAAATCTTCCCAACGATGAGAATGGGAGCGAGGATGAGTCATGCCTTACGGTGAGCTCGACTCTATGATGCGTCTCTGGAAGGTTAGCTGACTTGCATCACAGTACTACATCAGCTCGTTCTCCCTTTAGACTCCCTTGAGCACCAGTCTTTCGATACTAGGATTGGACACGTTTGATCATTATGAAGCGACCAAAAATTCTCCATGCCGCAGCCCATTCAATGATTTCCCCGGACAGCTGAAAATATAGCGTAGTAGCTGCTGCCAGGGATCGCCTGGCCGACAACGGCCGACCGACATGCCAATCAGGTACGCTCGAAGCGGAGGCGTGCATTTCCAAGCAAAAACAGCATCACCCCAAGCTCTGGTATTCGAAACCCCCCATAATTTAGATATCATGTTGGTGGATAAAACCGTCGAGCGAGGCTGCCAGTAAGGCCTTCAATGGTGCATGGGGAATCCACCCTATTGACCACTTTAGAGCGCGCCGAGTCGCCATTCCATCTTTTGCAGTGTCCTGTTAATTTAATGCTTGATCAAGTCGATGAGGGACACCTGACCCTGCACCAACGAAAGCCTCACCCTGCTCCTGGCGCAGATGTTGTACATACTTCGTTCGCAGGCTGGTTATGGTGCTAATATGCAAGGAGCATTTATCGGACCTCGCAGCATCATGTGTCGACATTGCTCTTCAAAACGGCCCAGATGCGTTGTCCCGGATAGGTAGGGAGACCCGAAATTCGTAAATGCCCACTAGTAGAGCTGTTACACGCCGTCTCCCTTGTCGTGCAGTTCTTCGCGCTCTCGTCTTCTTTTCTCCTGTCTGGCCATGGGATGTTCGCCCTCTTCTGGAACCTCACTAGGCTTCAAACCTAAAGCCCTCCGTAGTCTTTCACTTTCTCGCTCTTTCGCCTCAGCCAACTCGTGAACTTGATAACTCTTCAGACCCTTGCCGTCTGCTGTCCTTCCTCCCCTCGTTCTGCTTGCGCCGTGATCTTTGTTGCGTGACAATTCCAAAGTTAGCGTTTCACGCATTTTCTCGCACTCTTCGTCAATCTTGTCCTCGTCAACCTCCTCATCTTCGAGTTGTTCGCGAAGTTCCAGAACCTTGACCTCAATCTCTCTTAGACGGTCATGATTGAGGATTTCCTGGTCTGGTTTTCGTGTCTTTGGAGGCCGTGCGGACGAGTCAAGGCTGTAAGGGACACCGACGCCAGCGTCGCGGGGTTTTAGAAGCGAGAGATTTCGCTGAACATAGCCGGACGTGCCGGAGCCGCGGGGTGTCGAAAGTCCAACATTGGATGACATCCTCAGGTATGTGGCGTTAGCCAACCGGCAAACAGGGGGAGCAGAGGTAGGTGTTGGGGGATACAGCCAATCCCAGTGCCTAATCAGACTGCAAGTCTAGAAGCTGTCGGTTGTCGTGTCGTAACAACGGTCGGCAAGATGAATTCCACGAAATGGTAGAAGAATCGACGTCCCTTCTTATCGATAACTATCATGTGACTGTCGTGGTGCTAAACTCGAAAGGGTCAAGGGTGGCAAATGCACCGTCAGAGGATGTTTATACAGGGTACCTAGGTAGTCAGCCCTTACCTTCTAGATGCCTCGCATAAGGTGCTATCCAAGGGGCCTGGTCTAGGGCTGCTCACCCTTACATTACTGCACTAGCTTCTGTCAAATGCAGTCAAATCAAACGCCTACAGTGTCTGGAGGACTTATATATGGACACCAGACACCTATCATATCCGAACGTTCGTACTAAAAAAGACCGGAGACATATAGCAGACTACTTGCGACAGGCTCCTGGAGGCACATTCATGGATCACGTATGCCGCCGCCGGGTTTGAGGGATTTATGGAACCTAGTACCAGACTAGGTATACTCTAAACAGTCTCATGAGGCTTGCGGATCAGGGCACTCAGGTCTTATACACAGCTTGAAGATTTGCTGTGCGGGCGACCCTATACCTGGGTACCACGCAGGAAGGCCCAAGCAGTGCCTAGACTTGCGAGACTCTGGGGCATCCCAGGCGCAGGGTCTGTCACGGATATGTATCTCCTGGCTAGCTTGGACCCTTCTGCGGCGGGCGGAGCATCCCGTAGTACACACTTGTTAGGCGTCCCCTGCGCCTCCAGCGGTGGAAGCCTTTTCCGACGATCGATCCTATTTCTTAATTCGATGTTGCTAGTTTGGTCTGTCGATTTGTATATATGTACCACCACTCCCCTTTTCCCACAGCATGAACCGGCATCGCCAGGTCCATAGTTTGGGGGTTCTGTTGCGCTTTGTTGCAGTCATCGCGTATATCCCTGCGGCGCTCAATGTCTGTTTTCTTCCAGTGACTTCATACTCCCTTACTAGTATAGATCTTCCACTCCCTCCAGTTCACAAGTCTCGTCTATCGACATTGCGAGGCGAGGGTCCGTATGTTTCGCTCCTCCAACCATGGCGACATAACTGACACTTCGAAGTTCTCATAGTTCCTCCATCGTCGTCTCCAACCGACCGACCCATTTGTTCTAAGACGATGCTGAGAAGAGAGTCAATATCCCCCAGGGCAGTCTCATGATGGTCTTTGATCTACTGTGGAGGACTTGTACCGTGGAAGGAGGTTCCATCAGGCTTATGTTTGGTACTTCTGTACACCGCGGCCAACGTACCTGGCCACGGTAGCGTACCTGCGGCCTGCATCTCTCTTTGAACCTGCCGGCCTGGACCATGGCCAGGGACGCTTCCTCCGTCCTGCGAGCCTCGAGGCTGCAGAACAGTATGGCCAGGCTGGTCTGGTATCTCTTCGTGGGGTTCCATCTGCTCGCCCGTCTGGAAGTGCATCTCATCCACCTCCGGATACATGGCACGATCGAGGCCCATCATATCCAAACCACCGTCTTGAAGCATTGAAGGATCGATTGCACCGTCAACAGCCCCGGAATATTGCTGAGAAAGTGTTCGAGACCCATGGCCTGGCTGTCTCTGTGTTGGCATTCTGTGGCTGCGCAAACCCTGCCCGTCCATTACTGGGACGCCGTCGTTCGAAATTGGACGATCCTCGTTCATCATCGAAAGCGGCGTTGGCCGCGAAGAGCTGGTCGAAGTCCGGGACATACGGTCCGACTGAATGTCTGGTGGTTGGTACGAGAGCTCGGGACTCCGTTCTATACCATCCAAAGCAGAATCTGACTGAGTTGTGCCGAGTCCCAGCCTTTCTACAGGTGGAGGACTCAGTCCTAAGCCGCGAAGTATAGCGTCTGTTGACACACGGCCACTGCTCTCGTCGGGAGGGATGCCAGGAAACCCTCGGCCTTCTCTACATGCCCAATAAAGCCTCTGCAGCGCTTCATCAATCACGTCTTGCATACCCCAATACCTGGACGATGCACTTGGTCAGACACTTTCACCAGGCTTCGGTCGAGGGCAGCCACTAAAACGGGGGTTCAGTGGACTTACCAGTCTCTCGCTTCACGTCGCCGTCGAGCACTGTACTCGCAAGTGCTGTCGCTTGCTACGCAAGCTGAACAGGGGGTATTGCCATCACACTGTTGGGAAGTCAGCAGGCCCGCGCGGAGCATTGAAACTTATCATACGGGACAACTCACCTTTGATTTTTTGAGCTTACAGCGGTCACAGGCTCGTCCTATGCGCACTCGAGACTTCGACTGTTCAATACCATCTGTCTTGTCTTTCCGGTTGGACATCCTGATCCGACCAGAGCATTCAGACCACTGTTCCGTGTCCCGATATTGCTGCCCCGGCGGGGGGTGGTCAACGGTGAGCGTCCGTGTGGCAAGAAGACAAGAACCGTCGAGAAAAGGTCGAGATTCGAGGCCCTCGCCTCGCGATAGTGAGATCTCCTGCCAAGAGTGCTATATCGACCGAGATATTGTCGATGTCACAACGGATCCCCCGAGCCTTGCCGATAGTGGTTCATCCCCTGTACAACGGTGCGAGGTCGTTCGACAAGCAAAGACGTCCAGCGCTGCAGCCGGGCGCCTGTTATGATCAATTAGGCACGTACGGTTTTGGGCAGCGGCAGGCGCATCCTCGGGTTGACTTGCAATCCCACTATTACGCTCAATACAGTAAAGCCGTGGCAGTCGCTCTCAACGTGACTTGCACAGATGCAATTTTGCAAACCAAATGCCAATTCCACCATGGATAAGGTCGAAAACGATGAGAATTGACAAGTCGGGTGCCGTGAGCTACCCTTAACACGACACGCTAGGATCATAGACCCGGCTGGATCTTAGTGGTCCGCATGGCGGTGGCCGATACCGAAGCGAGTGCCACAAACACGACAGCCTTCTCTTGACCCTGTCACCCGGGCCCGAAACTCCCTCGAGGAGGCAAGCACTACGATAGAATGCTGTTTCTTCCACAGTAGACGGACCGCTGCCTGAGAAGCTGGACATTGACACACCACCACGGAAGGAGGAAAGCGAGGTGTTACTGGAGGACATGAATGTGGCACTCGAATGTTACTGGCACCACCAGGCAGACTGAGCATGAGCGACGGGGGTTGACTCGAGTCATGTCACGTCACGCTCATCAGTCAGACAACATGTCCACGCAGAAATGAAACGTCCTGGGTAGAAAGCCGGTGTGGCGCTCTTACGATGGAAGCTACCTACCTTCCACAACAAGGCACGAAGACAGCGGCGCAGAACCACATCCTGTGTACTGTGTGGTACAGGCGGTGGACAAAGCTCCCGCTTCAAAGTGGATTACCGGTACATCAATCCATGCATCCAACATCGCCTTTCCAAGCACACCTAAAAGTCTCCCGACCACAGATGAGCTTGGCTCTGCAGGCTTAGTCCCTGGTGGTGGGTGGAAGACCGCTTCCGGACTTGGACCCTGATTCCTAATTCTGAGGATGTTGAGGCGACTTTTTTAAAGTTTCTGTCTGCCGGGAGACGACCAGCCAGCACATCGGCGTCGGCTTGGATGGGAATCTTCCTGAGCGCACTGGCAGACTCGCGGAAATCTCAATTGCGTATACTGGGCAGACGTGGAGATGCACCAAAGCCGGTTCCACCATTTTCTAGAGAAATCTCACCCGTTGAATTTCCAGGACGCCGCTAACTGCTGCGCGGTCAAGACTTCCGACCTCTCACAGCAGGGCACTGACAAGCCGTGTACAGCCTCCCCACAATCTGGGCGAATGAGGATGAGGCTTACAGTTACCGACCGCTGCTTAGGGGAATATGTGCTATGCTGCGCTGTGTTGGTCTATGGCAAGACGTCGTCTTGCTGACTCTCCTCCCTCTCTGTCAATGATCATGACCATTGATGTTACACTTCTCCTTTCATCCGGCAAAAGGCTGCTCATGATGCTCATCGACCTGCGAAGATGCCATAGCCAGCTTTGCCAGGGAGAATATACCTGAGTATATTGTCGACGTGGGGGAGCGATATGCGGCCTACATACATGTTACCTTTCTTCAGTCCCCCCTGGCGTCCCTCGAGATGACTACATTGACATATCGGGACAGAGGGAGCCCTGGTCTTCAGCTTTGCCACCGGCTATGTGGCCACCGTAACGACAAGGGCAGGGCGGAACAAACATGATCGATGATGCATCCTTTCCTGCCGAACGGCGAGAAAATTCTGAGCAAAGTTTAGGAGTTCATGGAGGATCTTGTAAAAAACCGGGAACTGCAGAAGGCAGCAACAGGTGTGACTGTTGGACAATTCCTTAGGTACTCTCCTGGTACAGCACATTCTTACCGCGCCTTCGCTCACACCGCCAAATGGCAGAGATCTACGTCTAACACTTCAAAGATGCATGGACAGGACGACTCCTCACAGACTTGCCACCTTCAATGCCCATGTCCGTCTTCCCGCGAAGCCACGTTGTGAGTCAGGAATCCCACATACCCTCGCCAAGGGCCAGGAGCACGTCCTGCAAGCTCTTACGGGCCTTTATGGCGTCCTCTCGATCATCGCCTCTCAGCTTTGCACTGTACCATAATTCCACGAGTGTCCTCAGTTCATCGTATGTATATCCGACATCCTTCTTTTGAGATTTGCACTCCCGAACGTGCTCCAAAATCGCCTCTGGCCCGGAAAGGAACAGGTCGATATACCGCGACGAGGATATCAGTAGCCCAGAATCCTCATCATCTGCGTCCTCCGCCGAGGATTCAGTGGAGATACCAAGGCCTGTAGGATCGGTCTCGCCCTTGTTATCTTCGTTTCCTGCACTTTTGCCGGAACCAGAACCGGTGCTGGCCAGAATAGCCCGGAGATTCTGCTGTACAACCATGGCATCGATCCTGAATCTCTCTGCGCCGTTCTCGTTCATGACCCCAATCCTGTCCGCAGCAATGACCAGATATCGATCAACTAGTTTCGCCAATCCCGAAAGAATAAATTGGCGCTCCTTTCTGCCCAAGTAGGCGGCGATGTTGGAGTCGAACGCGATGAGGTCGTTGTTCAGCTCGAGAACAAGAGGCGAGGCTGAACTGGGTGGAGCTGAAAGAACATATGGATATAGGCCGGAATTCAGGGGCGGAAGTCCAGACGAGTCCCGGTGGGCGGCAGGTGATGCTGGATTGGCGGAACCAGGCCCGTTGAGCGTGCGAGACAGTTGATGGAGGATGCCACAGCGAATGTCAATGTGCAAGGTCAACAAACTGGTCTGGGCAAGAGTTCGGAAAGATGACACTGTGCGGTCGAAAGGTATGACGGTCTCGGAAGCCAGAGGTAAGAAGACCGGGTCAGCAGCACCGGGCACAGACGGTGATTTAGCAGGGGCACGAAGACCTGTGACGAGCGTCCAGCGACGCGTATTCTTGGGCTGTGAGGCGTTTCGAGCGTGTGAGAGTCCAGAGGCAGAGTGGCTGCCTGGTTCAACCTGTCGGATTTGGGCCAAGGCCGCCGATAACCACTGCATGCTGTTGTAGAGCAAGGAGAGTTGATGCACTGACTTGGGATCGGATATGATGTCGTAGGATGATAGGGGGTTCGCCTTCGTCGCCGCAAGTAGAGCCTGGACTTCCCGGGAAATGAGGGCTGACCGGGAAACATGATCGCCGCCGGACTTGACGAGGTCGAATAACTCCAACGCGGCGTCGTGCACTTCACCTGACTCCGCAAGGGAAGCAGCTGCCTTGAGGGCCAGGGTGTTGGTCTGAGGATTGGTATCCGAAGGGGCCACTCGGCTGACCAGAGCCTTGTAAAACCCGTAACACTTGTCGTAGTACGTGACGAGTTGATTGATGATGAGCTGCGTGAACATCTGATCTTGAGGGATTGAGCTCAACATGCCTGAAAAGGCGCGGATTAAAGCCATGAAGGAAATGGTGCCTTTGAAGATGGGGTGCGGCGAATACTTGGACCAGTTCGCGTCCTCGGAAAATGCCTCGAGGTCAATCATACACTGAGTGCACAGCTCGGTCACCGCCTCTTCCAGCTGTGGATGGAAGACATTGATGAGGAAGTCGTCGAGGAACGATGTCAGCGTGCTCATGGGGATGTGTGAGGTCGGAGGTACCACGTCCTTCAGTCGTTGCAGGAAAGTCAACGATGGAGGCAGCAGCACCGGCATGTTGAAGACGCCCGGCTCGATCAATAGCTTGTGTCCAGCTGCCGAACTGTCCTGGCCGCTGCGTTCCATGGCGATGTCTGTGCCGTTCGCAGCTCGAGATTTGCTGACCAGGCCGGGCACTGAGCTCTTCAGGATATCTTCCAACTCTTCTTGTTCCGCCTTCATAGCCTCCGATTTGCGGTCGACTTCCGACAGCTTGAACATGCGTTTGTTCTTGTCGCGCTGGGGGCGGGCAAAAATGTCATTGCTGGTGCTTGTGTTCAGTCCGGATCGGATCGACATGTCGCCGTCTGTGGCTAGATAGTCATGCAGTAACGACCGCATTTCCATCTGGTAGAGCTTCCACAACTCCTTAAACCCTCCCGTGTATTTCTCCGGTTTGGCCAATTTCTCCCTCTCCGCTATACCTGCAACAACCTCGTGGAGGACCCGGTGGCTCTCGGCAATGGCCTCGAACTTGGAGTATAGAGTGTAGAGGAAGTCAGACAAGACCTGGCTCCGGCCGTCTTCGACGTGCAAAATCATGGCTTTTCGACTTTCCTTGTTGAGCCAGCCTCTCAGATGGCTGGGGTATTTGGTGTCGACCTCAGCGTTGGTCCTCTCGACCACCTTATACAGTTCCACTGGCATTCTTTGCTCGATCCTCGAGATGGCTTCTCCAAGTTGTCCGAGCTTGTTCAACGACTCCAGTATCATGTGGATATAGTAGAAAGTGTCGGCTTCAGGGTTCTTGGATGCATCTTCGATCATGGGGGACGAAACATCCACGGTGTTCAAGTAATGGTTGAAAGGTCGGTCCCAAGCGTTCACGCCCACACCCATGAGATTGTCCTTGGGGTCTCTTTCTTCTCCATTGGCTTTTGTGCCTTTCCACCGATCGCTGCAGTAAGGGCTGCGCAGGTAGAGATGATCATGTAACTCCTCGACAAGTATGTCCAGCAAGGTACTTTCCTGGTTGGCAAAATAGCTTCTGAGGTCCGAGACTGCTCCAATACCATCCAGGTCGCTCTTGGTGATGCTCTTCAGACTCTCCATCAATAGGTCGACCGCTCCCAAGAACTTCTTCTCGCTGATCTTCTCTTCCAGTTTTCCGGGTACAGATTTTAGCGACTCTATCTTACTGAGAGTAACCAACATTTCATCCAGCTGCCTGCTCTCCTCGGCCAGGCCTCTTAACTCAGGCCTAGTAGTCAGCATTCCGCCTCTTACATTCATCAGCCCCCCTTTCAGGATTCTGACTCGGGTCTGGCTTTCCTTGATCGCGTTCTGGATTTTATGATACGTGCCCACCGCACTGTTGAAGTCGGCATAGTGTTCATTGACCACTGCCTTCAAGCTCTTCTGCAAATCCGCATGGGTATTGGCAAAGTCGCCTTCTTTGTCCCCGAGTCCCAATGAGCTTGGATCCATGAGCCTGAGCGCCGTCTTGACTGGGATACACTCGTCTCCTTCCATCTCCTTCCAGTCGGACTGTATGTGCCGCAGTATTTCTTCCATACTCTTGGGCGGTCGTCGAGGGGAATAATGTCGGGCTGAAGTCTGGGATGGAGGATAAGATTGGTTGCCATAGCCGTTTGTCGCACTCTGTTGACTTAAGCTGGACACAGAGGGTTTAGATGGCACAGTGGGCGGCGGCGCCATGGTGCCAGACATGCCACTTCCATCTCTGCTCCTTGTCTCATTGTAGGCTCTTTCTCGTTCTCGTGTCGGAGGCCGAGGCGGCCTCTGTTGTTCGTAATCATGCGGTGTCCTTGCCCGCCCATAGTCATATTCATTCTGCGGCTGCGGCGGATTTATATCTGCATATCTCGGCCGGGGTAGTCCTCCATACCCTCCCCCTCCTCCTCCTCCTGAACCGGAGCGTCCTGAGGCCGATGGCGCGGGAGAGTCTCGGTCGCGCTGATCATAGGGATTCGATCTCCGCCTGCGCTCTTGGGAGCCGAAACTGCTAATGGACGCGGAAGAGGCATTGTTCTGCTGGCTCAGATAGGGATCCGCGTAACGACTGCCGGACACTGTATTGGAGACGTTGGTCGACGCGTAAGGATTCGATTCGCTGGATTGACGAGGACCTCCGTGGCCATTGACTGCATAAGGGTTGTTACCACTCATGTCGACGGCGGAATTGGCATGCAATTGACGGATGGAGCAGCAAGTGCTTGTCACATCACATTGTATCTCCCCTCATTACAAGAGACAACCTCCGGCCAGCGGAAGCAATGGTGGATCAGTGTACATTTGGACGTTGGCTGCTTGCAAGATGTTGGAGGTGCGTGTCAATTAAGATCCAGGTGTATGTACGTAGTATTGGACCGAGTGAGTAATATTATTATTGTTTTGCCTACGTCTTCAACTCCTCTTCTATTTCTCGTCAAATGGGATGAACCCTCAGCAACCAAGCGACGGGAACGCATCAATCAGTGGTCTACGAATAAACAATGCCATCTCGAACCTTCCCGT
The DNA here is from genome assembly GCA_024611085.1 of Exophiala sp. LBMH1013. Lineage (NCBI taxonomy): Eukaryota > Fungi > Ascomycota > Eurotiomycetes > Chaetothyriales > Herpotrichiellaceae > Exophiala > Exophiala sp. LBMH1013. The sequence goes on from JAMFLB010000002.1 coordinate 2,266,888, forward strand.
GCTTCTGACCTGGCTGATCCAGCGTTACAACTATCTGACCGACTCCTCCCTCGGCGGTTGGCTGTTCACCAACCGACGTATCTCTTCTTTCGACGCCAAAAGCCACCGCGACCTGTCGAGAGAGATCACCTGTCAGCGATGCCCCCCTCATCGCACTCAAATCACTTCGTTCTGCTGCAGCCAAGAGAGAGATCGTGTTGAACTGGTCGCCAATGGGGCTTCCATATAGGAACAACCCTTTGCCCAGCACGCAAGTCAACGATATGAGAGGGTTGACGAGCAGGAGTGCGATCAACAATGGATGTCTCCGCAGGGTAGGCACAGTCTTGACCATCAGAATGTCGTCAAGCGGCTTGTCGTATCCTGTGAGAGTCCTGAGCTCGCCGCTCTGAATCCCTTGTGGTCGGTCTATGGTATCCAAGCTCGTGATACGCGCCCAGGCCATCGCAGCAGCCAGTGCCGGCACCGTGTTGACTGGTTGGAAAGATCTGAATTCACCGTCGAGGGGAGCAGGATAGGGGAAATCGAAGGCCCCAGCTCGGTTGTGCCAGTCGTACTCTCCGAGGAAGTTGCTGAATATCTCTTGCAGACCTAGTGCATTGTCTTGCAACAGCGACTGATCCGACAATGTGCTGTTGGCAAGGATCTCTGCTTCGGTAAGTGTGATGTTGGACGCGGAGATCAACCAAGTTGTTTTGGCTCTTCGGCGCGTCTGCTCGGTCCGGATGGCCTCGGACTCGAAGGATTCATTCCTGGTGGTATTCCATGCAGAGAAGTACATGACGGAAAAGTTGGTGAGGAAGTTCCCACTCATGCCTGCCCAGAGGGCGTTGTTCGCGCCTCGAACATCGCCGCCATTAAGTGCGAAGTCGTGATTGAAATCATTCTCCACCGTCGTCCAGTACTCGTCACTGTTGCGCTCGGCTTCTGTCGGATTGACCATCTCCGAGACAGTGGCGTTGACGGTCGTGGACAGCAACAGAGTCTCGCCGCTCAGAAGGCTGGATTGCAGGCTGGTCAGGTATGATGGAAACGGTGAGTCGATGATGGCTGCGGTCTTGTTATCAGGGGCGATGTACATGTTGAACCCATATGTTTGGTTGAGAGCAGGATCGATCCAGAAGGGAACATAGACGTCGGATAGGATGGAGAGCCCGTCGCCTATCCGCTGCTTTCCAGGCGTGGACGAAAACCCGAAGAACCCGTCCCCGTACTTGACTTCGATCACACTCTGTCCCCCCACAAATCTCTTGTACCCGACACTCAACAAGAGTGGTAGGCCCAGCAGGCAGAGCAGAAGCAGGCGATATGCGAAGTGGACTTTGGAAGCAAAAGCATCTTTGCGCAGCAAGGCATCGAGGTCTTGAAGTGTCGACCCGCTCCGACTGGCTGTATGGATGAGTGCCGTCCGCAGGACCTGGCCTTCGAGACATATGGTCATAACGGCCAGCAGGAATCCCACGACGATCAGCTGGTTGATTTGACCGAGAAAGATGGCAAGTCGGGAGTAGAAGACGGTCAAAACGCCGCCAACGAAGCATACCAGCTCGATGAGCAACAAGTATAGGTCTTTCGAAGGCACACGGTCCTTGCGCCCTGGTGTCCCACAGCCTCGTGGCAGGAGACGCTCTTCGGAAAGGTTCATCGTTGATGTGCTGACCCAAGAAGGCCCTCTGAGGAGGGACTTCCCGCTGTTGGCACGCATGTTGTGTCGTTCGAGATAATGCGAGGACATGGATTTGCCCGCCATCTCTGCCATGGTATGACGAACGGTAGACTGCCGTACCTGTATATGCCAGAGCAAACAATGGGCGATCAGCAGGCCTACAGGAAGGGCGCAAATGCCAACCTCACAGTATACGAGAGTGTTGTTGCTCTGCTCTGGAAGCGCCCCCAAGTATCCTACTTCTGATCCTTCAGTCAGGTATTTAGTCCATGGCCTGGGTTGCGCCCCTCGCTTGTACGTAGTAGGGGAAAATGCAGCCTTGTTGGCCCGGCCCCCAAGACACTGCCCATTGGAGGCCGGGAACAAGCCACCACTTGTGCAATTTCTGACCACTGCCCTGACTTCTTGCTCCTCTAAGAGACTAGGGAGTGCAGGTCAACCAGAATCATCGGACGGCGCGCCTGATTGTGCGCCTGTGGTGGTGGTGGTGTGTCCCTATGTAGCGTCTGATACGCGCCGCGTCTTTGCTAGGCCCTGAAACCGTGCATGGCATTTTGAAACAACATATGCAAGGGATTGAACGGGCAGACGCCGACAGATCTGTGGCTATGATAGTAGTGAAACTGGACTGCGCCTCGATTTCCCAGCATAGCATGTACACCAACCAGTCAGTACATTTACTTACTTACTTACGGCATTTTGCAAGGGCGACAGCCCTTATAGTGAGCAAGTACAGTACAGTACTTAGTAGGATTTATTGCGGGAGGCCACAAGGCTGACCAGCAGGCCGTGGATCCTGGATGATCGTCCCGAAGGCCGGCGCTTGCATGTGAAAATCAGATGGTTCGGCCTCTTCTCGCGTCGCTGAATGGCTCCATTGCAATACCATCAAGTCGACTTGCGCGTTGTCAGAGACAAGAGAAAAGACACGATGCACAAGACAAAAGGTGGTATGGTATGGGTCTAAAACGAGCTTGAGCCCGCCTTTCTTGACCATTCAAGTCTATTCCATCGCAGCCGGACGTCGCTGCTGGCATCAGATCGGCGCAGTCTCTCTCTTCAACCAGTTGGTCGTCTTCTCATCGTTGCTGAAGAAGCCACTGGTCTTAGTCCACACCTCTTTATGATAGTCATTCAACCAATCTCTCTCCTCGGGATCTAGTAATGCCGGCTCAATCAATTTCCGACACATAGGCACCATTGTGACATGCTCGAAGCCAATCCATGGCTTGTCGCCGAACTTATGCGTTGTCTTGGCTTCCCTCGCCATGATAATGTTCTCAATTCGGATCCCAAAGTTTCCATCCTCGTAGTAGCCAGGCTCGTCGGAGATGACGTTGCCAATGCTTAATGACACCTCCGAGTATGCAGCGCGGGTGCCGATACCGATGGGTCCTTCGTGTACGTTGAGGAATGACCCGACGCCGTGGCCGGTGCCATGTCTGTAATCCAGACCCTCCCGCCACAAGTGTTGTCGAGCAAAGGCGTCAATGGCAAATCCGGTCGTGCCTTTGGGGAACACGGCTCGGTCGAGTGCAATCACGCCCTTCAACACCAACGTATATGCCTTTTTCTCCATCTCTGTCGGTTCACCAAAATGCAGAGTCCGTGTCGTATCTGTGGTGCCATCCAAATATTGAGCCCCTGAATCACACAGATAGATGGCATTGCGGTCAATGACGGCGCAGTTGCCGCGTTCGGGCGAATAATGGATGACCGCAGCATTTGCGCCTGTAGATGAGATGGTGTCGAATGATAGACCGACGAAATGCTCGCCCTTAGACCGGATCTCCTCGAGCTTGTCCGCAGCCTGCACCTCATCTATTCGCGCATTGTTGTTGACCAGTTCGTCCTCCAGCCAGGCAAAATACTCAATCAACGCAGCACCATCCCGTATGTGACATTGCCGCATGCCTTCCAGCTCTGCAGCGTTCTTGATAGCTTTGGCATCTGCAATCGGACTCCGCGACTCCTCTACCTTCTCTTCTCCTCCCAGACCAAGACTTAATGCCCATGACGACTTGTTGGAAAGAAGTAATTTGGGCGTGCGTGACTTGGAAATATCTTCTGATTGCGTTTGACTTAAAGCTGTCTCGGCGATGTTGGTAAGATCCGAAAATAGAGAGTCATAGGGCTTGATTTCGACCAAGCCGCTCAAATGGTCTTTCACATCCTGGCCAATCTTGCTTGAATCGACGTATAGGATGGCCGATTTGGGCGTTACGGCTGCATATGAGAAGAAGACGGGATTGTAGGGGATATCGCTACCGCGCAGGTTGAACAGCCAAGCAACCTCGTCAAGCATGGACACGACCATTCCGGCAGCCTTCTTCTTTTTCAGTTCTTTCCGCAAGTCGTCCAACTTGTCTTTGTATGACTTGCCAGCGTATTTGTCGGACAGCACGATAACCTTCTCCGCCGGCCTTGGTGGCCTGTCTGACCAGATCTGGTCAACGAGGTTCTCTGACACGCCGACCAGCGTGGCTTGTGACTTCTTCTTCAGTGTCTCCTTCAATTTTCGCGCATCTGAGGCAGTAATGACAGTGGGGTCGACACCGACGGTCTTCCCTCCTTCCGCCTGCTCTGTAGTCCTAACCTCAGCTCAGCCGTGCACATGTATTCAGACATAGGAGATCGACATACCATTCCTGCCAAGTGGGCACATCTTCCATACCCTGCTTCAACAATAGCCAGTTGCTGTCGAGCTGTTTCGAAGCCTGATTAAAGTATCGTCCATCGGTCGCCAAAGCGGCTTTCTCGAGCGTAATCACCGCAGTACCTGCCGACCCTGTGAAGCCCGAGATGTATGCTCTCCTTGCGTCGCATGGTGCGATATACTCTGATTGATGGCTGTCTTCTGAGGGCACAATGTAGACGTCCACTTTATGCTGTCGCATGAGATCACGCAGTTGCTCCAACCGCCTCGTGGTGTCCACAGACTCCATATCGACGCTGCGAAGGGAACTGGAGAAGGAGAACGAACGTACGGACTGGAACGGCGAGGGTGATCGAGAGTGGCTGGTCGGGGACCGACGTAGCAGAGAAGGCAGACGCCAGAATGACCAGCGCATTGAGTGTTCAAGTAGAGATCAGAAGCGTCAATTGAGATATAGATTCCAATCTCTCACCCTAGCGAGGAGGCTCAATAATGAGGGCATGAGACCAACGTGATTTGATTGGCGGACTGCGGACAACGACATTGTTGGATCACGTGCTGTGTAGTTGCCGCTTTAATCCATTCCAGGACAAGGCTGGCAAGCATCAGGCTGTGGCATCAGGAGGGCAACGTCGACCTGATCAGGGGGTGCGGGAAATGCTCGCTCAGTCAATATGGAAACATCTGAGTGGTACTAACAGTCTGAGCGATCGGACATGTACACCACGTCAACCCATCCCAGTATATGTCCTCGTCTCCAGGAGAGGTGTTCATCTAGCAAACCTACAGTTAAAGCAGCAGACGATAGTTTTCTACAATCAACACCAGATTCACTTCACGCTCGGTCGCTTTCTATCTGTAAGATTCTCAATCCGACTACGGTGGCTGATCGGGGCTACTACATTCTCACACAGCTAAGAGACTCAATACTTATGGATCTTGGAGGTAAAGGAATTCCTATATGACCCAGAGAAAACACAGGGCCTGGGCAGACACTACAACAAGCAGCACATGATGCAACACCCAGAGATCGGCTGAAATCACATCTCCCTTCCCACCATTGCCCTATCTATCTTGCATCCACTCAGGATGTCATGAGTGGATGTGGTTTCCTCGGCCGTGGCAATGGAGAACTTAATCAGAGAGCTCAACGATCCAAGCAATCAGTCCGCTCCCGAACGCATCAATGAAATCCAAAGACAGATCCAGCGGCTTCAGCGAGAGAAAAGTGCATGGCAACTTGGACTTGATCTGTTGCAAAATGAAGAGGCTACTCTACGTTTTTACGGGGCGCTGACGTTGACCATCAAGATCAATGCCGACTGGTGAGGATGGGAAATCACCTATTCTTCCCTCTGCTGACCGAGGGTTCCAGGGACAACGACGCCTTGAACAATGACGAAGGAATGAGGAAATACCTTCTCGAAGCTTTGGTGACCAACTATGTCAGGCTTGTGAGCCTGCCTGATTCCAACTTCGTCCTTCGAAAACTATCCTCGACTCTAGCCGCACTTTTCGTCCGAGCAGATTCCGGCTGGATATATCCTTTGAGACACATCCTGGCATGTCTCCTCAGTGGACGATATGTCCCCACGGAAGAGCTACCGCAGATGAGAGTCCTGCTGGAGCATGCAAGGACTTGTTCAGAGCAACAACTCAAAGGCGTCCTCATGGTTGCTGCCATCATGGCAGAAGACCTTGGCAGCCATTCTCAAACCTCGATCGGTGAAAGCAAGCTTGTGGCTCGGGTAGCTGCGAATTCCCTGGATGCGTGGCTTCTGTTCCGATTCTATATTGCTCGTCTGACACAGGAGGGGTCATGGTCATCATCGGGCAGTCATCCTAACGAGTTGTTTCAGCTGCTCGTTCAAGCAATACCATATTGGGCCAGCTTGCTGAAACACCAAGGTGCAAATCAACAAGGTGATCACAGCCATGACCCCGAACGTCTGGCCAAAGAGTGTATTGCCATCATCCTCAAATGGCTAGAGGACGCTTCATACACCGGATCAGTCCTGCAGATGCTTATCAGCTTACACCAATCTACGCCAAGACTTCTCCAAGAGTCCATACCAAACTTTCCGGCCAGCATAACCGGTATCCCAAGAGCAGAAGAACTGGTGGATGGGCTGGCAACTGGTGACTTCGACTCTGACGGGATCCTCTACGTTGATCTGCTAGAGACGATCATGAGCCAGGTTGACATCACCAAGCCAGACTTCCTGCATACCGGTCTGTACGATGGAATCATCCGAACATTGCAACGGTTATTACGCTGTGAAGGGATAGCAGTCATTGAAGATCCAGTGTGTCAGATTGCTCTCGAGAAGATCAGCGAGATAGTAGAGGGCTCTTCTGATTGGGAACCGGATGATCAGGCAACAAGCTTTGTCAAGACTCTAGCTGCCGACACATGCCAGGCATGTCTGCTAAAAATCAAGCTGCCCCCGGAACAAATGTCCAGCGATACGCAGGACTGGGACACGGACGAGCGGCTGAAGTTCCAGGACTTTCGGTACGATGTGCAGGATTTCTTGCAATCTGCATTCACCGTTCTGGGCTCCGGGCTGATCGAGGAGATTGTCCATCAAATCCTCCCCCAGGGGCCTTCGATTGACTGGAGCACCTTTGAAGCAGCCACATTCGGCCTTACGGCCTTTTCCGACACCATGTCGTCCGATCCCGATACGTATGATGGCGTTATCACGACGGTACTTAGCAGCCAGCCATGGACGTATCTGCTGCAATCAGGCTCTGTGATACCGGACAGGGCACGTCAGACTGGTATCCGCTTCATCACGGAGAATGAAGGGTACTTGCAACGGCACCCAGACAGCTTGGTCATGGTCCTGAACTTCCTCTTCTCGTCTTTACATCTGCAGGCTTCTGCGTCTGCCGCGTCACGGGCCATCTACAGTCTATGCGACTCACACCGATCGATACTGAAAGAGGGACTCCCTCAGTTCATGGAATCGCTCGCCACAATAGGCGACCTCGGCGAAGCAGAGCGGCACCGGATCTATGCTGCTGTAGCTGCTATCATCCAAGCTCTTCCGAGTGACGAAGCCAAGATCGAGCCCTTATCACAGCTGATCGCATCAGTGGCTCAATCAGTGGCGACGATTGACGAAGGAAGATTAGAGACCGAAGAGTTGGTCAGAGGTTGTATCGACGTAATGCAGACGCTTGGCTCGATAGGAAAAGGTCTACGTTCACCGCACGATACGCCTGTGGACCTGGAAGCGTCGCACAACCAGGGCCAAGTGGACTTCTGGACCCAAGGGCCCGGCACACATGTCCAGCATTCCGTCCTGAGTCTGTATGCAAGCACGTTGAAGAAAATGCAGGCCCACATCGACACCGACTTTATCGAAGCTTGCTGCGACTTCATCAAGTCCGGCTTCCCAGAGGACCATCCGTCTCCGTTCAAGTTTGCCGATGCCACTGCCGCCTCCTTGGTGTGTGAACTGATCCATCTGGAAAATCCAGCCATCGACGCCACTCTGACTTGCGCATCCGGGTTGTTGTCTTCCATCGCCTCCACCAGCGTACCAGCAGCTGTCAGCAAGCTGCTGTACCTGGTCTGCACTGGGCAACAGCAGGTCCTATCCCGGTTCCAACAGTCGCATCAATTCCCCAACAACACTTTTGCAGCTAGCTCGCTCGACTTTCTGGCTCGGGTAGTGGCCAAATGGGGAGTCATCTGGTTCGGTCTGCCGGACAGCGAAGGAACAGCAGCGGTGGCTTTCGAAACGGGCCTGGTCGCCCTGGCAGACGCGGACACATTACCTCGACGGTCCGCGGCATCCTTTTTCGCGGCCTTTGCCGACTTCACCGTCCCAGACGCATTGACTGCCTTCGACCCCGAGGTGAGCGCGCGAGTCGGCCGTGTCTTGCACCAGTTCGGGCCTCGTATCCTCTCGCTGATTCTACGTCTCCTCGGAGGGGAATGTGCTCGGTCGGAAATCGATAGCCTTGCCGAACCCCTGAAGAAATTCGTGCAGAAGCAGCTCATGCTGACCAAGGCGGTACTTAGAGAGGCTGTCAAGGAAGAATCAGGGGTGATGAGTGAAAAGGCACTCAAGGCTACCACGCTCGACGAGAGAAATAGATTTCTGGCCCAGGTCGAGGGCCTTCGTGGTGCGCGCAAGACCAACGATATAGTCAAGGACTTCTGGATCGCCTGCAGAGGAAGCGGGTTTGGATATATTGCCTGAACCCGAAAGCCTGACAATAAATACTGCCCCGATCATGATTATTCTTCTCATTATTTACAGCCATTGACGGTCCATCATCGTCATCGTCATCATCATCATCATCAACAAACTACACCGGAAGCCAGCATATACCTCTTCCTCGCATCCACTCATCCACTCGCTTCCTTAACAAGCTGCGTAACACCATCACCACTTGACATGACTCCAGCTCCGTATTCCGTAGCGATGGCCCTAACCGTCAATCGAGACTTCAGGAGTCATCATCATCACCCTCGTCGACCTGTGGACCGCTCACTTCTTCGCTTCATTCTATACCAATATCATAAGCAATGAGTCCCGTCTGTCCCCACGTGAACTCGCATCGGGGAATCAGCCTACATTCTGAGTGGTCTTGCCAGTCTGGCTTCCTGAGTTGCCGGGCTGAGGCTGAGGATTCGCCGGCTTGAATTTCTCTGCTCTGTAAAGACCCGAAAGTAAGCATAGGTACCTATCAATAGCCCTCGTTCCGGAATCGCAGTGTAAGCTGGAGGTGGTGATTAAAAATCCAATGAAAAGGAAAAAGACAGACTCTTTGCGCCGGATATATTCGTCCTCGAGGGCTTTCTCGCGCTCGTTGAACTTCGGCACATTCATTTTTGGCCGAGCTTGGGGTTTCTTTCAGGTCTGATATGTATGTGTCTAGAAGAGAAGAGATAGCTCAGGTAAAGGTATCCTCTGATTGAAAGCGTTCTACGATCCTCTTCTCATATAGTAGAGTGCAGTGGTCGATGGAAACCTACCGTAAACCTGGTCGTATTCGAGGTCGGTTGTAGACGTGAGTCTGTGACGTAACATGGGATCAATTGCTCTGTAGGTAGGTAGGTAGGTACCACACGCACACACATACACATACACATACCTAGGTACCTACCTATTGTGTACCTTAGGTGCCTACGGTATAGTACACATCCTACGGTATACTAACACCAGTTTCTGACGTACGAGGGCCTGGCTCGGCACTGATACATCTACCCATCTAGAAAAAGTACAAAACTCCCTTCAAAATATGACTTTGGACCAGCTAATGTTCCGATTCCCTATGTGAGTAGCGAACGAAAAAACTAGCCAATAAATAGAAATCCATGAACCCTTCCAAACCCAAACCCAATCTTGCAATAGATCAAAAAGAACCGGCCCGTGGCCAAATAAATGCTGTGAGTGACCAGAGCAAAAACAGAGCGAAAGCAAAAAAATCAAGTTTTGTGCACCAACTGAGATTCGAACCCAGGTCTATTGCTTACTCGGAGAGTAATGGAAGGCAATAATGCTAACCCCTACACCATTGGTGCGATGCAACTCGGATGTGATTTGTGTGTTGAAAATTGGAGACTATAAGTCATAATCCTTACTGCACTGTATGTATTTAGTTAACCAATGGAGTTGCCCGTCAGAACATGAGATGAATAGGTACCCGCAGATTCGCCAAATGTGAGGCCGATATTAGTAGCGTGGTAACGCGGACGGAATATTCGTATTTGCAGGGCCACGAGCCATCAACCTATTCTAACATTACAATCCGATCATTACTATTATTACTTACTGGGCCATGTCAACGAGTGTGCGACACTCTTACTATCGAAGCGAGGCTGAAGATTATATATATACGTACGTACCTGGGTACGTACCTAGACTACCTTATATAGAGCATTGTACGGATACCTAGTAGGTGCCTGGTACACAACTGTGGATTCCATGTTTACCCACGTCTATATACATTCTGGCCGCATCCTTCCTCTTTCATCCAAAATCCATTCGAAGTTCGATCGTGGGCTTGACTTCAACGTTCTCTGCCGAAGTAGATTCCTCTTTACCCCCAACTGCAGCTGCCCTCAAGAGACTCTCCAGTTCGACCCGCTGATCCTCAGCCAGCAACCCTACTGTCACCTTGAACGCAACCTGGTCAGCAGCCACTAGTTCAAGTAATCGTGCAGCATTCTCCTTGCGAACTGTTTCCGGACTGCTTTCGGCCGGGATTTGCTGGGCTCGAAGTAGCAGCAACGGGATCAGGATAGACATTGCCGCAACTCGACCTGAACTGTGAAGTGTCGCCACGGACGCGACAAGAGCTTGGGTCAGTGGCATCTTGACACCCTCGGGATCTTCGACTTCTGGGTCACTGATAAAGGGGATTAGCCGGGTCCAGAGTATTCTCCCGATCACTCCCTCGCAGGGTGTCTTGGGGTGCGTTACGAGCAGAGATCGCATGCAGCCGGCGGCAATCTTGGCGAGGCCGACATCCTGGAGACAATCGAGGAGTTCAGCGAGAGCCCTCGTCACAAGCTCGTCGTTGGCAGGGATGACGGAGCTTGCAGTGGTGAGCAAGACGGTCATCGACAATAAAGTGTTCTTGGCACATGCGATGGCATGCTCGTTCTCACGCCGTTGCGCGATGGTCAGAGTGGTCAACATGCGGTGCAAGCATCCCCTTAGCAGCCTCGAGGCCACCTCTTCAGACCCGGATTTGATCACATCTTGCAAAAAAGCTTTGAAGATGGGTATGATGCGAGGCAAGACCTCGTCCTGGCATATGCCCGTGGCAAGAATCGTACAGTAGCTGTAGATGATGCAAGCGTGAAGGTCGGCACGGATGATGGCAGGAAACACAGAAGCCACATCGACCAGAGCCTGGAAGGATAGTTGGACAAGAGCAACACCATCGTCTCCCAATGGTCGAAAGGCAGAGCCTGGTGGATCTTCAAGGGTCGGAATGAGGCCCGTCAGGACCAACAGGATGATTCTCGTCAGCTCGAACAACTGCTCGATGTCATCCGATAACTTCTCGTCACGATCTTGACTTTTACCGGCAAGGTGGTCCAGCGCCAAATTCCTTGCAATCTCCACTAGCACACTCTGCGTCTCTCTTGTGCTGGTGAGAGCAAGACGATCGAGGGTGTCTGTTGTCTCATTGAAGACCGCCGGTTCATAGATGGCATTCCCGCACACCTCGGGCGTCAGGATTTTCTTGAGAGCCTGTAGGATGGACAAAGCCTGTGATGGGTCTTCGCGAGTTTGAGTCACCAATGCTTCGAAGGCGAGTCCGAACAGGATGAAGAAGAACGCCACCGGTTCCTCACGGAAACTCATGTCCCTACCCTGCGCAAGGGCGCCGTTGGCCGCTTCTTCGTCTGAACGAACACGCTTGTTGTCCAGTGCGTCAAATACGGACTCGCTGTCCTTTTCTACTAGGACAGCTATCGCGTCCACAATGTTCAACCAAGCTCTTTGGTAGAACTGGAGGCGGATCTCACGGTTGAAGGACGCATATCTTTCATCAAGATCGCCACCAGCAGTCTCTCCCCCAAGAGTGTCAGAAATCTCCGGTTCGAAACGTAGACTTGCGAATTCCTGCAATGAAGTCAACCAAAGTGGCGCCAGTTTCGGGATGAACGGTTGCAAAATATCTTCCAGATACGGTTGCTCGGCACTAGCCAACTGCAAATGCGCCCACCCCGACAAGATGCTCATCTTCAACATGGCCTGCGCGTTCGGACTCAGCTTTTGGAGGTCACCGATGGCAGCTTCCGGCGTGGCTTGGGTAAGGTTGTCCACGCCCAGTGCAAGCACCTTGAATATCCGGCCCATTCGGTCTGCATTGGTTACGATCCCCGTGCCTACAAATGTAGCACACACTCCGATCGCTTCGGCGGCCAGCTCTGGTGACGAGTCGGCAGCGAACGCAGGCGTCAAGGCCGAGCTAATTTGCGCCTGGTATTGCTCCAGGAGGGAGGCCTCGAGAAAGTCGGGGTCCGGCGTCTTGCCAAACAATTTGAGGATCTGATCGATGATACGCAGTCCCCAAATACGAAGCTCGACAACATTGGCAGTGGACGCCGAGAATGCGACGCGAACCACATCAGCCACTTTACTTTGCAGCACTTCCTCCGCATGGATGACACGGTCAGGCGACATGGCTGCTTGTATGATATCCATCGACTCACTCAGCAGGCGCATGGCAAAGTCTCTCGTTTGCCAATGTAAAAACTCCTGACCTTCCGGGACAGCATCCGGCGCTTCTCCTTGCGCTGCTGCGGCAGCCGCAGCAAAGCCGGCGACTTCTTCATCTGCCAGGTCGGGCATTGCGGGTTTAGTGGTATTTGTACGAGAAGGAGGCGGAGCTTGACCCTTTGCCCTTGTCCGAGCGAGGATGCTCTGGCATTTATCAATCCAGTCAGCTGTGTCAATCAGAATCGTCTGCTGCATCCAGTTCTCAAACATCGCCTGCAGCGACTTATCGTCGGGTTTCTCATCCAGACGTGCCCACAAGTCATCGCTCAACTTTGAAGTCGCTACTCGTGCCACCTCGGAAGCATTCCTTTTCATCAATTCGCCCAGCCCCTTGATAGCAGCAGCTTGGAGAAGGTCTTCATCAGACGATAGATTTGCCTGCAAATCCTGCACGTATCGTTCGAATTGGATATGCGCTGGCGCGTACATCCAAAGATGACGCAAGCATTGATAACTCTCATGGCGCAGCTGGGGCGAAGCCTCCTTCTGCAAATATCCGATCAGTATCAGAATCAAGTTCCTTGCTTTTGAGACATCTTGCAGGTCCGGCCCCAGCACATTAATGACACTGTCCACGCATTGAGCAATGGCCAGAGGCGTGAAAAGCTCTAGCTCAAGATTGGATGTGGCGAGGGATGACGCTTCCTCGTTATGAGTATCACTTGAGTAGAGCTGCGCCAAGAGGCCAAGCGTGCTTGTGGCATATGGTGAGAATGCCAGGCCTGCAGAGTCGGCCACTTGGACCAACCCTCTCAGGGCCCAGAAGTGGACTGTCGTATGGCTGTCGCTGCATAACGAAAGGAGAACGCCAACGATGGATTTGATATGTAGATTAGCGGCCATGGCCCCTACCTCAGAATGGATATAGCCTAGAGCGAGGGCGCATCCTGCTCGAGCACTCGGATCTCGATCGGCCACAATGGTGTCGATCAAGAACTTAACCTCCTTGTTGGTGAACTGAGTGCCTGCAAGGTTGCAAACACGCCCGATGGCACGAGCAGCGAGGTGCCGCAAGATGGGGTCGGCATTACAGACATATTTCCCTAGCAGTTCAATAATGGCCTGTCCGACTGCCTCAACATGTAGTTTGCCGGACACATAAGGCGTTTCTTTGTTTGCAACTGCGAGAGCACACAGAAGAGCCAAAGCAGTATTAACCTGCATCGCGGCCTTCCGTCCCGGCTCACGTTGGAGAGGCTGAGAAACTGTTGTGATCAATTGCTCGATTGTGCTTTCTTGAACCATGGGTGCCTGAAGTGGTAACGAGATGGCGAAGAGCTTGATGGCCAGATTGACACAAGAGGTTGCTGGCGAACACATTTCAGCATCGCTGATCGTATCATCTTGTCGCGAGACCAGAAATGGATCATGCTCGATTGCCGGAAGTGATGGAGAACGAAGGAGGGCGTCAGGAAAAGAGATATCTTGCTCAGTAGCAGCATCTGCCCTTGGTTGAAGGTGGTTCTCGAAAGGCATGTAGGTGTCAAAGCTCTCGGCCACGCTGCTCACACCGAAGCTCCAGTTATCGCCAGTGTTCCACAGCCCTTCGAAGTTGCTCGCCGCATTGGCAAGAGAGGTTTCGAGATTCTTCAGAACTGGTCGCTCCGGGTCAATGAAGGTACGCATTGTAAGGCCGGCCAGGTCAGACTGAGATACGACTTCGCTCTGCTCCAAGTGCTTCAAGCCTACTAAGGCGCTAAAACACTGAAGCACACGTCGTCGAAGAAGTATCACATAATCCTGCAGCTGGAGTGCAGGCACGAGCCTGCTGGAGAGATCATCTGCTTCACGGGCAACTGGCAAGCTCTCGAGAAATAGGATGGTGTTGTGAAGCATGGTCGATATCCGTTTTGATCCATCTGTGGTGACCAAGGTGCTGCACGAGGAAAGGAACATGAGTAAAGCACTGAGGGCACACTCCCGGACATGCGACAGAAAGCTGAGTTCCAAATGACCTCTCTTGGTAGCGTTTTCATGCGTTAGTGGAGGAGGCAGCGCATTCCTCCAGAGAAGCATCAGTTGGTTCAAATGAACCTTGACGAAACTCGGTCCCAAGCTCATCAGCCCGCCGATCAACGTCCACGCAGCTTGTACTTGTGCTGCGGATATCCGCAACTCAGCCGCGGCGCTTGATTTCAGAAGGTCGGTTGCGAAGGTGAAGATGTTGGAATAGATTTGTATGGAACCATACAGCGGCCTTTGGCGCGCTGAACTAATCATCACCGCAACGCTCATAGCATACCCATAACACCTTCTATGAGGTGGCTTATTCTCAGATGACGGCTGGAATTCTTTTTGCAGTTGAGACATGGCATGTTCAAGGCTGGGCACGAGTTGGCTAGGACATCCGAGGACAAAAGCCCTGAAGCATTGAGCGGTATGACTCTGAACCGTATGACTGGAGTGTTGCACGACCTGGAATAGCGCTTCTCTGCAGGAGTCTTGAAAAGCGCTGGCGGCAGGTCCGAGACGCACCAGCAAGTCATACAAGGTTGACAACGCCCCTGTCAGTATCCGTTTCGAGGGTTCTCGCCGCTCTGGTATGACCTGGGGATAATTCTTCAGGATGTCGTTGATAACATGGCGAGCGGCGTTGACCTGAGCGTTCTCGGTGAGAAGTTCCGTGACATGTACAAGGATCCATTCAACGAGTTTCCTTGTGAGGAGCAAGCGGTATCGGTTGGACGAGATGGTCGGGTGGTTAAGCAGTTCCCCATACGTATGCAGAGCGATCGAGGTATAGCCTTCCTCCAGAGCCTTCCGGGGAAGTAGACGCACAAGATATTTGTAGCACATGGCAATGCCGGCCCGCGCTCGATTAGTGGTGGATGCTTTGCAGTACTGGGAGGAAAGCACTTTCAATATCTCGTTAAGCGATAGCGTCAGTCGTACCGTATGTTTACCCTGACCTGGAGTTGGCGATCCCGGGCGTTCCTGTTCTCCTTCCTCGTCCAAATCTGCGCCCGGTTTCTTGGACTTCTTGGGTTTTCGTACGACTGGAACGTCGACATTACCACTCTCCGAATATACTTCGTGTAGGGCGGCGGCAAGCGCCCCGGCAGCCGCATGCCGGACTGATGGAATTGAACTGTCCATAACCTTCCAGATTGTCGTCTTGAGGTTATCGAAATCGTTCGAGTTGCTGAAGAAAACCGTTTCACCTGCTAGAGCTCGAAGACAAGAGCATGCACATTTTTGAACGAAGCAGGATTTGTCGTTGACTGTAGCATGTCGAGCGTGTTTCCAAATATCCCGGGCGACATGCTCGTCTAGGCTTGTTCTTACACCCATGACCAGTCCGCACAGTGCTCTGAACACGCAACCCTTAAAACCGGCGTGGGATGTCTTCAAGAGCCGGAGCAGCGAGGAGACCGCAAGCCCTGAGAGACTCACTGCGCTGTCGCCGGCAGCTCGGAAAACTGCACCCAAGCAGACGGCGGCAGCATGCTTCGGGCTGACATCTTTATCGACCTTGCCAGCATTGACGATCGCGATCAGGTCATTGACGGTCTCGTAGAGCAGACTCCGGCTCCCTCGCTCGAAAGTGTCTGCCAGTATCCTCCCCAGAGTATTTCGGACCACCCGAGAAGGTACTGGAGATCCCAGTCCTACAATCTTGATTATTTCCTTCTTGATCGATGCTTGATGCGCCGACAAATGCTCGGAAGAGGTCTGTTCGACATGGCGTTGTAGGTCGGAGACAAAGGTCAATAAATAGAGGTCTTGTTGCTCGGTAGGAAGGGCATGTAATTTGGATACATCGAGTTCCAGATGGGACGTGCCATTAGTTGTGGCCGCGGATTGGGCTGGAGGATCCGAAGATGCCATGAGTGACTGCGGAGAGTGATGCGAGCGTCCTCCCGGAACGGACGCTGGCCGGCCGGTTGAGAGTCATATATGCACAGCGAAGGGATATATACGTTGCAGTGATCCAGGGGATCTGTCTTACGACTTGGACTGCGTGTCTGTCTTGGTGGAGTCTGGAGTCTGACTTTCAATCGTAGTCTTTCCTCCATATTCTGAATTCGGCTAGATCAAAATAGTTCTTGGCAAGGAGAGTTCTGATCACGTGGCCAGGTCAGCCTTGTCAAAGGACACCGGGCCGATGCACAGGATGCGTTCAGTCTACGCAGCGAACTCCATTAAGACATAAGTTGATGGTTGTATGCGCTACAAGCCGAGAGGGACTTTAGGACAAAGGATATCATTCAGGCATCTGCGGCTACCTAGATCTTTGACGCCGTCTTTTTCTTCAAGTACAGAGTCTGGGCATTGCAGAATGACTTGAGACCGCCAATTCCCCATTCATAGCCGATACCACTTTCTTTATGGCCACCGAAAGGAGCGTTAGGATCAAGTTCCAAATGGGTATTGACCCAAACACTACCGGCGTCCAGTTGCCGAGCAATTCGAGTAGCTTCTTCCAGATCGTCCGACCAGACGGAGGCACCCAAACCCAGTTTTGTGTTGTTGGCTCTGGCAATAACATCGTCCTCATCAGTCCAAGTCATGAGAGGAACAATGGGGCCGAAAGGCTCCTCGGTAGCAATTCGGGAGTCGTCGGCTGGCTTGTCGATGATGGTCGGGGTGATAAAGTATCCGGGTTTGTCTTCGTTCTTGCCGCCAACAGCCACAGTCAACTTCTCCTTTTCTATGTCCGAGAAGAACGACTTGACTTTTTCATATTGCATTTGATTTTGAACGGGTCCAAGGAAAACACCCTCCTCGGAACCGTCCCCGACCTTGAGCGTCTTGGTGAAAGCGACCATTGCATCGCGGAATTGATCATGGATCGACTCGTGGACGTAGATACGCTTGATGGCCAAGCAGATCTGGCCGGAGTTGAGGAAAGCGAGGGTGGCAATCTGCGTGTGTCAGTCAGTCAAGGAAACTTAAAACTATGGCTTAGGCTTGATCTTTGTTTACCTTCTGAGCGACAGTGTTGATGTCGACATTTTTGGTGATGATGGCAGGATCCTTTCCGCCCCTACTAGTTGTCAGCCAGGCTGCAAAGAAGATTCAGTAGCAGCACAGTACTTACAATTCAAGAGTCACTCTCTTCAAGGTCTTTGCCGCGCTCTCCATCACTTTCTTCCCCGTAATGGTTGATCCAGTGAAACTGATCTTATCTGGACCTGGGTGGGCCGTAAGCCACGGGCCGAGGTTGTCATCGCCGCTGAGGACTTGGACAACGCCGGGAGGGAAATATTGTTGAGCCAGCTCGCCAAGCTTCAAGTCACAGTAGGGTGTAAATGGAGATGGCTTGATAATGATAGGATTCCCAGTAAGGACTGAAGGAGCAATCTTGCCGCAGGCCAGATGGATGGGGAAGTTCCATGGCACAATACCGACGGTGACTCCCAGTGGCGTATGCCGGACAATGATCTGCTTCTCATCGTCCTCCTCGACTATTTCTTCCTTCAGTTCTAGCTTGGACAGAGCACGAAGCCAGTGCACGCCGGTCTGGGCCTCATTCACAGCGAATTGCAGCTGCAATATCACCATATGTTAGATAAGGAGGACTTCGTCAGCATGTCCGTGTGGCTGACTTACAGGCTTTCCTTGTTCTTGCGTGAGCAGTTTGCCGAAGTCGTTCACATATTTCTCAAGGCCATCAGCATAAGCCAGAACCGCCTTCTTTCGTTCAGCATATGGGGTTTTCGACCATGTCTTGAAGGCTTCCTTTGCGGCTGCCACGGCATCGTCGACATCTTTTGGCGTCGAAACCGGCACTTCTGGATTCGGCTTGCCATTCGCCGGATTGATACCATGTCGGGTCTTTTCCGTCGAGGTCAATTTGCCATTGATGGTGTTGTAGAAGCCATTGAAGACGTCGAAGGAGGTGCCGATAGAACCCATCTTAATCTATCACTATGTCGATATTTACAGAGCGACTTGATATGAATTTCAAAGGAGTTCTGGTTTCCAGGCAATGTTGCGAAAGAGGAGATATAAATCAGAGCAACGTCAAGACAACGTCCAAGCCCTTTAGTCAAATAAATCCCTGGCCATCGACGGTGACCACGCGCGGGGCAAACTTACCTCGGACATTTCAAGTGCTGACATTGGCAATTCCGCTATCTGCCGTACCACAACGTCCATAAGCACCAAAGCGCCCCAGTGCGGAGGGCCTGATAGCATGGGGTACAGGAGCGCATTCATTCGCCATCCCCCCCTCTGGATTTGCAAGCAATCCTGGGGTTACCCCTCTCCTATGCCTAGCAAGCACAGGACACAACCTAGTGCTCACGGCTCTGAGTAAGACCCGAAACCGTCAGGGAAGCTGATTAGTACTTTCTGGTGACGATGCTCCGCACTTTGTAGCACTGCAAGATACTAGTTCGGTAAGACAGCGGCAGGGAGCCGGCGGTTTGCATAAACGCCTGAGGTAGCTGACACCTACCATACTGTGGTACTCGGCCTGGCAATCATGGTAGGTAGATTTGAAGACTCATCACTGGTAGGTGACTGGTACTATTGCCTCGGCAGGCTTCTGGGCGACGTTGATTTTAAGCCAATTACAACTGTGTCTGATGCACGCTAAACCCTTCCAGAACAAAGCCACGAGAAAGAGGGGCCCCACCTTATGCCTTTGTCCTTTTCCACTTCAGAGCATTGCCATTGTACTTATGTTATCATCTCCTCCATCTCGGTTACAGCGAGTCAGAAAAGAATGAATCGCGCCTCTTGAGTCAATGTAAGCATTTGTCTAGGCATTTGCCGCTGACTCCTACTATGCAGTGCAAAAGTCTTACGCCATGTCAGACATGATCTGAGACATGAATCCTTGTGTATGACAACGTCGCCACGCTTCCAGTGTCCAGGTGAGCCGGCAGAAGATCTTGCTCCAGCTTCAGGTTATCACTGCAGATTAAGATGGATAGAGTCTCCTAATATCTGACGAGGCAGTGGGAAATCACATGAGCACTTGGCACCAATATCAGGTACTGTCATTGTAGGTTCTGGACCTGTATCGTTAGGGACGTTTGATTCAAATTCTTGGTGATTTCCAACGGCTAATGATCATTGCTACCTCTCTATTGTCGAAACTAGTTGAGGGATCTCAACTGCGTTGTCCCTGCAAGCCTCGAAGACAAGATCTGGTCTGGAGAGGTAGTCATATGTTATCCCGCCGCAGCCTCCAATCGAGGTATCTCACCATGCATCACCGGATATCACACCAGTGCGCATCTTGTCCCAATTGCACTCCCACTCCCACTTCCCTCCAGCTCCCGCGTCGTCCGCGCTGTTCTTCCCATGATCTTCGGTTTTGAAGATCGCTTGGCCAGGTCGCTCAGTACATCTCCGTCACTGCATCAATCGGCAGCAGAAACGAAGACGACCGCCGCCTGTGGGGGGGGGTGCCATCTAGCTGACACCTGGCAGAGGTCTCGGCTCTGATGGTTTCGGATGTGGTTTCGGAGGCTTGCCACTCATTTTGATGTAAGTTGCAAGGTTTGTCGTGTGTTGAGGGTTGTCGGTGTTCTGAGATCCGGAGTTTGTTTGGTACGGTTGGATTTGATTTGGCTCGAATGCTTGAAGGTGTTGATGATAGAAGGAAAGATATGTCTTGCAAGTTCGGAAAAGAGAGAGAGATTCTTATACCTGGAGCTGGAGCATTCACAAAGTCGCCCGTTTGACAGTGGCATGTCATTGCCTCTGTACGCAGTCACTGAAGTAGGTGTATCGTGAACTGTAAAGCGGGCAGGACCGCTACTTGGGCCCAGGCAGTGATGGCCTGCCTGTTCACGGGCCAAGGTTCACCTGCTGCGGGTGGATAGCAATGTGAATAAAGGCAGTGAGGGTTAACTCGAGGCAGTATGTAGGTGAATTCCACACGTAACGAAGAAGTCTCGTCACTTCACATCTGAGTGAAAGCGTCGTTCACAATATTGTCACACCTACATTTTCAGTGCAGCCGGCGAGCAAATCCATGCAAGGCTGGCAGAATAGAACAACATGACACACTGTTTTCCACCGATCTGTGCTGGCTTTCAAGGGCCACTGGTAGACTCATCTTCAAGCACTGTATTCTCATCGTTTGGGACACTGTTAACGCCCACTGCTGGAGGACTGCCTTTTCCTGTTGATCTCATCGTACCCTATCCCGACGTCATCTCAAAGTCCAATTCGGCCGAGTCAGGGACGAGGCACTTGCGGCGTGTCGCCTTGCAATCGCTGTTGAGATCCTCTGCAGTTTGGTGAGAAAGTTAAGCTTGTAGTGACTGAAAGCAAGGGAGGAGCAGGAGGACATTGGATAGGAAGCAGTTGGGAGATTTCTGTATAGCCATAGCAAAGTTTGCATTGCTCCGTCACCATTATCCAGCATCAAGCATCGTCATGGCCTGGACCCTCCAGGTTCTGCGGGAAGAGCATCGAAAGCATGTGAGCCAGTCACAAGCCTAGAAGTAGGTAGTGTATGAGCCATAGACCAGAGTATGCTGAAGGGGCACAGTTCCAGAATGTAAGGAGCCAAACCCAGCATGCACGGATCTTATTATGCTCGCGATGCTTTTGGTAGCGAGAGAGTCGAGCCTTGTGTCTTCCGAACAAAAATGAATGATGACGACAGGTTCTTGGGCAGATAGCTGGCTTCTTCGACTTCAAAGGTCAAACCTTCACATGGAACTGCAGGACAAGTGCCGACGGGGTCCTTTCAAGACCAGTGACTAACCGCATGTGCCTATCGTACTTACACATAGGGGAGGGCAGAAATGACCTGATATTGAAGCTTCCAGACTGACAGTGGGCCGGGGAGTTTGACAGAAAGGCTGCCTCCAATTTGCAGCCTCCGGTGGATCAAACAAGCAAGCCAGCCTCGCCCCCGGGGTGAATAGTCGTCCGGTAACTTGAGAGCCGCAAAGGACCTGGATCTCTGAAGTAATTTGGTCGTAGGTCACTCGCCCGGGGCTGCAGAGGAATTCAAAGGGGTCGAGGTACAGTATTGGCTTATCTCGCAACCCTGCCATCGGGCCTCGCCATGAGCTGGATGCATTCACGTATCTGCCAGGTTCCCGTCTTGCATTTCCCGTCTCAGCACGGACGACGGACGCGGCTGGGTCGAAATACTAGTAATGGTGAGATAACTGGGGTCATCATGGCCGCTTGACCGTAGCTGTGACCAGACCAACAGAGAGAGATAGCTTCCACAATCACAGCGAAGCGTCTTGTGACAAAGCCCAGCTTTAAATTTGTCCATGCTCTGTGAAACAACACCGGAACGACCCTGTACGGAATGATAGAGCCGATGAGCCAAAAGCACGATAAAGAAGAGCCACCCACCTGCCACCCAAGAATGGTACGGTGGAAATCCGGCGGCTGGGCTTGTAACACGCAACCCCTGTTGCATATTGACTGTATGATTGTGGGTTCCATGAGACGTATAGGGGTACCGACGTGTTCATCATGTGGTCAATCACCGAGTGCATGCAGACAAGGCCAGCAATGATAGGGGGTGCCAAACAAGTTACCGTCAATAAGGCTGGGTCGAGCTCAGCACCGGGCAGGCCGACAGTAAGACGCCAACTGGTAAGAAACAAGTTCGTTGTTGGAATAATCCTGGACTGCTACAGCCGTCCCAATATCCCACGTACATGTCTCGAGGGCGATGGGTTTGATCAACAAACACAGCCGGGGCTTGATGAAACGAGTAAGGTAAATCTTTACTATTGAAACCTGTTTTCTCCTAGGCGCTGTTTCAATAGCCTTTGGCGATCAAAGTTCTTTATGATATGTACGTAGGCATGGCCGATATCCCCGGCGCATGTCGGAAACTCGGAGGTTCCGGTGACTTCATGGCGACTTTGGGTCAAGTTGTACAGGAACTTTGTGTGCTGGGAATTGCTCGCTTTGACTGGTCCACTCCCACTTTCGCCTGGAGATTCCTGGGTCTAACCGATGCATGTCTCACTCCTCCCAAAGGATTCCTTATCTATAGTCCTAGTTCAAAATCGTGTACCCGTCTAATCCCTTTCCGCCGTGAGGATAAGGTAAGCCTGGTGCCGGGCGCCTGTATTGTACTGCTAAGAGTAGCCAGAGCCAGCAAGAAGTAAGCTGGGATCAACCCTAGCCAGTTGACATATGTAATACTGCGACCTGAAGGTCTATCTCCCCAGCAAAGGGACAGCATAGGGTAAGTACACTTCCTGGATGCTGCTGCGAGTGACGGGATGCTGCCTGGATTACTGAGGGACATGTCCCTTGAATTTATTCGCCAAGCTGCGTGCTGCGGATTGTTTGCAGGCCTCGTCGGGGGATCCGGGGAGCATTCGATACAAGATAAACATTCGAATGTTCGAGGAGACGGCCAGTCATCTCGTAAGGGATCCAATTGCCCTGACACGAGTCAAGGCCGTGGTTTCCAACGTCCTGAGGCGGACATAATAGATTTCCGGATGATTTCGAAGATGGTTCGTAAATTTCGTAGACGTTCAAGCGTCAATAAGATCGTGTATGTGGGTATAATATGAGTTTTCATCTTCGCAAGCATAGGTCGATCATTTGGCAATCACGTCCATGCTCAGACTTGGGTTGGAAAAGGTGACGTTCGAACTAGAACTGAGGGCTTCTGAGCCGAACGCCATGTAGCCCAGGTAATCGTTCACGGTAGGGCCTCCCAGCCCGGTCAGACCTCTGAGCAACGGACCGATGTCGGCGTTTATGTTCTGAACGGTACCGCTAGCAACCCAGGTCAGGACGCTTTGGTCCAGGCTGTTTTCACCGTAGTAGAGAGAACTGGAGGAGAAGGGTCAGCTTGTAGTCCACACGAGTGGAGCGAGGTAATCATACAATGTGGTGCCGTTTATATCTTGTGTCGTAACCGCGCCTTTTGCGTACCCAATGGGCTGTGTGGCAGCACCAAAAGCGGCCAGCCAGATCATGACTTCGTATTTGGCATCTGTGGTACTGGTAGCATTGGTCTGGTCGGAATCCAAGAACATATCGATAGCCACGTTGGCATTGAGCTCGATGGCTGTAAGAGCGGCGGCATTGGTGGTGGATGGCTTCTCATCGCCAACTCCATATGCCCACTCGGCTTGGAAGTCAATTCGTGAAACGTCGTCAATCCGGATCGGGAAGACCTTGTCGGCATCCAACTTGATGTTGGGGAAAGCATGAACTGGTTGAGTCTCCGGACCCTGCTCAAATTGCCATGTAATAGACCATGCCGGTGCTGTGGTGTTGGTCGGGTAAGTAGCGTTGTCAAATGTTGTAACCTGGAAGACTCGTCAGTGAGAGCCCTCCGTCTCCTTGGAAGGTATCAACTCACGTTCATACACAGAGCTCCGACGCCAGTATCATCGGCTGTGATGCCCCATTGATTGGGATTCACTAGCACCAGGGAGTCAGCATTAGATCAGCTCAAACATGATTGGCGCACGGATGCCCCGGGCAAGGAGCTCGCTAGAGCAAGTGGCAGTTGGGGGTCGGAAAGCAAGATCCCAGGCTTGAACGGCGATGTGGCTGCATAAGCACCGTATCGATGCAGCGGATCCCACACCATGACGCATGGTCCAGGAACCAAGAAAAAGCTCCCACCCAAACCCAAACATTGTCAAACATGACAGGGGCACTGATTGCTGACCGATGCCCACAAAAAATGCAAGGAGGATCGTGATCCGGGTGTAACTCACGTGTGTAGTCTTGCCCATCCGTTGTAGGCGTGATACCGAAGGCCAGCTGGCAGTATGTGTTCGTCTTGACAGCATTGCTCACAAAAGGTCGTGATAAGCCACGAGACTCTCTCCAGGCCTGAAGTCCCAACAGGATGCCAATGGTGATGGCTATGGGCAGGACGAGGAAACCATAGCTGATAATGGATCTGGCCCCCATGATCGCGTGTTCGTAAGGGACAATCAAGTCGCAGATATCCCAATCAACCCACGACGCAGCGCAAAAGAACAGGTATGTAGCAAAACAGTTCGCAACGAAGTACAGCGAGGGTGGTGAGCGAGCGGCGGGAAGTCTTTGAAAAACAAAGCAGCCCAAGGGTCGAAGTATTATTTTTTTTTCGAAGGAAGGCAAGCAGCCAGCCGTCAAGGAGAGAGGGATCGAGAAATGAACAAGCCGGAGTGGGCGCGTGCCTCGAGCTCGAGGCCTTGGAAAGGACAAGGATTTCGTCGGCTGTCGGAACACAGAGGCGTTCTGATGAATGCCTTTCACAGCACGGGCTGTTTGGCGAAATTGACAGCGAAGTCTCGGAGGGTGGCAGCGGCAGTCTCGCGGTGGTCCGTTTCTCTTCGCTGTACCAGCTGAAGAAATAATATGGACCTTACTCAAACAAGCGGCAAAGAAGGCCGGATTGTGACTTGACTGAGGAGACGCCGAGTGGAGGGTAAAAGAGAGGAAAAAAGAAGATGGATGGGGTGCAGGCGACGCCAGTGGCGCCATTGAAAGCTGCCTCTGCGTGAAACTTGAGCCTGCGCGGCTTCCGGGCACCAAGTCTAGGTGATACCAAGCGACTACGGGTGGGCTTAACTGGGGGCTTGACTGGGCCCAACCCCCGTTTGAGTGGCTAGTAGTGTCTGGTCCTGGTATTACGCTTGTTTCTCGCGTCTGGCTTGGCTCCCCTAATCCCTCATTTCCCGGCGCCTTGTGCCAACGATCGCCATGCTAAGCCTCGTGCTGTCGGCTGGGTGAGTTACCAGGCAAACAAATCACCCGCCAGCTGTTGAAATTGTTGGATGGTACCGCTGGATACCGTACCTGCGAAAGGCACCCTTTAGGCATGGTACTGGGCTCTTTAACCCACCCTAGCTAATCTAATTTTGATCCCATCAAGTCCACTCTCGCATCTTTTTTACCCTGCGCCTGTTCGTTGCCTATCAGCCAAAGTCTGTCACTGGCTGCAAAAGCACCATGCCCGTGGTTTGTTTCGTCTCCATCTGCTTTTCCTGCGCGTTCCTTGGTTGCTCAGACTCCAGCCTCCGGTCAAATGCCAAAGGGGCAAGTCCCAGTCTCCTTACGGGCCTCTGACGGCTCAAACCGGCTGGCAAACGCGCTGGCAGATTCTCCCAGTCTCAGATCCCCATCCTTGCCAACCACTGGCCGGCACTCCATGGCTGGTAAGTTGGAAAGACGTGGCGGCACGCATATTCAAGCGAATCCACTTCACAATGCTATGACATGATAAGGTAGCACACAGAAAGAAGAGGACACACCAGATCCGCCCGGAGCAAGACCAATCCATCACCTCAAACTCTGACTTGTCCATTCTGCCGACCGATTCGAATCTTGTCACCTTTCACTTTCGTTGTGCAATTTGCCTCCTCTGCTCATTCTCTTTTTCCTGTACCAACTTGAACGTATCGCTCGCTATCTGGGGTACGGAATACCTTTGTCCTCCTCACGACCACGCTCGTTTTCTGGGTCGTCTACCTACCTACGCTCGCTTCGGTCAGGAGAAATACTCTGACACGCACGGAACATCAGTCTTTCAGGCTGGAGGTGCATTGCTACTCGGGGCGGATCATGAAACACTTGTCCAGCCTTTGAAGCCAATTTCCTGTATCCCGGACCTCCATTCGATCCAAACATCCAGCCCTTGCATGACCTCACAAACACACTCGCCTCGCACCACACCTCAACTTCTCAAGATGCCTCTCGTTCGCAAAAATAATGATCGGAGGAGACCCGAACAACAACAGCTCCAACAACCTATGCTAGAGAGCAGGATGTCGGCCGCTTCCTCTACGACGCTGAATGAAAACTCCAATGTATATCTGGAGAAGCCTCCTCATTCAGCAGTGCATCCCGTCTATGGCAGCTACAGAGAAAGCATTCCCTTGACGGAATCACGGCGAGGCGCGCCCGACCTTCACAACCGAACTCTCTCCGACTTCATTGCCGCCGAGAGTCTGGAAGACAGTCCTCCACTGCAGACTCCGAATGGAAGCTTCCCACCCTTTGCTCCTCGAGCCGCTTCTTCCTACTCGGAATCTGGATTAAACTCACCTTATCCGACTTCAACACCATTTGTGAGCTCACCCCTTCTATTGGCATACACAGCTTGGGATACAAGTACTAACTACCAGCAGAGAAGTCAGGAAACATTAAAACCTCTCGTGCCTGACACGTCCGCCACCTACCTCAGCAAAGATTGGGTCAAAGATGGCTCGATTGCTCAACTGCACTCCAGAGACGACAAGGAATTCTTGTCGGGCTACAAGAGAAAGTTATACTACTGGTTCGCGCCTTTACTGGCTATGTTGTCAATGGCCCTGTACTGGCTGTATTTCGGTCTGCGTATCACGTTTGTCGTCTCGGCACAACGTCATTATGGCTCCCCATTCCCTCTGGCTTGGACTTTCATCGCCATCGAGATCACCATCGCCATCCCAATCCTGATGCAGACCTTTTGGTCGATGTTTGTCCTGAAGAAGCGGAATAGGCCGAAGTTGAGGTTGATTGGCAACGATGTTCCCAAGGTCGACGTTTTCATCACCTGCTGCGGAGAGGACGACGATCTTATTCTCGATACTGTTCGCGCTGCCTGTGATCTGGACTACCCTGCTGATCGGTTCCGAGTTGTTCTCTTGGACGATGGAAAGTCAGACGTACTCAAGTCTACCCTTGAAGACATGCGAGAGACCTTCCCCAACCTCTTCTATTTGTGTCGACCCAAATTCCCGGGAGTTCCTCATCATTTCAAAGCCGGCAATCTCAACTACGGTCTCGATGAGGTTCACAACCTCCCCGGTGGCGCATCCGAGTTCATGGCCGCATTGGACGCCGACATGATACCTGAACAACATTGGCTACGAGCTGTTATGCCTCATCTTCTGCTCGACCCCAAGGTTGCCCTTGCTTGCCCACCTCAACTCTTCTACAATGTGCCCAAGGACGACCCACTTTGTCAGAGTCTCGACTTCTTCGTCAATGTCTCGGAACCGGTCAAGGATGCGTTGGGTGTGGCCTGGTGTACAGGATCCGGTTATGTTGTCCGAAGAGTTGCTTTGGACCAGATTGGCGGCTTCCCTTGTGGTTCGCTGGCAGAAGACGTGGCTACATCGACCCTGATGCTCGGGAAAGGCTGGAAAACTGCATTCGTTCACGAGGCTCTGCAATTCGGAACCGTCCCCGAAGACTATGGTGGTCATTTGAAACAAAGAACCAGATGGGTGAGTTTTGGATTGTACAAGTTGTGTCCCTACATTTCTAACATTGATTCCAGGCAATTGGCACTGTTGACACTGCATTCAAGCTTCGGTTCTGTTTGTGGGGCGAGAAGATCAAGCAGATGACCTTTGCACAACGAGCTTCCGGCTTCATCTACGCCTTTTTGAGCTTGTTCAACATCTTCTTGATGCTCTCCATTTTCGCAATGCCCATCGTTTTGATCGCCAACAAACCTCTTGTCGCTTACGCCACGGAAGAGCAGCTCCGATGGTTGGTCCGCGCTTGTTTCGCCGCGATGATGTGCAACCGACTGTGCGAATTTGTGCTCTTCATCCCAGCAGGATACGCCACAGGCCAGAGAGGCAGCCGGTCCCAAATGTGGATGAGTCCATACATTGCTCTCACAATCATTCGCTCCTTCCTGCTTCCGAAATGGCTGGGCGGACAGACCCAAGCCTTCAAAGCGACCGGCTCAATCAAGTCTTCATTGAATGAACGAGACCCCAAGAGACGCGCACCGATGTACAGACGTATCTGGACTATGTTGGTCAACTATTTGGCAGGCTTCCATGTCGCATACGTCTACTTCGTCTTGGTGGCCGTCACTCTCTCGACCTACCGATGCTTCTTACAGCACACAGTCCGAGCGAAGCTGTTGTGCCTGGTTACTCACGCCTTCTGGCCACCTCTGGCGTGGGTTCTGGTCTGCTCGTCCTTCTGGATCCCATTCACATACGCCGTCGACCCTCCTTCGATGCCGGACCGGGAGGACCTCTTAATTCGAGACCAGAAGACCGGAGTCGCCCATCCGAAACCCGAGGCTAAGAAGATCGCTTTCCGGAGTCAGAGCGCCCTCTTCGAAATCGAATACTCCCTGACCACGGCTTTCACCACTGTGGTCTTTGTCGCATCCTTCTTTTATTAAATAAATATACGTTGAAACAGCGAGCACGGTCTAAAACCGCGCTTTACGAGTGAACGAGAACGTCACGGCTGTCTCAATCAGCACACATAAACTTTTGGGGGACCAGGGGTGTCTGGTGTACATTACACTTCCGTCAGCAAAGCAGGTCGATTGATTGTCGCGCTCCAAAAAGAGATTTGTATAAACTTGATACCGTGGTACGCGCGGAGCGGAGGATGGCTCGGGATGCAACAAGTTTGGCCGCATATATATATTACTGGCAGGAAGATGCCGGATTGGAACTGGGTAAGGTGGGCTCAACGAACTGTGGATAGGCGAAGTACGGATACGCACGGAGTATACAGGGGGTTTGTGTCCAGCTTGGAGATTAATGGAAGTGCATGGTACTGGGGCAGCAAGACAGCGAGTCCCGACGGTGTTGTGCATAGGGGAAGCCCCGAGGATACACGAAGGGGCAATATAGTGTTGAGACAGACATGACAGCTTGTGTCGACACAATGCAATATGTTAAACGACAGCTATGATGTTTATGCTCCCTCCCGGTAGCTGTAGTCGTTACGAACTCGAGCGTGTTCTTGCCATCAATATATGGAGGCGCTCGCTTGTGCAAAGGAAGTGAGATGGCTTGAAAAGATACCTACAGATGTAGGTACCTCTTGAGACGCCGATTATGACGGTATTGTATCGGTGTATCGAGTGGTGGCAAGGAGGTTGCTCTGCCAGTAGGTACATAAGCATGTCTCGCGGACGCTAGAGCACACATACTCATACATACTTGTAGTGGCGTGTGACGTGTGATGTGCTTCCATTCATGTAGGAGTGACTCTGAGCTGCCCCTGTCACTCTTCGTAGGTAGGTAGGTAGGTAGGTACCTGTACATGCATGCCTATACAAGGACGTAGTCTGCAAAGAGCATCAAGTTCCCATGGCCTATAGTTTCGCTTGGACACCGGCGCCGCCAGGGGTATTAGACACGAACGAGCCATCGAGTTCTTCCCATTCGCTCAAGACCGTCTTTTTCGGCTGGATATATGGTCCCGTCGCTTTACTGTAGGAAAGACAGACCGAAAACGATGTTAGAGGAGAGTTGCTTGTGCCATTTATCGTGTCATATCGGGGAATCGAGGCACAGGGGAATGGGCGCGAAAAAGTGAGAGAGGCGTGGGATGCAAGGGGATGTGGGCGAGAAGTGAGAGAGGCATGGTACTTTGGACTGATATGAGGGTTGGGAAGGGAAGGGAAAAGGTCCATGAACACTTACAACATTGCTCGAAACTCGGCGGTTTTGCCGTGCGTGCCGAGGGCTTGCAGGTCCTTGTAACGTTCGAAGAGGAGGACTTCGTTGGGAGCTTCGGGACGGGTCAGCACGGCGTAGGTTAGGGTTGTAGGCTCGTTGAGGTCGACCCAGTTGCAGAAATTGCTGGTATTGTACATGGAGTTAGTGAGAATGCTTATGAGGGTGGACAAGGCCAGATTGACGTATTGTATTGTAATGTAGGGTGAAACAGAATCGAATAGCATAGCGCAGCACAGCGCGGGTTAAAAGGGGACGCTTTCGAAGAGATGGCGTCGCACCAAGAGGACGAGCTGATTCATGTCCCTACCTAGGGAATGTGGGAGCTGCTCAGGCTCGTATATCGTAGGGGCAATGATATCAGTAGAGAGAATGGGTGATGACCACAGATTGCTCGTGCTAGGGGTGCTGGGTGTACACGCATGTACGGTAGGTACTCACCCAAGAACATCCACCAGTTTCTCTCTCATCCCTTCTCCGTCTTTGCACACGAACTTGGCCAGCATGACGATCTTGGCTGGCCCGGTCTCGGTTTGGCCTCGACGAGCCACGAAGCCAGCCGTAGGATACCATGCCGTCACGTCGCGAGTGTACAGTCCATCAGGCCGAACTGTGTCGAGGTACTCTTTATATTCAGGCGAGGCTTGAACGGCTGCCAGCGCCGACGGGCGGGTGAAAATTTCCATACCGGCGATCAATGTCGATTGTTCGCCGGGTGGGACCATTCCGAGCATGGCGCCCTTGCGGCTGGCGGGGGTGAAGAAGCTTCTTGTTGTGCACTGAGTGGAAGACCGGCGGAAGAAGGACACCTGGGATGCGAGAGACTTGATGACCTGCTTGGGGGTTAAACTTGTTCTGGTCCAATGCCACGTTGTCTCCGGGGAGCTGGGTGGGGAGACTTGCACATGGTTGTTGGAACACGCCAGACGTCCGGTGTTTTTCCTGGTAACCGGCAGTACGCTCTAGGAGGTACCTTAAGAAGATGGTAGGCCAAAGATAGGAATTCAGTGGCAGAGGAAAAGGAGGACGACAAGGTTGAGATAGCAAGGAATGATTGCTCCCGGGATAAGAGAGTAGACGCACCTTTTCTCTGTCTTCAGCCTTGTTTGGACGGATCGTCACCAGTAAGGCTACACTCCTGTCTTCGGAGGCCATGTTTCGTATTTGTCTTGTTTTGTTTGCTGTTCGCTCGAGTTTAGCCCGTCGGTTCTGTCCTTGATGATCTAGGCTGAATAGGTTCTACCCTACCGGCAGTGTTCGAAGAGTCCTGCTCGATTTTTCACTTTTGCAGCATATGGTAGTGGGACAAAGATAGAAGGGTAAGGTGTGAATGTAATGTGAATGCATGTTTTCTCTTGTTAGCAGGGGTCTGCTATGATTTGTGATCTTCAAAGAGTGACGGCTACTCTGCGGGCCAGACAACCCAACCGGAAGCTCGACATTGCCTCGGTCCAGTCTCATTTCGTCTGACTGCCTTCTCCATTGACACGGGCATCGTCTTTACTGTAAAAATAAGATGTGAAGGTGACATGATTGAGATAGCAATCCTGGCCTTCTGAGAGTGTATGTGCCGCCTGAAGCTCTGACATGTACCGTAGGCATGATATATATTGGAATTTCCGTCCAGTGCCCCAGCATCACTCGTCAGTCACCACAGCTGGGGCTGTAACCTCTCTCCGGAAGCTCGAACGAGGGACTAGCGGTAGGGATTGAGCAGGAGGCTCTAGTCGGTGTGATTTAAGGCTTCATTGGGCCACTGAGTGTATACATCAGAAATGGACGTACTGTAGAGTTGAGTTGTACACAGTACAGTCGTAGAGTTGAGGAAATGAGGAAATGGAGATCGCAGGAGCAATGATCTAATCTAATCTGATGCCAAGAGAAATGAGCCTCGGCTGAACCGCTTCCGCCATTTGATTCTCCGCAGCCTCCTCTTCCTCCTCTTCCCCCGTACTTTGTATCCTCAGCACCTTTACCTTAAAAGAGTCGAGTAGTCAATGATGATACGTTCCCTAGTACTGTAGATGTCCTTGTCTCGGTCGCCAGGTGTCAACTTGCCGAGGATCTCAGCTAAAGTTCTATAATCGAGTCAGTTTCTGAAACCAAACGAACTCCCTTAAACCTGCTCCTCCTTGCTCTTCAATTCCTACGTACCTCTACTTCAGTCTCAGCGCAGGTTAGCTACAGCTCCTCACAGACCCAACCCGTCCTACGACTCCAACAGCCAGTTATATATACCTGTTTACCTCCGAAGAAACACCCCTCACCAACATACACCATGGCATCCCCTGAAGAAGTCGTATTGTACCGCACCCAAGGCCGCATCGCCATCATCACGCTGAACCAACCGAAGAAGCTCAATGCGATGAACCAAGCGTACTACTACCGCATCTCCTGCCTCCTACGCGACATCGCAGTGAACCCAGATATCAGCGTCACCGTGCTGACAGGCACCGGCCGGTTTTTCTCCGCAGGCGCCGACGTGACCACCACCCGCCCTGGGGTCGGACCCGATAACACGCCCGACCAAGCACGGAACGACATCTTACGCAGCTTTGTGTCGAATAACCTAGACATTACGCGGTCATTCTACACGCACCCGAAGATCCTGATTGCCGCACTCAATGGGCCGACCGTCGGCCTGTCCGCGGCCCTGTTGGGGTTCTGCGACTTCATCTACGCTACGCCGCATACATTCCTTTTGACGCCCTTCACTTCGCTCGGACTGGTTGCCGAGGGGGGTGCATCGATCGGACTCGTCCAGCGGCTGGGCTTGTCTAAAGCCAATGAAGCGCTGATCATGTCGCGCAAGATCCCCTGTGATGAGCTGGTGGCTTGTGGGTTTGTGAACAAGGTGTTTGCTGGAAAAGATCAGAATGATAGTGAGGGATTCTTGAAGCAGGTGCTGGCTGAGGTGGAAGATAAGCTCGGCGATCATTTGAACCAGGAGAGTTTGATCAAAATCAAGGAGTTGATTCGAAGGCCATACTTGGAGAGTCTGGAGGCGCAGGGGGTCCGGGAGGTTATGGAAGGAATGCAGCGCTTTGTCAAGGGTGCACCACAAGAAGAATTCAGAAAGATTGCCAGTGGGCAGAAGAAACATAAATTGTGATGAGTATGAGAACATATACTGGGACCATATATCAGCACATTCTTGAGGAGACCCTCGGAACGAACAACAGCATGTTTCTGGTGTTGGCATGTCCCAGATGGGCCTCTCTGCGGTCTCTCACCTTGGGCGCTCCCGGGAGCTCCGTCGAAAAGCCCGGCAATGAAGAAGCGGCAGGGATTCAGCCGTAGCAAGTATCTAGCTATACTAGGAGGAGCTGTATCTCTCGTCATCCAGAACTCACCAGCGTGTTGCTCGATGAATGAGACTCCGAGTAACTTGGACGTTGTAATAATGGCAAGTAAGACGTGGAAAAGCGGCCTGACACTATTCCAGATCAGGACAATCTTTCCGGATATGCTGCCATTTCCGGATGGATGACTAAGTCACTGCATCCAGTTTGAAAAGTGGGTCGTTGCTGGTTTTACGCACCTGGAGTTCATTCTGTCTTTCTTTGATCACTGACTTTCGCTGCCACAAGGGTTTTAACCAAGCTTACTATTTCTCGTAACAATTTGGCCCTATCGAATGCAGGACCATTTGCTTCAATGCAGCGTGTTAGTAAGATGACGATCGGGGCGTGTTTGAGCATGTCAGATGCTCCATGTATTCGTGCTGTCGGGCCTCTAGTAGAGGAAGCAGTAAGTGTATATATACTTGGTCAAGAGTCTGGTTGCTGAAGGATAAACACTCTCATCCTTGAATCGACTCTTCTGCTGCTCAGACCAGCACAGCCTCAAGTATAAGCCCGTCGCGAACAAGACGATCCCAAGCCTCAGCATGTATACCACACTCCCCAACGCCATCAAGGTCTTTTATAGGGAGGCCGGATCTCGTGCCAACCCAACAATACTCCTTCTCCATGGCTTCCCTTCCTCATCGAACCACTTCCGCAAATTGATCCCAATTCTCGCTTCAAAGTATCACGTCGTTGCCCCAGACTTGCCAGGCTTCGGGTTCACCGAGGTTCCTGATGAACTGGAGTTCAAATATACCTTTGCCAACATCGCTTCGACCATCGGCTCGTTCCTGGATGCGCTGCAGATCAGCCGGTTCGCCGTGTATATCTTTGACTACGGCGCTCCAACGGCATTCCGTCTTGCGCTCGAACGGCCTGAGGACATCACTGCCATCGTTTCACAAAACGGCAACGCTTATGAAGAAGGGCTTGCCCCGTTTTGGGACGTTCTGCGTGAATTCTGGGCCGTCTCAAGCGGATCAGAGGAGGAGAAGAAGATCCGACACACAATACAAGAATCGATCCTCACCTTCGACGCGACAAAGGCACAGTACTTGGTCGGCGAACCGGAGGCGGACAAGATCGACGACCCGGCATCATATTACCTTGATTGGGCACTGATGTCGCGACCAGGCAACAAGGAGATCCAGATTGACCTATTTAAGGACTATGCGAGCAATGTTGCTCTATACCCCAGGTTTCAGGACTATCTGCGCAAGAGCAAGGTCCCTGTATTGGCGGTCTGGGGAAAGAATGATTTCATCTTCGCTCCCTCTGGGGCAGAAGCGTTCAAGAAGGATGTCAAAGATCTGAAGATCGTCATGCTAGATGGTGGACACTTCTCGTCTGAGAGTCATGCTGGACAAATCGGGGATTTGATGTTGGAGTTATTGCAGCAACGTGGGCTTTGAGGCACTGGCAGACATACTGGAGTTTGCTGTTATTTAGTATGTTGATCAATCGGTCTCAAAGCCATTGAATTTGACTAGCCTTTGCTGTGCGACACGTTGAGCTCGGTGTCAACGGTCCGTAATTTCGAAAGATACTTTATTACTCGGCACATGCGTGCGGATCGAGCACATGCGAAGCTGCCCGATCGACTGATCCCCTGATCCTGGACGCCGCCCCCTGCATTCAATCCTGTTTTCACTGCAGGGCCCTTGTGCCGCTCGGTGCACAGTCCCCGAGACTCGCCCGGGTTGCATTATCTCCTTTGTGTCTATGCAGCGTCAGTCAGGCACTGGCCATGCGTACCTTGGTGGCGGGAAACCCACATGCTGGGTGAGAAAGTTGCCCTATAGGGGGCTAGCCTGACTCGACAACGGAACGTGACGCGTGATAGAGACCCCAGAGCATCCCAGAGCCCCCCGTCGCACATGTTGAAAGCCCCTTGCAACAAGTTACAGCTTCTCTGGGCAGGCGTCATGGTACATCTAGTCGTGCGGCGACTTTGATCACATGAAGCAGGAGAATGTAACCACCGGCAAAGCGGCAAGCATGCCAAAAAGTTGATCTTATCCCGATGTGGGTTAGTGCTGATATTTGTTCAACCTGATTGGCCAGCCTTGGGTCTATCAGTTTTAGGACTCTCCATAAGCCCACTCTCAACACTCCCACTTAGCAAACTACAGGTCGCACACACAATATATGCTCCGTTCTGCTCCATTATTTACAATGCTGTGATTGTTATGTCGATCCTACACAGAGTCATACTCCGGTGGAGCGTGGTCTGGGACTCCACGTTCTGGATGCTACGTCTCGCGGTCTTTGAGGAGAAAGTGAGGGAGGCACCGGCAAGTCCTCCGCGAATATGGAGGCCCCCACGACTCTGGTTAAGTGCGGAGGGTATATAAGGTATGGAAGTACCGGGTGACTGCCCACGCGCGTGTCTTTTGCTTGTCTCTTCAAACCCCTTGTCGCGGCTCCTTCCACTCCTTCTTAGACCCCTCGATCTGATCTACCCTGTCAAACCACGATGGCGGAAAAGGCCTTTACCGAGGTTGCCGACTTCTCTCACAATGAGACCAACACGACTCCTGGGGTGAAGCATGAGCTCGTCGACGCAGGCGGCCGGCGCAAATCAGCTGCCCTCAACATCGTCGAGAACCCGCTGACGGTGAGTTTTGCCAATATCTATATCTGCGAGGGACCTGGAGCCACATATCGATCAAGTGCTAACGGGGGTGATGTTCTTCCCTCTTACAGCGCCTTACACCGGAGGAGACCGTTGCCAATGCGCGGGCTTTTGCCGAGTCTCACGGCATGGCCGAGGATGCCGCTCTGTTTGGGCGAGCGGCTCTCGTGGCACGGGATCAGAAACGCTTCGAGATGGTCGCCGAACTTGACGAAACAGAGCGAGCGGCGCTCGTGTATGAGAGGGACCACAAGTGGCATGGCCCTGTCATGCTTTGGTATTCCATCGCTCTGTGTGCTGTGGGCGCCGCCACGCAAGGCTGGGATCAGACGGGATCTAACGGGGCCAACTTGTCCTTCCCCGAGGAATTCGGCCTTACTGGATCAGGGCGAGACGAATGGATTGTGGGAGTCATCAACGCCATCATCTTCTTGACTGCCGGTCTCATGTGAGTCTCAACAACCACCGTTCTTTCTACCACCCACTCCATGGATACAGTCCCCTGTTCCGGATACATTGGAGAGTGCTGTTCCGACTGACGTTTGTTGACAGTGGTGCTTTCATCGTCGACCCATTGAACCACTATCTTGGCCGACGAGGCGAGATTTTCCTCACTGCCTGCTGTCTCACTGCCACACCAATTGGTTCTGCCTTCGCACAATCATGGCAAGGCCTGTTCGCGGCGCGATTCGTCATGGGAATCGGTATCGGGGCAAAGAACGCCACGGTGCCCATCTACTCTGCTGAGATGGCTCCGGCTCGTATTCGTGGCGCCCTCGTTATGTTCTGGCAGCTCTGGGTCGTGGCCGGTAAGTCTGAGCTTCTCTTCTCTTGCCTTGTCCTTTCTTCTCAATATACTTTTTCCCTTCAAGCAAAGGGGTCGCAATTGCTGATCGCTGTCGTCCTCCCGCAGGTATCTTCCTGGGTTTCTGCGCCAACGTGATTGTCAAGGACACCGGGAGGATTGCCTGGCGTCTACAACTCGGGTCTGCATTCATTCCATCCTTCATCCTGCTCGTTGGCATCTTCTTTTGCCCCGAGTCTCCGCGATGGCTCATGAAGCACGGCAAATACGCCCAAGGATTCAAGTCCATGCGTCGCCTGCGAGCCCATCCCATCATCGCCGCACGAGACTACTACTATTCGTGGGTCATCTACCAGGAAGAACTGCGCGAGGCTGGCGGCGCGGGCTATTTCGCCCGTCTGTGGGATTGCTTCGCCGTGCCTAGGATCAGGCGAGCCAACTACGGCGCCTCGACCGTCATGATCGCTCAACAGATGTGCGGTATCAACAGTAAGTCGTGCCTCGCCTGTCTTTCTTGTGGCCCCTTTTACTAGTGGGTCCCATTCTGGTTCCTGTTCCTGACATCTTCTTGCCTAGTCATCTCCTTCTACAGCTCGACCATCTTCGAGCGAGTCGGCTACACCGCCACCGAGGCCTTGTACGCTTCTCTGGGCTATGGTGCCATCCAGGTCATATCTACCATCCCGACTCTGTTCCTTATCGACACCAAGGGCCGAAGAACTTTGACTCTAGCTGTAAGTACCTGACCAAGTCACCCTGGCTTGCCCGCCGGTTGGAGAAGGAGAATTGGAAAACTGATCTGTTTCGCTCCATCCAGACTTTCCCCTTGATGTGCATCTTCCTGCTTGCAGCCGGTCTATCTCTCCTCAACACCAGCGGAAGTCGTGGCTCACAGATCGGCCCAGTTGTCTTGTAAGTCTCTCTTGTTTAAAAACGTAACATGCGACGATGGGTTTGGGCCTTTTAACTGACTGCAAACTATTCTAGATTCGTCTACCTCTTCACCATTTGCTATTCCTTGGGTGAAGGGCCCGTGGCCTTCCAGTACTCTGCCGAAGTGTTCCCCACGATTCAGCGAGAGCAAGGAATGGCCTGGGCCGTCTGCATCAACAACACTTTCGGTAAGCATTTCCACCCCTATCAAGTCAAATGGATCATGTCACTGACACATAATAGCGGGTATTCTCAGTTTAACATTCCCTCGCATGCAGACCGTCATGACTCCCACTGGAGCTTGTAAGTACCATCCAACCAACCATCCATCCTGCCATCCATCCATCCATCCATCCATCCATACCCAGACCCCATTACTGCCATCTTTAGCAGTGTATTGAAGTAGACTCTTGCTGACCCAGATTGTCTTTCTAGTCGGCTTCTACGCCGGACTCAACCTGATCGCCTGGATCATGATCTTCTGTTTCGTCCGCGAAACCAAGCAGCTCACCCTGGAAGAGTTGGACCGTAAGTGCCACATACTCCTGGCTTTTTCCTTCTCACGTTTGAACCGCAACTGACCATTGTTGCTTTGTAGAGGTCTTCTCGGTGCCAACCAAGAGCTTCATCTCGTACGAGTTGAAAGTCTGGCTTCCTTACTTCATCAAGCGACATATCTTCCGCCAGAACATCGTCAAGCCGCCGCCGATCATCGAGACTGCTCCCAAGGCCGAGTCCTATGTCGAGGCGTGAAGAAATGGACTTGGGCAGGACTGAGATAGCTCAGCTCAGCTCAACACAGCCCAACACAGCTCAGCTCAACACAGCCCAACACAGCCCAACTCAGCTCTCTTCGGACAATCCGAGCAAACTACGTATACGTACCTACTGGCCTACGAGCCTTGGCACGCCGAAATATCCACGGCACCTGCGTCTAACGAACTGATAGAATTTCGATGCTGGACTTGGGAAGATACCCCTCCACCCGCCATAGACTTGGGTATATAAATATACCTTAGAGAGAGAGACGCGGCTCGGTCGCTTGACGGCATAGCTTTCAGGAAAGCAACCGAGACCTCTGGGTTAGACTTTAGAAGGTATTACGTAGGGTACTGACAGTCTGGAAACTGAATTGAGAATATATTATTCACAACTCAACACGTTGGATATTGTCAGACATGAACGTATGGTCTATTTGTATTTATTATATTTGTGCGTCCATGCATGTATGCATGGATGCATGATTGTCGTGATCATGTACTTTACCACCTGCAATACGCAGCGACAGGAAATACAACTACGCAGTTCCTGGTAGCATTGGGAACGATGGTTCAAAGCTGTCAGAATAAAATAGCGAACGCTATAACCTGGTATCACATAAAAGTGGTATCGAATAATATCCTTTTTATTTTGACAAAAGCAAGGGGCCAGATAGGATCCTAGCTGGGGTATCGATTGCGCATGTTGCTGGTGAAGGCTGGTATAATACGTATGTGCAACAAACACTTGGCGCAGGGCTGCCTCGACCCTCTCTTCAACGCCAGGCAGGTCTTAGGGGAAATAAGCAATATAGTTGGCCGCTGGTAGGGAGGACGCTGGTCAATCGGGAGCTGGAAAGACGTGTAAATAAGATGTTGAGTACTGCGGATTCATTTCATCCGTCCTATACACGGCGGGGTCTAGACGATCACCCACGCGGTGTGTGGTCTGATGGATGGTGTGCTGCCAAGATTCGGATATAGACGGAGCGGACGTTCACGTTGGACGTGTAAATCAACACTTTTTCGCGGATATAAGTGAGGCTGTATACTCTGTATAAGACCATTGAAGAACTTGCGCTCGATCATAGCAACTGGGGATACATAATTTCTCGTTTCTTGCCAAAGGGATAGATTTCTGGTGGTCGGCGCGGTCAGGGCAACTCATATCAGCAAACAGCAGCAAGCCACACGGAACCAGCTCAATCGAGATTCTGCTGTGATTTTGTCACATCCCATACGTTCAACATCATGCCAGCGTCGCTGAGACTCGAATTATTCCCTGCTCATATTCAACCATTCATCGATTTTTACGTCGACATCTTGAGCTTCAAGGTGATCAAACAGGAGGGCGACTATGCCTACCTGAAGCGGGACAACATCTTCATTGGCGCCATCGAGACCGGGTCAACAGAGACCCTCGAGCAGAAGGCGAGCTACCGGCGGCCGAGCAAAGGAGTCGAGATTGTCATCGAGGTCGACGACGTGGACAAGGAAAGGGACTTTATCGTTAGCAAAGGGTGGAAGCTGGACTCAGACATCGAGTCGCAGCCGTGGGGATCGCGCGACTTTCGACTGGTGGATCCGGATGGTTATTATCTCAGAATCACCTCGTACAACCACAAGCAAAGGTAACAGGTCAGCTGCGATGATGGCGGAGTTGCAGATAGAGGGAAATGTTCGAGATGCAGATTCTGCAAATGGCTGTAGTTGCTGCCTAATGGACATGTTGACATCGAGCATGTCATGCCGAGCAAGAATGACGGGGCTGTGCATTGTGCCATGCATCAAGCGCCAGTGGAAGAGGCCACCTGGTATGTTCATCGTGTGCCGTGTGCCGTATGCCGTATCTCGTTCACAGGATGCAAACAGACAAAGCTTGTTAACAGTAACACTGTAACACTGCATGCGAGTAGTATGAAGACGCCGTCAGGCGGACGAGTCGAGACCGGGAAAAAGTGGGTGGAAAGAGGCCAGACATCATCATAGTGGCTGGCATATGTGGCATTAGCTGCATCACCCGGCGACCAGCGTGAAAATTCTCCCTTGGCAGAAGACGTCAGGGGGATTTGGATGATGCCCCTCTTCAAGTTTCACACTGCAATTGAGGCAGATTCACAACAATCCCACTCAACTTCTGGATGGTTGAAATCTGCTCAGCCACAGCCCTTGTGCCTCTTTCGGGCAAGCGTCGTGGATCAGGCGGTTTCCATTGGTCTGTTGTCGTCATCTGTGGCGGTCTGGGGTTTGAGAAAGAGTCCTTACGTCACTTCCACCTTCACCACAAGCACAGTTGCAGCTTCATCCATATTAACCCTCATCTCCATTCTTTGTCACCTGCTCCACAAGACGTCATCTG
The DNA here is from genome assembly GCA_024611085.1 of Exophiala sp. LBMH1013. NCBI lineage: Eukaryota > Fungi > Ascomycota > Eurotiomycetes > Chaetothyriales > Herpotrichiellaceae > Exophiala > Exophiala sp. LBMH1013. The sequence goes on from JAMFLB010000002.1 coordinate 2,307,644, forward strand.
CTTGGTCAAGGCAAGGGAAACATACGATATGACAGGCTCATAGTAAAGAGGCAGCAGTCACGCTTTCCCTGGAACGGCCTGGTGCCAAACCATTGAATGCTTTACACGGACGTGAAAGCTGAGGAAGGAGCAAAACATAACCGTGGTAGAAGGGTCGTAGTGGGGGGAAACACGGGAAAAAGTGAAGACCGTCGCGGGGCACGATCACTTGTTTGCATTCATCACTGGCATGGTAGGTGGCTAGCTGTTGTTGTGAAGTCACCAGGTCACCTCGCTCCTTCCCGTTGTCACTGCATTGGGTGGCTTACTTGCTATAAGTATCTGCTCTTTTCTCCTCTTCCTCTGTCTTTCTTCTTACCATCACCACAAACTATCATCTCTCATACCAAACAACCCTTCAGCCTTTTTCAATCCAACCCCAATCAAATCAACCAATTCTTCACAATGGAGTCCGTCAAGAACGCTGCCAAGTATGTGATTGTCCCTCGACCTTCTCGCCTACGTTCCATTGAACCTTACTGACTTCTCACCTCAGCTTCGTCGGTGACAAGGTCAACGAGGCCACCTCAGGTGCTTCCAAGGAGGCCAACAAGAACGTCGCCAAAGACTCTGACGCGTCCCTCGGAACCCGTGCCTCTGCTGCAAAGGACGCTGCCAGCGACAAGATTGACGAGACCAAGAACTCTGTATGTGATGCCGTCTCCAACCAACCGTTCGACCATTGCTAACTTCCTCCAGGCTTCCGCTGAGGGCAACAAACAGAAGGCGACTCACTAGATGCCTCTTCTTCACCCACAACACCTATGATACCTCTTTGCAACAGCAACCCCTGAAAATGTTTCGCAAACATGGTGGAAGTGGTTCAATCAGTCATGAGCATGGGAAGATACCCTTGGCATAACCTGCGGGTTTCATGAATTTTTGATGACAGTATTCCTTATGACAAGCTCGGCTGAGCAATGGCACCGCGATAGGTAGCTAGACCAATCAATCATATCCTGATAAAACAAACTTCTGGTTTCTGGTAGTTGACTTTCCTGTTGAGATGAAATCGCTCTGTGGTAATGACTCTCAAAGCGACCTCGGTTCATAATTTCATTGCTCACCTCTAACCTACGATATGTTCGGAAATATGCGATTTACTGTTAGCCCGACCACTTTTCACGCTGCCTGCTCCGCTATATCGATGAGATTCAATAAGGCCCGTGTTTCCCATCCTGGTTTGCTAGGGAAACATATATTCCTACGTCTGGTTCACATCGTTGAGGAGAGGAGCACCCTCCTGGGGAGGAATGTACCAAGATTGATCTATTGATTGAAAATGGAGGAACAGTCGGACATGGATGGCACCGCAAGTGACTGCCAGATGAGAAAGTGACTGCAGACAAGTTTCAGGTGAATGAAAATGCAACAGGAGATAAGAATTCCACCAGCCTCTGTCCTCATGCAGACGCGATCAACACTGTCTTCTCCTCTCCTTACTTCACCTTCCAGTTGACGGAAAGGAAACGCTCCCCAGCAACTCCAGGACGACTAAGCACATTCGCCTACCCTGCACAATGAAATCAAACCAGACTGTCAGAGGACGTCAACACAGTATTCCAGATGTCGCGTCCTTGTGCCATTCCAGATCGGCAAAGCTCTCCCTGTTCCACGATCCTCGAGGCTTCGTGGTCCCCACCCTCAGGTTTTTCACTGTCAGAATACTATCGCGAGTTGCCCGAAGGGTTCCTCAGCAGGCTGGGCCGCCTGGACAATAGGCAGAGTCGCGATTATGCAGAACCACGGCGTGTTGGACACGAAAGTGAACCAACATTGATCCGAAACGAAGGTAGCATCAACAGCTTGACAGCATATACTGGTCAGAGTGCCTGGGGCGGAGGTGCCAAAGAACGGGACGCCGAGCAAGAACAGCGACAGTACGGATACCAGAAGATTGAACTTGATCCGGACCAACGACGAGGGGAACGCGGACAGAACAAACGCAAACGCGAATGCAACTCCGATGACTATGGCCACCCAACTCTGGACTCCCTTGACCCAGGTGTTTCTCAATCGAACATGCTTGGTAACAACAACAGCAACTTGGTTCTGGATCTATCTGCCCTGAACCTGAACTCCAGCTTCGACAAGGACACCGACCTGGAAGCAGAAGAGCGGCAACGACCAAGAATCATCAAGAGAGCAGCCATCCCGCAGACCATGGCGTTCCACTGGGACTGGTGGATTGCGCGGATTGCAACAAATACGAAAGATGTAAGTTGAGAGGAGTTGAAAGACGTCGAACACAAACCTGCCCCGAACTAGGATCTCTTATCCTTTTTTCCATCCTTTCCCGAACCTACTGCTTTGCTTTGCTTGTCCAGCTGCCAGAGCACGCCCGCCTGACGAGATGAGTAATGAGCTGACCTGAAAGGCGTGTTCTAGCTCGAACTAAAAGCGTTATTGGCGCGCATGATGCGTTGGAGGGAGCAGAATGACATACCGCGCGTTCCAACCTGTCGTGTGCCGGTACCGATCCCTGCTGATGACAGCCCCGATAAGACTGACAAAAGTGAGGACGATGACGATGACCAGAAGTCTCATGAATCCGACGCAGACGGCGAGGAGGATGAGGGTGAGGCAGAGAATGAGGAAGAAGGGTCTGAAGATGACGAGAATCACGGAGGGCCCGAAGCTTGCGACGAGGATGAGGAAGAGAATAATCATTACACGGAACATGCACCTTACAACCCCCACGACAATATTTCAGCCAGTCCATATCCCAAACAATCAGCATGTCTGGAAGCAATGTCTTTTGCCACCGCCCTGCGCGACCCAGACCGCACATACGCCTCAGGAACAGGCTGGGATGTCCTTCTCGAACACGTGCAGCAAGCGAGCAAAAACATGCGTTATACTCGGCGTTGGAGAATGCGAGGTATGAAGAACGCCGCGGGATGGTGTAAGTGGCAGCGCAAGGAGTGGATTAGAACCAGGGAAGACTTTGTGACTGATCTGCAAGGTGATCGGTTGGCCAGAACTCTTGGAGGTGATGAAGGCCAAATTGGAAAGCAGAATGAAGGCGCGAATGGCTCAGGCAATGGAGATAGAGTGCGAGCATGGATGCAGGGGTTGCCATATCGGGGACAAGAGGACGGAGTTGATCTAGATGAGATGGATTGCTCGTGATATCGCTGAAACTCCATGCTGATTCTGGTCCTATTAACTGAAGACAAGCTGGGCGTAACGGAGGCTCGCAAGGTCCAGTTCATGCAAGCTGAGAAAGACCGAGGTCGTGATTGTGTGTCTAGAGGAAGGGATGCCAAAGACCTCCAGAAGCAGGAACCAGGAACCAGGACGGTGCACGTTGGACAAGATCGAGTCCGACATACCTGGTAGTTTGTACAGAATACCAAAAGGCATAGATGGCTACTTGAAGCCGAACATCGAAAACAACCGATTGAATGAATGAGCGCTCCAATGCTAGATGTCATGATCCGTTTTCCCGATTCCACCGTACACAGTCTTCAAACTTTGCTCCACTGCCGCCGAAAATGTCCAGCGCGCTACCAATAGTCAAGTCGACTCGGCCACCGCTGCATTTCTTGACAAGGTCGAGGTCCTCGACCGTACGAGCGCCGCCGGCATATGTGACTGGGATGGAACACCATTCGGCCAATCTTGTGACTAGTTCGGTGTCGATGCCTTGTTGAAGACCTTCGTTGTCGGCAGCGTGGATTAGGAATTCCGAGCAATATGGTTCTAACATTGAAATGCTTGCTAACCCCCCAATCAGTGACAGGTCCAAAGGAACCAAAAACATAAGGGAGAGTAGCATGCTCTTGCTAGCCTGTTGTTCGGATGTCGTTGGTTGTACAACGAATCAGGTCGCTTGCCTCGTGGGTGTCTTCGTACCTTTGGTGATCTCCATCTCAGTGATGGTCTGCCACTTATTCATGGCGACGAACCAGGTATCGTCTTTTCTTCGACAGCTCAGGTCGATGACGAGTTTGGATTTGTCGTTGTCTAATGATGCAAGTACGGACTGTAATCTGTCGAGAGAAAACTGGCCGTTGGGAAAAAGAAATGATGTGATGATGACCTACTGCAGCATTCGAGTCAGTCAGATACAACAAAAACAGTAGACTCAGGACATGGGTGTACAGGACACCAGGGTGAGAAGCCAGGTCATATAGAGAGACGAAGCTCACACACCCTCGACTCCCATAGATAGAGACGACGCATTTGACTCACCCTTTCAGCACCCGCTTCTATCCATTCTTTCGCATTCGCATCCGTAATGCCACCTCCTACCTGAAGATGCCCGGGCCAGGCCGCCAACGCTGCTCTTGCAGCCTCCTCGTTGCCTGGACCAAGCATGATGACATGGGCCCCGAGGAGGTGGGCTTCGCGGTACAGCTTCGCAAAGTATTCCGCCGGATGCTGGGAGATATAATTCGTCTTGAGATCGGATTCTTTCGTGCTCAGCGTCCCCCCAACAATCTGCTTGACCTGGCCTGCATGGAGGTCGATGCAGGGTCGGAAGCGGGTCATGGCGGGTATCTGATCTGACCGTGTGGTCCGCGTAGTCTTTGCCTCGTATCCTGAGACAGCGGGAACCTGCTTCACCGTTTTTCAGATCCTGGTGTTTCGAGATCTTCAGATCTGATCTCGGACAAGGTCTCTATGTTTGAAGTTTGAAAAATGATTCATTTGACGTTGTTTCTGCCAATCGGAGTTAAACTCTGTATTTCCGAAGCGGAGTGATTTGATTGGCTCTTGACACAGTTTTTCTCTGTAGACTGCGATTTCAAGTTGATGTTCAGGTTCTTGGATCAAATTCGCATACCTGGTTCAGGCTCCGGATACTCTTTCGCTTGGTAACTGCTCATCATCTTTGTTGTCATCTGGTACAAAGTATGTCGACAATGTTGGGCAAAAGGAAGCGAGACGTCGTGGTTGCAACGCGAGAAACCCACCGCAGCAGTGATGAGGAAGAACCCACCTCAATACCCTCCCGAGACGAGCGAGATATATTCCGGAAATACTTCGAGTCTACCTTCGAACCGTTACCCGAAATGCAAATAGGAACTCCTTCGTTGCTTGAGGATGAAGATGAGGACGATGTCACGGACACTCCGTCGGACGAGGATGAAGAGCAAGAGTCAGAATGGGACGGCCTTTCAGAACCCGAACAGGAACACACGACAGTCGAAGTTATCGAGCATCGTACCATTACAGAAGAGACAGAAGAGATGGAATTACGGCGACAGCAATACAAAACGTTCATGGTGAGTGATTACGCCCGCCGAGGAGACCTGCGCAGTTGCTGATGTTCAATCCAGACCCCGCGCCCCCCTAAGGAAGTTGAACAAGCAGCAAAAAGAAAACCAGATAAGCAAGCCGACGACGAAGATCTTTCTGAGGCACTCAACTTGAAACATGATCTTGACCTTCAGCGCCTACTCAAAGAATCCCACTTGTTAGAGGAAGCGAAGGCATCAACCAAACTGGGTACGCACCGACACAAAGCGTTGGACATGCGACTACAGTCACTAGGGTCAAAGGGGTCCATCTTTGAACAGGAGAAAATGCCCCTGACACATCGGAGGGGCATCCTTGCCAAAGCGGCAACTCGAGAAGCCGTGCGAAGGAAGGAGGCACGAGAGAATGGCATTATCCTGGAAAAACCCTCGGGAAAAGCAACTTCCAGCCGAACTCGAAGAGAACGTGGCGTAGATGCGCCTGCAGTGGGCAAGTTTCGAGGAGGCACTCTGAAACTTAGTAAGAGGGACGTCGTTGACATTCAAGGGTCGAGTCATTCTCGCGGCCGAGGAAGAGGCGGCCGAAGGTAGACCTAGCAACGCCAGGTTCGCCAACCTCTTTCTTCAAGGGGAATGTCTCTGTCGTTCTCTCCTTTTTCTGACCACGATATGGTCCGCCCGCGGTGGACGTGTTTCGTGTCCCCTAGGATTATCTGCGATGGTGGCATTCCCCGTTGGGCTTGCCGGGAATGGTGTCTATCCTCGCGCGTGCTGGTCTGTTCCTGAAACTCGATGAGGTACATTTGTCATGATGAAGTGGCGGCGAAGACACCTTGGTGCTCAAGGATGGTACTTATGTGAAACAGGTCTCCCCGCAGGGCTGGCTTCCTTTGGTCAAGATAGAGAACGTTCTCTCTGTTACAGCCTCGCTCCAGCCTTGGAGCTACAGCAAGGAACAATGTCTGTCAGATGGCTAACCCGCATTCTTCGACATCTCCGTGTCGGTTGTCGCACGATCAATCGGCTTGGCTGGTATCCGTGGTGGCTGAGCTCAACAGGGGATCCGAGTACAGTAAGTGGCAATAGACGTCGCCTTCTTTGGTCTATTTGCGACGTGACCCTGTCTCGTGGTGATGCCTAGATGTCTATTTCTCGGAGATTTGCAAGGGTTGTCCAGGCTCGTGACAAGAAAGCGCCACGCCGTCACTTTGGTTGGCGCGAGCAGACAGGGCAACCGGCGATGGTGTAATGTTTCATGCATCTCACTCCGCATGGCTCTTTCGGCCGCTAGGGATGCATGTCCATATCTCGCATGCTTGGGTATCCGATCGATGCCGGTGCCTTGAAAGATGCGTCAACGGAGTCGTAGCCAGGGACGACAACGGCATATGCATTGTTGATGTGCATTACCTGGGCGTCCCGATGAATGACCAGATGGCCGGTCCAATCACCCTTTGCACGGAGAAAAAGTTGTCCTGTCAACCTTTGGCGGCCAATGTGACAGTATAGGGAGAATTAATCTGAAACTTAGCGCCGTCTGGGGTGATTCTACCAGAGCGTGGGCGCGTGCGTCCAGATGCTGGATCCAGGCTGAGTGAACAGACGGTTGTTCGCCTAGAAAAGCAACGCTATTCGCGTCAGCGATTCGCCTGCTTGCGCTCATTGAGATTCCCCATTCTTGTGCTTGAGGTTCTGACTCGAGATTTGTGAAACCGACCGTCGACGAAGCGAGCGCGCCAGTTTGGGCTCGACCACCAATCGACCTGACCAACGGCTACGGGGGTGGCCTAGTAGGGACTAAAAAAGAACACAAGCAAGTACAGGCTGGTGGTCAGGTCCGAGGGGTTCGGCCGGTGGGAGGAGGTGGCTAGAGAGATGCATCAAGGCATGAAGAATCTGTGACTCCGGGGAATACGTTCGTAGAATCAGGGGGGCAGTGGTTACCTGGTACCTGTGATAGAATGTGGGCAGCATGAAGAGACTCCCGCTGCTGTTGGAGGCAGGTGGCTGCCTGCGGCCATCACGTGTGTTGCAGTGCGGTATTCCTCTGCTGCATTCCGCTCCTCGACCAACCCTTACCAGTCGACAAGGAATAGCTTTACGAAGGGCTCTTTGTTGTTTACCTATGGCACCTCCCTCAATGGGCTTCTACACCGTCGTTCTTCTCGCGGTTTACAGACCTAGGCTCATCTCGGTGCTCGCCTCGGTCAGCCTACTGTATCCACAACGGCGTCTTCCCATGGTCTCCTCTCACCTACAACGACACCGTAGTTCATGGCTGGGTTGCAGTGATCAAAGAAATAACAACGTGAAGAGCTACACCCGAAAGAGCCAATTTACATGAACAATAATCACGCTTATGCAATGGCGGGTCGTTCTCGTGTCAAGTCATCGGAGACATCCTGGTCACTTGAGTGATGCGAAGAAAGGGGCAACCGAACAGCAACCCTTGTTGCATCGGAGACACATTCTACATTCTGCCTGGAGAAATTGCTGTGGTGGACACTGGAAAACCATGGTACAGGGTATAGGCAGTGGTTTACAAGTGTCACTTGGGCCAACTGTGAACCGTAGCGAGCACGGTGTCTACGGGCGGGCATGTCAGCGAGCAGTGGTGGTCAACTCGAAACTTGGTCTCTGCTTTGCGGCGTCTGTTTGAGCCGTGTTTCTAAATGGACAAGCTGCTGGCTGGGAAAGATGAAAGACTCTTTCGGCACTATCCTACTGGGGGTGGTCTTTTGGCGCCAGAGCGGCCGGGGACACAGGCCAATATACAGCCGCCAACCGCACACCATCCCGTGTAACGGGGCGGCCGCTTCTCAGCCACTCGTTTCATCAAGAAGTGCCACAACTCAAGCAACTTTGACCCCAAGCCTTGTTCAGATCAGTTGCTCATGGGCCATCATGGGCTCAGCGACACGCTGACCGTCCGTAGGGATGCCTGTGCAAAGAGCCCCCCTCTTTTGATCAAAATAGCAACTGCGCCTGGAGTCTCGGTCGGCGAGTTGTCTAGGCCCTTTGTAGTCTATCTCTTCCGATCCTTCCACCTGCCAAAGGAGAATGATGGAAGTTAGGTCGCGCAGATGCTCGGTAGGTGTCTCGGTTAATGGCACACAGCAGTTCGCAAGGATGAATGGTCGTAGAGTTGTGCTTGTCACCCGTCGAAAACACTCCCCATGTCAATGACATACTATACGTGCAGATGTAGATCGTAGACCGGACACTGAGGCCCTTCCCAAGAATTTCGCGCGATGCCGTCTGTAGGTTACCAACATCAGAGACACGACGTGTGTCAATAGTCGACCATAATGCGGCGCATGAGGGACGGACTGGGGGATTCCGAAGCGTCGAGTTCTGATCTTGCTGCCGCTGCCGATATGGGTTTTGTCCATAACGCGCCTTGGATGCGAGTGGAGAGCTCGTACCTGTTCTAGTGAATGTATACAAACCAAGTGGGACAGACGGAAGGGAAAGTAATTGGCGGCTAAACCCCGTATGCAGGTGAAAGAGCGCAAAGGATCCATCATCACCTTATCATTATTGATGAATACAAGGATTGGAATGAACTCTTTGCTCTAGGCGGCGAGGCTTTTACCCACGTAATGTACGTCTGGTGCGGCTCACAGCTGAAGTATTTTAGTAGTCACCGGGAAAGGCATGATTAATAGGTATAAAAGGTACTCAATGATGCCGTTGTAGCAATTGGCCCATAGATGCTGCGCTGGGCCTGGTCGTCGATGCTGCCATCACCACTCAAGTGAGTATGCTCCTTGCCAGCTGATCAGTCACTACTACTGGCTCCTCCTTTTTAATTCTCCATCGACATCACTGGTGCGTTGTACTCTGGAGTTGCACCGCGCGCAGTTGGTGAGTAGCTGGTAGCGCCTATTTCTCACGCCTAGTAGCCAGCTTTCCCCACCGAACTGGCTCCTCGCATTGAACTGGCAGGCCCCCGTCCGGCCCAAGATTTTCCTTCCCCTAGGCACACCCGTCCCCTAGCCAGTGGCCCTGAGCCCTTAGCATCCTAGTAACTTTTAGTAGCCTCCCCCCAAGCCGACGCCCATGATCTGTGTCCCTACACAACTCCTCTGCCCTGTCTCTACCTCTGTCCCTCGCTTGACTCGCTGGTCCCAGTCAAAAGGGTAGTATACAACTCTACCTCCCTTCCTCCCTCAACTTCTACCTCTCCTCCACCTTCATCACTCCGTCCGTTTCACATCTTTGTTGCCATACCACGCCAATTCTCTTCCCTCGCTGCCTCTTCACTTCCATTCTCGGCCTTGCCCTGGAAGACTTTTGAGAGAGAGACTAGTTCCTCTCCTTATCCACTTTCGTTTCACCTGCTCTCGCTTCCTTCATTCGAGACAGGAGCTTCACCACGTCTGGACGTTCTGCGAAGCTGGTCTCTCGCATTGACTCCATTTACCTCGTCGATACATTCGCTGTACAATATTGTCGTCATTGCCGTCACGGTCAATGTCGCGGTCCTCAACCATCGACCTGTCCTCTCCCCTTTCGCAGTGACAGTATTGCCTACAATCAAAATCAGACCGCATCTAGGGGTTCAATTGGAAAGAGACGACATTGTGGTACAAGTCGCTGCTCAGTACAATAGCACAGCAGTCATTGAGACGCTGTGAAGTCTGTGACGGTCCCGCCTCTCTTTCGATCGCGACCGCCATCCCCCTGCTACCATGTATCCTTCGAGCGGTGCGCCCATGGCTCACCCCCAAAAGCCGGAGACCTTTATGCTCTCAAATGAAGCTCAGCAAAGCCTGCCGCAGGATGCGCAAGTCGCCCTGCAGCAGGTCGACAACCTCAAATATTTTCTCATATCTGCTCCCGTTGACTGGAGCCCGGATTCTTTGATCAGAAGATTTCTCCTTCCTACCGGCGAATATGTCTCCTGCGTCCTCTGGAACAATCTTTTCCACATCTCGGGCACGGATATCGTCAGGTGTCTGTCTTTCCGCTTCCAGGCGTTTGGTCGACCTGTGAAGAACCCCAAGAAGTTCGAGGAAGGCATCTTCTCAGATCTACGAAACCTGAAGTCTGGCACAGATGCCTCTCTAGAAGAACCGAAGAGTCCATTCTTGGATTTCCTGTACAAGAACAACTGTATTAGAACACAAAAGAAGCAGAAGGTGTTTTACTGGTATAGCGTGCCTCATGACCGCCTGTTCTTGGATGCTCTTGAGCGAGATCTGAAGCGGGAAAAGATGAACCAGGAGGCAACGACAAAAGCTGTGGCAGAGCCGGCACTGTCCTTCGAGTTCGACTCCTCCCAATCGCTTTTTGAGCAGCTCACCAAGGCTCAACAAGCGAGTTCGTCGTCTTTTGCAACTGCCAACGGAAACGCGCCCTACTCACAGCCGGCTTCTCCTGTGCTCCGCGCAGCTGATCCAATGCCTCCTCCACAAATGGTGCCGCCTCATATGCCACGGTCACAGGAGCAACAGCAGCAGCAGTCTATGTATACAAGCATGACAATGCCCAATCCCATGCATACAACAACGATGTCTCGGGAGCAGGATTACTCCCAAGTCGCCTATGATCGGAACGGTGTTGCGTACGACCGTGCTCACATTCGCCATGCCTCTATGCCTGCTTACATGGAGTACTCCCCGGCCCCTTCGTTCGTTTCGTCGCATTTTGAAGACTACAGTGCTCGTGGTCTGTCATACGAGCCAATCACTCCACCCCAGCATGCCATGCCTGTTGGCACGGAGCCAGCCTACATCGCCAATGAAGATACGGGTCTCTACTCGGCCATTCCAGAGATGCAGCCGATGCCCGCTTACAACCCGATGGCTTCAATGCCTCCCTCCACAATGGCCGGCCCGACGTATGCGAGTGCTCCTCGAGCATTTCCACCTGGAAATGTTTACTCGGTCATCGAAGGTTCTCCCACCTACAAGGCACGTAGGAGGCGATCTTCTATTCCCTCGTCCATCATGAACGCTGTTGCAGCCAACGCCGTTGCCCAGGTCACTCACGGTATGAAAACTCATTTTCCGCAAAGACCTAGTGATCTTCGACGATCCATGTCTAGCTCTGTTCTGCCTATTGCAGAAGGGGATGAATCGGCTGGACAGTCTCCCCCTGGTCTTGCTCACAGCTATGCATCCTCCCTCATCAATCGGGACCATCTGACCGATGCTTCCCGTCATACAACGCCTCTCCATAGCCTGGAGGAAGATGCCGCGCATACATTCGCGATGGGCCATGGCACTGATTCCATGACTGGATTCAATGGGGATGATATGCACTCCCAGTCCTTGCAAGGGAGCCCCGCTGTCCGCTTGGAAAGGCCCGGACCCGTGCGACGAGCAAGAAGTGCAACCATGATGGAACTTGGTGTGCCTTACAAGTCACATTCTTGCCCCATTCCAAGCTGTGGCCGACTTTTCAAGCGTCTTGAACATCTGAAACGGTACGTTGAGCCATCCCTATCCAGCCTCACGGTACTGATGTACTTTGATCTAGCCACGTCCGTACACATACGCAGGAGCGCCCATACGTATGCCCATACTGCAACAAAGCATTCTCACGCTCCGACAATTTGGCACAGTAAGTACGCGCCTACAGGAACTTGTAACAGTGACTGATTGGCACCTGCAGGCATCGCCGAACTCATGAATCCCAACAAGACGGGCAGCCCGTTTCCATGACCAGCGAAGAGGAGCTGGAGAACGAAGAAAATGACTTCGGTTCCATGGAGGAATTGTCCTCTCCAGACGAAGCCACCCGCCCCACCAGTGTTTCTGGCATGGTTGCCATGTCGATGCCTCCGCCCTCGACACTCATTATGCAATCCATGTCGCATTCGATGATGGCCCCCAGTCAACTCGTTCAACCTTCCATGTTGCAGAATCTCTAAACCACCAAATTATGACATGAAGCTGATGACCCATATCTCAAAAGACGTTTGCGCTGTTTTATTTCGGTCTTGGAGGTGGCACGTGTTCAGGCGATTTGCCCGCGGTGCAAGCAATAGCTTGATTGTGGAGGCGGCTGTAGAGCTTCGTGGCAATTCAGAGCAGATGCTATCAGCGGAGGATGAGACAAGGGACTACCTCCGCCCTGGGTTCGGAGTCTTCACCTGGTCATGACGCCGCTGACCGAGCTTGTTACGTTTTGTTCTGCTTAGAGACAAGCGGGGAGGTCTTTTCATCGCATCTTCGATCAGGATGTAGCCATTGGAAAGATGGCGTTGCTGGACACACTGTACATTTAGCTATCTATGTGCGAGCCATTTGCTCGAAATTGGAAGGAAAACAGTGATGTTATGTCAGTTGAACTACTACAACCTCAGCTCTTACTGTGGACACTTTTGCTACACTCTGCCGTCGAACAAGACCCTCATGCGTGCTGAGACGAAAGGCTGCGAGACCTGAGTGCTACCAACAACGGCGAGAGCAGGGCCATACGAATCAGCCTCGTGGGGATGATATAGAGGTAGAACGCCTGAGCAGATACGTTGGGGACACTAAGCAGAAGCCCAGTCATCGCAGAGGCCGTAGTGTCTGTGGTAGATGTTGTAGCCTGAAAAGCCGGGGAGATCTGCAAGGTGACTTGCCAAAGCGACGAACTGAAGCATAGAAAATGAAGGAATCCTGGTCATACGTTTGCTTTTGTATTCGGAATGAGCTCTTTTAAGACCGAATGACTTTCATCGCTGCCCGCTGATAGCTGTTCCGTTGGCCACGACTTCCTGTTCCTCACCCTCATCTTCACTGTCATCGCGGAACCCTTCTTCGAGATCGCGGCTCAAGCGTGGATTCGAGTCTGGCCCCGGATGGCCCGAACGACTTACAGTTCTGGTCGCGGCGTCCATGTTTGCCAATTGACGTTCCATTCCGTCCCGGCGCCGACTGCGCTCCTGCACGTCAAAGCCGACCATTGCCTCCCCTGATTCCTCGTCAAAGAGCTCGGCGTCGGCATTGACTACACTCCCGCGACGGCGGAATCGGTTCCGGAAAGCCCAGGTGGAGGGGAGGAAGAGGCGGAAGACCAAAGTTGATAGACGGTCGAGAAGAGAAGAGGGTTGAAGGGACTCCGGGAGGTGCGAAGAGAGAGAGCTCGACTGAAGTGGGAGGTACTGTGAGTAGCGGGCGCGGTGTCGTCGGTACAGTGGTAACAGGGCCTGGAAGATGACTAGGTAGAGGATGGCGGAGATGAACAAGGGTAGGAGGATTGTCTACGCATATAGTTCATCAGTCAGTCGTGTTTCGTCCCATGATACCTCAGACGCCGCTCTTGTATCGTGGTCTTCGTACCTTCGCAAAACTGAGCATGCCTGAACCGGCCATCTTGCTGCTGCCCGTGCCGGCGCTGGCGCTGGTGCTGACGGGGGCAGGTGGTGCGTCTTCAGTTGACGCGATTATGCCGGGCAACGAGCGCCTGAGGATTGGGAAAGCCATTATGCCGCCATGATAGGCGGCTGGCTGTGAAAGTGAGGGCCTAATGGGCTAGATATAGATGTCAGGTTCGAAGGATGTACGTATTCCAACTCAATATTGAGTTCCCCCGTCCGCCGTCGTGAAATTAGAGAGACCCGATTCTGGCGGTTGTGGCAGTTCTGGAGCATCGATAGCACGGACCGAGACGGGTGGTAACAAGTGGCCTCGGTGGCTAGTGTGACCAACCTCCAGCCTCAACGTCCCAAGGCTTCTCCTGATCTAGCTGTCCCAGATGCCAGATGCCAATTAACGGTTTTTCGCGTGGAGCCTGTGTGTTTAATGATCTTCCTGGTACGATCTCTTCTTCTGCTTGAGGCTACTACTCCGTCATTCCATGTCCACTGCTACTGTATGTTTCGGACTGGCAGTTGAGTTGACATGCGTCTGGACAAGAAGGGTGGATGAATAATATGCCATCCCATAGGCGACTGGCAGTTTGAAATCGAAGGAGTTCCTGTTCGTTCAGGGAGGGACAAAGGGAGTCGGGAGGTGGTCTACGAGGTCGAGGAGGGGGCGCCCAGGTAGGTACCTAGGTACCTTTTCAGTATATCAGGTAGGTGTCAGGTATATCTGTGCTGCGTTGGATATTGCTATGTACCTGAAGATTGTCGTAGCGTAGATCGTCGTGAAAAGCACTCATCACTTGGGGCCTGAACGTACTGTAGAGAGTACCGTCGCATTGTACCATCGCTCGTTATTATTAGGCATGTTAGGTGCTGATAAGCCCTTATGCCACCCCCTGGACCCACGATTCTAGACTGAACTGTAGGGACAGTGAGGTGCAAACAAGCCGTAGACGGAGCCCGGGACAAACCCTCTCCACTTGTTGACTTTTGACCGGATTTCGACCAACGCCGGCACTGCTCGCAAACACCACCACCAACTGCGCTTGAACCATACATACCTACCTGAATTAACACAACCATCACCCGTGCACTGGCGTTGAAGAAACCCCGGTCCATGTTGACAGGACCACCTCTCTATCCACGGGTTCTTTTGTCGCCTTACACACTCTTGTCCTTCGTTCAGCTCTACGTCGACTTCGCAGCGACTCTGACATCCGCGTTTATCACCCCCCTTCATTGTTCAGCTCGAACCCTTTGGCGCGCGTTCGCTGCTCCTTTGGCCATCCTTTGTTTCAAATTGTCCGCAGGCCGACGAAACCACGTGCCAGCCTCCCTCCCTCCTGCCTAAACTCTGTGTACCAGAGGTCGCAGGCACCATGCAAGGATAGACGTCGGTTTGGACACCAAAGGTCACGACAAGAGTTGCACTGGGGGGACTGCAGGTGACAGGAGGCGGACACCCCCCCTTGACGGGGCATTTCAACACCACACATGATTCCGTTGTCTCTCCTGAGCAGCAGCACCGAGGATGCCCCCAATGACCCAGAGCGACAAGACGACAAGACAGTCTTCCGCCAGTAAAGGTTTCTTCCGCCGCCACCGAGACAACAAAGTCGACAGTCGCTACGATGGAAGCGGCGGTCATGAATCTACTAATACCAATGGCTCTTGGGGCTCACGCTATTCTAAAAGGGAGTCGGTTGTCTCGAATGATGGTCAGGAGCCCGACTCTTCAGGCCTGGCCATGACCGCTGGAGTGATCACATCCATACCCTACTCAGCGACGGCGGATTCACAGGCGCCCATATCGGTTGACTATTTACCGCGCGAAGACCAGATACCAACCAAAAAAGAGCCTCAACCACACCAACTTGCGCGAGGATCCGACTTCCATCAATATCCCGCCTTCAATGGACCGGCGAATGGCGCATCCCATCCAACCGGGCCTCGTCCCCCTCCGCATTCCTCCAGCGTCAATGGACTTACAATGGCAACAAGCCAGGGCGGAGACCGGGGAACAAAATATCAACAATGGGGCAGGCCAGGCAGTAGCAATGGTCCGCAGCATGGGACGTACGATTCTGTTTCGACGAATGACTCCTATGCAGGACAGAGACGGTCGTTTGATGGAGCCAGTATCAAATCCACCACGTCGTCCGCAACGAGAGGGTCTAGCCTCTTCTCCTCCGAGAGCTCTTCTCGGACGGCAATCCCTCATCGACAAGATTCGGATCCTTCTGTCACAGTCCTATCTCCTACACATTCAAGGTTGTCGAAACTTAGCTCACATTCCGGCTGGCCGGCACAGCAAGCTTCGCCCTTCAGCTCCACCGCCTCTTTTACTCCTGCTGGGTTCTATCTTCCTAAACCACAGAGTGATGCCGAGATTGAGAAGTTGTTCCTACAGCTTATGCATAAGCGTGGCTGGCAGAATCTACCTGAACAAGCCAAGCGGCAAATGATGGCCTACGCCCCTGCAAAGAAATGGACTCTGGTCCACCAAGACAAGTTGACCGAGTGGCAGGGGGAGCAGAAGAGGAGACAGCAAGCGAGACAGACCGGTACCATCGATGGGAGCACCGCCCGTGACGTGGACGGCACTCCGGAGTGGTATGTACGGAAGATCGTGGACAACACCATCTCGTCGAAACAGCTTCAAAGTTTGAGCGTCAGCCTACGGACCCAACCGATCAGTTGGGTCAAGACTTTCATCGAGGCACAAGGGCAGATTGCATTAACGAATGTTCTGATGAAAATCAATCGACGTCAAGCCAGTGGCCCAACTCCGTTGAACACTGCCACCTCGGCGGACAAGGACCTCGACCGAGAATATGACATTGTCAAGTGTCTCAAGGCCTTGATGAACAACAAATACGGCGCAGACGATGCCTTGACCCATGAGCAAATTCCTGTGGCCATGGCAACTTGTCTCATCTCTCCGCGGCTTACCACCAGGAAACTGGTCAGCGAAGTCCTGACGTTCCTCTGTCATTGGGATGAAGGTCAGGGACACCTGAAGGTGCTTCAGGCCATGGACCAGGTGAAGAACATGATCAATGAGAATGGTCGTTTCGACGCCTGGATGCGCATCGTCGAGGTCACCATCGATGGGCGAGGCAAAATGGGCAGTCTTGTAGGTGCTAGTGAAGAACTGCGAAGTGGTGGCATCGGTATGGAAAATCTCCTGATGGAGTATGCCGTTGCAACTCTGGTACTCATCAACATGTTGGTCGATGCCCCTGAAAGCGACCTCCAGCTACGATGCCATATCAGGGCCCAATTCATTGCTTGTGGGATAAAGCGAATCCTGGTGAAGATGGAGTCCTTCCAGTACGATGTCATTGACAAACAGATTGCCAAATTCCGCGAAAATGAAGCCATCGACTACGAAGATCTGCTACAACGCGAAAGTAGCAGCATGGTGGACAGCGTCGAGGGCGAGGTGAAGGACATGACAGATCCTATTCAAATCACCGATGCGATCATGTCCAAGATCCATGGCACAAGAACCCAAGACTACTTCATTTCAGCGATGCAGCATATGCTGTTACTGCGAGACAACAACCCAGATGAGCGGTTGAGGATGTTTCAGCTGATGGATTCGATGCTCAGCTATGTTGCTATGGACAGAAGACTACCCGACATGGACCTCAAGCAGAGTTTGAACTTCACCGTTCAAAACCTGTTGGACAGACTGCATACCGACGAGGAAGCTCGGATAGCCTTCGATGAAGCCACGGAATCGAGGCAGATTGCCGAAGCAGCCATTGCTGAACGTGATGAGATGGCGGAGCAGATTGCCCTCGGCGCTGAAGGCTTGGTTCAGAAGCTGCAGAAGCAAATAGAGGAGCAGGCGGGTATTATAGAGTTGCAGGCCAGGCAAGCGGAATCTCTCAAGTCCGAGGTGGCTGAACTCCAACGCATCCGGGCCCAGGAGTTGCAGCGGAACGAACTGGAAACCAGGGAGTTGTACCTGATGCTTCGGGATGCTCAGGACGTGGCGGCTTCTCGGGCTGCCAAAGAGGGAGGCACGGTCCAAGATCCTTCTCGGATGCAAGGCATCTTGGACCGAGAAAAGCTGATGGAGCGTCTAGAGCGCAATCTTGAACGGACCAAGACACAGTTCAAGCTGGAAGGGAAGGTCTGGGGCCAGACGGGACCCTCGGATCGACTCAGAGAACTTCGGGAACAGATGGACGATGCACTCGATGTCGATTTCCAGGAGAAAACCCAACGGCATCTGACCAACAGTGTGATGGGAAGCGTCCATCGCAGTAATGCACACAAGGGACCTCGAAGAGCTGCTTTGGAAGCCCTGGCTATCAGTGAGGAGGCCCAGGACACCGATGTCGAGGAGGAAGAAGTCATTTATGAAAAGCCCCGGCTGGTCGAATTCATGAAACCCAAAATCAGCGTGGATCAAAAGGCAAGCCTGCTCAACGAGATTGCTTCCAAAGTCAAGAAGACAGAAGCCGACAGTGACGACGAATCGCCGGAGGGCGACGACGCCGGCGTGACCACTGGTCCTACTCACCCGAGTCTCGACTCTTCATCGCCCAAGACGCCTTTGGATGAGGTACAATTCGAAGCAAAGTTCAATGGGCCTCCTCCACCACCGCCGCCGCCACCGCCCGCTCCGTCAGACACTTCCACACCCTCACTCATCCCCGGGTTCGAGAATGGCGCCCCCTCCACCGCCGCCTCCGCCACCGCCTCCTGGTGATGCATCTCTTCCTCCAGCTAGCCCCTCAGTGGCCGGCTTCATGGGAGGTCCTCCTCCTCCGCCTCCACCACCACCGCCTGGGTCACTGCCAATGAGCCCCATGTCACCAGCACCTCCTCCGCCCCCTCCTCCACCAGGTGCTCCGTCCCTTCCTGGCACGCAACACGGCCATTTCCTCCCCCCAGTCGCCGCTCATGCCGATGCCGATGCTCAAGAACCCTTTTATGCGACCAAAGAAGAAACTCAAGGCCTTCCACTGGGATAAAGTGGATACTCCTCAGGTTACCGTTTGGGCGGAGACGGCGAAGGCCGAGTCCAAAGAAGAAAAGTATCGTGACCTGCAACGAAAGGGCGTCCTTGATGAAGTAGAGAAGCTCTTTATTGCAAAGGACGTCCGAATCATTGGAGGCGGCGCTGGTAAAGGCAAGGATGAGAAGAAGCAGATCATCAGCAACGACATGAGGAAGAATTTCCACGTCTCCATGGCCAAGTTCAAGAACGATTCGGCCGATGATGTTGTTCGAAAGATCATTCACTGCGACAAAGAGGTGCTGGACAACAATGTGGTAATGGATTTCCTGCAGAGAGAGGATCTCTGCAATATTCCGGAAAACATTGCCAAGTTGATGGCGCCGTATAGCAAAGACTGGACGGGCCCGGATGCCACGAATTCGAAACGCGAACAGGACCCTGCAGAGTTGACGAGAGAAGATCAGATTTATCTTCAGACTGCGTTTGAGCTGCACCACTATTGGAAGGCGAGGATGCGTGCGCTCGCTCTGACAAGGTCCTATGAGAACGAATACGATGAAATCTCCGGCAAACTCAAGCAGGTTGTCAATGTGTCCGAGGCCATTCGCGACTCCACCTCGTTAATGAGCGTGTTGGCCCTGATCCTGGACATTGGAAACTACATGAACGACTCGAACAAGCAAGCGTCAGGCTTCAAGCTCAGTTCACTGGCACGGTTGGGGATGGTCAAGGACGACAAGAACGAAACCACCTTCGCCGATCTGATTGAGCGTATTGTGCGTAACCAGTACTCACAATGGGAAGTCTTCATCGAGGACATTGCGGGCGTTGTCACTGCGGCGAAACTCAACGTGGACCAACTGCTGCAGGACGCGAAGAAGTACATTGACAACATCAAGAACGTTCAGGCCTCGCTTGACGCGGGCAATCTGAGTGATCCTAAGAAGTTCCATCCTCAAGATCGCGTCGCTCAGGTTGTGCAAAGATCGATGAAGGATGCCCGTCGGAAAGCAGAACAACTTCAACTGTTCCTGGAAGAGACATCAAGGACTTATGATGATATTATGACCTACTTTGGGGAAGACAACCAGGACGAGAATGCTAGACGAGAGTTCTTCAGCAAGCTTGCGGGCTTCGTGACCGAGTGGAAGAAATCACGAGAGAAGAACATGACTCTGGAAGAGAAGAAGCGACGCCTCGATGCCAGCATGGCCAGGAAGAGAGCTCAAGTCAGTGCAAATGTCAGCGGTGGAGTGAGTGGAACGGAAACTCCAGGGAGTCCACCAGCCAGTGGCGCCATGGAAACGCTTCTTGAGAAACTTCGTGCTGCTGCGCCGCAAGTCAAAGACCAACGTGATCGAAGACGGAGGGCGAGATTGAAGGAGAGACATGATCAGAGAATTGCTAGTGGCCAACAACTCCCCGATCTGCCCATCAAGGAGGGCGTCGAAGATAATGGAGGCCTTGCCAACGTGGGGGAAAAGCCGAACGAGGACGGTCTCAGTCCCGAAGATGGCAAAGTGGCCAAGGGCGATGTCAGCGAGAGCGAGGATGTTGCTGATCGAGCCTTGAAGGCTCTTCAGGAGATGAGAAGCTCTACTCCGGCCGCAGGGGATGAAATCGATGTTCGCAGGCGCCGAGAAGGGGCGGATGAAGAGCGGAAGAACAGGCGGATGCGACGACGGACCGCACTGCAGAGCAGTACCGTTGCTAGAGATCCTACTCCTGCCCCTGTTCAGTCTTCAGCCGAAACCAAAGCAGACGAGCTCGCACCTGAGAACCCCCCTTCCAACCTCGACGGTGCCGATGGCGATACCTCGACCGACGACAAGCGATCGTCTGGAGCCACATTGAGCCCTGTCTCCATCCAACCTCCGCCTGCTATCATTGTCAGTTCGACGCCGGATGACGAGTCTCCAGAAGAAGCTGACAGGCCGAAGGGGCAAGATGATGCTGGTACAGGAGTTGGGGCCGAGACGTGATAATGGTTGTCGCCAGGCGTACCGCCCTTTTCTTTCTGTGTTTCGTGTACAAGATACCCCCCAACTTAAGTGCCGAGGAGTATGTCTCAATTCATGTTGAATGTTCAATGTATCGCCAAGGCGAAGCGGTGGCTGAATCCGGCAGTGAGGGATGGAGTTGAATGTATCATCCGCTCAATTGTTGGGTCTTGGGATTGTTGTTGTGACTCGCCGGGTCGAGTTGAATGTCGGTTGCAGGAATATGAAAGTCTCGAATTGGATGGAATCCTCGCTGCGAGCTACTAGTAGTATCCTATGGTACTCGTCGACGCCGTGTGCAAGAAAGCAAAGGGAATGTGAGGGAGATTGGGGAGGAAAAGAAAGCGAGAGCGAAGGGCCTGAGACGCTCTGTGTCTCTATGGAAGGGGGCTTCTTCTTACTACTACTTGTTCACTTACACTACTTTAAACCTCACTTAGCTATGTCGAATTAATTTGGTTTTTCTCTTCATTGCCGCCTCTTTTCATGGGATCGATACTAGGTATGAGTTTAGGCCTCAATAACGAAGCATATCATTGACTCTAATGATGAAGCATAATAGATAGATCTAGTGCAAGACAGGACAGACAGAGTCGCCCTGAACCTTTCTTGCGCAGGTATATCAAAAGACCCAGGGTCTTCGAGCGATCATACATACATACTCTGATACGAGTTCAACGTCTAAGTTCCCGGCCTATCAGACACCATTTTCCTCCATCCATCTGACATGTCGAGACGGTGTCGTGGGTTCAGCAATAGTACTCCTGACTGCTCTATCATCCTTGTAGTGTCGCAGGACTGCCTTGCAGAGCATGAATATTACACCGCCAATAGCGACCACCGCTGAACATGGACTCACGACACGTCCATGGGCTGCACTGGCGTCTGTGTTGAGACCTGAGGTTGAGGTTGAGGTTGAGAGATTGATACCGGTCTGCTCTCCTCTTCCTTGACCCCATTCGTGACAGTCGGTACGCCATTGCTCAATTTGGGCGGACCAGCCACGCCAATCGGGCCCATTGCTTTAAGCTCGAGATTGCCAGTAGCGTTGTCATTGTCAGGTTGTGCTGACTCGTTGCTGGGATTTGGAACACCATTCATGACTGGTTGAGTTTGAAGTTGAGGTTGAGGTGCTGGTTGTTGCTGCTGATCGGTCGGCCGAGGCGGCTCTTGGCCCTTTCGATATCTCAGCTGCACTACCAGACTATCCTGGGTGTTGTCGTCCTCTCCCAACTCGTCCGGCTCGAGTCCCGGGTCACTCATATCTTCGTCTTCGTCTTCGTCTCCGGCATCAAAGTCGGGCTCGGACTCGTCAGCTTCGTCCTCATTGCCACTCCATTCCTTCCCTGACGACTGAGCCTCGTCGCTTTCCGAGTCGGCGCCGTCAAGCGTCTTTCTGGTGGCCTTGACTGGTCTTCCAGACCTGGATGTTCTCACATCTCGGCCATTGGGCGCTGTCCCGGGCATGTCTTCACTGGTTTCTGTAAAGTGGCCGTCGCCGGTGGATTTTTCCATCTCTTTGCGCTGGTCTACAAGCATGCTCTCGCCGTAGACTCCTCCTACCCGAGATTTCACTTGCCTACCACTTGCAGTGACTGTAGGTCCCGTTTCCAAGGGGGTAGAGATGCCCGAACCTCGGAGGGATCGTCGGCTAGAATATGCATCAGATCCGTCCTCGTCGTCGGAGAAGGTGTATCTCATCCTCTTCCCCCTGGTCCGTCCCTCGTACAGAGAAAACCCGGGATCGGGTCGTGAGAAGGCGGCTTTACGAGCCAGGCGGTAGTCGCGCCGTTTGCGTTTCTGGAGCGCTTGTCAGCAGTTGAACTTATGCTTGGTCACGCAAGTCCACAAACCTCTTCGCCAGCTTCGAATCTGGGGATTGCCGATCGTAGCTTGTCAGCAATCAACTTGGAGTTCGAGGTGTGCTCTTCGCTGAACTTGTCTGCCAACGCCTTGACTTCTTCAATTGATCCCGCTATGCTGAACCAGGTATTGGTCTTCGCAGTTTTGCCATCGTTCTCTCTGTATATCCTGAAATGCGAATCTTCCAGTCCCTCGATCAGCCAGTATTTCCGTCGATATTGGTCGGTAAACCAGGGCTGAACGCTGCGTGGCTGATTCCGGTCATCGTCGCGTCGGGTTTGTTTATATGCTTCCTTGATGAGGCCTTGCACCACTTCAGACGAATTGAGTGACCACAGGACCAATGCTTTGAGGAGACCCAACTAAGTAGACATGAGCGTCAGTAGTGCGTGAGATAGGTAGTGGAAAGGAGCGTGGTATACCCGTTCTTCTGGCGTCATGTTGTTGAAGTTCTTCCCACCGTGTAAAGGATTGACCCCATTCCACGCGGTTGGCCATTGATGGTGATTTACCGAGACCGCATCTTCAAGTGCACGGCCATAGTGTCCTCGTCTATTGCCAGGTTAGACCTTGTAGAATGTTGTCGCGGCCATTTGCAGCGATAGAGGTTGGCAACTAACTCGACGTCCTTCTTCCTGTTCAATACCAGACCCAAAAGGGCGCACAAAAGTCTCTCGATTTGTTCGTCTGGGAATTCACCCGAAACCCCCCCTTTCAATGTCTTGCGGGCCATAATGCGGCAGGGACTTGGGAAACGCGTCGTGGAAGCGACTCCGGAACATAACGACAAAGGCAATCGCCTCATTGTCCGCAAGCGTGTATTCATGAGGAGGCGACGGCGCGCGTTTAGGAGGTTCGGGCGTAGGTTCTTTGGGTGTAGGTTTGAAATAACGATCCAACCCCCGTGGGTTTCGTCATTCGTTGCACCATCTCTTCATCGTCGGACGATGGGGCCGAAGACAAGGAGGAGGAGTCTGAGTCGTCCATAACGGCGTCGACAAGGTACAGCGTGCGTCTCGGGAAGGGGCGAATATAGAGGGATGCGGTGGACAAGTGGCCTAGATGAAATAACTGCGAAATCAAAACGGTAGAAGTGCAAGCGGTCTGTCTGTCTGCGAGCGCAACAAATGAGCTAAAGGCCGAATCTTAGCGCGTGTGAGAGCTACGCGTCTGTGTGTCTGGCTGGCTGAATTATTCCAAAGGTAATTTATTTATATGAGAACGACAGCCGGGGCAGCGAGGCCGCCAGACTTCTCTTCTATAATCAACCGGCTGCAATATTGACAAGGGATCCGAACTGAGGGTGGCATTGTTTGAATCCTCGACTGCGGTGATTCCTTCCTGGAACCAAGTTGTTCTTGTGATTGCTGAGCATATCTGTCCAACCAGTCACTGCATGACTTTCGTTGTTGAGCGGCCGCATGTGCCAAGCGTGGCCCTTTTGTGCTGGCATCTGACCCACGGAGCCGCCCTCCTCTTCAGCCCTTGTCTCCGGTAGCAGTGTCCCGGTTTGTCTGCGCATCCAGCCACCACCTTGACAGTGTCGCTTGTGAAGAGGTTCACTACCCGTTTATTTTTCGCCTGGGAATATTGAACGTTTTGCACTGATTCTCATCCGAAACCTGTGCCGCAGCAGTAAGACGCAAGCTTCACAGGCCATTTTCCCGGCACATAGTCTTGTAATAGCTCTGGGCCCTCTGCAGGGCTTCCACCTGCATGCACTGCAACGGCACGGATCAGGATCATTCTAGCCTTGGGACAAGTCAGCGGGCTTAACTTGCATTCGAGGTGATTAGGAGCGATGCGCCTTCAGGCCGGGGGTGGACATGCAGCCGCTGGGTCTTGTTGCGTCGTGCATCGTGTTCGATCAGATCGCCATAGTCGGTCCTGATTCAAGATCTGTACCAAGAGAGACACCCGGCATAGCAGGCTGGATGTTGCGGGCCCGGTGAGTTTTGGAAACATCTGGCTTCAAGGCCTATGCGTATCCTCTGGTGACTGCGTCACCGCAACAAAGCGTTTCAATGAGCCGGGAGCCAGTGCTGTTCATCCCATTGTTGTGAGGAATCAATGTCAATTGCGCTGCCTCGGCTATTCTACGAGGCGTTGTTGTTGCATGAATCTTGTAACTCAATCTTGGTAGACCTGTATCCCCAATGCTGTGCCTTCCTTACCTCTGATGTGGTGGAGCACACTTCGTGCCAATGACATGCTCCGAATAGAGCAGTAGACAAGAGCAATAGGCTTACCATAGGTACCTAGGTACTGTAGGTGTCTGATACCCCGGATTCTGAGATAAGAATCTGCCGACCTAGGCCGGTCGTGTGTTTGCAACTGCACGCAGGCTTCTGACTCACTTGGGCTGAATGCATCAAGACGGTATGAGATGCCCAAGAAGGCGTTTAGCAGACCACATAGAGCGCGAGATGGAATACGATGGCATCGTCCTTTCAGCAATGTGGTGGCCTTCAAGTTGCGGTAGGTTACTGCCAAGGCTCATGAGCTCCAAGCCCTATTGGGAAATGCAATGACGCCGCCTTATTACAGAGTTCTCGGAACTGTCCACGTGACCCATGAGCCTGCTCAAAGGGCCAAAGTCACGTGAAGCACAATATGACATGCACATGCCAAGAGTTCTGACAGGCTATCCTGCTTTGGGACGTTCCCTGCGCACAGAAGGCAGGACCTCCAATTTTCTCTGACTCTCAGTTTGATCCTCGTCGTCGTCCAACATCAACATCTGCCAGGTAAACCACCTGCCGACCATATCAACCCATCTCTTGCTCACATTAGCACAGGATGGGTCGTGTTATTAGGAATCAGAGAAAGGGCAGAGGCTCAATCTTTAGTACGTCCATCTGCAACATAGCCTCAACGTTGGCCCTCAATCCTCTGTCCAGGTTGTGCTGATATTGTCTCTAGCTGCCCACACCCGACTCAACAAGGCGCCGGCCAAGTTCAGAACCCTCGATTATGGCGAGCGACATGGATATCTCCGTGGTACAGTGACCGACATCATCCACGACCCCGGCCGTGGTGCGCCTTTGGCTCTGGTCAAGTTCCGAGACCCGTATGCTTACAAGCACCGAACTGAGACAATGATCGCCGTGGAAGGAATGTACACTGGACAGTTCATCTACGCTGGAAAGAACGCCAACTTGTCAGTCGGTAACATCCTGCCTTTGGGTCAAGTTCCTGAGGGTACTGTGGTCGCGAACGTCGAGGAGAAGACTGGTGATCGTGGCGCTTTGGGACGAACATCAGGAAACTATGTCACCGTCATTGGACACAACCCAGATGAGGGCAAGACCCGAGTCAAGCTCCCCAGTGGTGCCAAGAAGGTAGTCCTCAGTTCTGCCAGAGGAATGATTGGTATCGTGGCCGGTGGTGGACGTACCGACAAGCCGATGCTGAGTACGCTATTACCTTATAAATGTCAAGAACTACTTGCTAACAAATGATACAGAGGCGTCTCGCGCAAAGCACAAGTTTGCTGTCAAGCGCAACTCTTGGCCCAAGACCCGTGGTGTTGCCATGAACCCTGTCGACCATCCTCACGGTGGTGGTAACCATCAACATATTGGCAAGGCTTCCACCATTTCGAGATACGCTGCCCAAGGTCAAAAGGCTGGTCTCATTGCTGCCAGAAGAACTGGTCTGCTCCGTGGTACCCAGAAGACGAAGGATTAGGTCTGAGTGGTGCATTGGTTGTTCAAAAGGGTGTGATTGTGTTACGACTTCCTTAGCCTTAGCATTAGGGGAAGCATTGAGATGTGTATCGGGCAACAGAAATCCAATACAGGCAGCTCCAAAACAGACAGCTAGGAGCACTGCTGGTGAATCTCGACCAAGATCTGGCCAAAGAGGTTTGGCATGGAAGATAACCCTACCGCGCAAACGGTTCTCAAGATACCAATCCATCCATCGTCTCCTTTGTCTGCCAGAGCCAATTCCTGTGGATCAGCTTTCTAGTAATTTCATATTAGAATAGACAGCCAATGCCCTGAGCGCCTTCTGGGCTGTCATCGCTGCGCTGCCGCACACTGCGCCCCAAACCAGGACAAGTTGAGGGGCGTAGGGTTGCGACAAGGTCTCCCCTTTGTGGGAGGTGTGCCAGGAGCACCGCCAGATTGGTGTCAGTCAAATGCAAACGGCAGGCCACTGGCCCAATCAGTGGTTCATAGGCGGTTTGGTGGCGTTGCTTGTTTCAGCGGTGGTGCTGGTGGTGCCAACAGAAAGTTTGAAGTCAGGGGGGTGGGCTCTGGAAGCCAGTGGTTCCTGATCCGGCTGCTATCTTCAAGGGTCAGGTCACTCGCTACAACTGCTAAGGTTGCGCGTCACGATCGCCATTGCCAGCTCTAACTCATACCACTCGGCACTGGGGGTCTTCTTCAACGTAGTATTATTGTTTGCATTTGATCCTGTTGGGTTCTTCATTCTTCCTTGGCCGATCTTGTACGCGCAGACACTCGTTTTATGTCCTATCCTGCCGCCGTCCTTCCTGCATTCCAGTAGTGGGAAGCTCGCAGTCTGACCCGATCCCGAACACTCCGCCGGCGCATCCAGGAACAAAAGAATATTCCCTCCCTTCACTTATCATTACGTCTGCATATCTCTTCATACACGACCGCCCGTCTAGATCAAGCCCTCCTAACTAGGTAGACCTGTTCGCGCCATCATGAACGTCAACAAGAAACTCGACCGCTTTAAACAATGGGCCGGCGAGCGCATGGGCGGGGAGGTGAAGACCAATGTGTCGGACGACTTCAAGGCTCTCGAGATGGAGATGAATGCAAGGCAAGAAGGTACTATCTCTGGCGCGATACATCTGGCTTTGACATGATTCGAATTGACCATTCTTATAGGTCTGGAGAAGATGCAGAGGTCAATGAACGCGTACATAAAGGCCGTTTCCAAGCGATCCGAGATGGAAGGCAAAGAGAAGACGCTGCCAATCGCTTATCTGGGCGGTACCATGATATCTCATGGCGAAGACTTTGAGCCCGATTCCGAATATGGACAATGTCTAAACAGTGCGTCCTGCCTCCGCAGGCGCTTGTCCAGCAGCTGACATTGAGTAGTGTTTGGTCGGACCCAAGAGAGGCTGGCTCGGGCCCAAGAATCCTATATCGCCAGTGCAACATCCTCCTGGCTGGAGTCCTTGGAACGGTCTCTGGTCCAGATGAAAGAGTATCAAGCGGCGCGGAAGAAACTCGAGACGCGGAGGCTGGCCTACGATACATCACTGGCTAAGGTGCAAAAGGCCAAGAAAGAAGACTTCCGGGTCGAGGAAGAACTTCGCAACCAAAAGGCGAAATACGAAGAGTCAGCCGACGATGTTTTCAGAAGAATGGAGGACATCCGTGATGCCGACCCTGAGAGCGTTGCGGATCTGGGTGCTTTTCTGGAAGCCCAGCTGGCGTACCACGACAAATGCAGAGAAGCACTGTTGCAACTGAAGTCCGAATGGCCGACAAGGTGAAAATTAATGCTACAATGCTTTTCAACAGATGACTAACAGAGTCGGACAGGTCCCAATCACAACGTCGTGGAAGCCGGCCCACCCCGCGTTCAAGATCAAACACAGTCCGCTCGTATACGCAATATGTCGAGCCAGTCGAAGAAGCCCCAGCTGTCGAAGTCCGTCCGACAATCAAATCCAACCGTATACCAAGCGGCCGGTATGCGGAGAACACAATGGCCGACTACTCTCCCGGGATAGCAGGACGACCAAACTTTGCCAGGGCTACCACGCTCGACAGCGCGCCTCTATCAATCCGAGAAATGAGCCCGGGGAACGTGTCTCGGATGTCTCGAGTACCTAGTGATTCTCTGATGGTCCGTACCGCTCGGTCACAACTTCGAAATGTAGAAGAGCAGGACGTTTTTGCCGACGACTCTGGCTCTTACACAAACAGCAGCCCTGACCATGGTTACGGGGAACAATCTGTCTCTCCTACAACGTCACAAGGAAGCGGGTCAATTACACCATTGACTGGGAAAAAGAGTGCTGCACCACCGCCACCGCCTCCATCTCGTGCTAAAAAGCCACCACCGCCTCCTGTTCCAGCGAAAAGGAGTGTCCTGACTTGAGGTCACATTGAGAATCACCCAAGAAGCATGCAGTGTGCCGACTTGTCTGGGAATGGCCGTCCAGGCGAACTCGGGGTCGGTGAATGTTATCTGGCTTTTGCATAGTAAATGTAGAGAGCCATACCAAAATGCGGAAACGAGGGCTCTGTATATAATGATCAGTAGCACGACACGAAGACACTTTGGTCTATCACAAGAAGGGATGTACCTAGCTAGTATACCATGATGGTACGGTAGGCATATCAAATACTGTGTTAAGGGGAAGTCGCGATAGTTGCCTCTTCGGGAGCAAGGGGCACACTTACCGTACACGGTTAGACCGTCCAGCACGTGACTTTCCGCCAAAAAGCCAAGTTTCCGCAAAGTGAGACTCCGTACTAGGAGCAAAAGCGCAGCGGTTCTCAGGTTTGGGTGTCACATCCTCCTTGCGAAGGGCCCCTCCAATCGCGAAAATCATCATCAACGCGTCGCAATCATCTCCGTCCATCTCAGTCGGGCAATTTTGGCTTGCAGAACCACTTGAAGAGTGCTTCCCAGTGTCGGAGGCGACTCTTCGTCCTCTCTTTACGGCGCGCCTCCCACCGCCACCGCCCTGTCCTCAGCCCATTCATCACGAGTCCTTCACCTGCAGTCGGTCGCCAAGTACATCCCGCGCGACGAGGCCGCCCGGTTCGCTGCAAACGAAGACAGGGAGACAACATAGTGATTGGGTTTCGATGGTCTGAGTCTCATTCACTGGTCTCTTAGATAGGATTTCACCTGAAGCTGCCTTTTCCACCCGCGCTTGATCGATCAGTCGTCATGGCTTCAGTCCAACCTGCGCCCGGGGTGCAGGCCAATATCCCATCGCTGCCATCTAATCTTTCTCCTTCACAGATACAAGAGGTATATCAGGTAAGCAATCAACCCGACGTCGCCCAGTAACCTCACTTGCTTTCGATGCTTGCCCCTATAGGTAACCATACTGACCGTGTCACAGAAATTCCAGCGCATGAAGGCCCAAAAATGTCCCCGAGACAGACCCAGAATTTATCAAAGCCCACCGTTTCCTCACTGCTGTTCAACAACAACAGAACTTCCGCAAGATGGCTGCAATGCAACAGGCTCAGAAGCAACAGCAACAGCAACAGCAACAATCTCAAGCCCAACAGCAACAGCAGCAGCAGCAGCAACAGCCGGCGCCGCAACATCATAACCCCCCCCTCCACCTCAACCTCAAACTCAACCTCAACAGGTGAATGGGAATGCAGGTGGCCCAACAACCAACGGAACCGGTAATGCACAAACTGAGACTGCCGCTGCCGTTGCGAATGGCACTCCATCTGCATCGAATCAACCCGCCTCGACCGGCAATGCGCAAGGCCCAGCGGCGCAGGCGCAACGCATCGTGTCGCAAAACAATGGAAGCTTTACTCCGGAACAGCTGAACCTGCTAAGGACCCAGATCTACGCCTTCAAGATGCTGTCGAAGAATATCACGCTCCCCCTCAAACTACAGCAGCAATTGTTCCCATCCCTCAAGCAACAGGCACCTGCCCCGGCTGATGCCCCGGCGGCTGTCGACAAGGTGGCTGACAGCGCCACGGAGCCAAAGGAGGGCGTTGTCAGCGAGCTTGCCCGGGCAAAGTCATTCTTCGAGACCTATCAATCTCCATACGACCTCCTGGGCAAAACGATAGGCTATCCAGATCATACCCAGCGCTCCAAGCGATTGAGGATCCCCAGCATTCTACCAATTGGAGTAGATGTTGAACAAGTCCGCGAAGAGCAAGAACGACTTATCTACAATAGGGTCCAGGCTCGCAAGGCTGAGCTCGCTTCTTTACCCGCAAACATCGGTTCTTGGGACGCTAGCAAATCAGTGGAGCCCACTGTTGATCATACATTGAAGATCAAAGCGCTGATTGAGTTCAAGAAACTGTCTTTGCTGCAGAAGCAGCGCGACATGCGCCGAGAAATCCAGCAGGATCTGTACTATTACGACAACCTTGCCATGACGGCGAACAGATCACTGCATCGCAGGATGAAGAAGCAATCTCTTCGCGAGGCTCGTATCACTGAGAAGCTCGAAAAGCAGCAGCGTGATGCTAGGGAGAACAAGGAAAAGACTCGTCAATCCAATCACTTGCAATCTATCATTACTCATGGCCAAGAACTTCGCAGTAATGCCATGAGCCAACGAGCCCGAGTCCAGAAGCTAGGCAGATTGATGGTCACTCATCACCAACACATGGAGCGTGAAGAGCAGAAGCGTATTGAGCGCACCGCTAAACAGCGTCTGCAAGCTCTGAGAGCCAACGATGAAGAGACCTACTTGAAACTGCTGGGGCAGGCCAAAGATTCTCGGATTACCCACCTTCTCAAACAGACCGATGGCTTCCTTAAACAGCTCGCCGCATCCGTGAGGGAGCAACAACGGACTGCTGCGGAGCAGTGGGGAGCCGAAGACAAATATTTGGACGAGCAGGAGGAAGAGGAGGAGGGCGGATCCGAAGATGAGGATGGCCGCGGCAAGGTTGACTACTATGCTGTGGCTCATCGTATCAAGGAGGAAGTCAATGCCCAGCCTTCGATCCTGGTTGGCGGTACCTTGAAAGAGTATCAGCTCAAAGGTCTGCAATGGATGATTTCTCTCTTCAACAACAATCTCAATGGTATCTTGGCCGACGAGATGGGTCTAGGCAAAACTATTCAAACCATCAGTTTGATTACCTATCTTATTGAGAAAAAGCGACAGAATGGTCCGTTCTTGGTCATTGTGCCGCTCAGCACACTCACCAACTGGAATCTGGAATTTGAGAAGTGGGCGCCGTCAGTCAACCGTATCGTGTACAAGGGGCCACCAAATACCAGGAAACAACAACAGATGCAGATCCGACAGGGCAATTTCCAAGTGTTGTTGACGACTTACGAGTACATCATCAAGGACCGGCCAATCCTCAGCAAGATCAAATGGGTGCATATGATTGTCGACGAAGGTCATCGCATGAAGAACGCAGAGTCGAAACTGAGCAGTACCCTCACTCAATACTACACAACACGATACCGTCTGATCTTGACGGGAACGCCCTTGCAGAACAACCTGCCGGAATTGTGGGCACTGCTCAACTTCGTCTTGCCTACGATTTTCAAGTCGGTCAAGTCATTCGACGAGTGGTTCAATACTCCTTTTGCCAACACGGGTGGCCAGGACAAGATGGAACTGACTGAAGAAGAACAGCTGTTGATCATTCGTCGTCTCCACAAGGTGCTCCGGCCTTTCTTGCTACGTCGCCTCAAGAAAGACGTGGAGAAAGATCTTCCTGACAAACAAGAACGTGTCATCAAATGTCGTTTCTCTGCACTTCAGGCCAAGCTGTACATGCAACTGATGACACATAACAAGCTGGCTGTTACTGATGGGAAAGGTGGCAAGACTAGTATGCGTGGCCTCAGTAACATGTTGATGCAGCTCAGGAAACTCTGCAACCATCCATATGTCTTTGAGCCTGTGGAAGATCAGATGAACCCTGGTCGAGGCACAAACGACTCCATCTGGCGGACGTCTGGCAAGTTCGAGCTTCTCGATCGTGTTCTGCCCAAATTCCGCGCCACTGGGCATCGTGTGTTGATGTTTTTCCAAATGACCCAGATCATGAACATTATGGAAGACTTTCTGAGACTGCGTGGGATCAAATATCTCCGTCTTGATGGTGGCACAAAGTCAGAAGACCGCTCGGAATTGCTTCGGCTGTTCAACGAACCAGGGTCGCCGTACTTCTGTTTCTTGCTCTCGACTCGTGCCGGTGGTCTGGGTCTGAATCTACAGACTGCAGACACTGTCATCATCTATGATTCAGATTGGAATCCTCATCAGGACTTGCAGGCTCAGGATCGTGCCCATCGAATTGGGCAAAAGAATGAAGTGCGAATTTTACGTCTTATCAGCTCGAACTCCGTGGAAGAAAAGATCCTGGAACGTGCTCAATTCAAGCTTGACATGGATGGCAAAGTCATTCAGGCAGGTAAATTTGACAACAAATCCACCAATGAAGAACGGGACGCCTTCTTGAAGACCCTCTTAGAATCAGCCGAAGCGGCTGAGCAAGGAGGAGACCAAGAGGAAATGGACGACGATGAGCTGAACGAGATCATGGCCCGTAATGAGAACGAGTTGGTGCTCTTCAAACAAATGGATAAGGAGCGTGCCGAGAACGATCTATACGGACCCGGACGCCCCCTTCCTCGCCTGATGGGCGAGAGTGAGCTTCCAGAGATCTACATGGCTGAAGACAATCCGGTACCAGAGCCGGAAGAGGAGTACACGGGTCGTGGCGCTCGTATCAAGACTCAGGTCAAATATGATGACGGTCTTACAGAAGAGCAATGGCTTGCAGCGGTTGACGATTCCGACGACTCGATTACTGAGGCGGCGAAGCGGAAGGCTGCACGCATCGACAAGAGGCGAACCAACAAGAAGAAACGAGAACGTGAAGCTGCAGGCGGTGCTTCTTCCCCCGATGACCGTGACAGCTCTGAGGAAGAGCCAGAACCGGAGCCGGAGCCAGAGCCTCAGCCCAAGAAGAAAGGGCCGCGGAAGTCTGCGGGTCAGAAGCGGAAGGGAGAAGATATTGAGGAAGAAACACCTGCGACCAAGCGAAAGCGTGGCCGACAACCTTACAAGGTGGCTTCCGATCCTCTGACCAGTGCCGAACGGAGCGCGCTGCAGAAGGCGCTGAAGGCGATTGTTGAGTCGATCAAAGCCCTGGAAGTACCGGACTCGGACCCCGAGGAACAGTCGGAAGATGAGGAGGATGATGAGCCGCCGACTCGACTGATCATCGGCCCATTCCTGGAGCTGCCGCCCAAGAAGTTATATCCCGATTACTACAACTTCATTCAGGAGCCGATCGCCATGGACATGATTGAAAAGCGGATCAACAGCCATCAGTACACAAGCTTGAACGATCTGAGCAGGGACATTTCTCTGATGGCGAAGAACGCCAAAACGTATAATGAAGATGGCAGCATGATTTACAATGATGCAGTCACCATTGAGGTAAGCGCCCGACTCACCCCATGTTTACATAGACGTCTTGCTAATCCCTGGATCAGAATTACTGCAATGAAGCGATCGCGAGGCACATTGCGCAGAATCCGAACCTGGCGCATATTGGAGGGAGAGCTCCTCAAGATCGCGAATCTACAGCAGCAGCTTCGAGCGCTGGTACTCCTCAAGGTACAACCGGAGGAACGAAGCTAAGATTGACCTTGGGAGCTGGCGGGAATGGGTTCGCTACGAACGGAACGACCAGCGGAGCGGCCAGTGGAACGGAATGATGTATCATTGTACAATAACGAAGCCAACTTGAAGGCAGACAGCCAGGCGGACAGGCGACCGAGTGTCACAGTGACGGTGGTCACCACGGCGTTGATTGTGCATTTTGTTGTGCATTTGGCATGGTGCTGATGTGGGCAATTACTGTCGCAATACAGAGAGGAAGAAGGGTGGCTTTCTGGTTTCTCTTTCAGCATGCTCGATAGGGGGTCAGGAGGATGCGCCACTGCTGATGGGGGCAGCCAGGTTTGATGGAAGGCGATGGGTATTACACTGAGTGCCTGGTATTACATAGATGTATGTGCTCCGGTTGCCTCCTCTCGAGAGTTGGGCAGATACTCAATGAGTAACAAACAGGGTGTTGAAGAACAAAGAGAGCATCAGCTTATCAACTTCAGCCTATTGACTCGTAGGATGAATTTGAGGAGCGGTGACCTTTTAAGGGGTAAATGGAAGATTCCGAGAGGAGACGAGGCTTGCGACAGCTTTCTGGAGTAAACCAGTACGGAGACAGTCGTAGGTGTATCTGTATGGCCCTGGCAGACACATGTGGTTCGCGATGGCGGATGGCGGCTCATGTCAATCTGTCACAATCGCGGCGGCGTCTCGTCAATCAGCTGGAACCCGAACCTCCAGCACAGTCGTGGGTTTTATCACAGGCACAAAGTCAAAGAGATCAGCTTGTGTCCCCATATTCCCTCTTTATTCTTCTCTCTCACCGAACGTCCCACTGTGTTCCCAGCTCCTCGATCTTGTCTCTGGTCGTCCCAAGTGCGATGCGAAGTCACCTGCGCACCTCACTTCGAATGAACAGATAACATTTGGAACTGCGCCAACATGGCGTCGAGTTTGGTGGGCGCAACGTTGCATATTCTTCGTAAGAGACAGAGACGCCGATCCCTTCTACGGCCCAACGACGATACTGACCCTTATACAGGCCGCCAGGTCGAAGATGTCGATCCAGATGGTGCGAGACAAAGGCCACACCCTCCCTCCCCTCCGGACCGGTTCATCTAACCCATTCATTCACGAGCAGAACCCCCCGAAGCAGGACAGAAAGAGATCTTTTCGTCATGGGCGCTCTTCATTCTGATTATGCTGCTCATCGCGGCCCTGTTCACAAGTTATATTCTGCAACAAAAGAGGATCCAGGCGGTCCATGAGACGGTGATATCTATCTTTGCTGGTACGGCTGTTGACCCCTGCGCAACGTGGCATTCCACTGATTGATTCAATGTTGAAGGCATGGTCGTCGGCCTGGTGATACGCGTCACGCCTGGTACTGCCATCCAGGATACTGTCAGCTTCGACTATCAGTTCTTCTTCAACCTTCTCCTGCCACCTATCATCCTGAATTCAGGCTATGAGTTACATCAGGTCAGGCCACCTGCAAGAGTTGAATTCAAGAGACCACAGGGCATGCACTGAGTGGACACACAGGCAAACTTCTTTCGAAACATCGGGACTATCCTTACATTCGCCTTCGCCGGGACCTTCATCTCCGCCGTGTCGTTGGGGCTGATTCTGTGGCTGTGGACCAGAATTCCCTTTGACGGCTTCTCCATCACCTGGGTCGAGGCCATATCCGTGGGCGCAACACTGTCCGCGACAGATCCCGTCACTATCCTCGCCATCTTCAATTTGTACAAGGTCGAACCGAAATTGTACACTGTTATCTTCGGCGAATCTATCCTAAACGATGCGATTGCCATTGTCCTGTTCGAGACCGCTCAAAGGTACCGAGAAGGAGCATCGGGGAATCTGAACATCATCAGTCTGTTTGAAGCCATTGGGATTTTCTTGCTGGTCTTCTTCACGAGCTTGATGATCGGAGTGGTCGTGGGAGTAGGCACCGCGCTCGCTCTCAAGTACACACTTGTACGCCGGTTTCCCAAGATTGAGAGCTGTCTGGTCTTTTTGATCGCATACGCAACGTATTTCTTCTCCAATGGCGTGCACATGTCAGGTACGGTCGCAGACTTGCGCTCCCACAGCTGGATTATATGCTCACACGATATTAGGCATCGTATCGCTCTTGTTCTGCGGAATCACACTCAAACACTATGCGTACTACAACATGTCAAGACGGACACAGCTAACCACCAAGTTTGTCTTTCAAATCCTGGCTCAACTGTCGGAGAATTTCATCTTCATCTACCTAGGCCTCACTTTATTCACAGAGACGGATCTGGTGTTCAAGCCGCTGTTCATTCTGGTCACTGTGGTTGGAATATGCGCCGCCCGCTGGTTGGCTGTCTTCCCGCTCTCCAAGGCCATCAATTACATTATCAGGCTTCGTGCCAAACGCAGGGGCCGCGAGGTGGCCGAGGAACTCCCATGGCATTATCAAGCCATGTTGTTCTGGGCGGGACTCCGTGGTGCCGTCGGCGTCGCGCTGGCAGCTGGTCTTCAAGGCAACGAAGGGCCCGCCTTGCGCGCCACGGTGCTGGTCGTGGTGGTACTGACCGTCATTATCTTTGGCGGCACGACGGCGAGGATGTTGGAGATTCTCGGCATCCGCACCGGCGTGGTCGAGGAGATCGACTCGGACGACGAGTTCGACATCGAGACCACCAACGGCGGCACATACTACAAACGCTCTGGGACCGGCTTTGGTCACAACCCCCCGACCGTCCATCGGCCTAGATTATGTAGGCAACAGCCGTGCCGGGGCAGTCAACGGCTCCGCCTCGCGCACCCGCACCCGCACCGACAGAGGCTACAGCAGCAGCAACGGACGGTCGCCGCCCCCTGGGCCGTCCAAAAGGCGGGAACCATCGCAGACACTCGACACTAAGCCAACGCGAGCGCGATCGCGTCGCCGCCGCGCAACAAGGCACTCTCCTCTCCGCCAGCGGCTCGACCAGCGACGACGAAGATGCCGCCGCCGCCGACCTCGACCTGCCGCCTGCCGCGCCCCGCCGCAAGCATTCACCACTGGCAATGCCGCTGTCTAGCAATGAGAACGGCAACGGCGACACCCCGCACATCCAGGACCCGCGGACCCGGTCTGCACCAGACATTATCTTCAGCACCGAAAGCCCTGACGACCAAGGCGATATGGGCACCGCCACCGCCACTGCAGGAGCCACACTTCCATCCGCCGGCCACGGCCACGGCAACAGTATAAGGAATCTACTCCGTGGCGCGACGGCCGATCATACAGCCTGGTTCCGCCAGTTGGACGAGGACTTTATCAAGCCCCATTTGCTGCTCGATCAGCATCAGGGCCATGGCAAGGGCCCGCCTCCTGTCTGAGATTAGATTTTCTCTCTGCGTTTCCATCCTCTCGCGGCGTCAAGTCGAAGACTAAACTCAGAGGACTGGGTTACTCTCGTCTCTTCGGTTCCAGGCCCCAAGGGCAAAAGTGCAACATTGGTCCTGACTATCGGATTGGTATTTGAGATCTATGTGACGAACGACAAGAAGCAGGTGGTTCGATATGATGGGAGAAAGGGCATGGTCAAATGCAATCAATACAAGGAGGAGTTGATACGTTTCTCGGTGGCATTGTATGTATGATTCTTGGCTGTCCCGTACGTATATAGACGAGCCTCTGCCTCTACGTGTAAGACATTATCTTTCAGTCAGGACCATTAAACGGTCGGTCGTACATATTCCTAGTTCGGAGCCCGATAGTGCACGAGAGCCGGACATACCTATGTATACATGTTTGTTATGCGTACGACTTGAAAGACTTGAAAGACTGGTTGACTACCTTACTGTCGAGCTCGATCGTGATCGCAAGCATCCATTCCATCGACTACCCCGGTAGTATAGGAAAGGGTATACCGTACAAGAAGATCTCCACCACCAGCAATTCCGGGTGCAATAGCCATGCATACACGAAAGAACAAAGAATAGTGTGCGACTACAAGCTCCCTTCGGGCTGGTTCAGCTGGCATGGTACGGCAGCATCCAGCCTGCCCGTCCCACAACCAACTCGTCTTCGACGCCGGGTCCGCCTCCCTGACTCCTGACATTATTCCATTAGCCCTCTCGATGGCCGAACCGCCAATCAAGCCATCGGAAGCAAAAACTTCTCCTGTAACAGTTCATCCGCGGAAGGTCTCTTCTCATGGTCCACCTCGAACGTCTTGTTCATAAAGTTTTTGGCATCTTCGCTCGCAACGTCCGGGATCGTGGGCTTCTCGTTATTACTGCCCACCGCGAACAATGTCTGCAGGGTGGTCATGGACGGGAAAGGGCGCGATCCAGTGAACATCTCGACAACCAGACACCCGACGGACCAGATGTCGGATTTGATGGATTGTCCGCTCTGACGAACGACCTCGGGGGCCATCCAGAAGACACTACCCTGCAACGACGTACGTGTGCCCGGTGTGGCGTTCATGCCATTGAAGTTGGTTTTCTTGGACACTCCGAAATCCGAGATCTTGACTGCACCGCGGTTGTCGACCAAGATATTGGCGCCTTTGATGTCGCGATGGATAATATTTCGAGAATGCAGATACGACAGTCCCTCCAGGATCTGCCGGGTGAAGTTGCGCACCAGCGGCTCCTGAAACGTGTTGTATTGTTTGAGCATCCCAGCAATAGAACCGCCCGGGACATACTCCAGAAAAATGTTGAGATGTTCTTCGTCCGATGAGGTACCCAGGTATTGCACAATGTGTGGGTGCCGAAGACCTTGCAGCAGGTTGATTTCTTGCTTCAGTGCGGCGATCATCGACGTCTTCTTCTTGTCCCCCTCCGTGCCTTTGGCGATATTGGGCAACTCGACCTGCTTGACTGCCATCAGTTCGCCTGTCACCGCATGAAGAGCCAGATAGACACTGCCAAATGACCCTTCGCCGATCAAGTCACCCTTCATCCAATTATTCTTGTCGAAGCTGTTGCCCTTGAGGAAGGACGTCAATGCTTGATCTTCCTCCTCGCCATCTTCGGCGACGATAATGGACAGTCGCTCATTGATGTTTTCACCCACCGGGGCTGAAGGGCTTTCGTCGAAGTAACTGCCTCTAACAGCTTCATTTCCACCCGCGGTATCAGAGCCGCTATCGAAAGACACATATGACTTGCGGTTCGGCTCTTGGGCTGACTCTTCCTGTAGTGGATGAAGGGTCGACGAGGCAATGGAGTCCCGAAAAGCCGAGCTGGGTAGATTGAATTTCGTCGACACCACCGATAATGGTCGACCTGTAGGCGCTCGCGAACCACTGCCACTTTGGGAGAGCCAGGTGTCGGCGATACTAGGAATACTGGGTACTGGCGGTGCATCTTTCAAGCTTGAGGCGTAACTCACGTTGCTCATGACGCTCAAGCGACTGGCTGCTCGACTCATACGCTGCGACCGTCGTATGGACAACCTCATTGTCTTCTCAATATCTTCACGCTGATGAGCAGGGAAATATGAAGTCAGCTCCTGGACAATCATCTCGCTTGGAGGCCGGGCGCCGAAGAATGAGCGGAGCTTCGTGCTTTGCTGACTAGGGACTCTGAGACGTTGTGCTTCTTGTCGGTCCTGTTCATCCGCGGTGGCAATGACGTTGCGATTGCGGTCGGTGGTGGTGACAGGCGAGATTGGCGCCTGTATATGATGCCAGGATTCTCCAGTCAGTTTTTGGAGTTTGATCTGGTTGCGCATGTTGTTAGTACTCAAGGCATTGCTGTGCAAGACTTGTGATTCGTCAGCCGCTATCCTCGCAGCCTTGCGGATCTCTTCCACATCAGGGGGCCCATCATTGATCTTCCGCAGTATCAGCCTGTTTCTTTCCGATCGCGTCGACTCGTTGCAGATCCTCATAAGCTCGCTATCGGGGACTCGACGACAATTGGCAGGCTCGGGGTCAAGGCCGTTGAGGACGTAGAAACAGTAATTGCGAAAGTGAGTCTCAGGAAGGAGCAATTTCTTGAGGACCGTTGCAGTCACCTCATCAGCGGTTCTGCAGAATTTGATGTTGACAACCTTGGTTTGGCCCCCGTTGTGAATGATCTTGATGACTGGGGATCCGGTGGGTAGACCACCAGGAGTTAGTCCATCAACACTGGAGTTCTGCCGCAGGTGAGCTGCTCTGGTGGTTTGACTTGCAAGCTGGGGTGTCTCGGGCCGTCTTCCAGAGCTAGAATTGGCCGAACTTGGCTGGCTGAAGTAACCAGTGGTTGGATTGCTTCTTCCAGTGTCCATAGGGCTTCCAGCATACCGATTAGGCCTCAACCCACCACTATGCACGTCGGTCTGTGGAGAGCTCGGTCTGGACCCGATCTTGAATCCAGTACTGGCAGAGTTGAAATTCTGCAATGCTGATGGATCGATTTGGCGAGAAAACCGCTTGGCGCTTCCCGCCTGTGATCTGGAAGCATGGGTGCGAGGAGAATCAGAGGATGAAGGAGTTGCTGCAAAGCCATCCAGGATGGCAAGAGAATCCCTATTCTTTTTGGTACGCAACAGTGAAGACTTGTTGCGCAGTTGCTTTATCGCCACGTTGATTCGAACTCTGTCTCCAATCTTCTTGATGCCCATCTCGGACAATATCTTCTGATCGCACTCCAATAGGCTCTCGCCCGTAAAGTTGTTTGTCTTGAATAGTGATTCATATTGTCCACAGCGAATAGTGTGTAGCCACTCTCCCACCTTCTGCTCGTCCCATGCTCGGATTGAGTCCAGCCCATCATACACATCAGAGAACTCTGAGTCGGTTGGGGATGAAAAGAGTCCATCTTGAAGCGCCGTTGAAGAAAGCTGTGTTCTCTGTGACCCGTCGGAGAAATTGCGAATCGGTATCTGCTGCGTGGTGGCCGACATGTTCGCAACGTAAGGAGGTTTAGAGGCCAGCATTGTCGCGTTGCCTCTCTGGTATCATCTGGGAGAGGGTAATGCAATAGAGGACCGGCATGCGTTCCTTCTCTTTGCAAGTTATGGCATTTCAGAAGGTCTGGGCCTGACCTGCAGACAAAGAATCAGGCTGACAGCCTGAAACCTGAGATGGAAGCCGCCGACAAAGAACCGGTAGGTTGGAAAGTAGGAGGGAGCGAGGCGTTGGGTTGGACAGAGGACTGAATGATTTGAGGTGGAACACGTTATCTGCGACACGGCCGCCTCATCAGATGGCGTCTGAATCAGGAGTTGATAGAGGGAGGGATCTGGGGTCCGGGAGGCGTACAGTGTAGACGGCGTTCGATTTGGGATGACGAGTATGGAAGATCTAGCTGGCCAGTGTCACTGCTGTCAAGAAGCAGTGGTGCATCATGGTCGCATGGTCGGCGAACCTGAAACACGGGCGCAAGGACCAACAGGACGAAGCGGAGCGTCAGGAGGAAGTTCGTGATAGCAAGGCACGCACACGCGAGACACCGCAGGATTCACGGTCGATGAATGGGTTTAGGCGAGTGGGAGAAACACCGAAGCACAGACGACGGAGACGGGGAGTGAGGAGTGAGTGAGAACTGAACCAATCCAAAGGACAGAATGGCTATCAGGCGGACTCCCGGGGCAGGATTCGAGGGAGCATCCAGGTACAATCGGGGGCATCTTCATACCTAAAGCACCCTGATTAGCTGCCGGCAGTCGCCCATGTCCCAGTGTCCGCCTAATGATGGGCCCACCAAGAGGAGGGCAGAGGCGAACTAACTGCGCTCGTGTGTTACAGACTCACTCTTCGCAATTGTCCATCTTGCAACCAGATCCTTGCGAATATGTAGACTCTCTTGCGTCAAGCTCCAGCTCATCGCTCTCGATCGGGACTGCTATTGATCTGGGTGTTTGCAGCCTAGTTATCATGGTACCAGCTACGACTCACGGTCTGCACCAGGCGAAATGTCTGAAGCTCAATGCTGAGAGAGAACCCTGACTGTACTGTTGGTAGGCCACCAGGAACCGTCGAACTGACACGTTCAGGTCTCGAGTCGAGACAATCTACAATCTACCAGGCCAGAATCTCCCTTCCTTCTTTGCCTCTCGCTCCCACTCAAAGTCATGTGCGAAGACTATCTCCACCTCAGCCGGATGCTGCTGCTCACTGTCCAAATGAATACCATCCTTCGAGGCAGCAGATAGCCGAGCCAAGGTTTCCTTCGA
This sequence comes from Exophiala sp. LBMH1013, assembly GCA_024611085.1. Taxonomy (NCBI): domain Eukaryota; kingdom Fungi; phylum Ascomycota; class Eurotiomycetes; order Chaetothyriales; family Herpotrichiellaceae; genus Exophiala; species Exophiala sp. LBMH1013. The sequence continues at coordinate 2,349,484 of JAMFLB010000002.1, forward strand.
TCTGGGTATGTCGACATGCATGCAGCAGTATCTCCCAGTTTCGTCGGTCCACGTCGCAATATCCTTCTCCCCAGTCAGCAGCCTGATATCGTGGCATGCGTCTCCTGCCAGACAGACAAACTTTGCCGGCTGATCAGACGTTTTACACAGCAGGTTGATGTGTCCAGGAAGATGGCCGGGTGCATTCAGGATGTATACGGTTCCGTCTTGAAAGAGGTCGATGGCGTGCGGAAACGAAGCTAGAGGCTCCCACGAGAATTGGCTTCCAGTCGCACCGTTGGGATCTGGCAACTCTATTGTGCGATCCAAGGGCAGCAGATCCGGCTCAAAGACCATGTGCTTTCCCAGATTGTGCTGTGCCTTCCCACTGAGAAGATCGAGTGCGCCGTTGCCAATGATGAATTTGGTCTTGTGGTTGGTGAAATCGCGCGGGAATCCAACATGGTCGTAATGAACATGGCTGAAGATCACATAGTCGATGTCATCCACCCCCAATCCACCGGCCGCAAGGGAGCCGACGGCGTCTGGCTGTGTGGATATGGGTGCACGACTGGCCAAGTGATCTCTCAGCGCTGTGGGATACAGGTCGAGCTCCCTGCGCATGCCCAAGTCGAACACAAGTCGTGTTAGCTTTCCATTTCTTCCATCTTTGTGTTGGATGAGGAAGGAAAGCGATGGCACCGTCCGTTTGGCAACGGGATCTGCTGGAGACACGAAGAATCGCTCGGGGATTGTGAGATGTCCAGTACTCAAGGCATGAACAGATACGGTACTCATTCTTCAGGGACTATGCCAGCCTTGCGAAGGTCTTGACCAGTTGATAGCAAGGTTGAGCAAGAGTGCAGCGTCCGCTGCGGAACGATATTCTGAAGCCGGACAAGGATGTGTTTGGTTCATTCAACGTCAAGTGTTTGAGGCTTGAGTAGTTGTCCGAGGATCGATTTCGCATCCTGAAAGTCGGGCTCTTCTTGCAAGCAGTGTCGAACAGGAGTCTGCCCCGCTCATGTTGGACATGCTACCCCATCGCTCCTTTCGGACTTTGGTCATCTTTCGTGGAGGCGGAAGTGGGGGAACATATCTCCAGTTTTGGTTGGGAATATGCTGCGTTGGAAGAAGCCCTGAAATACTCGTGGAGACGCTTCTCCCGAGGATCAATATGTCTGAGCCTCGTGAGGGGAAGACGGTCGTGACAGGAAGGGATTCGAAGCTCAAGCGATGTTTACCTTGACATGATAGAACCGCCCTGTCCCCTCCATATTGACAATCCAGATTCGACGCGAGGTGCGCCGGGGATGATGTCTGTGGTGAATGCTTGGCTATCAAGTAGCCAATCCATCCGTGCTCAAGAGATTCACTTCCCATGGAGCAGATTGCGCTGTTTGTTGGCGACACTAGGTGGCACAAACCGCAGTGCCGTCATGGATGTAGCCAGGTCGTTAATGACAGTATCCGAGACAGACATGGCGGATTTGAGATTGCCGACGGCAACATTCTCATCACGGTCTCGTCGCTTTGACGGTTCGGGTTCTGCAGCAGCGCGGCCCGGTACGACAGTGCCAGTGCCAGTGCCAGCGGTCGAACCCGGATCGCCTTCAATCCGTGCCTCGCGTCTCCGATGTCTGGTTTCGGCAGCAGTAGAAACTCTCCTCCTCCTCCCCTCATGCAGCAGTGAAGTCGAGTGATCGATGCCCGTATCGACGATGCGGAAATGATACATTTTAGGAAACAGATGCTTGTCAATCAGATGCAGGCGGCGTTTCTGCGCCGTCGAGCACCGTCTCTCGCATCCCTCGACGAAACAAGCATACGTCTTCGCCCCTTTGGCCTGCAGCGCCTCTCGGATCGGGTTGTGGTGCTCGTCAATGTGCAGGGCGAGGAAATGGGCGGTCGGGAAATTCTTGCCGCACGACGTACAGCGGTGAGAGTGCTCTTTGGCGTAATGGACCTCGAACTCTTCGATCGTCGAGAAGTCTACAACCTGGCGATGCGGTGGTAGCGAACATTGAATGGCATTGGCATTGGCATTGGCGCTCAAGTTGCTGCTCGGTGGTGGTGATGATGTCTCTTCCATGTCTGCTGCACTGAGTTTTCTCGCTGGAGGAGATGCTGCAGAGTCCAGCGGTGATGTTGCTTCATCTTCTGAGGATGAGTCTGACACGTCGTGTGCTCGCTTGACCATGGCGGTGAGAGGCTTGGAAGTGCAAGGATGCCGGAAATGGGGATGGGGATGGAGGCCGTCGTAGCTGGTTGCATACTAAGTGTATACTACTGTAGGTCACGGTATGTAGTACACCGTCGATGTCTGGCCATGTGGAACCGCGTGGAATTGTGAGGAGGAGGAAGAGGAGGATAGGTGGCTGTGGTGAGGCAGGTATGTTGTGAGGTCACGTAAAGATTCCTTGGATTGTATAGACACACAAACTTCTCCGAACATGATGGTGCTGGCCATGAAGCCCTCCAGACGACACGATACCTGGATATAAGGCGTAGTCATAAGGTGCTGGGCACCCAGCTGGGCGCAGTCCCTACTTAGTACTCCTGTACCTCAGTCCCGGGCTTCCTAGGCATAATAATTCCTTATCAAACACCGTGGAATAAACCGTCTGAGGCATTGGCTTTGTTCGAACGAGCGATATCTATTCTCCTACGGTTTCGTTGGTCAAATTGAGGCGCATGGCAGTCCTGCAGCTGCTCGCCATTCCAGTTTCTGCTGTCCGCACTCTACCATCAATTGCATGCTTCTGCCACTTTATGTTGACGGTTCTCTTCAAGTACGCCGTCTCTCCTTCGGTACACAACTCAATCAGTATCTGTTTGGAGCCTCCCAACTCCACACGATATAGCTACCTACGTATACGCCAGATCGCGCATTCTTGATATCAAGACCCATCCAGAACCAAATCAGAATCAAAACCAGGCATCCAGGGGAAATCCCTGCTGTGGCCATTCTTCTTCGCCGTTCTCCTGCGTGTGTTAACAGTGTTTTCTGACTGCCTCCTGAGCGCTGTGGACCAGGGCGTCCAGTAAGTAGACTCGTGGTCCTCGTCAAGCATTCTTTTGATTGCGTCGTAGTTGTGATGTCTTGGGGCGATGGGATTGACCTCGCCGGCGTATTCTGCTGACTCGGTGAGGTCTTTGGGGATGTATACTGGTTGAAAGCCTTGGGGATTATCATATGTCTCTAGCTCGTCGGTGCTGGGAGCAGTGTCTATTTCGGGAAACAGGGTGGCTGATTGCGCTGCCGGAGTCATGTCGTATCGACCCTCGTTTCGATCCGCAGGTGGCCACATGTGACGATCGTTGGCTCGTTCGAATGATCGGTACGGCCCATTCTTTAGCAAGTCGGCTTTGATGCTGCTACTGTCATGGACAGCCGACTGGACCGTCCCAACTCCCTCGACGGAGGGACGAGGTACTTTCTTTAGTTTGACGCTGTGACGGTCACGGACAGCCGACTGGACCGTCCCAACTCCCTCGACGGAGGGACGAGGTACTTTCTTTAGTTTGACGATGTGACGGTCACGGACAGCCGACTGGACCGTCCCAACTCCCTCGACGAAGGGACGAGGTACTTTCTTTAGTTTGACGATGTGACGGTCACGGACAGCCGACTGGATACTGGCTAGGGTGATCTCATTGTCATTGCCTTCATCCTCGGTTGCATTCCTGTCTTCGTTCTGGTCTTCATCTGATGGCAGCATATGGGACCCGTCAGATTCCATATCGGAGTAAAGATACCCTTGGGCTGAGGTATACGCAATGTTCCCGGCGCCTTCGTTTTCAGATCTGTTCCGTCTACTAACAAGTCAATAGGTGGATGGGTGGGGGGTTGCTGTTGACTTCACTTACAGTAGCTCTGAGGACGGCGACGCTGGATCCGGCAAGATGTCCTCCTTCATACTTGAAAGTCCCGCCGGTTCCCATTCGCCCTCACTGTCGCCCGCAACCACCATGGTATTACGTTGTCTTCTTCGTACAGTATATTCGTATACAGACGTAGTGGCGTCCTGTCGCGGCACTGAGTTGGCGACCCACGGCGTACCAACAAGCATTGTTTGAGACGACTCAATCGCTTGGATATTTCCTGCCGTCCTTCCAGCCCTTCTGCCATTCCTGTTGGGGTACCAAGAGATGTAACGTTGGCGAAAGAACGACAACGCGAATACTCCCATGCCAATGGGGACCACAACTAGCAGCAGGTTATCATTTGTCGTAAAGCTCGAGGCTGACCAGGCGGACCTGTCTGTCGTAGTGCTTTCGGTCCATCGCTTGAGTCTCCGGCTGCCAAAAGACTTGGGTAGGAACGGGGGCGGGGAAAGTGGTTTGGACAAGGCTGAACGACATGATTGAGTGATAAAACCCAAAGTGCTCTAGCAAGAATGGTCAACTAGCGAACTTTGGTCGCCGCGTGCAAAAGGAATTGTGTCCTTACATTTTGGCTTCGACAATCGTCCCGGAAATCTTTAATTGATGTCCATATGGTTATCGACAGAGCGACGTAGGTCGCAATAAGGACGGCCACCGAAGCAAGGACTTTGGCGACGAGGACCATCAACTTCTTGACCGGCGACCACATCGACGTCGCTCCTGGAAGTACTGATGGGGAGACATTGCCTGTGACTTGGGGAGATTGGTTGGACGAAGTCGTACTGGCCTGATTGTTGGTGGTGTTATGATGAGGTTGTGTTGCACAAGGCTGAGGCGGCTGCCCGGTCAAAGTCGGTGCTGCAATGCTGACTGTTGAAGATGGTAAAGGTTGTAATTGGATCGCATTCGTAGTGGTTGACATTGTGCTTACTCGATAACACCGCTTGATCGAACATAGGTGTCTGTTGTCAGGCAGAGGCCACAGGAGTATAAGACGTCTAACACAGTCAAAGTACAGTTGATGAAGGAAAGGGAATGCTGCGCCACAATGGTTGTCAATGCAAGGCGCTTAAGAGGCTGACTCGCCGAGGACCAGAGGGGTGATACGACAGACAGTGCACGACATTTCGGCTGAATCTGTTGAGAAGGCAATAGTGATGAGAGAGAGATATATATATCAAGTCTTGCCAACTGATGTTATGCACACGCCTGATCTTATGTAGGTAGAAGAACGGTGTGGTTGGAATTCGACCAGTGATCGAACTCGCCTTCAACACCGGCATCACTTTTCTGGTCACATCAGCGATTGGATGGCGGCGTCCTTTTCGCTTATGTGTCGTGAAAGATCGCTGATGGTCTAAAAGTTGTATTTCCCTCCCATCGGCCACCTTGCAACGGATAGTTCTCTTCATGTCCAGGCGCAACCGAAGCAACTAACCGATATCCGGGGGTTTTGATGGTCGTTTTCCAGTTTGCTGCCTTTTGCGAAAGGGTACGCGATGGACGGCTTGTGTAGGTCAAATACACCCATATCACAGACGCATACTTACTGCTCCCATTGATTTATGTCCATCATATCGGGACCGGGAGCATTGAACCCGGGTGGTTAGAAGGCTGCCATATACCTATAGTCCAGTGCGTCAATACTCTTAAAAAGGAACTGATATCCCCCGCCGTTCCTTGAGGAATAACTAGGTAGGTATAAGGCTTTCGTCTAGCCCACCAGGAGGAAGGCGGTAGGACGTATTGTTGCGCGTAAAGGCTCTGTCGAATCATGAGAACATCAACCTGAGAGATGTTTGCACGGTGGACCTGGAGGCTGTTGTGCTTGTCATCCTGGGGAATCTTGGAGATCCTGTTGTATCCCTTGCAAGCCCGTTCGCCTTGGGTATACCATTGTTGTTGTTAATGTACAGCTTGGACTTGCTTGAGCAATGAGGGTGGGCTTATTGAGCCTCATCTTCCTCATGCAGGACATCCGCACCAAAAGCGACCCCAAGACTGCGAGCATACGAAGCCCAGTCTTTACACACCTCCTTGGCGTAGGTCTTCAACGTGTGCATAACATACGTAGTGGTCAGTGGCAGGAGTGGTTGCAAAAGAGCTGTAGAGAAGAGTTCTAGGAGAGTGGACTGATATCTGCAAGTATCGCTCATTCGCCGCCAAGCCGAATTGAACTGCGGATTCGATCGAACGAGACAAAGACAATGCACCTTTTGACGAACCTAGGTATTCCCTTGCATTTCCCACAGACTGAGCCGGATAGACCTCATTTCCCCTGGGACTCGTGTTCGGAACACAATCTCAGATTAAACACGTCACTTAAACCCCCAAGTCTTCCTCGCCGGGCTGATGGTGTTCAACTACGTCCTCCGCTCCCTCCGGGGAACCAACCTCGAAGTCTTCAAGGTACATACATACATTCCCCATTCCCTTCCTGAGACCTAGTCTGACAAATCCAAGTTTGGCATGTACCTCGCCTTTCCCATAGGATACATGTACTATTTCGGAACGAACTTGGAAGAGCGCTTCTCAGTGCCGGACTTCTGGCCCACGCAGGAACAGAGCAACAAGATCCCTTACGAGCGCGACGAGATCAAAGCCGAGGTCGAGCGCATACAGAAGGCAATAAAAGAGCGGGAAATGGAAAGACGTCGACGAGCCGAGGACGCTCTAGGTGCGGCCAAGTTGGCCTTCAGGGAACCAAAGGAGAATCATGAGGGCACGGCTTGATTGTACCTTGGATGGCCTCGACGATGTGTACGATATCGACTCCCATCTTTTCTGCATTGCGAGGGTGTTTACGGATCTATAAAAAGGAATTGGCTGAAAACGGCGCTGGATCTTTTTGAACATAGCATTTTGGGGTGCAGAGACCGATGCATTTGAGCCGATGGTCTGCTAAGATCAAATCTGATTGTACAGTACACTGTTTGGCACAGGCTCAATATCACACAGCATCAACCAATATTAAACAATATCGCGTTGGTCTTTAGAAATCCACAACAATACCGCATTTCCACCATACCAGCCTCATAAGACAGCTCCAAACACTACTCCAGAAGTCCACGCGCCGCTCCGACACCCCAGACTTGAATGTCTCTTGTCAAAAATTTCATGTCTGGACACCCAGTTTTGAAGTGAAACCAGACGCCCCGTAATCATGCGCCTTCTCATAACCAGAACCACAACCGGCGGATGTCAGGCTAAAGTTCTCGCAGCGTGGCTCTGGCTGAGTTTGCCACGACCTGCATAGTAGAAGTCACCATAGTTTCGGCTGCAGAACCTTGTGCAAGGCTGTCTGTCGCGTAAGAAGCCGCCTTCCCTCCAGCGCTTGCAGTTGCATAGGCGAACTCGCCATTGACATAATAATAGATGCGGTTGTAGATAATGGCCATGTGGTTCGGAAGGTAGAACAACGCAGCGGTGACAAGGAGGGAGGTGATCATGAAGAGGATCAGATCTGCATTCGTGGTTAGAAGGGAGTCCAGCAACAGTTGCGTGTCAGGGACGGGCACGTACTAAAGATGAACTTCTCGGTCGATGTAAGCATGTACAGCGAAAAGGTGACCTCATATTGGTACTTTTTCCGCTGCATCCAGCTTATAAAGGACGACAGCGAAGATCCTCTCTGCTCCTTGGTGGTTTTGGCATGATCGGGCATTTCGAAGGCAAGGGTCGGCATGGAATTGAAGTTGCGGAGGGTGGGAGAATGCGCTGGAGGATTGATGCGCGATTGTGTATCTAAGGAGAGTGGAATCGGCAGGTCAACAAGGTATGAAGACGACTCAAGTTCGAGTCTTCGAGGTTGTGGAATTGAATGCGATCGACCGAGTGAGCGAGAGGGAAGGAAATGAGGACTGCTATGTGGAAAGGGAGGCTCAGCGATGTATCAGGTGTTGAGTGAGAAATTGCGTGAGCAATGGATCGACAGGGCGAGGAAGAGGGAGATGACAATGATAGTTCCCTGCTCCACGATCACCTGAGGAATAACGAATAAGTAATAATGGATGGTGACAGGAAGATGGTGGTGGTGATGTCGAAGAAAGACTCCTGGAATTGTTTGTCCCCTTTTCGTTGTCGCAATCAATGGGCGCAGCGAAGTTCGACTCCAAGACCCTTTTTTCGACCACGGCTTCTATTCTCGCTACAGCTTAGCACAGAGCAAGACGCCCTCTCTTTTCCCTTCTCCTCCAGCCCAGATCTTCAAGCCGTCAATGCTTCTCTCAGTGCTAACAGCTACTCTAGTTGCCGCAGGCATCGGCATCATTCAGCGCCTGTAAAGAAACCCACAACTGCCTCCCCTTCTCCGTCCTTATGGATGTGACAGCTTCACGACGGATACGATTTCCATACACATCCATGTCAACCTTATGCAAGACACTATTACTGTCCTCATTCCTCCGAACGCAGCATTCTCGAGCTGTCGTGATGCTCTACTTCCTTCAATTAGTGTCATATCTGTTTTCTAGCAATGGCATCCGTTGAGATGTCCTCTCCTCAGCAGACCATCCAATGCTCTGAAGCAACCACGTCAATCTGGGAAAGACAAGACAGTAAGAACGATATCAGGGTCCTGGTCGGTTCGGCTATCGCGCGCATTCCGAGTCTCCTGTTGTAGCTCCAGGCACCCTGCGTCCCTTGCAGAACTTGATCTGACACTACCGCCTGGCTGGTTGATCCACCCGTTCGAGACAGACCCGGACCATCCGGTACCTCGTACCTATATGATGATTGGGACTTCCACGCCGACCGGTGTCGACTCATACTGGCCTGTATCGAACGCGGACCAAGCAAGGCTCTCAGGATTCCTCACAGAGGCAGCTAATATGACATTATGCAGAGGGTGGTTGATATGACCTCTGAGATGGTGTGTTAGACCCGGTAGGAGAGGATACAATAACCCACGGAACAGACGTAGGTACGTTACGTACCTAGGTATGCATCTTCGATGTGCCCATATGTATCTTGTTTGAAGCGTTATCCAACTCCACCGCTACTGCCACGAACGAGAGGTTGATAGCGGGAATCCCTCCCCGTCATCTTGTACATACACATTGGTACTCACCATGTGAAGCCCAGTACCGGATCCCGCCCGGTGAGCATCTCATCCACAGCACCTGTATTCACTGCCGCCTTTCCTAACACTATATCCCTGGCCCAAAAAAGACCGCACCACCAACCCAGCTTCGAACCCACGACTTTCTGAGAAACCAGCAAAAAAACTCTGCTATAGAGAAAACACCCCCTTCCCTCCCCGCCGGATGTTCTTTTTATTTGTGGTTCGCACTCTTACCGGTATTCCCAACTCCTCTCTCCAGCGCCATCGCAATGATGGGAGGCCAGATACCAGTAGGGAGTATATGTGGGAATACCGGTAAGCCATGGTTAATCCCGCTGCCAGACAGCCCCCCGGGCATCTCCCCTGGGAGATGCCCTAATCGAATCTCCCACTGGGAGACGGGGGCTGACCCTTTGCTACTCCGCCACCCTCTCTGCCATCCATATCAATGATGGAATGGCAGGTACTGGAAGGGAAGGGGAGGCAAATTTCCGGGCATGGCAGCGGGACCTGGTGAACCACTAATCTGGCGTTGCTACGGCTGGGTGTTGTTAACCACTTACACCGTCCCGGCTCAGATTGTTGGGAAGAATTGTGCGGATTCAAATATATCAAGAGGCAATAACGTTAGAGCCAATCAATGCCAAGGGGTAGTGAATAACTGGGTATAGGGCGGTGAGGGTGAGGGTGAGGGTGAAGTGACAGTGAATGTGAATGCCAGGCCTCATTTCCTTCCAAAGGTACCTTAAGGATCTCTCCGCCATAAGACGGGCTGGGAGGGTCCTTATTAGGTGTCTCATCGCGATGCCTGATTACCTTGTGTGTATCCATTGCTGTACTTGTATATAAGGTAGGTGAGGCTGTTGCGATATCGTGACTCTGGATTTCTATTATATATCGTTCCTCATCACTTCGCTGTACGTAAGGTAGGTACCAAAGGCGGTATCGTCCATCTAATACGTACCTGTATCTTATCTCGCACCAAGCCTTGCAGATATCTACCTTCAGATACTCGCCTCGCCGACCGAAACCCAGAGGCGCCTTTTTATTCCGTCCAAGCCAGCTCAGTGTATCGGTCTACGCAGCCTGGCCATCACTGAACTGCACGACGGCCCATTTCCCACTCCAAGCCCACTTTCTGGCGCCGGAGTCGCCTCCTCCATCTTGCATGGCTCGGATCTCCTCGTCCTTGCCTTCGGGCAATCCGACCACCACGTCAGCCTTGCACGTGCGGAGTGCTAGCGTTCTGATTCCGGATTGGGGGCCGAGAGGGCCGATGGCGGTGGTGAAGGGGGTGGTTGGGGGCCATGCTGCCTGTATTGTGCAAGAAGAGAAAATACGTGTTAGCTTTTTCTGGATCTCTCTAGCAATCGAGAATGTGGCAAGCAGAAGTAGATAGGGACGAAGCAAACGGAGGAAGACAAACAGACACTAAAGAACGGTGGACACAAACATACACACACACATACACACACAACACACACGGAGGGATGTTGGAACGGAGCGGAAGGGTGGAAATGCCAAGGCAAAGGAAGGAAAGAAAGGAAAAGGAAAAGAACACATACATCACCTGTCAACTTGCGATAGTTCAAATCACCTTTGAAAATGACGAGTTGGCTCTCCTTGAGATCATCCAACACCTCCGGCGCGGTATGGGGCATACGCCAGAAACTACCGGCGTGAGTCCAGAAGCGGTTGGGCCGCAGAATCAACTGTCCCTCGGCATGCAAGGTGCTCCAGTCCTCGAAGAGATATTGGATCACATCGACGTCTTCACTTGACAGAGGCGTAGTGGGGGCTTCCGCTTTGCCGGCGTCGTCGCCATCAGAGCCAGGGGATTCATAGAACGCTTTAGGATCTTGCATTGCGTTGAGCAGAGCTGCAAAGTCGGCGGGCACCACATCGCTCACAAACCAAGGGATACTTTTGGGGTGGAGGACGACTTCGGTCGCCAGGCCCGTGGCAAGCAAGTATCCGGCCAGGACGAGGTCGACGAACAGCTCGAAGCCGGCGTTGTCGAGGACGATGTCGACACGTCTGGAGGGCGTCTGGGCCTTGTGCGCCGCGTAGAGGACTTGGAACGCCTGGCCCAAATCGTTGACCAGCACATTCTTCTCCGACTCCTTGCGGGCCTGGCTGCCCTGCAGTTTCTGCAGATCTTCATACGTCAGACTGGTCAAGAGACTCAGATCGGTGGCGTTTCCCCAGAGACAGATCTCCGCCATTTCGACGAACAGCGCCTTTTCGGCCTCTTTCTCTTCCTGCGGGTCCTCGGTCTCGACGACGCGGTGGTCCCGCGACGTGCGGATGTGGGTGATGATGTCGCGGTACCGAGCCGCCAGCTCCAGCACCGCGGGCCGGGACGATTTGAACGTGCTCATCTTCTGGCGCTGGAACACGTCGTACGACTTCCAGAAGGGGGTTTTCGCTAGACTGAACAACGTCGCCATGCGCCGGTACAGGTAGCATTCGGAAAACAGCCATTCGACATCATGCCATTTCGGTGGTCCTCGAGCCTGCACTTCGGCATTGTATCCTTCAACATCGGGCTGGCCGTCATCCGGAATGGGTGTCAAGACCCTGTTGTGCTGTAGCTCGTACTTGAGCGTTGCTAGTCCGGCCACAATCGACTTGCCTTCTGATACTGCCTCTTTCTCGGTTTCGGGAAGTGAAGCTACGGTGCGGTGGACGTCGTCAATGGCGCTCGTGATAATGGCTGGCCATCGCTCCCGCGCCGACTTGAACGCAAATGACGTGGGATCGGAGGTTTGATATTTCGCTACTTTGGGGTCATACTCCATATTGTCTGAGAGAATGGTATCCTGTTGTATTGGTCTCGACAATGTCAATGGAAAAAGAATACTGAATTAACTCCAAATATATGGCTTCGACCCGGTGTGAGAAATATTCTTCTGGAAACTCAATGTGTTTTCAGCCTCGGACATGATACAAATACATGATGAGCGAGCCTCGCCCAAAATTGACCAATCGGTGCATGCCAAGCTCATTCATCCCCGATCGGGAAATAAGGTCATGCCGCCCTGTTCTCAACCCCCTGGCAATCAGCCTTGCCTGGCCCGTCGCCCCTTAACATAGAAGCAAGTTTCACGAACTGCAGTGTACAAGTAGGAGGATGATCAGTGAGGCGTGCCTGAAATGAATGCCCAAGCCAAGTGTGGCCGAGGGTGAGTGAGTACCTCTAACGTGACGTCGTCGAGACGGCTGAGCCTTGTCCGTGCACAGGTGGATGGATGCTGTTCGCTTAATCATCGTAAGCAACTTTCTCCGAGATGTGGCGTGCCATACAACCAGTACGTACTGACTTGTATAAAGATGGCATCAGGAAAAGATTCACTACGCATCATGAACCCAGTCAATTGATGACAGGCTGTGATGAGAGGACAGCAGTCTCTACAACTCGGAGAATGAGCAGAGCACCAGGATAAAGATTTCGTCATGGGAATCAAAGGGTGTTGGACGTGCAGAGGTAAAACCGAAACACATCAATCAAGAAATGCCCCGTGGACAAGCTTGAGTCCCTCCCATACGACGGACGGTCAACGGGCTGATTTTTTTCTCTTTCTGCGTGTTCTTAGAGCGCAAAGTCCGCTGTGACTCGCATCGGCCAACATGCGGCAATTGCACCAAGGCACGGCGCGTCTGTCAGGGCTACGGCATGCAGCTGTCGTGGCCGCGAGATGGCGATCGGAAAAGAGCAATCGTCTCGCGCGACGCCGGGAATCCTCCTCATCAATCCAATGTCAATGTCGAGGGCTTCTTGAATACATCTTGCTGGGACGTATCGCTGTCGGAGGAGCTGGAGATGGAGAAGGGAAGAAGGGGTTCTGGTGAACACCACCGTCGCGTCGCATCGCATCCACCCTCTTTGCCCTTTACACACTGTCATGTCAGATACTAACCGGCTATTCACGTGTCTGTAATGCAGCTCGGTACCTTCGGACCATGACAGTCCCTCGTCCGACTTACCTTTCGCCCACTGGCCTGAACGGGGAAGAGTCGCATTTACTGGGGTTCTGTATGTCCAAGTCCAAGTTCAAGCACATTTCCAAGCACAAACACAAGTCCAAGCACAAACACAAATACCTCAGGGTGACTCTCTGACCGAAGCCCGTCGGTATATATATATATGTATATGCATGTGAATGATACTGACCAAGCCATCCATTGGTACATAACTTTAGTCAACGAATCGAGATCCCTAATCCTCGGCCCAACCGACGACGAGGATCTAGCGCAGTTCATCCTAACAATTGCCTTTTCCGACCCAAGCTCACCGACCAATCCAGTGCTCCAAGGCGTGTTTGCTCTAGCATCGCTCCAGCTTCATGGCAGCTTGAAATCCTTCCGCTACAAGCATCTCGTCATATCGTCGGTCAGAGAGTCCATCAACTGGCAGGACGAGAAGACACTGCTGCAGAATCTGATGGCAACGATGCTATTGTATCATTATGAGGTACTGTACCTGACTGCCGGCCCTGACCTGAGCTGCACAGCCTTGCTTTACCTTGCCTTACCTTGCCACGAGTCGGCTAATGCTCACAATCACAATCACAGCTCTCACTCGAATCAAACTCCAAAGGCAGTTGGGTCATATACCTCTGCGCCGTGAAGAAGATCATCAACACGTCGCCGGCGATCCAGAAGCTGGTGCGGCACGAATATTCCGTCTTTTTGGACTGGATCTATTATCATGAGGTGCTGGCTGAGTTTACAGTCAGGCACTGGAAGGTGCCGTATGAAGGGTGCGGCTGGGCTCCAGAGGCGAGATCACCCCGAGCTGCAGCAAAAGCAAAAACCACAGCTGCTGCCACAGCCACAGCCACAGCCACAGCCATGGATTGGGAGGGAAGTGGTCCCAAGGTAAATAAATGGAATCCGGTCGACACAAGTTCTAAGTCTTTTGCACTTTCAGGCTAATACAGCGGGTTGGGGGGGCAGCAGGTCCAAGACACCATCGGCTGTCCAACGGATGTGCTGCAGCTTGTCGCACATACCTGTCGACGAGCTATAGTTGCGAAAGCGAAACCCTTGGAGGCGAGCCATGGGACTACGAATACCAATCCCTATGCGAATACCTATGCGAATGACAATGCGATTGACAATGCAGATGTGAATACAGATGCCGGGACAGACCGCACCAAGGAGCTAGAACAGACCGTTTCCAAAGCAGTCGGGGACCACGGCCCCATCCACGCCCCATCTTCGACGCCGATGGACCGAACCACAATGGTGGCCGATCTGCATCGCCTGGCGTCCTTGATCTACGTGAACCGAGCGGTTCATGGCGTGTCGGGCTCGGAATTCCGGCACCGGCGACTCGTGAAGGAGGGCATCTCGCTATTGACTGCGATGAAGACATGTCAGAGCGCGTGGCCATTGTTCATTATCGCGTGCGAAGCCGTGGGCGATGAGCAGCGGCTGGCGATCCTGCATGTCTTTGAGCAGAGTCGGCGAGATCCAAGGCGGAGATCGAGTCACATTCATCTGATTCAGCATATGGTGGAGGCGATGTGGAACCAGCATGATCTCAATATTAATGCCGACATGGACACGAACACGGAGAAGCAGGTGGATTATCTGACCATCTTCGATGCCGTGGTTGGTGCTGTTCCATTCATGCCACCGTTTGCTTGATTGGGTTGCAGAACCAGAACCACTCGTGGACCTATCTATCCACTTCTATCCCCTGGTCTGATGCCCTGATTGAGACCTAATAGTACAAGTATTGATATCAACATCCATCATACTTGTAGGTAGGTCCAGCCAGACCTATTCAGCCTCTGGAGTCTGGACTAGAACCACTGGTCTTCATTTCCGTGATGACTCAAAAACTTCCCACTGTTCTCTTCCGTCAGGTTCCGAATCACCTCGAGCTGATGCTTGACTGAGTCCTCGACCGATTCCGGTCCCTTGACGCTTGGGTCGATCTTATGAAACGCTTGGAGCATGAATTTGCGGATCTCCGGGTCGCCTGTAACTTCTCGAGCTAGACAACAAACAGCAAGTCAGTCAAATTTCCATGTCATCTGTTGTGCCGAGCCAAGCCGACACGATTCGGGTCGCTTCGTCTTGGCTAGGTATTGATTGACTGACCAGCATCGGTGTCGACCCATCCTGGACTCAGCGACAGTGTCTTGATACCCTCTGGGGCCAATTCCGCGCCGAACTTGGTCATGACCATGTTCATGCCAGCCTTGCTGACGGAATACCCCACCACGTTGGTGATGCCAGTGATACGAGTGAATTCGGCGTCTCCACTCTGGCTGGAAATAAAGATGATTTTCTTCTCTTTGCCATTGCGAATGAGATGGAGGAAGCAGTTGATGACGTAGATGTTGCTGATCAGGTTGTTTTTGACGTTCTCGTTGATCTCCCTCTCGAGCGCTTCCTCTTTGCAATGACTGCAGTGTGTCACAGTGTCAGTCAGTACAAGGACAACAACGGCAATTGGACACTCCACTGCAGCGCTTCGCACACTGCCCGAAGTCGTTCACACTCACAAAGCAGTTGGTGGTAGCGCGCTGGTCTCTGGCCCGGCGGACCCAGCGTTGAGAATCAAGACATCAAGCGACCCGGCCGTGACTTGGGACACATCAGCGGCAGCCTGGTCCAGTTTCTTGGGGTCGGACAGATCGGTCACTATAATGTGGATGTTCTTGCGCTGAGCTGCGAGCTTCTCGAGCGGACCGGCTGTTGCTCGACTTCGGATCAGGGCAAACACTTGGTTGTTGGGGTCGGCGGACTTTTGGCGGCGCAGTCAGCAGTCTGTGCTGTGTCTTTGGCCAAGAACTGCAATTGTAACGGGAGACTCGGACTCACGAGATTCTGGACGAAGCCGAGCTGCAGAGATGTCCTTGTTAGAGTGTGATCATGTGATTGTGGTGTGCAAGTTGATCTGGAGAAGGGAATGCTTACGCCAATGCCTCGAGTGGCTCCGGTGACGGCCCAGGACACCATCTTTGTGTTTGTCGAGGATAAGTGACTTGTAGAGAATGCTGAAGAGGGCTAGGATGAGATAATATAGATCCTTTTACTCGGGTCGTTTAGTTGTGGTGATACATCGACAGAGGCGGGTGCGACAACATCCTCTTATATACCTACCGCGAGACCCATTGCGATGTGCCATGGAAGTGAGAGGTTTCTGGTAGTGTTGTGTCCACCGTAATCACTGGAAAGTATTTGCGAAATGGCACCTGCCTTGATTGATAATTCATGTCTCGTGTGTTCAAGTTTCGCTGGCGGTCGAGTTTGTAAAGTGAAGCAAGTTTCTCCGAATTTGGGCAAATGTTGAAGGTGGAAGCAGGCGATTGCTAAGCAACGCGTCCACCAAGTAGAACCCTTGAGGTTTCCCTGTAGAGCCTGTCGGAGCAAGTATAAAGGCATCATTGCCATGTAGATAAAAGTTGTAATAGTGTCCGGGCTCCAGATTCCAGACTCCAGCAACTTGTGCAACACATTCACCCATTGACCATGTCCGCAATCGCCCTTGTTTTCGGCGCCGGCCCAAACGTAGGCGCCGGCGTGGTCAAAGCCTTCGCTGCCAAAGGCTACAGAATAGCAACAGTGTCCCGGACAGCAAAGGCAGACGCAAGCGACAAGCAACTGCACATCCAGGCCGACCTGGAGGATCCTGAAAGCGTCTCCAGGGTTTTCGACACCGTGCGCAAGCAACTGGGCCATCCGAGCGTAGTCGTCTACAACGGTTCGTCATTGGGACTCAGCTGAGGCTGTCCGTTGCTGACCACTGGAAACCAGGCGCGGCGACCGTGTTCGTGAACAGTCAGGACCCATTGGAACTTTCTCTCAAGGATGCCATGCGTGATATGAAGATCAATACCTTCAGCGCTCTCGCTGCGGCAAAAGAAGCCGTCAAGTCCTTCGAGGCGCTGCCCAAGGACGCACCGGCCGCCCGGACCTTTATCTTTACTGGAAATATCACGAATGTTCAACCCATCCCAGCATTGTTGAGTCAGGGAATGGGAAAGAGTGCGACAGCGCACATGATCCAGACGGCAGCGTCGGTCTATGCGGACCGCGCATATAGGTATGTACCTTATCTCCCTGAGAGTCCGTTGGATGCCCCGGATGGGATCGATTGCTGACTGAAGCAGCTTCTATTACGCAGATGAACGCAAGGCTGATGGTGCTGCTGTGTACCGTGCTATCGATGGAGAGGCACATGGGAAGTTCTATGTCGAGCTCTCCGAGAAGAAGGTACAAGGCCCCTGGTTGGCAACGTTTGTCAAAGGCATTGGTTACGTAGACTTTTCTTCATAAAGATCAAGTCCTTTGGACACGAGTGACTTTGCTGCCTGACGTGGGGGAAGAAGTTGTCATTTGTTGCTGGGTGGCTGCTCTTCTAGCCTCTCGTCCAGGTCCAGGCTGTCTGTCAACCAATACTAAACCCATCATTCCCGTGGGGGCCCCAACGATATGAAGGGGTCAGTTGAAATTGAAATAATCCGATTGGAGCGAGTGTTATGTTAGGTCGACGTCGGTTTCTTGCCGATGGCCGGCTTGTGCCCGCGGGTCACGGTGCCTTTCCCCTTATGTATTGTCCAGGGTATATCATCGACCACCGTCGTCAAAAGGCGTGCATGTCCTTTCTGGCGGCTCTTATTGCACCTCGCGACCTCTGTGCCACCAGAGACGAATTCTGATCCAAAGCCATCACCCTGATCAATCAGCATGAGTTGCCAGCAGGAAGCGTCATCCTGTAATGCTTGTCCCAGTGATGGCGGCCATCAGAATGGCTGTACGGGCGACATCGAAGACTACAAGGTCGAGCTCGAGTCATTACGCAAACGTACTCGGGAGCTTGAGCAGAAGCTCTCTGAGGTAAGGCTTGAAAACGGCGGCACATCCTCGCCGTCCAAGTTGCGTTCGGCTCGCTGGTTCAATGACAAAAGCAACCCAGAGATGTCGGCTCTCTATGCTGATCGATATCTCAATTACGGCCTCACAGAGGAGGAGTTGATGTCTGGCAAACCCATTGTCGGCATTGCCCAGTCGGGATCAGATCTGGCTCCCTGCAATCGGTATCATTTGACTCTGGCCAAACGAGTGCGCGAGGGCATCCGGACAGCTGGTGGCATCCCCTTCGAGTTTCCTACTCATCCGATCCAGGAGAGTTCGCGCAGGCCTACCGCCACCTTGGACAGGAATCTGGCATACCTGGGTCTTGTCGAGTTGCTGTTCGCCTACCCTCTCGATGGTGTTGTCCTTCTTACAGGGTGTGACAAGACAACGCCCGCCTTCCTCATGGCTGCTGCTACTGTCGTAGGTTTGGTCCCAGCTTACCACTCTGTTTGATCTGCTGAACATGGCCTCTAGAATATACCCGCCATCTGCCTGAACGTTGGACCCATGCTTAACGGCCGTTTGAAAGGGTCGAGTCAGCGTATGGGCTCCGGCACCGTCGTGTGGAAAGCCAGAGATCTGCACGCTGCAGGGGAAATCGACGATGACATGCTCGTCGAGATGATTACTTCCGGGTATGTTGGAATGTTGCTGATGCGATCTTATCTGGCTGACTGAGATGATAGAACTCCATCTGCCGGCCACTGCAATACCATGGGAACTGCGTCAACCATGAACGCACTGGCCGAAGCTCTAGGCATGGCTCTACCAGGGTCTGCCGCCATCCCAGCCCCGTACCGCGAAAGAGCCCAGGTGGCATATAAAACGGGCCAACAGATTGTTGAGATGATACATGCAGACCGCAAGCCGAGTGATATCATGACCAGGGAAGCCTTTGAAAATGCGATTGTGGTCAACAGTGCAATCGGAGGCAGTACCAATGCTCCCATCCATCTGAACGCAATTGCAAAGCATATCGGAGTGCCACTCAATCTGGACGACTGGGACAAAATAGGGTTCGACATACCCCTGCTGGTAAACGTACAACCCGCCGGAGAAATGTTGTGTGAGGAATATTACAAGGCGGGTGGCCTTCCGGCTGTGATGGCCGAACTTCTGGACCAAGACAAGTTGCACGCTCAAGCCCTTACGTGTAATGGTAGGACTGTGAAAGATAACGTGAGTGGTCAACACTCGTGGGACAGGCAGACCATCAAGGCGTACTCTGAACCGCTAAAACAATGTGCTGGGTTTCTTCACATGACGGGCAATCTCTTTGATTCAGCCATCATGAAGACCTCGGTCATATCGGAAGAGTTTCAGAAGGAGTTTTTGGAAGATCCCAACGATCCGAATGCTTTTGAATGCAAGGCTGTTGTGTTTGACGGACGAGAAGACTTTATCCAGCGCATCGACGACCCTAAAACTCCAATTGATAAGAGAACGATCTTGGTCATGAGAGGTGCTGGGCCTGTTGGATATCCTGGTGCGGCAGAGGTCGTCAACATGCATGCCCCAGGACATCTTCTGAAACAAGGAGTCCACTCTCTGCCGTGTATCGGCGACGGCAGGCAGTCCGGTACGTCAGGCTCGCCGTCGATTCTCAATGCAAGTCCAGAAGCAGCTGCTGGTGGCAATCTGGCACTGCTACGTGACGGTGACCGGCTACGGGTCGACCTGAACAAGAGAAAAGTGAATATTTTGGTTGCGGAGGATGAATTGAAAAGGCGACGCCAAGAACTGGAGAGCAAAGGCGGCTATGCGGTCCCAGAGAGCCAGACACCATGGCAGGATATCTTCAGGCGAGAGACGGGCCAGCTGAATGATGGTATGGTAC
Organism: Exophiala sp. LBMH1013; assembly: GCA_024611085.1. NCBI lineage: Eukaryota > Fungi > Ascomycota > Eurotiomycetes > Chaetothyriales > Herpotrichiellaceae > Exophiala > Exophiala sp. LBMH1013. Next base: position 2,369,130 of record JAMFLB010000002.1, read on the forward strand.
TCAACTGCGCGGTCAAGTATCAACGGGTGGCACAGCGCTGGCCTGCACCCCGACATAATCATTGAATGCAGCGTTCGACGACGCCTTTCAGTCTTCTTTGTGTTACCAATTTTCCCAGATAGCGGCCGGCAGGACTGTTCGCATCACTCTCCAGTGGCCCAACGCGCTCTTGGCCTGCCATTTCTGCAGCTCTTTTGTGTTGCCAGATCGGAGAACGCTGCCAACTCTCTCAAAAGCATCCGGACTGATCTCATGCCTAGGCATCAGATACTCTCTTCGAGCGCCACTGCCGAGGAAATCTGCAGGAGTTGCCCGTCGAAAGGTTATCGGTATGCTCTTCTTGCGGCAGAAAATGACCATATTCGTGAAGTCGTCCGGTTTCTCTCCTGGAGCGGGAGCCTCATCCTCTCTGAATACCCGGCAGGATGGGAATACGGAGATGATGGTGCGGTAGATCAGTGAGGATGCCGGCATCTTGATGTCTCCGGCGTAGTTAATAGCAATTACCCCATCCGGTTTCAAAAGCATATGTAACCCAGCCAGGAATTCGGTAGTGAAGAGCTCAACTGGTTCTGCTCCGCCCGTGAAGACATCATGAATGATATAATCATATGACTCGGCCTCCGAAGCATTCGCATTCCGAACGGCGGCCACGGCATCACCGATCAGGTAGCTGTGATTGTGCGGAAGCGCGAAGTATTTGATGGCAAACTCATGGACCACTGGATCAATTTCCAGAATGGTAGTGTTCACTCCATGCGCAATCAATGCCGAAGGGGCGGTTCCGATACCAAGACCAATGTTCAAGGCTGCCTTTTCCGGATTGCGAGATGAGGGCTCCACCAGGCGGACTGCCTCAAGCATCGTAAACACGGCGTAAATCGGCTCACCCACTCGGCGTTCTCGCTTCGAAGGAGGCATTTTCCATTCACCTCCAAGAAGACTGTGGTCGCATCTCATGACACGAAAGCCGCGCTGGTTGTCTTCAAGAATAGAGATGTAGCCTGTAATGGACTCCCTCCGCTCCAGTAAAGTATAGTCGTACAAGGCCAACGTGTTGTTCAATACTTGGGTCGTCCTCGACAATGTGCAGTGCGGGTTGGCCACCATAGTAAACACGACCGCCGGCATCGACGGCCATAGAAGGCTTTTGGGCAACACCATTCCATACAACGATGCAATCATCAACTGCAGGCCGATGCGAGACCGGAGAAAGCCAGGTCCAGCTATTGAAGAGATGAAGTTCTTGCAAGCCCTTTGTAAGACGGTGAAGAGCACGAACAAGCCCATCGAGGGTAGCGCGTCGCCATAGCTCGATTTGGGCTGGCTTTGGCTCAGCTCGTCAAAGTATTGGATTGCAACATACACGGACAGCACCACCAGTGGATAACACGTCAGTGCTTCCGTGATCACCGGCCCAAGTGGGTTTCCGAGGATCGAGCTGAGCTGAAAGAGTAAGAACTGCAGCGTGGGTATCCAGAAGCAAAAGGGGGAAATAGCCCGGGGAGTCCAAGAGGGTAGATAATTGCGAAGGGCAAAAGCAAGCAGAAATGATGCTGTGAGCCCATACCTTTGATACAAGGCGGAGGGGACCGCTCCATAGACAGGAGACAGTACCAGCTGGGAGACAGGGGCATATAATGCCGCAAGGAGTATCAATTGAAGGGCTCTTTGGACTCTGATATCGCTTAGGTAGGTGAAGATGGTTTTTGGGTTCTGGGTCCGCACAGGGAGACTTTGTTGAGATGGAGGAACCGCGGGACTCTGTGATGAATGCTTGATCTGCTTCAGAGGTCTATTCTGTTTCCTAGCCATTGCCTGGAGATCTCAGCAGGGCTGGTTTTGAGGTCGAAGTGCCTGTTCGGATAAGTGGCGCAAAGAAGAAATCAAGATGCATGAAGTACAACAAAACTGAACATTTAAAGACGGCTGCAAATCAACTGGATGGAGGGGATTTGAGGGGGATGGAAGCTGGTGAGTTGAGTTGGGATATCAATAAGGTTTGATGTTTATATTGCGCTCACGAGTGTCATGCGTCACCGTATTTGATACTGCGGAACACAGACGCCGGACATGATATTGACGTCCTCGGCCAAACGACAAACCCGCCAATGTCATGGCAGCGGTCAAGAATAAGAACAACCTGATTCACTCATGCTATCCTCAATATTACCTCCGATGAGCAGTCTACACCAAGGATTCTTGTCCTCTACATCGGCTGGACACCCAGGGCGAGCAGGTCACATGCAGTCCAGAACGGGACGACTGAAAAGCAGAGCCTGATCAGCCTGCAGCCTGCAGCCTGCGTTCCCCTGCATCGGACAATCGAATGACAGGTCTCCTTTTGTCCTGCCTTCTCGAGGAATTATTAGCATATTGCGAGCTCTCATTCAAGGATCAATATATAACGTCGATGTGCCGGATCTATTGGCTCAAGGAAGAACAAGGACTTGTGTCAGACACCTCAATATGGACGTATGGAGGCATGGACACCATCAGAGCTAAGGAGAAGTAGAAGAAGAGGTAGGGTGATAAAAGGAGTACACAGGCGGGTGACGGTGTCTTGCAAGTCCTAGCTACAAGTGCCAATGATGAACTGAGAGGAGATTCTGGAAGCAAGGCATAGCAAGCATGCACTACTGGATCTTGATCGACTGTTCCACTCACTCCTCTTTGGCCCCGTCCAACGGTGCCGCCGTGAGCGGTAACAGCGCTTCCCATAATTCCGCGAGACTCATTGAGCCTCGTAAGCTAAGGGGCTATACCGACAACTGCAGTTCTACTTTCCAGTCCGCTTCCGTGGAATAGATCAGACCATCCCGGCCTAGCAGAGAACACCGAGGTCACTTACTTGGTCTGTTCGGCAAGTTTTTCGGCTTTGGGACTCGATTCCCTGAAAGCATGGCATGCCGAGGTCGATACCTCTCTGTTATCTATTATAACTGCCGTGACCATTGTGAGCTGCGGTCTATCTGGAAGTCAATTATTATTCAATTATTGGTAAGATGGGCTCACTTATCATGAGCCGCTTACTGGCGGTGCTGGTATGACGCAAGTTTCAGCCTCGTGTTGTCGGGCCCTTCTCGGGCGCTAGCTGTCACAAAGCTTTCCAGTCAATATAAGGTACGCACTAGTAGATCGCTGCCAATCGGGTAGGTCGGAGCCCATAGACCCACCGGGATGATTGGCTGCTCCATCACAGGAGGAAGCCGCGTACTAGTACATACCTCGCTATAATAAGTTCTCGGCAGTTGCAATGACGCGCAAGTGCAAGTCACGTGGGGCGCATCTATTCCCTCAATGTTACGCCCGACGACATGTTTTCTATTCTTTATAAGGAAGTATCTATGTCCTGCTTGGAAGAACCCTTCCCTGCTCCTCAAAGGTCCTCAACTGTTTCTTCCTTCTCTCTGAATAACTCAACGAAAAACCAAAATGACGGCATCTCCAACACGCGAGTCTGTAATCCCGCAGTTCGACAAAGACTTGCGGGACTTACACCTCATCTACGACTACGATGCGCAGAATCCCGAAACCGGCGCCCCCGAGAAGTGGAAGTACGAGATGTGGTTCTTTTCTCACAACCGTATTGTCTACGCCATCCACGGCGGGCCAATGGCTGGTCGTAAGAACTTTCAGACCGCAACATATCAATGCATCCGACCAGGAGAACTGTGGCAGTGCAATTGGCTCGAGGAGACCGGAACTATATGCTCACTGGTGTACGATATGAAATTGAATAAGATCACCACCTTGTTGGGATTCAGTATCGGCCATTGGGGGAATGCAGAGGCCGCCCACGGTGACAAGAGGAATCCAGAGGATCTTCAGAGATGGAGGGGATTGGCCAAACAAGGCATTCAGACCGACCGTTATCTTTTGAGCGAACAGGCGGATATACTCGTGAAGTTTCATGGGAAGGGCGAGTTGGAGCCGATTGAAGAAAGCTGGCCGACGCTGTAAACAGGACATCAAATTGGGGCGGCTAGATTTCGCGTTTTGGGACAATGGACTCCTCGTTGATATCAATCTTTCGAAAATATTCCATGGAGGCTCGTGGCCCCTGCACGAGCCGCCGATACTGCTCTATCTTCGACATTTTGTTTACTCTCGTCTGCTACGGCGGTCTCCAGAACATCAGCTTAGGTGCTCTGCAGTGCTTCAAGACGATAGCGGCCTCCTGAACTCGAAAATCATCTTGTGGCCCCGAACCGCCCGCCGAAATTGCTCTGTCTGCGATACTTTGTTTACTCTCGTCTGCCGGCGGTCTCCAGAACATCATGTTAGGTCGGTCGCTCTGCAGCGCTTCAAGACGATAGCGGCCTCCTGAACTCGAAAATCATCTTGTGGCCCCCGAATCGCCCGCCGAAATTGCTCTGTCTGCGATACTTTGTTTACCCTCTCCCCTACTACGGCGGCCTCCAGAACATTCCGATAGTCTATCTTTATGGGCCCCCGAACGGCCCGCCGAAATTGCTCTGTCTGCGATACTTTGTTTACTCTCTCCCCTGTTACGGCGGCCTCCCTGGCTAGGTATATTTCCCAGAAAGCTATCGTCATTTGTGTCAAGATCACAATAAGGCTCATGAACAGTCTCTGCCTTTCGACCGCTCCATCATCATCCCTACATTACGGGTCTTCTGCGAACGCCACTCCTGGGCCGAGATCCCCAAGACCCTCTAGAGATTCAAGCGCAGTACTCGCCAGCGTGTGACAACGGTGCGTCCCTTGCGACATGGAGAATCAAATCATTTCAAACAGACTTTCTCAATTCAATCCTTACTTGGTCCAGTCACTTCCTTGGTCCAGAACCTTCTGTCCCTCCACCAAGCGTCGACAAGGTCCCTTCCCAAGCCAGAGATGCTGTGTGTATGATAAGCCTTCTTCGATATCCCAGCCTTTCCCGCCTTCGACGAAAATGGCCCGTCCGTTCACTCCCTCGGTCTCCTCCTTCTCGCCCCAGGCATATCCGCCGGCATTGTAGGCACCTTCGACAGTCTTACCACTGGCGCCCTCAGTCTCCTCGGTCTTCAGCATCTTATATCCCTGTCCTGGCCCGCCAGCAAGCAGTGCGGCAATGATTGCTGCAACGTCGTCGGGTGTGTTGGTAGGTAGTCCAGCCTTGCGCCAGGCTTCCGCGATCCCGGACACCATCGCCGTCACCGTCATCCAGGGACATACGGCATTCACACGAATACCAAACGCTCGTGGAGCGACGAGACGCAAGGAACGCATGAGCCCAAGAACACCGTGTTTGCTCGCCTGATACACAAATAGTCCAGGACTTTCTTCGAAGCCGGCAACCGAGCTCAACAACGTCAAACTTCTGTCCACCTCCTTTGGTTTTCCATGCCCAAGATAGGCGCATGCAATCCTCGAGAAATACAATGTGCCGGTCAAATTCACATCCAGCACGGCCGTGGAGGGTTCATTCTGTACATCTTCGAGAGACAGCGACGGCTCAAACCAGCCGGGACGCTCCATCAATCCGGCATTTGCGATGGCATGGTCCACCCGGCCAAACGTCTCAAATGCCATCTTGAACAGTCTGAGGTTGTCGGAGTACTTCGTTACATCACAGTAAACAAAGATCGGCCTGGTTGAGGCCGTCGAGGTTTCAGGTAGAGAGGAAATGAGTGACTCGGCCGTGGAGAAGTTCACATCGCCGAATACGACCTTTGCCCCGGCATTATGTAGGAGCTTGACCGTCGATGCCCCAATGCCGGTTGCACCGCCTGTTATACTGGTAGATTAGCCGACAATCTGCAACCATCAAGTCTCATTCTTGGAGAGGCATCTCATGTGTACCTGTCAATACGACCACTTTGTCGTTGAGACTAGTCAAGAACGCCGGGTCAGGCTCAAACCGGGTCATTTTCTATACTCGATACAATAACAGGAAAGGAGGGAAGGTATTGATTGATCTTGCTAACTCGTGTAGGGGAGCGTTTGGGAAACCCTGAGAGCGTGGACATGGGCCCCGCAAGCATCTCAAAGCATTATATATATCCATATCTATATCCATATCGAGCCGAAGACAAGGATCCACAATTGAAGCGAGTTATCTCCACGTCAGCCTCCTGTAGGCTCCAGACTTCTACGACGGGGGTTTTCCCGGTCAAAAGATCCAGGTCCATCAACCTAGGTTGAAAGCCATCCTCTGGGCCGAACCTAAGAGAGTGACTGGCACTTGTTTTGTCTCGGACCGGTTCCTGGATGAGACCCCTGGAGACCCCTCCCCAGCGGAAGTTTCCACTGGACTACGTGCGTACCTAGGTGGCATACCTAGGTATGTATACCTATACCTACTGGACGAGGGGTGTCCTGATGGGGTAAACCTGGGGTAAGATACAGCTATGCAGTACCAGTGGCAGAGGCAGAAGCAGAGGCATATATTGGACGTTGATACTTCAGCTCAACCGCTCAGACACCCTCTCCTCCCACTATCTGACAGACACAGACACAGAAATCTACATACACAAACCTCCATTCTCTGTCAAACCAACAGCAGCCATGCCCCTAACCACACATCATCACATCTCCTCAGAAAAAAGGCCTGTCGTCAGTGACCAGCCTCATCATCGGATCCCAATCATGTGTGCTCATCGACCCTCCCTTTCTCCTATCTGACGCCAACTCGGTCGTGTCATTCATCAAATCCCACACCTCCAACCCCCCTGCACGCCATCTTCGTGACTCACCACCACCCAGACCACTATTTCTCCGCCAATCCCATTCTGGACGCCTACCCTTCCGCCAAGCTGTACGCGGCGCCATACGTCCGGGCCGGCATCGACCGCGAATACGACGAGAAAGTGCTCTATTGGCCGACTGTTTTTGGCAAGGAGAATCTGCCCACAGCACCGAAGAAACCCGAGCCATACCCTTATAGTTTCTTCGTACTGGACGGCGATGAGAAGAGTCCTGTGTGTCTCCTGGGCCCGGTCCAGGGAGACAGTGTGGACCATACTTTGTTCTGGCTGCCGACTGAGAGGACTATCATTACTGGGGATGCCGTATATGCGAGAAGCACTCATGCTTGGTACGTGACCCTGGAGTTGTTGCTTTGCATACCTATTTACTTTCATTTTCATTTTCTGCTTGCGATTGCAATTCACCTCATTCTATTCCATCCCGTTCTGTTCTGTTTCATTTCACCCCATCCCAATTTCCACTCTGGGTCAGTCGGTCAGTCAGTCGGTCGGTCCGTCCTGCCCACACAAGGCAAACAACTTGTCTGCCAAAGGCCTACATCAAGTAAACCAAACCAAAGCAACCCAAAACCAACCCGAATCGACTTCACCAAGCCAAGATATGATATACCTATACTAAGTCAACTTCTTCTTTTGTCAAACAATAGGGTCGAGGAGATCGAAACCCCCGCCATCCTACACGCATGGTACCATACCCTCGACCTAATCGAAGCCCTGCAACCCGTCAAGATCATCCCCGGCCACATCGAAGCCGGCTGGGACCTGGACGCCAAGGCCGACCTGGCATATATGCGCAGCTATCTCGACCTGTTCAGCCAGAAAATCACGTATGCGCCGACCAAGCCGACCGTGGACGAGCTGTACGCCACGTTCAAGAATGCTTTTCCGCAGTGTGAGAAGAATCTGGATTTCTTTCTGGGCCATCTTAGTCAACAGTTTGGCGAGGGTGGGCAGGTGTGGGAGGAGAATCGGCATCACGCTGTTGGGGAGAGGAAGACGGAGGATCTTGAGGGGTTTTGGTTTGGGAGGCGGGAAGGGAAGGAAGAAAGGAAGTGAATGAGTGAATGAATGGATGGAAGGATGGATGGCCCTCCTCCCCAGCTGTCAGCCAGTAGGATAGGTATAGATAAGGTATGGTCAACATGAGTATATTATATTATACTATACTATACTATACTATAAATTGTACAGGATTATGGTTATGACTGGTGTCCGCAACCCAGTGGCACTGGCATCCCCTAAGTGAGGGACGTAGTACGTACCCTACACAACGAAATGGACATCAGGACAGAACAACTATGCGCCCAAACTTCTGTATCAGAGACCATCCGACCATCATGATATAAGTGTACCAAGATTAAATGGAAAGGCTGTATGTACAGTACAGTAGTTGGACACACTCAGTCTCGTCTTCTGGCCGACTTCTGTCTATTTAAGATCTGCCTGACTTCTGATTGGGTCAAATCATTCAGCCTTGTCAGGGGCTAATCCAGCAAGGCTGGGTGCCCCCCTAATTCTCCCTAATAACCACGGTCGACACCATTCATGCTCGTTTACCATAGTTCCGCTCAGTCTTGAAGTTGAAATACTGGGACACTGCTTCGACACACTGCCGACTCCCAACTGCCGACCGCTGACTGCCCCGTGATTGGGGAAGATGTGATGGTTTGGTACCTTGTGTGTATATATCTCCAGGCGTTATACTGTAGTAGACCCCGCCTAACGCCAGCCAGCCAGCAGGTACGTCCCAGGGAAAAGATATAGCTGTCTAAATGTAGGCAATAGACATCATTCGCTTCGGAAGTGATGGAGGAGAAGGGGCACAGATATCAAATCAAATCACCTGGTTATTCATCTATTGGGCGCCTGTTCTTCCCTGAGGTGGCCTACCAGCTCAGACGGAATGTGAGGTGGTGCAATGCGATGCAATGCAGCCTACCCATAGCACCTATCATAGCACCTTTAGGTACCTAGGATCTAGATATACATATATGCATGTAAGGTAAACAGCTGAACGTGTCGAGCAGAGCATAGAGAGGAATTATGAATGCCATTGATTAGATTAGAAGTTCTTTTCTTTTTTTATGCCCCTTCCTTTCCTTGCCTCAATGCCCTGCTGACAGTTTGCTGTTCATCAAAGTCAAGGTCAAAGATCTAGTACTTTGGTTCGATTCGGTTGGTGCGGTTCAGCCCAATCCGCTGTGGCAGAAGAAGATATTCGAAGAAAGGCAGAAGAAAAGCTCGCTGTGGTCGACAACATGCCAAAAAGAGAAAAACAAGAAGTAAAGACCCCTTGAAGAGATGGGGGGAAACTCGTCATCAGAATCAGATAGATTCCGAGATGCTGATCCAGGGAAACAATGCAAGATGTCGAGTCTCTCCAACATCTTTCTCTCCGTCACTCTGTACAGGCTTCAAAGAGTTCGAAGCCCAATGCAACCTGGGCAGCCATGCAGCCGTTTCCTGGTCGCTGGAACACTCTGAAACAATCAAAACCTCCAGACCAGCCCGACCGACCCAACCCATACCACCCCGGTCCGTCATCCAAACCATGGGTATCAATCAATCAATCAATCAGTCAGCCCAGTCAATCAAGCAAAGACAAACAAGTGTGAAAGAGCCGGTCCCAGTGACTTCCACCCAGCTCTATCCAACCAAACAATAATCAAGGTGTTCAGCTCAGCTCGGACAAAAAAGACCTGACCTTCATCAGGATATCGAAGTGAAGCACCCGAAAAACAGACCCAGACCCACAACACACGAGAGACCAACCCAGTCATTCCACATTTCAAAATCCCCTCCCTTCGTCTCATCGTGAAGGTCATCGTCGTTGTTCATCACTCCACTCCCAGGTCCCTTCATGTCGTGACTTCCATTATGAACAAGTTGTTCCGGAGTCTGCACATTAAAACTGTCCTCGTGTTTGCGTTATACCAATACTCCAAGTCCGATGGGTGAGTCCACGGGGTCGCTGCTCAGCAGCCAATCCCTCTTGTTGAACTTCTTGGCCTCTTTTTCGGCCTCGGCATCGACGTCCAACCCTAGGTCAATGCCGCTGTCGTCATGAGCTTGAGGTCCCTGCTGTCGTTTAACCGGACTGCTCAAGCCAGTGTGGAAGCTCGGCAGATCTAAAGGGCCACCGCGTCGTAGTTCGTCCAGCTCCGCGTCCGTTTCATCATGGTCGACTTCGTGGGGTGGTTCAGGAGCTTGAGGAAGGCTTGGGGAACTCTTGGAGAGTTTCTCCAGTTTCTTGGGCCGATGAATGTCGGCTTCGGTCGCAGCAATGCCATCCCCTTCTTCAACGACTTCTTCAACTCTCTTCCGCTTCACACCATGGCTGGTTGAACCTAGTTGCGACTGGACCTCTTTGCTCTTCTCTTGTTCGCGTTCGTCGGCGAGCTTCTGGCTCTCTTCATCCATCAACAATCCTTCCATCTGGGTCATCCAGCCTAGCATTTGGGTCGCGAACGACTCTACAAACCACCATGACTGGTAACTGTGTGCTCCGTTTTGCCCCATTTGCATCATGAGGCTGCTCCAAAACCGGGAGTGCCAGTCGATCATACATTGAGGATGATGGCCATCAAATAGTTGAGGTAGCCGCTCTAGCCAATTGATCCATTTCTCCAGTAATGGACTAGGCTGCTCGTTATTTTCTGGAGGCAGAAGGCCGCTGCCACCATCCGCACTACCGTTGATGAAATTGGCGTAGGCGCTCGTTGGATCGTCTTCAGCTGCACGCACCAATTCGCCGTCAACGGGAAAAACAAGAGGTCTCATGTCGTGCTTCAGAACAAGCTCGATCTTGTCCAGGGCTTCGGGAGGTGGCATGCTCTCCTCCAGCAGACGCTCAGGATCAACTATGGCCATCAGGTCGAGCCACATTTGCGTCCGCTGTTGTGGATCCTCCAACATGCGACTCAGTTGTTGGGTCGCAGCATTAGCACCCTTGAGCTTCTTCAGTAAATGTGCGAACCGTGCTGCCGGTACAGTCTTGGCGACGACGACGTGTACCGGACACTTTTCCTCAAAAGCCGAGATGAGATGACCGACGAGTTTTCCTCCGATCCGATCGAAAACATTCCATACGACGTCTGGGACGTTCTGGACGGCCAGTGGAGCAATGAACCGGACAATCTGTTTGTACATGCGCATATCGCACTCTTGGATCCAAGGAGCCAGACACTCCATGGAAAACAACTTGGATACCGGCACCGTCATCTTGCCGTTGAAGGCCGAATGATGGTTGAAGAATGGCTTCTCCTTGCATTTGCGGAAGGCGTCGATAACATCGATACAGTAGGATCGATAGAGATGGAACAACGCCCTCGCTATAGAGGCGTCGTAGTTTGTCCCCTCTAGGTAGGGAAAGATATCGGGGAATCCGATCGGTTCCTCCTGCGATAAGGACGAAACCTGGGAAAGGGAATCGATGGTGGGCATCCCAAGGTACGTGGCCATACTGGCTGGTAGGTTGGGTCGGATCGAAGGCAAGGCGGCGATAACATTCGCCGGCATGGTGTGAACGGGTAATCGGATCGTCGGGGTATTGATGTATTTACAATCCAATTTCTGGATTTGGGGTCTTGCTGGCTCTGGCTCTACCTCCACCTCCTCAGGCTCAGCAGTTTCCCGGGGCAAGAATGCAGCGCTAGGGGCTGGGAAATCGGCTGTTTCCACAGTGGCTCGTGATAGAGGTCTTTCGATAGGAGGTGAGATATGTTGTCGAAAGTGTTTGTTGACTTCAGCATGAGATCCATGTCGTTCATGTCGGTTGCTGTTTGCGGTTCCAGGCCTTTCAAGTTGCGTGACATATTGCCGATCATCATCGTCGGCAACCAGTGAAAGATCGACGTAGTGGTACTTGGATTCGCCTCGGACGCCGAGTCTCCTCGTCTGGACATTAGGGAAGATGATTCGTACGAGCTTTCCGAACGACGCAGGGTTCAATGTAGGCACGCGCTCATTACCACATCGTTCTGTATATCTAGTAAACACACGATCGCGACGGACTGAGTTTGACGATCGTTGGCAGTTTTCCTGAAGCCTGTTATAGTTAGCAGTGTCCCTCCAGAGGAGTACGATCGACGCACCAGAGCATTGCAAAGACTTGTTTCGCTTTCTCCGATTTGCCTCCAGACCCTTCATTCTTTTGGACCTCAGCGGCGACCTCCTTCAAGGACTTGCCTTGGTACTGCGAAAGTAGTCGTCGCAGTTCTTGGTCATTCGCTACACTTGAAGCTGTTCCTTTTCTTCGCTTCGCTCCACCATTTTCTGTGTTCGAGTCATCCGGCGCAGGCGAACCCTCGAACTGTTCCGACTGATGGCGCATATGCTGCATATGTTGCGGCGGGACGGCGTACGGTGGTAACCCATGAGGGTAGTGCATGGGGAAATGTTGCATTTCCTGAAATGCATGTTGTGACATTGGGCGCATCTCGTGCTGTGGTAAGCCCGCAGAAGGGTCTATCGACTGCTGTTGTAGGTGTGCAGCCATGTTGTGAGGATAATGCATGAGCATCTCTTCTGGATTGGGCCCGTACATGGCAGCAGCTGGGTGATGGCCATGTTGCAGGTAGAAGCCGTTCTGATCGAGCGGCATTGTCGAGTCGTCCTGCTGTTGCTGCGGCGGCGGTTGAAATGCGATTCCGACACCAACAGACTGCAAACTGGTCGTCGAACCCCGGGATTTAGGACGTTGTGTTTCTTTATTTGATGTTGCATTGTTTGTATGGGAGTGACCTCGATGTTCTGGAGCTTCCTCCATCGTGTGGGTAGGTGATTGCGGCATTCTGAACTGTGCGCCAGTTAGTCTGCTGTCATGCGCAAAAACAAACAACTCATCAGGGCGGTTTCGGTCAAAGCTCCTCAATTTCACGGGAAATGAGTACCTTTAGACTTCTGCAATATAACTAACGGCGGTCGCACTCTCTTTGTGCAATGGTCTCGATCACAAGTCGCGACAGGCCATTGAAAGAAGACGTGGTGGAGGTTGTCAGAGGCGGGAGTGGGCGGACATGTATCCAGGCTGTTGGGTGTAGGCAAGAATAGTTAGATATCAGTGAGCAGTCAAATACCAGAGCAGGCCGTCATGTCCCACATGGAACCAGGTCTTCAAGTAGTGCTCGAGGGCGGCTCTGATAGCACAACTGAAGGCTGCACACTACGACTTCACGCGCTGTAATGTGGCTGTTGATGGTTTGTGTTGGACCAGGCCCATCCAGTAAATGTTATGCCGAGTTGCTTCAGCAACAGTGCCAAGAGGGCCTTTTGTGCAGCGCCGCCCAATTAAGAAAATTCCTGATAGTCTGACGCCGGAAAACATGCTTCAGCAAGCGGAGTCTGTCAGCAGAGCCAGTCAATTTGCGTCAGACAGCCATGCACAGTCAGCGCCTCACGTGACAGTTGCTCATTGGCAAGATAAGCCACCAAAATCACGTGCATAACACGGCACAGCACAGCATTATTACTGACGTACATCCTATACTGTGCTCGGACACTGATGTAGCTCCCGCTCTCAAACAAGTTAGAAGCTGCGTTGTGCGAGCCCGTCTCACACAATCTGAACCTGAACTGCTCATCGACATCACACGTCACCTCTGATCCTTCCAACATCATCCCATCGTCCTCATCAATTTACTGGCTTTTGTCCACTCTTGCATCTTCAATCGATAGCCTCATCCTTCCTGAAAACCAAGCCTTTGACATTCTTCTCCATTGAGACCATCACTCTTCAGTCAAGATGTCTTTCCAGGATAAAGCTCAGCACCAGATCTCCCAGATCGATAAGGAGGTACGTGGACACATGTCAAGCAGGTACCTGTGTAGGTGCTTGATATACGTCTTTTTAACTGAGCCCGGGACGCGAGTCCTCTTCATCCATCTCAAAGTGCAATCATCGCAACGACTGGGCTGACAGAAGTTTGTTGCAGCTTTCCAAGTACCCCGCCCTCAACAACTTCGAGAAACAGACCAACGTTCCTAAAGTCTATGCCTTCCTCGGACTTGTCGGACTCTACTTCTTCTTGGTCTTCTTCAACATCGGGGGCGAATTCCTGGTGAACTTTGCTGGTTTCATCATTCCAGGGTATTATTCTCTGGATGCGCTCTTCAGCACCAACAAGGTTGACGACACCCAATGGTTGACGGTATGTTTCCAGAACGATAATTCAGTTGAAGAGCCGTGGATATTCTGACTGGGTTTACATTACAGTACTGGGTTGTCTATGCCTTCCTCACCGTTCTTGAGAGTGTGATCAATGCGGTGTACTGGTTCCGTAAGTTGTTGTACCTGCTATGCCGGAGCCCCGCTGACTTCTCTGCAGCGTTCTACTATGTTTTCAAGTTCATCCTGATCCTCTGGATGGCTCTCCCCATCACCAACGGCGCCCAAATTGTCTTCAACTCTCTGCTCCAGCCAATCTTCTCTCGCTTCTTCACCCAGACTCAAAGCACTTCTGCAGAGGTCCGGGGAAAGGCAGATGCCGCTTTCAAAAGCCAGTAAACGGTTGAAGGGCTCGTACAAGGATTTCTTGCGGGACTTGAGAGCCATCGCCGACGCTTGACGCGAAAGGCCTCAAGGACAAAACTTGACGCCACGGCGGGCAACATACAATGGGAACCCTAGGCAGCGGAAATGGGATGATGATGCGAGGCGAGCAAGTGCCAACTTGCTCTTTAGGACTCGCAGCAATTGGAGGAGCGATGGGGAGAGCGGGAGCGACGAGACTCTTGCAGAAGAGCAATAGACGCATTGATCTTAGGTCGTGATGAAAGCATGATCCTAAGGGTGTTAATCATGCCTTTGGAAGGGCTCGTTGCAGATGAAATGCAGTGTTCAAGGACAATACCAATGCACTTCGTGTGCAAGTCAATGCTTTACTCTGTATACTTTGCGGAAGATAGATGTGTGCCACATTCCGAAGCGATGAAACCAGGCGCTATCGCCTCAGCTCCAGTTCCCAAAGCCTGTTTCTGCGCTCTCTTGCTGCTTCGGGTTGACCACTATCCTATACGGGAAGGGATTCTGATCGCTCGTGGTAATTGGGGGGATATGGTCTTTGTCCTTATTCACAATCGCGACAATCTTCATTGCTGTCTTTTGGAGGGATGACTCCATTGCTCTGCGAACCTTGATCCGGTCTGAGATTGGAAGGTAAGCGACACGAAGGAGGTTGTGGCATAGGAGCACAAGGCAACGTACCGGCTTCGCTCCGAGGTCGAGCCACAATCACCTGCACACACCATTCTTCCCAACAGACTTCTTCCTCTGTTTGGCCGCCACCACCCAATCGACCGAGCCACCCGGTCGTGATCCCGGTCTTACGGCGTTTTCGGTCGTAGAACCTGACCACGATTTCTCCACGAGAACCCCCGGACGCCGAACTCGTCGAGGATTGTGGCGTAAGCTGGGAAACAAGAAGGGCAGTGTGAGCGTCTACCGCAGTGGAGATCTCGGGCGGGTCAAGAATGGATGGTAGTGGTATGGGGAGCGATTGGGTCGAATGTGACGACCCATGAGACGATGAGGCCGTGGGCATAGATAGAGAAGGTCGAACAGGAGGAAAGTATCGGTGGAAGAATATCGTGTGCAAGACTCCTTAAACGACGGATGCGTCAGTTCGACTTTCCGCCCAGGTGTGCTGGTAAGGACAGGCGGCAACCCCGGAAGGAGAATAACTGAATCCCATACTGACCTTTGACAATGTCTTTCACAAAGGTCTGGTCGGCAAAGACCTCGAGGATGTATTCGTGACGCCTCGGATCCATGGTTACAGAGTCACTCTGGCTGGTTTGGGTGGTTATGTATGGTGGGGGTTCCGGTTGAGCGCAGGAGGAGTTGATGGCAGCCAGCGAGTGGCGCCTGTATAAGAAAGGTCCTTTTAAGACATGTTCATTCTCAACTTCTTAACAGTTGTGCCTAGGACACTTTCCAAGCGATGCGTTGATATGTACATCTAGCAAAGACGTTGAGCAGAGGTCGTGGGTACGGAAGTACTCTGTAGATACGTATGGAGATAACGCCTATGATGCTCTGCAATGGTGGGGTCCAAACGGGCGCAACACCACGGACTCATCATACTGACGGTGCCTACCACTCAGCCAATATTGGTGACTGGCACTGACTGGCACCTAGATGACTGGCCGTCAAACAGCCCCCAGCCCATTCTCCTATATTATTGCTCTCCTGTCTCTCGCCGATATCGTTGCCTCCTTTCTGCCGCCTATAGGTCGGAGCCCGTTCCCCATTTCTCGCCTAACAGAGTCCCTCCTCGCCGCTATATTGATCCGCACACGACGTCCTGTTACCTCATCCTCATTCTGTCCTTTAGCCTCGGCACCGCCACAGGTCCTCCTCTGTTCCCATTTCAATCAATGCTTGTGAATCGATAGAGCGTGTCCTGGAACCCGCCTGCTACGTCTTCTCCTCCTTGAGACGCTCCTCATCGAGCTCTCCATCTCCCCCATGCCACCTGCGGTCATGTACTATTCTACGGACGATTTGTACCTGAGATAGAGGTGCGACCAGTCTCTCCTCCATCACCATGATATCAGCCACACGTCGCTGGCTTCGGCGAAATCGCAATGGGATTGCCATTGGTGCGGGCGTCATCGGTGGTGCATATCTGGCGGGACAGTATGTATTGGGCAAGATCAATGAGGCGCGAGAGCGCATGCAGATGGACAGAATAGCGAAAGAAAAGTAAGGATATGCTGACCCCTGTGGATTGCGGTATATGGTCGCTGACAATATACTAAGCATTCGGCGACGGTTCGAACAAAATCAGACCGACTGTACCATTACCGTCCTTGCCCTTCTACCGACCTTGACTGAAAATGTCATGGAAGAACTCCCTGTCGAGCAATTGACACATGAACTGCAACAAAAGAAGGCCGAACGGTTGGCACGCGCTTCGGGCGAAGGAAAGTCTGAAGCCTCGAGCATGCACGAGGGGGACACTCTAAGTATGTCCAGCTTTCAGACTGGCAGTTTTGTACATGCCAGCCAATATCCTGCCGGTGGAAGCCAAAGTGGACAACGAAAGACAAAAGCACAACTCTGGAACGAGTTGAAGGTGACATCGATCACCCGAGCATTTACATTGATATATTGTCTGTCGCTCCTCACGACCCTGACACGAATTCAACTCAACCTACTGGGCCGCTTGAACTATTTGTCTTCTGTTATCTCGTTGGCGCAGCCTCCTCCACCTGGCCGAGCGAACTCAATATCACTCGAAGATCACGATGATGCAAGCGCGAGTGCCAGCTTTGGCAACGACTTCGAGACCAATCGACGATACCTCACGTTTTCATGGTATTTGTTGCATAAAGGCTATGCACAAATTATGGCAAAAGTACGGGCAGCTGTCGAAGAGGTGTTCGGAAGCATTTCGCCCAATGAAGGTATCACGGCCACTAGGCTCAGCGACTTGGTCCTCGCGGTGCGGAAACGTGTGGAGGGCGGTTCTGAGCAAGAGAGGTACGCCACGAGATGGCTTCAGTACATGCTGCCACCTAGGGAGGAAGAAGAGGCGGTCCTGATTGAGTCGGGCGTGATTACTCCGTCTCCCTCCTCCCCCCCGGACCCGACCTCTGGAAGAGAGAGTCGAACAACACACAGCACATCGGCTAGAATCGACACATCGAACGGCCCGTTGCGACGCTTACTTGACGAGACAGCCGATCTGATCGACTCGCCAGCATTCACAAGAATACACTCTCTGCTCTTGGGGTCGATGTTCTCGCATCTGATCGACACCAAAGTCATTCAACAACTATACCCGCAGCCGGCGACGCTGCGTTCTCATTCACCCTCTTCCTCAATCTCCAGCGCGCCGCATCCGCGCATTGTCGAGCTCGATTCGGCGGTGACAGTGGTCCCCGGCGAGCCACGCGTCAAGCTCGCCAACATCCTGGCCGTCATCACCCGTCAGGCACATGCCATCGGCAACGGGAATAATCCTCCCAACGAGTACTTGTCCACAGCGGAGACGGAAGTGAAAGAACTCGAAGCCTTTGCGGCAGTCATATACACTAGCAACTTGGATGAGAGTCTCGAGGAGAGTCGACATAGCCCTCCGGCAGGGAGTGGGCTGAAAGGTTCTGAAGGAGTCGGCATTAGTGACGTCGGCACCGCGCCAGTTGAGGAGATGATTGAGAGTCAACTCGAGAGTGCATGGACGAAAGTCACAGGGTCGACTATTGCTTCGAGATGATGTATAGTAGGGGTTCAGTGTCGGGTATGGCCACTCTGCGGTAACACAATGGGGCGGATGTGATATACCTGCCTTAAGGCTCACAGCGGCATGGATGATGGAGCATCTCAGGTATTCGGGGAACAGACCCTGTAGGTGGAACGAAAAGGTCACCTTTACGTGTGGGAACATTAAGTCTTCTCGCTACTAGATTATCTAGGAATGTATGGAGGCCTACAATAGCAAGAAGGATGATATCTTATTATGCCTTGCCTGGATGCCTTCTTCCGATATACAGACTCTATCATGACTAGGTAGGCGTTGTAGGAGACCAGTGCCGTTCTTTGACCCTGTTGCTAGGTGCTCAGTATACTAACAGTAGTATAAGTAGTATATATTATATAATATAGCAAGACGTTCTATCCGCCGTGTCCAGGCAGTTTTATCATGTGGAGTACTACTATTTCCCACATTCGGCAGAAACTGCAGACATGGCAACATGACAGTTCCATGCCCGTCCAAGATATATGTGTTCCGGTCTTGTAGAGATGGAGGACATGGCTGGGAGGGCAATAACTTTTTTCCATTTCCATTCCCATTCCCAATCCATATGCTAGATTTCCAGACGGCCCCGTGCACCAAGAAGAGACACATGCTCTGACTCTCGTACAAAGAGAAGACATGTAAATTTTTAACGCAGGTGGCTGAAATCGACCCTCTCATCAACATCGGCATCATCATCTTCTATAGATGCCCGTGCCCCAACATATCCTAAGCACAGCCAAGCCAATAGCCATACCGATACTATCACGGACGACATTCAATTTACTGCCGACGACCTCCTTCCAACCGACGGGGACCTCGACGACAGGGATGCCAGCGAACTCGGCCAACATGAGCATTTCGACGTCGAAAATCCACCCGTCCATATGCATATGAGGCACGATATAAGGCAACGTAGGCCGCGAGAACAGCTTGAACCCGCACTGAGTATCTTTGATGCGGGCGGTTTGCGGCGGCGTCATGAACCGCAAGAGTAAATGGAACGAATGCATGAGGAAGTTCCGCAGCTTCGAGCGTTTGACAACGGCCTCACTGCCGACGAGGTGGGCGCGGCTCCCTACGGCGACGCCACGACCCGAGTCGTCCTCGATCTCCTGACATGCGCGGAGGAGGTTGGCAAGATCTGGGAATTTGGACGCGCCGTCCGCGTCGGCGAACACCACGTACTGCCCGCGCGCGTGTCGCATGCCGTGCGTCACAGCACCGCCTTTGCCGCGGTTTTGCTCGAGAGATACAATGCGGATCGATCCCGGAGGGATCTTGACGCCTGTATCGCTGCGGTGCGTCCATGGCCCGGAAAGCCGGCGTGGCTGTTTGGGCAGGATGTGGACGCGGGAGAATGTCTGCGCTGTCAGGACAGTGTCGTCCGTAGAGCCATCGTCGATCACTAGGATTTCCCACCCTCGAAGAGGCGGTGGAGATGAGGTGGACTTCGAGTTCGTAGAGCCATTGGCTTTCCTCCGTCTGCTGGTTGACGTGCTGTCTGCTTCTGCGACGGGTTTCTGGTCGCTTGTGTCCCTCTTCCGGTCTGACTCGACGTTCGCTGAAGACCCGTACTCGGTTTCGAGGAAGTTGACTGCCTCTTCCAGCATGCCTGTGAGTCTCTCCTCCTCGTTGAAAGCAGGCACGACAAGCGTCATGAACAGCTCGGCCGGTTCGATTTCTTTCTCCAGTGAGATTTCCTTGCCTTCCTCCCGCGCCTTCATGTATTTTCGTATAATACCATCGTACCAACAGGGTAGGGGTTCAGGTTCGGTGACATCGCCTGTCTTGTCGACTGTGGTGTATTTCTTTTCTGACGGCCTTGGTTCACGCGGCTGCGGCACGAATAATGTAACGAATAGCCATATCTAAACATAGGATATGCGTTAGCAATGCTCCCCAATCTCTTGATTACATCTTGCATGGACAGGAGACACCGACACGGGATCTGTCGCTCTTGAACACGCTAAGTTGCAAGTTTGAGCGGTGCTGGGAGTCCATACCACCACCATGAAGGCAAATGCCACCCAGATCAAAATGAAGGGGATCATTCGTAATGTCAAGGATTGATCTTTCGGGAACATGTCGACGAAATGTCGACCCATGATACCCATGGCGGCGGCGGCATAGCCTGAGGGCACTCCAAGACTCAAGGAGACAGGAAGGGCCCCGCTAGTATTGTGTCCGTCTTGATATTCGACGGACAGCAGAGCGCAGGTGGTTTGTTCTTCATGCGCTTCAAGGCATTGTCATAGCGCGGGGAGTACGAGGCTCAAACACTGGAAAGACAGCGGGAATGCTATTAAATGACATCTGTTAACATTTCCGCAACGGACGAATCGGCGTGCAGGACGGGATCTAATTTAGCCAGCCTTGTTTCGATAAGCAGCCTTATCGGAGCCTCTCGATCTGTCCAACTAATTTAGGTACGGTACATGCTCCGTCGCAGACTCTGTTGTGATTCTTGTATCATATCAACATGTGCAGCAGGTGCTCGATGCCGCCCCTTTCCAAGTCTGATATACCGTGTCCGTCTTCGACCCAGCCTGCTGGATCTTGCCGCAAGCAATGTATTTCCTAGCCTCTGTGCAACACAACATGGACGTTCTGTACGCGCCTCTACTCGATCTTAGGTCCCGATCTTCTTTCTCTCACGCAGGGTCTTTGTTCAACGCGTCTTTCCACTTCTTCGCCATCTCCATCCCCTGCGCTAGTGTACCGACTCGAGCATCGACCGCATACCCCTGCCGATCCAGCTCGGCGAGCTCATTCCACAGATTATCCAGCGGGATAGTAAAACATTCAATATACTCGTTCTCCTCCAGCTCGGGCTTAAGGTTGCCCTCTTGATTGCGAGGATCCGACATGTCGACCTCGACAAAGATCATTTTGGTATTGGTGTTGCACATACCAGGGTCATTCCACATCAGAAACCCTTCTGCTGCGCTTGCATCTTTGGGTATTGTAGCGACGTAGCCAGTCTCTTCTTTCAGCTCGCGGATTGCTGCTGTTGCGGGATCTTCGCCGTCGTCGATCAGGCCCGAGGGGAGCTTCGATCGTGACTTTGTTAAGCGGTGGTCGGAATTGTTTTTGTAAGAGTAAGGCCGGGCCTTTGGAGGATTTAGGGTCGTTCAGGACCGCGATCACGCCGACGCCGTCGACCTCTGTGCCTTTCGGCCTTGTCTGCAATGTCAGATGATTAGCGCCGTGCAACTCCTATACCGAGCGTAGGCGGAGTTGAAGTTGCTCAGGTAGACTATGCGGGATGCAAGACGTACCTGTCGCTCAGCCGACTCCCATGTCCTCTTCTTGCCCGCAGGGTCTTGGTATGTGATCTTCTTCAACGTGAGCCATTTCGCTTCTTTCGGGTCCTAATGATCCTTCAGCAATCAGTGTCTGACCCATGATACGTCCATGAATGGATGGAAAGACCCTACCATCGTCTCGACCGCCGTGACTTTGGCCGATAGCGGCGAGTAAGTGGACATCTTATCGGCCATCTTGACGGCTCCAAGTCTGGTGATAGGCGGTCTGTGAGCTGTCCACGGGCGAACGCGAACACCGGAACTCAGAAAAGAAAAGGTAGAACCAAGACTCAAACCGGTTCTCAACATGTCATGGTTAAATCAGTTGGCCGGTAGACGCAGAGTCGAGTCAGAGTGCATTCATCCGCATTCACCAGTTCTCATTGAAACTCGTGAGACTCGGGCAAATCAATCGATGCATGACGTAGCTCTGCCACAAGTTCCCAAAATGGTTAAGCTTAAAAGCACGCCTCCTGTTAATTCAGCCTCGTCACGTTCCTCTTCTTCCAGTCAACTTTTATTTTCATTGTTGCTACTTCTAAGTGCTATTGAGTGTCAATGATCACCTTGGACTTGAGTCCCAGCTGATCTTGCATCATCAATGTCATGCTTGTTGCAGACATCGCTCCATCCTGAGGACTTCTTCCTCAAGCGCAGCCCTCAAGGTAACATGCATTGTCCGGCTACTCTCTTCAGCAGTTCACGCCGCCAGTTTGCCAGTACCGCCCTGGAACATCCAAGGACGGCAAATCAAGTCAGCTGTAGCATACAGCCGGGCTTGCTTTGCGGCTATTTTTCTCTGCTCAACAACTCACAGGTAAGCTCGGCCGGGTCCCAGCGGCGAGGCGCGGCATCATACTCCATGCTGATCTTCTGCTGCATCTCAGCAATGCGACCATTGACAATCCCGACCTCTTCTGAATCTTCAGCAAACATTGTGCGTACCAGCCTCAGATTCGACACCAAAGTTCCCAGGCGAGCCCGATCGTTCTGCGCGTTGGCCCCCGATCGCTCCAGATGTCCTCCGTACATGATGGCATAATGCACGTCGATTTGTTCCTTGGTCAGATCCTCCAGGCCAACCGTCGTGTTGTTGGCCCTGCCCCAGTCACTGAGCTGCTTCAAAATCTGCGAATCCGAATAACTGAGCTGACGTGGAATCGGCCACGGGAGAATTCTCATCTTGATGCGATCACGACGACGACGATGGTTCAAAGTCCCCCTACTCGGTCTGCCCTTAACGCCCGCTGGGTGGAGGACCATCCGGTCGATGAAATCCTGAAGGCAAATGTCTGGGTTCAAGCGACAAAGAGCTTCCATCTCCCAACCCTCAATCTCCGTGCTAACTTGAGCCGGCAGGATTGGGACATCCTTGAGTACGTGGTTCTCCGGATTGAGGTAGACCCTACCCTGCTGATCGAGGAGGGGACGGAACTCGGCTGGCGGTTTCTTGCGTCGTCCAGTCTCTGCGGTGTAGTCGTACTCACCGGTGTGGTAGAGCTGGAAGAGAATCTGTGGTCGGCCCTCTCTTCTCACGCCACTCCACTGCAGGAATTGTGGTTGACGGATGGTGACGTTGTTTGTGGTGAACAACCAATCTGCATAGGTGGCATTGACCAAGTGGTTGTCGTCAACTTTGACGTACACCTCGTCGTTGATCTTGATCACCTCACTTGCATACCGGAGTCGCGTCTCAGGGGTCGCTTTGTTGATGAAGAGTACCGGTGGCAGGATGGACGTTGACGGACCGGGGTCTTGTTGGTCGTCATCGTCTTCCGGGGCGTCTTCGTCCTCGATGGCTGTGGTGCGCTCGCTTGCTGCCGCTAGCAGCTGGGCTGGAACCATTGCATGAGGTTGCTCCACAAACTTGTTGCGCACGAAGGGTGCCAAGTCCAGAGTGCGCTGAGGCGCGGTAGATTCAGCAGCCGCGTTGTCGGCCACAGGACGCCAGACAGCATAACTCACATACTGACCGTTGGGGTCAAGGGCCGGGCCGTTGACAACGACGTCAGTGTTGCGCGCATTGTCAGACTGCTGATAACCCATAGCTCTGACAACCGGATTGGCGACTGAACCCGCGACCGGAGGGGCGACAGACACGGGTACAGTGCGCTGACGAGGTTGAAGCATCGCATCAGCGTTGAAGAAAGGGAGTCTCGGCGTGAGTTGTGGATCACGAGTACCTGGATATCCACTGGCGAATTGGCGAGCCTGAGGAGTCTGCACGAGTCTCGTCTGCTCGATTCTCGCAGGCGCAGCAGGACGAGGACGGGCATTGTTGAGTCTGAAAGCCGGGTTGATGAAAGTACCCTTGCGCGGACCTCTCACAGCACTGAAGAATTCACGACCACTTTCTCTCTCTGACATCTCACGTTCCGCAGCCTTGGCTGAACTGAGCAGACCGTCGACTATTGCTTTATCGAAGCCGTATTGGCGTCGTGGTTGGGATGTGGCAGGCTCGTCAACCGAGTCGATGGGTCTCTTGCGCTGGACAATCATGTCAACGCCCTCGGAGGGTTCGCGGGCACGATCGTCGGCAGCCGGGATCTTCTCCAGTGGGACATCGAGTTCTATTGAAAGCGTTAGTCAGTGTCAACTACTGACGACGAACGACGCGTCAGGGTTCGGTTTCCGTGGTTGGAACTTACCTTCTTCCTTGACTCGAGTTCGCTCATGCGACTCCTTGTGCTGGCCGACTCCCAAGTGCGTAAGCGAGGGCTCGAACGCTTGAGTCAGGCTGACAGGATGCATGGTCTGGACTTTCGGAAGTGGTTGGATTGTCTGTTCCACCTCCGTCTTGTCTGTCCTCATGGGCCTCAGGCTCGCACCAGGATTGGGTCCTGCCATGGCTTGCCTATTGACAGTGAGACTCTCCCGTCTGGGATCTTTACTGCAGAGAGTCTCACAACAGAAAGCCTGCAAAGATGAAGGACACGAAGATGAAAAGGAATGTCGGTGAGTGAGCAGTGAAAAGATGTTTGTATCTTTGTGGGTTAAGGTTTCTGAGGATCGGAGTTTTCTCTCTTCACTGAGGTAACCGCTGCTGTGTAGAAAGATCCGGAAGAGAAAAGCTTTTCACAGCTTGTGACTGGTCTATCTGGTTGAGGCGCGAGCCTATCTTTCTGGGCGTTGGTATCGCCCCGACGATCAAGATATCAATATCACTATCCCGGTTGGGAGCAAGATGGCGGTGACCACGGCGCAAGTGTGCCACGAGACCCTCCAATATCGGGCTGGGATGGATCATCACTATGCATCTGATCTGACATCTGCCCATGCTGGGTTCGATGCCGGATCTCCCAAAGGGTATGGCTTGAGCGGAAATCTTGGTGATCAGAACGAACGATCTACAGGGAGACAGGACACCGGAGACAGCACACTGGACAGAAACAAACGGGACAATGGGAAGTCTTTCACAAGAGCCGGGACGGCCTTTAACTTATCACTCATTCACATCTGTGGTGAGCAGGTCATGAATCACAAACATACACACTTGAACTCTCTCCTGTTACAACCTACCGGTGGAGTGAATGCTAATGGAAGTAGGTCGAGCGGCAGGACACAGCCGAAGCAAGCAGGGCAATGGTAAAGGGCTGCGTGATATTTCCATTCATTAACTGCCATAACAGACCAGTCGTCAAGCGAAGAAAGCTGACGGCTATCAGAAACACCGTGGAGCAGTGAATCTGAGCCTATCAGAAGTCATGAATCTCTCTTTCCGTTCCGTTATTGAGATTGACTGACCGGCATATCTCCGGATATTCAGCCTTGTTTGATGATGCGGACAGTACCTGCTCCATATCGACACCGTTGAATCAAACCAAAGTTAAGGTACGCACTGGACTGTATATCAAGTTCGCCTCGGGGAGTTTTGCCGGGCTTATGCTCTTTCACGTACGCGCAAGTAGCTTTCAATGGACGCCACAACTTTCCTAGGGCATAGAGGCTACATGAAAGAATCGAACTCTCTGCTGCTGTTCTATTGATACTCTTCATTCTCGCATCATGTCATTAGATATGTAGAAGCTATACAACTTTTATGACATTAGAAATTAGGTGATGGCTTTAGATGACCCGGCCGGATGGGCACCCTCTGATGCAAGGGAACTTCAGGATCCACGCCACGGTATCCCATACCTGATTGAGGTGGTGGAGGCCCAGTACCTTGTCCAGGCAGTTCATATGCTTGTTGTCCGGATGGCGGGTCAGAATAGTATGGACTACCTGCCGAGCCTCCTGACATACCAGACATCTCGGAGATGTTCCGTTGATGGGACGTTTGGGGTGGAGTATGGATTGCCGCCACGTAGCCGGCAGCGGTGGGGTCAATGGGTACTGGTTGTTGGAATCGACTAGGCGGCCGGTTTTGGCCACTGCCCTCTGAATAATCGCTCTGATCCGAGACGGATACACCTGAAGAAGCCTGCTGTGGAGGTGGCGATGCCGAGCCCCAAGACCGGACTGCTGCTGCGCCTGGTAGAAGTCGATCCGGAGACCGAGGTGGAGGAGATGGTACCGTATTGAGAGGCGGCGAAGGCAGCTCAGACCGTGTATCAGATCGATTTGAGGAATATCCGGCGACTGCAGCCATGGCTCCCATTGTAGGGGGTCCACCTGTAGGGCCGTCGAAGCCACTCATGCTAGGCATCGGGCTGTCAGGGTATCGGTCAGTGGCAGATATAGAATTTCGCCTCCTGCGGCGTCTCATGTACCAGCTGTACCAACCGCCGAAGATAGCAGCGGCTAGGACAAGGACACCAACCCCGACGCCAATGCCTGCCTTGGCTCCAGTTGACAGACCTCCACTGCTGCTACTTGTACCATCCGATAGTGCAGCGACCGAGGGGCTACTGCCGGGTGTGCTGGTGAAAGTGCCGACATCGACAACGGTGGTGGCGGGATTCGTTGCAATCACCACGGAGGTGCGCGTTGTGTAGCCTGGTACACCATTTGAAGTGGTTTGAAGCACTTCAGTGACGTATGACGTGCTGGTCGAATAAGAGATAGACGAACTGCTGGTAGTGATCACCACCGGAGGCGCGGTCGTACTCGTCGTATCTTGACTGGAAGTAGAGTCGGTGCTCGAAGCTGACTCTGACGACGTCGACGAAATGGTGGCTAGAAGAGACGAAGTGGTTATTGAGATGGTACTCGATTCGCTGGAGGTGGAGGTGGAGGTGGAGGTGGGTGGGATAGAGGAGTCTGATGAGGCTGCGGGAGGACTTGAGGTTAGGGAGGGACTGGAAACAGATTGTGCGCTGGACGTTTCTGCAGCAGACACAGACGGAGAAGGCAGTGTAGACTGTGACGCCGTATACTCACGGGTAGGACTGCTGGAAGGGGTCGACTCTGAAGACAAGATGGATGAGGAGGTAGGAGGAGGAGGAAGGGAAGTGGTACTCGTCGTTGTGGGGGATGGTGAGGGAGTTGCGGCGCTGGTTGGACTAGGAGTGGGAGTAGGAGCTGCGGTTGTGGATGAGTCAATGGGAGGTGGAGGGCTAGAGTAAGTGGACAGGGTGGTAGCAGAGGTAGATGAAGGGATGCTAGAGGTGGCGGTGCTCGTTGAAGTACTGGTTGATATGGACGTAGATGTGATTGTTGTAGGGCTTGGGGAAGGGCTTGTAGTAGCTGGTGCTCTCGAGCGTTATAAAATCACTTTGAAGGAGGGTGATGCAAGGCTCCGACCCAAAAGAAGCGAACGCAGGACGGGGCAAGACTGGACATACTGGCAGGTACTGTGCTGGTATCGCTAGTAGTGGTGGTAGGAGCTTCAGATGTAGTCGCCGGTGACGCTGACGAACTCGTGGATGTTTCGACCGAGGTAGTGGTTGGGGTAGTCTCAGTAGGAGTCGTCGAATCTGGCGCAATGGTGCTCGTTGTGAGGGTGGTTGGAGTGGTAATTGTGTCGTCCGAAGTGACCGTAGTGTCATCGGAGGTGGTCGTAGCAACCGAAGTGGTAACATCTGAGATGGTGGTGGTAATGGGTGTGGAGGAGGCTGATGTAGAGTCAGTCGCAGAACTTGTGCTATTTGCCGCCTGGCCTGCCAATAAGGCGGCCATTCTGAACAGCAGCAACACTCGTAGCAGCTTCGCCATAGCTGCAATCACTGGCGAATGTGCCGCGCAATAGGCTGCGCAGACACGGTGTTGCTCTTAATATCAATGAGGCTGTAAAGATGGAAAAGAAAAGTCGCCTGAGGAGCGGGACAGCGATGTCTTGAACTCTGTCGGTCACCACTGCAGAGGCTCTTCCACCCTTGCTCGAAGGTAGTAGTGCGTAGGATTCACTAGGAGCTATATTCTGCACCATTGACTTCCATAGCCTCTTCACACTGTGAACGTAGTGGGCAGCCCTACAGCGAGGGCGGGGGTTGTCTTTCAGCTCCCGCTCATAGATGCGAGCCCATTGGCGCACAGACAGTTGAAGGTTCCGAGCCCGTAGGCAAAGACTCCAGGGCTGGCACGGATATCGGCCGAATCGACTAGCAGCTATGACCAACAGCGGGTAGAATCCAATATAATAAATGGGACGGCTGGCGGGATGGGAGGAAGCGTCGGAAACGTGTGAAAGCAACCAGTGGTATTGGCGGAATCATACGGAATACCCTGTCAGGTCTTATCTTTTTAACCAGAAGACTATATTTTGAGAGAAGAGAGGTTCAACACGAGAGGAGTGACTGAGGCATGCGGTGCCATGCGGAATCACCGAGGGAAACTCGCCGTCGGGATACGAGAATGCAAGGCGAGGTGACATGAGGACGATCGCCAAAGAACGATGGTGCAAACCGAGACCTGCCAGGCAGAGGGTGAAAACTGATAGAGGCACCTAGGTGAGAGGAATACGAGAATAGCGAGTTGCATGACCGAGGCGTCGCTTCGGAGTCAATCCATAGCCTCCATCGGGGCCATGAGGAACACATGTCTGCCGGACATCGAAGAAGGACCTCGGTGCAGTAGTCGAGTGGGAGGGAGCAAAGCAGCTCAAAGCCAAAGCAACCATGTACATGCATCTTGTAACAAGGGTTTTTGCAAGGCATTGGGGGCCGTAAAGTGGGAGAGAATGAAGAAGAGTAAAAAGAGGGGAAGAGAGAACAGAACAGCGCAGGCAGAAGAAACGAGACCAACAACACGATGCATCTTATCTGCTCGTGACTCTGAGATAAAAGAGGTGCAGACCTCAAAGAAATTCTACTCGTACTTCCCTCACCATCATAACCTCATGTTTTGTCTGGTCCACGATCGGTGCCATCAGCGTTTCTATTATTTATTATTAGTTGAGATTACAATTAAACAATTAATAGATCTCCTGTCATCCGAATCCAGCACGTGGACTGTCTGTGCTCTTGTACGTCATCTTGACTCAGAGATTCACTTATCAGCCACTGCATTTTGACTGAAATCGACGCCCAACACGTTGCACTTTCTCACGGCTATGTGCGACGTATATTGGGCATGAGCCCACGAGACCGAGATGTATATTGCAATTCCAACCATAGACCGGATCCAGTTTCCAGGTAGAGGCATTTCCTGTTGTTTGGATTTCAAGTTGTAGATTCATTGGCTCAGCCGTCTGTCTTTTTCCTGTTCCCAGATCTCACCGACTTTGATGACTCCCACGACTTCAAGATAAGCAAAGATTTGATCGGATATCTCCTTGCCTCCGGCTCAACATTCAGTACTCTTCATTGATTTCTTGTATTTGACATATCAAGTGCCCCTGCAATATGACAACCGCAAATGGAGGCGAGGAAAAAGCACCAGTGGTGTGTGTCTTGTGCGTCGCGAGAAATCATCCCCCAGCAAACATCCATCGTAAAGTACTAACACTTCACCAGCTGCGGCTCTTCGCCTGGCAAAGACCCGGTCCATCTTGAATCCGCACGAGCGTTAGCCGAATCTCTCCACAAGGCAAGCTATAACCTCGTCTATGGCGGAGGAACAATGGGTATAATGGGCGAAGTGTCCAAAACTCTTGTGTCACTTTCCGGTCCTAATTCTGTCCGTGGTATCATTCCCCGAGCGCTGGTCCAGACAGAAGTCGACAGCTCGGTCCGTAACGACACCAGTACGAATGGCTCCAGAAAGGCGGAACGGACCATGTCGGCCGACGAACTCAAGCGCATCGACAGCAATGACGATCCTCTCAGCAAGATTGTCCCGGCCAACGAGTTCGGTGCTACAACCATCGTCCCGGACATGCACACTCGCAAGCGGATGATGGCCCAATCTGTGGAGGCTGGAGGTCCGGGTTCGGGATTTGTTGCTTTAGCAGGTGGCTATGGAACTCTCGAGGAAGTCATGGAGATGGTCACCTGGAACCAGCTAGGAATTCACACGCTTCCCATTGTCTTGGTGAACGTGAATGGTTACTGGACTGGGCTTCTGGACTGGGTCAAAAACAGTATCAGAGAAGGCTTTGTGGGTGAAGGAGCAGCTAGTATCCTCGTCGAGGTCAAGAGCGCAGACGAAGTGGTTGATGCGCTGAGGAATTATAAACTGGCCCCTGGCAGATTCAAACTGGATTGGTCGAAATAGAGCAGAACACATAGCGAACAAAGGCTGGAACATCAAGAACAAGAGTGACAGCTTCGTTGAAGCAGGATACCTGAATCTTGCCCCATCGGTGCCTTTCCGTAGAACGTCTTGACCATGCCATTTTGGCAGCCTTTACGCTCCAAACGCCATACGATATGCTTCCCGGTGTCATTCCTCTATGAATCCGTCTCCATAGCTTCACCACCCGCATCATCTGCCGATGTTGACTCGGCAATCGCCTCCAGAAGAGGTGCGATATCCTGTCCGTCGTACAATTTAAAGCTTTCCGTCTTCTTCCTGCCGTTTTTCTCGCCCACGCCAATGATCGCCAAACTGGTATTGTCCACGGTCAACTCTTTATCTTGTGCCAGACTTTCCTTCAAGGCCAGCAATGCATGCTTGATCAATTCCTCCCGACTGCTATCTGCAAACTCGTCCAAATGTCTCTCGAGATATGTGCGAGCCATCTGACTGCGAGCACCGATAGCGCAAGCCAGCATCTCCTGTGTAAGACCAGACGGTGAGAACTCAAACAGATGCGGCCCCAGCTCATCAACACCTGCAACCAACAGTCCGACACCGTATGGTCTCTTGCCGTAGTGCTGTGTGTTCGTTTGGGCACGGTCACCAATCATATTGACAATGCGTTCCACCGGTATGGGCCGACCGTAGGTCATTTTAGAGGATAGGGATTGTTGCTTCATGAAGTTCGACAAGACACGGGCATCGGAAGCGAGACCTGCGAGCGCAACGCCTAGGTGGTCATCGACGCCCACAATCTTTTTCTGGTATGAGGATAGTTCTTCTGCGTTTCTCTGAAAGATGTTAGCATGATTCGCCCCAACGACAGCCAGCGGACGAAGCACAAACCTTGACAGCCGTCAGGACGACATGCTTCTTGCTGGCGACTCCGACCACAACTGAACCTTGCTTGACGGCTTCTTGAGCATATTCGACTTGAAATATCCGACCTTGGGGTGAACTGCGGATGGTTAGCAAGTCGCACGCAGGATGGTGTCCAGAACAGCCTCACAAGGTCACTGAGTCGTTGTCGTAGTTATTTCTGAACATCCTG